>OU830594.1:58663883-60070000 GCA_917563855.2 Limnephilus lunatus
TTCCAAATTGGCGAGGCATATTCCAGTATACTTCTGACTAATGCAAAATATAACATAACTACTGTGCGCGGGTTAATGAACACTTTACTTATACGAAGAACAAAACCAAGCATTTTATATGACCTGTGAACGATTGAGTCGATGTGAATATTAAAAATAAGTTTGCTATCAAGGTAAACACCAAGGTCTTTACATTCCGTTTTAGAGATGACAGGCTCATTGTTGAGTGAATAAGAGTACTTAATTACATTTTTATTTCTGGTGAATGTCATAGTATGACATTTGGAAACATTGATATCTAAACAGTTAACTTTACAATAATTGCAAAGCCTATCTAGGTCACTTTGTAACGCTTCACAGTCAGAGAGAGAATGCACAACTTTGAATATTTTCATATCATCAGCGTAAAGCACATATTCGGAATTTTGAAAGCATGATCCAATGTCGTTTATATAAATATTGAAGAATAGCGGACCTAGGTGGGAACCTTGCGGGACACCAGATATTACCTCTATATACTTTGAGTAAACACCGTTTATTAATATTACCTGATTGCGATTACTAATGTAGGACTTAATCCATCTAAATAGGTCGCCATGTATACCAAGTAGGATGAGTTTCTTCAAAAGAATTGAGTGAATTATGTGGACAAAGGCTTTAGAGAAGTCTGTATACATAGTATCAACTTGCTCCTTATCGTCCATCTTGCTATGCAAGAAGTTATTGAAAAGGGCGAGGTTGGATGTTGTAGACCTACCTTTTATAAATCCATGCTGATTCGGCGTAATGGTTGTCGAAATAGACGAGTACAATTCATCAAAGACGATTTTTTCAAGAACTTTGCTTAAAATAGGTAGTTGGGAAATTGGTCGGTAGTTTTTAACGTCATGTTTATCACCAGTCTTAAAAATTGGTGTGATAACACTTGACAGGAAACGATCCTTCCGTTAGTGACTTTTTATAAATGGCGCAAACCGGAAGACAGATATATTTACTACAGTTACGTATAAAAATTCCAGGCAGCCTGTCTATTCCTGGTCCTTTATTAATATCTATGTTTGATAGGTATTTTAAGGTGATTTCTTCGTTTACTCTGATTGAGGATATTAATGTGTTGTTAAGAGGATCTTCCTTATAATCAGCATCATGAGTTGGAATTTCATTTGTAAAGACCGTTGAGAAGTAATCAGCAAAAAGGTCTGTAACTTCTTTGCTGTCGTGTGCTGTTGTGGAATGATACGTCATGTGTTCTGGTATAGTGGGAGATTTTCTTTGTGTCTTAACATAACACCATATTTTTTTAACATTATGTTGTATGTCGGATTCCAATGTAGCAATATAGGTTTTATGAGCAAGACTAGAAATCTTCTTTTGTCTTTTGCGAAGTAATGCAAAAGATAGATAATCCAATGGATTCTTATAGCGTTTCCAGGCACGAAAAAACTTTAATTTTTCTTTTGTTATATTAATTAAAGCAGCCGAATACCATGATGGAAATTTTGTTGAATTGGTTACTTTCTTTGGAACCAGATCATCTATTATGGCATCAATGATTCTATAAAAATGGTGAACCGCAGTGTCAACATCTTGCGCATTTACTACAGAAGACCAATCACTATTTCTAAGAGCATCATTAATTAGTACATAGTTAGCTTTGTTAAATAATTTGATTATCTGTGGTTTTAGGATAACAGCAGGGAGGGGAATATTGAGTTCAACTATGATAGATTTATGATGTGCATCTTCAAATACCAGTGGTGAGTCGGCAGCGGAGACGTTGACTGTAGTGTTGCAAAGCACAAGATCTAAAATTCGTCCATGCGAATTAGAAATTGCATTAAATTGTGTTAAATTAGAGAACGAAAGGCACCTAAGGAGAGTGGAAACACAGAGGTCGGTACTACAAGGTTGAGACGTAGAGTTCCAATTGACGTTTGGCATATTGTAATCACCTAAAATTAGAAAAATGTCATTTGGATATTCAGTGGTTCAATCAGATATGGCAGTTGTATGACTATTGATGATAGAGAAACGCTGAGCGTTAGATAACTTAGGACTAACTCCCGGTAAGTAAGAGCAACAAATATGAATATTCAAAATGCGATGTTTAGAATGTCTTAATAATAGTGAGATCCATATATCCTCGGCTTCTGAAGTCCATGATTTTCGTGATCGAACTTTAAAATCTTTTTTTATACCTATAACAACACCTCCCCCTTTAGTTTTACCCGTAAGAGTAGCATCTCTGTCATTTCTGTATACGTTGTACCGGCAATCAAAAAGCTCGTCATCGGATATACTGTCAACTAACCACGTCTCACTAATTAAGATTATGTCAAATTCGTTGATCAGGACATTTTGATAGAATTCCTTGGTTTTGGATCGAAGGCCTCGAGCATTTTGATAAAAAATTATGATAGTGTCATGCATTGTGTAAATGAAAAAAATTATTATCCTGATACGATTTGAAATAAATACAATAATTATAAAAAATAAAGCATTAGCCGAAATGAGTATACTATGATAATTATTAATCAGCAGCCCAAAGTCAACTGGATATTTAAGCATATTTGTCAATCTGCGCAGAAATGAATGTATGTGTTTTTGATGTATTGATTGAGAAGTTGAGTAATGTGTGTGTAAAGTTGAGTGGAAAAATGTTACAAGTTGAAAATCTAAAATAAAATTTAATTTAAATTTAAGAAAAATTACTACGTTAAATTGTTTAAAAGGGTATGACCAGATACAAGGATTGCAGGAGAGGTGATATTTTTTCTTAAATAAATTTTTGAGTTTCGCACCCATAAAAAATCATAATTGTTAACACTTTTGAATTCTTTGGCTGACCTCAACAGAAATTTATTTAAATATATAATAAATAATGAAATAATAACTAAAAAATCGACCATTGCAGAAAGCTTTAATAACTATTTTACAAACGTAGTAGACATAGTACTTGAATCATCCGGCATTAATGTTAATGATGCTCATATGGAGACTTCTCCTCAATTAGATTCAAATAATGATTCAATTAACTCTATAGAATATTTTTCTCCTGTTACATTTAATGAAATTGAAAAATATATTGATACTCTAAAACCATCCAACTCTAAGGGTAATGATGGATTATCTTGTGATACGTTAAAAAAAAATAAAACAACATGTCCTAATTCCATTGCAACATATTTTTAATACTTGCCTCAAAAATGGTCATTTTCCAGAGCAATTTAAAATCTCCACTATAATACCTATTCATAAATCTGGAGATAAGAATAAATTAGACAATTATAGACCAATATCTCTTGTTTCAAACCTCTCGAAAATATTCGAAAAATGCATCAAGTTTAGAGTCATTGAACACTTAGAAAAATATAAAATTCTATCGAAAAACCAATACGGCTTTCGTAAAGACCTAAGCACCGAGGATGCGATATATGAACTGACAAAAAAGATATACTCATCTATCGATAAAAAAAAGAAATGTCTTGCCATATTCTTAGATTTAAGAAAAGCTTTCGACACCGTAAATCATGATATACTCATTACAAAAATAAATCAACTAGGCTTCAAAAAAGACACACTAAAACTACTCTCTAACTATCTTAAAGACAGAACACAAAAAACAAAAATTGGGAATGATTATAGTTCAGAGTCAAAGATAAAAAATGGAGTTCCACAGGGAACTGTGCTTGGCCCGATTTTATTCTTAATTTATATTAATGATTTATGTAATTTTGTAATCCCTGGTAAAATTGTTTCTTATGCAGACGACACGGCAATAATAGTGGATGGTAATCATTGGAAAGAAACTTTTTCGAAAGCAACTGATTGTATTTCACTGGTTTCGACATGGCTAAAATACAACAAACTCGTTTTAAACTATAGCAAAACATATTACTTACCTTTTTATAAAACCATTAAAAATAAACCTAAAGACAACCTTAAAATTAGAATCCATAATACTAGTTGCAATCAAGAAATGTGCTTCATGTGCAACGAACTCACTTATGTCGAAAATATAAAATATTTAGGAGTATCAATAGATATAAATCTTAATTGGAAATCACATATTAATCAAATCACTTCTTAATTAAGATATCTGACCTACATATTTTATAGACTTAAGGAAGTTCTAAACATTGAGAAATTGAAAATGATCTATTTTTCCCTGGTGCAATCTTCAATCACTTATGGCATTATAGGATGGGGTGGTGCACTTGATACATTTATTAAGCCTCTACAAATAATTCAAAAACACATAATTAAAGTCACATTTAACAAAAATAAAACATTCTCGACAGACTTATTATACAAAGAAACTAAAATATTTAATATACGTAAATTATTTATATTACAAACTTTGAAATATGTATTTAAAAACAAATATAATTTCGAAATAAATGAAAACAGAATGAGCAAAAGAATAAATAATATATTTTACACCCCACAAACCAATACTAAATTATTACAGACACATAGCAGTTTCATTGGTCCTCGTACATTTAACCTTCTACCACTACAAACTCAAATGATAAATAAAATGATAAAATATATAAAAGAGGTAAAATTATGGTTGAATAATGTAGATATTGAAACGCTTTTTCTATAAATTTATTCATCTTCATACAACTCACTTTCTGTAACTTTCTAAACTGTAGTACAATATGTTTTCTGTTTATTTTTTTTAATAACTAAAAAAAAAAAAAAAAATATTTAAAAAAATATTTAAAATCAGTATGTTTTTATCCATATTTTTATTTTACTTATATAATAGTCGAAAAAAACCTTTTTCACTTACTCTACCTATGAAATACTAACTTTATATTTTATATGTTTTTTTTAAAGTTTATTTTATACTTTGTGTACTTAGAAATATAGTATTTTGTTCTAATATTACCCACACTCAGGCAGTGCCTTAGTGGGTTTTCATTTCTTGTTTATACTATATGTTATTATGTTTTATGTTATAATATGCTATTATACATTATATGTACAAAGAAATGAGAATAAATAAAGTTTAAAAAAAAAAAATGCTAAAATTGATTAACCAATACATTTTATGAAATAAAAATAAATCATAACATAGTATAAAATGAAGTCGCTCAAAATGGACGTGCGCTTAGATCTTTTAAACTACACAACGGATTTTCATCCGGTTTTTACCAATAGACAGAGTGATTTAAGAGGAAGGTTTATATGTATTACATGCTTATTATAGTAGAGAAAAGCCGAGAAATTCAAATATTCATCATTACATAGTATGAAATGAAGTCGCTCAAAATGTTTGTGCGCTTAGATCTTTTAAACTACGCAACGGATTTTCATGCGGTTTTCACCGATAGATAGGGTCGTTCAAGAGTAATGTTATTATATATTACAGAAAAGCCAAGAAATTCAAATATTCAATTCAGGCAGCGGGCAGCGGGCAACTATAAGTATAAAATGAAGTCGCTCAAAATGTTTGTGCGCTTAGATCTTTTAAACAACGCAACGGCAATAGACAGGGTCATTCAAGAGGAAGGTTTATATGTATAATAAATGCTTATTATAGTAGAGAAAAGCCGAGAAATTCAAATATTAAATTCAGGCATAGTATAAAATGAAGTCGTTTAAAATGTATGTGCGCTTAGATCTTAGAAAAATTTACTAAAAAAATAATGAAGAAAATTCGTTTCCTCATACATTTTGTATGAAACGAATTTTCATCTTTTGAATGATTTGAGTGATAAGTATAATATTGAGTAGTGGGTGAATTCCAAAAGTTCAAAAACGTCAAATGTCAATGCGCTGATTGTTTTGCTTTTGTTGTTAAACATAATGTATAATGCTGCACCTCTTTCTTACACACTTATCAACAATTAAATATGGGACAAACGGTGAACGTATGTCTGCACGGAAAAATACAATAATTATACTTAATCTCCCTCACACGTATAAAGAAAATGAAATGAAATTCCCGTAATAAGTGGAAAAGTAAGAAAATCCCAAAAATTAAAATCCCTACACAACATCATCTCTGATACTAACAAAAACCAAACACGGACAGTTGCGCATCAATGATTGCTTCATTTTTAACCTAATAAAAAACTTACTTTAATTCTGCTAGTTAACACAACAGTTGTTATTGATTCTGAGGCGGTACGAAGTTCACCGGGTCAGCTAGTTATACTTAAAAAAACTTCTTAACTACATTTTTGAACAAAAACATATTTTATCAATCTCAAACTATCATTTATAGGCCAGTCAAACAAGCGTACAAAAAAAACATAAAAACTCTGAAGGTTAATACAAGCATTGTACAAAGATACCAATACACCAGGCAATAAAAATATTGAACAATATTTCACTCGATACAAAAAATGAGGGAAACAAAAAACATTTCACACAATATTTAAGGATGGATTAAAGAACATAAAAGGCAACATCTTTGTTTTATGGTGAACGAATTTAAGCAGATGTAGTCCAGAGTAGGTGGGATTCCACGTGTAAATGTGAATGTATTTTTTTTAATACTACTCTTTGTGAAATATCTAAAAGCTTCCGAACTCTTCACATAGATAGCAGGGATAAGACCTTTCCTAAAAGTCCGCAAGATGGCAGCAGGATTTCCCAGTTAGTTCGCCAGAGGCCCGAGGGCCGAGGTTAGCGGTTCCCACAGAAGACAGTGGGAACCTGATCATTCATAGCCAGCTTCTAGTAAGGTCGACTAATCGTAGTCAATACTTGTAATACGCGAAGTATCAATAAACCTCAGATTACCCAAAGAACTCTATTTCTTCCCTAAAAGAAATCTCCTTCAAAGACGTGTTGGAGATATACCGACTGTGTGAACACAAAACTATTGCAGTTTTGGAGGAATTGGCTAGCAGATAATTGAATCTGCTGTAATCTTGAAATAAACACAATATCCTGAAACACAGTATTAGGTAATACAAAATATTTTTTGAAAAGCCTAAATTTTGTTAGCAATAATAACTTAACCAAAGCCAAACTTCCAACTCCGAACTCAGTTCGGAGTTGGAAGGTTGGCTTTGGTGTTGAGGAAGCATTATACTTTCTATTATGACTTTAGCATGTGGTAAGTGCTTAAACATTTTTGAAGTGATACTTCTTTAGCCTCGTCTCGATTTGAAATTCAGATGAAACGGAAGAGCGTCACTAAAATGTATTATTTGACGGGGCCCTCGGTTCAAATATAATGCGGTAAATTCAGGACTCCGCGCGAGCCTCGAAAGGGCGTGAAGCGCCTGACTTTCAGCGCCAAGAGAGATATCCATCGAACGGAGGTTCGAATCCTACCAAACCAAAAAAAAAAAATTGTTTTTGTAAAATCAATATCCAATCTTCAAACCACTTTAAAATAAATAAGCAAAGGAAAAGAAAGCGACATCTAGCGACTTTCTAGTTTAAATTCAAGAATAAAAAACAATAAAAAAAGATATATGGAAAAAACCTCGACATCCCATTCATATGTTTTCTCGAATAAACTTAAATGACTTAAATGAATGACTTAGTAGCTCACAAATTTGAAAAAAAAAACTAAATACAAGAATATGAATAAGTGTACACCGATTCATGATATGAAATTGAGTCAATAAAATTTAATTTTTAATATTGACATACGAAGTGTGGAACGAAATTGGGATGAAATAACCACTGAAGCGCTTTTTGCCACAATATAGCGCCATTTAAAATACCTCGAATTGGTGCTGCCAGTTTTAGGCAAATTTTCCCTAGAAGCATAAAAAATTTTGTAATGTTTTCTTTTTTTTTTAAATTCCAAAAATATGAAAAGATTATTTAAAAATAGTAATAATTCGTTGGCTATACATTACTTAATTCGGTTTATGTTTCTCCGTTTTAAAATTCGGAGGTTTAATTTTTTTTATGTGGGCGGCAAATATTCAAATCGGCTTCAATAAATCGCAAGCAATCCAAAGTTCCATCCAAATCCATAAAAAGTTTTTATTTGGTCTGTTGCTCGAGTGGTTAAATTCAATATTAAATATTTTAAAGAAAAAAAGACCAGATATAATTGTATTATCAGAAACGTAGATATACTAACAACGAGTCACCCTCTTATCATTTGCCAGAATACAATTATGTTACAACCTAAATAAACATCAGTAATAGCAGTGGACTTTTAATATTCATTCACGATAAACTTAATCACTGGAGCGATTTTTGCCATCTATTGGCGCCATTTTAAAAGTCTCCGATTGCTTTTCGGATATTTATTTATTTATTTATTTATTATTACATCTATTACATACAAGATATAACAATATAAAAGGAAGCTTTGACTGCCCAACTAGGAAGGTTTCCCGTTTTAGGACAGTCAAAAGCACATTATCTCTTGATTCGCCATTTAAAAAAAATATATATTTGTAGCTCTTTCGTTTGTTATTTTGGACTTTAAACGAAGTTATTAAAAAGCTTTTTTTAATTTTTTTATTATTATTATTTTTTATTTAAGAAACAAACAGTTATACAAAAAGATAATATAACAATGAACATTTATATGTAGTAGACCAATTAAGTTCCATTAAGTCAAAATTTTGATATAGTTTTTTTTTTGATAAGTTTTTAGATTTTTACGGCCAAAAGCATTTTTGTTGTTAGCTTTTGGGGTGTTATGCCGTGTTGCGCTACCTCCTTCTTTTCAGTTTTTTTTTTGTTTGTTTTTTTATCTACTCAACTCATGTGACAAAAAATAAACATAATAGTAGGGGAGGAAATAACGCTAAATGGGTAGTTACTCGAGCGTTGTGGGGACCTATTGGATTGCAATGATTAGATGCTAAAAATAAAAAAAGTGTATGTGATGTATGCCCTTTCAGTAGTGGGGGGAGCGAGTATAAATTTTCAAAAATGTAAAAAAAATCGTCACAATGACTTACTCGAGCGTGTCAGATATTAATAGCGTATACGCCCCACGTGTTTCTGGAAACGGAGATATATTAATCTGACGAGTTGAGTGGTGGGGGTGGCCGTATGAAGAGGTAGAAAATTGAAAAATAGTGGATTTATTCGAGCGTGTCAGATTAAGGTAATGTGAGTTAATTACATGCAGAAAAGTTTACATTTCAATAATCTGATGATTTGGACGTAACCTAAACTCGTGGCAGATTTTTGAAAATATAAAAAAAAATCATGACCTTGACATACTCGAGCGCGTCAGATTTTTATACAGGTGGTTCAGTTTGATGTCCTTGTTGTGTTGACCTATAATCTGACAATTATGTAGAGGGGTTTTCTTAATCTGACAGTTTTAAGTTTTTTATTTTATTTTTTATAACTGAATAGAATAACAATGAATAAAAAACATATATACCTATTATAATGATAAAAAGAAAATCGCTTAATTAAACTTCTTAAAAATTTCACTTATTAAATTTCTTTACACAATGAATAAACCAAAGCGTTGTATACGAACGCGCGGCCTAAGGGCCTCCGGCTCTGCGACAGAATATAAAACAAGTAAGCGCCTATCAACGTACGACTCGGCCTAAGACATATGAATATTACTAGACCTGCCCTAAGTGATAAAAGCGGTCTGCCTATATATAAAGAGGAAAGATTTGATTGTTTGTTTGTTTGCATTGAATAGGCTCCGAAACCACTGAACCGATTTGAAAAATTCTTTCACTGTTAGGAAGCTACACTACCCCCGTGTGACAAGGGCTATATTATATTTTCAAAAAATTAGGTCTCCTTACTAAAACTCCAATAATGTTACCCAAGGTGTAAAAAAAGTACCTAAAATATTCTTTACATCGCGTGCGCTGCGAAAAATATTGATGATACAATTAAATATTGTACTACGACTTTGCAGAACACATCATTGTTTACAAAAAGTGTCGCGACAGCATATGTCTAACTATTATAGTTATGCCACAATAAGTGTTATTTTATTTTTTAAATTTAATTAAAATGTTGCCGCTTGAGTCGTAGTAATTTTTCAAATCGGTTCAGTAGTTTCGGAGCCTATTCAATGCAAACAAACAAACAATCAAATCTTTCCTCTTTAAATATAGGCAGACCACTTTTATCACTTAGGGCAGGTCTAGTAATATTCCTATGTCTATGGACTCGATAGTTAGTAGGCAGCTCTCAGCGCCGTCAGCCGCTGTACGCTCCACACTCAGTGATGATTTTAGCTTCTTCGGCATGTTGAAATCGTCAAATTATATTATTTTTGTGATCCTTACATTATTTCCTTCAAAATAAAAAATAAAATAACCGCGCTCGAGTAAATCCACGTGACTTTTTTTTTTGTAACTTTGTGACTCGCTAATTTTCTTACGTCACGTTCAAATCGTCAGATTATTGAAATGTAAAATTTTTTGCATGTAATTAACTCACAATACCTTAATCTGACACGCTCGAGTAACTACGGGGATCGTTTTTTTTTACTAATCTGATCAGGTGTCCTAGCCGCACCCACCAATATTATTGGTTCATAAATGGTGGTAGTCCATAACACGGTCGGGAGGTATCTCCCCTTAGTTAATCTGACGCGCTTAAGTAAATCCCAAAATCCCTGCTTCGCCTCCCCTACTATAATAAGGAACAACATAAAAAAGAAAAACACAAAACGTAATAAAGAAAAAAAGTAAAGTTATTAACAAACATAGTTATACTATTTACTACGGATAATGATATTATAAATTGTCACAAAAACAGAAAAAAAAATTTTTTGAGTTATTAATATATTAAGCTGCATTTTATATGATTTCAAGTCATGGTTGAAAATGTCTACATCTCGTAGACATCATCTTTATATAAGGCGATAGGGTCAAATTGGTGATCACTAAAGCGATACGATAGGTGTTTTATAAATTGTTCATTGGTCAATGCGATGAATATATGTTTGATATTGAGGATTCCAAATTACTGAGGCGAACTCGAGTTGTGACCGTACATATGACATATATAACAGAATTAGGGTGTGTGCTATAGTAAAAGGCTTTGTAATGCGAATAATGAAACCCAATTGCTTATAAGCTTTTTCTAGAATATTTTCAATATGATCCCTAAATAACATTTAAGAGTCTAGTATTACTCCAAGATCTCTTATTGTTTCTACTCATTGTAGAGGGACATGGTTTAGTTTGTAAATATAATTAATTTGATTTTTTTTCGTGTAAAAGTAATAACATTACATTTGTTTATATTTAGATATAATTGATTGTTTTCGCAATATTCCTCAATTCTGCTAACGTCTTCTTGTAATTGGTTGCAGTATCTATTATGACCATATTGACTATAGATGTTGTAAATCCGAACTTTGTAGACTATTTTAGAACAACGTTAAAAATAAATTTTGAAAATATTTTTTTTTACGTAGATTTTCTGATCGCTATCTACGGTTAAAATTATGTACTTCTTTCGTAGATATGGAAGAAGTACTTAATTACAGAATCGAAAATACAGAATCGAAAATCCATACAGAATCGCAAATATTCTATGTTGATTCGAATAAGTTTGTACCTCTCACGGCATGGGCAGTTACAAAGTAACAAACAGGCAGGATTTCCGCGATTATAAATTTTACGATTTTTTAAATATATTTTGTTTAAATCCTACAAATATTATATAAACCGTAAAATACAGGAGAAGTCATTGGCTATATAGCACTATAATAAGTTTTTATGTTTCTAAGGTTTCTAAAATTCGAAGGTACGATTTTATTAATGTTGGCGAAAATTACCTTTTGGAAATTATTTATTTGGCAAATTTATATATTTCGCGTGGTCTCTCCAGTGGTTAATATTGTCAAAAAAGTGAACTTTGTATACATTTAGTATTTAGTAATATGTATACATAATGCATACTGAAAATGTATACATATTCACTGTGTACTATATTTCACATTCATAAAAATATAACAACAGTTTTTTTTTTAAATCTTAAAATATGATAAATATTCTGAAATAACCCTAGTTGTGAACATTCAATTTATTTTATATTTATTAAGTCTTTATCAAAAAGTACTTGTACCAATTAGCTTTAGACACAAGCACTTTTATATAGTTAAATATTCAACATTAAATTCTTCAATCTATACTCAAAATACTTCTCTTGTTTATTTATTTATTTATTTATTAAACAAAATTATATAATTATTAGTTAAACAAAACAAGAAGAGAATTCATTCTTACGGGCTGAAACCTACAAAAGATATTAATTATTGTATTTGTTTCATAAATGGAGTTATTTTATATTGCTATCTTTAACTGTTTACTAGGAAGATAAAAAGAATACGACGTGTTAAATATATTATTTATTTATGGGATTTAATCAACCTTACAAAAATATTTAATTTTATTGTTTCATCTGTAAATGAAATATTTGTAATATTATTTTGTATCATTATATTATACCTGCTTTTACTTTTAAAAAAATAATTGTGGTATCTTTGATAAAAAAAGAATGCTTTATTATATTAACGTGTATAATAACTGTTCATTGCTGTATTATGCTAAGTATAAAAACGGGTGTTAGAAAAAAATGTATGTAATTATATCAAGTATTAAATTGAAAATTATAATGAATTATGTAGAGATATTTTTTATAGAAATATTTCTATTTGTAAAATCAACCAAACTTCGTACCACAGTCTTATTGTATCTATTGTATCAAATTTAACTACAAGTTAAATGGCACAGAATAATTTTTCGTATATAGATAATGATAATGAAATAGAAAGTGGTACAGTAAATAATTTAGAAGATTGGATAAAAAAACAAAACATTAATGCGTCTGATAATCTTGTTTGTATTCAATTAAATATAAGATCTATACAAAAACATTGGGATATATTTCATATATATTTACTTAATTGTTTGAAGCATATTGACATTCTAATGCTATGTGAAACTTCTATTCATACTGAAAGTACGTCTATGTACAATATTCCCGGATATAATTCATATAACTACTGCAGGACTGATAAGTCAGGAGGAGGTATTATATTGTATATCTTCTTACTAATCTTACTAATATTATAAATGCGAAAGTTTGAATGGATGGTTGGTTGGATGTTTGTTACTCTTTCACGCAATAAATATCGAATGGAATTTAAAAATTCTATCACTAATCGAAAGCTACATTATTTGCGAGTAAAAACACCTTTATATATTGGTAAGCTCTGGCGTTATGAATGAGCTGTGGCGTTATGAAATTATGTATCATACGTTTTCTGTCGGTAACAAAATCGAGTTATTGCAAACGTCAAACAAATTGGTACCTTGGAAACAATGTTTTTTTTTTTTAATTTTAGGCTTAAAAAGAGTGCTTTGTTGTGATTAAACAGAGTACTTTTTTGGCGTCGTAGTTAATATCTACATATCTCTAAAAATGTTTATTCTCCGAACAAAAAGCATAACGTTGCTATAAAGCATAGCGTTTGAAGTGGACTATTTTTTTAGGTTTTTCTGGATTCAAATGTGAATTAAAATACTAATAAAGGGAGTAGGTACTTAAAATAAATTTCTATTTCTATAATTTAAATATTTTCTAAAATAGAATTTTTATTAGCGAAATGTCATTATAAAATTTTGAAATTTTATATCATAATTATTTTAAGCGAGAATAATAAGAATTATAAAAAGGAGAGCGTAAGTAGAAAATAAGAAAAAGATTTAATAAAGCTCGAGCTATGAAAGTTGCAAGACTTGAAGAGACATTTCCACAAGCTTAAGTGCGAAAACTTAAACATGCGTTGTTGCTGAGTCAACAGAACAATCCCAAGCTCGCCGTCAACAGCATGCTGAATATCTATCATCTCAACGGGCTGCTGAGACACCAGAACAGTCCCAAGCTCGCCGTCAACAGCTCAATGATCATAAAAATCAGTTTAGCCGTTCTTGAGTTATAAATGGTGTAACTAACCAGACTTTGTTTTATACATTAATTTTTTTTTTAAATGAGCTCCATAAAGGAGACGATGAGGAAAATAATTTTCCATCTAATGTCATCTTTGGGGATGATGTGTGGAGGGTTTTTTTAAGGAAAGGGAGGAGAGGAGAGTTCTTAGAAGGAAAGGGGTTTAAGGAGTGGGAAGGAATCTGATGTTCAATATTTACCAGTCAACCACCTCCAAGACCTAGACAAACCTCACTCCATGAACCCGGGCACCCCTGCTAAATCACCAAAGTAGCGAATCACTTGGGGTTGTTGGAATATTTATGATACCCTATGCGGCAACACTGTCAGTTCCGTTTCCGTATTCTTTTGTTTTTTCTCTTCTGTTTGAAATTGTGTAACTAGAGCATTGTTTACCTGACAATAAAATACATCTGTACCTTGCAATTGAGTATATTTAATAACAAACCAACAGGGGTGACCTATGGCAGAGGTGTTGGTTATCCAATAAAGGTTCCCGGGGCGGCGGTACCTATTCACGCCTCCCAAATTTGGATTAATATCGCAGTTTCAATAAGTTACTACTTCGATTCAGATGTTCAATATTTTATTTGTATGCAAACATTAAAAAAAATGTTAAATTAAAATAAAATAAAACAAGTTGGTACGAGAATTTTATTTGTCTTATAGATATTTGTTGTTTATATAATGTGATTTTTTTTAAACAGAGAACATTGGAGGAATGGGAAATGACATAGGCTACTTTTTATCACGGATTTTTTTTTTCATTAACGTGGGAAAATTCTTTATACAGTCATTTCCCACTAATACCATGCGAGCGAAGCCGCGGGTAAAAGCTAGTAAGAAATAAATTTGAGTTTAGATTAAAATCGTTCCAATCACTATGTTTTGAAAATATAACAGGAAAGCTCATACTCCAGGACAAAACTAAAGTTAATATAATAGCTATCTATAGACCTCCTAAATTCAGTAAGTCTTCATTTTTAACGGAATTTATCATCATATATCTTGATACAATTAATAGTAAGGAAAATATTATCTTACTTGGAGATATAACCAAATGTTTAAATTATCACTAAATGGAAAACTTATATCTTTTGCTGACGACACTGTAATAATTATCGAAAAAAAGACGTGGAATGATATTACCAATGCAGCCAATGAAGACATGAAGGTTATAAAAAAATGGTTCGATAATAATCTATTATCACTCAACACAGAAAAAACATATTATATTCCATTCTCTCTACAAGAAGATGTGCCAAATAATTTAATTAACATAACAATTCATTCTAAAAATTGTGCAAATGACGATACATGTAATACGGACTGCGCTAAGCTAAATCATAAATCTAGCATAAAATATCTTGGAATCTTAATAGATAAAAATGTTAAATGGAAAGATCATATCAATCTCACTGTGGAAAGAATAAGAAAACTTATCTATGTATTCTATAACATACGAAATATTTTAAACAAGAAAACCGTAAAAATTGTATATTTTGCATTAATTCAGTCCTTATTACAGTACGGCATTATTGGGTGGGGAGGGGCCTTTAAAGCTTCCTTACAACCTAATCATAATTCAAAGAATAATTATAAAAATCATCCTTAGGAAACCATACGACTTCCCTACTCTAGAGATATTTCGAGAATTTAATGTACCATCCATCACAGAATTGTATAAGAGAAACGCCTTATATCAAATTTATAAAGAGTATTTTATTAAAAAAATTCACCCCTCTGATAGCATAAGCAATAGATTTAAAACGAATGGCTTAATAGCCATTCCTATGCTTAGAACTACCACGGCTCAGCACCACTATCTGTATCTAGGTGTAAGATGGTACAATATATTATTATCTAAAAACAAAATTAGTGTAAATGAAACATTGAAATATGAACAATTCAAAAAACAAATTAAGTCACTGAAATTGGATAATGATATATTGTACCCTTAATTTAATTTACCCTTACTTTAATTGTAATATTTAATATTTAAAAAAAAAAAAGTATTGACCTTGTATAACAACTTTTTTTCCTAAATTACGAACCTATGTCAATTAATATTTGTATTTATCTCATAAGTTCTTTGAATATTATTTAAACATTTAATTAGAACATTATTATTATTTTATTTTTTGCGTGTGAATAAATACTCCTCCCATAAACACGAGCTCCCAGAGCTCTACTTATGGAGTAGTAGAATAAAAAAAAAATGTTGTTTAACCTTGCAAATGTTATCATTTTTTAATGTAAAAACAAGTCTTGAAATAAATAAATAAAATAAAATAAATAAATATAAATCTAAATTTGCTTAATTACCAAGATTATATCATAACCTCATATGAAAACTTACTTACTAAACATTATTTAACTAAACGCATCAATGTAGTAACCATAGAAGCTGTATTAAATGGACAAATTACTCGTACGTGTATTGACCATGTATTTGCCAAATTTAGAGGCAAGAAAATAACTGCTTGCGTCTGTGAAAATAATATCGCCGATCATTTTATCACTGCTATTAATATAAGATCTCATAAACGTCAGGTAGACCTTGCAAATAATTATATTCAAATAATCTCACAAAATGCTATTGATAGATATATCAGAGATTATAACTGGAGTAAACTTATAGAGGAGAAAGATCGTATTTCATTATATGAAAAAATAAAATCTTTATTTAACAAATTTTACAAGAGTAGTTCTAAAACGATAGTGCAAAAACCGAAAACACGACCTTATGCAATAAATGAATGGATAAGCAGTGAATTATTATGTCATATAAATAAAAGGGATAAACTATATAAAAAATGGAAAAGTACACCAACAAACAAAACATATGAAACAGAATACAAAAAAACACGAAACCTTGTCAATAAACTTATTAATAAAGTACTACTATAATACTATAATAATAAATTTAAACACTGTTTTAATGATACTAAAAAAAACCTGGGACGAGATAAATAATATCTTAGGACGTAAACCCAAAAACGATGGTGATGAAACTATAGCACGATATATGTTAAAAGATAGAACTGAGGATTCTGTGTCAAATGATTTTGTTAATTACCTACTTCTCGGATAGCATCAGTAACATGTTACATAAATACAATCACAAAGCTACTAATATAGTACTGGAAGAACTACCTCACAGTTTATATATACCAAGAGCTACAATAACTGATATTGAAAACATTGTTAAAAAAATGAAAAACTCTAAAAGCACAGGTATTGACAATATAAGAATGTTTGATTTAAAAATAAATATAAAAACTCTTGGGCCAATAATTACTCATTTAATCAATATGATAATAAAGCAAGCAAAAATTCCACAAGAATTTAAATGTAGTATTACTAGACCAATATTTAAAGGTGGAAAATACATTGAACTGGGAAATTATAGGCCTATTAGTATACTACAAGCATTAGAAAAAATTCTCGAAAAATTTTTATCAAATAAATTAAATAATTACATTGAAAAATTCGCTATCATAGATCCAAATCAATATGGCTTCCAATGAAAAAAAAATACTGAAAAACTACTGCAAGAGTTTTCCAATTACATAAACAATCAATTGAATAATAAATTACATGTTATTGTTTTGTTTATCGATAACTCTAAAGCTTTTGACACAATTAACTCAAAAAAACTGCTAAAAACTCTAGAAAAAATTGGAATAAGAGGAAATGTGTTAAATTTATTTAAAGATTATCTTAGAGATATGAACCAGAAAAATATTTACCAAAATAAATAATACTTTTAGTAAAACAAAAAATGTATCTGCAGGAGTTCCACAAGGTTTCATATTGGGACCTACACTGTATATAATTTATGTAACTATAATGAAAAAACTTTTCTCTTTTGTTAAACATTTTGTATTCGCAGATGATACAGCATTGGTCATATCACATAAAGATCTAAAAACTACAATTGAACTCATGCAAATTGACTTTAATCAACTTTGTAAATGGTCTCATGATGCAGGACTATTAAGCTGAAGCCATACTAAATAATGCAAAATCATACAAAATTGTATGTTTTTGTTTTGAAAATTTGACCGCTTAGAAGTATTATAGATGCTTCAATTAAATACTGGGTGTACAACATACCTTGGCCCTTAAAAATATCGATCATTTTTTTTAATAAGTCTTTTAATAAGCTAAGAAAAATATAAAGTATTAGGTCTATAAAAAATACTTTCAACTGAAAACTCTCCTACTTATAAACACTTTTTCGGATATGATTTTATTGCATAATGTGGCAAATTCAGTTTCTTATATAATTATCGCGAAAAAAATGATATTTACGCCCGAACCTCACAAAATAAAATATAATATGCATTTTCGCGTTGGTATTTTTGACATCACGGCGACAATACGGCAGTCGACGAATTTGTTATTATCAAAGTGAACCTTGTACCGTCCACCGAAGAACGACTGGCAGCCGCCCCATTCTTCTGTCATTAGTCCTCCGGCCGGAGCGGAGAAACAACGTGTTAGCGTCCGCGCTGCTTGTTTTCGTGAAATCAATTTAAAAATTCCGTTTTATTACAATAAACAATGCATAAAAAAGGAATTAATGTTTTTTACAGGCCTTTACGAAATCAACATGTAAAAAAAAAATTCTCAAATATCTTTTCCAACCTTTCCAAAACCTTTTTCTCAAGTATTTTTAAACTCCTCCCATAAAAGAGCGTGAATTCCGATTTCGATTTTGTCCTGTACTAGTGGATCGCCTTAATAAATGCCAAAAAAAAACAAAGTAATGCATATAAAATCACCTAATGCCAAATTCCAATTTAATCCTCATATTATTTCTCATAATTTTAATTGCATCCATAAAAATATTCCAACTAACTGTAAATGTGAAAGTTTAGAATTAGTTACGGAATATGTGTATCTTGGCGTTACCGTAAATAGTTTTTTGGAATGGGACAAACATATTAAAAAACCTGTAAAAGACTCAGATCAATTGCTGGCAGAATGTACACATTAAATTTTTTCTTACCAATTGAAACACTGGCAGAATCCATCATAAGATATGGATTAACAATATGGGGAAATACTTCTATAACAAATCTGAAGCACTGAAGCAAGTCCAAGTTGTACAAAACGCAATTGTAAAATTATTAGTCGTTCCTAATATTTTCAAACAGAGACATATTACACCATTACTGTTTCAGAGTGCTAAAATTTTACCTGTTAAGGCAATACTATGGCACAAAATTATAATTCAGTATATATTTACCCAGCAGCATAAAGTGAAATTAGAACATAAATACAGCACTAGATTCACGCGCAACGACGGGTTAAAAGTTCCGAAATTTAATAATAAGTACGGACAGAAAACGTTTGAATACAACATACCGAAAATATTTCATTTATTTCCTGATACTATAAAGCAATGTAATTCTATTAATAAGGTTAAATATAAGCTGAATAATTGGCTATTGGAAAAAAAATATTTATATTTAGATTGATTTGTATGAATAATGTTGAATTTGTAGATATAAGATGTAAAATTATAACATTTAAAATTTATATGTAACTTAATTATAAGCACTTGCTGACAAGCCAATTCATTTGGCTTAGCAGGATTTTTTTTGTGATTTGTAAAAACTATTCTTACAATAATAAAAAAAAAACAAAAAAAAAAACAAACTAAAAATACCTACCTCAATAAATTAAATATTTTATTTTATATTATGTGGAAAACTACCCAAAAAAATAAGTCAATCCATCTTTTACATAGTTTTAAATTCTTGGCGCACTATTACCGCTCACAATCATTTTGAAATGAAATATTCTTTAGCACCGTTGTGATTTGAAACTCGATGAAACGAAAAATTGCGATTCTAAAAAGAGACAAACAAATACATTTAGCTTGCGAGAGAATGAGTTAGTATAATCGGTATCCTCTTCGTGCGGTGCTTCGTAGCCTTCCCACTCTTGTCTAATTTAGTTTTCTGAAGGTTTCACTTCTACCACGGGTGAATCGAAAAAATTAAATTTTTAACAACCGAGCAGGAACCAATAACAATAAGTTATGTTTAACTTTTTTATTCAGGGGGAGACGTTGAAGAAAACCATACTTGGAAAGTGGGCTTCGATGCAGATACATTTGGAAACTCTGCGCTGTACAAGGTGCGATGCTACTAGGAACGACAAGAAGCATGATGACGACTTGCGAACAGACGCGAAGTCACATGTCACAATCGCACTGACTGACTGACTAACTGAGCAGGCTTGCAAGTAACATTGACAATCACGTCAACCAAAAAATGAAATTAATATGGCGTGCAACCAAAACTAATTGCCTACCAATTCTATAGAGACAAAGGGAAAAGTAGGCATATCCGAATTTATATAAACCAAAAACACATTATTTCTAATGTATTCACTGCTCCGCAAATTATTTCCACAGCATCGTAAATTCTCCATAAAACTTTTGATCTTTTAACAAACGGCCATCCTTGTTATTGTTGTATCTCCACAAAAAGGTTCAGATGGGTTATATTCTATTAAGGGTGCACATTCCTCGGCATGGCGGTACTTCCTCCCCTCTTATCCCGGGCCACGTACGGGGTCAACTTTCCGCATTAATCTAACTTACAAATTATAAAAGAAAAAGACAAATACTCATTCATAACCGAAAATCGTACTAGACTTAAACATGTATTTGTATGCCCCAAATTAAACACTTCATTTGCCCAACACCATTATACTCACCAAGGAAAATTCTTTTTTAATAACCTACCAATAGAAATCAGAAGCATAAGAAACAAAGTTCAATTGTTGAACTCCGTCAAAAAGTATTTTAGAGAATGTCACACTAAAAATCACACTTATTTTTCTTCTTACTGAATACATCTATGTTTGTATCTTTTAGTTTACGGGTCTGATTGCCAAGTGTCTGTATTAAGTTATTAAGTGCACCTATATATTGAAATACATGACTATAGTAAATAGTAATTGTACATATATATGAAATGTATTAACTGTATTAACTGTATTGTATTAACTGTACACATGACTGTATTTGTACATGTATGAAAAAATGTTAACTCTTCTTCCATCCACAAGCTAATGCTTTTAATGGAAGACCAGTAATATTATAATATGTAGCAATTTTAAGATAAATAAAAAAAAAATAATAATAAAAATAAAAATAAAATAAAATAAAATAAAAAAATTAAAGTTTTATATCACAGACAAATAATGGTGAGACCATTTGTCTAGCTTTTGCGTGGAGCTTCCTTAATTTCGTAAGCGGCGTGCTTACGAAATTAAGAAAGCAAATTAACGTGGCAAATTAGCGTTTAGATGTTGTAAAAATTAAGGATCAATTTCATCGTTAAACGATGAAACAAACAAAAATATTTCAAATTTTAGAATTAACAATGTTATCTTCAACTAATTGTTTTTTTCCATATTACGGGCAACTACCCTTACGGATATATTTATCCGAGACGCTATCCAGGTTACAAACCAATTCTTAGATTTGTTGTTTCCAATAAAAATGTTAGTTTACCATATTATGGAAAAAATAATTAGTTGAAGATTATATTGTTAATTGTAAAATTTGAAATATGCGATTAACAAATTCGACGGTTTGACAGTAACAATAAAAAGTCCATATCTCATTAAGCATTAATCCTAGCAAAAAAGAGTAAAGTGACTTTTTGTAGAAAATTTTATGTAGATAATTTAGTACACAGACATTTTTTCGCTAGAAGCAGTAGTTTTTGTGTTACTAAGGAAAAACTGAAAAAGGGACCTTTAGAGACCTTCCCCACCCTTAGCTCCACCCCCACCCCTCGGTACTTTTGGTATGTTGTTAAGGACACCTTTACCTACAACTGTACCAAAATTGGCTTCTACATGAATTATTTCCCCTATTTTTCCTTCGTCGCCTGACTCTTTTTTTTATTTATTTTTTATATGAATACCTCACAAGAGTCCCAATTGCTCCCGTCTGAAACCAGTGAGACTATGGCATCCCCAATTGGGGTATGTTGTGAAGCTGAAGTACCTGGCTATTTAGATCTGGTCACCAAACATGGCTAATGCCATTTCAAGCAACGTTTCAATTCTGAATTGTGGTCTTACACCAGGGCGATACTGAGAATATCTTCCACTCTGAAACGTCCCGAAAATATACTATATATTATTTTAAATTTTGACCGGTCAGTGGTTGAGTGGGCATAGCGCTTGGGTCCCATCCGGGCGTCGCATGTTCGATTCCTCTGCTGGCTAAGTCCTCCATCACAACACAAGCAACATTTTCGGCTTTCTGTGGTGGTAGTAGGAGATTTTCAATCATTTTTGGCTTATTCCTAACCCAGGAATGTTTGTCTTTCTTTAAAAAAAATAATGAATAAATTGTGAAATAACACAAATTAATCAAATAAAATTAATTTGCCACGCCAGGATTCGATCCCGCGACCTTCGGTGTGCTAGTCAAGAGCCCTACCGCTGGACAACGCCGGCCGTCAGACTATTATTGGATAACCAACACCTCTGCCATAATTGGTTTATAAGCATTCGAGACATTGAATTGAAATAAGCAATACTATTTATAAATAATTTAAGATGAATACGACATGATATTTAAAAAAAAATAATAATACTTAAATTTAGATAAAGTTAAATTCTCTAAAATCCACTTATTCCAGCTAGAAATGAAGTCGTTTCAAACATATCCCCATCGTTGAGAATATTATGCAAACTTTCAAAAAGTTTTTTAAGAGTGCGGGAAGAACGGAACAATCTCTTGGTTCTCAGCTACTCCGGCGAGTACCTACCCTAGCTGCCTAGCTATGGCAGTTTGCGGCGTTAAGTTTGCATTTTTCGAAAATTTAAACTCAGAAAATAGAGATATTTTTCAAAGTTCGCGAAACCCGGAATTACTTACTCGTACTTTCTGCTCGCGGAGGAAACATCATTCTTGAACAAAGATGAATTTTGTTAATATTATGTTATTTGGAGGAAACAGTGCTATTTTAACAAAAAAATTGCAACTGTGCATGTAGATAATATTAAAAAACTAACTGTTAAAAATCCGCTCCGCAGGTTTTTGCTGTTACGCCCTGTGGGCGATTTTTTATTCGGCTTCGCCCAGTTTGAGTGTTGGTGACCATTTTATAAATCCGTTAGGAACTGGTTCCAAAATTAGCCGTCCTTTTGGATCCAGTGACTGCTTGTTACCGGGATAAAGTAACCGCGACAGGAAATGACGTCGTATATAATATATAGATGCGTGGTATAATTATTCACAACTGCCCGTTACAATAATTATTGTCAATCTCTCCATATTTTTTATTTATTTTTATTTATTTATCTTAAAATTGCTACATATTTTAATATTACTGGTCTTCCATTAAAAGCATTAGCTTGTGGATGGAAGAAGAGTTTACATTTTTTCATACATGAACAAATACAGTCACGTGTACAGTTAATACAATGCAGTTAATACAGTTAATACATTTCATATATATGTACAATTACTATTTACTATAGTCATATATTTCAATATATAGGTGCACTTAATAACTTAATACAGACACATGGCAATCAGACCCGTAAACTAAAAGATACAAACATAGATGTATTCAGTAAGAAGAAAAATAAGTGTGATTTTTAGTGTGACATTCTCTAAAATTCTTTTTGATAGAGTTCAACAATTAAACTTTGTTTCTTATGCTTCTGATTTCTACAGGTAGGTTATTAAAAAAGAATTTTCCTTGGTGAGTATAATGGTGTTGGGCAAATGAAGTGTTTAATTTGGGGCATACAAATACATGTTTAAATCTTGTACGATTTTCGGTTATGAATGAGTATTTGTCTTTTTCTTTTATAATTTGTACGATTGAATTTTTTATAAATAAGTTTTTAAATGTTGGGACTTTGAATTCTTCGAATATGCGATCAGTTGGGAAGTCTAGAGGTTTTTTAAGTATAATTTTTATTATTAGTTTTTGAACAATTTCTATGGGGGTCAGACTAGTTTTGTAAGCTGCTCCCCAACTGATAATGGCATACTGAAGAATAGACTGTACTAATGCGTAGTATATTGAGTATAGATTTTTTGTTGATAAGAAGTTTCTAATCCGTAAGAATATATGAATTAACTTCCTAACTCTTTTTATTGTATGGCCGATATGATCTTTCCATTTTAGGTTTTTATCTATGATTATTCCAAGATATGTGATTTTATCCGCTATTTTCAGAAGTGAACATTTTTGTCGGCAGTGATTAGTATCGTGTTGTGCGAGAGAATGATTATGTAAGAATATTTGAAGATTTGGAGGTACAATGTTAGTGTTAATTTCGAAAGGAATGACATATGTTTTATCACTATTTAACGACAGGAGGTTATTGTCAAACCATATTTTTAGATTATTTATGTCTTCTGTGGCTTTTAGATTAATTTTTTCCCATGTTTTTTCTTTTATTAAAAGAACTGTATCATCGGCGTAAGAGATAATTTGGCCATGCAATGGTTGAATAAATATGTCGTTTACATACAAAATGAACAATATTGGTCCCAGCACGGTGCCCTGTGGGATACCAAAATTTGATGTTTCTTGGTCGCTAGTTTGGTCATTTATTTTAACAAATTGTGCACGATTGTTCAAATAACTTTCTATCCATTGTACGGCTTTATCGTTAATGTTATATAATTTCAGTTTTTTGATAAGCTTTGCGTGTGAGATACTATCGAATGCTTTTCTTAGGTCTATGAATATTCCTGCGCATTTATTTCCTTCATCAAGTGCCGAGTATATAAATGATGTTACATTTGCTATTGCATCTTGTGTGCTTTTTGTTTTTAAGAATCCGAATTGATTGGAATGTAATATTTTATTGTTCTCTAGAAAATCAACAACCCGTTTTTTCACAATCTTTTCAAATATTTTTGCTATATTCGATATTAGGGATATCGGTCGATAATTTGAAACATTTTGCGGGTCGCCGGTTTTAAAGATAGGGGATATTATAGATTTTTTATAATTTGTTGGGAATATGCCTTTAGTCATACTGAGATTAATAAGGTGGTTTAGTGGTTTCAGTAGATACATTTTCATTGCTTTAAGAATTTTCACAGAAATGTGGTCAAAACCTGGAGAGGATCCGTCTTTCATGCTTTCTATTACAAGTTGTATTTCAGTTTCAGTAGTTTTTTTAAAAGTGGATAGCGTATTTTGTTTTTGTGTATTAGTTGTTATAGGTTTTGGTGTGTGTGAAGATTTAGAGATTTTTTCAGCGAGATTATTTCCTACTTTAGAGAAATAAGAATTTAAAATGTTTGCTGTTAGTTTTGGGTCTTTGGATACATCTATGATATTATTTTCATGTTTTAAATATTTTATAGAACTATTTTTTTTCTTATTTTCAATTGCATAATTTACCGTTTTCCAAATAACTTTCAGATTGTTTCCTGAAGTAGAGATCATTTTTTTAAAGTAGTCGTCTTTACTTTTTTTAATTAAAGCTGTTTATTTATTTCTATATTTTTTGAGAACTATCTTAGCATTTTCATCGTGTGGATTTTTAATTGTATTTTTATATAGCCTTTCTTTTTCTCTAATAGATTTTATTAGGCCACAAGTGATCCAAGGTTTTATACGTCTGAATTTTGAATTCGTGTATAGTGAGACCTCTGTTGTGGAGGTTTCAATATGATCCATAAGTTGTTTTTCAAACATATTTGAGCATTTTTCGACATCGTTAGATTGTAATATAGTACACCAAGTTTCTGCTTTCAATTTTTCCTCTAAAGTTGCAATATTTGTTGTTTTTTTAATAGTAATTGGAGCCTTTATTTGTGATTTCATTTCATTTTCATACAATAATAAGCAAGTGTGGTGGTCAGTAATATTCGTTTGCCAAACCATTGTTTTAATTTTATATAGGTTTTGTAATTTTATGTTTACCCAAATATGATCTAAACAAGACGATTTTTGTCCGTGTACTTCTCTAGTATTATTGTTTATGCATGATTTAAAATCTAATTCAGTCATACAATTTAGGTACTCATTTTTGAAAATATTTTCGGATTTTTCGTTAATGTTAATATTAAAATCGCCCGCGATAAAACAGGTTTTATTTTTAAGCGGTAGTAAGATATTTTTTAGTTGAGTTATAAAATGTGAAATATTTGATTCGTGTGTTCTGTAAATGGCAATAATGTGATAAATATATTTATCAAGTTTAATTTCGATCTGAATACAGTTAGTCAGTAATATTGGGTGTTCTAAAATCGTGACAATACTGAATTTGGTGTGAACGAATATTGCGATTCCACTATTTTTATTGATATTTATTTTAGTCGGGATGTATGTATAGTTAGGAAGCTGAAAATCTGGTGACTCATCATTTGTAAATGTCTCTGTTAATATTATACAGTCTGGTTGAAATATTAGGTTATTGATTTTAATATTAAATTCATCAAAATTTTGGAAAATACTACGAATATTTTGGTGTAATATGAATAAACCGTTAAATTTGTGTGGGAAAAATTCATTACATGTCTCTGTGCTTGCACATTCGTATTCATGGATTTTGTAGAAGTTTTCTATTTGGCTAGCTATGAAATCATCCATTTAAAATTAATTGAGTTGAGAGTTTCTATGGATATTACAATTTTATACTGAGTCGTAATAGTTTTTGGTTTTGCAATCTTTAATATACAATTTTTCCAATTGTAAGATGTAATGTTTGTATATATCTGGAGTAAAAGTAAGTCGTTCGCAAACGAGTCGGCTCAGTGAACTGGTTTCTTAGATCCGGTTCCCAAAGACCGATTGGTATATATATATGTTCCTTTTTGTGAATACCGCAAAGAGGCCCAACACTCCAAACCATCTGGAGCCATTGAGACTACGACAATCAAGAAACTGAAGGAAGCGGGAAGGGGAAGGGATGGGAAGGACGTGGGGAAGTACCTGGCAATTCAGATCTGGTCACCAAACACGGATGTTTATATATATATATATATATATATATATATATATATATATAAACCGATATCGCTTCGCGGGCGTGCTCACATCAACTCACCAAAGTTTCATCACAATTGGATGAACGGTTTAGCAACGCATCAACGCATAATTTCATGATGCCATGAGTTTATTTATAGAAACCATCGCGGGCATGCGCACATCAAATCCACAAAATTTCAGCGCAATTGGATGAATGGTTAGCAACGCTTAATTTAATGACACCAAAGCTCATTATTTTATATCGAAACCATCGCTGGAATGCGCCCATCAAATCCCCAAAGTTTCATCGCAATCGGATAAATGGTTTACCAACTCATGGACATCTTATATACTCATACATCCCCAAGCAACCATATTATTTTGATTTATGTATATATAGATAAAAAAATAGCTTTTTGTTCAAATTAGACTACTTACGATTATAATAGATTTCTGAGGTATCAAAGAGTCTGATAAAACATAGTGTTTTATGAAACAACAAGAATTTAGTATGGTTTTATATATATATATGTATTTTTAATTTTGTTTTTCGTCAACTAGTTTTTGGTTTCTTCGAAACACATAAAAGATTTTTCCTTTAAACTTCATGTGAGATACGCACGCATATGTATTATTTTAATTTCCATTGCAGATTCATTCGTCTTCTTTTGAATGATAAAAATAGTTTAATAGTTAGTTAATAGTTTAGGCACCAACCACATGGGCACCACCAAAGTGGGTACATAACTTTTACGCTTGCACACTATCAGAATAATAAATTTTTGCCTTCCTGCGGCTTGTTACGTTTGTGAGTTGCAAGCTGAGATAATGCTTTCACCGATAATCAAGAGATGGCAGCTATCCGTTTCCAATTACCTAAGCCAGAGTAGGTAGAAATGTCACAAATATCTATATATATTTTCAAAGATTTCTGTTAACAAGCATGCAGATTTCACCATTTCGTGAATTAAAAAAAATATGTATAATTTAATTTTTCGAATAAAACTTCTTCGGAAAGGTTTTCACAGACAAATAACTTTGTTTACATCACATTTATTTATATTTAATCAACAAGTTTCCTGAACGATGTTCACATCATCAGGATCAAATGTATACTAAACTTTAGAATTAAATATAGATCACATTTGGGAGGAATGGGTAGAAGGACGGGGAGGGGATAAGAGTGTGGGAATTTATTAAAATTAGGGATTTCAAAGTCATTAGTAGGGAAAGACCGGTTAAGTGGGAAAAGGTTCAAAAGAGGGTTTATAAAAATTTGCTGCTTATTAATTATGTCTGTTTATTATTTACATTTTTTCTAATTTATAAATTCTCTAAATTATTTATTTGTGATGCCTTATAACCCGTGTGTAATATTTTAAGTCCATGGTTTTTGCCAAAATTATGATCATTTTTTAATAAATGATCTGCGAACTCGGATTCGCTATTGCCATTTAATGCCCTGAGATGTTCTTTAACCCTTACTTCAAAGTTTCTCCGTACAAACATAAGATAAATGACAAAATATAGTTAAATTCCTTGACCTTAAATGACACTCAGCTATTCATCTGTTTTGTTATCAATATTCGGAAGAACGATTTTTTAATGAGCGCGGGCGAATTTAAAACTACAAAAATCTGCAACGCTCAACGCATTTTTTTGTAAGTTCCCATGGGAAATTTTAAAAGTTCTTTCCAGCCTGTGCGGGTAGATGACATTTTCTAACTTAAAGCGATGCTCCAGCCTTGACCCATTTGGAATTGGGCGGGGTGAGCATTTTTTGGGCGTTGACCAATAAAAACCGTGGCCTCCCGGATTTGCTCGACAAAAAAAACTAACTGGTCAACTAAAAATAACTAACAATAAACTAAAAATAAAGGTCTTACTAAAAATTTGTCAAAATTGTAAAAATAGTATTTTTTTTTTAATTCTTCATATGTTCTTAATTTATTTATTTGTAATATTAACGCCTTTCGGCTTTTATATAATATAACATAGTATCTATAAGGTATAGCAACAACATGAAAAATACAGCTCTAGTGAACTTGTAAAACAGTAAGAAATAATTGAGGAAGACCTACAGTACTATGCGAATTAATATGAACACAAGTGATGAATTAGAAAAAATAATAAATATTCCTAATAGAAGAAAAAAATAGGAAACCATTTTTTTAAATTTTAAATACCGAAATGTGTCCTCCCTTAACTTTTATAACTTCTTGTACACGGTTTGGCATAGAATCAATAGTTTGTTACATTTTTTCTGAAATTTGCGTGTTTCTAAACAATATTTGATTACTGCCTCCATTAGCTTTGTTTTTGCTGTGCAATCATATTTTCTTGCTTAAACTATAACTCACAGATTTCCAATTTGATTAGGATTCGGAGAACTATCTGGCCGTAACCTGGATGTAAGTTATCTGTTAACAATTTTAGTGCATTTTTTCGGAGAAATATCCATTTTCAAAAATAAGAAACTACAACACTTTATTTATTTAATTCTGCATAAGACTGTAATTCTAAAAAAATAACAAAATTTAACGCATCTTATCAAATTTAAACACTCAGACGATATAATAAAAAATATCTAATTTGCTCTCATTTTCTCTGGTCAAACTGTAAGTGCGATGGCGAGAGAGAGCAACTCCGTATAGTGTACAAGCAAGTCAAAAAAACAGCAAAGAAAATAGTTGCCTCTGAACAACATTGTGCATTGCAAGAGCTGTTTGACGACCTAGAAACACCAAATGGGTTGCAAAGAATTTACAAACTAGCAGCACACAGGAAAAAGGCCCAAATTCATAGAAGAAACTAACGGTGAGTTGATTACAGACGAAACCAAAATATGTCAAAGATGAAAGGATTATTATTCTATGTACATTACTGAATGAAGAATTTCCAAGCATAACTCATGTGTCAGAGCAACCAGTGCTGGGGCCATTGAAGCTTTCACCCACCTTTTCCCACCCCTGTATAGGCGACTTATGGTCGCCCCTTCGGAGTTCTCGCAAGAATCAAATTTTTTGAATGAACGACTCTACAATAAAATATGTAACGATTCTAGAATTTCAATGTCCCCGCATACGTTGTTAGAGGGCGGTATGCAGGCACGCCTACAGGAATGTACTGTGATGGTCAATTCTACAATTCTAAAGCCCATGAAGGTAATCACTGCTAAAGCAGTGAGCCCATGAACAGTCAAACAAGGTGTTAGTAACAAAACTAGGTAATAGAGAAAATATAAGGAAAAAACAAAATGAACGACAACCGTCATGAGTGGGAAGCTCATGGCGGCGAAGGATTACATAATGATCCAGCAGGCAGCACCGTGCACTGTACATAAAAAAAAAAGAAGAAAAAATAAACATATATACAATGTAGAACTGGTGTTACCGAAATCCAGCCACCGGCAGTCCCAGAGACAGTGAAGAAGGCTGGTTGTCAGGCCTCCCGATAATCGGCAGCGTCGTCCGCAAGCCAGCTACCCGGTGGTTCCTAGACGAGGAGTGTGTGGAAATCAAAAAGAAGACCCTAGGGAGAGAAGCGTCGGGTCGCTGGAGGCGGGACGGACAGCTTTCGGATGACGTTTAGCCCTCTCCCCAACCTCTTCATGTCACGAGGGGTAGCGCGGTGGCCGGGTGCAGCCCCACCAGTTCCAAGAGATCGGCCATGGCACGTACATGGGGACACGTTCTAGGGTCCGACCCCTTAAATAGGGATAAGGACGATAGTGCTGGGGCCAGTTGAAGAAATCACTCAGACAGAAGTTAAAGTAGCCATATCACAAATGAAAATGAGGAAAGCAGTGGGGCCACACAATATTCCAGCCGAATTATGGAAAGACTGTGGTGAAGTGGGACATAAATGGCTGTGCAATCTGTATAATAAAGTACTCAATGGAGAACCGATGCCAGAAAGCTTTAGGAAGAGTTACCCTCTTCCTTTTTACAAAAGTAAGGGAGACTTTATGAAGTGCGACAATTATAGAGAGATAAAGCTTATGCCTCACACTATGAAAATATATGAGAGGATTATCAACACACGACTTAGGAACATTGTAAAAATACACGACTATCAATGCAGCTTTGTGTTGGGGAAATCAACAATAGATGCTTTTCAAACAGTCAGAATCATAGTTGAAAAACATCGAGATGCAAAAAAAGACTTGCACATGGTATTTATAGACTTGGAAAAAGTATTTGACAAGGTACCCCGAAGCCTGATATGGGCGGCATTGAGATACCACAACGTACCAGAAGGATATGTAATCTTCATACAAGATATGTATACAAACGTAGAAACCTAAATAAGATGCACATCACCAAAATTCCCAATTAAAGTGGGGGTACACCAAGGATCTGTCCTCAGTAAACTGCTATTCATAATGGTCATGAATTATCTAACGAATCAAGAAATGAACAACAGTATTCTCAAGATTATGCTTTTTGCAGATGATGTAGTACTGATAGCAGGTAACCACTGTGACTTACAGAATAGCCTGGAAAGGTGGAGAAAGATCCTGGAGAATAATGGCCTAAAAATTAACAGGAAAAAGACTGAATATTTGTATTTGCTTTTTGAAGACACAAATGCTGTAACTCCTTCGATGCAACTGGATGGAGTAAAGACTCCAAAAAGCCTATAAAACTTAAAGGAAAGATATACCAGACTATTGTTAGACCTGCGATAATGAATGGCTCCGAATGCTGGACTATGTACAACTCCTACTCTAGGCAACTCGAAACAGCAGAAATGCGAATGCTTAGATGGTCGGCAGGAGTATCCCTAAAAGATAATTTAAAAGTTCACGCATTCATGGTAGCCTGGGTGTCACGAACATAAACAGCAAGCTGGAGGAACGGCAGTTGAGATGGTATGGGCACATAAGACGGAGACCATCAAACCACACAGTGAAGCAGGCTATGTCTATGAAGCTTCATCGACAGTCATCCAAAGGAAGACCAAAGAACTCCTGGATGACTCAATGCTCGAAAATAATTCGGAGAAACGGCCTGGATGAAGACGATACTCTGAACCGAAAAAGCTACAACCTAAGAACGAGAAGAGCCGACCCCAACAGCCTACCTAGACAATGAGACAAATTGGGATAGCGCAAGGAAGAAGAATATCTAATTTTCCCTCATAAAACCTTATACCTCTAACAACAGATAGAGGTATAAGGATTGATGACACATGTCATGATCCCACAATCAAAAATAATTCACCAAAATCAACATACAATATCTATAAATATTCTGACAATTTACTGTCATTACAGATTGTCATATCGGTTGGAATACATCTTACCAATCGTTGACCGTGGTGGCAAATATTTATAACTGACCATAAATGAAGAATTTGGTCAGTAGATAGAGGATTTTATAGAGGGTTTTATCGATCGTCCTGGAGGTATGTGCTGTCAGTAAAATAGCTTATAATTTTAAATGCTCTTTCTGAACGGGCCTAATTCCTCGTACATTGGAAACTTTCGTAGCGCGTTTCACAGAACAAATCTTTGAGAGGCATAAATCGTGGATAATCTCCATGCATTCTCATATAAAGATACCTTAGAAATATTTTTTAATTTGTTCCAGTGATTCTATGTATTTTTACTGGTGTGGGGCCCAAACAGCACAAGCTTATTCTAGTTTTATTCGTACAATATAGTTAGACGTCGATGTCGTTGCTTCGGACTTAGAATATTGTTTGCTTGTTCTTATTAAACCTGGTCTCCAGCCACAATATTATCACAAATATTGAAAAAAGTGTTTGAATAAACGTGAAACATTGGGGCTGGATCCAAGGTTTTGGTTTTCCGTGGCTGATCGGAAACATTGAAACTGTATTGACAACACAATGTTTTTGTTCTTTTCGGTGTCCTGAAAACGTTTGGTCGCTGGAGACCTGACTTGACAAATCCAAGAAGTTTGTAACACGATGATGCCAACTTCACCATGTGATTTGACCAACTGACAGACTATTTAATGACTTTAAAAGTTCCTTGACTACAAATTCTGTATAAAATAAAACTCTTTTATAAATTCACAAAGATTGTTTAAATTACCAGAATACGTCATTAATAATATTCGGAACGCAATAAACCAATATATTCTTGGCTCAACAACTATTCCTTGGTGTGACACTATTCTAAATTTCAATTTCTAAAAAAATTTCATTATTCTAATCTGTTTCTTATCTTTTCAGATTCTACGAGCTTCCTCGTCTTACTTCATTTTGGTGCAAAATGTTTACACCGGTAAAATCGAATAACCCTTTTATTAAAATCCAGCATTACGAACTTTCCACATTCTTGCATTTTAAGTTCACGCTTGCAATTTGTACAAAAAACAAATTATTTTATTTTGGTTTCCTTTTGACTTGTTCATAATATCAATGAACCCAGATTCTTAAAATTCTGAATAGAAGATTGGATAAAATTTATAATTCCATAAATTTAGGCCTGTGGTTTTAATAAACTACGACATTATCAATTTTCACAGCCTTCCCCTAAAATAGTACATACATTTTTTTGATATTTGAGTAGGCAATAAGTTAACTGCTTGAAAACCTTCCTGAGAAATACAACAGGAAAAATTAATCTGATTTGGAAACATTCGTTTGTCAGCTGACGCTTTGGACTTTTACTTTCCAATTAGAGAAATAATGGTCAGAATTGACATACTTGACGATGGTTTGCAAATTGCAAAGGTCCAAATACATTAAAAAAAATTGAATTGTTCACTTTGGAAAACGCATTATTGTAATTAATGGGAATTTTGACCATGGTATAGTCCGATTGAACAAAGAATTTTTTACTTATATTTCTTCTTAATATATAAAACAAAGTCGGGTTAGTTACACTATTTATAACTCAAGAACGGCCCCACCGATTTTGATGATCTTTGATTTGTTGGATTTGTCTCCGCCCCGGAAAGGATAATAACTATTAAAACATCACAAAAATAAACGAAAAATGTAGTTATTAAGAAAATTCTTTTCCCCATACATTTTATATGGAACGAATCCTCATATTTGAAAGAGCTGCGGGCATTTTGTGATAAGTACCTATAATATTGAGTAGTGAGACAGTTCCAAAAATTCAAAAACGTCAAATGTCAATGCGCTGATTGTTTTAATTTTATTCTTTCAAACATATAATGCTGCCTCTCTTTCTTACACACTAAATGACAATAGTCGAAAATGAGACAAATAATAAACGTATGTCTCCACCCATCCAAAGGAAAGATACAATAATTATAATAAAAATCCCTCACACGTATATAGAAAATGAAAAGCAGCTCACACACGAGGCCCGAAGAAAATTATTTTCCTCAGGACCTATGTCATCTTAGGGGATGCTGTGTGGAGGGGCTTTTTAAGGAAGGGAAGGATAGGAAGTTCTGGGAAGGAAAAAGGTATGAGGGGTGGGTAGGAATCTGGGGTCAGTGTGTCCGGGAGTGACGGACGTATGAAACCATCCCTCCAACTGCGGTGCAAGGCGATGGGTCGAGAGAGTCCAGCTGGAAAGGTTAAAAGACCTCCCTCAACCAGTCTCTCTCGATCCGGTCCGCCACGCAGCGGGTGGGACCCGGAAAAACGTCACCCCATGAACCCGGGCACCCCTGCTAAATCACCAAACGTAGCGAACCACTTGGGGTGATCTATGGGTGACAGATGACAGAGGTGTTGTTTATCCAAAAAATGGTTCCCGGGGCGGCGGCCCAAAATCACCAAAAATATAAATCCGTACACAACGCCATCTATGATACCGACAAACAAAACATGGACAGTTGCGAATCTATGATTGCTTCATTGTATAATTTTTAATATATTAAAAAACTGAATTTAATTCAACAGTTATTGATTCTGAGGCGGTACGAAGTTCGTCGGGTCAGCTAGTTTTTAAATATATTCTGATCAGCATTTGTCACAAACATCCTAAACAATACCTTTTATTTCAGGATGTTGTGACTGAAGAGGCACTGGATATTCCTGAAAAGGAAGATGATAAGACTGTAGAAGTGGAGGTTTTATTTGAAGATGCCTTTCAGACCGTCGATCAGGTCATATCAATTGGTGGCCTGGGTGGCTTGTATAAAAGAGAAACGGTTCTCACAACATCCAATAAGTATGTCACTTTTTCAAACACCTTTTTTGATGCATTGTATTTTCGTTTAAGTCATTCTAACTTATTTGCCAGAAACCCACAATTTTTTAATTTATTATTTTACACCCTTCGGGCATTGTGGGATTTTGTCAGCAAGTCACATTAAATTACCTATCGGATTCAAGATTTAATTATGAATATTAGACATTTTTACATTGGAAATCAATAAAATCACTTTTAGTGAAGCAAAGTTGTTTTGTAATAGATTCGCTATTTAGATCCTAAATTTTCAACTGAATTTCAGACTCCATTCAATAACTCGGTCACTGATGTTGTGGGTATAATGTGTAAACAATATATTTACATGTAAATTTGGATTGTGTGTAATGCATGGAAGGTGTTATTGAAGGAAACGAATCATGAAATACAAAATGTCAATCTACCAATAGAAATGAAAGTTAGAATGATAAATAATATAAACAATTATTGAATCTAATGTTGTATAAGATTGTTGTTAAAATAATAGATTAACTAAGACTCTATAAATATATTTATCTCAGAATTTCCGACAAGCCCTGTTTTTGAAACTACCAATCATGTGTGGAAATGATACTACCGATAATTTTATGAGCGCCAAAATATTTAAACATATATAATGTACAAGTACCTAACCTAAAAGAAAAAATATTGATGCATAACCAAATTGAGAAAAAAATAAATAAAAGATGAGGTATTAAGAATTAAAGATGCGCCACCGAATGATGATTCTGCAAGTCGCAATTGGCCTGCCTGATAACTGTCTAATGTTTGCTCCGATTCGGGATGTACCGATGATGTTATCGTGATATGATGTTATTGTCACTGAACGCTATTGTTTTAACGATAATTGATATCGGGGTCGGATAATTCATGTGACCGAATCAATAAGCTACAAATAAAACCATGCAATTCTACAGAAATAATATCATTTTGTACATTTCAGACTGCTGTACTTCGTCGGCCTAGTAAACATGGTCCTCGCGATGAGCGGCCAGTTTATGGTACTGGTTTTCTTCTTTATCTCCGTCAAATATACGATTTTCATGACCGCTGAAATGCTTTCTTGTCACATCATCTCCATTTTTGCCGTGGTGAAGTCGTTCCTGATCATCTTCAAGCGCGAGAAGATATGTTCCGTGATCCTGGACCTCCGCGAATTGTGGCCAAAGGTCAAAGTCGACTCTGTCAATAAAATCGTCCGAGAAAACATGATCTCCGCAAAGATCTTTTGCCAAGTCTACATGTATGCAACCATAAACGTAGCAATAGTCTACAATTCTATACCAATTGGGAAGTTTCTTTACTACAAGATAATTCCGAGCGAACATCCCTATAAGTGGAATGAAATTATTTCCTTGCCGTATATACTTTGGTATCCATATGATTATAAAGATGCTGTTTGGAAATATATTCTTACTTTGTTGTCGCAGTTTCATGCTGGTAAGCATAACTTTTAATTATTGCTCTAAAATAGTTGTTTTAATTGTTTTAGAGCAATACAAACGTCCAATATTTAAAACTTTTCGCTTTACAACAACTAAAATATTCACCACAATTAATATAGCTGATAGATATTCCTAATTCTTACATCTCGAAAAGAAAAACTTACAACCTTTGTTATGTACGAACTAAGAAAGCAAGAATAAATAAAATTATATCCTGTATATTAACTGAATGGCAAACTTAGTTTTATCGGCGTTGATGGGTCTTGTCAACAAAGCACACACTGGTGACTTAATATACGATGATTGTGGGTACATGGGCCATCACCAAGGTTCCCTTTGCATTCTTTCCAGAAACATGGGCAGTTGGATGCTATCCTTTCTAAGCCACGCTGAACCTCGCAATAAAAGGTAAGTCCTAAATACCTAAATATTTTGTTAACTTTTCTAGGGATATTCACCACAGTTATGATGGGTGGGGTTGATTGCTTCTTCTGCTTGCTTATGGCCCACGTGACTATGCACTTCCTACTGCTTCAGAGGCGGATTCAAAACCTGAACATGCCTCACGACGATATCACACTGGAAGAAGCAGAAAAAAACGTCGAAGAGGAGATCAAAGAAATTGTAGAATATCACAATCAGCTATACATGTAAGACATTGTTTTATGTATTTCATTAAATGGTACCTTCAAGAATCTCCTTTATCACCGCCATCGATGCTTTGGCCCTTCAAGAGGACTTTAGTAATGGAGGTCTCCAATAGTCTCTCCTCAATTTATTGATTTACGTGGATGCGGCATTTGCCCTTTACACCATCCAACTAGTCCTGGGTCGATCATGAAAATCATAAAGTAACAAGTACCGGTTAAAATAAATAAAATATTAGTTCACCACTCCTGATACTCCGTCTCAAAATTTGGTTACACATACCCTAGTAAGGACAACTTTATTAGTCTGAAGATGGCTGTGATAGGATCAAACGCTGAGGATCAAAGAAAAGTCCATTCAAAATTTTAAATGCTCTAATCGATTTGCATTTTTACGTAGAAAATGTTAAGTTAAAATGTTTAAGTTCCTATAAAACCACGTATGTATTAATACGACTTTGTTCATAGACCAATGTCCAAAAAATATATTAAAAAAATCGCTAGACTTGGTGAGTTCATTGGTTATTCCAAGAACTTTTGTTGAATATATGTTGTTTAGTGACGATTTTAAGTTTTTATTTGTCTTGTTTTGTTGAATAAGTTAGTGTGTAGTTAAAGTCCGGTCTCCACTAACCGAAAACATGAACATTTACGTACGCATTATTGTAAACATTGGTAGTGGGGGCGTGGTCTTACTACAGATGCATAGAAAAATGCGTTTTAAGTCCGGTCTTCTGAGACCGAGAACATGAACATTTGCATACGCAGACCGGTCTCCTGCAACCTCCGAGATGAACACGTGCTTACACATTTGCTTGAACATTACTATAAACATTGCAATGAAGGTGTGGCCTTACTACAGACGCATACAAAAATGTTCAAGGCCACGGCCCCTTTGGCAATGTTTGTAGTAAGGGGGGTCTTCTCTAACTGTGAACATGAACATTTGCTTAAACATTTGCTTGGACATTACTATGAGCATTCTCAATGGGGGCGTGGCCTTACTACAGATGCATTCATAAATGTTCAATTTTTTCCCTCTATGGAGAGTGACATAGCTTAGGTAACCAATGTACAGACGCAGCAGATATTTTCAATAACACCGAAAGAACTTACAAAAAAGCTTTTTTTTAAATGTTATTAGTTTACAATTTCTCTCTAAAATTTAAAATTTTAAATCATAAGTTCACATTGAATAATTGTTTTGTTATTCAAGTTTATGTTTTAAAAAATCTGTGTAATGTATGGTACGGTAAATAAATAAATAATCTTTGTGACCAGCCAAACCATTACGCCAATTAAAAAATCCCTAATGATTAAATCGTTCATTGTCTTTCAGCTTAACAACCAAAATTGAAGATATATTCTCATGTGTCCTGTTCTTCAATCTGGCCATGAACTCTTTGACAATATGCTTGGGATTATTTTGTCTAACGGTAGGTTATTTTTTTCAACAAAATCTATTGTGTCATATTATTATTTACGATCGAGTAGAAAGTAGAAATTATTCCTTAAAATCGAACCCGCAATTGAGGTATGATTCGCTCCTGAGGTATGATCCCTTCCCATTACGCCAAAAACCAAGCACACTGTTGTTTTGTCCAAAATATTACGTGCGAGGGTCAGTCAAAAAGTAATGCCTCTTATTTTTTTCTACATAAATAAAGTAAGTTAAATGAAAATTTTGAAGTTGATGCTATTCCTCAAACCTTCTTCTACAATCTCCCGCAGTAGTAACTTTTTGCGTCAACAGGCAGCACTGCAGTCGCTTGCAAAATGGCTGACATCTATGTTCGTATTAAATAGCGTTCTGTGATTGATTCTTGACTGTAGAAGGTGAATCGCCCATTCGCATTCATGAAAGACTGAAAAATGTGTACCATGATGCAATCGTGGATGTTAGCACTGTTAGACGAAGGATTCATCGGTGTAACGAAGCTGAAGGACAAACGCCGCTGGCTGACGAAAATCGGTGCTACAGACCGTTGATGTTGCATGCAGTGACTGCACGCAACATTGAGCGAGTTTGTGACATCATTGGTGACCCCAGATAAATACAGATGTCACATTCTCTCCCTCAGTAAAGGCAGTGTGATGACGATTATTAAACAACTGATTATTCAACAAAAGTTTGTGCAAGGTGAGTACCAAGAAAGTTAACCGGTCAGAATAAAGAGGCAAGAAAAACAAAAGCAACACATGCAGTGCTTAGTTTCTGGAAAAAATTGTGACCGGAGACGAAATATGAAATATTTTTTTTAAATCTGAATCAAAGAGGCAGTCAATCGAATGGTGTCACACAAACTCACCAAAGAAAAAAATCAAAACTCTGTAATCGGCGGGGAAAGCTATGGCGATGATGTTCTGGATGTGACTGTGCTTTTAACAACACTGTGATACATGCCCTTGTTAAAAGATGAACCAATGCTGTAAAAATGGTTGAACATTATGATGAGAAGTAAAATATTAATCGTAAATAGTGTGGTTTTCAACCCATGTAATTGCATTTTTTTTATTTCTTCACAATTAAAGGAGGAAAAAAACTGGAAGAATTTCTTTTTGACTGACCCTTATAGATTTACGCGGTAAATATTTATTTATTTATTTACGGACGAATAGTCCATTAAAAATATAACAATAACACGAATAAAAAATTAAGAGATGACAATGGAAGGAGAGTACATATATATGAAGAGCATTGATAAAATACTTATAATATAAAAGTAAATTTAGAAGATAGTATAATATAAATTCATATAATATAAAAAAACATAAATAGCTTGAAGATGGATTTAAAAGACTTTAAAAAATCACATTGCGTATCGACTGCCGAAAGTCATTTAGGCTTACACCAAATAATTTAGTGCTTTGATTTGCGTTGACAAGTCTTGACATTCTGGATAAAGGGGAATGATATCCATAATTAGTAGAATGTTGATTGAGGAACAGCAATTCATTATTTCGGAGTCTATTTCGGAGGGATGTTGAACTTGATGAGTTGTAACAAAGCAGGTGTGTCAGTAATACTGTTGATAATTTTGAAAATGCATATTAGATCAGAGTCCTATCTACGTTTTTCTAAAGAAGAAATGTTTAAAGTTTGTTCAATTTCATCATACGAGTACTCGCCTCTTTCAAGTCCTAACCTCCAAGCAATCCCTCGCAGGAAGCGATGTTGTACAGATTCGATGTGATAAATATGGACAGCATAGAAAGAAGACCAAATAACACTAGCATATTCAAGGTGAGGGCGAACTAGCGAACAGTAAAGAGTTTTAAGTGTACTTATATGTTTAAAGTCAGAGGTAATTTTATGAACGAAGCCGAGTAGTTTAAGTGATTTGTTTACAATGTTATTGATATGATCACGGAAAGAAAGTTTGCAGTCTAGAGTGAGCCAAAGGTCCTTGATAGATGTGACAGTAGAGAGACAAACATTATTTAGTTTATAATCAAACTGAATAGGTTTTTTGGTTCTAAAAAAGGACAAAATTTTGCATTTATCAACATGAATTTGCATGCAGATAAATACAATATTTCATGTAAATACAATACACTTAACTAATTTTTTTTGCAGATGGCTCCTCCTAGTCTTGTCTTAAAGTACATCGTTTTTATTGCATGTCCCTTACTGGAAATAAGTATCAAATGCTACTATGGAAATAGGCTGATTGAAGAGGTTAGTATTTATTAATTGTTTTATTTTTACATAAGCTCCACACAGGAGGCCCTGAGGAAAATAAATTCCCTCGGGACCTGTGCAATCTTTAGAGATGCTGTATGGAAGATGGAAGGTATTTCTGAGGAAAGGAGAGGAAGTTCTGGCCAGGGAAAAGTGGGAAGCTGGAGGTCAGGAGGGTATTTCAAGGCGTGACGGACATATGAAAAATTCGTCTTTCCAACCGAGATGTAAGACGATGGGTCGAGGGGTCAAAAGGTCTCCCTCAATCAGTCTATACAAACCACCAAAAATAGCGAAGCTCTTGGGATGGTGTTAGTTATACGATAAATGGTTCCCGGAGAGGCGGTATCCATTCCCACCTCCCAAATTGATAATTGGCTCATCGAGACATATCCTTCAAATAACTTAAATTCCGGTATTGTGGGCATACTGCACATTTCTGTTGTTGATATGGTTGAAATTGCCTCGTCGTAAATTACCAGAAAACCCTCACAACATTATCTTCTCAATGTCGGGCTGAAATTTAAACACCTATTAAATTCCCTACACTGGGGAAAACAGATTTAAAAGTAACCCCTTAAAATAGAGAATTTTATAGAGAATTATTGCCACAATTATTCTCTCAGTAAATCGGGAACCATTAATAAATCTTTTAAGGCACCTTCAAAATTGAAATTTAGAATCTGATAAATTAGTCGTCTCAAAGTTTGAAATTTACATCGTAAGCCTAAACAGCTGTCACAATAATAAAAAAAACTAAATTACTTGCAGACTGGTCAGTGGTTGAGTGGGCATAGCGCTTGGGTCCCACCCGGGCGTCGCGTGTTCGATTCCTCGGCTGGCTAAGTCCTCCATCACAACATAAGCAACATTTTCGGCTTTCTGTGGTGGTAGTAGGAGATTTTCAAACATTTTTGGGTTATTCGTAATCCGGGAATGTTTCTTTCTTTTAAAAAAAAAAAACTTAATAAGAATTAAACACAAAAACAATTAATACGAGGGACGTCGACCCACCCAGCTCGTCAGCGCTACGCCGCCGTCGTTCGACCGCCCGCGCCGGTAGGCATCGCACTATTTCCTTATTTTACCAATTACTATGATTTCCAGAGTACGGCAGTCCGAGATGCTGCCTATGATTCCGGGTGGATTGATAGTCGAGCTCTGTCCAACCTCGTGCTAATGCTTCAGATTAGAGCCGAGAAACCTGCCGAGATCTCTGCTATGGGCTTCACCAATGCATCTCTGGCCACATTCTCTGCTGTAAGTAACAACCTATTCAACATTTATTTTCTGCCTTATTTACTTATTTATTCACCACTATGAGCAAGGTGGACGCAACATGGCAAATGCAAGAATACGACTCTGGTTACTAATGAAAATAAGTTATTCGAAATACAAAAATATATTGTGAATAAAAAGGACATTCTGATTCCAAGGCTGTCAGGCTTAAAGGACTTGCTTAGGTAAATGGTTGTTGGTGATACCGTGATAAGTAGTAGTGTAGCTGAAGCGTAGCAATTCAAAAACTCCTCGTTTTAAAGAAAGAATCTCACATTGTAAGAATGGCAGGGCTACAGGTAAATATCAACCAGCTAAAAGGACCTTCACCACGAAGCAATTTTTAATTGATGTCTCGTACTTCAGACCAGGGAATCGCCCAATGCTCTGGGCTGCCGCACAAAGAAAGATCCGCTTCATTTTCAAATCTGCTCATTTGAATCTGCCTGCAGTATTGACAACATTTCATTTCATTCCAAAATATTATAGGGCTAGCAATCTCACACTAGTATTTTCTTTCTTACAATATTTATTTTCGGATACGAGAGAATTTTGTCTGTCTAACTAGAAAGAATTCCCGTTTAGGACAGTCAATTTGACAAGCCAAGCTCAAATATTATTAATTGCAAATGACATATAACAAATTTAGCCTAGCTTTTAGGTCCATGGATCTATAATAAAATCAGAGGCTATAATGAAATTTATTTTTTGCTTGTAATGCCCTTTCAAGGCTTAAACTTAAGTAAAACATTTGAACTTTTCGATTACCATTAATTGGGTAGATGTTAAACAATTCTGGACATGCTAAAAAAACGTAAAAAAACGTTCTTACAATAATAATGTAACAAAATAAAATATTATTCTCCTTTTTTTCAGATTATTCGAGCCTCCTGGTCATACTTCACTTTGCTACACAATGTTTACGCTGACATCGAACTATAGTGATTTTATAAATTTATGGCAATATTTTTTTAAAAATTATATATCTTAATTTTTACACGACAGTTCACGCTTGCAATTTTAAAAAAAATCACAAAAAAAAATGTTTTTTTATAACTTGCACAAGAAATATTCATGAACGAATCCACAATCTTAAATTTTGTAATAGATTTTTTTATTAAAAGAAAATAACTTAGTATATATCACTTTAAGTTATTTTCTTTTAATAAATAAATAATGACATCACAAAGTGACAACCTTTTGGAAGAAGTTTTCTTCGAAAAATTAATAGATTTTACTTGAAATTAAACTTCTTACTTTTTAATTTATGTTGTTGTATCTACTATGACTATTGACTATATTATGCCATGTACGAGAAGAAAAAAAACATTATATTGGATAAAATCTCTGTGTATTTCCTTATTTTATTACTCTGCTGGCGATTATAAATTGTTTTAATAAAATGTTACTGCAAAATTATCATTTTTTTATTTGGTGGGTCATATTTTTGTTCGATTTTCAGTAGGCAGTAAGTGTTAGAAGCTTTTTGGAAGGTAAAAAAAAGGATCACATAAACTCACTGAATCAAATGGTGTCTCTTGTCCAATTTCCACTTTCCACTTGGCACCAATTAACACAATTTTATTTACATTTTGAACCTTACTCCCTTTAATGTAATCTTTTCCTGTTTTGAAATCTAATCGCTGGAATCCCCCCCCCCCCCCCCTTCCTTGACTTCCTAATTGGCAAGTACATAACCTGTTTTAAAATTTCACAATACATACATACATAATAAATCAGTTATAGAACATTAGTACACGTTTTTCTCAGTTTTCCAAATGTGGTCCTGCTCATCTTTCGTGTTTATCTCAATGCAATTAATTCATTTAAAATAATATATAGTATATTTGCGGCACGTTCCAGAGTGGAAGATACTATTAGTATCGCCCTGGTGTAAGACCACCATTCAGAATTGAAACGTTGCTTGAAAATGGCTTTAGCCGTGTTTGGTGACCAGATCTGAATAGCCAGGTACTTCCCAACCTTCCTCTCCCACACCTCCTTCCCCTCCCCACTACCTTCAGCCTCACAACATACCCCAATTGGGGATGCCATAGTCTCACTGGCTCCAGACGGGAGCAGTTGAGATTCTTGTGCGGTATGCACTGTAAAAAAAAAAAAAAAAAAAATGCATTTTGTAAGTACATTATCTCATTGACCTGTAAACGAAGCCGGGACAAGCTTAATTATATTGTAAGGCTTGGCTCCTTTCTTCTCACAAAACACGATCAACCGTGTTAAGCCAAACTTGCCCACTTTCAAAAGGCGCGGCTTCACGACCGGCGTAACCTTTACATCGGTTTTTCCTTCTTTCGATCAATCTTCCTTGCCCTCAGGTGGGTCAGAAAAGCCCTTCACCGTGTAACCTCTTCTCCTCCTAAAGTTACAATTTCTGAAGCAAACTGGTTTCGCCCTCGAATCAAAGGTATACTCACGGGTTTTTGTAATAATTAGGTTTTATAGGCCAATTACCCCCTCCAAACATGTATTGTAACAACATATACCTAAAAAAACAATATATATCTTATGTTCCTTGGAGAAAAAATACTTGATCATAAAGTTAATATTGTAATCCACGACGAAAAATGTGATCATGTACTCTGTAAACAGCATAATCCTATATGTACCGTTATTAACTCTTCTTCCGAAATTAAATATCTCGGTGTGATCATTGATCTAAACCTGAAGTGGAATAGTCACATTTCAGAGCTGGTGAAAAGAATAAGGAAATGTATATATAAATTGGTTTGTCTAAGATATATTTTAAATTTAAAAACATTGAAAAATGTGTACTATGTTCATTCTTTACTTATCTACGGAATTATAGGTAGGGGAGGATCTTACAAAAACAATCTCAACTCAGTAAAAGTTTCGCAAAGAATCATCTTTAAAGTAATATTTTTTTAAAATCTACCTTCTCAACAGAATCACTTTTAAAATTATTTCCAGTACCAAATGTCAATGACATATTCAAGCAAGCTTCCATTTTAAAAATGTGTAAAGAAAAAAATAACAAAAAACATCAAGAATTTTACAAACTAATGAGAAATGGAAACCAATTTATTACAACTAATTTTAAAACAACTCAAATACAAGCCATAACATACTATAATAACCTCCCTTCTGAATTACGATGTATCATCAACAAATCAGAAAAAATAAATAAAATTAAACAATTTTTCAAAAAAAATTTACAGTAAAAAGTAAATGATTTTATACAAAACATATTATAACTTTTTTTTATATGAATACCGCACAAGAGTCCCAATAGCTCCCGTCTGAAGCCAGTGAGAGACTATGGCATCCCGAATCGGGGTATGTTGTGAGGCTGAGGGTCGTGGGGAGGGGAAGGAGATAGGGAAGAGGAAGGTGTGGAACTTACAACCTGAGTAAGAATCTTACAACCTAAGTAAGAATCGTGGCTCCCTTATCAGGCACAAGAGTTCCTCTTTTCTGATAAGGTATACATGACCAATAACGACCTTTATTTTAATATTTTGTAAAATATATATGTAACTCATATATTATATTACAAAAAAAAAAACTTTATATTGCATACATATGTTAATGTACTGTATAAAAAATCGACCACCACAACACGGGTATGTCTTATCATGGTGGTCGAAAAATCCTCATTTCATGTGTCAAATAATTCAATTAATAAGGAAAACTTTAATACATACACATACGGTTTGGTAATCAATACAGGGGCTTAGCTACCGCCGTATCAGGGGTATCAATGATACGGGGCAATATCAACTTATTGGATAACCAACACCTCTGTCATACGTCACCCATAGGTCACCCCAAGTTTTTCGCTACGTTTGGTGATTAAGCACGGGTGCCCGGGTTCGTGGAATGACATTTGTCCGGGTCTTGGCGGCGGATGCGTCCGCCCACCTATTGCGTGGCAGGCCAGATCGAGAGAGACTTGTTGAGGGAGGCCTTTTGACCTTTCCAGCTGGACTCTCGACCCATCGCCTTGCACCGCAGTTGGAGGGATGGATTCATACGTCCGTCACTCCCGGACACACTGACTCCAGATTACTACCCACCCCTTGTACCTTTTTCCTTGCCAGAACTTTTTATCCTTCCCTTCCTTAAAAAGACCCTTAACACAGCATCCCCTAAGATGACATAGGTCCTGAGAAAAATAATTTTTATCGGGGCATCATGTGTGAGCTGATGTAAAAAAAATTGCTTTTCATTTTCTTTATACGTGTGAGGGATTTTGATTATAATTATTTAATACTAGCTTTTGCCCCCGGCTTCGCTCGCGCATATTCGCCCCTCCTCCCCCCCCCCCCCCCCCCATTCATAATATTAGGTTAAAATGTAGTACCTATTTTACATTTGTACACTAAATTAATATTCATATTAGAATACTCGTATTTACATTTTTGCTATCAAAGAAATCCAAATAAAAAAATGACAGCTAACGTCAAACATTTACTTAGCAACACGCTTTGCCAATAATCGTACAATAAATAATTTCATTACGCCACAGCTTATTCATTACAATCAAGTAGATGTGTCGTACAACGACTTCGCAAAAGCCTTTGACTCAGTAGATCCGCTTATTCTCCTAAATAAACTCGACCAATTTGGATTTTCAGCGAAACTTCTATATCTATTTTTAAATTATTCCTCAAACAGACAGCAATACGGTATATTACAATATGGTATATTCCAATCTTCCAACTTCATCACAAACTCTGGAGTTCCGCAGGGATCAAATCTTGGACCCTTACTTTTCTCGCTATTTATCAACGACATTTACCATTGCATAAAATTTTCTAAGTTTCTCTTATTCGCTGATGACATTAAACTATTCCTTTTAATAAAATCTTTAGAAAAATGCTTGCAGCTACAAAGTGATATTAATTCTATCGTTGAATGGAGTCACACCAATAAATTAATATTTAATTATAAGAAATGCTCTATTATGTGCTACACCAAGACAAACAAAACGATTTACTATAACTACAAAATTTCTTATTCATCTCTTCAGCACATTGTTATTTCGAGAGATTTGGGAATCACATTTGATACGCACGTAACATTTCACGTCCACATAGAAAAGATAATATGCAACAAAGCGTTAAGAATGCTAGGATTTGTGCTAAGCAACTCCAGGCATTTTTGCAGCTCTGCCGCGATTCGTGTGCTATACTATAGTCTAGTACGTAGCATTTTGGAAAGTGGTTCAGTAATATGGGGACCAGTGGATTTAACTTACTCTCAAATGATAGAGAAGTGCAAAAGAAGTTTCTGAGATATTTATATCTTAGAGACTTCGGATATTATCCCTGGTTATATCCATCAGCTTTTTTGTCCGGCATGCTGGGTATTAATAGCCTTGCCGATAGAAGGAAAACTGCTTTGCTGATAACAGCATATAAACTTTTAAACGGTGTGATGATCTCGCCTTTGGGCCTACGAAATAATTCTTTTAAAATTGAGAGATCGATTTAGAAATATATTTAATTTTGTAACAGGGTATGGTTTCAGAATACGATTCTCTGTTCTTAACTCTTAAGGGTGATTTATGAAACCGGGCCATTACTAGGATAAACACGTGTGCCAAAACACTTTGGTTCAAGGAGGAATCCTAAAGGATATGTCAGGATCGTTAACAAAACCAGAGGCGGCCGATGAATATTTGCCCGTGTGGTGATTGATCTTAACGCGAGCAGATTGGATTTACGAAACAATTATCTGGTGAATTTTCTATGGCAGTAGGGAATTGAAAATTAGTCAATAAGGATTGCTCGTTGGTGCATTTAAATATACTAGCGCGACTCGCCGATTACGGGTTGAAATATTTGACATATTTGTCGAAATAGGATTGCAGAATTCGTTAAATAGTGACGCACGTAGAAAGGACAAAAGCGTGTTCGGACAATGAATATCGACGGTCCCGTAGAATAAAGTCAGATCTGCAAAAAATCAAAAATCGTTTTTTTGGCTGATTTTAAATTTCTTTTCTTGCTTTTGTAGTCTGCGTTTTCAGATTTTTTTTATCTTAATTATTTCAGAAGTTATTGAAACAAACAAAGTCAGTTGTGACATACTGTCCGGAGAACATTGTCAGTAGTGCACAGCTGATTTTGTTCGCTGTCACAAGTCCGCCATTGGAAGTGCGCGCGCACAGTCGGATTGTCAGAATCTACTTAGTTCTTCGGAGAGTTCGAACGGTAGAGGCGTGCGTGAAGAATCAGTGCGTGCACATCAATATAAAAGTAAATTGTTGCTCTTTTGTTAGTAAGGCAGTATAAACTAACTATGCCTCGAAAATATAATAATCGTTTTAAATGTTTGCCTAGTAAAATGTGTCCAATTGAAGTGAATGAACAAAGTGCAGACAAAGATAAACGAGAACCAGGACATGGCTCTAACGTGTCAAGAAACATTAATTGTCGAATAAAGCAGTTAATGGACATTACAAATACCATTATTCATCCAGATCAGGATAATGAGAATGAAAATGAAGTTGTAATAGGTAAGTTTTTATTGTTTTCCTACAGAACTGCTATGATTTTAAATTACTTTATCGGGCCTCCCAAAAACAATGTCAGATTGTCATAACCGATAACAATCACAGAAAATAAATCATTTGTCTTTAAAATGAGAGTTTTTAGTTTACATTAATTAAATCATTGTTAGGTGGTACTTAAATATGTATAAGTGATAAAAAAATATGTGTCGCCGTAAAAGCACATTTAACATTTTTTGTTGGAATCTGTCAAGTAGCAGTGTGCAGGAAACAAAAATCCGACTTTGTTCTTGGAAAATTTAAAATTTTTCTCGTGTCAGATGTTCACATTCAACATTATTCTTGGGAAGTTTTTTCAATACTACTTTGTTCGACAAATAAAAACCTCTTAAACACCTGTAAAATATATTTTTAAAGATTTATCTGCTGTGTAAATATATATTATTTAATAATATTATGATATTTTCATATTTGTATTTCAATAAAAAAATGTAATTTAATAAGTATTTGAGATTAACATATTCCATGTTTTTAGATCCCTGTTCACGTCATGAAGATACTCGGAATCATAATATAAATAATACGGATATTACAAAAACGATGAATCCAGATTTGAATTCCTTTGATTCGTCTCAGTCACCATTGGTGCAGGAAGAAGAAGGTCAATATTTTTTACTTTACTTACTTATTATTCAAATTATAAATGTACGTAGAATCAGATTTTCAGACACTTTTGAGAAACAGAGTTTATTTTTTTTTTTAAACCTTTTAGAGATTCCTGAATCACCTCTTCCTGATGGGGTTGCTAAAATGCAAGAGGAGTTTGGAGACATCATGGAGCATCTGTTGAAAGATTTGAATAGTCCACAATCCGAATCTCAGTCCGATCCAGAAAAAAAATCAGGTAGGTGTTTAAAAAGCGCATTAAAAAAAAGAGAAAAGATAAAATTTGCTGCTAGTATATTAAAAGAAAATTATATTTTGATTTTAGGCGTTTCTGAATCCGACCCTCCGCGGAGTGTTAATATTGGCCAAACAGCAGACCTGATGGCTGAAAATGTTTTTTCATCGCTGCTTGCTGAGTCAGGTAAATTAGTAAAACAATAATTGTATCTGAAACTATATAATTTTGAAAGTAAATTTTCTGAGACTTTTAATCGATGGAATTAAAAAATATTGTTGTTATTTCAGATATTCCCGGTTCGCCTTCTTCTGTTTCTGTGAACATAGAGTCCAACGGACAAAATGAACAGCCGCAATTGCTGGAATTCAACGAACTCCTGTGAATGGCCACATATTATGCGATGACAACTTTTGTGGCGTACACAATGAGGATTATACTATTTTGCCCATAGATTATTCTCCAAACTGTTCTTCGAATGCATCATCTCCAGCTTCTAGCATTAATACGAGGATAAATACAAAACGCCGCCGAAATCAATCGGAATGGGCAGATATCAAACGGAAATGTCTTAAAAACCTGGGTAAGAAGTACGTCACCAAACGTGGAAAATGTACGGACGAAAAGGTACTTGGCCCACCTTGCTCCTGTAAGCTGAAATGTTTCACACATTTTTCTACTGAAGAAAGATCAGATATTTTACAAAAATTTTGGAATCTGGGTGATAGACAGCTACAATGGAGCTTTGTTGTTAAATATACAACAAAGGAGAAGAAACGTCGTGCACTCGTTATTGATGTAAAACTTAACCGTCAGTACACATACAAATATTTCCTGCCACAAAAGTCAACGTTATCGTTGGAATCTGATAAGAAAAACGTCTGTAAGATATTATTTTTAAATACTCTTTCTGTCGGGGAAAGAATAGTGACAACGGCCTGGAAGAAGTATGACGGATCGATGGACGTTCAGAAAGACAATAGAGGGGCCCATAAAAATCATAAAAAAATAATTGTCGAGGATGTGGTGAAAAGTGTGTGTGACCACGTACAATCATTTGTGCCGGTCGAATCGCATTATATTAGAAAAGATTCGACAAAGTTATATTTAGATGGAAGTCTCAGCATTGCTCGGATGTTCAAATTGTATATTGAATGGTTTAACCCAGACATATATACCAAAAAGGCGACATCCGAACGACAATACAGAGACATTGTTAATCAAAAATTTAACTTAGGTTTCCACATCCCTAAAAAGGATCAATGCGACCAATGCTATGCATTTAAAAATATGTCTCAGCCGTCTGATGAGCAGACAGAAGCCATCACTTTGCATCGCGAGGAGAAACAGTTTGCCCGGGACCTAAAAAATAACGACAAATCATATGTGCGACTTTTGATTTTCAAAAGGTGTTAAGTTGTCCTCATGGTAAGGCGAGTATTTTTTATTATAAACGAAAATTGTCCACCTACAATTTCACTGTTTACGATATGGCAGCGAGACACGGGATCTGCTATATGTGGCACGAAGGAATCGCAAAACGAGGAGCCAATGAAGTAAGTAGTTGTTTGCTTGATTTCATTAAAAAAAAAGTTGAAAGGGGGGCTAAAGAATTCAGATTCTGGTCTGATAACTGCCCTGGACAGAATCGAAATAGAGTGGTTTTTAGCCTGTATTTATATGCAGCTAAAGAATTCGGAATCACCATTACACACAGCTTTTTAGAAAAGGGCCACACTCAAAATGAGGGAGATAGTGTGCACGCAGTAATCGAAAAAGCAAGTGCTCCTAGGACGATTTATAGTCCAAATGAATGGAAGATTCTCGTGAGATGGGCAAAAATTGATGAAAATCCCTACGAAGTTCGAGATATGTCGCAAGATAACTTTTACGACTTTAAAATACTGTTAAAGAATAAAAATTGGACTAAAGATACCCAAAATAAAAAAATGACATGGAGCTGCGTCAAGCAAGTTCGTACCTCTGGAGATCATTCCAATCAGCTGGAGTATAAATATGACCTCAGAAAAGAGTTTCAGACTATCATCGTTCGTAATGCCACAAGACATTTTCATGCTATTGACATCGAACTTCATAAGGCGTATGATACCCCTTTGCCGATTCAAAAAGATAAATACAATGACCTTTTAAGTCTTTGCAATTCAGGAATTATTCCTGAACAATATCATGAATTTTATAAGACCATAACATACGGAAACATTTGTGTCAATGATGGTGACTCTGAATAATAATAATTTTATTATTTATTTAGGTCTAATAAAAATATTCTAATTCGAAAATTAGACTATTAATGTTTTAAGTTTATGTTATGATTAGGTACTACCCTATTATGTTTAAATTTTTGTTATATTTTCTTATTTCTTCTCTTTTAAATAATGTGATAGTCGTACTTATGTAACTGACTCATGTAACAGACTGGGATTGAATATTCCTCCCAGTTCTGCTAGATTAAAAAAAATAAAACTACGGATGTTTTAATTTTATGTTATGGTTAGGTACCATCCTATTATGTTTCAATTTTTGTTATATTTTCTTATTTCTTCTCCTTAAAAAAATAATGTGATAGTCGTACTTATGTAACTGACTCATGTAACAGACTGGGATTGAACATTCCTCCCAGTTCTGCTAGATTAAAAAAATAAAACTACGGATGTTTTAATTTTATGTTATGGTTAGGTACCACCCTGTTATGTTTTAATTTTTGTTATATTTTCTTATTTCTTCTCCTTTAAATAATGTGATAGTCGTACTTATGTAACTGACTCATGTTACAGACTGAGATTGAACAATCCTCCCAGTACCCAGTACTGCTAGATTAAAAGAAATAAAACTACGGATGTTTTAATTTTATGGTACGATTAGGTAACCTGTTATGTTTTTAATTTTTCTTATATTTTTCTCTTTAAATAATGTGGATATCTCATGTCATATCTGAGATTGAAATATCCTCCCAGTTCTGTTGGATTAAAAACAAATAAAAAATTGAATATATTATTTTCCCTGTTTTTATTTATTTAGTGTCAAATTCTTATATATAACTTTTATTATAAAGGGGTTCCTTTACGTAATTATTACTAAAAAAATAGATTTACTTTTTTTTGGTAATATTAGAAACAAAAAAAATATATACAATAAATTAGGTTGTAAATACGACAAAAACTTATGTTTGAATTCCAAAGAATAAAGTAGGATATACATATACGACACACATGTTTCATGCTATGTCCGTAGAACAATGTCAGATGTTTCTATACGACAACTCCTTGTCCGTAAAAGAAAGTCGGAAGTGATTTTTCTTAAAAACTACAACAATGTTGCAAAAAGCTGGTATACTGTATTTTTCCAAATAAATAAATAAGGGTTAATGCAAAATATCACATCAACTTTACATTTGTTTCTCTCAGAAAGAGTAAAAATGCAGAAAAAAAACTTTGAACAGCTCTCCTGCAAAACTACGATTTTGCACATCTGACATTGTTCTACGGGACCGTCGATATATAATATTATTATATAGCCAAAAAGTTGACGCAAGTAATGAAGACTAGACGAGAAAACTACGCCACTGTATTCTGCTTTAGAAGGTCCAGGGATACTTTATGACTCCGGCGCAGACAAAATTAGTTTACACCAAAAAAAAGAGCAAACATGGTTTCTACACAAAATTCTCTGAAATAATAGTTATAATGTGACATTTTTTGACTATTAAACGTTGATATATGCCTATTGGGAGATGTGCTTATCACTTAAGATTTGAAGAAGTGATTATTATTATTGAAACCACACGAGGAGGAGTGTTGGAAGACGGTCGAGGTAGAGTCGGGTTGGAGGACAGTCAGGGAGAGATTCTGGGGACGCACGGTCTAGATAAAAATCATCGAGTTTTGATAAACGGGAGAATAATAATTTGGTGCGCGTAAACGGGAATAATTCATTTAATTAAAGGAAAATAGTCCACGCGATTGAGGACAGTGAAGGTTGAGAATTAAGATCGTCGAGTTCTGATAGTCGCGAGGAGACCAGCTCGGTGCTTCTAAATCGGGGATATTTCATTTTAATTAAACAAAGGATAGTTTGTCTTTATTAAACAAAAAGAGTCCACGCGAATAAGGAAGTCAGAGATTGCGGCTTGCGAGTTTATATCTGTGAAGTTAAATAATATAATTTGTAAATTGAGGCGGTCAATTATCAATACGGGACGTACTTTCGGGGCATTTATCAGGGTCAGGATAAAATTTAAAACAAATCGACGCGGGAATTGTGTTTGACGGCTGCATCTTGGAATAAATAACTGCATGACGGGTTGTGTTTTAGAAGTGCTTGTTTGAATTAAATATTATTGTAGTGAATTGATTTGTGAAATTATTTTGTGCAACATGGCGAATTTGGTAAGTTTGTATAAAATTATTAACATATTTAGTACGGGCCTTGCAGGAAAGAGTCAATTAGGGTTTATATACAAGCCTTAGGAATCTAGGACCCTTTTTTTGTCGAGCGTTGGGGAACGAGGAGCTTTGCACGTTTCCGGGTTGACCGGCTAGCGAAGTTATTTTTATATTTGTTGGGTGAAGTTATTCTTGAGTCAATAACGTTGTAAAATAATAATTTTGGGATACAATTATCTGAATAGCATTTGAAGCACAAAGTGCGCTATCGGGCAATAAATCTTAGACGAGAGACTTCATTTAAAAGACGGGATTTTGAAACCACAAAACAGTAATAAAATCCTTTAAAAGTGCTTTGTTGGTGATCGAGAAAACTAGGTTACTGGGTATTCTCCAATACATAACGGGTAACAAAACAAATAGGTATAGAATATAGGTATAAATAAATGTGTAAAACGCCTTTGAGGTGATTATTATTATTTACGAGTTTCGTAATAATATTTTTAAACGTAGCTAGGGGACTATATTTTTAAAAGGGTTTTTGGCAAAGGCAATATAACAGTTTATAAAAGGTGCGTAGCATGGGCACCTTTGTTTACTAACAAAATCTGACATAATTAAATTCCCACTCCTAAAAATTTCCCATATCTTATTCCAAATTTTAGGTATCACAACAAATCTATTACATAGGAATATACGTAAACTTGGTTCGATATCTTATCGTATACTCACCTGTTGGTTTAGGATTTAGGTATATTCTATTCGATATATTCGATTTAGCAAAAACTTTCACATTGTCGGTTGAATGAAGCCGTCGGTAGGTATTCATATTTTAAGCGTAATGCGTTATATCCATCTACATAAGTAGCAAACCTTTTCTTAACTTCCTCACACTAGAAGTAGGGATCATCCAGCATCAGGGTGGAAATGTATTCTGGACGAAAGCGCAGTAGGGGAAATAGAAGGAAGGGAAGCCAGATTCACGACCTGGTGCCTTTCATTCTTGGACCCAGCACCCTGGAAGCCGAGCTTGACATTCCTTTCTTTGAGCTGATTTTTGAGTTTGAGCTTGGGGTACGCCTATCGTAGAGCATATGCCCGTGACAACATATCGGGGAAGGTCCCAAGTTACGCTTGTGTATGTTATGCGAGAGGACGTATTTTTCATTCAAATCAAATACCGATGACCATCGCGATTGCAGGCTGGCGCATGTTTCTGTAACGTGCCTAGGAAAAACGTAATCAATATTTCTACTGGTTCGACGTTTCTTTGTTGGAATCCGGATAAGTTTTCTTAACTCCCTCACACTAGGAATAGGGACCATCCAGCATCAGGGTGGGAATGTACTCTGGACGAAAGCGCATCAGGGGAAATGGAAGGAAGGGAAGCCAGATTCACGACCTGGTGCCTTTCATTCTTGGACCCAGCACCCTGGAAGCCGAGCTTGACATTCCTTCTTTGAGCTGATATTTGAGTTTGAGCTTGGGGTACGCCTATCGTAGAGCATATGCCCGTGACAACATTTCGGGGAAGGTCCCAAGTTACGCTTGTGTATGTTATGCGAGAGGATGTATTTTTTCATTCAAATCAAACATCACTGATGACCATCGCGATTGCAGGCTGGCGCATGTTTCTGTAGCGTGCCTAGGAAAAACGTAATCATTATTTCTACTGGTTCGAGGCGGCATGCTGGACGGAGAACGGGACTATTGAGGACATGAGTGACTGCCAAGGCGAGGGTCGGTGACATCAAAATCTTCCTTAATTAAATTCATACATCTCCAGATCAGAGGAGAGAGCGGCCCCACCGATCTCCTGACATTGCCGATTGTCTAATCAACTTCGGTTTAATGTTTATGCCGGTGCTTTAGGAGTTAATGGAACTCAAGTCATCGGCATGCTGAAGAACTTCAACATCATCATCAATCCAGAGTAGGATGTCACGTTCCAAAACCTCGTGCCACCCACATATTTCCTGAACAGTTCCTGACATCGGCTATCACGCCATTAATCGGAGCAGACCCTCATATCAAACGGTATGAGATGACCTCTCATCATCATCATCAACATATTTATAATTTGGCGGCGTATTGGTCGATATTATTCCCATTACCACTCTATGATCCAGAAACACACATCAAACCCTTTCCCGACAGAAGGCAAAACATGTCGATTTTCATTCGTCGCTTGCGACCTTAACATTCTCTGGAGGAGTTGGAATTGGAAGCTGATTTGGCGGTCTATGACCATCACCTTATCAGTTGGGCTATGGAGGAGTCCAATTATTTAAACAGCACATGTTCTGTCTCATGTTAATCCAAAATACCTACCCGTAGAATCAAATTAACAAAATAAAACAAGCTAGCTAACTAACAAACTGCATCTAGAACTGTGAGTGTAGAATTATTGCACTCCGTACTGCTTAAATCTTTTGTTAGAATTTACATAAATGTCAAATTATTTTCATGATAGCATTTTATAGAGCCGCAGAGAGTACGCGACATCGCATCGAAAGGTAGGATCTTCTCAATTCGCCGTTTGAATGTAAATTTATATACTAGATGCTAGGAGGGAAAATGCAGATTACTTCAATAAAAATATTCGTCGATGAGCGTAGGTGTATAACAGGTGCTAGGGGAGGAAGCTGGATGAATATAGATAGATAATTAGTTATTTTTCAAGTTAGTCAGACCCAGTCATTGTTATTCGAAGCCTTGCAAATTGTAACACGCCATACCTAAAAGAACAAGGGTTTACCACAAATAAATTATTAATTGAATTGGATTAACTATACCAAACCACTAAAACAAAAAAGTACACAACGTTGTGGGGTTAATTACAAATTGATTAATTAAGGGCATTTCGTCACGTTTGCATAAAAGTATTACGTGATGGGGTTGAGAAGGCGCTGCAAAAGAAATGCAGGGGAGAGACGCGAGAACGGGCGAGCTACGAGCTTTTAAAGGCCGGGCGGGGTTGCGCCGGCAGTGTAGCAGCAATATAGGAAAAAAAATGATAGGCTTTACTTCGTAGGGGGGGGGGTTTATCACAACGGTAACATCTGTATTCCCGATATAATACAAAAATTTGAGTTTTATGTCCACGACAACTTCACAAGAGTGCGCAGACAAAGAACTTTTATTGTTCCGAGATGCAGAACTAACGTACCATTAGTATCTAATGCCGCTTGGAAAAATGATTGTGTTACTAAATTACCTATCCCCTGATATAGATATTTTTCAACTAAATATTCAAAAATTCAAAAACGCTATTATTACTTAATAAAATACAATGTATGTTTATTATTGGTTATTTATAACTGTAAATATGCATTTAAAATAAAATAAATAACGCCAGAGCTTACCAATACATATAGCCTGTTTTACGCGCAAATAATGTAGCTTTCGATTAGTGAAATAATTTTTAAATTCCATTCGGTATTTATTGCGTGGAAGAATAACAAACACACATCCATACAAACTTCCGCCTTCATAATATCTATAAGATTTCCTTTAGAATACGTTCACCGTTTGTTTCATTTTCGACTATTGACATTTAGTGTGTAAGATAGAGAGGCAGCATTATATGTTTTAAAATAAAAGCAAAACAATCAGCACATTGACATTTGTCGTTTTTGAATTTTTGGAACTCACTCACTACTCAATATTATAGGTACTTATCACAAAATTCCCACAGCTCATTCAAAATATAAGAATTCCTTACAATAAAATATAAGTTCCTTAAAAAATGTATGGGTAATGAATTTTCTTAATAACTATTTGTTTCGTTTATTTTTGTTATGTTTTAATAGTTATTATGTTATCCGGGGCGGAGACTAATCCAACAAATCACAGATCATCAAAATCAGCCCAGCCGTTCTCGAGTTATAAATAGTGTAACTAACCCGACTTTGTTTTATATATTAAGATGAATTGCTCTGAAAACATGCTTAAAATCTGAAATTAAAAAAATTCATTCCTTTAAGCAACTCATGGAATTATTGCTGATAAAATTCAATAGCCTTGCATCCAGTTTTCCGGAGGTAATAACAGCATTTTTTTTATTTATTATTGACCCTTCCAGTTACAACCGCAACAGCTGAAAGAAGTTTTTCAAAATTAAAACTGATAAAAAATTACATATTTGTAAAAAGCATTAACTTTGTGGCTCGCCATAATTTACAATAAATACACATATAAATTTGTTGTAGACCACTTTTATTTATGTACATAAATATACATAAATAAAAGTGGTCTACAACAAATTTATATGTGTTTTTATTGTAAATTATGGCGAGCCACAAAGTTAATGCTTTTTACAAATATGTAATATCGGCGAGTACGGCCAACAAAGCAAAATTATATAACATAAATAAAAGTGGTCTACAACAAATTTATATGTGTATTTATGATAAAAATTTACCTAAGGACTTCGATGGGACAGGAACGGCTACTATCAGACTTGTCACTATTGTCTATAGAGGCAGAAATTTTAGAAAAACTGAAATCGTCTTAAGCTAAAGAAGATTTAACAAATCAATTTGCCGAAAAACAGGCAAGAATAGTGTATATTTAATTTGAATTGTTTGGCTAGCTCATTTTCAAGAAGAAAGTGATGACTTATAATCAATAAATATTTATTTTAATTTGACGCAAGCATTTTTGTTTCTTTTGTGAGAAATATTTACCCATCATTTGCCCAACTAATTTTAATACAGGGCCCCTCCAAGGCACGCTACGCCACTGAATCAATATACAATATACTGTAAAAACAATACATCTCAGATATTGGATTCCCAAGACACGGATTTGTGACATCCATATCCGGTTACCTGGATATATATTCCAATATACTTTTTAATAATTGACTTGTGTAGAATCAAAGGCAGCATTCTCCAAAACACGTTATTTTGAGAAAACCAAATAAAAACGTTGCATTTCAACAGTTCTCATGGATTAATAAGTTAATAATTTTATTCAAAAAGGGAAACTGCTTATCTATTATAATTTCCAAAGCAGAATTGGTTTATTGTATTGATTGATTAGTTATAACGGATTTAATTTTGGAGATTGCTGCATTTGATACTCCCCTAAGGAGATTTCTGCTTTTGTTTCTTACACGTGTGGAGATATCTGACTTTGATATTTACAAATAAATATGACGTCACCAATAATGGACTGACAAAATCACAGGGAAGTTCGTGATTATTTTTTTTTTTTTTTTTTTTTTTTTTTTTTTTTTTTTTTTTTTTTTTTTTTTTTTTTTTTTTTTTTTTTTTTTATTAAAAAATTTTTCTTTCGGTACAATACAATAGATACATAAATAAAATGAAAGTATATAAAAGCTTAATGCAATTATAATTATAACAATTATATAATATATATTTTTAAATTATTCTCCCATAATAAGCAAATGCTCGTGTGTACGGGAGGAAGTATTATTTGTTTGGTTATTTTTTTATTGTTGTTTTTATTTATATTTAGTACTTTGAAATTTGGTTTATGTAAATAATAAGATAAATGTATGTTTATATAAAAATATAAATTTTTATTATTATTATTATTTTTTTTTAGTTAAGGTTTTCAGGATATTTTTTTAATTGTGTTTTGAAATTTTTGAAACTGTCACAATGGGATCTTATATTTTCTGGTAATTTATTAAAGAAATTTGTTCCCAAGTATTTGTAGTTTTGTTGGCCTAAAGTTTTTTTACAAATGGGAATTGGTAACATGTATTTTTGATTAACATTATTATTATATCATTGTGAGTTTAATGTTAATATAATTAAAATTAAAATAGGTTTTCATAGAAACAGTTTGAAAATAAACTCTCCACAAGAAATATGTTTCCAATTTTTTAATAAAATAAACATTTCCTGATTGCAACATGAATTATGAACTATGTCCACATATGTGGACATAGTTATGGCTTTATTGGTATGTTCAGTCGGTGAATAAAGTTTTTTTTTACATTAGCTCCAACAGAGGAGGCCCTGAGGCAAAATAATTACCGTCAGGGCCTATGTCATCTTTGGGGATGCTGTGCATAGGGTCTTTTTAGGAAAGGAAGGAGAGGAAGTTCTGAGAAGGAAAGGGGTATTAGTGATGGGTAGGAATCTGGGGGTCAATAGGTCCAGGAGTCCATCACTCGCACTCCAAGATTTAAAAAAAAAAGAAAAATAATGCAACTTAATTATTTGGAAATAGAATCAAAATTAAATGTCTTGAAACTCACAAATTTTCAACACCAAACAGGTAATTCGCAATGTTTACATGCAAGGCTATGAATTCTAGGTTTATTTATCAAAATAAAACATGTTTACGCATATGAATTTAATTTATGAATTCTAATTAAAACTTAAAAATATCTTTTGCCACTCCACGCCTCTGAAATAAACGGATATTTATGACAGCTCATCTTTGAATTTTGTCTACTTTCGCTTTCCATTTTACGGGATTCCTTGACTTCTTCCTTGCGTTTTTCTTGCGCATGGATGAAGGGTGAAAGTCCATAATCACACTGGCACCTTGTTTTTATTTCTAAATTCACTTCAAACTCACACTATTTAAAACAGTAAAATAAACTAACTAACTAACCATCACGCCGTTTCCCCGCAGGGGTAGGCAGAGAGGACGGACCGCCACACAACTCGATCTTGGCACACACTCTTTGCCTCGTTCACATTCGTACATCGTCTCATACATGCTCCTATTACTCCGACTCTTAACATAGCCCGACTCAAGTATCTGATTCACTTGGTCGTGCCATTTCTTCCTCGGGCGTCCGCGACTTCTTCTACCATTCACATTTGCATCATATATTCTCCTTACACTCCTTTCCTCGTTCATTCGCTCTACATGCCCAAACCATCGGAGAGTCCCTTTCTTAATCTTACACATCACGCTTACAGTAAAATAAGAGTAACAGATTCAACACACGACTATATAATTTTGTATGGGCAGCCATCTTGTCACGTGATCAAATAAAGGCTTACCGTTGGTCAAATTGGAGAATGCTGGTTTTGTTTCTCAAGTGCATTGGAGTTTGCTGCATTTGATACTATAGTCGAACAGATACCAAATGCACTCCCAAAATTTCGAACGTACAGTAAAAACTTCGAAAAACCCAAACTTGAAAGGCACTCTACCATTATATTTTAATTCTTAATTTATTATTATTTATTCGACCCTCAAAAATTCCGTTTTTCGGAAATACATTAAACTGGATTATAAAAACAATATTTCAGATGATGCGAAACAAAGTTAGAAATTCCAATAGCGGTTATTCCCGTGAATTAAGTGACTAAATCCTTTGGAAATTATATTGTTTTTTTTTTTATATCATGCTACTACGAAAACAAACAATTAATGATTCTAGATTTAGTAATAAGTAGTGTATTGACTTCATAAGATCTTAAACCAGTCCATTACTTTATTTTCGATAAAATCTACTTTATTGATGTCATATTGACTCCGTTTATTTAATAGATGTGATTGTAATTACATATTGTGTGATCTAATATCAATGATGGTGGATGTAAATAAACGATACGAATTGCAGGAAGGTGAAAAACGAACCTTTATAATGCTATCAAGTTTTTCCAAAAGATCCGTGGCAATCCAGAACACATCAAAACATTGAACTTCAAACAAGTATATTTATTGGCAGCAGAGGTTTGCGGCCTCAATCTGTCGAATATTCGATGAGTGTCGTCAGAAATATGGTAAAACTAATGAAGAACAAAGCAAATGTAAAAAACATGTACCTATTGTCATCATTAAACCAAAAGATAAGGATCAAAAAAATACTACGACTTTGTACTACTTACTGAAACGTGGTTAGAGCCAAATATTCACTCTAGTGAATTAGGTTTCATAAATCATAATGTGCATAGATTAGACAGAAATTCATCGACAAGTGCTAAAAGCAGAGGTGGTGGGGTTTTAATCGCTATAAGCAAGAAATACAAATCTAACTTAATTACAACTAAACATAAACATCTTGAACAAATTTTCTTGCAAGTAAATGTTGCCAGGAATAAAAAGATTATTGTGGGCTGTATTTACATCCCACCAAATTCAAGCAAAGAAGTATACAGGTGCCATAGTAAGGAAGTGGAAGTTATATTAAAAAGGAATCCTAGTGCGACATTTTTGCTCGCTGGTAATTATAACCTTCCAAACGTGAATTGGGTGAACAGTGACGATAATATCAGTGTTAGTGAGTCTGGTCGCATTATTCTAGACATGGCGTTATTCCGAGGTCTTAATCAGGCAAATACTTTACCAAATGTAATTAATCGTACTCTTGACTTATGTTTTTCTAACTTAGATTCACTAGAAATTGAAGAATGTAGTGAGCCGCTGGTGCCCACTGATGTTTATCATCCTCCACTAGAAGTTATTATCTCTAATGTACATATTAATACTTCTAAACTATCGTTCAGTTACCAAAATTTTTTCAAAACTGATTACGCGAAAATTTGTAATTATCTTCTCTCTTTTGATTGGTCATCTATGCAATATGATGATATCAACACATCTACCAATGAATTTTATTCTGTTTTGGAAAAGACTATTAGCATGCATATTCCAACCATGAAATGTAAGCCAAAAACCTATCCAAAATGGTACTCCAAAGAACTTATAAATCTGCTTATCACCAAAAAACTTAAACATAAAGAATATAAATTACATCAAAAATATTCTGATTACATTGAATTTAAAAATATAAGAACCTCATTTAAAAAAATGTCTATGACCTGCTACCGAAACTATATAAATGAAATTCAAAACTCTATAATAAATAATGTTAGTTCTTTTTGGAAATACTCAAAATCACTTAAAGAAGATGATTCTGATTTCCCGAGCATTATGCACCTAAATGGCAGCCATAGCAATAATACTGATGGTATTGTGAACTTGTTTGCAAAATTTTTTAAAAGTGTTTATTCAACAGACTCAAATAATGCTCCTGTTCCAACAACAACTCTAGATGAAACTCTTGATATTTCACAGTGTACCATAAGTCTCTCTGATGTAATTACCAAAGTTAAATTCTTAGATATCCACAAATCTGCGGGACCGGATAATATCCCTACAATATTTATTAAAGAATGTATCAAAGTAATTGCTCTTCCATTAACCAAACTTTTTAATTTGTCTTTATCTAGTGGAATTTTTCCCGATAAGTGGAAAATTAGTTATTTGACTCCAATTTTCAAAAAGGGCGATAAAAGTGATATTTGTAATTACAGACCAATATGCATTCAATCCACCATACCGAAACTCTTTGAAAGCCTAATACTTGACAAACTTTTTACACAAATAAAACCTGTAATATCACCTTACCAGTTTGGATTTATGCCGGGTAGAAGTACTCTTTCTAACTTGATTATTTATGAAAATTTTATAACTAATGCTTTTAAAGAAAAACTACAAGTAGACTCTGTCTATACTGATTTTAGTAAAGCATTTGATTCAGTTTCCCATAAAATTCTCATTTGGAAATTAGAAAAACTTGGTATACGTGGCAATTTATTAACCTGGATTGAAAGCTATCTTACTAAAAGACAACAAATTGTTAAAATAAAATCCTCTTTGTCCGAAAAAATTTATGCAACAAGTGGAGTTCCACAGGGTTCACACCTTGGCCCAGTCTTATTTATCTTGTTTATAAATGATCTAACAAAAGTATTTCATGATGTATTTTTCTTACTTTTTGCTGATGATCTCAAAATGTTTAGAATTATTAAAAATATTTACCTTTGCAACATTCTTCAAGATAATATCAACAAATTATTGATTTGGTGTAATGAAAATAGACTCTACTTAAATATCGCAAAATGTCAAGTAGTTAGATTTTCTCGAATAAAAAATCCAGTGATCTTTAATTACAACATTGATAACAATACTCTTGAGACATTAACACAAATTAAAGACTTAGGCATCACTTTTCAATCAAATCTTTCATTTGTTAACCACATAACAGAAATTTCTAATAAGGGCTTAAAAATGTTGGGATTTATAACTAGGCTAACTAGAAATTTTAAAAATATAAAGTGTATTAAACTGTTATATTTTGCATTTGTTAGAAGTCAACTTGCGTACAATTCTCCCGTCTGGAACCCATATTATAATACACATGTACAAGCTGTTGAAAGAATACAAAATAAATTCTTACGTTTTCTAAATTTTAAAATGGGTATTCCAGCAATTATTTTGAACAACAACACTATTTTAAATGATATGAATATGCTCAAATTGTCAGACAGAAGAATTTTCACAGACTTGGTATTTTTTTATAAAATTCTAAATGATTTAGTTGATAGTCCATTATTGCTTGAATTAATAAGCTTCCGGATTCCTCTACGTAATACTAGAAGTCAGGATTTATTTCAGTGCAGAAATTCTGGAACTAACTACCATATGTATTCCTCTTTGCCCAGAATACTAATGGAGGGAAATAATTTTACCAAGTCTGTGGACATCTTCAATTTATCTTTAGACAAATACAAAATGCTGTTACTGAGGCAGTTCAGTTATGTAAAATAAATACTGTATATTTCTTAGTAAAAGAAATATATACCTTTTATATTTATTGGTAAAAGAAATATATAGTATTTATATTTTATTTAATCAAGTGTAATTTTTAAATTGTATATGTAAAAGCCCCGAAAAAGGGCGTAAATAAATAAATAAATAAATAAATAGAAGCTTCTCATTTTCCGTACGCAGAAGAAGTAAAAATGTTCAATCAGCCTCGTAAAAACTACAAAAAACCTAAAACGGTAACGGAATTGAAAGATTTTAAAAAGGATGTTGTGCGTCGCAGTGTGATGGATTTTTATGATAATGGCCGATATCTCACTCTTGCAAATCTTAACAAGGTTCTGGTGGATAAAATATTTTTTTCTGGATCTCATGAGTCATTGCGATGTATTTTGAATGATATTGGTTTTCAATTCAAAATACGCAAAGATGGAAGAAAGTATTTAATGGGAAGATTAGACATTGCTACAGCTCTTGTAGACTTTTTGAGAAAAATTAATCAAATAAGATCACCCAGCGACGGACGGCAAATAGTCTATTTGGACGAGACTTGGGTGAATCAAAATCACTCGATTACACACATGTGGCAAAATAGTGAGGGCAATGGGGGTTTAAAAGTGCCAGTTGAAAAAGAAAACCAGCCGATCATTTTGCATTGTGGTTTAGCAAAAACGGGTTTTATCACGGGGAGTAAATTAATATTCCGTACGAAAAAGGTTATGTCGAATACAGACTACCATTCTGAAATGAATTTCAAAGTCTTCAAAAATTGGTTTGAAAATCAGTTGTGACATTCCTCGAAGAACCCACTGTACTTGTAATGTAAAATATATATTTTTAATTACAAATAAACATTTACCGATGTAACATGTAGATATATTAGAATGGACCGCCATTGTGTGCAATTTTTTAATCTTTATAAATCAGTTTTCGCGGGGTGCGGAATAGGTGCTCTAGGTACTTTTTATTTTATTTGGGAGACCAACAGTTTACATTCATAACAGAGCATAATAGTAATTGAGTCACAATAATTGAACCATTTACAGGTTTCCACATGGGTATTGTATACAAGTGTAGTGGATCCAGAGATATTTGCTAAAGAAAAAAAAATTACATTTCAAGAGACAAGTTAATTGGGGGGGAATCGGGAGGGGGTAGGATGGGGGTTGGGGAGAATGGGTTAGGTTGAGGTATAGTAATAAAAATATGAGTAAACAAAAAATTAAAAGAGAAAAAAAAGGAATTTAATATAATGGTGACTGGTGGTATTAGAAATTATTGTTGTTATTTATTTTTATTTTATTTATTAACAGAAACAAACAGTACATTATTTACATTGGTGAAAAAAGTTTACAATATTTCAAGTTAGGTACCTATGATATGTTTCATTGAAGTATCTTGTTTATATTAAATTTTTACCGGGTGATGTGCGTTGTGGGAGGGTGTGTGAGGGTGTGAGAGGGTGTGTGTGTGTGTGTGTGTGTGTGTATGTATGTGTGTAAGTATGCGCATTAAACTATATGATTGTCATGATGCTCTTTTTAAATTTGGGCAGTGAATCGGAAATAAATTATAAAGTATCGAGAGAGCAATTAAGCATACAATTACAATTAAGCATACAAAATATCAATTTAAAATTTTGATAGCAAGTACTGCCCCAAACAGTTGAACTATTTAAAATCTGGTAAAAAATTGACCCTTTATAAAACAGTTTTATGTCAAAATTAACACTTTAATTTTTACTTTTACTGTAAATAATAAAAATTGCCGCGCCTTAAATGATAGTATTAAAAAAAAGTGATAATATTTATTTTCCCGCGAAAATTTGACAAATTGCTGAGTCCACTTTCGCGCCTCGCTCGCGCACCACGCATTCCCGCGCGCAGGGATGCGGGGGTATTGCATGCGTTATTGCAATCATCAGTAAACAATTGTAATTAGCGTCGCAAGCACGCCCATTTGAGTAATTACAGTTTACAATTATTATTTGGAGTTCAAGTTAAACAAAATAACAATGAGTTTACGTAGCGGTGACAAAAACTGTCCTTTGTTTGGTTGTGGTGCGGAATTACCAGCTACTGTGTTACCAAGTTATGAAGACATGATGAAATATTTTATTCACATCTCGCAAAGCACAGAAAACGTTTCCAGGATTTGGTAAGAGATACTAGTGAAATTGTTGCTACTAAAATAGAATATAGTTGGAAACGAGCGTCTCTAATTTTGGCGCGAAAAAAGGACTACCATGAAGAATATCGGGCGATTCTTAAACCATACAAAGGTAATTATTATTTTTAATTGATAAACTTAACGTTTAAACAAGATTTTTATGCATAGCACAAAGGGTAGTTGAAAAAATATTCCGAGAAAAGATACTGGCCGCCAACGGGATTTGAACCCGTGTCCCTCTGATTGCCGGTCATCTGCTCTGACTACTGAGCTATGGCGGCTTATCTAATACCCGCCAAATAATTCAATATAATATACTAGTGTTTCATTCGACAATTACTTATTATTACATTTTTCCAACTGAAAACAACCAACTTAAGTACTACCTAGCGGGAGATATAGTACTTAACAATACCTCTCTCACAAAAATAAAGTTGGTTCAGTGTAGGTTTGTACTATGACTCATTTCTAATTTTTGATTAAAAATGACTGTTATTATTTTCTAAATTACTGTTATTTCCCATTTTGACTGAAAGTCGTTAAGTAATCTAATTGTGAGTCATTCACAAATGCTGACCCATGGTTTTATTTTCAAGCATAATTAGTTATTTAAAAATTGGTTTTGAATACATCTAAAAGCGGAGAGTGTTTATATATTTTGTAAAAATATGAATAAAAAAGAGAAGAGATAGATAGAATAAAATATCCAATTAAAACATAAGATTAACAGCAGCTTGGTTAGCATTCTAATTTGAAAGTAATAGGTAGGTACATACATAATTGTAATTTTTTGTTGTTTTTGGTTTGTATTTGATATCATTTTATGTGTAGTAAAAGCTCACTCTCCTTTCTCCCTAATTGATGAAACCAAGAAGTGGTCAATTTACGAAGAACACCTGTGTTTTTCCTTTTCCAAGTATCAGGCATGAAGTTGTATAGTTTTGGACCTAAGAATGAGGGGTATCTTTGAGCGAGAGATGTTTTGGTTATGAGTGGTACAATTGGATTTCTCCGTGAGTGTCAAGTGTCGTGAGAGTGGTTAATAGATGGGTAGAGGTGGCGTTGTTTATGGATGTATAAAATTATTTTTTTCATGTACAGTTGTCTAACATCTAGAACTAATAACTTTTCAAATAGTGCATCGCTATGATATCTAAATGGTTTTTTGAGAATTATTCTTAGTAGAGATTTTTGAGCTTTTGCTAATTTGTCCAAAACAGTTTTTGCACATTCGCCCCAAACTAAAGATGCATAGTCTAAAAGTGACCCACACATTGCATCATAGATCAGTTTCAATTATTTTTTTCGTAAGATATTTCTTATTTTCATAAACATGTACGTAAGCTTTCTAACCTTTGTGGTGACTAGATCCATGTATCCGTCCCATCTAAGATATTTGTCTAATATAACACCAAGGTATTTTATACTGCCCACGTATTCTGATTTATAGCAATTACAGATAGTTGAGTCAGTGCATGTTTTTATCAAAATATTACATGCTTCCTTGGGTTGGCCCACTTCTGTCGCACTAAATCGTATAAATTTAGATTTTTCCGAATTGATTGCCAACAGATTACAGTCCAACCAAAGTTTTAGCTGTTTTATTCCATCTTCTGCTTTGCAGTGTACATCGATCCATGTTCTTCATTGAAATATTAAGACAGTATCATCTGCAAATGTTATAATGTGATTGGAAAAATTGCTGTTACACAGATCATTTATATAAATACTGAACAAAATAGGTCCTAAGGTACTCCCTTGGAGCACACCAAATTCTACTAGGGCCGGATCACTAACCGTATCATTAATTTTAACTTTTTGGTATCTGTTAGTTAGGTAACTACCTATCCATTTATATAGCTGTCCATGAATACCTATAGCCTTTAGTTTTTTTAGGAGTATTTTATGTGAGATGGTATCAAAAGCTTTGGAAAGATCTAAAAAGAGAGCGATGGATTTATTACCCCGGTCAATATTATTGGAAATAATATCCGCCAGCTTAGCAATAGCATTTTCTGTTCCTAGACCTGGTCGAAAGCCGTACTGGTTATTAGATAAGATTTTATGGCTTTCTAGGTAGAGAGTGAGACAATTTTTTACGATTTTCTCGATCATTTTTAAGAATGAGTTGAGTAGAGATATTGGCCGATAATTATGTAGGTATATCCGTTTTTTTTTCCATTTTTGTGAATCAATATAACAAGTGATTGTTTTAGGTGGTTTGGGAATGTGCCTGTCTTGAAACTAAGATTCCAAATGTACGCAATAGGACTCGCTATAAGTATTTTCAATATTTTCAGCAGATTTGAGGAAATTTTGTCTGGCCCACAGGCATTCGATGACTTAAGCTCATCTATCATTTTCATGACTTCATTAATTGTTGTTTGAATCTCGTCTGTTTTAAGATTAAGATCAGTTGTAGGTATGTTGGCTAGTTCAGATTCAGTTTTCTTACATTTTTCAGGGATTTTATTTGCGAGAAAGGCTCCTACTGAAGTGAAATAGTAATTAGCAAAATTAGCCATTACTTTGGGGTTAGTAGTACTTGTGTTTTTAATATCCAATAATTGTATGAAAGACGATATGCTGTTTTTTTCTTTTGGTAATTTTACGAAATATTTCCCAGAAATGTTTTGGAGTTATGGAGTTTTCGTATGCATATTTTTTGTAGAAATTTTCTTTAGTGGAAATAATTTATTTTTTTACATAAGATCTTATTTGGATCAAATTTTTATACTTTGGATCAAATGTTTTGGCGATTAAAAATATAATAAAATTTGTTTTTTTTACTTATTTTTTAAATTTTTTTAAAACAATAAAATACACCAATGACCAAACTATAATTATGTATTCGTCATGTCCGTAAGTTTTTATGTTGCTCAAGATATCACATACTACGGTGGATCATTAGCTTGGATTATTATTGCTTGGAATATCTATTACTTTTCTAATGATAAGCTTTTATTCCTCATTACATTAGTCCGTAAGGTATTTTTCGTCTCCTATTAATGTGTAGTACAAAGTGTTTAGTTATTCATCCTCGCGTGAAAATAACATAAACCTGCACATTAGTCATTTTTCCTGTCTACATTTTTAGGCACTTTATTATTATTATTATTCTTCGGAATTATTAATATTATTAAAAATATATTTATAACAATTGATTAGGTTTGATAAACGCATTTATAATTTTCATGCGGCAACAAAATCAGATAATTTTTTTCAAAATTATGATTTTTTTAAACTTTCAAGCTGCTCTCCAGAACATTCAATATAATGGCGCTTTAGCCATTTATCCTTTCCAGCGTCGGTATTGATATTAGCGTTTTTGAATTGTTGAATATTTAGTTGAAAAATATCTATATCAGGGGACAGGTATATTAGTAACATAATCATTTTGCCGAGTGGCATTACTAATGGTAAGTTAGTTATGCATCTCAGAACAACAAAAGTTCTGTGCCTGCGCACTCTTGTGAAGTTGTCGGGGAAATAAAGCTGAAATATTTGTATTATATCGGCAATATAGATGTTACCGTTTAGAAGTTTATATCCTGTTGTCAGTAAATTATAGGTAGGTAAATTAGTGGGTACCGTAAGTTAGTCTTGTCGGAATGAAATATTCACATAGCATTTGCAAATCACGTACAATATAGGACACACCGGTGGACGGAATATTTAATTACTGTCTGAATTATTCACCACCCCCTCAAACCATTTAATTATTTATTTTCACCCCTTTATTAGTTCTAATATCACGTAAGACTCGATCATTCCGAATAATGAGGCTTTATAACCGAGAGCGGAATCAAACTTAGCACTGTTTAGCGGTGTTCGTCACAGAGCTTGGCAGGTTCGTGACATATTCCACATTTTGATCGGATAATCTTAGTGTATTTCAGTCAACATCGAGAGATTTTGCTAAATTAATTAATATCTGCTTTCAATAAATTTGATTAAGAGGAAAATTATTTCTAACTTCTTCTTGAGCCGTTACCTCGTAACTGAGGATCAGAAATTTTCCGACGCCTGTGACACTGTTGTCATTGTTTATTTCTAATAAAAATCATCAAATCGTAGGCGAATTTTTAGTGAATTTATGTAATTTGTTGAGATTTTATATGAAGCGTGATTTTCGTTAACGTGCTAGATCTTTTTGAGTTTTAAATGCAAAAAACATATTAAGTTTTAGGTACATTTCGTTTTTCTTTGGCGATAGTTTACATGTCTTTGAATAAAAATATCAGTTCGCCGTTTTGGTTAGGTATTAAATAATATAAACATTAAAAGTGCCTAAAAAAACACTGATGACTTTTTTATGAACATTAACGACTTGTGTGCATCTCAGATCTGCATTGTGGTAATAAATAATTACTCATAGTAACTATATTCAATATACAAACACACATAAAGGAAATAATTTCTCCAAAGCATTCAAGAATCTTTCTCTCCAATTAGCTCGTTTCACATGCGAGCTGACTTAAACATGGGTGAATCACAGAAACGTCTTGTTCTCATACTTTCTATTGTGGCTTCAACTTGTTGTAAGTGTATTAACATTTTTTATTCAAGAATAAAGCACAACAAAAAAGATACATGGAAAAAGATTTCGACATCCCGTTAATATTTTTTTTCTCGAAATGAACTTAAATTACTTTAAATGAATGACTTCATGGCTAACGAATTTGAAAATAATTTTAAAATACAAGAATACGAATGTCTGTATACCGATTCATATAATGAAATTATCTCAAAGAATCTCAATGATATTTTCATTTTTCATATTTACGTACGAAGTGTGGAACGAAATTGTGATGAATTAATTCTAAAATTAAATTTTTAAATAAAAAACCAAACATCACAATATTATCCGAAACATACTTGCAACAACAACAAGTCACCCTCTTATCATTTTCCAGAAAACAATTATGTTACAACCAATACAAACATCATTAAAAATAGTGGACTCGTAATATTCATTAACGATAAACTTAATATTATCAAAATAACTGAGCATCCTATATATTTACAAAACTATATTGATATACATACAATCCAAACTCGGCAAAACGATGTATAAAATAATAGCTATTTATAGATCACACGGTTTTCTGATAATTTGACACATATCATAATCCCACAACTAAAAATAACTCACCAAAACCAACATTCAACATCTATGAATATTCTGACAACTTACTGTCATGCTAAAACAATTATAATAGAATTAAATAAAATTATTAAAAATAAATAAGTACAAAACTATATATGACCGATACGACCATAGGTACCTCATAATGTTTGCCTTTTTTTAATTTATTAAAAAAAAAAACTATTTCATATTTTATTTAAATATATACATATGTACTTAATTAATTTGTTGATAGTTATCAAATAATGTTTTAATAAATAAGTTAATGTCTCTAATAAATAAATACCAAGTAAATAATGCATCCATGATATTTTAGTTCAAAATATCTTGTATACATGTATACGAGGTTTTCTTTTTCCTCATATTTGTATTTATAATAGCTTACTATTTGTACTTTATGCTGTCACTTCAATATGTAGGTATTTTTTAATTCTTTGGCATATGATTTTTTTTCTTAACTTTGTGTAAATTCCATTTCAAATTATTGTAATTCCTATGTAAAAACCGTTAATCGGCGTCAATTTATAATAAATAAATTTCTAAGCTATCAAATTATCAAACACAAAACACGTTTAATTTTATTAAGTTTAACCAGCCAGCGGCCGAGAATTCATATTTCGTTGAAAGATGTTCTTACGATCGTACAAGCCGGTTCCAATGAGAAATATTAATTATTCTCCGTACCAGCTTTTTTTAAATAACAACATAATATCGATTTTATTTCATTCAAAATTTGCTTTAATTTATACCAACATTAAAAAATCCTGAAAGGCATGATGATAAACTATTAAAATGATGTACTTTTGTAATTATTTTTTAATCATACGTATTTATAATTTTTTAATATTGTCTAAGCAAAATAAGAATGTAAGACAAATCTTAAATATATTAGTTTGTAAGACCTTGGGTAAATAAATAGACAAAGTGAAGTATTTTCATCACAAAACACGTGTGCGGATCTTTTTTTAAATGATTTTATTTAAACTAAAATTAAAATTCTGAAACAATAATTTATTTACCTATAATTATTATAATTATAATAATTATAATACCAGATAATTTATTCATTTATTTTACTGCATGATTAGGTATATGATTTGAAATGTGTGTTGTATAACACAAAATTTTGTTTGAAAATTTAAGAGATCTGCCAACGACCTGCTGTAAAACCTTATTGTTCTAGAAATAAACATATTTTCTCAACATTTAAAACATAGCTTTACTAGATAAAAGAACAGTTTTTCGAAATCAATTTATATTTTTTTGTGGAAAAATGACATTTTTTCGGTTTTGTCTAGTTATTCCCTCTTAATGTCAAATTATGCATGCTTTTACATCACCTTAACTTGATGCAGTACTCTGCCCGGACATTCGGTGTCTGCTAACTCAAGCATTTTTTTTCATTTGTTTTTTCCAAATATGTTCATACATTTCAAAGGTAATTTTTAACATAATTTCCAAATATATATTGTTATGTAACACAAGTAGGTACATGATAATTTTTCGGGAAGAAATGTTTCGTGAAGTCGGCAACACCGGAAGTTTCGCTGATTGGTGCCGCGCAGTGGCCTGACCCAACAGCGGGCACCCTTTCCGCCCGCTGCCCGTTTTGCTCCCCCCTCGGTCCGGAGAGACCACGCCGCGCCTCAGAAACAAACGAGCCGCCGAGGTAAACAGCCGCGCTCTCACTCACGCCGTAAGCCGTTAAACCTAACATGTGAATTTACGTAGTCCTAATCTGTGAACGGGGAGAAATTACAGTTGGTCCCCCGTTCCGGAGTGGTATTCTACGCTGGAAGATGTCCAAATAACGTATGGAGTACGTGACGACATTGCCGCCCGACAACGCCGTGAGTTGCTTTTTTTTACCCTTCATTGTGTCTATGTTAATTTCCTAGCACCTGCGCGTTAAACCCAGACTTGGAGAGAGAAATAGCTAGTATTCAGGTAGCCAATTTACCCTGATGTAATCCATGTACAATGTAACCAATTTTAGAATACAATACACTGCTTTTGTTACCCCGAAGCATTCTTTGTTTTGAGACGAGTCATGTGTGGAGTTTCCCAATTAACCATTTCTTGCTGCCCACCCACCCCCTGGGTGAAGAGAGCCTGCTCTACCACCGAACAACTGAGCTAGACACCTGAACCAGGTTTGCTGTAACTTGGGGGGCCCTTCCTTTTTAGTTAACACTGGCGCCCAACGTGAGTGAGAGCGCGGCTGTTTACCTCGGCGGCTCGTTTGTTTCTGAGGCGCGGCGTGGTCTCTCCGGACCGAGGGGGGAGCAAAACGGGCAGCGGGCGGAAAGGGTGCCCGCTGTTGGGTCAGGCCACTGCGCGGCACCAATCAGCGAAACTTCCGGTGTTGCCGACTTCACGAAACATTTCTTCCCGAAAAATTATCATGTACCTACTTGTGTTACATAACACTATATAACATAATAAAAGATACAAGTAATGTAATGTGTTTTTCCAAATATGTTCATACATTTCAAAGGTAATTTTTAAACCATTTTTTATAAACCGGAAAGACGGGACATAATTTTATGGGTGCGAAAAAATGATAATTACATAGCCGAAAATCATTAAAAAAAATAACGTTTTCCACACGAATAGCAATAAATTGTACGGGGTTATCTTCGTAACATCTGTAAAAACACCGCCATCTTTATCAAAAAATCAAACCAAAAGATAAGTTCGCATAGAACAAACAATAAATCTAGTGAACGTTAAACGCAAATTCAAAAATTCGCCGGAAATCAAAGTGTTGCCATATAAAAAAAAATAATTAGTTATGCTGTCACTTCAATATGTAGGTATTTTTTAATTCTTTATCATATGATTTTTTTTTTCTTTACTATGTGTATCTTCCATTTTAAATTATTGTAATTCCTATGTAAAAACCGTTAATCGGCGTCAATTTATAGTGAATTTAGTGACGTCACGAGCTCAAATAATGGATTTAATTATTTAAAAATAAAAAACTTTACATTTCTAAAAAAATTTAATGAGCTGACAACAGAGCTGTAATAAGATATACCTATCTGTTTTCTCCATAGGAAAAAGTGGTACTTTAGAGGAAACAGTACACGTATTTTGTGTATCTCACATTTTTTCTCACCATTATATAATGTGTAAGAAAGAGCTGCAACATTATATAGATAAAGAAAATATGTTTATTGCCTTTTTTAAGGTCATAGTACCGTTACCGTGAATCGTCAATGTGTTATAAAAGCGTTTAGTTGCCACATCGAAAACTAATGTACCGTTTTTTAAATAATGTGTTAAGAATTTCCAATTCTCAATATATTTTCCAGTTTCCTTACACTATGGTCGAGAATAACATTTTACCACTTTCAGGGTAAATTACTGTAAATTGCAGACTAAGCAGAACCTTCGTCTGGGATTGCAAAACCTTTGTGCTGAACGAAAGTGTGTTGCATGAAATGACAGTACGAGCTCTTTACACGTGTCCGTTTTTTTAATAGAATCATTTATTTGAAATTTGAAAAGGGTGACGAGGGGTTTTACAAAGCATTTTAGAATATTGTGGCGGGTGTGCTCAGGTGCTGCAAGCTTTTCGTAGATCATTTTTTTTTTATTGAAAAATTTTTCCTTTGGTACAATACATACAATAGATACATAAATATAATGAAAGTATATAAAAGCTTAATACATTTATAATTATTACAATTATATATATACATATATATATATTTAAATTATTCTCCCATAATAAGCAAATGATTGTGTGTACGGGAGGAAGTATTATTTGTACATATAATAAGCATATATTCTACTCCTGGTCATTTATATTAAAATCAATACTTGGAAAGTGGAATCCAGCTCAAGAAGTAGAGACAGATAAGTATCGGAAACAAGGAGGTGCAAATACGAAAATTGTTTTTGCATTTATGCGAAATGTTTTCCGGTGTGTTCTAACGGGAGGGACACTAAACGGGAGTTAATTAGTTCATGGGGCATATATCCACATTCAAACATTTACGTTTTTCAAAGATAGAAAGGAATAAATTGATTGCGTCATAGATGCATTATTTAAGTCTATGGTTCGCGTATATACGTCTTCTTTTAATTCTAAGAGCTTCGTTAGTTGAATTCCGTTTTTTTAATAAGCTAGTAGTTTTGCATAACAAACGACACTATCTAAATAAACGCGTAAGTTAATGATTTACCGAAATATATTTGGTACTATGGAGGCCAAGCTAAAATTTATCAATCGTTGCGCGTCGGTCGGAATATATCTTAACAATTTTATTGTTGGCCGTAATGGCAAATATTGTTAACTGAATTTAGTCAATATCGTATTGATATAGGATTTTATCGATGGTCCATGTTAGACCTCCTGGAGGTAAGTGCTGTCAATAAAATATTGTATAATTTTAAATGCTCTTACTGAACGGGCTTAATTCCTCGTACTTTGGAAACCTTCGTAGCGCGTTTCGTTTTGGTTTTCCGTGGCCGATCGGAAACAAAAAAAGTTGTATTGACAACACAATGTTTTTGCTTTTGTTCGGTTTTGTTTTTTTTTTTAAACGTTTAATCGCTGGACACCTGACTTGACAAATCTAAGAAGTTTATAACACGCCAACTCCACTATGTGATTTGACCAACTGACAGACTATTTTAAGACTTAAAAATTCCTTTACTACAAATTCTGTAAAAAATTAAACTCTTTTATAAATTCACAAAGGTTGTTTAAATTACAAGGAAACGTCATTATTAATATTCGAAAAGCAATAAATTAAAATATTCTTGGGTCAACAACAACTATTCCTTGGTGTAACACTACCACATCCCAACATTTTTATAAAAATATATACCTACTAGCGCAGACCCGTAAAAAACATGGGATAGTCAGGATTGTTGGGTCGTTGAACATGGTCAGCTTAACTTAATTATTTTATTTTTTTAATTTGAAATTTCATTATCTTAATCTGTTTCTTCTCTTTTCAGATTCTCCGAGCTTCTTCGTCTTACTTAATTTTGGTGCAAAATGTTTACGCCGGTAAAATCGAATAACTCTTTTATTAAAATCTAGCATTACGAACTTCCCACATTCTTTCATTTTAGGTTCACGCTTGCAATTTGTACAAAAAACAAATTATTTTATTTTGGTTTCCTTTTGACTTACATAATATCAATAAACCCAATTTTTTAAATTTTAAATAGAAGATTGGATAAAATTTATAATTCCATAATTTTAGGCTTTTGTCTTTTATAAATTACGACATTATCAATTTTCACAGCCTTCCCCTAAAATTTAACAAACATGTTTTTGGTATTTGAGAAGGCAATAAGTTAACTGCTTGAAAACCACCCTGAGAAATACATCAGGAAAGATTAATCTGATTTGGAAATACTCATTTGTCAGCTGACGCTTTGGACTTTTACTGTCCAATTAGAGAAATAATGGTCAGAATGGACATGCTTGACGATATTTTGTAAATTGTAAAAGTCCAAATCGATAAAAAAAATTATATGTTCACTTTGGAAAACGCATTATTGTAATTAATGGGAATTTTGACAATGGTACGAGTATAGTCCGATTGGATAAATATTTTTTACTTTTATTTTTTTTTAATATATTCTGATCAGCATTTATCACAAACAACATACATAATTTCTTTTATTTCAGGATGTTGTGACTGAAGAGGCACCGGATATTCCTGAAAAGAAAGATGATAAGACTGCAGAAGTGGAGGTTTTATTTGAAGACGCCTTTCAGGCCGTCGATCAGGTCATTTCAGTTGGTGGCCTGGGCGGCATGTATAAAAGAGAAACGGTTTTCACAAAATCCAATAAGTATGTCACTTTTTCAAAAACCCTTTTTGATGCATTGTATTTTCGTTTAAGTCATTCTTACTTATTTTGAAAGAAATGCATATTTTTTCAAATTTATATTTATTACTTTACACCCTTCGGGCATTGTGGGGTTTTGTCGTCAAGTCACATTAAATTACTTGTCAGATTCAAGATTTCTTTAAATTTATTATATACTAGCTGGTTCCCAGCATGCGTTGCAATTCCATTTAATAAAGAAATTGTTTCTCCCTGGGTGTCCTTTCCTATTCGTCCTGTTCTCCTTCCGCCTCCCCTACCTCTCCCGCGTCCCTTTCCCCTTGTGATGATACCTCCCTAGTACATTTTACTTTTCTAAGCTTCTACCTCGTAGCTCCAATCTCGTAGCTCCTAACTCGTAACTATATTTATAATTCTACCCTTATTTCCTATTGGTCACACCCCTAAGTGTGATGTCCTGATTTTAAACCTCCCCGGTTATTTATACCTCAGGGTTGTGGTTTTATTTTTAATGAACCGTAGGTTCTTTTATTTTCTAGCTAAATCTACCCTAATTTTCTCAAACCCCTGTGATTTTATCACAGTAAACAACATTTAAGAATTTAGTTCACATTATTTTCTGCATTCTGCGTTGTGTATTTTTTTTTCTCTTTAGAAATTACATTTGTATGCATATTTCATATATGCATACAAATATATATGCACACACATGTAGAGAAGATAATGTATTGCGTGTGGTAACTCCTAGGTTCTTTTAGAGAAAGTGTGAGAATTTTCCAATCTATTTAATTATTTTTATTTGCCTCTCCTTGACCGCGTTTGATAACCTAATCCCGTCCTAACCTCAACAGTATTCGATTTCACCTTTTTTCTCGTTTTTTATTACTATTTTCCCTGTAGTGTCACGGCTATATTGAAAAATACAATACAAGGAATATAACAGTCTATAATCGTGACATTTCAAGAAGAGAAACTTTACCTATGTAATGTAAGATCATCCAAGAACCCTGTTTTTTCTATTAAAGTCCTTTGTCTGCATCCTTCACCTAACACAAATTATTAGTTTTTATGGTTAGTATACACTAAATTGGTGGGAAAAGGGGAGGGAATGGATGGATGTGGGGGCAAAAGAAATGCTATTTTGAAAAATTTGGCTCCTCCACTGACCAAGCAAGACTGGTGGATGACAATTCAAACCAGAATTCTCTCACTACGCTTGCTAGGATTATCTTCGAGACCGGCTTTTACCCTCTTGGGTGGGCATTCCTTGCTTCAAGAAGGTCCCTTCACGCCAGATTGGAGAATATCTAGTCTTCATGACGATTCCTGCATTGCTCCGAATTTCTTCTACCTCCAGAATGAATTTAACTCGACTGAGTCTAAAAGGGGTATGTCATATCTTCCCTTATCATGTCTCTGACGAATCGAATATGTCACGCGGCTGTTATAGGCGGACCCATCTACATCGTGGCCTGCCTTAGCCGGGGTTCCCCCATCTTTGAATGGTAATCGTAAAACTCGCCTCACGAGGTCTTACGTTTGCTTTCAGGTCGACAAGACTTACGATATGCAACTAACCTTATGTTTTAAATGCCGCACCAGCGTATTACCCACATACGTATTCTTCCTTCCTCCGCATGTCCCCATCTTGGCAATACCGACACATGATTCAAATTCTTCTCGGGAAAGTTGTGGACTTTCCTGATCAGCAAATAATTACATATAGAACCCTTGAAGTCTAGTTGCGTGAGAAAATTCAGGATTTAGGACTATATGATTATTTGAACACCAGTGTTTTTTAAATGAGGTCACTAGCTCCTCGTGTGTTAGGTATGTAAGATTTATAGGAAGTTCCTATTCCCTATCAATAGAAAATTGGGTAAATCGCGTTGTATCAATGTGTGTTATCATTGAAATCAGTTACCTCCCGGATTATTTGTGGAAAGCCACCTTTTTGTTAACGCTGATTGTAATTATTGTAATTTGCAAAATTCAGTATACCGAATTTACACTACCTGTTGGCGATCGCTATAGCTGATTGGTTTACTTAGAATTGAATGAATCTAATGTCAATTTTGCTTTCACACACCGACTGAATGTTTCTTTGTAAGCTACAATGGATAAACTTACCCCTAAACATATTTGATCGGTGTTTATTGTTTATTAGTTTAAGAATGCAGAGTGATTGGATCTCTATGTTGACGTTTGGTACCACTATCGAAGGTCGCATAAACAAACCCTAATCATGCTTGTGGAAAGAACGTTAGATATTTGTTTCGCGAGTATTTTACTGTAATAACTTAAATTTATTGAAAAAAAGTGTATTTCCAGCGATCATATAATCTTTATTATTTCATACCAACAATTAATTAAATCCGATGGACAAGGTGACGGCAATGAGTAAATGAATCACTCCTATGGCTCATTTTTTTACATTACACATAGACGACCTTCGACTTACTGACCTACTTTTGAAATTGTTTATTTCTACGGTCAGTGTGCCTTTGACCCCGTTTATTTTTTAATAATTTTATTTTTCTTCTGTAGTTATTATTTCGAACGGCTCTTGTTTAGATATGATCGGATGTTATTGTGTTATAACATCCTGTATAAGAAAAGGATAACATGCGACTTAATAGATATTTTGGATAATCACGTACTCCGCAAGATGACTCGTTCACCAACTACACAGGTTCAGGTATCTGCAAATACTTATGATTGTAATTCACTTACCAAAGTTCTGATGTTCAATTTTCAGTTCCACCGGGAAATTTAACAACGGCATGAAAGATTATCAGGACGTCCATTCTATATAATAACTCAATGCACTTTCCAATTTCGATCTCCTCCTACTCCTTTTAATAAGTATCGCCCTATAAAGCCACGGATTTTATCATGACTAATAATCTAGAACATCTTTTGTCCCACAACCTAATCTTTATCTCCAAAGTTGTATTTATTCATAAAATCACAAGTTATTTACATAATTTATAACTTCGAATTTATCTTCCTTAAATGAGGATTTCACCCGGGACTTATATCCGGTATAAAAGATTTAATTCGGTATTTTGTTTAGCGAGACAATCCTTTTATGGTTTTTTTTATTTTTTTTTTCTTTTCTTGGAAAATCGATTTTAATTAAATAATCGCTAGGATATTATTTAATATATGATTATTCTTATTTATTTTGAAACCTCCCTTCTTCCTTTGACTACGCACAACTAAGGTATTAATTATTTACTGTAATTTAGATTACGATTAAACTCGCTAATTATAGAACAAAACTCTTTATTTTCCTTTTTCGTCGTTGAATCTAATCCGTGTATTTAAATAATTTATTTAAATCACTATTGATTTAACCGAATTATTACGTCACTTTATTTAGGTACACATCCCTTAAGCCTGAATAAAATGGTATTTTAAATCACTTTTCACTTCACTGTTATTTTAATCTGCAATAATCGTTGATATTTATAATTATTTATCCCATTGAATGTTTATTTACTTTCTTTGAATTATAATGCTTTGGTTAAAAGTATATTTATATGTTTTATTCTAATCACTATTGTTTAAACCGAATTATTACACTTTATTTTATCTCCTTTTTTCCGAATAATATGGTATTATTAGTCATTGTCACTTCAACTTTTATTTAAAATTTGCAATAATTTTTTAATTAATCTTTAATTTTTTTATTTCTTTCAAAAAAATATTAGATTATAACTGCACTTTTCTCTTTGAATTATAATGATTAGGTTAACAGCAACTAACTTTATATTTATTTCACTTATTTTCACTTTATAACAAATAATAAATTAACGACGCGTAAGATTTATGATGAACACGCAAGCACGATATCGGTAGGAATCCGAATTTAATTTTGAATCGCGAGAGAAAACTATTTATAAGTACTGACTAACACTTAGCCAAAATTCTAAGTCATAAAAGATACACTGAATTTAAATACTTTAAATAAATTTCCAAAGTAATACTTCACGACGCAAACGGAAAATTTAATACAACTTTGTCTGTTGTCAGAGCTATCCCAAAATGACCTCTAACTGTTTCTTTTATACCCCCGTTTCAATTCCAAAAGGCCTAATCGTATATCCATTGATAAGTAAATGTAACCTCCAACAACTCGAAATTATTTGAAATTTTTCCATCAATTTTGTTTGCATCGATATGTGTCCCTTATGTCTTATCTCCTGGTTCTCCGCGGGCCACATCCCATTTTTCGTCCTGTACTTACACTATTATAGGGTCCGAATCAGTAAACTTTCGCTGGATTACTCGCCCTTTCCATGTCACGAGTTTCAAGTAGTTTAGTTTTTTAATCATAATTTTTGTGTTTCGTTTTTTTTCCAACTTGGTCATGTTTCGTGTACGATTTGCGAAATTTACGTTCCGCATCCACGTTAACGTTTATAACCGTAGATGCACCCATCTTCCTCCCTTGAGTATTAAATTTTCAAAGTTTAATTTACGCTTTGTTTTCCAACTTCCCCTTTTTTACATGTGTAATTATTTTTCGGAACCGTATTTCCATCATTTATGTAGTTCATTTGACCTTTCCCTTTTTCCACTTGAATTACCTTTTGGTAACGTGTATTCGTGAATATTTCTTAACGAATTTTCCTTCATAGTTCATGCGTAACTATATTTCGAGATTGTACCTACTCTATTCATAACGTTGATTTGAGTTTTCATTTCTCCCTCTGAATTTTCCTGTAATGTTGTTTTGTTTCGTCTCCCTTTGTCCAAAACACAACACCCATTATTTAATTTAAGTTTTTGCTTCTCATTTTATAATAGCATCCTATGGTTTAGTCCTCTTTCCCATTTTTTTATACATTATTTATCATGTTTTCTTAGCCCAATCCCTAATAACACCCTGGAATTCCTGTCAAGTTAATTACTTTGTTCAAAATCGCTTCTTTTTTGTGTCTCAGGTCTCACGAAAAATACATAAATTGTGTCCGTTTTCCATCTACCTAGTCTTAAATTCGATTTTTACCGAGAGTGATATAATTTTATGACTTTTCCCAATATAAATATTACACTTGCCCCATGTTAATATTAATCACCTTTTTAAACATTAATATTCTCTTAATCGTCAAAAAGCATGTACGTGTTTGACTGTTTATCTAAACAAATCATGTTTGGGCTCGACAACCCTTTTTTCTCGCGTTCATGTTGCTTCAATTCGCTTAATATTCATTGCTGATTACTCATAACAAATGACGTAAAATGATCCCTCCTGTTGAGTCAATCTAAACGTGATATGTCTAGTATCCCCACTCTACCTTACGCACATAACAATATCAACCTCTTACCCCTTTGAAATATATTTGAATCATCTTTTGGTTCAATCGACATTCCCGACATAATCACTAATTTCATTAGAATTTATTTCCAAATTCGCTTTTCTTGACATCATCGCTTCATCTGAAAACGATGGTCCTAATTTTCAGTGTTCTTTTTCTCTTTTATATATTTTACGTACGCTTTTCCTCGAATCCGTCCTTCCTGGTTGTTATACGTATTTAATATACAGTTTAAAATCCTTCTAATAGCTTCTTTTAATTTTTTTGTGTCTTCTCCTTTATCTTAATCCTATTTTCTTCCCTTGTCGTATCTATGCATACCTTTTTTTCAACCTGAAATGCAATTATTTCTTCGTTACCTATGGTTTACGTCTGCTTAAATATATTTTTTCTTTATTTTATTTCTGGGGTCAACGCATGGCCGTCCTCGAATTGATAATTGTTTATACTATGGAACGTTGACCCTCCAAATCCATGAGAATTAAAAATACATCAATTATTCTTCTAATGTCATCGTCCAAAGTTCAATCCTTTGTTCCCAATAGGTTTACTCCCTTCTATTTACTGATTGGTTGACTTAATTTTTTATTACCTTTTCTTCAATTTGACTGGTTGAATTAATGCTATATTGATTTTTACGCCTAAGAAAAGGTTTCCCCTTTCTAGTATCGATTTTAACAACCTCTGTGTTTATTTCAACGAAACTTTTTTACTGCCTAATTACAGTCTCTGATCCCAACTCATTACATTTATATAAACTTCCGTAAACTTTTAATTTTAACCAAATAGATGTCGTTGAACAGCGCTATCCTCTACGTATTATTTAAGAGAAAAAAAATCTTATTGGCTTTCTTAGATTAAAGGTTCCGTTCATCACATCCTCACGCATTCCAACTCCGCCTCCTCCACATTCCCTCTCCCCCTTGATGTGTGCGGAGCTTTTAACAATGTTTTATTAGATGTTTTATTTAATAAATTATTTAAAATTGGCATCCCTCGTAAGCTTTCCAGTTTTATAATTAACCTCCTTCTTACCAGGAAAATTCAAATCCAGGTGCTGGATTCTCCTCCACTGGAAAGAATAGTAAACAAGGGTTTGCCTCAGGGCTCCGTCCTTAGTCCTATCCTTTTTAATATATATATATATATATATATACCTTTGACCTGCATCGGAGTATGCATCCATCTTGTAAAATACTTCAGTATGCGGATGATCTTTTTATATATATTTCAGGACGAATTATTACTATTCTGGAGGAAGTGAACATTTGCACGAAAAACCTTGATACCTGGTTAACGAATCACGGCTTGGAAATTTCTCCGTCCAAAAGCAATATTAAATTTTTTTCCAGAAAACGTGTTACTCCGCGTATAAGAGTCCAAATAAATAATTCAATTCTCCCTATGCAGGTACAGATAAGATTCCTTTGGTTAATTTTAGAATCTTACTTAACATGGAACCCGTATGTTAATTTTATCATTAAAAAATGTCAATCTGGCCTCAACACTTTACGTGCCGTTTCACGGGTTTGGTGGGGAAGTCACCCATTCACCCGAAAACTTTTTTATAACGCGTATGTTAGGAGTCATTTGGATTACGCGTCATTTCTCATCGAACCCACTTCTAAAAAGAACCTCGCGAGGTTGGACCGTATCCAATTTCAAAGTTTAAGATATATTATCGGTGCAATGCGTTCTTCCCCAATCAACGCTTTACAAGTGGAGGCTGTGGAGGCTCCTCTTCATTTCAGAAGATTTTGATTTAAAAGCTTAAGACTCTGTAATCACTCACTGATAGCCAAAATTACTGCCCTCACTGCTCAAGTGAAATCACTTCCATATTGGAGGCACAAATCAATCACTCTTCTTGTTAAAAGCCTCCATACGTACAGTGTGTATAAACCCCTCTTAAATCCATCTGATAGACTTCCTTTATATGCTAACTCCTTTCGTATTCATTTGCGTAAATCAAATATCCTTCTTTCTCTCGGCATAATTAAAATCACGAAGCTCTAAGAAAGCTTATCCAAATTTTACTTTTTTTACCCAGAAGACGATTTCTGTGTTGAAATCCGCACCTTGATTCACAAATTAACCGACCATGGCAAATAAATCGTCTTGGCTTGGATATCTAATCACTGTGATATCCCTGGAAATGAAAAGGCCGATTCATTGGCGAAAGATGCCATTATTTCGAGGAATATTTTATACGAATTTTTAAACCTCGATTACATTTTCATAATATTGAAAGAAAACATGATTTCCACATAGCAGAATCATTGGAATGAATCTAGTAAATCAAAAGGGTATAACTTTTTTATAACACAGCCAACGATTCCTTCTAAACCGTGGTTTTCTAGATTCTCTTTGAACAAATTCTCAACATCCTCCATTTGCTGCATGCGGACAGGTCACAAAAATTCATGTTAAGAATTCTGCGATATGTGAATGTCGTCTTGGTGAAGAGGACCTGGATTTTTTTTTCAGTTGCCCTATAAATAATTCATACGCAAATTTCATCCCTCACCTTATCAGTACGGGCGTAATGCCTCCCTACAACATTGCATGTCTGTTATCTTCTCAAGACAAACGCGTTTATAAAGTATTGGCTAATTTCCTGAATATTAACAGCATCAATTTGTAACTATAGGTTTGGTTTCATATTTTTAATTATTTTGTTTATTTTTTATGCATAATAAATTATATAAGCATATTTATTAATTTCCTGTTACTTTTACTTGTTATATGTTATTAAAATCATCTCGTATTGTAAGAATTTAACGTATTATTATTATTATAGTATTATTATATAATGAAGATATGTTCTTGTTGCCAAAATTGTAAATATTGACCCAAAATTACACTCACAAAATTACACACAAAAATCATTCACTTGACACTGCCCAGAACACTCCTTTGGGGTGAAAAGCCACTAAAAATAATAATAATAGATTGACTGACTCTATAAATATATTAAGAGGCCGCTATCCGAATTTCTACCGATTTCTTGCAAACCTCCCTTAAACATTTGAAGTTTTTAAGCTCTTAAAAAAATATATGTTATTCTTGAAGATAATATATAGACATGTGTCGCGCCGAAACGCAAATTACATAAAATTCCCTCGATAGAAAAAAAATTCAAGGTATGCTCCAAAAATTATTATAAACACGTTTGTTTCAGTTATTTTACAAGTTATATTTATGAAAAAAATCACAGCGTTTCTTTAAATAAAACTAAAGACAATTATCGCGAGATTTTGCTTTATTTTTAACGAGTCGTGTTTTATTAAAGATTTTCATGATGTTGGCATCAATTTTATCGCTGTCAATGTTAGCGCGCTCTTCTAACATTCGTAATTTCATATCTCTCCATCTTCTTCTTTTTGGGGCCGTTAACGGAGCCTTAATCTCAGAATTTCCGACAAGCCCTGTTTTTGAAACTACCAATCATGATACTACCGATAATTTTATGAGTGCCAAAATATTTATCTAAATAACTAACTAACTAACCATCACGCGGTTTCCCCGCAAGGGTAGGCAGAGAGGACGGACCGCCAAACAACTCGGTCTTGGCACACACTCTTTGCCTCACTCACATTCGTTCATCGTCTCATACATTCTCTTCTATTATTCTGACTTTTGACATGGCCCGACTCAAGTATCTGATTTACTTAATCGTGCCATGTCTTCCTCGGACGTTCCCGACTTCTTCTACCATTCACATTTGAGTCGTATATTCTTCTTACACTGCTTTCTAAAATATTTAAACATATATATTGTACAAGTAACCTAAAAGCAAAAATATTAATGCATAACCAAATTGAGAAAGTAATAAATAATAGATGAGATATTAAGACTTTAAAATGCGCCTTCGAATGATAATTCTGCGAGTCGCGATTAGCTTCCTGTCTTCCTGATAACTGATAACTGTTTAATGTTTGCTCCGAGCTGCCGCCCTCTGGTCGGGATTCGGGATGTAGCGATGATGTTATCGTCACTGAACGCTATTGTTTTAACGATAATTGATATCGGGGTTTGATAATCCATGTGACGGAATCAATACGTTACAAATAAAACCATGCAATTCTACAGAAATAATATATTTTTTTTATATTTCAGACTGCTGTACTTGGTCGGCCTAGTAAACATAGTCCTCGCGATGAGCGGCCAGTTTATGGTACTGGTTTTCTTCTTTATCTCCGACAAATATACAATTTTCATGACCGCTGAAATGCTTTCTTGTCACATCACAGTCATTTTTTCCACGGTGAAGTCGTTCCTGATCATCTTCAAGCGCGAGAAGATATGTTCCGTGATCCTGGACCTCCGCGATTTGTGGCCAAAGACCAAAGTCGACTCTGTCAATAAAATCGTCCGAGAAAACATGATCCCCGCAAAGACCTTTTGCCAAATCTACATGTATGCAACCATAAACGTGGCAATGGTCTACAATACTATACCAATTGGGAAGTTTCTTTACTTAAAGATGTTTCCGAACGAACATTCCTATAAGTGGAATGAAATTATTTCCTTGCCGTATATACTTTGGTATCCATATGATTATAAAGATGCTGTTTGGAAATATATTCTTACTTTGATTTCGCAGTTTCATGCTGGTAAGCATAACGTTTAAGTATTGCTCTAAAATAGTTGTTTTAATTGTTTTATAGCAATTCAAACGTCCAATATTTAAAACATTTCCCTTTACAACAACTAAAATATTCACCACAATTAATGTAGCTGATAGATATTCCTAAATCTTACATGTCGAAAAGAAAAACTTACAACCTTATATAATTATTAACCTTGTATATTAACTGAATGGCAAAGTTAGTTTTACCGCCGTTGATGGGTCTTGTCAACAAAGCACACACTGGTGACTTAGTATACGATGATTGTGGGTACATGGGCCATCACCTTTGGCATTCTTTCCAGAAACATGCGCAGTTGGATGCTATCCTTTCTAAGCCACCCTGAACCTCGCAATAAAAGATAAGTCCTAAATACCTAAATGTCTTGTTAACTTTTCTAGGGATATTCACCACAGTTATGATGGGTGGGGTTGATTGCTTCTTCTGCTTGCTTATGGCCCACGTGACTATGCACTTCCTACTGCTTCAGAGGCGGATTCAAAACCTGAACATGCCTCATGACGATGTCACACTGGAAGAAGCAGAAAAAAACGTCGAAGAGGAGATCAAAGAAATTGTAGAATATCACAATCAGCTATACATGTAAGACATTGTTTTATGTATTTCAATAATAGGTACCTTCAAGAATCTCCTTTGTCACCGGCATCGATACTTTGGCCTTTAGAGAGCTCTCTAGGAATGGAGGTCTCCAATAGTCTTTCTTCAATTTATTTCTTAATGCTGTTATGTATCTCCAATGGTCGACAGTGTAAAGTATCTGAAACCCCAACATTCAGGCGCTAGTGCAACGCCGATAAAGGCATCAGATTAAATACAAGGAGGGCCCCCATGTGGAAGCCAGTGTTAATAGCAGGGTGCCCCACATTAGGGCGTCAGTGTCAGTTAAAGAAGCATCTAATTAAATCTACGAGAAGAGGAGTTGGGACCATGCCCTCTCCTTCGTTCACCTGCGGCTAGCTCTTCAGCAAGGATGTACTCGTTCTCTTGGGGCCGCAGGCCAGCACAACCTCATATCCAGCCTTACACCAAATCAGGGTCAATTGTCTCAATCGGAACCAACAAATGAAAAGAGCGTGATTTCGAAAACTCAGACTTATTCAATGAAAAGCATTCACAACGTCTCAGCCAATAGTAAAACACAACGAGAAGATATAACAACCTATAAATATATATAACAATCTATCAGGTCTTCATTTAGATATTATCAAGTTAATTATTTTATTGCTGTTATTACTATTGTATTGCTATTATTATGTTGCTAATAACAGCAATAACTCTTAACTATTGCATGATATTTAAAAAAATATATACATATTTTCCTATTTCACTTTTTTCTCACCATAAAAATGCTTATTCTGAATTATTTTCAAAATTTACATATCACAATGTTGATAGGTTTGTTATATGTTGTTATATTTGCATGTTTGTTGTTGTAACGCTAATTCGTTTATGATTATTTAATTTGTTGTTGTAACTTATAATCTGTGGAACTAATCTCCTGCTGACAAGCTACTTGCAATAGCTTAGCGGGGAATAAATAGCGGGTAATAAAAATATAAATAAAAAAAAAACCAGCACAAAGATGGGGAATAAGGGGATAGCTTACTGCGTGGCGGAGAGCTCGTCGCGGCGGCCTCGCGCGTGATCGCGCATGGTGCTTCGCTTTTATCCGCGGATGTAAGGTCCAGCAGCGGCACTTTTTTGGGATTTTTATTTTATTTTATTTTATTTGGGAGACCAACAGTTTACATTCATAACAGAGCATAATAGTAATTAAGTGACAATAATTGAACCATTTACAGGTTTCCACATGGGTATTGTATACAAGTGTAGTGGTTCCATAGATATTTGCTAAAGAAGAAAAAAATTACATTTCAAGAGGCAAGTTAATTAGGGGGGAATAGGGAGGGGGTAGGATGGGGGGGGGGAGAATGGGTTAGGTTGAGGTATAGTTATAAAAATATGAGTAAACAAAAAATTAAAAGAGAAAAAAAAAAAGAATTTAATATAATGGTGACTGGTGGTATTAGAAATTATTGTTGTTATAAAGTGTCGAGAGAGCGTCTGTGTGATTTTAAGGAATGTGGTGCAGAATTAAATATGTCAATTTTTTTTTATTGTGTGTTAAAAGTATTGGACGCACGATAAATGAAAGAGTTCTGCTTAGAATTAGTATTACACCGAGGGAGGCTAAGAATCATGTCTGACCTGGTTCGTCTGTTAGGAACTCGTATCTGTATACGTTGTAGGAGTTCTGGGCAATCAACGACGGATCTTGCTATTTTTTGAAGAAAGAGTACATCGGCCGAGTTTCTTCGAACTTCCAATGATAGTATATTGAAGTGCGCGGCTGAATTTTGGTAACTTAGGTGTGGGCGGTAGCTCCGGAAATCTAAGTATCGTAGAAAACGATTTTGAACACGTTCTAGAATTTTTACATATGATATGTATTGCGGGTTCCAAACTTGTGACGCGTATTCTAGTAAGCTGCGGACATAAGCAAAATATAGGATTTTCATTGTTCTAAAGTTATTGAATTTTTTACATGTCCTAAGAATGAATCCTAACATTTTAGAGGCTTTTGATGTGACTGAGTTTATATGAATATCAAAAATAAGCTTAGAGTCCAATGTCACTCCCAAATCTTTGACTTCAGTTTTGTTGATTAATATTGAGCCGTTCAGATTATATTCATTGATAAAGATATTTTTATTTCGTGTGAAATTCACGACGAAACACTTTTTAACATTAATTTTAAGAGTATGCTTTGAACAGTAAACATTAAGACGGTTTAGATCCTCCTGCATTTTTTGACAGTCAGCAAAACATCTGATAGGATAAAAAACCTTCATATCATCTGCGTAAAGTAATGTTTTGGAGTATTTGAAACATTGGCCTATATCATTGATGTAAATATTAAATAGTAACGGTCCCAATAGAGATCCTTGAGGCACACCTGATGGTACGGTTACCCAGTCCGATTTAAAGCCACCCACAACTACTACTTGACGACGGTTCGATACATAAGATGAGAGCCATCTGAGAAGGTCACCGTGGACGCCGATTTGCATAAGCTTGCGTAATAATATGTCGTGATTCACTAGGTCAAAAGCTTTGCTATAGTCCGTATATATTGCGTCAACTTGTATACGTTGATCCATATAATCTTGTAAGAACTCTGTGAATGCTATAAGATTGGTTGTTGTTGATTTTCCACTCATAAACCCATGTTGGTTAACATTGAGTAAGGATTTCAAAGCGGGAAACATTTGATCATATATTATTTTTTCAAACACCTTGCTGAATACACACAATTTAGAAATAGGACGATAGTTTTCAATGTCAGATTTTTGCCCGGTTTTGAAAATGGGTGTTATGAAGGCAGTTTTCCAAGTATTAGGTACCACACCCTCTTTTAAGGAGCGATTGAATATAATTGATAACGGTTTAGAGAGACTGCTTGCACATTTCAGGATGAAGAAAGGGGGAATTTGATCTGGGCCTGCGCTTTTTTTAAGATTTAAATTTTCTAGATATGTCTGCACAAGACGCTCATCAACTTCAATACTATGAATAGTGGAAGAATTATGAATTTTGTAGTTGTCCGGCATATTTTGAGAAGTTTGAACATCGTTGTTGTAAACAGAACTGAAATATTTGGAAAATAAGTTAACAATCTCAGATCCGTTCTCAGCTTTTTCATCCCTTAGGAATACAGTGTTTGGCACACCCTGTGATTTGGAGTTTAATTTAACGTAATTCCAAAGATTTTTTGGATCGGAGGATATTTTGTGTTCAACATTAATTAGGTATTTATTATGAAATTCTCTTTGTAGTTTTTTATGGCGTGATCTTAAGAGAGAGAAAATGGAATAGTCAGATTGATTTTTATAAATTTTGAACTTTTTGAAATATTTGTATTTTTCCTTCGTTAACTTTATAAGAGCTGAGTTATACCATGGTGGATATTTTGAGTTCTTAATTGTTTTTTTGCGGAATGTTAGCATCTATAAGTTGGTTTAATTGTGAGTAAAACTTTAGTAAAGCTGAATTTATATCACCAACAGAGAGAAGCTCATGCCAGTTTACTTTATTAAGATGAAAATTAATAAGTTCATAATTACCACGTTTAAAGACGTGCACCTTTCGTATTTCCTCCCTCAATGCAACGGGTTCTGAGAATGCTACATCTATCGATATGGAGGCATGGTGAGTATCTTCGGCGATTAATGAGTCATTACAGGCTGATAAATTAACAAAATCTTTACAGAGGACGAGGTCAATAAAATGGCCGTTGGAGTTTGCAATCCCATTATATTGACAGAGACCCGAAAAATGCAGGCAATCAACAAATGCAGAGCTGAGAGGAGATAAACGATTGGTAGGTGTGTACGACGTGCTATTTGGATTTCTGTTCCACAGAATGTCAGTGAGGTTGAAATCGCCTAAAATAAGAAATTTTTCACAAGGAAATTGTAAGGTTAATCTTTAAATTTCGCCGAGAAAGCTTACCATGTTTTCATTATACGTTGGACCCTTGGGAAGGTAAACACAACATATGTTTAAAGTATTGCACAACGAACTCTTAATTTGTAAGGATAACCATAAGTCTTCTGCTTTTGAGTGCCACTCTGGACGCCCGCGGGCTACCAGTTCACGCCAAACAGCGAGCAAGACACCTCCGCCCAAGCGTTGACCAGTTGCACAGTAATTTCGATCTCGGCGGAACACGTCATAACGATCGTCGAACAGTTCTTCATTACGGATGCCATCGGTTAGCCACGATTCAGTTAAGCCGATAATATCGTATACGTTGGATCTGACAGAATTTATCAGTGTGTCAGTTTTTGTGCGTAGTCTTCTTACGTTTTGATAATATATATTTAATGTCATTTTATGGGTGGTGTAAATCTGTATTTAAGTGTAAGATAGATAGTTAATTGGATGCCTGATTTTATATGGGAGGTCAGATTGATTTTAAAATAATTTGTAATACTCATACTTTCTTTTGTTAAGGTAGTGCGTACATATGTAATGAGAGGGGGAGTAGAAGGTGAGGAAAGGTTGAGGGAGAGATGCATAGTAGGTGCAGAGGACAAATGGGAGAAAAATAAGTTCAAGCAGAATATTCAAAAGAAACATATCCAAATGAAAAATAAATAAAAGAAAAATATTTTAAAGAAAAATATTTCAAAGAAAAATATTTCAAAGAAAAATATATAGAAGTTAAACATCCAAAAAGAAAATATTTAAAGAAAATAAATTTTGAACAGTAATATTTAAAAAGAAAAACTTTAAGAGAACCATAATATTCAAAGGAAAAATATTTGAAAGAAAAATATTTAAAGGGACAGTATTTAAATGAGAAATATACAAAAGTTAAACATTCAAAAGGAAAATATTTTAAGGAAAAATATTCAAAGGAGAAACATTCAAAAGGAAAATATTTTAAGGAAAAATATTCAAAGGAGAAACATTTGAAATAGTAATCTTTAAGATATAGAATTTTAAGAGAGAAATATTTTAATGAAAAATATTTAAATGAAAAATATATGAAAGTACAGAAAATAAGAGAGAAGAGTTTTCGCTTAGGTCTCGCTGATTTTACGGTTGGCTGGGACGAGGGTCTCCAGCGTCGGATCCAGGTAGAGGAGAGAAATTCCGCTGGACCTCCATCTTGTTCAGATCTTCCTCCTTGGATGTGATAATTGGCGGGGAAGTTGAGTTGTATCGAGCAAAGATTTGACAGTTTTTTAGCCAAACATATTGGAACCCCCGTTCTTTAGCAAGAACTCTCGCCCGAAAGAAAAGATTTTTATTTACCTTAGTGAGGTGGTCATTGACGTAGATATTTTTTGGTATTCCAGCGAACCCGATGTCAGCCGTGGTTAAGCCTTTCCTCGCTTTGACCGCCTGAAGGAACTGGTTCTTCAGGCTTCGATTAGTGAGTTTTAAAATAATTGGCTTTGTCATATCAGGGCGGTTTCCGTTTGTAGCCACACGAGTTACAAATTCCACATCACTTTCGCCAATGTTAATGTTTTTTACGTTTGATATTTTCTTAATTATGTTCATAAGGTTTTCATCATTTCGGTGAGGTATTCCCTTGATTTCCAGGTTTTGTAACCTGGCCCATTGGTCGCGTTTATTTAGTTCGTCCGCAAAAACGCGCACTTCCTTTCGTAGATATGTGACCTCCGTTTCCAGGTTCTCAACTTTTTCTAAACGTTTTTCGAGTGTGTTTATTCTCTTTCCGAATGCTGCTACGTCCATGTGACAGCTCTCTACTGAATTTTGAACTCCTTGTACTTCTTCGCGTAGGATTTGTATGTCTTCGTGTAGAGTCTTGAAGGATGATAAGTCGCTCTGGATTCTTCTGATATCTGCCATGATATTACTGATATCCTGGTGACCGACAACAATGTTTGAGGACTTGCAGGAGCTGCACCGCCAGGCAGATCTCAGTTCCAACTTCAGTTTTTTAAAGTTTTCTTCCGAAATACCTCCCACCGCGAAAATAGCGTATCGTCACTTTTTCGCGTCATTACTCTTAAACAAAGAACAACCTATGGCGATCGGTACGTCGACTCAACGGTCTGAGCAAAGGACACGGGCAAGATAGCCGCGAGCGGGCCCTCGCCGTGTCGTGAAGCTGGCGTCGCCTTCACAAAACGAATTCGCAACCACTGTCGCGACGCTAGCGACATCTGTTATTGAATATCGAAAATTTTAGGCGGTAATTTAAATATTCCGCTGTCCAAATGTGCATCGTAACACCTCCCCTCTAGCCGCAAAAAAAGCGACGTGGTAATGGAGCAATTGGGCAAAAATCTTTTCCTCTTTGAGTTGGTCGGATTTGAGAATAAGAATTGATAGCACGGGAGAACGAAAGCCTGTGATTGCAAGAATATTAACTTCCTAAGGCTAGCTAAAAACAAAATATGAGCAGGGTACATAATTGGGTGAGGAAGGTTAAGATATATGAAACATAGAACATGAAATACACAGAAAATGGTGAACAAGACAAAAAAAAGAGTAAAAATTTACCAATAGATATGGGACTACAGATGACAATATGATGAGATGAAGCAGAAACATGAGACAAAACATAAACATGTGACAAAATATAAACATGAAAAAGAAAGAAGAGGACCTTAAGTTTATCATTGGTCTGGAAGCTAAGTTTTGCGAAGCGAAGATTTGCGTGCATGGATTGAACGGAGATTAGCGACGAAGTACTTAACACTTTTCATTTGATTAGACCCGTTGAGATTTACACTCAAATCACAAGGTCTTGGAAAAAAAAACACAGTTTGAAGCATCCAGATCGTGGAGAGGAATTCCACCAGTTACAGAGGTCAAAAAAGGTAGCTGCTTTTGGGTCCTGTGTGTGGGCCAATACGAATCCATTATGTTATAGGTAATGGACTCGTATTTTTTGGTTATCCATTTGTAACTGGTGGTGGATAACAAGGAGACATGCCATTGCTTTTGGTGATGAATGAGCACACAACCTTTTGGTAGGTGTGTATAGTGGGACTGTTGTGTTTGCACCACCACTAGTATAGTATTTGCGCGTGGGCAACTGGAACATTTGCGCAACGGCAACAGGAACATTTGCAACAGGCAAAAGGAACATTTGCACAATGGCGACAAGAACATTTGTACAATGGCAACAGCAACAGGCATCAACCCAAGAGCTGACATGCTCGGAGGTTGTTTGAGTGTCGATTTTGATGTGTAATGACACGGTTTGCAACTACACGTACGACTTATACTAGGTTGTAAACAAGTATGGTCGGGTGATTTTGGTACGCAGAGATTGAAGACATGAGACCTCTGTAACGGTAGCGATGGCAGCAAGAAGCGGGACTCGGCTGGGCAGGATGAGGAGGCTGCTAGGCTTCTTATTAATCCAGGGGAAATTATTATTAGAACAAAATTCTTGAAGTTTACCTGCCTAGTAGACCAATGATGCAAAGACGTTTGGAGAGAAACAATTATGCTTTAAAAGAGAGAAAAGACGTTGGTTTACCACGATTAGCGGCCAGAGAGAAAGAGTTTCCTATGTTAAACAGACTTAGATTATATACATGTGACAATATCCTGTATCAGAAGAGACTGTATCATAGTGCAATTGTACTGAATACAATTTCAATGATATAAGTGCAAGCATTTATACATAACATCATTATGTGCTTGAAAATTATTGACCTTCTATGGTCAATTCCAACGCAAAAAGCGGTAACAATATAACACTTTTAAGAGCCGAAACATGTTGGATTTAATTCCTAATGTGTGAAAGTGTGAGAATGAAAAAAAGGTCGAGAATTCTAGAATGAGGCTTGTCAATATTTAGACAGACGGTATGCTGAGTGCATAACGTACTTTTTCCAAATACGAGAATACTCTGTAAAATTAGGAAGAAGGGATAAAAAGGATATAGGAAATTGAGCGAGGAAATCTGCTGAGAACTAGTCGATTCGTTCTCCAAAATAGAACGAAATATGGTTGACGGCAGTTTTCCCGACTCATAACAATTGTGAACGAGGGGGAATGATGATGAAACAAGAAATACACAAACATACAAGTCTAGTCTTTCACGTGTATTGGGTGAAAGACTAGGGGTCGTTTTAAGCTTCTGCTCGATTGTGAGAAAGTGACAGACCCTTGATCAAATTTCACAAACCTGGGAATTTTCTTATTTGTCTCCCAGACGAGTTAGGTGTTTTTGTGTCAATTTCCCATTTGACCTCCCCGACACAATACCTCATAACCGATAGTGAAGCTGAAGGTTAGTCCATGTTCAAATGGATAGTAGATAGTTCTTGGGTTTAATTACAAGATGTCCACAGGTTAATACCTAATAATACACAGCTTCATTGATTTTTTTCATTCTTCAGAGAAGAAAGGTTTTTTGCAAGGCATTTATAACAATGTGTCAAATATTAAATGACAGTCAAATCAGCTCACAGTCAAAGTAGCTCACCTAAGATGGCAACTTTTTTACGAAGGCCAAATGATATTATATCATTCGCACGATTCATGGTAAGTATTGTGACGTCTCCACGTAGATTTTATGACGATCTCTCGTATAGAGGTAGATATTTTGACATTCCCATATATAAATTTTATAACGATCCCTCGTATAATGTCAACAAAATATAATTCGTTAACATAAAAGGTTACCCATTTTAATACCGACGGCATAAGCACTACATGCACAAACGCCAATAACAATTAAGTAAGGCTGCTGGTATGAGCATATTAAACAAAATGACGAGATAAAGTTTTAAAGAACTTTACCAGTCTAAAACAGTAAGTGTGCTGTGATGATAGAGTTTACTTACACAGTACTACCTATATAAATAGCAACGATTAGGTTTTACATACTCCTTGCTTGCAAGATATTGTGATGACGCGACCACAAGTCAGGTTTACACAATAACAAATTGGCAATAGTTCTACAAGACGTATACCGAAAATGACAACAAAAACATTTACAAAAAGGAGTGCCATGGTTTATTTAAGGTTAAACTGAACGCACGTTATAATCTACGCATTCACAGATGGCGCCAATCAAATTATTTTAGGTTTTTAATGCTTTTTGCACGTTACGCTTTAAAATATTAAGGTAAATTAATTGTTCGCGATCGTACATATTTAATTAGAATACAAATAAATAGTTTTGCCCATAAAAAAACCCAAATCTTTTAAGAAAGGCTGAAAAATACAATATTGGATTGAGTCACCGATACAAAATCGAATTCTTCAGCCTTTCTTGAAAGATTTGGGTTTGTTTATGGACAAAACTATTCATTGTTTTAATTAAATATGTACGGGCGCGAACAATTCATTTACCTTAATATAAATTTATTACATAATTGTTTATTATTATTTATTTTTTTGTTAATGATTTAATGCTACTGTGGTATGATCACCCTATTATTGCATCTGGTAAGCCACAACAGGTACCTTATATTTACATATTTTAATATTTAGTTTACAGTATAATGTTATTTTTGTCAACAATGAGCATACTGCCCAGCTATAATAATTATTAATTAGTAATATTTAAATAACTGTACTCAGTGCTTCTTTTGTAGGTTTATTATTATATATCTTTTAAGTTTAGGTATATGTATGTTTCTTTTTTTTTAAATTGCTTTATTGTAAAACTGCATATCTCAATACAGGAATGCCCTAGTGAGATGTGCAGCTTATGTTTTCATGTATTTCTTATTTTTTTCAATAAATAAATATTTTAAAGCTTAACGTGCAAAAAGCATTAAAAATTGTAAATAATTTGATTGGCGCCATCTGTGAATGCGTAGATTATAACGTACGTGACGTTTAACCTTAAGACCACTAGGTTTTATATACTTAAAATGACCGAGCAACCGTACAAGGAACACACATGGTGTTACAAAAGTTGCTAAGGCCACGAATGTTAAGGCTTGAATTACAAAAACATATTTATTATACAAAAGGAGGTACCTGGAGACACAGGATTACTTTATAAGAGACCTGGCTTGGAGAGTTTGACAAGGCAAGGGTTTGCAATATGTCAAAACTAGGTTAAGCAAGCAACAACCCTTGAGTCAGAAAGTTAAGATTTGGTGATTACAAACTTAATATGACTGCACAGGCGTAAAAACCAGTGGCGGCTGGTGTTCATAAAAATAGGTGGTGCGCTAAAACAATAATAATAATGGTCTTTATTTCAAGATGTGGGAAGGTGAGTGCAATCCCACACATCCCATAGAAATATCCCATAAATCTTGGACCTACCTACTCTAATTAAAATAAATTCAATTATGAAAAAATCCTACCTATTTGTAAATTAGGTCGATCCTCCATTATCTCTGGGTGCATGCAACACATTGAGTCTAAATTAATTTTATTTATTAATATAGATTAAATTCTTTTAAAGTTTAACAAGATCGTTCAATCTAAACAGATGTCATAAGGATTGTGAGGAACAACTCACTGAAAAAGCATTCCATATTCCATTATTTTAAAAGAGTTCTAGTAAAATAAATATTGATCCATCACCATTTGTAAAGTCGCCGCGATTGTTAATTCAAATTCAATAACAGTTGACTCCTATCCAGAAAATTGTATGTAGATACTTATTGGCACGAAAATCGAGTTAAAAAAATGTTCAGTTTATCACACATCCGAAAGTCTTCCTTATGCTCCGTAACTCCAATGAAATATATACTGTCATAACTCATAACAAATAATGTCCGCAATGTTTATGTTTTTATGCTGTCGTTGGTCGATGCTGAGTGAAACATAGCATGAAAAAGAGTAGATATTAAAATAAAGACACGATATGGATAATAATATGACACAAACGTGTCCCCGTTTAACATGCTACAGAACGAACCATTCCTTTTGATGTGGTGGAAATTTTTGGATCGTCACCCGCGATTTCGTAAAATTTGCAAAGCATTCAACCTACCTACGATTTTGGCTCATTATAGAATTATAGAAGAACTCCTGTGATCGCTTTGCAAAATGAACCACCACTCTGAATATAGGCACACAACGATCTGCTTTGTTACGCGCGCAGTCCAGTAGGCACCTATATTACGCATGCATTATAACCGAGTGTATATTGTGAACTGTGATGAGGCGTGTCGGAAATAAGTATGTTTTTTGGCGCTCAGGAATTTTTAGATTTAAATTAATTAATAAGATTAGATTTAAATTAATAGATATATTTTGGGAGTGCGGCGCTCCTCTGCACCTTAGAGCTGGCCGCCACTGGTAAAAACACAAAATTGTTATTGGTGTGGGGAACAAAACGGTGTTTGTTCACTGTAACAATAACTTTTTCTCAGAAAAGATGTGTCCATATCTATTTCTGAAAAGCGACCAGAGCATAAAGGGAGTATTGCGCGCCATTCAATTTTGAAAGAATTGAAAAACTTCAAGCTAAATTGAGTTGGTAATTGTACTAATGTACCTTCAAATCAAATGACGATACCAACACTGGAATTTACACTTGCATTATGACTGAAAACCACTAGGAAAACATTCACTACAATAAGTTTATGTTGTAAACAACATTGTATTATACGATGCAGGGCGAGGTGGCAAAATATAATATATAATTTACATAAATGACAAGACGAACAAGTCCAAAGAAGACTTGAAGTGAAAAGCATCTCTGGTTACGCGTAAACCGAAAAAATACTAACCGAAACCCAGGGAAGTGTCTTTTTTCCGAAGTGATCAATTTCGGAAAAGGTGTTTACATGGGGAAAAAATGAGGCGAGGATGATTAGAACGATTTATATACAACATATAATGCAAAAGTTAAAGTGAAAATTGAAACCGTTGTACCTTGTAGAGTGAGGTTTCCTTACAAGAGCTAAAATGTATGGTTACTCTTTGAGAACCAAGACAGTTATGGTCTCCAATGAACCCCATCGATAAAAATGAGCATTTGCGAAGAACTGTTATTACCGCAAACGATGGTCCGCTGGTATAGATAACCACAAAATTGATTAGGCAAAGTTTGTATTGTATGGCAGTGGTTGGTTCTGCCGTTGTGATACAAACGGGGAAGTGGCGGCGATGGTTACTATTGTTTCCATACTTCCACTTTTGACAATGTCCTTTTTATGGTAATTGCCTATGTGTTAACCAGAAATGTCGGACAGGTTATAAACAAGATCTGAGATTTTTTTCAGTACTTTTGCTTTTATAAAGCGAGGGGCCAACTTGGCAGAGAAATATAAGGCACCTTGAGATGGAATATTATTTCTTCTCCAGACAATGTCTTTTTCCTTTAATGAAATATATTTTTTGCGCAGATTATATCTATCTGCACTCTTCTAGTGGACCAATAATAAGGTATCCGTGACTTCACTGTAAATGGTGGACAATTCTTCTAGACGATAGGAATAATCTTCTACTGGGTTTTCAGATGAAGGAGCTGAAGATAGAAAGTCACAATTCCGGTGTAGCGAGCTGTGGACAACTTGTGCCATACCATGCTTGAGAAAGAATGGTGTGTAGCCTGTTGTAAGGTTTACAGTGTTATTCATAGCAGCTTGGATTTTTTCCAAGTTTTTACACCAAGTGCGCTGGTCTTTATCAACTAGGATTGCCAGTGCAGTATTGATGGTTTGATTATAACGCTCGACTGTGTTGTTTTGAGGTGTGTAGAGAGTGTTATAAAAAATATCCTTTATTCCGTATTTGGACATAAATTCTTTGAATTCGTTTGCGATAAACTGTTTTCCGTTATCGACGCTATATATAGCTCTTTTTAAAGGAAAAATCCAACAGAATTTGGTGAAAATGTCCACCACGCTGAGTATATGCACGTTGCTAGCATAACTTCTTGGGAAAGGTCCAATAATATCCATTGATAAAGATTGGAGAGGTCTGTCGGCACGTTTGAGTTTACCCATAAGACCAGTAGTAGGAGCTGTGCTTTGCTTATACGCTTTACAGACATCACACTGTAATTGCGGACCTGTTTGAAGAGGCCAGACTAATAGTAATTCAAGGCAATTTTCTTATATGTCTTGAAAGGGCTGGGATGTATGGATTCAGGAGCACTGTAGTTGTTAAATATTATTTGTTCTCTTTCTTCTAGAGAAACAACCAATTTCCAAGCGTTGTCTTCGAGGATTGACAAGGGAGGTTTGCAATTGCGGTAAAGTTGACCCTATTTTATAATAAAATTAGGAAACTGCTGAGGTGAGTTTTTGCAACCATTGTAGATTTGTATATACCAAGAATCCTTTGTTGGAGGAGGGGGCGCAATAGCTTCAGTGTTTTTGCCAGTGTTAAGAGTGGCTAGCTTGATTCTTGATAGTGCATCAAGTACAATGTTATCGGTGCCTTTACGATGCACAACATCGAAGGAGAATTGAGATAGGCGAGTTGACTAACGAGCTAGTCTGCCTAATGGATTGTCCAAAGATATTAACCATTTCAAACTGCTGTGATTGGTGACAACAGTGAATTTGCTTCCATCTACATATATAACCTCGGAATTGGTAAATGGAATCCAAAACTGCAAGAAATTTCTTTTCGGTGATTTCATAATTCTTTTCATGTTTATTCAAACTACGGAAATAGTATGCCACAGGGTGTTTGTTGTCTGTGAACTCTTGGGTAAGTACGCCGCCAATTCCAGTATTAGAGGCATCCGTATGGAGGGTGAAATGAAGAGAGAAGTCAGGAAAATTCAGAACAGGTGTTGATTGTAAAGCAGACTTCAATTTTTTGGCCTCAGGAGACCAGGCAAAGTTGCTAACACCCTTTCAAGTGCCTGTAATCTTATTGAGAGGAGCAAAAATGGTGGAGAAGTCCTTGATAAATCTCCAATAATAATCAGCAATTCCCAGGAAACCTTTGACTTTTTTAGCATTTTTAGGTCTTGAGAAGTTGGTCATTGCTTTCACCTTGTTGGGGTCGGTTCTGAGACCTTTTTCATCCACGATGAAACCATGATAACGAAGACGAGATTTACAAAATTCGGACTTTCTTAGATTGATGTTGAGGCCAGCATATTTCAGCTTTTGAAATACCTTTTCTAGCATAGCAATATGTTTTTCAAAAGTGTCGCTTACGATGATCAGATCATCCAAGTAGCAGAAAAGGTTGTTATCGGATTCAGAGCCAAACAACTTGTCCATCAGTAGTTCTGCAGGGCTGTTTTTGAGTCCGAAGGGTAATCTCATGAAACGTAACATTACCCTTCCTGGTACAACGAAAGCAGTTTTGTCAAAGGAGGAGCGTTCTGAAGGTATTTGCCAAAAAGCCCGAGAAAGTTCGATTGAAAAGATGAAGTTTGGCATTCTTCAACCTGTCGAGGATGGCATGAACAAGAGGTAACGGATACGCGTCTGTTTCTGTGTATGCGTTGAGAGGTCTGCTGTCAAGGCAAAAGCGAATGGAGCCGTCCTTTTTTTAGACCAGTAACGTTGGGTTGGTCTACGCACTTCTGCTAGGAACTACCACGCCCATACTTAACATTTCGTCTTTTTGTAAAAAAATTAATTTTTGAGGAGCCAAGTTGTAATATCTCTGCTTTATTGGAGGATCATTGCTTTTGATTTTTGTTCAACTAAATTAGTTAAACCCAAGCCAACGTTTTCAAATGCGATAGATTCGAATTTTGAGATAATTTTCTTTAATCGGTGAGCCTGGGCTGGTTCCAAATTTTCGTAGGATATATTTTACGAATCACGCTGATTTGATGAGCTAGTTGCGTGTCAGTGGAGGGAAGAAAAACTTGCGGAGCCACGTCGAACGCTTTCCAAAAATCTATGCCAAGGATACATTTTTGAGTAATGAAGGCGAAAACAAAAAAGTTTATTAAAACCACTTTGTGTCCACATTTTACTGGAAGCGAGATGGAACCGGTAACATTCTGAGTGGCGTTGTCAGCATTTGTGACGAGGAAAGAGTATTTTCCAAGGTAAATCCATTATTTATAAATGGCAGGCGAGCGTTGTCTCCTAGGCAGCTCATAGATGCTCCACTATCTAAAAGTCCGGAAAAACAAACGTTGTTTATGGAAAATTGCGCATATGGCCTGCCGTCCTGTGCTTGTTTGCAGTTTTCAGAGAAAATTTGTAAGGTTTGGTTGAAATATTTGATGTGGGCCAACCACTTGGTCCATTCTTGGGACCTTGACACCGAATGAATCGCCGAGAGGTTGGAAATCAGTTTTTTGGCCTTCTGTTCCAATTTGGAGGTCTGAAAAAATCCACCGAAGGTTTGACGAGGTTGTCAGGGACACCAATCCTCTCGTAGTTGTGTCTGGACCTCTTAAAGGTTTTCTTTAAGTTGTCCTGGGGTGTGGAATGAACCTTGGCGAAGGGGCGTTTAAAGGGTTTGGACTCATGTTTTTCCAATATCTTTGCATGTTTGAGACATGTGGCCAGATCAGGACCTGGTTTTTTTCAATAGGAATAATGTTTTTTCTCATTACTTTCTGGTTTAATGGCGGATGAAAGACTAGGCTTGGGGCAATCGGACACAACTTCCGTTGCTTTCCTTGTGCCTTGGTCTAAAAAGAGGCAAACTTCCTTTAATTGAGAAGAGAAGAAATCTTTTGAGTTATGACGATATTTTCATATTTTTCTGATAATCCATTGATAATGACGGCCAGAAATTCACCTTCTGAATTTATACAAAATTTATTGTACTTGTGATGACCGTGGCCGGTTATCCCATGTATTCTGGATTCCCTTTTATGATGGATCCAGATTTCTCTGATGATGATCTCAGTGCAAGGTGACTTGTCAATAATAATACGTAGGTAGTCTAGTGGTGTTTAATCCGAGATAAGGTACAATGGTAATTCTTAGGAAGTCTGATGGTAAGAGGACGAATGGACAACAATCACACCCTTTTATACGTTCCTCATGTTGTCTCACTCATACACGCATGTCTCTTTCATACCGCAAGACATACGTTCACCACATCCCTCCACACTTAAATCTGAAGACAGTTACACAACATGATTTATGATAATAATAATTACAATATACATACAAATATTCATTATTTACACTAAGTAATTCATTTTCATGTTGAGTCGAGAGCTGAGTCCTGTCTTCATTGACTCATCTGTGTGTCCGTGGTCGTAATCTGTCCTTCCAATTTCCCGACGTGGAAGCCACCGGATCACTGGAGCTGGAAGTAAAAGGAGAATCACCCATTAGATTGTCATCCGGCACAAAGCTGGAGACATCGTAATCATTATACGACAGTCTCTTCGTCTCAGACGCGATATAATGATTGCTGGTATTTTTTTCCCATGATACACACAATTTAGACAACTGATCAAAATGCCTTTTCCAATACATAATTTTTCCATTTAAATTAACCTCAATTAAATACAACTTTTTTCCTAATTGTTTATGTATTTTCCCTTGTACCCATTTATCTTTGTTTTGGTCTCTAAAATCTCTAACCATTACTTTTTGATTAATTGAAAAACCTACTGATTCTTTATTATTTCTCTTATAATAATATTTCTGATTTTCCTGACATTTAGACATTTTAATTTAAGTTTCTTTATTAATTTTATTATCCTTAACTCTCCCCCTTCTCGGTACAAATCTGTTTAAGTTAGACCTTAGTTTCCTTCCAAACTTACTATAATTATTCGGAACTAAAATACCTCCCGATTGCAAACGGCCTAATTCCGTTTCAACCTTTGCTTTTAAAGCAAAAGGTATATTCCTCGGATTGCAGAATTTTGGTTCGGCCTTTTCTTTTAATTTCAAATGCACTTTTTTTTTATTAAATTTACCTAATTTCTCCGAAAAAACCTCCGGGAATTTCCGAATTAATTTGTCCAATTCACTTCTATTATTCTCAACTACATTGTGAGAAAAAATATCTCTACCCTCCTGAGTTGAAGTGGATTCTAACCCCGTAAATCCAATATTAAATTTTTTTATAAAGTCACGCCCTAGAACATTAGTTGTTCCATTTTTTACAACACAAAATTCTAACAATTCCCTATAACCGTTATAATCAACTGTTAATACAATACAACCCAATACATTCAACTTACAGTTAGCGTAACCCGTTAAGGTTAAATCCTTTGGTTTTTAAATCCAACTGTTTGAAGTATTTAACATAATCTTTGTCTATTAAAATTGAAACTGCAGCTCCTGTATCAAGTAAACCAATTAACTTGATATTATTCACTAAGATTTTGCACAATATTGGCTCAGAGTACACTGTGTTTATCCATAACTTTTTTTTATTTCCCTGCGCGTTCACAAACACAGAAGAAATAACTTTTTTATTATCATTGCGACAAATTTTACTTGTGTTACCACTGCGATGGCATTTAAAACATGTGACGTCTTTAAATTTACAAATTACCGATTCGTGATACTTTCCACAATGTTTACATCTTAACGCGCGGTCTATTGACTTCGGTCTGGACAATGTAACATTTTTATCAGTAGGCCTGAAAAAATGTTTCCCCGTCGGTAACAATTCGTTCCGATTATTATTTTTAGCAACTTGATTTACACTTTCCGATTTAATTTGCTCATTAATTACATCAAACGAGTCCATCGCAATAGCACAATCTAAAACTTTCTTTAATGAAAAGTTTTCAGCCTCGACAAATAATTTTTCTTTAATACGACCCACTCGAAGACCAGTGACGAAAACATCTTTTAAATTATGTTCTAGTCTGTCTTCGAATTTGCAAAATCTAACTAGCTTCCGTAATCGCGCTATAAAATCATTCACGGATTCTGTAACTTTTTGTTTCGTAGCAAAAAAAATTTCGCGTTCCTTGAACACATTCCTTTTTATACCTACATGATTCTCTAATAATAACAATAAATTTTCGACCGTAATATCCGTAATTTTTTTTTTGGAAAACACAAATCAATCAATAAATCTATTGTCTCTGTGTGCAAATGAGATATTAAAACAGCTCTCTTTTTCTCAACCGAATTAATTTTGTCATCATTGACAAGGATGAACTGCTCGTACTGAAGAACGAATGTCTCCAGCCTGTCCCTCAAATGACAAAACCTGGGCAGTTCTCCTCCTTCCATTTCCACACAGATGCAATCAATAAAAAACAGAAAAAATTACAAACAGCACTCAACTCACGACTCTGATGACTGGATGCTGCCCGATATCGCCCTTCCGCGAACCGTCTCTCGCTCCTGAACCCTGGTCTTCCTTCTAATGCGCCTTCCGTGAGGTCTGCACCAGGTCGATAAACCTTGGCTCTTGTTTTTTGGGGCAGTCTTGTATTTTGTGGTCTCCTGCACAGTGGAGGCGTCTGGCACTCTTATTGTTTTCAAGGTATCTTAGTGATGTATGTCCATATTATCCAAGACAATGATAGCATTGCATGAGTGGAAAGCAGTCTTCTACGTGTACTTTTGAGTATCCAATGATGTTCCTTTATTTATTAACCAATACATATAATATTCAATTAACCAATATAAATATATAATATGTAATATTAGTGGTAACAATACCTCCCTAATTGAGAAATTCTCGTGTTTAGAGAGGGAGCACTATCAGATTGACAGTACTATACATACTTAACAGTTGTTACGATTTGGATGTATGGAGAACTACTTTTTTTTACATAATGAATAATAAGTTTGCATTTTTTTTTTGTACGTAATGGAAAATTTTTATACATTATGAAAATATAAGTATTTTTTCTTCCTTCCTTTCCTTCCTTCCTTTCTTTCGATATTATTATTTTTCTTAGTTTTGGTGTAGTTTGGATGATGAAATTTGATAATTTTTCTGATTTTTTATTTTTGAGCTTCTTTTTGACAATAGTGGATTCATTCTCAGTTTCTGGGGTCATGTCATTTTTTATATCTTGATTTCGATTTATCAAATCTGTTAGAAGTTCTTCTTCCTTGTAGCAAGTATTAACTCCCTTATTGATAATGCAAGGTTTTTATTCTTTATTTCATTATCATTTATTCCAATATCTGGGTTTTTGTTGATTTCATTTATTATTTTTTCGGTATCATTTTGTTTTTCACATGTTAGTATTATTTTGTTTTGATAAGTTTTTTTTAGTCCAGAAATTCCTATTCCTAATTTGGATACTTTTATTTTGTCTTTTAATATTTTTTCGATTTCTTCGCTTCATTTGACGCTTTTTTTATCAATGTTTCCAATTTGTCTTTGAAACCTCTTGATTTAGAATAACTTTTTTTTTGTAGACTTATTATTGTGTTTTGTAGTGATGTTATTTCAAACCTCCATGAGTCTTCGATATTGATTAAAATTGATTCAATTTCGGTTTTAGCTTCTTTGGCAGCTTTTGTACAGCCAATTTTGATAAGTTCCGTAAGTATTTTTTCAATATTTATGTTGAGTTCCATTTTGGAACATGGTCCCGAAGGTGTTAAATTTATGTTTGTAAGCAGTTTATTTTTGCAGTGTCAGTCACGTTTAGCGACCTTTCGTCGCGAGACATGCGACAATACTGATACAGATATACTGACTACAGACAACCTTTGGCAATATTTGTAGTAAGGGGGGTCTTCTCTTACTGTGAACATAAACATTTGCTTGGACTTTACTGTAAACATTCCCAATGGGGGCGTGGCCTTACTACAGATGCACACAAAAATGTTTTTTTTTTCTCTATGGAGAGTGATATAGCTTAGGTAACCAGTGTGCGGACGTAGCATATATTTTCAATAGCACCGAAAGAACTTACAAAAAAACTTTTTTTAAAAGGTGTTATTAGTTCACAATTTCTTTCCAAAATTGTAAATTTTAAATAATAATAACAATTGCATTATTTATTCAATGAAATGAGTAACATTATAACTAAAAAAATACATGTTCAATGTAGTTAACAAATAGATTACATCAGTACAAAAAAATATATCAAAAATAAAAGTAATGTAAGAACCGTAATAAAGAAGTAGTATTTTTTAGTTGTGCATAGCCTGCCTCACTAGGTGAACCTGTATTGAGGCAGATTTTTTTTTGTGAATTGTTTCTTGCATTTTATATATGATTTTTTATAAAAGTATAATGTTTCTATACAGCAAAACTTTATTTTAAGTTTAAATTATTGTTTGCATATACACAATACGAAAACTGCAAGGTTATTACTACAATGACAAGGCGTTTGGGTGAGGGCACCAGTATAGGCTCGATCATTAGAATATATCCAATTTTTTACATATTTTTTAAACTATTTCTGTGTTTGACTCAGTTTGATGTTTTCTGGGAGCATGTTGTATATTTGTGTGTCAAAGTATCTAAAGCTACTTTAACCAAAGGTGGAAGAGAGTGCTGGAACTTGCAATGTGTCTTTGTTTGAATTTCGTGTAAATCTTAAGTTTATTTTTTTTCGTAAAGCACGTGTTTGTTTTTAAAGAGATGTATGAAAATAGTTTTTACATAGATCTGTCGAACATCAAATACTTATTATTTTGAATATTAAGTCACTGTTTGCAGTTAGAGGAAGTTTGGGAATAATTTTCATAATTGTTTTTTGTGCTTTTTCGACGGGATCTAGAGCTGATGAAGTACCTCCTCCCCATGCAATGATACCATACTCAATGATAGATTGGATGATTGCAAAATAAGTCGTTTTTAGGAGTTGTAAGTTAAGAAAGTTCCTTATGGATCTGAAGAAGTGTATTGTTTTCCTAATTTTACTTGCAATGATCTGAGTGTATAGATTCCATTTGAGGTTTGGTCAATGGTGAGGCCGAGGTACTTCATCTGTAAGGTGCGCTCTATACTGGGGCACTCTCTGCATTCATTGGAATTCGTACAGCTATGTATTTTTATAGAGTAATCATCATTAGGTTGGCATGTAGTATTGATGCCTGAAGTTACATATTTTGTTTTCTTCGTGTTAAGGGTAAGCGTGTTGATACTGTTGATATCTAACCATTATTTAACAAATTTAATATTTTTTTCAGCTTTTTAAACACAACTGACCAATTATTGTCTTCGAACAATAATACAGTATCGTCTGCTAAGCTAACAATGTGTCCCTGAATTTCCAGGTTGCAAAAGTTGTTAATATACAGTAAGAACAGAGTCGGTCCCAAAACGCTTCGTTGTGGAATTCCATAGATTACTGAGGGTGTTTTGTATTTTAACCTGTTGCTGGCGTCCATTTAAGTAACTTTTAAAGAAGTTTAGCTTTTTGTCCGTAAAGCCGATTATCCCTAGTTTTTTAAATTGGTTTAATATGTGATATTGTGTCAAAAGCCTTAGAGAGGTCTAAAAAGACAGAATTACATTTATTTCCTTTATCAAGGCTTTTTACAATCCATATTGGTTTTTTGAAAGTATTTTGTGGCTCTCGACGAATTTTAAAAGTTGTGCATTAATGAGGTTTTCAAAAACTTTAGACAAGCTATTTAGTAGAGTAATTGGTCTATAGTTGTTAGTATCTGTTTTGTTTCTAGATGTGTAGATGGGAATTACGATATTTTGTTTAGGGTTAGAGGGAAAGAAGCCCTGTGTAATGCTCAAGTTCCAGTGGCAATGTAATCTCTGAAGACAGCATTTTTAAGGGTTGTAATTTCATCTGGTCCAGCAGAAGAAGTGTTTCTTAGAGATTTAATTAAACTTAGAATTTCTTCCTTTGATGAAGTTTGAAAGAGAAATTTTATATTTTTGTTATTTGCTTGATCCTCTGAATCGGTAGAATGTGTGCTTCCACTCTGGGGAATTTGAGAAGCAAGATTTGGACCATAATTAATAAAAAAATTGTTTACGTGATCAGCAACGAGTTAAGGATTTTTTGTGGTTTCAACAAAACGTCCATCAATAGTGTAATATCTTCACTTTTAATAAATAATTAGACCTTTTATATTACAAGCACATTGTCTTTATTCTGACACATCCGTTCATCCATTTTACATGTTCATCTGTTTTAACATAGCTTTTATTTCCATTTATGAATGGTACCTACATACTAAATAAGTACTTAACATAATTAATACATTACACCCTCCCACACTTAAATCCTTATCATCCGACTAGGTTCGGAACTCCGCTAACTAATTATTATATACAAAATTAAATTAACATTCTGTTAGATATCTTAAATACAAAACATAAATATGTTAATATTTCATTGTAGCTAGAACTAAAATTTTATCACCACTGAACATTTCAAATGTATCCATTCTTCAGACTTCAACTGTTATAGAGAAGATTCACGGCTAGATCCGGGCCCTCAATCGTCCTCTCCAAGGGTTCATCAGGTTCCTGAAAGAAACAGAGTAGCTTAGAGACTGACAGGAAATTCCGGAAAGATCGCCACCTTCACCCTGATTTTCAGATAGTGTGACCTCATCTTCCCACCTGACACTCTTCTCAATTAACTGATCAGCATGTCTTTTCCAAACCTGATCCGAATTTCTCATTTTAACTAGGTAAACTCTGGTTCCTATTTTTTAATAATTTCTCTTATACGCCATTTATTATGATCAGATCTGAAATCCTTTGCCATAACTTTAGTACCGATTTCTAATGATTTCTTAAGTTTTCTCCCTTTGCTATATGAAACCTGCCTGCTCTGGGCTCTCTTCATGTTGTCGGCCACTTCGGGTGACACATTTTTATATGCTCTGGTGTCATTACTTTTGGACGGAAACAACGTGTCAAACCTAGACCTGATACGATGGCCTAACAAAGCTTCGCTCGGAGATATTCCCGTACTTTAGTGTGGAGCATTTCTGTAGTCGACAAGAAAATTAAATAGCTTATCTTGAAAATCCTGAGGAAGGTGCCCTTCATGTAACAACTTTTTCAAAAAACTTTTCACAAATTTTACACAAATCTCAGCTTGACCGTTACTACTTTTTTATCGCCTCTTTAATGTGGCTATTAAAGCCCAACCAGAAAAAATAATTCTTCCCTAAACTTTTTGATTTTGTTATTCCTGAATTGAGACTCGTGTAAAAACAACAAAATTTTCTCTCTAAAACTTTCAGGAATGACTAATCTATTTTGATAAAACATGCAGTTGTCATTAACACTTAATTTATCTTTTAAATGGAACCATTTTAAACAATTACCTTTTAAATGTTTTTTATCCGGCCACTTATTTCCCTGTACGTAATCCATGACTACTTTTAAACAAGCGTCTTCACTAAATGATTTTTTTAACATATCAACACTTAACTCGCAATGATCCACTATAAAATTAATATTTTCGAGTTCCACGTTGATGTTAAATATATTTTCAAAACTCTGACATTCCTCTTTCCCAAACTCCGTACTTTCTTCAATTGGCAGCCTAGAAAATATGTCCGCACGATTTCCCTTTGATTTCACGTAAGCAATCTCGTAATCAAATGTTGATAATATTAGTGCAAACTGCTGTAGTCTGTTGTTAGCTAACGTTGGAATATCTTTATCCGGTGCGAAAATATGCACCAATGCCTTATTATCACATTCAAGTGTAAACTTCCTACCGTATAGGTATTGAAAAAATTTCTTCACCCCGAACACAATAGCTAAACTTTCCTTATCTAGAATGCAATATTTTCCCTCTGCACTTGTAAGCGTTCTGCTAGTATATGCGATCGGTCTCTCTATATTATTATCAAACAAATGTACCAAAATCGCGGAAATACCTTTATCACTCGCGTCACAAATTAACTTTACCGGTCTACTGTTATCGTACTCACAGAGTACTTTATCCGAAATCAAAATCTGTTTTACCGACCGAAATGTTTGTTTACATTCCTCCGACCAATTAAACGCCGTGTTTTTCTTCAACAACTCGTATAGCGGCGCTAGAATTGTTGACATATTTTTAACGAACATTCTGTAAAAGTTTAAAGAATATATGAAAGCACGCACCTCACTTACGTTTGTCGGCTCTGGCATATTGACTATAGCATCAATTTTACTGGCAAGCGGTTTGACTCCTTGCGCGTCTACCCTGAAACCTAAATATTCAATAGCTTCTTGATGGAACAAACTTTTGTCACAATTAATTGTCAAACCTGCGTCATTCAATCTTTCCAAGGCCGCTCTTAAGTTTCTGTTATGCTCGGCTAGGTCTTCTCCGAAAATCAAAATATCGTCAAAATATGTAATGACCCCTTTTACCCCAGACATTACTGAGTTTACTACGTTTGCGAATTTTTTTTTTTTTTTTTAAACTTTATTTATTCTCATTTCTTTGTACATATAATGTATAGTAGCATATTATAACATAAAACATAATAACATATAGTATAAACAAGAAATGAAAACCCACTAAGGCACTGCCTGAGTGTGGGTAATATTAGAACAAAATACTATATTTCTAAGTACACAAAGTATAAAATAAACTTATAAAATATAAAGTTAGTATTTCATAGGTAAAGTGAAAAAGGTTTTTTTCGACTATTATATAAGTAAAATAAAAATATGGATAAAAACATACTGATTTTAAATTATTTTTTTTTAGTTATTAAAAAAAAAATAAACAGAAAACATATAGTACTACAGTTTAGAAAGTTACAGAAAGTGAGTTGTATGAAGATGGATAAATTTATAGAAAAAGCGTTTCAATATCTACATTATTCAACCATAATTTTACCTCTTTTACATATTTTATCATTTTATTTATCATTTGAGTTTGTAGTGGTAGAAGGTTAAATGTACGAGGACCAATGAAACTGCTATATGTCTGTAATAATTTAGTATTGGTTTGTGGGGTGTAGAAGTATATTAAAATATAAGTGGATAAACAGGTCTTTAAAACACGCGCGATTTTTCGAGCACGACGGCGTAGCCGAGTGCTCAAAATAAAGCAAGTGTTTTAAAGACCAGTTATCCACGAATATTTTACGCTATTTTTTTTATTGGTACACTTTGAAAACATAAATATTGATATTATTATTAAAAATTTGGAAATAAAACTATTAATGAATTCGTGATGTGACATCACAATATCTTGTTGTCATGGAAATGAAAAACACAAACATTAATTTGCAATCTGTCACATTTGACGTTTAAAATATTCCTGTCAGATTTATAGTTAAAAGTTGACATTTAGACTTCACATTTTACTGATTTGTTGATGTTGCCATGGTAACTTTAAAAAACGCGCGTTCCATAAAGTGCGATTTAAACACGCTAGAGCGTACTTTAATGAGTAAAAAAGGGCACCAATAAAAAAAAAAATTATTTATTCTTTTGCTTATTCTGTTTTCATTTATTTCGAAATTATATTTGTTTTTAAATACATATTTCAAAGTTTGTAATATAAATAATTTACGTATATTAAATATTTTAGTTTCTTTGTATAATGAGTCTGTCGAGAATGTTTTATTTTTGTTAAATATGACTTTAATTATGTGTTTTTGAATTATTTGTAGAGGCTTAATAAATGTATCAAGTGCACCACCCCATCCTATAATGCCATAAGTGATTGAAGATTGCACCAGGGAAAAGTAGATCATTTTCAATTTCTCAATGTTTAGAACCTACTTAAGTCTATAAAATATGTAGGTCAGATATCTTAATTTAGAAGTGATTTGATTAATATGTGATTTCCAATTAAGATTTATATCTGTTGATACTCCTAAATATTTTATATTTTCGACATAAGTGAGTTCGTTGCACATAAAGCACATTTCTTGATTGCAACTAGTATTATGGATTCTAATTTTAAGGTTGTCTTTAGGTTTATTTTTAATGGTTTTATAAAAAGGTAAGTAATATGTTTTGCTATAGTTCAAAACGAGTTTGTTGTATTTTAGCCATGTTTAAACCAGTGAAATACAATCAGTTGCTTTCGAAAAAGGTTCTTTCCAATGATTACCATCCACTATTATTGCCGTGTCGTCTGCGTAAGAAACAATTTTACGAGGGATTACAAAATTACATAAATTATTAATATAAATTAAGAATAAAATCGGGCCAAGCACAGTTCCCTGTGGAACTCCATTTTTTATCTTTGACTCTGAACTATAATCATTCCCAATTTTTTTTTTTTGTGTTCTGTCTTTAAGATAGTTAGAGAGTAGTTTTAGTGTGTCTTTTTTGAAGCCTAGTTGATTTATTTTTGTAATGAGTATATCAGGATTTACGGTGTCGAAAAATTTTCTTAAATCTAGATTTAAGAAAATTGTTTAGGAATATGGCAAGACATTTCTTTTTTTTATCGATAGATGAGTATATCTTTTTGTCAGTTTTGTCATATATCGCATCCTCGGTGCTTAGGTCTTTACGAAAGCCGTATTGGTTTTTCGATAGAATTTTATATTTTTCTAAGTGTTCAATGACTCTAAACTTGATGCATTTTTCGAATATTTTCGAGAGGTTTGAAACAAGAGATATTGGTCTATAATTGTCTAATTTATTCTTATCTCCAGATTTATGAATAGTTATTATAGTGAAGATTTTAAATTGCTCTGGAAAATGACCATTTTTGAGGCATGTATTAAAAATATGTTGCAATGGAATTAGGACATGTTGTTTTATTTTTTTTAACGTATCACATGATAATCCATTATTACCCTTAGAGTTGGATGGTTTTAGAGTATCAATATATTTTTCAATTTCATTAAATGTTACAGGAGAAAAATATTCTATAGAGTTAATTGAATCATTATTTGAATCTAATTGAGGAGAAGTCTCCATATAAGCATCATTAACATTAATGTCGGATGATTCAAGTACTACGTCTACTACATTTGTAAAATAGTTATTAAAGCTTTCAGCAATGGTCGATTTTTTAGTTATTATTTCATTATTTATTATAACCTCATTTACAATATTTGAAGACATACTTTTTTTGTTGGCAATTTCATTTATAATATTCCAAGTTTTTTTAGTATTATTTTTAGCATTTTCAATTTATATACTATAGTATTTCTTTTTGCAGTTTCGTATCAGCCTATTAAGTAAGTTACGATACATTAGATATTTTGTTTTCAGATAAGGCGTTGTTCTGAGATTATTCTTTTGGCAATTTTTTTGATATTTAAACATTTCTCTGTATAATTTATCTCTTTGTTTAATTGATATAATTAATCCAACTGTTATCCAAGGCTTAATTTTTTTATATTTATTGTTAGTGACAACTATTTTACTTTCACTTTTTAGAGTATGATCTCTCAGAGTTTTATAAAAATTCTCTATTGCGAGATGTGGATTTTCTATTGATATCACATTTTCCCAGTTTTCTGACCGAAGTAAAGAGTTTAGAGTTACATAATCAATGTCTACTTTTTCTAGATTTTCAGAATTTTGGTTTAGATGAGTATTTTTGAAATGGTGTCCATAAAAGGTCGGGTAATGAATGATCTGTGATATTTGTTTCGAGAATTGAAGAGATGATATTAACCGCCTTGACAAATGTGTGGTCTAAACATGCCGAGTGACTTAAGGTTACTCTCGTTGGTGAGTTAATATATGACATATGTCCAGAGCTTGATAAATAATCAAGATACTCATTTTTACAATTCACATTTGTATTATTATCATTAATATTTATATTAATGTCTCCTTTCAAAATGGAAAAAGTGAAATTGTTTCTGTCAAGTTTACTAACAAAAGATTTTAGTTCTTTTACAAATAAAAAATCATTTAATGAAGGTGATCTATATATGGCTAGTATATGATATTTATAGTTATTTTGACAAAAGGTTACTTTTATTGCATTGGCTGTTTTAAATTCAATAAATTCAGCGGCAACATTTTTCAGAGTATTATGACAGAAAACAGTAACTCCATCATGACCAGTATGCTTACAGGCAGATGAAATTGTTGTATATTCTGGTAAGTTATATGGAATTACTTGTTTCATTTGAGTTTCAGTTAAAACAATTACGCTTGGAGAAAAATCTAGGTTATTAATAAGTACACAGAGCTCATCGAAGTTTTTCCTTATACTCCTAATATTCATGTTTAAGATCGAGAAATTAACATTTTTAAATAGGTGATTTAGTCCACATGGGTTATTACATTTATAATTTTCGTATGTATAGTTTTCTTCAGACATTTTGAAAGGTTAATAGTAGTTTGCTATGTGGTTTTATTATCCTTTATTCGGAGGGGATGTCTTCTGGAGTTCTTATGAGTAAGATTGGAGATGTTTCATTTTTTCTTATCCATATTTTTCCATTTTTTTCCCATATAAATTTGTACCCAAGTCTTGACGATTTAGCTAGTTATAGTAGGTGTTTATTAAATTGGGTCAGTTGTTCGTTAATATATATAGTGTTGTTTTCTTCAAAATTCATGTTTTTTGCTTATAAAATACCTTTTTTTTATGTGCTATAATTACGTCTTTACTTTCTTTGTTTTCTAGGGATACTACCATGGCAGTATTTTTATTCATCGGGTTTATATTTTTGCTTCTGAAAATATTTGACACGTTAATCGTTTCTTTATCACATTTGAGGATGTCTATTATATTATTAAATACATTTGTGATATTTTCATTTTCCTTAAAAGGAACACCCTGTATTTCAATATTGTTTTGTTTTTCATTTTGCTCCATTCTATTAATGTGTAGTTTTATTTCTTTATTTTCTGCTTGAAGTTGTTTAATCAGTATTTCTTTATTTTTGTTTTTTTCTTCATATTCGTCTAATTTCTCACAGCAAAATTCGACGGACTTCTTAAGATCTTTTATCTGTTCATTAAAAGATTTCATAAGTTGATTGGTTAATTCATTAAATTTTTTTTCAATGCATTTAATCATTTTATTAGTCATTGTGTCTTCTTCTTCCGAGTCTCTAGATGGCGCCTTTTTTGGGGTTTCTTCTGTTTATTCATTTTGAAAAATGGTTCGAGGATCGGATAAATATTTAATTTATAAATAAAAATTAAAAATATTTTTTTTCTGTCGGCTACAGTAGGATTCGAACTGAGGTCGCCAGAAAATGTCTGCGCAAACTTAGTCAGTTGTTTACACCACTGACCCACGAAGACCTTGAAGTGATCCGTGAATATACCGGACTATAATAGGAACTGAGCACCAAAGAAATAAAAATAATTGCTTATTTTATAGTTGTGTTCACTGATTGCTGTTAATGGTGAATGATCACTTCACATTTGTTCAACTCTCACTTCACTTTATTATTAGTTCACAAATGTTTATTAATATTTCTTAGTATATATGTTAGTTTAAAATTGAAATCCTTCACTGTAAATACTGCTAAAACTTTTTACTTTGTGTTTCATGGATTATTAACCATATATTTTTAATGTTTGTTCGGAGCGATTAAGATGCGTGTATACTGTGAATACTTAGTATTGTTGTGTGAACTTGGACTAGAAGCTAACCCATAAGGAAGAACTTTATATTTAAACAAACCTATATGCGTTGATAAGACACAATATTTCTGTGATTTTTCGTTTTTTGGGCGAAAGCGTCTTCCAAATCTAATTTTGAAAAAATTTTCCCTTTGCTCAATGTAGATAGTAAACCTTCAATTCTTGGTATTGGGTATGACGTATTTTCTAAAATTGGGTTCAATGTCCTCTTAAAATCCGGGCAAATTCTGATTTTCCCATTTTGCTTTCAATTACCATCGGGCTAGCTGTATTGCTACATTTTATGGGTTCGATAATCCCTTCCTGTACCATTTTATTCAGTTCAACCTCAACTTTTTCCCTAATGTTGTACGGAAAAGGTCTGGCATTTACATACTTTGGAACGTAACTATGTTTTAATGGTTCCTTTAAACACTTTTGGAAAATCACTCTGGCATTTTTTAATGAACACTTCTTTCTCAGTTTCAACTATTTCTTCCTTGTGCACAACATTAACCTGACCTACATTTGAAAACCCGATATCAAACATTTTCACAAAATCAATTCCTAATAAAATGTTGTTACCCTCCTTTGTAACAATAAATTTAATCAACTTAATTTTGTTCTCGAATTTAATTTTCAATTCAATTGACCCACAAATTTGTAGTTTCGAACCGTCAAAAGAACATAACCTCAAATCACATGGCTTTTTTTTTATTGTGCCAAAAAGCTTATGTAAAATGGATTTTGGAATTGCCGAGATGCTAGCCCCCGAATCGAATAATCCCTTGTGTGGTTTATCCCTTACTTCAATTTCTAAAAATATGTAATTTTTGTTATTATCGTCCACATTGTGTAAAATCGTGTTTTGTAATTTAAAACATATTTTACTAATATGACCAATTTTACCACAATGTCAACATTTAGCGTTTTTAAATTTGAATTCGCTTTTAAAATGATTTTCCACACACGAAAAACATGACACTTCCTTCCGACGATTTAATCTTCTCAACTTGCTACCACTATTTTTACTCGAAAAGCTCGACCTGTTAGAAAACGACGATGCTTTATTATTATTATATTTTGAAATTTTAATATTTTCCCGTTCTTTTGAAGCTGATGCCACGCATACCGATTCTTCGCTTTTACCAACATGGAGTATATGTTCATATGCCGACGCTATTTTAAAACACTGGGCGTAATCTACCTTATCATTATCGCACTCTAAGAGAAGTTTTTGCTTAATTTGTATATTGTAAACCCCGGTAACAAAGATATATTTTAAATTGGCATCAAGCCTACCTTGAAAATTACAATCGGTACACAACTTTTTTTAATTTAGATGCGAAATCCCTAATTGACTCAGATTGTTTTTGTCTATAGAAGTTATCTCTACATTAAAAAATACTCTGAATTGGTTTACATAGTACCTCAAGTAATTCTAAAATTTCTACATAAGTACAATTAACAGTCAATTTCGGAAACAAAACGTCTGTGATCAGCTTGAGGGTGTCGATGGATAGAGAGGTTAGCAAGAATGCCCGTTTTCTCTCCTCGCTCCACTTATCATCATCAGTAGGCATTGTTCCCACCTCAACCGGAAAATCCTCCAGTCCATTGTCTTGTGACAAAAAGACTCTATTCCCCTCAAACTCATGACGAATTCCTTGAAATAAAAAAATTACTCAACTCCGGATTTCACCCTTTCCTTTTCTTAGTAGGCATTGTTCCCACCTCAACCGGAAAATCCTCCAGTCCATTGTCTTGTGACAAAAAGACTCTATTCCCCTCAAACTCATGACGAATTCCTTGAAATAAAAAAATTACTCAACTCCGGATTTCGCCCTTTCCTTTTCTTCCCGTCACTGTGCAGCACTCTCCGCCCCGGCTCCGTCTTGTTTGTTCCCCCGGCTGCACCAAAAACTTAATTCGTAGCTCGCGCGCCCAGCTGCGCTGCTCACAAAACACACCCGTCTTCTATTTCCCACACAGCTACCCTGCTGAGACTCCAGGCACCTTGGATACGTATGACCGTTTTGCTGCACTTCCTGGCCCTCCTGACCTTGTCCGAAGTAGCTCCAAGTGTCCCAAGCAGTCAAACTATCTCCAATACAGCAAGATTGTTTATGGAATCATAGGATTGTCTCGTACTTCCTTTTTCTCGTTCCAGTATTTTGCTGAACTTCTGAATTCTGGAATTTACCTTAGGTTCTTCTAAAATTCGGTTTAATAACTGAATTTCCCTTTTCGACTGCGCCAGTTTGTAATATCTTCACTTTTAATAAATAATTAGACCTTTTATATTACAAGCACATTGTCTTTATTCTGACACCTCCGTTCATCCGTTTTACATGTTCATCTGTTTTACCATAGCTTTTATTTCCATTTATGAGTGGTACCTACATACTAAATAAGTACTTAAAATAATTAATTCATTACAAATAGAAAGTTTATTTATGCTCTGTTTCTCTTTTGTAGTTTCTGAGTTTGTGGCTTCTCTTAGTATTTCCTATATTTTTTTGGGATTGTTGTTACTTCCTTTAATTTTTTCTGTGTAGTAAATTTCTTTTACTTTTCTTATGATGTTACAACACTTGTTTCTGTATCTCTTATAGTAGTTGGATGTTATTTGGTCATATGGATTATCTTTGGTTTTTGGTGTAGCGTGTATCTTTTGTGTTTGCAATTCATAATGGAGTGGTTAATCCATGGTTTCGGGGGTTTCAGTTTATTAGTTATATTTTTGGCCAACGTCGTGGAATGGTAGTGTAATTCGATTTTCAAAGAGTCAACAAAGTATATCCATGCGTACTCCGATTGTTTAATCTGGAAGAGTTCGTGCCATGATTTGTTCTTTAAGTTGGTTATTAGGTTTTGAAAATTAATTTTATTGTATGCAAAAGGCAGATTACATTTACTTATTTTGGTAGCTGTTTGTATAGCAAAAATGTTAAAATAATGATCCGTGATTATTAATTGGTATACGATGCTTTTAGATGTTTTTTTGGACTTAACCATAATATGGTCAATGCATGATATAGATCCATTAGTCGTTCTTGTTGGTGAGTTGACGGTACTCATCCGTTCATCACTCATTCTAGCATGTTAATATAGTCTTGGCTTTGGTGGTGTTGGTTGCTCGGTAGTATGTTGATATTTAAATCACATATTATTATTATATTTCTAGCATTGGAAGGATTTGAAAGTATGTAACTAAGATTATTTAGGAATGGCGTAATGTTGCGAATCGATAGCGAGCGGTAAATAGCCAGGATTACAGTATCATTGTTGTATTTTATTTGTCTGCAACTTGCATTCTGAATTTTTAGTTCGGTTACTGTGAAGTTTTGATTATTTTTTGTGTATACGATGATTACATCGTTCTGATTATCAAAAATAATTGAGTTGTGCGATGTGTAGTTTTTGAGGATTTTAGATGAATACGTGTTTGATAAACAACATTCAGTCAGGATGGTTATGTCGAAATCAACATTTATGTGGTGAAGTTGTATCAAGAGTTCACGAAGTTTTTATTTATAGATCTTATGTTTTGGTATTGATACCATTTCCAATCAGGTGTTTACATATATGGTTAGTGAAGTTGTGTAAGACAGGTTTTGGTTATGTACTTCCTCATCAAAATATTCCATTGTGAAAGGCATGTTGATATAATAAATATTCAAAATAAAAAATAGTTTATTTGTTTATGGGAGCTCCACTGTCCGTGGCAATCACTGGGAGTTTCACCCTAGTTCTAGATAGAGAATTAGCTTTATTTTTTATTTATTTATTTATTTGTTTTCGTTACAAAGAATACATCTGTACAAAGAAGCTTTGACTGTCCAACTAGGAGTCTCTCGTTCTAGGACAGCTAATTAGATAATTATTGTTGTAGTTCGAAATAATAAGTGTAAAGTTTCTCCTTACCATTTAATAATAAAGGGTGATCGGGGCAATAACTAACCGGAACTGGAGCTCTACATAAACAACTAGACCATTTTTATCAGATCTTCAGCGTGTTTAATGTAGATGATTTTATCTTCTTCTTTTTTCTAATCATGTTTTTTTAATCTTTTCGTAACATACATAATTAAATCCCGTTTCTTTCGCCTTTTACTTTGTTCTCCATAGAAGGTCTTTGTTAATGACTGAGAATTTCGCTGATGTAGATTCGTTGACTTCCTGGACCCAGCGAGGTGGCTGAGTTTAAAAGTTTCCTGTTTGTAAGAAGTTTGTATCTCTTTTGTCGATTGTTTAGTTTAACATGAAATTTTGGGGTTTATCCAGGATCCTCTTCACTTTCACAATGTCTTCTTCTTTTATATCAACTCCTGCAATTGAAGCGACCCGTTTTATAGCGTCAAAGGTCTGTTCGTCATTTTTTGGAATGAGGCCGGCAAACTCCAATGATTCATCTTGTGATCTTTGATCAAATTCTGTAAGTTTGACTTCTAGGCACTTTATTTGTGTGTCCTTTTCTACAAGTGTATTCTTCAGTGATTCCACTTCGGAAACCAATTTAGTAATGGTTTCCATTTTAGCAATTAGATAGTCATATTGTAAGCTGATGAAATCTATCGAGTTTCTACTCTCTAGGTTTTCAAAGCTTTGAGTTTTGTTACCATTTTTTTTCATTTTCTCGACTAGCATATCAATTTGAGAAGATACATATGTGGTCAAGCTCGAAGGTTTTTGTCCGCAGACATTTTTCTCGGTTTTGTGTTCTTCGTAGTAGGAAAGGTTGGAGACTGGCACTACTACTCTATGTTATTATTGTATTATATCTATGTTGTTATTGTGACTGACGTTTGGTTTATTTATAATTTTTTTTTACATTAACTCCACACAGGAGGCCCTGGGGAAAATAATTTCTCTCAAGGCCTATGTCATCTATGAGGATGCTGTGTGGAGAGTATTTTTGAGGAAAGGAAGGAGTGAACACGGGTCTTGAAGGGACAAGAAAAAATTCGATTCGTAAAAACGACCAGTTCTCATGTGACTAATGTCAACCGTGTACAAATGTTAGGCGCGTGTTTGGCGTGTTTTCCGAATATGCCCCGGTACCGAGGGGATCAATGACGCTAGTTCCTCGGAGAATCTTTCGTTGTAATACTGGTACAACAAGGACAGCATTCCCACCTTACGCCTGTGCTCTAAAGATTGCAATCCGTCTGTTAAGATGAGAGAATCTATCAAACGGAACGGCCGTTTCTACAAGAGTCAAGGGTTTTTTTTAGGTATTTTGGAGCTCCAGACCAGAGGTAGCTGCCAAATTCAACCGTGGGGCGCACTTGCGATTTGTGCAGGGTTAGCAGTTGTGTACTATTAAATTATCTGCGGGCCCTGTACAGTACGCCCAGTTTCTGATAGGCTAACTTAACTCTGGTTTCGATGGAGCCCCCATGCCTGAGCTGGTCACTTAGAGTTACACCAAGCATATCAATGGAGGCCCTGTTCGGAAGAATGCTTCCGTTGAAGGAGACTAGATTATCATTTCGATCCCTTTTAGACGTTATCAAACATGATTGGGTCTTTGAAACATTAAATTCGACGAGGTTATTCTTACCCCAAGAGAAACCACTCTCGAGGTAACCGTCCATTCTTTGCTTCAAAGACCTCCGAGCTATTGGGGTTTGTGTGCTCTTTGGAGGCTTGTCAAACAAAAAGCTAACATGGACTGTACTGTCATCCGCGTAACAATATATATATATATTTATTTTTTTTCATTTATTTATTACAGAAGATACATTATTTATACAGCAAAAATAACATATAAAATATAATATTTATATTTCAAAATAATCTTTTTTTGATACAAATAAACTACATAATAAATTTTCACAGATTTTTTTTTTTTTTGTATGATATTTCTCTTCTATAGAAGCAGACGCTTGTGATTAGAAAAGGGACGAGTATCGGAATGAAAAAATATTTAAAATATATTAACAAAATATATTTTGTATCTTTTGATTTAATTGTGGTAGATACTTAAAAAAAAACAAATTTACAAGTTATATAAGTTATGATGATAAATTTTATCAATTTGTTATTTTTACTTTAAATTGCTCTTTAATTGCTTTTAGTAGGCATTTATCGTCTTCTATTGTTCTTATTTTTTCAGGTAGGCTATTGAAGTATTTTTTTCCTAGATATGTGTAATGATGTTGTGCAAATGAGGTGTTACATTTTTGTGTTGGAAATATATGCTTTTGACGAGTACGACTTTCAGTTAAAAAGCTGTGATTTTGTTTTTCTTTTATTATTTGGATTATTATATTTTTTCGAACTAGATCATTAAATTTTAATACTTTAAATTCTTCAAAAATAAGGTGAGTTGGATAATTTCTTCGTTTTTTCAATATAATTTTTATAATTAGACGTTGCACAATTTCAACAGGGAGTAGATTTGTTTTGTGTGCAGCTCCCCAGCTTACTACAGAGTATTGGAGATTTGACTGTACTATAGCATGGTAGACTGATGTTAGATTTTGTAATGAGAGAAAGTTTCGGATTTTAAAAAATATGTAAATTAATTTCCTTATTTTGTTAACGGTAAGGTTGATTTGATCTTTCCAGTTCAGGTTTTTGTCTATTGTTATTCCTAAGTATTTGATTTTATTCGAAATTTTTAACGTGGAACAGTTTATTTTACAGTTATTTTTTTTTGTGATCTTTAGAATTGTCATGTATAATTATATCAAAATTTACCGGAACGTCCTTTGATTTTATTGCAAATGGTATAACGTGAGTTTTTTCACTATTAACAGATAGTAGATTTATAGCAAACCAGTGTTTAAGTATGTTTATGTCTTCTGTTGCTTTTTGTTTTACTACTTGCCATGTGATTCCACTTTCAATAAGTACTGTATCGTCGGCATAAGAGGTTATACTACCATGAAGTGACTGTGAGAATATCCCTTTTACATATAAGATAAATAATATAGGACCTAGAACAGTACCTTGTGGAATTCCATATTCAGATGTCTCTTCGTAATCTCCTCTTTTTATCCAATTTGCTACGTTTTCATTAATGTTCAAATTATCTAATTTTTTCATAAGTTTTTTATGGGATATGCTGTCAAACGCTTTTCTCAGATCTATAAAAATACCTATACATTTATTGCTCATATCAAGGTTTTTATATATGCGTGATGTGACATTTGCAATCGCGTCTTGTGTGCTGCGTGCTTTTCGGAATCCGTATTGATTGTCGTGAAGTATTTTGTTATTTTCAATAAATTCCATTAGTTGAGATTTTACGATTTTTTCAAATATTTTTCCAATATTTGAAATGAGGGAAATTGGTCGATAGTTAGTTACATTTTGTGCGTTTCCACTTTTGAATATAGGTGAGATAATTGTCCTCTTATAATTAGACGGAAATATTCCATTTTTTAAACTTAAATTAATTAGGTGAGTTAATGGTTTTATCACGTGGCTTTTAATAGATTTTAACATATTTGCAGTTATGTTGTCAAAACCCGGTGACGACCCTCCTTTCATATTTCCAATAATGTTTAGAATATCTACTTCCTTGATCATTTTAAAATGGGACAGTGAGTTTACACTGTGTATATCTTCAATAATTTGTTGAGTTGTCGCTCCCTTTGTTACATTAATTTTTTTAGCGAGGTTTTGTCCAACTTTCGCGAAGAAGGAGTTGAATATATCCGTGCATTTTTTAGGGTTTTCCTCTGCATTTATTTTTACGTCATTTTCGTCTACAATTACCTTGATTGAATGTTTTTGTTTATTGTTATCTATTGCACAGTTAATTGCTTGCCAGATTATTTTTAGATTGTTTTCAGAACTTATTATTTTATGTTTGTAATATTCATCTTTACTAATTTTTATTAAGCGTGTCAATTTATTTTTATATTTTTTTAAAATTAAATTCTATTTTTTTGTCATTTGGGATTTTATTGTTTTTTTGTAAAGCTTACCTTTTTCTTTGATTGAATTTAATAAACCCGGTGTGATCCAGGTTTTAAGTATTTATTTTTATCTAAATTACGATATGGAATATCTGTTTTTGAGTTGTCTACATGTTTGGATAAAATGTTTTCAAAGTACTTTGAGCATATTTCAACTTCTTCGCAGTTGATTACAGGTTTCCAATGTTCCGTTTTCAAGTTTTTAATTAATTTTTGCAGATTTATTCTGGTATATGATTTTTTTATTGATTTATTTTTTGTTTGTATTGTTTTTTCTTCCTCGTACAAAAATATACACGTATGATGATCGGTGATGTTATTTTTCCAGACAATGGTTTTTATTTTATGAAGATCTTTTATGTTAATATTCGTCCAAAAATGATCTAGACAAGATGGTTTCTGACCTTGAATTTCGCGCGTATTTTCATTTATACACGATTTAAAGTTGTTTTCAGTCATACAGTTTAAATATTCATGTTTAATTCTATTGTCTATATTTTTTTTAATATTGATATTAAAATCCCCTGTTATTATGCAAGTTTTGTTTTTTAAATTTGATATTATATTTCGTATGTGTTCGATAAATAAATAAGCGTTCGATTCATGCGTTCTATAGATTGCTAACAAATAATAATTGATTTTGTTGTGGTTAAGATGGATTTCTTTGCAGTTTGATGAATCTATGTTGTGTTCTGAATGTGTAACAATATTATATTTCTTACTTACGAATATCGCAATGCGTCTGTTTTTATTTATGTTTGTGTTTGTTTGCATGTAGATATAATCACTTAAATTATAATGTGGTGAGTCACTGTTTGTGTATGTTTCAGTTAATACTATAACATCCGGCTTTACATTAAGATTATTCATATTGAGTATAAATTCTTCTATGTTTTTTTGAAGGCTGCGGATGTTAAGATGGAGTATTTGTATACCAGAGAATTTGTCAGTGATGATTTCGTTGCACTCTTTTGCACTTTGACTATTGAATTCACTGATTTTGAAGCAGTTGTCCAGTTGCGTGTTTACGAAGTCATCCATAGTTGTTTGTTTTTTTTGTTTTTATGAAATTTTAATATTTTTTTTAGTTCTTCTATGTATGTGGTTAAAGCAGAACAATGTGTCCGCTAAATAATAATTATATTGAATGAATAATTTATTAAATTTATCTCTAAGTTTAATAAATTGACAATATTCACCATTATTTCATTTACACTTGTGACAGCGTAAAAATTTGATATAAATATAAATATGAATCGGTGCACATGACAAGAGGTCGTTCATGTGCAACAGAAACAAAGTCGGAGGCAGAACCGATCTCTGTGGGACGCCAGCATTTATCGAATGCGAGGAAGAGATGAAACCGTCAACAACCATCTGAATCGACCTTCCCCTCAAAAAGTCGGCAATCCACGCCACCATTTGGGACTCACCAAAACTTTCCAGGCAACGTCCCCAAACATGCGTCACATACGCGAGAAGATCACCGCACGAGTGGTTCCGCCGGAATCCGTATTGACGGTCGTTAATAATTTTGTTCTTCTCGAGGTACATGAGCAGTTTGTCATTGATCACACGTTCCATCACTTTTGACAGAACAGATGTGATCGCTATGGGGCGGTAGGTGACTGGGTCAGAGCGGTCACCCTTCTTTGGAATAGGGTGAATGATCGCTTTTTTCCAACCAAAAGGCACAGAACCAGACTTCAGGGACATTTTGAAAAACTTCGTGAAAATCGGAGCTATTTCTGCAGCACACCTCTGTAGTACCAGGGCAGGTATTCCGTCAGGCCCGCTAGCTTTATTAACATCAAGCCCTCGTAAGACTTGGAGTAGATCCCGATGCCAGATCCTCAGCTTTTTCATATGAAAACTGCAATGAGGAACCGACGGCGGGGTAGCACCTTGATCATCGAGGGTCGAGTTTTCCGCGAATATTTTGCCTAATAAGTTAGCCTTTTCGGCGGCAGTACTTGCTAGAGAGCCATCAGGTCTTGTAAGAGGTGGTAAACTGTGTTTGCAGAAATTGCGACCTATTGAGCCCGCAAGCGACCAGAACGCTCTGCTGCCATGCGGGCAGGCAGCCAGCTTTCTGCTGATCTGCAGGTCGTGCTCGAATTTTGACCTGTTAATGATCCTCTTGCATTCCTTTGCCATTTTATTATATACTATTCTGTTTTCAGACGTTCGAGGTGTGTTGTATTTATGTCAAAACAAAGAGTTTGGACACTAAAAACTCACAGATCACTCTGGTACAGCGCTACCATTTGAATAACAGATCAGCGGTTATGTATTTTGAGCTCAGATTTAAGTTTTAACTATATTTTTAGCTCAGATTGTCGTTTAGTTTATGTATGTCAAAACAAAGAGATTGGACACAGATCACTCTTGTTTAGCGTTACTATTTGAATAACAGATCACTGGTTAAGTATTTTTAGCTCAGATTTAAGTTTTAACACTGATTTCAATTCAAATTTGTCGTAGTTCTGACTGGACTTTCGTTGGGATGTCCATAATAATGATAACTAGAGTACTAATACTAGAATATAAGCATATGAATAATCATATGCTTAGACTGTATAATTGTTTGTTATTCATGTTTATGTTTAAAAAAATCTATATAATGTATGGTACGGTAAATAAATAAAAAAAAATTATGACCAGCTAAACAGGTAGTCACAATGCGATTTCAAATTTTAACCACTATGCCAATCAAAAAATCTTTAATAATAAAATCGTTAATTGTTTTTCAGCTTAACAGCCAAAATTGAGGATATTTTTTCATGTGTCCTGTTCTTCAATCTGGCCATGAACTCTTTGACAATATGCTTGGGATTATTTTGTCTAACAGTAGGTTATCTTTTTTTTAAACAAAATCTATTGTGTCACATTATTATTTACGATCGAGTAGAAGGTAGAAATCGTTCCATAAAGAATAAAGATCGAACCCGCACCCTTCGTTCTTGATTTATGATCCCTTCCCATTACGCCAAAAGCCAAGAACCCTGTTGTTCTGTTCAAAATATTACGCACGAGGGTCAGTCAAAAAGTAATGCCCCCTATTTTTTTCTACTTATATAAAGTAAGTTAAGTGAAAATTTTGAATTTGGTGCTATTCCTCAAACCTTCTTCTACAATTTGCCGCAGTAGTAACTTTTTGCGTCAACAGGTGGCAGCACTGCAGTCGCTTGCAAAATGGCTGACATCGATGTTCGTGTTAGACAGCGTTCTGTGATTGATTCTTGACTGTAGAAGGTGAATCGCCCATTCGCATTCATGAAAGACTGAAAAATTGTACCATTATACAATCGTGGATGTTAGCACTGTTAGACGATGGATTGGAGAATTGTGTAACGAAGCTGAAAGACAAACGCCGTTGGCTGACGAAAAGCGGTGCTGCAGGCCGTTGATGATGACTGCACGCAATATTGAGCTAGTGATGATCACCAATGACATCATTGGTGATCCCAAATAAATACAGATGTCGTATCTCTTCCCCAGTAAAGGCAGTGTGATGAAGATTAATCCACAACTGATTATTCAACAAAAGTTTGTGCAAAGTTAACCGGCCAGAATAAGACACAATAAAAACAATAGCCTCACATCACATGCAGTGCTTAGTTTCTGGAAAAAATTGTGATACATGCCCTTGTTAAAAAATGAACCAAAGCTGTGAAAATGGACGAACATTATAATGAAAAGTAAAATATTAATCGTCAATGGGGTGGTTTTCAATCTATGTAATTGCATTTTTTTATTTCTTCACAATTAAAGGAAGAAAAAAATAGGAGGAATTAGTTTTTGACTGACCCTAATAGATTTGCGTGGAAAATACACTAAAATATTTTTTTTTTTTGCAGATAGCTCCTCCTAGTCTCGTCTTAAAGTACGTCGTTTTTATTGCAAGTCCATTGCTGGAAATAAGTATCAAATGCTACTATGGAAACAGGCTGATTGAAGAGGTTATTATTTAATTGTTTTATTTTTACATTAGCTCCACACAGGAGGCCCTGAGGAAAATAATTTCCCTCTGGACCTGTGCAATCTTTGGAGATGCTGTATGGAAGATGGAAGGTTTTTCTGAGGAAAGGAGAGGAAGTTCTTGCCCGGGAAAAGTTGAGTGGGAAGCTGGAGATCAGGAGGGGTCAAGGGGTTACAGACATATGATAAATTCGTCTTTCCAACCGCGGTGCAAGACGATGGGTCGATGGGTCAAAACGTCTCCCTCAATCAGTCTCTCTCGATCCGGCCCGCCACACAGTAGGTGGAAAAACGCATTCGCCGCTAAAACCTATACAAACCTTACCCCATAAACCACCAAAAATAGCGAACCTCTTGGGATGACCTATGTGGCAGAGGTGTAAGTTATACAATAAATGGTTCCCGGGCGGCGGTACCCATTCCCACCTCCCAAATTGATAGTTGGCTCAACGAGAAATTTCCTTCAAATAACTTAAATTTCGGTATTGTGGGCATACTCACAGGCGTAGCTAGGTGACCAAGGGCCCGGTGCAAAAAAAAACTTGGGCCCTAACAAAACGGTTTAGGTTTTCAAAATATAAATATATATAATTACTTTAAAGATACAAAGCTACTAATTTATCATCAGCCCTTTATCGTGCACTGAATGGCACAGCAAAGCTACTTAGGGGGCATACATTAATTACGTGAGCTGTTTTTTTTGTTTGAATTTAGACTCCTCCTCCCCCCTTCCTTGGTGAGATTATGTGAGATTTGGTAGGACCCCCCTTCCCCCTCACGTGAGATTTACACCATAGTCGTTAAATGACTACATTTATGTTCATAAAAAATAAAAATAATACAACTTTCAGGTATACTACAGCACTATTCACTTCAATATTCAACTTTTTACAGAGGGTAGAATTATTTTATATTCCATAGACAAAATTAAAAGACAAAAATTCAAAAATCCATCTAAAAGTGCTTAGATGAATATCAATCAACCATAAATAAAAATCCATAGATAAAGTGCTTAGATAAATACCGATCTACCTTCTCAAGCATACCATCCACGCTCGTGACAGTTCCACCAACCTAACATGGATTCCGACTCTGACATACAGGAGAATCTGCGAGCACGCTCTAGAACAGGGACAGAATGCTAGAGCAGTAGATAGATCTACGCTAAGCAGAGAACCTTCACTCCCTCCTGGATCACACCTAAGATCAGAATCTCCATTCAGTAGCATTCATGGGAGCCTGTTAACGGAGACCTCAACTTCTACAAGCCAATCCAGAGATGCCAACTAGGCAAAAATAATATTTCCAACAAGGCAAAAAAATAATCCGATGACGTGACTGCTACCAAGGCCAGAAACCATTCCAATGTTGGGAATGCTACTATAAACGAAAGCCACCCCACCGTTCGGGCTGCTACCTCTACGGTCCAAAACCAACCCATTGTTGCTAATGTGCCTATTTTCAGAAAAGCCCCTGAAGGCTGTGAAGGCTGTTTTCATTATCAATCAATATATTGTTCGTAAAGGTTTCCAAGTCATACGAAGATTGATAGTTCTCATTTTCAAATGACGTCAATAATTCCTCCATTGTTTCATGTGTCATGGAGACATCGTCATCGGTGGCGGAATCTTTGACAGCAATAATTATCAAATTTTATTCAGTAGGCTTCTCAACCAGAACTGCAGTGGTCACGTTATTTGAGTAACTATCAATAGAAATATTTGAGCCAAAACAACTTGTAGAAGTAATCAATAGAAATATTTGAGCCAAAACAACTTGTAAATAAATAAATAAAAAAAAAAATAAAAAAAAAAAAAAAATTGAAGACTGACTAAAAAAATTGCCAACTTTGGGTAATTTTTTTACTATCTTTTCTTTCCTGGCGTTGTTTACGCTTAAATATGAGATTTTCTGGTCAGGGTCCGAGAGCCCCCGGAGCTTAGGGGCCCCGGTAACCAGCCCTTTGGACCATATAGTTGTGTTGCAACCTATTTTATTTACATTTCAAAGGTAGGAGAATTTCTAGCTATTCAAATATGAGGTTTGCTGGTCAGGGTCCAAGGGCCCCCTGAGCTTGGGAGCCCCGGTACGCGGCTCCTTGGACCTTATAGTCGTGTTGCAACCTATTTTATTTACATTCCAAAGGTGGGAGAATTTGTAGCTAGTTAAATATGAGGTTTGCTGGTCAGGATCCGAGGCCCCCCCTGAGCTTGGGGGCCCCAGTACCCGGCCCCTCGGACCTTATAGTCGTGTTGCAACCTATTTTATTTACATTCCAAAGGTGGGAGAATTTCTAAGTAGTTAAATATGAGGTTTGCTGGTCAGGGTCCGGGGTCCCCCTGAGCTTGGGGGGGCCGGTGCACAGCACCCCCTAGCACCTTAGTAGCTACGCCACTGGGCATACTGCACATTACGCTATTAGTGATATGGTTGAAATTGCCTCATCACAAATTACCGGAAAACCCTGATAACATTTTATCTTCTCAATGTCGGGCTGAAATTTAAACACCAATTAAATTCCCTACACTGGGAAAAACAGATTTCAAAGTAACAATTCTTTTCTCAGTTAATCGGGAACTAGTAAAAAAATCTTTTAAGGCACCTTGACCACAAAATTGAAATTTAGAATCTTGTCAATTCTTCGTCTCAAAGTGGCCTAACCACAATTTGAAATTTACATTGTAAGCCGAAACAGCTGTCATAATAATAAAAAAACTAAAAATACTTGCAGAACTTCATAATAAACTTATTAAATTTTATTTTAAAATAAAATATTAATTAATGGAGCTCTCCGAAATAAACACAAAAACAATAAAAATGAGGGACGTCGACCCAGCTCGTCAGCGCTATGCCGCTGTCGGTAGACCGCCGGTGGGCGTAGCACTATTTCCTTATTTTGTCAATTACTATGTTCTCTAGAGTACAGCAGTCCGAGATTCTGCCTACGATTCCGGGTGGATAGATAGTCGAGCTCTGTCCAACCTCGTGCTAATGCTTCAGGTTAGAGCCGAGAAACCTGCCGAGGTCTCTGCCATGGGCTTTACCAATGCATCTCTGGCCACATTCTCTGCTGTAAGTAACAACCTATTCAATATTCATTTTCTGATTCATTTACTTATTTATTCACCACTATGAGCAAGGTGGACGAAACATGGCAAATGCAAGGATACGGCTCTAGTTACGAATGAAAATAAGTTATTTTATATTGTGAATAAAAAGGACATTCTGATTCTAAGGCTGTCAGGTTAAGAGGGCTTGCTTAGGTAAATGGTTGATGGTGATACCGTGATAAGTAGTGGTGTAGCTGAAGCGTAGCACATCAAAAACTCCTCGTTTTGAAGAAAGAATCTCAAATCGTGAGAATGGCAGGGCTACAGGTAAATGCCAAAAGGACCTTCCAGGGACAGGACAGCCGGAAGTCTCCAGATGCCTATCATCCCTCCAGGATGATTTCCAGTCAGCTCTAAAGATGGCGAGAATCACGTCCAAGATCCAAGATCACATCGAAGCAATTTTTAATTGATGTCTCGTACTTCAGACCAGGGCCAAGGGATCGCCCAATGCTCTGGGCGGCCGCACAAAGAAAAACCCGCTTCCTTTTCAAATCTGCTCGTTTGAATCTGCCTGCAGTAGTGACAACAGTTCCATTCCAACATATTATAGGGCTGGCAATCTCACTATTATTTTCTTTTTTACACTGTTTATTCTCGGATACGAGAGCATTTTGACTGTCCAACTAGAAAGAATTCCCGTTTAGGTCAGTCAATTTGACAAGCCAAGCTCAAATATTATTAATTACATATGACATAAAACAAATTTAGCCCAGCTTTTAGGTTCATGGATCTATAATGAAATCAGAGATTATAACGAAATTTATTTGTTGCTAGTAATGCCCTTTCAAGGCTTAAACTAATTTTTTAAAAAACATTTGGTTTTTCGATTACCATTAATCGAGTAGATGTTAAACAATTCTGGACATACTAAAAAAACCGTAATAAAAACGTGGTTACAATTATAATGTACATAACAAAATAAAATATGTTTATTTTCAAATATAATTTTCCTTTTTTCAGATTATTCGATCCTCCTGGTCATACTTCACTTTGCTACACAATGTTTACGCTGACGTCGAACTATAATGATTTTATAAATTTATGGCAACATTTTTTGGCAACATTATTATAACACATCTACATTTTTACACGATAGTTCACGCTTGTATGTAATTTTTAAAAAAATCACTTAAAAATTTTGGTTTCGTTATAACTTGCACGAATACATGAACGGATCCGCAAACTTAAATTTTGAAATAGATTTTACTTAAAATTATACCTCTTACTTTTAATTTTATATTAAATATATACTTTTTACTTTCTTTATGTTGTTGTACTAACTATGACTATATTATGCCGTGTACCAGAAAATAAATAAATATGCATAATATTGGATAAAATCTCTGTGTATTTCCTTATTTTATTAGGCTGTTGGCGATTATAAATTGTATTAACAAAATATTGCTGCGAAGTGTCAATTTTTCATTTAATATTTTAAGTGAGCGGTAAGATAACGACTTGAAGCCCACCGCGTAGTCATTCAGTGGGGAGTTTCACCTTGCAAAAGGTCATGTAGTAGCGATTTTAATATATGTTGTTTAGATTGGGACTCTTAAGAAAGAAAAAAGTTTTCGACCTTGGGGGGGTCGAGCTCGAGCCGCCATCTTGGATTGAAGGTGCCAAAATTTGTTTTTTTCTAAATAATTGTGTAATGGTGTTATACAGTCACTCCCCGGGGGGGGGGGGGGGGAATTAAGCTACTAAACGGGGAACAAGTGTCAAGCAGACCCCCCGGGGATCATATGCCTGGGCTGAGACGCTCATCTTAGGGGGGGAACGGCCGCACTCATCGACTATCTACTCCAATGAAACAAGGCTTAGTTACAATTCAGTTTATTCCTAATATGCATGAATATAACAATAACAGGTCAGGAAGTATGCGGTTTAAGGCCTAACCTGGGAAGAGAGTGGCAAGCTAGTAAAAGGACTACTGATTCTGGGCTCGAAAGGACTAAACGTAATTAAAGAACCTCACGTGACGATGGGCGGCAGCAGGCAGCTTTCTTGCGTGGAGGGCGGGTCTGGAGCGGTGGCTCACAGACCGGGCCGTGGTAACACGGCAGTGGGCGGCAATGGGCTGCCGTGGGCGGCAGTGGGCGGCAATGGGCGGGCCGGGAGCGGCATGCTTCCAGAGCGGGCAGCGGTTAAATGGGCTGCTCTTCAGCGTCAAGGGCGGGCCGGGAGCGGCATGCTTCCAGACCGGGCAGCGGTTAAGTGGGCTGCTCTTCAGCATCAAGGGCGGGCCGGGAGCGGCATGCTTCCAGACCGGCAGCGGTTCGTACTGGAGGGAACCGGGAGTATCACATGTACTCGGGGCGTAAGCCGGGACTTGACTAAACGCGCGAAAGGAGCGCGGCGAGCCGCCGTTGTGTTCCTAAGAACTTCTCTGGACCGCGATCCAAGCGTGACTGTCCGCCTCGTCTCTCCTCCCGGTCCCTTGCTTCTGTCGAGAGGGTGGGGGGAAAGAATACTTTGTGACCATATATGGTAATCTGTCGTAAAACGTCTTCTTATTGGTCCGTTCCACATCGACTGTTTGTGAACACACAAGGCATGCGTGATCAGAATCACACCAAGCGTGCGTGCACTATTTCCGCTGCTGACTATTGTAGTCCGTTCGGAGAATTATGTGCGACCCATAACAATGGTTGATCTTAATACCAAATTGTTGAGTACATACTTAAAGAAGATAAAATTTCTAATATTTTTTGTTTCGCAACTTTTTTTGTAAGTCTAATAAGTAACGAGTTACAGTGGTGGAAATACGAAAAATTTTCCAAAAAATGGTGAAATTCTCAATTTTTGTTTTTTTTACGGGCTATTCATTGCATAATTATTTCTTTTCCCCTTTCTATTTTCTACTTTTTTATTATAATGTTTTCCATTTTTAGCATAATTTATACTAAATTTATATATTTACACTAGACTTCATATTTAACACAAAGTAACAGTACTCCATTGGTCACCATGATACAGGCAGCCGCCTAGTATGGTGATCTTATATATCTACTCTATGTAAATGTCTTAATTATGTATCATGTGTTTTATAAATAAATAAAAATAAATAAATTATAATAATTTTGTAAACCCATTTCCACACCACCATTAGGTAGAGAAAATGGCGCATTTCTTTATTGTGGTATTCCCAGTAGGTCACCTTCCTCTTCAATGGCGCTACAACCCATTTCGAGCCTTGGCCTCCTTCAACATAAGCCTCCACCGCCCCCTGTCCTCAGCCGTCGTCTTCCAATCTGCTACATGGAGTCATCTTCCAATCTCTTGCATCATTCCTGACATCATCCTCCCATCTCAGCCTAGGTCTGCCCGCTTTTCGTTTACCTCCCGGGTGTCCTGTTAGAACCTTCTTCGGTACTCGTGCGCTTGGCATTCGATGCACATGTCCGGCCCATCTTATGGATAGAGGCCCATGAGCCTTAGATGGATAGAGAGTCTGGGAGCTTGGTAAATATCATAGAGCTTTGTTGGGGCGGATTCTTCATGCCTCTTCCTCTCGCATCGCTCCTAAGATTCTTCGAAGCACCTTTCTTTCGAAGGTGTCCAGCTGTTTCGCAGACTTTGCTGTCAGTGTTCCCGCCTCATATCCATAGGCCAAGACCGTTCTAATATTTTTTTTTATATTGGGCTTTCCTATAGACGTTGCGGGATTTAAATACTGGCAACAACGCGAACTAAGTGTTGTTAGCGTCTGTGATGCGCTTTCTTACTTCTACTGAGTCTTCGTTGTCCTGCGTTATGCTTGAGCCCAGGTATGTAACCTCTTCGATGACTTCGAAATTATAAGTTTCCTTAAATTTCATTTTATCTTTTATTCTGCGATGTGGGGTTCTGGTTTGCATCATGACTTTAATTTTATTCTTATTGATTTGCAAAACCCACCTCTCTTGCCGCAGTCTCCGAACATCTCTCTTACAACCTGTAAGGATCTTCCAACAATGTTAAGGTCAGTAGGTCTATTCCACATATATTCCAGCAATGGTAGATTTCACAATGGCGCTTGAGCCGCAGAGTTTGACTAGTATTCGTAATTAGTAGGTAATTATGTTACATATTCGCTTTTGGGTAATAATATTTTTTGTTGATCCCGGTTGGCTAATATTGACATCATCATAATTTTTTTTTAACATTAGCTCAACACAGGAGGCCTTGAGAAAAATAATTTCCCTCAGGGCCTATGTCATCTTTGAAGATGCTGGGTGGAGGGTCTTATTGAGGAAAGGAAGGAGTGAACATGGGTCTTGAGGAGACTTATGTTGTAGGAGGGAGGAAACACAGAGGCCGGCAAATCGTTCCACAGCCGAGCTGTTGAATTCAAGAACGAGTCGTAGAAACGACCCGTTCTCATGTGACTAATGTCAAGCGTGTACAAATGTTGGGCGCGTGTTTCCCGACTATGCACCGGTGCCGAGGGGATCAATGACGCTAGTTCCTCGGAGCATCTTCCATTGCAATACCGGTACAACAAGGACAGCATTCCCACCTGACGCCTGTGCTCTAAATATTGCAGTCCATCTGTTAAGATGGGAGAATCTATCAAACGGACCGCTCGTTTCTGCAGAGAGTCAAGGGTTTTTTAGGTATTTTGGAGCTCCAGACCAGATGTGGCTGCCAAATTCAACCGCGGGGCGCACTTGCGATTTGTACAAGGTTAGCAGTTGTGTACTATTAAAGTATATGCGGGCCCTGTACAGTACGCCCAGTTTCTGAGAGGCTAACTAAACTCTGGTTTCGATCGAGCCCCCATACCTGAGCTGGTCACTTCGAGTTACACCAAGCATATCAATGGAGATCCTGTTCGGAAGATTGCTTCCGCTTAAGCAGACCAGATTATCATTTCGATCCCTTTTAGACGTTATCAGACATGATTTGGTCCTTGAAACATTAAATTCGAAGAGGTTATTCTTACCCCAAGAGAAACCACTCTCGAGGTGACTGGGTTGGAGCGGTCACCCTTCTTTGGAATGGGGTGAATGATCGCTTTTTTCCAAGCAGAGGGCACAGATCCAGACTTCAGGGACATTTTGAAAATCTTCGTGAAAATTGGAGCTATTTCTACAGCATCCCTCTGCAGTACCAGGGCAGGTATTCCGTCAGGCCAGCTAGCTTTATTAACATCAAACCCTCGTAAGACTTGGAGTACATCCTGAAGCCGGATCCTCAGCTTTTTCATATGAAAACTGCAATGAGGAACCGACGGCGGGGTAGCACCTTGATCATCGAGGGTCGAGTTTTCCGCGAATATTTTGCCTAATAAGTTAGCCTTTTCGGCGGCGGTGTTTGCTAGAGAGTCGTCAGGTCTGGTAATAATAATAATAGATGGAGGCGAGGGTATATTTAGAAATTTCAAAATTGAAAGTATGAAAGGGGGTGAGGTTTATAAATATTTAGGATATCCGCAATCAAATAGATTAGATCATACTAGTATTAAAAATGATATTAGGATTAAATTTAAAACTAGGATCAGAAAAATTTTGAAATGCAATCTATCTGCTAAAAATTTAGTAAAGGCGATAAATACTTGGGCAATACCTCTATTAACTTACTCATTTGGCATAATTAAATGGTCTAATACAGATTTAGATAGCTTAGAACGATTGATTAGAACTACATTAACTAAATTTCATTGCCATCATCCAAATTCAGCTGTAGAACGAATTAATTTACCCAGAAATTTAGGAGGTAGAGGTATAGTCAAAATAACATCTTTAAAACATAATCAGGTTGAAATGCTAAGAAATTTTTTCCATAGAAAAGCTGATAGTTCAGAAATGCACAAAATTATTTGCAAGGCAGATAGAAATATTTCACCATTAAATTTATACGACGAGAATGCCAGCATTCTTATAAATACCAACCAGGAATTATTAGATTCCTGGTCAAATAAAATTCTTCACGCAAAACACTTCAATTATCTCAACCAAACATATGTTGACAAATTTTCGTCAAACAAATGGTTGAGTATTGGAGAGTTGAGCGCAGAAATAGAAGGCTTTATGCTTGCCATACAAGATAGAGTCATTAATACTAAAAATTATAGGAAGCATATCATCAAAGATGCAAATCAAATTGATGATTTATGTAGAAAATGTTTGGCTTTTCCGGAAACTATAGAACATATTATATCGGGATGTTCTGTATTAGCGCCGTCCGAGTATACATTTAGGCACAATCAAGTTTTAAAAATAATTCACCAAAGTTTGGTAATTAAACATAACTTGATTGACTGCCGTAATGTACCATATTATGAATATGAACCGAATTCATTTTTAGAAAATGAATTTTATAAAATTTATTATGATAAAACTATTCTGACAGACAGAACAATTAGTCATAATAGACCCGATATAGTTTTACATGACAAAATTAAGAAAATAACTTATATCATTGATGTCGCTATTCCAAATTCTTGTAATATTCAGAAAACTGTTTCTGAAAAAATAAGAAAATATACAGATTTAGGAAATGAGATTAAAAGAATTTGGCATTCTCAGACTATAAAAATATTACCATTTGTTATTTCGGCTACTGGCATTATACCTAGCTCTCTCATTCAAAATTTAGGCGTATTAGATTTGTCAAAAAATTTGTACATAAAAATGCAAAAGTCGGTCATTTTAAATACATGTAGGATTACGAAAGATTTTTTAAATATTTATATTGAGGGATCAGTAGGATTTATCGGACCAGTTAGGATTTCATCAGAGCCGAACCCTCTGATATGAAAATATCTGGAGTCGGTGAAATATTTTCCCATTATGTTTCTGGTGGATTGACGTATTGTTCTTGTATTGTTTTATTCTTATATAGTGCACTTACATTGCGTTCATTTACTAGATATTCATTTGTGGAAAAGTGTGTGGAAGGGTTTAGTCTTTCATTTGGGAAAGATTCAACCCGGACATAAAATCTGGAGCACCGTAATAGAATTTATATAGTGCAGTTTTGTGATATTTCACTTCAAGTGCGCTTAATTATAATAAACTTAAATATAGTGTTCTTACGAGTCCTAACAAAAAATGATTAAATAATGTAAAACAAAGAATTTACAGTATATATTTAGTATTACAATACATACATTACATACAATACATAAATTACAATATTACAGTATTACAAAGCAATTCCAAAAGAACAATATTAACAAAAATAGTGAGTACTGTTTTGTCACAGGACATTAGATGATAATGATAACCAAAACGGTGCCATTCAACAAGAATCATTAAAACTAAAATATAATATAGAACGGGAGGTAGTTTACGTTTAGAAATAATACAAATTCGGAGTGCATATAAAATATACTGAGGAGGTAATCGAAACCAAACAATTACCGGAAAACTTGAGGAACATGGCTTATTATAGTATATTGGAAAGGAGTTAAAATTCATGACAGGTAAGATTTTTTAAATAAGTTTGTTTTTAAGGCCCTTTTGAATTCAGCCAAGTTCTGGATAGTAGTAAGAGCTGAGGGAAGTTTGTTCCAAATGAGCGGGCCAGTAACACGAAAAGATCGATCATAGTAAACGGCTCGATTTGACCTAGAAAGTTCGATTAAACGATTATTAACATCAAGATCTGCTGACCTTAGAGTAAGCTGTCTGTCGCTTAAGTTTTGTCGGACACATAGTTCCGATATATAGGCTGGTGCCATTCCTTGCAATGCTTTGAAGGTCATTAAGCAGATCTTGAACTCTATTCTTTCAGGGCATCGAAGCCAATGAAGGCGATCCCTTAGAAGCGGGGTTATACGGCAATACTTAGATTCACTAAAAATCATTCTCGCCGCAGCATTGAAAACGGACTGGATTCTATTGAATTTTTTTTTAGGTAAGCCCGCATATGCACTATTACAATAGTCCATACGTGAGACAACGAACGAATTTAACTTACTATTATCTACTTCTTTCGTACCATAATTTACTTACTATACAATATTATAATTGTTTATTAGTATTTACTCATAATTATTATGTACTTTATTTACTTATGTTTATTTTTTCAGTTTTTCAGTTTCAGTGCCGGCAACCCGGGCGTTTATTTAATATCATGGTTATTTACATTGTTTTCTTTTCTTTTACCCGCCTCACTAGACAAAGTCTGTTCCGAGGCGGGTAAATCACATCTATGTTTGTTCCAAAAGAAATGTGTTTAAACAAATATATATATGTATGTGGAAAGATAAAAAAGATAAATTATATGTTGGTATATTAAATATTTACATACATACTTTGTTTTTTTTTTTTTTTCTTTTTTTTTTTTTTATTAGTTACATTTCCATGAGAAGATTGCATATGTTATATAGATAAAAGTAAATTAAAATTTTGTGACAGTTGAATATAGCGGTTACATAATAATTAAATATTGCAAAATTGCAGTTTCTCGTGTTTGTTTTATTTGAATATTATATAATTTCGTGAGAACTTGTATGAAATGTTATTTATTTAGAATATTTTGAATGTCTGTTCTTTCCTTTTCATTCAACCATATTATTTACTTATTATTATTAAATTGTTTATTATTGTTTACTCATAATTATATTATATTATATTGTTTGTTTAATTTATTTATATCTACATATTTACTTAATATATTATAACTATTTCATAAACTATATAAATTTATTACATAATTGTTTATTATTATTTATTTTTTGTTAATAATTTAATGCTACTGTGGTATGATCACCCTATTATTGCATCTGGTAAGCCACAACAGGTACCTTGTATTTACATATTTTAATATTTAGTTTACAGTATAATGTTATTTTTGTCAACAATGAGCATACTGCCCAGCTGTAATAATTATTAATTAGTAATGTTTAAATAACTGTACTCAGTGCTTCTTTTGTAGGTTTATTATTATATTTCTTTTAAGTTTAGGTATATGTATGTTTCTTTTTTTTTTTAAATTACTTTATTGTAAAACTGCATATCTCGATACAGGAATCCCCTAGTGAGATGTGCAGCTTATGTTTTCATGTATTTCTTATTTTTTTCAATAAATAAATAAATTTATGAGTGATTTTGCTGCATCAGAGGGAAGGTAACGCCTGATTGATTTTATCTGCCTTAGATGGAAAAAGCCTGAACTTACAGATTTTGAAATTTGTGACTCAAGAGAAAGACTATTGTCTATAGTGAAACCTAGAAATTTTATTTCTGTAGAAGGGATTATATCTGTACCCTGAATATGAATTGGATTAGAGTCGATGAGGGCTTGCCTTCCAGGAGAAGCTATCCAAATAAATTCCGTCTTGGTCGGATTAAGTTTGAGTTTATTGACAGACATCCAACTTGAGACTGTGTTAATGCAACTAACCACCTCGTTTTTAAGGACGTCTTTTTCATCCGGGGAACAAAACTTGAAAATGAAACGGCATAGCCTTGTGACTCAAAGCCAGCTGATTTAATGAGTTTCTCAAGGCGATTTATATAAATAATGAAGAGAATGGGACCCAAGACAGAACCCTGCAGAACTCCACATTCTATGGGAGTTTCAAGTGAAGTACAATTATTGAAAATTACTGAAGCTACTCGTCCAGACAGGTATGATGTCATCCATTGGAGTACATCACCTCGAACGCCAAATTCGGTTTCAAGCACATTTAATAAAATACTATGATCTACTGTGTCAAATGCCGCACTCATATCAAGAATAGATACTAAACCCAACTTACCTGCTTCCATCCCGATTATCAAGTCTGAAATCAATCGCAGAAGAACAGTTTCCGTTGAATGAAACTGTCGATAAGCGGATTGATTTTTGGCAAATAGACCAGCGGAGTTCAAGTACCGCACCAATTGTTTGGCAACGATTTTCTCAAGCAGTTTAGAAAGGAATGGTAGATTGGATATTGGCCTGTAATTATCCGTATTGTCAGTATCAAGATTTTGTTTTTTTAGAATAGGAGTTATGATTTTTTTATTTTTTTATTATTGTCTTTTTTTTATTTTTTATTTTTTTTTTTTATTTATTTAATATATATATTTTTTTTATCACAAACAAGTCCTGCTAAGCCAATTGAATTGGCTTGTCAGCAGGTGCTTATAATTAAGTTACATATAAATTTTAAGTGTTATAATTTTACATCTTATATCTACAAATTCAACATTATTCATACAAATCAATCTAAGTATAAATATTTTTTTTCCGATAGCCAATTTTTCAGCATATATTTAACCTTATTCATAGAATTACATTGCTTTATACTATCAGGTAATAAATTAAATATTTTCGGTATGTTGTATTCAAACGTTCTCTGTCCGTACTTATTATTAAATTTCGGAACTATTAACCCGTCGTTGCGCGTGAATCTAGTGCTGTATTTATGTTCTAATTTCTCTTTATGCTGCTGGGTAAATATATACTGAATTATAATTTTGTGCCATAGTATTGCCTTAACAGGTATTTTAGCACTCTGAAACAGTAATGGTGTATCATGTCTCTGTTTGAAAATATTCGGAACAACTAATAATTTTACAATGGCGTTTTGTACAACTTGGACTTGTTTCAGATTTGTTACAGAAGTATTTCCCCATATTGTTAATCCATATCTTATAATGGATTCTGCCAGTGACATATAAATTATTTTTTGTGTTTCAATGGGTAAGAAAAAATTCAATGTGTACATTCTGCCAGCAATTGATCTGAGTCTTTTACAGGTTTTTTTTAATATGTTTATCCCATTTAAAAAAACAATCTACGGTAACACCTAGATACACATATTCCGTAACTAATTCTAAACTTTCACATTTACAATTAGTTGGAATATTTTTATGGATGCAATTAAAATTATGAGAAATAATATTAGGATTAAATTGGAATTTGGCATTAGGTGATCTTATATGCATTACTTTGGTTTTTTTGGCATTAATTAATAATCCTGCATCATGAGACCATTTACACAGTTGATTAAAGTCAATTTGCATGAGTTCAATTGCAGTTTTTAGATCTTTATGTGATATGACCAATGCTGTATCATCTGCGAATACAAAATGTTTAACAAAAGAGAAAAGTTTTTTCATTATAGTTACATAGATTATATACAGTGTAGGTCCCAATATGGAACCTTGTGGAACTCCTGCAGATACATTTTTTGTTTTACTAAAAGTATTATTTATTTTGGTACATATTTTTCTATTTCTAAGATAATCTTTAAATAAATTTAACACATTTCCTCTTATTCCAATTTTTTCTAGAGTTTTTAGCAGTTTTTTTGAGTTAATTGTGTCAAAAGCTTTAGAGTTATCGATAAATAAAACAATGACATGTAATTTATTATTTAATTGATTATTTATGTAATTGGAAAACTCTTGCAGTAGTTTTTCAGTATTTTTTTTTCTTTGGAAACCATATTGATTTGGGTCTATGATAGCGAACTTTTCAATGTAATTATTTAATTTATTTGATAAAAAATTTTCGAGAATTTTTTCTAATGCTGGTAGTATACTAATAGGCCTATAATTTCCTAGTTCAATGTGTTTTCCACCTTTAAATATTGGTCTAGTAATACTACATTTAAACTCTTGTGGAATTTTTGCTTGCTTTATTATCATATTGATTAAATAAGTAATTATTGGCCCAAGGGTTTTTATATTTCTTTTTAAATCAAACATTCTTATATTGTCAATACCTGTGCTTTTAGAGTTTTTCATTTTTTTAACAATGTTTTCAATATCAGTTATAGTAGCTCTTGGTATATATAAACTGTGAGGTAGTTCTTCCAGTACTATATTAGTAGCTTTGTGATTGCATTTATGTAACATGTTACTGATGCTATCCGAGAAGTAAATTGACCGCCTAGAATACCTGACCCAAATATGCAATATCGATATAAGAGGTGTTCCAGAATCAAATACTGAAAATAATATTGAAACAGTAAAAAAAATTTCAAAAATTATTGACTATGGAGATATATCCTTGCAATCAGAAATTACAAAAATGTATAGGCTAGGACCGAAACTGTCCGAGAAGAACCCCAGATCTTTAATAGTGTCTTTCAATAATATTAAATCCCGTGATGACTTCCTGAACAAAATCAAAGCATATAAAAAATCCACTACCACCAGAGCAAATAAACTCAATACAGCGGACTTGGGACTTTCGCATGAAGCCAAACGGATTTACGTGTCCGAACATTTAACCTCTCAGGCATAGGCTTTTGTATATTATGTGTGCCTTTGAAAACTGTCAAAACGTGATAATATTTGTGTTATTTACGATTTTTACTAAAAGCTTCATAAATCACGTTTTGGGAAACGTAGCCTCATTCTAAAAACTGTTTTGGAAAGATTATTAAATGCACTATCACATTGTGTTATTATAAGTAAATATTTGCGATTCTAAATATACATTTTTTTTATGAAAACGTCAAAAATATTAAAAAATCGCTTACCATTATTTCAAAGCCTTGAAAATGTACTTTTTTCTAAAGTAACGTAAAGAAATAACACTTTATATATTGAAGAAATATATTTAAAAACTATTTGCCACCTCAAAATATTTACCGTCCAAACTAAAAAAATTAAAAAAAATTGTTTAGTAAATAATTTTATCACCTTTTTTTACGATTTGAATTCAGTATGGAGAATATTAAATTATTTAATTTCTATTTTTATAATACGTAATTACAACGGAAATCGATTTCAACAGATGCATTATGGTCGTATATATGGGATGATATACAATTATTATTACTGTAATATAAAGTAATGCCTAAAATTCCGTAAATTTGAAATAACCTACAAATACGAGACACATTTGTGACGTCGTGATTTCACACTGAAACTTAGCATTTGAATATTGTATTTACTCAAAAACGTTAGCACACAGGTCGAATTATATATAATTGTTGAAATCTATTGAAAAAATGTATATATACACTTATTTACTATAAAATCAAAACAACGAAATCGCGCGCGAAATAGCTCGAAAAATGTCATTCACAACTGGTTTTGGAACCGAAGTGAAGTTAGCTTCTAATAGGGATGTGATAACTTTTGAAATAATTCGAATTTTTTCGCACACCGGCAAATTTTTTTGCAACCGGCTCGAAACAATTTCATATTCATAGTTATTATTGAATGTAGTTAGACAAAAATAAAAACACATGATTTATGTATTTATTTATTGTTTGTTGTTAGCTCGCCAACAGAATATATCACATACAATTATTAATTTATTTATTATTTCATCAATGTTTACATGTTACATTTTATCCATTTTTTAAACTACCATACTAGGCTATTTGCCCGTATTGTGGTAGTCATACATGAAATATTATTTTATATAAACAGATAAAAAAATATAAGAATAGGAGAAAAAAAAGAACATATTTAAGGATAAATAAAACTAAAAAATACTACTATAAATAAAAAATATAAACAGAATGCTGAGAAATAAAAATGAGGAAAATTTTTTTTAATAAGAATTATTCTCATTGAAATAAAAATAAAATTTGGTAACTATTCTTCTACACGAGAGTACATGTTTATGGTCACTTTCGAGTAGTTTTGTAGTTCGTTCTACAAAAGAAATTGAAAAATAGGTGCGCAAGAGTAAGTTTTTATTTTTTTTTATTGATTATTAATAATATTATATAATATTAAGCTCTTATGTGTATTACAATAAGCATACAAATTAAACATGGTTACAGTGACAATTCCCATACAAAACAGTAACCCATGACGTCCTGTGCGGAGCTCCAGAGAGTATGACAGGTATTATTTTTTTCGTGCCATTCGGAAAGAAAATAAACAGTTATTAACAATAATAATTGGATAATTTCTATAGCGCCGTTTTTGTGAAAAATCACCTCAAGGGCGCTGAACAACTTATTTTGAATTCTTAGGCTCTATTTAATTAGTTATTTACAATGTCGTAGGCAGGTAAGGTGAAGATGAAAGGTTTTTGACTTTATGGATACGACTGTCTAGAATTATTATCTATAGCGGCTGCAGAAACTGGAAATCTGAAAATATAAGAATAAGACACAGGTAAGTATGGTCCTGTATATTTCTAAAAGTGTGAATGGTAGAAAACGGCGCTATACAAGTCATCCATATATTATTATTATTCTCATGGACAAATGCTGCAAAAGATAAATCAGAATGTATTAATATAATATATAATAATGCATATACCTTCTATGTGACTACCGCTTGCTTGTCCAGCTTCTGCATCACTGTCAACACTTTGCTGCTCCATCTGCTCCCACTCTGAAAATATAATGCAAAGGCAGCGCAACATAAATAAAATTATATATATATATTTATATACAATTTTATTAATAATATTAAATATATATATTTATATTTATTACAATGTATATACCTTCTACATGCACACCGCCGCTTGCCAGATCTCCACTGGAGCCTTGGGTATCAGGAGCCACCATCGAATGATCATCCATCAAGAGCATTTGATTCGCTTTTGCTCTTCTCGCAAAAAACAAAGTAGCCTGAAAAAAAATTTGAAAAACATTTTATTTTATTGACGGAAAAAAAATAAACATTAAACAAAGTATTGATTTTAATTATATAAATTTCGTCATCAAATGTCTCTTCGGGTTCCTCGATGTCAGATTCGGGGGCCTCCTGAATTTCCCCAAAGCTGCTGTTGTTGCTATCGGCTCCAGAGGAAATCTCGTCTTCGGCCTTCTCGTCTTCGGCTTCCAGCAGCTGTTGAAAAGAATCCGGTATGGGTTCGTCGGAATTCCATGTAAGGCTATTCGCAGAAAAAATATAATGTTTTACTCAAAAATATCAGTTCACACAGAAAAAATTCGAATTCGAATTTTTCAAAAAAAATGGAAGTGACATCACTAATGATCAGAAATGGCGGATTATGACATATTCGACTGTATTTGCCAATATTTCACAAAAACGATCAAAAATAACAATTTTGTCATGAAATTACTAATGTTTTTGGTAAATATTCTAATAGAATACATGCTTTTATGGATATATACAATTTCAAGCAGTAATAGCGGCGATTTATTACGAAATCAACGTTCAACGCGATGAAATATTCTAACTACATGAAAGTTGGCCGGAAAATAATGATTTTTACAAGATAAACACTTCAAACCAACTAAATACATGACAAAAGAGTGGCAGATATATATCTCAACAATAAAATAATTACTTACTTGTCCATTATCGGGTATTTATCTTCAAAACACGAAAAACGTCACTAGGGTGTCAGAGCAAACTCAAAGAGAATTAGAATCAAACAATATAGAAGTTCCATTCGGCTCAGAAAATTAATCTCTAAGTTCCATAGATATTTTTGAATACAAACGCGTAGCGTTGTTCATTATCGATATTCCGTTTTTTATTTCACGGTAATCCGTATACTAGTGATGGAAATAAATCATTTTTTGTAAAATCTCGCGCGTTTACGTCAAAACACGTTCTAATGTCTTGACTGCTATTATTAAATTCACGTCTTTTGACGTTCTAATGTTCTGAGTGGTTAACACAAAAAGGAAAATTTCTACTTTCTCAAACCAAAAAATTTGCCAGAGACAATAACTACAAACATTCTTGGACGACTTCTGGGCGTATTCTACTTAGACAAACGGACACCTCCAAAATTATTACGATAAAAAATGTCCTTGATCTTGATCGAGAAAAGCGTCAATCACTATGACAGATGATAAAAGGTAAATCAACCTCTACTGTGCTGCAAAACAATAATCATTCAGCTAATATGTGTTTTAATGAGTTTTGATAACTCATGGGAGTGCAACTTCGTTGTATGTTTTTAATAATAAAATATCATTTTCACTGCAATTTTTTGTACCGGTAGTACCACTAACAACAATATATGTACCCAAAATAATGCATTTTTACTCACCTTATTAGTTTTTCTTGTATCAACACAATTGTTGTGATAATTGCTAATCTCACTACTTATTATTCTTACTATATTTTATCTCCTTTAGCTGGAGCTCAAGTTTTTTCAATACTCTTTAAGAAAAAATTAGTTCATTCCGCAAATATTATTTTCCTTGCAAGTTTTTGTTTGAATCGTATCACCCTTAACAATGTATATATTCAAAATAATGAGTTCTTACCTTATTTAGTATATTTCTCTTGTACCAGCATAATTACTATAATAACTGCTAATATTATTGTTAAACATTATTACCATACTCTACCTCATATCATCCACACAAACGCTCTTTTAATATTATTTAAGAAAAAAGTAGACCATTCTGTAAAAAAAAAATTCCTTGCATATTTTTGTATGAGTCATACAACTATTAACCATTTATATACTCAAAATAACGTATTCTTACTTTTTTGTATCAGGATAATTTTTATAATAATTTATAATTATTCATACCATAGTTTACCTTTTTTGGCCAAAGCCTTTTTAATATTCCTTAAGAAATCGGTAGATCATTCCATACATGTTTTTTCACTCGCATGTTATTACATAATTTACACTACCATTAACGATGTATGTACCCAACATCAGGGGCGTGCACAGAGTTTTTGATCAGGGTAGGCAGTAGGAAAATACAACAAGTTTCACAGGTTAAAATTTCCATATTCTATCAGATAATTTCAGAATTAAAGTACGACAAATGTTTTTGAACCGACAATTAGCATTTATGAAAGACAACTATTTGATATAAGTATATAACAAAAGATGTTTTTGTCGTCACGGATTGCTATTTGCTAATTTTGATGTAAAAAGCACTGCTTAATACTAAAAAAAAACCACATAGAAGCAAATTCAAAACGACAGTTCTACTCTAAACTTTGTTCATTTCGTAAAAATTGAATTGTCTTGTTTTAAGTTAGCTCTATTCAGAAATAATTCCTGCTTAGACAGCATTTTAGTAAAGCAGTCGGTGGGCACGCGTGTAGTTTCTAGTTACAGTTTATGCCGTGTAGTTTCGGTTGCTCAGCTTTTTCGCGCTTATTTTTGAAAGTGTGTATTTATTTTTAGCAATAATTTAATAAATTATAATATTATTTACTTGCTTATGTTTTACAAAAACGGCAGGGTAGGCAGTGCTTATGTGCCTATATGGAGTGCACGCCCCTGCCCAACATAATGTATTCATACTTTTTTTAACAGATTACTCTAGTTTTAACATAATTACTGTCACAAATTGTAATGTCAGTCTTATTACTTAAGTTTTCATTTTTATATAATTTTCATAAAACGAAATGATTGATATTAATCTACAAATAGAAAACCATGGAAACATAATTACTCCTGAAACTAATGATGCCTCAATGTGTATAGATATTCTAAAACCCTACAAACGATTAAAAATATTTTCAACTAATATTCGGAGCATTGTCAAGAACTATAATAACCTACTTTTAACACTTGCCGGTTTGAATAATATTTTTGATGTAATAATTTTAACTGAATGTTGGATCAAATCAAATTACACTCACAAAAACATTGCAGGATTTACAGTTTTCAACACACAAAATAATAAAACGCAGTCAGATGGAGTAATTGCCTATGTAAAATCCGAGCTAGACCCGATTATCTCTGAATTACTCATCGAAAATGCCAACTGACTTAAAATAAAAACCAACCAAACCACAATTCTTGCACTATACAGGTCACCTAAACAACAAAATACTTCAGCCTTCCTCAGATCCTTAGACTTGGCATTAATGAACTTTACACCAAACGAAGAGCTAATGGTAATCGGTGACATTAACATTGATCTACTTAAGCCCATGTCAACACAAACGCTTGATTATAAAAATCTAATGACTCAACACGGGCTTGTCTCTTATATCAATGCTCCAACCAGAGTAACAGACACGACCAAATCATGCATTGACCACATATTCGTAAGAACAAAAAAAAATGCGAAAGCAACTGTATATCAATCAACCATAACTGACCACTTCTCAATAATAATTGGCCTCATGAATAAAATACCCATTTCCAAAACATCATGTGATAATATAAAAAAGAAAAAGATAAATTTCGAGGAACTAACTTCTAAACTTAAATTAGAAAATTGGCTCTCTATCCTAAATTCAGCAGACGTAGATATTGCTTTTAATATTTTTTCTGAAACCCTATTGCAACATATTGAGGCTGTCACCGAAGAATCCCCCTTGAACAATTCAAAAAATAAAAAACTGAAACCATGGATTACAGACGGCCTTATTTTTTGTATTAAAAAACGGGATAAGCTCCACAAAAACCTACATAACAATCCAAATATACAAGCCCAAATATTTTATAAAAAATACAGAAACATATGTAATAATCTCATTAAAATCACCAAAGAAAACAACTACAAAGACAAACTGTCCAAAACCGGCAATAATAACAAAAAAATCTGGCAAATTATCAAAAAAATATCTGACACTGACCACCCAACACCATCAATTACTAAACTAAATATCAACGGACAAGACACTTCCCTAAAAGACCACCCTGATAGTGTGACCAATCACATAAATGAATATTTTTGTAATATCGGCAAAAATTTAGCATCACAAATTCTAAATGAGACTTCAACCAATGAAAATGCTCTTGCCGACAAAATCAATAAATCTGCTGGTAAAACAAATAACATGCTTATATTAAACCCCACTAACTCTGCTGAAATTTCACAAACTATTAAACAATTAAAGCCCTCTAATTCATGTAATCACGATAAAATATCCTCAAACATACTCAAAACAATTGAACCTTTTATAAACAAACCACTAGTACATATCATTAATCTCAGTCTCAACAAAGGCGTATTCCCAAATAAACTCAAATTGGCATTAGTTCAACCAATTTTTAAGACTGGAACCCCTACAAACATAACAAACTATAGACCTATTTCTATATTATCATCACTGTCCAAAATCATGGAAAAAATTGTGAAAAAGAGACTTATCGACCATCTTACAAAATACAACATTCTATCGTCAAACCAGTTTGGCTTCAGAGAAGGGCTAAGCACAGATTCAGCTATTTTAGAATTAACATCTCATATAACGCAAGCCCTAGATAATGGTGATAAATGTTTGGCAATATTTCTGGACTTAGCTAAGGCATTTGACACAGTCTCTCGTCCAATCCTTTTAGCTAAGCTACCGCAAATCGGTATACAAAATAAGGCATTTGAATGGTTCAAATCATACCTAACAGATAGAAAGCAATGTGTTCAGTTACCATCACTGAAATCATCCCGTCCAACCAGAATCAACTTTGGTGTACCACAGGGAAGTGTACTCGGTCCCATACTTTTCCTCATATACATTAATGATTTATGTAGATTACAAATTGATGGTAATATAATCACTTTTGCCGATGATACTGCCCTAGTATTAAAAAGTAAAACATGGGAAGAAACATTTAGTAGAGCGGAAATAATATTGCAAAATATCAAACAGTGGCTGGATGATAATCTACTTACGTTAAACATATCTAAAACGAAATATCTAACATTTAGCCTCAATAACCCAAGTCAACCCTCAATTAATCATGTACTAAAAATACATTCTTGTAAAGATCTCGTTAGATGTATGTGCAATCCACTGGAACGAGTAGATTCCATTAAATACTTGGGGGTTATAATTGATAATAAACTTCGGTGGGAAGACCATGTAATAAATGTCACAAACCGTATACGGAAACTGGCGTATATTTTCAGATCTTTACGAAACATATTGAACAAAAATACACTAAAAACAGTTTACTTTTCTCTATGCCAATCGAATATATCTTACGGCATAATTGTTTGGGGAGGATGCTCTAAAACAATATTGGATCCGTTAATAAAAGCACAAAAAACTGATAATACGTACTACGTACTATTTACAAAGTACACTACATTCACCCCACGAAGGACTTATTTAGTGACCTCCAAGTGCTTAACATAAAATCCTTGTATGTCAAATACCTAGCTTCCTATTTCAAATTTAAATTTATAAAAAAATGTATTTTTGAATCAAACTACAGTACAAGATATTCAAAACAATCTAACTATATTATTCCAGTTACAAAAACCTCAATGGCCCAGTCACAGTTTAACTTCCTTGCCCCGAAAATTTTTAATAATCTACCAATTGAAATAAAGACGGTAGACCAATATCACACTTTTATGAAAGCGATTAGGGATTTTTTGATGAATGAATGTAACAATGCCAGTGGCCTGTTTCTCGTTCTCAGATAGAACAACTGTATTTTTTATATGTTATGATATGTATATGTATGTTTATATGTGTATGTTTATACCTGTACGAGTATAGATATGTGCACGTTTGTATAATATGTATGTGTGCACCGCATTCGTTGTGCTTGCATGCACACATATTGAAAAAAAAGTTATGCGCGTATGTTATATCTGTATAGATGTGTGCACCTACGTATATAGTGTGTGCTTACATGCACACATAATGAAAAAAAAAAGTTATATATATTTTTATAAACTAATGCTAATTTACTTCTTTTCCCCTTTCTATCTTCTACTTTTTATTATAATGTTTTCCATTTTTAGCATAATTTATACTAAATTTATATATTTACACTAGACTTCATATTTAACACTAAGTAACAGTACTCCATTGGTCACCATGAAACAGGCAGCCGCCTAGTATGGTGATCTAATATATCTACTTTATGTAAATGTCTTAATTATGTATCATGTGTTTTATAAATAAATAAATAAATAATTAAAATTCACAAAATCATTTGACACAGAATCCTCAGTTTTATCTTTTAACATATATCGTGTTATAGTTTCATCACAATCGTTTTTGGGTTTACGTCCTAAGATATTATTTATCTCGTCCCAGGTTTTTTTAGTATCATTAAAACAGTTTTTAAATTTATTATTATAGTAGTTAGTTTTATCTTTATTTATAAGTTTATTGACAAGGTTACGAGTTTTTTTGTATTCTGTTTCATATGTTTTGTTTGTTGGTGTACTTTTCCATTTTTTATAAAGTTTATCCCTTTTATTTATATGACATAATAATTCACTGCTTATCCATTCATTTATTGCATAAGGTCGTGTTTTCGGTTTTTGCACTATCGTTTTAGAACTACTCTTGTAAAATTTGTTAAATAAAGTTTTTATTTTTTCATATAATGAAATACAATCCTTCTCTTCTATAAGTTTACTCCAGTTATAATCTCTGATATATCTATCAATTGTCTTTTGTGAGATGGTTTGAATATACTTATTTGCAAGGTTTTAGTTTATTACCGGTAAGGGTCGTAAAGCGTACAGTTCGCCCAAAGTATATCTGATCATGATTTATGACCTTACGGCCCATTACAAAAAATTCACACAAAAAATAAGGCAACCTTATATCGGTCATTGCTTCACCCCGGCAGAAAACATGTGGCAGCATCTGTGAACCCACACTGCACTGTTAAACAACACTATGTCCGTAAAAAAATTTTTGAATAAAACTTTTACTTGTATTATTTGAAATTGTCCCATCTATTAAAATTAACACTATTTAACTATTTTAACATAAAAAACACAACAATTGGGATATTTCACTAATAAGGACGGACTTTCAGAACACTAATATAAGAACTACCCCTTGTGATGAATCGCAGTGGATACGAAAATATAGTAGCTTCCACCTTACGAATGAATAAATAATAATTCAGAATTATAACGAAATCAACACACTAGCGACACCTAGCTGATTAAGTTTGATTGGGCCATGGAGACTGCAGAGATCTATAATTATTAAATTAATGTCAAGTTTTGATAAATAGAACACAGAGGGATCCAATTATAAACACTTAAGATTGATCTACCAATCAGAGAAGGGGGAGGTTACCTTTTTTCAAGACAAAGAGATGGACTTTGGACTAGACCATTAGTCTGAGATTTATGGGGTAAAAATCATCATCAACCCGAGAGATCAATACGCTTTAAGATAAACACAATCCCACGTTCGGTGCATTTGGTACAATGACCCTAATTGTAAAGGTAAATATTGAGTGCAACAGAGGAATCGACAACCGCAGTTAACGAACAAATAAATCCATATTATGTTAAAAAAATGATGCAATAAAATAGCAAGGAAATATAATGAACGGAAGATTAAAGAAAAGACCTGGAAAACGTGGGAAAAGCTACTGTAGGGATACTCAATTGCATAACGAGAACGTGAAGAACAAAAGGAGGCCAGATTCAGAGGAAAACGTACGTTTGATATTTAAAAGAAAGAAAAACGATGGAAATTAGGAATGTCACTTTTAAATGAAGCAATACGGTCAGGGAAAACGATTTGAAAAGAAAATCTAATAAAAAAAACGGACATTTAAACGGAAGTATTTATTGAACAATATAAGATTTCGACTTAATTTTGCGTTTTCAGACGAGTTTAAATAGATATCGTTATATATTTGAAATAGGATGGTTATTCTAGTTATATTACGTTAGATTAATTCAAAGGAAGGGATCGTTTTTACGTCATTTGCTATGAGAAAATACTATAGACGATAGAACAAATTGCTGAGGCAATTGATGTAAAAAAGGGTTGTCGAGCTCACACACGATTTTGTTGTTTAAACAATAAGATTTCCGACATGGTTTTGGGTGATTATGATAGTCTTTATTGCTTTTGGGGCAATAAAAGTTAACATGGAACTTATGCAATGTTTGGATAAGATAAAAGAGATTAAATTTAACGAGTTAATATTAATTTCTTATTTACGATCCAGTACGTAGAAATCGAAAATATCAACATATGTCAACGATGATACTTTATGGGTTTTTGAGATGAAACGAGACACAATTTTATACGTTTTTATACGAAGCAATTAACCTGACACATATCCCAGAGTCAAATTGGAATTTTCTTCTATGAAAATTATGAAAAAATAGCAGATTGAATATTTATGACTAGAAGGTGAAGTTTTCTAAGAGAAGATAAACATTGGAAATTATACAAATGATGGTAAAGAATGAAGTAAAGATAATTAAAAGATGATTTCGGAAGGAAAACTCCGGAAAATTCCGAAACATCGATGAAAATAATAAATTTGGCTTGGAATATAACTAATCATATAGTTATGGACAATGACATAAGAATGAAGCAGAGAAATCATAAAAATAACGTCGTATATAAAATATAATTGAAGAAAAATAAGAAAATTCAAGTCTACGACGTAAGTAGAGACAATACAGTTAAAAATTGAATTGATTCATATAAGAAACATGAAAATGTGGGGAAATTTAGGAAAATGAATGTTGGGAAAAGCATAGTGAAGATTTCGACATGAGTTTGTTCGTGTTCTGGTAGCGATAAACCAAATTGAGAATTATATACAGTTTATTGAAGACGTACCTATTATATATTGAGAGAAAAAAGGACACAGAAATCATGATATTTTAGTTAAATTTGTAAGACCTGAAGACAAAGGAACGACGGGGCAAAATTTGACATAATGGTAGGTTCGACACTGGAACAATTTACGTAAGAGACAGAAGATTTCTAAAATCAAGGGGGCCGGACTTAACACGTTGATACGAAAATAACAGAATTGATATATGAAATCTCGAGTTGTTAGAGTTTGAATTAGAAAATCAATGAACGCGTAATTAAGATGTTCTAATCCTGGAGGTACATATAAAACTTAGGACTTTTCGGTGTTAGTTGTCGGGAAGGAGTCGTCGGGGACCAATCGTCGGATTAAAACGTGGAAGTTACGTGACGTAGCGTCTAAAACGGTTATTAGTTGAAAATTTATTAAGTGTTGTAAAATTTTGAGACTTAGAAAAATTCGGAGTAGGAATTCTGGGACTTATAAAAATTACGGTCGTGATTAAATCTGTGGAGTGTTGAAAATTAAATAAAGTGTTTTATATAGTTTTACAATAAATTCAACTTGTCATTAAAATAAAAAGTTTATATAGTGTAGCGAATTTAAAAAGAAACAACAGTGTTTAAAGAATTTTATAACAGCAGTGAATAATAATATATTTATTTATAAATTCAACTTGTCATTAAAATAAAAAGTTTATATAGTGTAGCGAATTTAAAGAAAATCAACAGTGTTTAAAGAATTTTATAACAGCAGTGAATAATAATATATCTATTTATAAATTCAACTTATCATTAAAATAAAAAGGGGCCTTCGACAACTGGCAAGGTTGATTAAAACGTCGCGCAAGTCGTGAGAATTACCCTGGTAATTAATTAATAGAGTCTAGAATCAGTTTTTATACTTTAAAAATACAGTGGAAAAGTAGTCAGTTTTATACTTTAAAAATACAGTGGAAAAATAGAGTCTACAATCAGTTTTATACTTTGATAAAACAGGGAGTGAAGTGCCCGGATAGGGTTAATCGTGCAATTTAACGGAGTGTATGATCTTATATTAAATCTAAAATCAGTGTTTGCAATAATTTCCGATTCAATAAAATCTAATAATTAATTAATTAATTACAAATTCAATGCGGGAGGAGTTTAATATAGTGTGTTTGAATTGCTTTAAATTTGTTCTATGAAGGTTAAAATAGAGTTATTTAGTCCGAGGTTATATAAAGAAAATTACAGTCTAATAAGTTTCATTAAATAAAAAATTTACGTTTAGGTCGAAAGTTGGAAATTTTATTACGAGATATTAATTATCGTTAGGTGACAACGCAATAATAATAATTGATCCGAAATCTGGAAAATACTTAGCCGAAGTTTAAATGAATAATCCAAGTGATTAATTTGCTGCTAAACAAAAGTGTTATAAAATAAAGTGGAAGGGGTTCTTTCAGTTTTGTTGTAATCTGAGTGACGAATAATATTTAGTTATTCGTTACAAAGGGATTCTAGTTCAAATTGGAAACATAAATAAAACTTTAGCTTTGTCCTTAAGTGGAATAATTCAAATTTAAAGAAAATCTTTAATTATGAAAAAAAAATATATAATTTAAATTGAGAAAAAAATAAATAAAACTTAAATATTTTTATAAAGTGGAATAATACAAATTTAAAGGAAATTCAAATTAATAAATTAATTTATTAAAGAGTAAATAGGTATAGTTATATACCACATAATAAAATAATATTCGAGCGAACGATTATTAAGAATCGATTCCCCTCTTTAGATTGGAATCAAATATGGAAGGAAAGGGGAGGGAGGTGAGGTTTGTCGGGATTATTTAGATAGGATCGTTCTTCTTCAATAATATCGGCAGATATTAAAGGAAAACGTGAGGATTTTTTACATCAGAGATCGATTCAAAGGAGAAAGGAAGGAGATGAGTTCCGGATCTTGTAGGATTAAATCGTTAAAAGTGGGAAGTCGAAATAAAAGTGCGATAAGTTACACAGGTAGTCTGGATGCTCTAATAAGTTTCTCGCCGATGATAGTAACCCGGTGGAGCTGAAATTAAGACATTAGAGCTTGGTGAGTCCTTACAATATTTAAGCTTTTACAGGTTCCTGTGGATATCCTGACACTGATGGACGTAACGCCAAGTAAGGGTAAATAAATAACTAACCAATTTATTAGCATTCGCATGTCACACCTCCCATACGGAATGAAATGTTGCTAAACAAATACTTAACACATAATTAGATAGAAACGCATCACTAAACCAATTTTGGTATCTTAGCGTATTTGTAAGATAAATACCTATCGTTTCTTTTCACTAGCACGATTAGGGTATGGTTATATGACCTTCGATAGTGTACCAAAATTTCGATTTGAGTTCAAGGCCATCCATTGACCCAGTCACCTAAATTCATTAACGAATAAACAAAACAAAACTTAACGTCAGGGACAAGTTTATCAATTATAGCTTGAGATGAAATCTGCGGTCAATATGTGAAGGCGACATTGACGTTTAAATTCACTCAATTCTAAACGACTTGATTTTACTAGAGCGACCGCCAATAGTTAGCATTGATTCAGCATGCAAAAATTTCGCAAAGTAAAGTACTGCGACTAGCTTCAAACTCTAAGAGAGCACATCACAATTATTCAGGAGGTCATTGATTCAATGTCGACTTGATTTATCTCATTTTTAAATCTTCCTTATAGGAAGTAGGTATCCAAGAACCCATAAATACCCATTATCCTAAATACCTAACACACGAGGAGCTAGTGACCTCATTTAAACAACACTGGTGTTCAAATACTCATACAGTCCTGAATCCTAACTTGTCTTCGAACGTAAACTTCAAGGCTTCTGTATGTAGGTATGAGCCATCTGGAAATGTAAGTGTCAACCTTTCTCGAACGGACGGCTTTGATCTTGTGGCGGTATTGTCGAGGTGGGCATGCGGGGAAGAGGAAGGACGTATGCGGACAGTACGCTGACGCGGCATTAAAGCCACAGGTTATTTGCATACCGTGAGTCTTGTCGAACCTGAAAGCAAACATAAGGTTCACGAGGTGAGTTTTATGTCAGCTAGTCAGAGGTGGAATGTAACGCTGGGTCGGTTACGTGGGAGGAAGGATCTGCCCGTCACAAGCTTACGCCACATTAAACGGATAGAGGCATGATAAGGGAAGACATGAAATACCCCTTCTAGACTCAGTAGAGTTAAATTCAATCCGGCGGAGATGGAAGTCGGAGTGAGGCAGAAAAACGGCATGAAGACTTGGTATTCCCCCATCTGGCGTGAAGAGCCCCTTTCGTAACAAGAGACGCTCGTCGAAGAGAGTAAAACTCGGACTTAAGGATAAGCTTAGCAAACGTACTTGGGAGAATCCGGTTTGAAATTGTTGTTCATCGGTTTTCACTTGGTTAGCGGAGGTGCCGACTTTTCAGCAAACATATTATCCCCTCCCCATATCCCTCCATTCCTGCTCTTTCAACAATTTTGCGAATACTAACCAATAGCACTAACTATGACTACAAACACATTATGTTAGGAGAGGTTGCAGACAAGGACTTCAATTGAGAAAACTGGACCTTCGAGTTCGATCATCCTAAGGTAAGGTTTGCTTTCTTGAAATGTTTAATTTATTAACTGTTGTTTATGTTATCGATGTATCAGCGGTGATAGGAAGAATTAAATAAACACACTAAATTCCTATGGAAATCAAATAGACACAAGGTTTAGGGCGGGGGTAGTTTATCAAACTCGGTTAAATATTCTAAAATAATAATAAATAAATTGATCGGAAAATTCTCACCCTTTCTCTAAAAGAATCTATGGGTTACCACACGTAATACATTATCTTCTCTACATATGTGTGCATATTAAGTATGCAAACAGATGTAAAATCTAAAACAAAAAAAATTACACAACGCAGATTATAGAAATAATGTGAACAAAAATCTTAAATCTTGATTACTGTGAGAAAATCGCAGGGATTTAAGAAGATAGGGTAGGTTTAGCTAGATTATAAGGTATAGGGGTTTAGAAATCACGAGCCTGAGGTAGAAATAAACCGAAAGGAGGGTTGAGTCAGGCCATCATACCTAGTGGTGTGATCAGTAGGACATAAGGGTAGAATTATGAGCGTGGCTACGAGACAGGAGCTACGAGATTTAAACTACGAGGTAGAAGCTTAGAAAAGTAAATCAGCTAGGTAGGGTTCATCACAATTGGAGTCAAAAGCCAAGAGTGGCGGACCATTACACCCTTCAAGAGAATTAAAGTTCGGGAGCTTAAATAAATACGTGTCTGCAGCTACTAAGCGCAAACACGATCTGGTAAGAGGTGCAAACTGGGTTTGCGGAAATTGCGACCTATTGAGCCCGCAAGCGACCATAACGCTCTGCTGCCGTGCGGGCAGGCAGCCAGCTTTCTGCTGATCTGGAGGTCATGCTCGAATTTTGACCTGTTAATGATCCTCTTGCATTCCTTTGCCATTTTGTTATATACTATTCTGTTTTCGGACAATCGAGATGTGTTGTAGGCTTGGTAAGCCGCTTTTTTCCTCGCACAGCTTCGGTGCATTGCCTACTAAACCACGACTTTGAGCCCACACCAGTTTTTTTAACAGTGGATTGGATGAAGGCATCCATCGCGGATGTGATGACTTCACCAATTTCCTGTGCACATCTTGAGGGATCCGAAGTCCGAAAACAGACAGCTGACCACGGGAAAGCATTGAAATGAGCCCGCAGACCAAACCAATCTGCTGATCTGTAGTGCCACACTTTTCTCTTCAGCCGCTCGTTTGGCTTGAAGCGGGGCAAGAGGTCATCAACAGTATTGCTTAGATGTTTGAAGAGTTCGGATGTATCTGGAACGCTAATGTTCGCTGAGCGGTATAAACACGAGTAAAATCTTTCCGTACTGGCAAGATTGACGCGCACCCACATTACGTCGAATCTGGAGTTCTCCTGGTTCAACAATGGCACACAGTTGACGTCAGCTCGGCTAAAGAGACAGATACCTCCTTTGGGTCTGAATTTGCCTATGAGGGTGTAGCCCGGGCAATCCAGATAGGAGGCATCAGTAGGCTCAGCTATCTGCATTTCGGAAAGGAAGAGAAGGTCGGGACGTTGGGAGACAAGGTGGTGGTGGACTTAATTTAAGTTTTTGTGCAGGCCGCGAATGTTGGTGAAGTTCACCAACAGTTCCGGCCCGCACCGGGGACTCCTGCTCCTCGCCGTTATAATGATGTTACTGTATTATTCATGATTTTGTTGTTGTTTTTTTTTAAGTTATGAGGGGAAAGGAAGGTTGGGTGGTGGGTAGGAAGCTGGGGATCAGAGTGTCCAGGAGTGACGGATGTATAAATCCAACCCACCTACTGCGATGCAAGGCGATGGGCTGAGAGAGTCCGGCTGGAGAGGTCGCCCAATTCGCCCCAAACGCTACTGCTGGGTCCCCTCCGGTCAGCATCGGTGGGGTTTTTGCACTCGTTAATGGGGCAGCCCACCCTCAGTCGTGAGCCTGAGGGTCGGGCCCCTGTACTACAGAGTGGCCCGGACAACGGTAACCGGTTGTAAAAGGTCTCCCTCAACCAGCATCTCCCAATCCGGCCTGCTACGCAGAAGGTGGGCCGACGCACCCGCCATCAAGACCCAGACAAACATTACCCCATGAACTCGGGCACCCCTGCTAAGTCACCAAACTAGCGAACCACTTGGGGTGACATGTGTAGAGGTGTTGGTCATCCAATAAATGGTTCCCAGGGCAGCGGTACCCATACCCGCCTACCAAATTAAGCTTTTAATAGTCTTCATCATCAATGTCACGATCTGATTCATTGCTTTTGGTACTGAGATTCTGGGCTTCCATTGACAAAATCTCTTCATATTCAATTGCATGAAATAATTTTTAATAAAGTCGCAGGTGTTGGTTTCTTTGTCATTCTTATTGAAACAAGCCCACATTTGGTGCCACATTTCCAGCCCCAGTTCTCTGGATTTTTTTGGATTTCATACTAGTTTTGGACTTGATGGTATGTCCTAAATGCATGGTACCGTGCAGCGCCATTCGTTGGTGGCAAAGGGACAAGATTGAATTTGCTTTTTGTTGTCGACTTTGCGAAACGTTGGTAGCGGACTTCTTCTAAGGTTTCCTCGTCCATGTCACCCCCGTATAAAGCAACAAGAAAGCGTGTTCCTGCATCTGCTATGTCTTCTGATTTGCATCATGTGGTTTTCGTTCGTGTACTCGAGACGCACTGGGAGACCAGCTTTTTTAAGGCTTACTAAACGTTCATTATCAAAAAGTAGTTTCATCCGTGCATTCGTTGACGTAGCGTTTGTCATATTGAGATCCTAGCTTGTAGCAATATAGGCGCTGAGCTGGCAACGCTACCGCATGTGTTGCCGAATCTTTCTCTCCTCTATGTAACACGAAAGATTACTGTAATTTGAAATAAATTTTGCTATATAATTATATTATAAATGAAATTTTTGTTGTACAGTCAACCGTTGAGGAATTATTTTGAAAAAACCAAATGTTGGCACCTTCAATGCAATTAGAGTCCCAATCTAAACAACATATATCAAAATCGCTAATACACGACCTTTTGCAAGCTAAAGGCTTTTTTTATCCCCCTGACTGGACTATCAGAGCAACACATGACACTACTACTTTATAGGTTGTTTATTTCTACGGTCGTTGTCCTTTTGAACTCCAATTCATTGTTTTCAAGTTTATTGCTGTTCTGGTTGATATTTTAATTGAACTAGTTTTTTGGCTCAAACATGTGACCGTTTAAGTAGGAAATTTGCTTATCTACTTAAGAAGGTACCTGGGTGACCTAGTTGTGCTTACCATAAATGTTTAAATAGGTAACTTTTCTCACCTAATGAGAGGGATACCTGGATGGCCTAGCTTTGATCGATATGAATGTTTGAATAGGTATTTAGGAAGGTATGCCTTTTTAAGTAGGTTTTTATTTCGAACCACTCTCGCATAGGAGGGATTTCAATTTGGGAGGCGGGAATGGGTATCGCCGCCCCGGGAACCTTTATTGGATAACCAACACCTTTGCCATAGGTCACCCCAAGTGGTTCGCTACGTTTGGTGATTTAGTAGGGGTGCCCGGGTTCACGGGGTGAGGTTTATCTAGGTTGTGAAGGCAGATGACCAGGACACACTGAACCCCACTTTCCTACCCACCCCTTAAACCCTCTTCCTTCCAAGAACTCTCCTCCCCCTCCTCTCCTTAAAAAACCCTCCTCACAGCATCCTTAAAGATGACATAGGTCCTGAAGGAAATTATTTTCCTTAGGGCCCCCCCCGTGTGGAGCTCTTGTAAAAAAAAAATAGGTATAAATAGGTAAATGGGGGTAAATTGTTAGTTATTGACATTCTCTGCTAGCTAATTTGCTCGCCAATATGCTGATGCGTGGACTGTGCCATCTTCAGGACTCTGTAAAAAGCTTAGTGATTGTAATAAAACTTACCAAGGTTCTAATGTACAATTTTCAGTTTCACCAGAAATTTTGACCGGCATGAAAATTACTAGAACCTCCAATTTTCCTAAAGAACTTAATGCACTTTCCGATTTCGATTCCCATCGAACTTTTAATAAGTATTACTCTATAAGACCCGGCTTTTATCTCTTTCTTTATTTTTTTCCAAAAAAAAAGTTAAATTCCCCCCCACAATAAAGAGTTTATCATAACTATAACCTAGAAATCCCTAGCTAGTCCCCTGTGAGATGCACATCTCACCTATAACTATGTATGCAATTATAAATCTACCTTGGCTGACACCGACTCCAAAAATAACAATCGTACCTACATATTGATGAGTAGAAAAATTAAGTTGATTATTAAATTGTAGAAGAATACGAAATTATTTTTTTACTTTTTAGTGCATTTTTTTAAATCGTTTTTTGTTTTGTTACATTTTTTTTTATTTTTAAACGAATTCAAAAAGGAGGATGTTCTCAATTCGACGGGTTTTTTATGTTTGTTACCTCAGTACTTTCGATTGGGTGAACCGATATTGATGATTTTTATTTGAAAGCTGGTGCTTCCCGTGTGGTCCCATTTTACTTTGGTCCAGTTATGACAATGGCATCCAGAAAAAAACCATATAAGTCTTAAATTTACAATAAGTATGTGCGCGACAAATGGACGAATAACTCAATATTACGCCAACCGATTTCGATGATTCTTTTTTAAATTAAAACTTCACTTGGGGGTAAGCTGGTGAATGCGTTACGAAAAGTGGTGATTGTTACGAAAAATGTCTTGCGAACGGTAATCGATGCGAACGGTAATTGATGCGAATGGTGATCGATTGCTAGGCGGGTCGGGCCTTTACGCACGCTTGTTATTCGTGTTATATTACATACAGCGGGAACCCGGCATGCATTGCAATGCCACTGTAACCTCGGGGTCAACTAAACTGTAATGGTTCCATCCCAAGTTCCGGGAAACTACATTATAGTGCAAGCGCCTGCACTATGTAACATTGTATACAGAGGGTACTCGGCATGCGTTGCAAGGCCACTGTAACCTCGCGGTCAACTAAACTGTTATTGTTCCATCGCTTTTTTTTATATTACTGCTATAAAACAAACAAAAATTAACAAAATGTGTTAACTAACTTCTTGGAACAAAAATTTGTCAATAATCAACGCTTACATTATAAACGAAGTACCTCATTAATTGAGTATTTTAATTGCGTTTACAATCACAATATTCTTCATACGTGTTAAATGAAATTAAAAAAAAACAATAATTGAAGTAAGTAGGTATGAGAAAAAAATATATTTGTTCATATTAGTTCCACATAGGAGGCCTTGAGGAAAATAATTTCCCTCAGGGCCTATGTCATCTTAGGAGATGCTATGTGGAGGTTTTTTTTTAAGGAAAGGAAGGAGAGGCAGTTCGGGGAAGGAAATAGGTATGAAGGGTGGATAGGAATCGGGGGGTTCGGTGTATCCATGCATAACGGACGTATGAATCCATCCCACCAACCGCAATGCAATGTGATAGGTCGAGAGATTCCGTCTGGAGAGGATAAAAGACCTCCCTCAACAAGTCTCTCTCGATCCTGCAGAAGACGGAGCAGGCAGGCAGACGCATTGGCCGACAAGACTTGAATAAACCTCACCTCATAAACCTGGACACCCCTGCAAAGTCACCAAGCGTAGCGAACCACTTAAGGTGACCTATGGCAGAAGTGTTGATTATCCAATAAATGGTTCCCGTGGCGGTGGTACCCCTACCCGCCTCCCAATTTGGGAGGCGTGTATTATTACTAATATATTACTGCTATAAAACAAACAACAAAAAAAAATTAACAAACATGTTAACTACTTATTGCAACAAAAATTTGGCAAACGGGCCAAGGGACTCACCCGAAGTCAGCCGAACGACGCGCGATAATTCACGAACACAGTGTTTCGGTTCGGCCGAAAGTTCGGCAGATTTTCTGCCGAAACCGAGAATGATGCCGAAACTAGATTTTTTTGCCGAAACATTCCGAAACCGAATCTTCGGTCGGGCATTATATATTATTCTTGGTATTGCTTTGTTTTGTACATTTTTGTTTCATAGTATTAGATCAAGCACCACAGGAATAATTTGCTGAATACTGGATACGTTTTTAGATTTTCACGGCCAAAAGCATTGTCACGGTAGCGCAACACGGCATAACACCCCAAAAACAAATAACGAAATTGCTGAATACTAGATTATTTTAAAAATTTTTACAGTAGAGTGCATTTGAAGTGAAATAACACAAAACTGCGCCATACAAATGTCATGTTATTATAATAATTTATATTATTATTTAACACATGGGTCCTATACCACAAAACTTTACAAGTGGAGGGGAGATGAGATGTGTCTTCTAAGCAATATGATTGGTTAATTTTCGCACGTCTCTGTTTCACTCTTCTCAGCTTTGCTTCTATGGAAACGCACCCTTAGATAAGGACACTTATGACAATTTAATGCAACCAAAGGTTCTACCAAAACCAAATGTATTTTGTATTTTGTATTTTGTATTTGAAATAAAAAAAATGGTTAAAATACAGTATTTTGAATTTTGTATTTCAAATACACGACTTCAAACTATTTTGTATTTCGTATTTTAAATACATCCAAAAAAGTATTTTGTAATTTGTATTTTAATTACAGCAAAGCATGTATTTTGCCCAGCCCTGGGTAGGTGTTACCAGTTTTGAGATATAACGACCGCATGAGTCAAAAAGCATAATATTGATATGTTTCAAAGCTGTATCTGATTGATTTTTATGTAACTATTTACTATTAAATATGATATATCTTTATTATTTAGAACATTAGTCAAAATGACTGATTATTAGTAAGAAATATGTGATTTGAAATAAAAGAAAAATTATTCCTGTTTTGTTAATTATTGAAGAAGTTTCACGTTTCGTTTTTTTCCACGTATAACAATAAATATATGTTCACAAATTCTTGTATTTCTTATGTATGTTTGTAAATATATACTAGGGCTGACCGTAAAATAAGGTCTCCAAGGCGCTGCGGTCGCGAGGAATGATTTTACGCGCATGGCGTGTAGTCCCCTTGTCAAATCCCCACCACTTCGCACCCTCTTTGACGCTTATGAGCGTAATACACGAGCCCGATTTTCAGCCCGATTCCAATTAGAGACAAAAGTCAACATTTTTCGCTTTACGCGATCGCTGTTTTCAACTCTATTTTCATACCTACGATTTCAGTAGGCATCACAACAAACAGTATGGTTCATGAGTTGTTTGCAGTGATGACAATTGAAATCCTAGATATGAAAATAGAGGTGAAAATAGCGATCGCGCAAATCGAAAAATGTTGACTGTTGTCTCTAATTGGAATCGGGCTCGTGTATTACGCTCATTAGTCTCGGCGTGGCAGCCATTCGCGGTGGAGCTTCCACTCGCCGCACCCGCCAGGTGTGAGTTACGCTCTGTAATTAGTTTTTAAACTTTGCTTCGGCGAATCTGAATGATGCCACTGGGATTTTTCCTTTGTCTCTAGGGTCGTGTAGTGTATTCGGGTCTCGTTCCCAGTCACAATTGAGTCCAAGAATTCTTCGCCATCGATGTCGTAAGACTCAAGGAATTTGCAGGCTGCTTCAACCCTTTGTTGTTTGTGATCTTCGGTGAAAATTTTGGGACCCACCTTGGGCACACTTTGTGGTCTCCCAAATTTTTTGTCAATATAGGTCTTACTGACATCGGGGATCATATCACAGAGCTCTCGAACCGTCACCCGTCGATTTGCAATCATTGTTTTTTCCACTTTGGCAATTTTTTCAGCTGAAACCGATGGCCGTCTGGCAAGTTTTTAAATTCCCTGCACCATTTGCGCACGTTTTCGCACTCATACACTGTTTTCCCTACACTTCAAGTAGCTGCGAATAAATTTCTACCGGGGTTTGATTCTTCGCACAAAAAAAAAATAATTATAGAGCATAATTCACACCTGGCGGGTGTGGTGAGCGGAAGCTTCATCGTGAACAGCTACCACGCCGAGACTACGTGCCGCAGAGATTTCAGCATTGTGGGGATTTGGCGTAGGGAAACCAAGCTAAACGCCAGTTTTCCCGGATCTCGCGTAAAATTGTTCCTCGCGACCGCATCACATTGGAGACCTTATTTTACGGACAGCCCTCGTTATTACGATTGGTTTATTCAAATCAATTAACAAAATAAAATATTAAAGCTAGTTAAAACTTATGCGTCAATTTTGAGAATGACTATCTTTACCGTACATCAAAATTTATCTTTCTAGGGTTAAGATATAACGGTGATTAAGTTCTGGGAAGGAAATGGCATGAGGGATGTAGAGGAATCTAGGGGTCAGTGTATCCAGGAGTGACGGACTTATGATTCCATCCCTCTCATTGCGATGCAAGACGATGGTTCGAAAGAAACCAGTTGGGTATAAACGGCAAACTAAAACAAATAAATCCAAAACATTAAGTTAGAAGCTTCTCCGTTATAAAATCTTTCAGACGGGATTTCTAAATTAACATCAAAAGAAAACTCTAAAATTATGAAAAAAAAACTAAAAATTTAATTTTTCGTAACAATTTCGAAGTTCATTATAATTTATTTGAAGCTATTTTCTCCGGCAGCCGTTGCAATACGCGTAACCTCGTTGAAGTAATCGGGCTCGTCATTTTAACGAGGAAACCAGCCGGTGCCAGCCGGTTGCCGCACGGCACGCTCTCGAGGTTTGCCAGTCTTCCAGCACGTTTCCTGCAAGTACTCCCCGTTGTCTTATTTCTGGTAAAATATTTTTTAACACTTTCCTGTATTGTTAGGGAAAATTGGATTTACTTTTGGCAACACCGGAGTTGGCGAAATGTCAAATTTTTTGTATCGGACTAAAAATCAATTTTTTTGACGTTTGAAGTATGTGCTGTAATTAGCGCAATTGTCACGGTTTTTGGGTGCTTTATTCAAAGAGAAAATCAATTAAAATGTTAAACGACAAGTGACATGCTCTTTAATGCCGTTAATTGTCTAAATTCTTAGTTAATTCGCAATTTCCTTCTTGAAATGCGACGTCGTGCAGCGAAGTGATGTCATGTTTCCAAACAAGCGGTTCACTACGTAATACCATGTAACCATAATTACTTCATACTTTTATACCTTTCCTCTTCGTCCAATCTGTATAACTCCTGCGTTTATTAATCGCTAAATCCGTGTAATTCACTCGATTTAAAATGGATGGATCAAGTTCTGGAGACTCGCCTGTAGATTCTAATCACGATATAGCTGAGAATCCTACGGAGATCGGTCTCCGCAGGAGAAAGATGATCGCAAACGTCGCCAAGGACACCATTGACAGTGGTAAATAACATTATTTTTACAACTTTTCAATTGACATTTTGTGGTGAAATCATAATATTATTGAATGTGTTCATTGAATCATTTCTTAGTTATTATATTAGACAGTCTTCTTTTGTAAAATTTGTTTCGTATTGTCTCTTTCGCGCATTATCATTGATGAAATGGTGAAGATTGAGATCTCGGCTCTGTATAAAAATATTGCATAACGGAAATAAATATGTTTTTTGAAATTGTGAAATATTTCTAAGGTGATAAAATACGCTTTAAAATTTTGTAATCGAAATACATATATTTTATAAATATAAAAATTTTGCAAGCGAACATAAAAAGTTTTAAAAATGGCTCACCTTACGTCTTTAACACATACGTATTTTATTAGGGTTGCCTTGCACAACAGTCGGAGGGATGGATTCAAACGTCCGTCACTCCTGGACAAATTGACCCCCAGATTCCTACCCACCCCTCAAACCCTTTTCCTTCCCAGGACTTCCTCTCCTTTCTTTCTTTTCCTGAAAAGACCTTCCAAACAGCATCCCCAACACGACATAGGCTCTGAGGAATTTTTTTCCTCAAGGTCTCCTGTGGCGAGCTAATGTAAAAAAAAAGCAGAAGTTTGGGCTTGTTTTAAAAATCGAATTATTTTGTTACACTATTTACAACTATGTTATAATTTATTTATCCACCTCACTCACTTTTAGCATCGCTACACCTGACATTGCTTTATCGGTTTTTTGTATGAAAATTTTTAGGAAATTTCAGAAGTCACGAGCCGCCACTGCTAACACAGTGACTTTTTGTGTTATGATTAGGAGATTTAATGTGGAAGATGCTAGTTCCTCAAAATGCCTCCCATATAAATACTATTATGATTGATCGTATGTTAATGTAGTTAGGTCACTAGTTTTAGGTCAGCAGTAATAAGTCTTAGTCATAAGTCGCTAGCTATAAGTCATAGATGTAAGTCACCAGTTATAATTTATTATAAATCTTATTTGTAAGCCATTGTTATAATAATTATTTTATATATTTGTTTGTGCAGCGTCCTTGAGGTGATTTTTCACGACAACGGCGCTGTATAAACGGCGATCGAAACCAGCTTCATCCCACTAAACTGCACTGTGAATAATATTATCTTCAAACCAAACTAAATCGCCGCTATGTGATGTTGATTGTCCCACAGTTATAATCCTTGAAATAGTATTGAAGCATGTTTAATGTTTTAGCCGGAAGATTGCTGAGAAGAAAGCTGCCAATAGGAGGTCATCTTTTAACACCGCGCCGTCTTTGGCTTCAATCTGTAGCCACGCGCCAGTGCGATGTTGTCATGACATTTCCTAAAGGTACTATTATTTATATTATCATTTTTTTTCCATTTTCCACTAGCTTTTACCCATTGCTTCGCTCGCGTGGTATTAGGGAGAAAAGAAAGGCATACAAATAAAAAAACACACTTTTGCATTTTTGATATTGTTAGGGTAAATACATTCTTCGGATACAAATAACCTGACAATATTTGGAAACTCCTACTAGGTACCATCTAAGCAGAAAATGTTTCTTGTGCGGTGATGGAGAACTTAGCCAGTAGAGGAACTGAATGCATGTCGCTTGGGTGGTAACCTGAAGCATTTGTCAACTCGGCCACTAACCGGTCTGGTAAATTACTAACAGTAATGATGTTTAACCCCTAGGGACTTCTTACTTCAATGACGCGCAGTGTTTTGTTTACAAAACTTACAAACCAAAAATATTCAAATACAAAAGAGATATGCTATGATGTCCGCTAAACTATATAAAGTATTTTGTATGCAAACTACGACCTAATCAATGTAGTTTGCATACAAAAAGAATTTGTTCATTTTCTTGATTTTTTGAAGGTGTGCATTATTATTGGTTAACAATATAGTTTGAATACGGAAAGAATTCATTCATTTTTAGCGTTCGTTTAGTTTATTCATTAATTATTCGTTCATTTAGTTTATTCATTAATTGGTAAACAACACCGGCGACACCCGGAAGCGCAGTCTCACCTAGTAAAAACTGTGGATAGCACATCTCCTTATATTTCAATATCTTTGCTACAAACCAATAACTTGCCGTCCCGCGCCTCGCCTACTCCCCGCGCGGGGAGTAGCCGGTCGCTAACACCTATCCTTATTAGCATGCATAAATCACAGTCAGTGTTTATCATCTGTTGTGACTAGGTTAAAAGCTCCACACAATGAGTTCCGTGAAGCGAAAGTGTTTTTCAATTGAATAAAAAGTACTGTATTACAACGTTTAGAAACCGGTGAATCAAATGTAACCCTCGCGAAGGAGTTCGGCGTGCCTCATGTAAAATCAAGCTTTAATTATCTGGCTGTTTTTTTAATTTTTTTTATTGTTATCTTTGTTTATTAAGTTACATAGGTGATTGTGCTGTGTCTGTCTCACTAGGAATTCCTGTGTTGAGAGCAGGCGCATTTTACCATAAGTAGTTTAACACTAGAAGCGCAGGCGTCCCAAATTTGACCCATTTCGATGTTCTTCCTGCTCTAGTCAATATTTTATTACGCATATAATCGTAATTTTTTATGACTTTTCATGAAATATGATGATTATTATTTATACGAGACTTGAACCACGTAAATGCAATATATATATATTTTTTTTTTTCATCTAAATTCCCCCCTAAGTGCGATTGGGTCAATTTTGTCCCAGTAATGGATGTCAGAGTTTAGCCATACCTAAAAAAAGGAAGAAATATTACTTGTGACAACTTTTTCACGTCTATATCCCTTTGCTGAAACTCTAAAATCAAATGGAACAAGTATTGCTGGTAAAATAAATAAAGCTTGTCGGTAAATACCTGCTTGCATCAAACTAGCAAAAGAAGAGTTGACAGTACAGTAGTACTGAAAAAAGACAATGTCACTTTGACAGTATATCAGGGAAAACACAAAAAAAAATGTTCTTCTCCTTAGCACTATGCACCCAGATATTCAAATAGAAACTGGTACAAAAAAGAAACCGAATGTATTATCATTTTACTGTAGCAAAACTAAAATGGCCATAATTGACCCATCCGCGCTTCTAGTGTTAACACAAAAATAAGGATGAAAACAACAATGTTTTTTACATTTAAAGTAAAAAGGGTACAAGGACAATCAGAGCATCGTATATCAATGGGAAAGCATGCATTAGGAGGTTTTAAAATATTGTTAACTAGCTTTTGCCCCCGGCTTCGCTCGCATATTTGCCCCCTTGGTATCTGATTTGTATTTTACATAATTAGTGTGCTGTGTCTAATGGTCAGTGGAAGTGTATTATAAAGTTTTGTTGCAAAGTACCTGAAGTTTCTTTGACCAAATAGTCCAAGAGCCCGTGACGATCAGACCTTCGTTATTTTATAAAACCTGAAAGTTTCTCTGTGTATGTACCTAATACAGGTAAAGACGATCCCCGACTAAGAAGTTTGGATCATGGTGGCTTTGAAAGATATTATATTAATTAATTATTATTGTACTTACGTTAAAGTATAAAAGCTGAATTTTATATATGTTACTTGAGGAACTATCAACATATATTTTCTCAGTTATCAGACAGTTCCGATGGTTCCTTCATCTTCTCAGACACATTAAAAGTCTACCGTAGGTGGGGGCGCGATATATACATGCAAGCGGGTGGGAGTGAAATAGAATAAAAGTGCGAGTAAAATGCTCTTGAAATTGAGGTGCAATTTTATGCACCTTTGCTACATGCTGTCTTTCACGGCCATCATGACCCAAACTTCATAGTCGGGGATCATCTTTCCCTGTATTAGGGACATACATAGAGAAACTTTCAGGTTTTATAAAATAACAAAGGTCTGATCGTCACGGGCTCTGGCTCTAAAGCGTTGTTTTGGCAAAAGGGATAAGTAAGAAATTTTGCCCTTTGGTTCTCGTATCACGAACAGTTTGGATATTGTCAAAAACAGTTCTATGTTTGAATAGATAAGATAGTATATTTTTGGCATAAAGTTGCCTAATGTCCAAAATATCGATTCTCCTAAAGATTTCATCCGAACTGCTTGTGATCGGTGGTTTTAGAATAAGCTTTATAATTAGTTTCTGGGCTTTAGAGATCGGATCAATGGCAGCAGCGTTTGCTCCTCCCCAGGCTATGATACCATTCTCGATTAGATATTGATATAGTGCTTAGTAATTTGTTTGAAGTTGCTTCTAGTTAAGAAAGTTGCTAGTTTGTCTAAAGAAGTAAATAGATTTTCTAAATTTGTTTGCTGTAGTGATAATATGTTCGTTCCACTTTAAATTACTGTCAAAAATAATTCCCAAGTATTTGATTTTTGTAACGCCTTCTAGATAGGGGCAATCACACATGTATTAGCATTTGACTGGGGGCCAGAACACATATTTGAATATTATTTTCTGGGTTATTTAGGGGCGGATTAATACTAAACTCAATGTAGTTGGTTTTTGACACATTCATTGTTAGTGTATTATTGTCTAACCATCTTTTAACACTAGCTAAGCCCCTGTTTCCTTTTATGTAAACATCGTACCAGTTACTTGATTTGATGAGGAGAATCGTATCATCAGCGAAACTTACGATTTTGGCATCTATTGGCAGATTACACAGTTCATTTATGTAAATTAGGAATAAAGTGGGACCCAGGACGCTTCCTTGAGGCACGCTAAAACTAATTGGCAATTGATTGCTGAGGCAGTTATTGATTTTTACACTTTGTTTACGGTGTGAAAAGTAATTTCGAATATTACTAAGTTCATTCCCATTTATTCCAATGTTTGATAGTTTTTGTATTAGTTTGGAATATGAGATATGTAGTATCAAATGCTTTTTTGCATTGGTCTAGGAATATTGACATGCATTTTGATCCCTTGTCTAAGTTTTCATTTAAAAAATAGGTAACTGTCGCAATGGCATCGAAGGTGCCTTAATTTTTCCTGAAGCCAAATTGGTTGAGGGATTATAAATATTATTTTTTTAAAGGTATTCGACTAATTGAACGTTAATTGCTTTTTCAAAGACTTTGGATAGTGAATTTAGTAATATTATTGGACGATAGTTAGTTATATCCGCTTTAGAGCCTCCTTTATGTATTGGAATTATGATTCCGTGTTTAAGTTTATCAGGGAATTGGCCTTTTGCGATGCTTCAGTTAATGAGATTTGTAAGGGGAATGGTGATTTCTGGTAAAAGTTTTTTTAAGGCAATATTTGAAATATCGTCCAAGCCAGTTGAAGATGAGTTCTTTAATGAGTTTATGATCGTTCTAGTATATTCATTCGAAATTTGTTTTTGACTAAAATTCAAGTTATTGGGCCAATTTGTATTACAGCCTTGTGTGCTGGAATTGGTAGAATTTTCACCGATATCTTTTGCGAGTTCTTCACCAATTTTTTAAAAGTATTTGTTTGCATGATTTAACAATAATATTGGGATTATAGAAAAACAAATTCTTTTATCGTTTATAGTGAGTTGTTTCAAGTCATTTAAAGGATTAAGTAGGTTGAGAATGAGTGACTTCTTTAAGTTTTTTCCAATTTTTTTTAGGATCATTATTACAATTTTCTATTTTCTGTTTGTAATATATCTCTTTGGCCTTTTTTATTATTTGGGTACATTGTGCGTCGACCGGCTAGTACGACAAAGTATCGCCAGTCCCTTGAGGGTCGTTATATTCGGATTCTACTGTATTTTCAGCTCGCAACATAGTTTCCATTACGAGCTATGTAGCTATGAAATATACTTTTAAATGTTGAAAAATAAAACAACACGAATTGTATAATTATTTTGAATTGCTATAATTCTGCAATATCAAAATGAACAATCAATCAATGAATCAGGGTGGTTACATATATATCAATAAACCTAAAAAATAGAACATTTACCAATTTTTGTTGAATTCATTATTATGGGTCAATATAACTCGGAATCATTTTCTTATTTTATTGGCTGTCAAATGCTAAACCATTTTGTTACTCGATTAATCAATATACTAGTAGATTGAATTAATTATTAACATCAAACAATGCCGCCATTTATTTTATTCATCAACCATTTTTTGTACTTATGTTATGTCTCCGGCCTCCGTGGTCGGGCGTTTATTATTTTATTATTTTTAATTATTTAATTAATGCAAAAAGGTTGGAACAGAAAAGAGCTAGTGTGGTTAATGCCAGTTATTCATTTATTTTAACTTGTTGTGTGCCGAATGTGGCCGCATATGCTTGAAATATTGTCACCCGGATGACAATCGGCACTCAAATGATTAAAATTCAACACGGTTGAGAGGTTAATTTTAAAGTAGTGTTAATCTTATGCTAGGTATACAGGGTGTAACGGCACATACCCGAAGGATTTTAACTAGAATCCGACCGAACTTTCGGTTTCGGCCTAGTTTCGACAAAAAGATGGGTTTTGGCTAAGTTTCGGTTTCGGCTGCCATCCAGCCGGAACTACGGCCGAAACCGAAACTGAATTGGGGAGGTTTCACCCTGCAATCGGACATGTTTTTGCTAAGCCCACGCTCATAGTCGTTTCAGGACCTGTTTATTGAATTGCTTAAATGTATATACTGATAATAATTATTAGTCCATTAAAATTATTAATAGTTGTAGCTCAATGAAGTTCTTCGCAGTTTTTTTTAGTTTGAGAAAAAACTCTTTGTATTTTTTATACATTAAGTATTATTTGCATTCAAAATATTTAGTTGTTGTAATTAGTAGGTACTTTTTAAATAATAATTTTATTTAAAAAATGACCACAGTTTAGAAGAAATTATTTTCTTATTAAGATGAAAGAGTATTTTCTGTTTAGTGAACCCAAAGTGTACCTAAATAAATTAGGTAAAAGGAAGTAATTTAGTTTTGTACCTTTTATTTTATGTTTTTCGTAAATGCCTACTATTTCTTTTTTTTCTGGTATAATAAGTATATTTATTTCAAATCAACTCCTTATTCAAAAAGCATAATAATTTATTTGGAATACTGATAATTATGTTATGTTTATTATTAATTCAAATATCAGAGACTGAATGATTAATATATGTTTTAAAAATAAAGACTGACTGATTAAGTTTCACCATTTTTTTCCACGAAGCCACATCCTTATATGGACGTTTCGGTTTCGGCCAAAAAAACTAGTTTTGGTCGGACACTAATTTTAACCAGCGATTCCTGAGCATATTTGGAGTGGATAATGTAGATATCGTTTTGCAGTCCAATGTGTTTTTTTCAAATACTTAATAACAATAAGAATGTTCTTCCATCACATGTCGCAACCTAGTATGTAGTTGGGTGTAGTCAGCACGGATCACGTGATATGCACTGTTTGTTCCATCACAAGGTAACAGAGGAGAGATAATGTGTATCACGTGATCCTATCACCATGAGTGACAGTGTGATGGGTGGACAGCATATGGGCGGCTACTCGGCTGAGTGACCTGTGACAACATGTGGTTGAACTTTTTGTTTCTTCAATTTGGAAGAATTTTTTTTTGAAAAAATCCAAAAAAAAACATCTATATCTTTTTTTGCATTAGTTCCACACAGGAGAACCTAGGGAAAATAATTTCACTCAGAGCCTCTGTCATCCTTGGGTATGTATGCTGTGTGGAGAGTCTTTTTATGGGAACGAAGGAGAGGAAGTTCTGGGACAGAAAGGGGTGGGTAGGAATCTATGGGTCAGTCTGTCCAGGAGTGACGGACGAATGAATCCATCCTTTCATTGCGGTTCAAGGCAATGTTCCGAGAGAGTCCTACTAGAAATCTCCCTCAACCAGACTCTGCTAAGTCACCAAACGTATCGAACCACTTGGGGTGACTGGGGGACTTGAGGTGTTACCTCAAGTACTACTAAATGGTTACCGGGGTGGCGGTACCCATACTTTCCTCCCAAATACATTTTTGCTCCAAATAATGTCAGGAGTCACTGATTAAAGTAAGTCAAGTATGTCCCTTAGCACTTCTTTACTTTTTTTTATTAATTCTCCTTAAATCACATATTTTTTTCAACTCAATATTCTAACCTCCAACCTCTTACTAATCCTTTTTTATTCCCAACCCAAATGTTTTCCCATCAATAATCCACCTATCAAATCCAACTCCTTCGTTTTAGTTTAGTACTATTAAAAAGCCCCATTTATATCTAAAGGAGCATAATATGTTCACAGCGCCCTTGAGGTGATTTTTCACAAAAACGGCGCTATATAAATCATTCAAATATTATTATTATTATGTTTGACTAGAATGTGCGTACACTGATTTCCTTATAATGTTAATAATATTGTAGGTGCGTTGGATTCCACGCTACTATGGCTGCTGCGCAAACTTCGCTCTGCTTCACCACGCCTCACCGTGTGCGTACGCCACCATCCTTCTACACAGTCCACTGCCTTCTATCTTACAGCAAGTTTCCAAGTGTGAGTAATGTCATTAAATAAAATTATTAAAAAATTAAATTAGAAATTTATAAAGAGAGTTTTCTTATAAAAAAAATTGAATATCCTTTTAGACTTTTATAAAAAGTTAATAGTTCCATATGAATAAATTCGGATATATTTATCCGAGACGCTATCCAGGTTACAAACCAATTCTTAGAATGATTGTTTCCAATGAAATTGGTAGTTGCCCGTAATATGGAAAAATAATTAGTTGAAGATAATATTGTTATTTCTAAAATTTTAAATATGAGACGTCAAATTGCTCAAAAACGGTTCCTTGACAACTCATCAAAGTGGCATTTCAACAACCCTGTGAAAAGTCGTTAAAAGTATTTAACCTTTGTTTTATCGCTTTTAATGACTTCAAAGTATTTTCATATCACACCATCGACAAGAATAGATGAAATTTGTCTGAAAAATATTATAATTCTATTCAGTAATTGCATATTTTATACATACTACTCAATATATGTACTTATCTTTTTAATTTTGTACATAGTACATTTTATTGCAAGACAATTTTACCGGCAACATCTTCACACTTAAGTGTGAGAATGTTGAGCACTTAGCATGATTAACAGGTGACTATTTTAATTCCAATATCATCACTCATCAGCAATCGTCCTTGGGGTGATTTTTCACAAAAACAAGCCTGTAATAATAATTATATATGTTTGTAAATTAATAAAAAAAAGAACAAGTAGTTATTAAAACTATAATCCAAAAACTTCAATATATTGGACATGTGATGAGACATCCAGAGAAGTATGATATTTTGCATCTCGTAATGCAGGGAAAGATTGCCGGAAGACGGGGCCCTGGAAGAAGGAGAACTTCATGGCTGAAAAATCTGACAGTGGTTTGGCCAGTCTACTGTAGAGCTGTTCCTGGCCGCAGTAAACAAAGTCCGCATAGCCAACATGATAGCCAACTTCCATTGAACGGACAGGGCACAAGAAGAATAAGAAGTCAATTAATCAAAAGAAGAAAAATCTTATTTGAATTACATAATAAATTATGATCAGGAATTCTGAGATAATTTCTCATCACATTGACAAACGTCTATCAAACTAAACTCTTGAAATGTAACAATATTGTATGAACCACATGTTCATTTTGTTTGAGTGTTTCTCTTGTTAAAAAGTGAAACCTCTAAGTTATCTTTGTGATTGCGAAGTATACAATACGCGAGAACTTTTGAAATAATTTCAATAAATGTTTTATAATATCTTTTCAAATTAGCCTCATTTTGGCCAGCTAATGCTCCTGTGGTTTAACAGCTCATACTTATCGAAAATGTTTAAGGTCGAGAAAGTGCAACATAGAATGCACCACAAAATAGAACTAAAATTATACTATCGGCTGTGAAAAATCATTAAACATTCCTTCTTAAAATGCGTTTGTATTTTCTTAGTTTGCTAAGGGCAGCAGAAGAAGTCCACATGTCCAAAACTTTGAAGCCAGAATTCGGTGGAGGCCTAAAAGAATTCACCCTCAGAGACCTCCATTGTTTCCATAAAGTAAGTCACGCATTAATTATAGGAGAAGAAGTTAACAATAATGATCTAAACGACAATGGTCACAACTGGGACCAGTTGCGACCATTGTCTTTTTCTGTTTTTCTGTGTCTTGTTCTCTTTTATATTTTCGTTTAGATTATTATTGTTAACTTCTTCTCCTATGATATATTTCACTGATGGGAATAACCTTCAAAAAAGTTATAAAAGAAAGTTTTTCTTGTAAAAATTGAACATTCTTTAATTATTAATAACTTGATTGATTTTATTTTTCTATTTGCCTTTCCCCCAACTGCTTGCAACTAAATTAATATGTATACAGCAAATATTTTACTGAATAATTGTGTCAAGTTTAGTCATAAAATTAACTCTCGACAGGCCGAGATGAAAAACTAACGTCGGTAACCATACAAGTCGGCTGACGATCCCATGCATTTTTCTATTTATTTTATGGGGATCTTGACCGCCTTCCCTCTCCCCTGACTAAAAATATATTTCATGTAGATGTAAGAAGGATAGTAATTTTGGGTACTACCTTCAGCCCCAGTTGGCTGCGGGAAAGTTGGAGAAATGCGTTTTCTGCCGGCATAGAGATTATTTTCTTATTAAGTTTCCCTTTCATATTAGTGCGAGATTATGCATGCATGAAACTGCTATGGGGGAGCAATGTTAAATGAAGGCAGTGTTACTTAAGAGCAGACTCTGAAATTGCTTATTTACTGCTGTTAGACATTTGAGATAAGCAAGGAGACGTGTTAACATAAAACATGTATAAAAAATTTGCGATTAATTTATGGACTTGTTTAAATGCGTAATTTTGTTTAATTTGTTACTAGTATAAAAAGAGGGTTGGATAGTAGGTACCTCTTTGTAATTTTAAATTTCATAAAATTTTTTTGTCTGTAGGTACTTATTTATCTAATCTTATATTTGTCAATTTTCAATGACCGTATGGGTCTGATTTAGATTAGCGTCATGTATACATGCCAACCGATCGCTTGCCTAAAAGATGAGCGTCATGTATACATGCCAACCGATCGCTTGCCTAAAAGACGAGCGTCATCTATACATGACGTATTATGTGTGAGAATTTGAAATACCGGTCCACGGATAACGCAAATTCTTTAACGACTTAGTCTTTAAAAGGTTATTGAATTAATGGCGCAAAAGTCATCATCCTATCGGATGCACTAATTTTTGCAAATGGCGGCAAATGTCAGATCTGCTTTAACATTTGTGAAGTAAACAGATACAAAATACACGTCAACTAGATATGAATCGCTGTTCTTCTCAAGAACACTGAAACATTTTTTCAATATTTTTGCAGAATAATTCGTCGGTGGTGGTGGTCATCAATTCTGGCGGCGGCCACTTCGCCACGGCCGATATCATTTTCTCGACTTAACCACTCGGAACATTAGAGCGTCAAAAGACGCAAATATAATAAAAGCGGTCAAGACATTAGAGCGTCTTTTGACGTAAACGCGCGAGATTTTACAAAAATTGATTTATTTCCATCACTAGTATACGGATTACCATGAAATAAAAAACAGAATATCGATAATAAACAACACTACGCGTCTGTATTCAAAAATATCTATGGAACATAGAGATTAATTATCTGAGCCGAATGGAACCTCCATCTTGTTTGATCGTCATTTGTTCAAGACATTGTTTTTTATATTTTTGTATGAAATGGTAAAAAAGTGAGGTCACAAAATTGTTTATTATACATGTATATAATAGAATAAGTGTTTTTTTTACATAATGTGTGATTTTAGTACCGTTTTCACATAAAACATCACGCGGGTCATTTTTACAATTTTTTTATGTTTGCATTCTAAATTTTAATATTTACAAATGTTATTATTTATTTGTAATAATACAATTTGACAGTTTATTTCATAACCTTTCCAAACTAGTTTTTATAATGAGGCTACGTTTCCCAAAACGTGATTTATGAAGCTTTTAGTAAAAATCGTAAATAACACAAATATTATCACATTTTGACAGTTTTCTAAGGGACACTTAATAAACAAAAGTCTATTTCTGAGAGGTTAATAGAAAAAACAATTAAGACACAATCCAAAATTTTTCATTCATAAAAAAACTTACAGTCAAAGATCATCGAGTGACAACTTTTGCGCTATCTTGTATGTACTAAATGTAAATTATGTGTGCCAGTAGATTAATTATTTTAATGATTTGAAGAGTGACTGTCCCGAAGAGTTTCTCTCGTCTCTTGAACGCCAGGAGTTGGTGCTGCACTTGCTGGAGGCGGTCCGGGCTAGTCCCGGGGAACCTGCTCCGCCACCCCTTAAGCTTAGACCAGGTCAGAGTATCGGTGAGTTCATTATTATACTAACAACTTCTGCCTGACGAAAACAATACCAACTTAGAAATTCCTTACTTTGGACATTCACAAAAAGGTCTAAATAATAAATGTTTCATGACACCTCTGGCTGTTCACGTGAAACTGTATACTGTCGTTAGCAATCATAGATGGCCCCCTGTTTGAGTTTTTAAGACCCCTGGCTACGAATCCGGAGGTCATGGTCAAAGCCCACAATTCATTCATTTAAAAAAAAAAATTTAAGGATTGTATTAGTATGTAACTGAAGGATTTTAACCAGCGATTCCTGAGCATATTTGGAATAAAAATTTAACCAACTCATCTAACCTAATGTAACTTATTTACTAGTGTCCGACCGAAACAGGAATTCCTACTGAAACCGAATCTTCGGTATCTGTCTCACTTTTGGCCGAAACCGAATCCAAACCTTTTTTTAGTAATGTTAAAAAATCTATCTTTCCAATCTATTTGGGTTATTTTTTACACTTATACAGTCAGTTAGTATGTAGGTGTTAAATGAAATAAAAATAACAATAATTGAAGTATGTTAAAAAAATTATATTACTGCTATAAAACAAACAAAAATTATAAAAATTAAACAAAACATGTTAACTATTTGGAACTACTGCATGGAACAAAAATTTGTCAAAAATAAACAATAAGAAATAAAGGAAGGACCTCATTAATTGAGTATTTTAATTTTAATTGCGTTGACAAACACAGCATTCTTATTACGCATGTTAAATGAAATAAAAAAACAATATGTAATTGGATTGTGAAAAAATAATTACTTATTTATTTTATAAATACCAAAAAAAAACAAACAAAAATTTATAAATATTTTTAACTACTCCTTGGAACAAAAATTTGTCAATAATCAACACTTACATTATAAAGGAAGGACCTCATTAATTGAGTATTTTAACCGGCTGATGCGAACTCAGCTCATGATGGCGGGTGACACGAGCCACGAACTCACCCGAAGTCAGCCGAACGACGCGTGATAATTCACAAATGCAGAGTTTCGGTGCGGCCGAAGGTTCGGCAGATTTTCTGCCGAAACCGAAACTCGATTTTTTTCCCGAAACTTGCCGAAACCGGAACCGAACCTTCGGTCGGTCACCACTATTTACCCAATTTTTTTTTTTTTTTTTTCATCACTCTAAATGATTTTTCTTAGATGGTTTCATTCCGAGTTGTCCGGTCACTGTTGTTTTGTGTTCTTGTGATATTTTATTTTCAATTAAAAACTAAAATATTTTTCCATCTCACATTGCCACTGATTACACTGCCACACTTTGCGATTTATGCACTCAGTATCGTTTGCACAGTGCTGCTGGAATGAGACGGGGTGCATATCACGTGACTCGCTAGGCTGTACCAGCGGCCACATGTGATGGAAAAATATTTTTGAAATATATCATCTGACAGCAAAATGACATTATCACCAAATATTTTCAGAAATTGCTGGATAAAATCCTTCAAGTAAATTCTGATACCCTCTGAATAGTATATTTGCGTCACCTTTCTGAGTCATATAGATATTATAAAAATTCTTTCAATATCGCCCTGGTGAAAGATCACCATTCAGAATCGAAGCATTACTTGAAATGGCTTTATCCATGTTTGGTGACCAGATCTCAAAAGCCAGGTACTTCCCCACTTTTCTCTTCCCCATCTCCTTTTCCTCCCCGCTACCTTCAGCCTCACGACATACCCCAATTGGGAATGCCACTGAAGATTTAATGAAAACTTTATTTATTATTATGTCATCTTCTTCCAGTACCTGTTTGCCTGAGCGCTGGTCTCATAGAGAGAGTGTTCCCCATTCACGAGACAGAGAAACTCCAAGAGCTTCGGGAGAAATGGGTCCGTGCTGTATTTTCATCCCAACCACTTGGTAATTTTCTTTTAATTTTTATTTCTTTTATATATTCTATAATATTATTATTTAATTTATAAAAATAGTTTATTTAAAAACAAGTTCTGCTATGTAATAATTATTTTTACGCGACAGCTTTTTCGCCCTATGAAGACATTATCAAACTGTGGTTATACCACTTACAGACGATGCATTTATATAATTTCTAAAAAAAGTACTTATTATGAAGAAAAATTATTGCTTTTATTTTTATTACCTACGCCCTTATTAACTTCAGATTAAAATGACGGAAAATATTAATGGTTATTACCCTTTTAAAGATTCTCCAATTACCTCGTTGTTTATATTTGACTGAATTAAATTTGAAGGTCGTTAGTCTGGTTGTTGTGTGAGTTATTCCAAAATGATGACTCATTGATTTATTTTTCAGTATAATTAAGTATTTGAAATTGGCTTAAACATATCTAAGAGTGGCGAGCGAATTATATTTTCTCTCGCTGTTTGCCACTCTTGATAAAAATAAATAAGAAAAAGTTTCTTTTATCGTAAGACACTACACTCTTTTTTACATTCATACATTTTATTTTAAAACCATTACATCTGCCTATAGCTAGACTGCAAACAAAAAAATTTGTAGAGATGGTCGATATTCCCGTCACGGTAATCTCACCGTCTGTCTCTGGAAACGTTGATTGATAGTATTTATATGAGTAACTGGTTAATTTTGGAACTGGTTCCTTTTGGAATAATTAAAAGAATATTTGAAAAATTTTAAGATAGCGACAACTCAGAAATGCGCTAAAAAAACCCTCCCCGTGGGTTTTGGTTATCGAGTCTCCTGTATTTTTGAAATCCTCCGTGGTCGAGGGCTAAGGCTCTCGACTAGCAATCTGAAGGTCACGTGTTCAAATCCCAAGTGAATTTTATTTGATTGATTTGTATTATTTCACAATTTAAACATTTCAAATAACATAAGGAATATTATCGGCACTTTTCAGAGCAGAAGATGCTCTCAGTATTGCCCTGGTGTAAGCCCACCATTCAGAATTGATTCGTTGCTTGAAATGGTTTTAGCTTGTTTGGTGACCGGATTTGAATAGTAGGCACTTCCTCACTTTCCTCTAACCCATCTCCTTACTCTCCTCAGTACCTTCAGCCTCACATCATACTTTTGGGGATGCCATAGTCTCACTGGCTCCAAGCGGTACCATCTGTAGAAAGAAGATCATCTCAGAAAGGGCGTGGTTTATTAATAGTTAGCTAGTGCTAGTTGGTGGCTTGCCACACTGCATTCGCCGCCCGCACATCCCTTCATTCCGGACAACACTGGGAACTACAGTATTGATCTAACCTAACATTTATTAAATATTTTTTTGTTATCAGAGGAAATCAGTGCATACTTTGGAGTGAAGGTAGCCATGTACTTTGCTTGGTTGGGTCACTATACCTGTGGACTGACAGTTCCCGCCATCTTGGGATTCATTTTTTGGGTGAGTTATGCATTCTTTTATTTTTCATTATCACCACATTCTGGCACAGACCCGGTTAAAATCACGGGATATTATAATAATAATTGAAGACAATCAGAAATTTACTTTTAAAGTAAAAAAGAAATTATTATTTTTGAAGATTATAATTTAATGATTCCATGACAGTTAACCCATTGGCCACAGAATTAATGAGCTAAAAAATTGGCCTTCCCCACCGAATTAATTTTGTACCAAAAATAGAAACCTGCACTGGTGTACTAAATCTATTGTAACTTTTGAACCGTATATTCAAATAAATTTTATTTTTTTACATATTGGATTAAGGTGAAGAAAAAATATTAAAATATGTTTAAATAAGGTCTCGAATATAACCTTCTTTTTTTTCATAAGTTTTTTTCCACATTTTTATTCGAAAAGTTACAAAAAAACATAATACAGTGAAACCCTCTTAAGAAGTTTTCCAAGGGACCGGAAAAAACAAACTTCTTAAGCAGGAAAACCTTATATGTGGGAAAAATTGGGCCAATCTTGGGCCGAGGGACCGAAAAAACCAAACTTCTTAAGCCACGAAACGTCTTAAGAGAGAACTTCTTAAGAGGGTTCCACTGTATTCATAAATAGAACGTTTATAATTTTTGTTTCTTATGCATTTGTATAGGTACTAAAACCTAATAAAATAATTTGCTCAAAGCAATCAGGGACGTTCAGGGTCACTATCAAAAGCCTAGAACCGCTCGCAATTTTGAATAAATTAAATGGCGGCTGGCTGCATATAAAACTTGGAACACAAATATCAGGGAAAAAATATAAGAATCATATTATTGCCAATTCAATGAAATGAATGATCTATTACCTACAGAGCGTTCGGCATTCAAAATTTTATTAAAAAATGTTACTGTCGTGCTCGTTGTCCGTTTTTTGGCGGACCTTCTCTAGCCCGTCAGCGCGCCGGGGTTTGTGGTTAAGTACCTGAGTTGCACACCCGGCACTCTGCCAGGGTTTGTGGTCAATGGGTTAATCCCCGACAGTTTCCCCCTCAGTATTCTTATATACAATATGCAGTGGGTTTAGAGAAAATACAGTATACCTACTTACTCAAAATATATCTTAAGATTCGGAAAGTGTGTGCAGAGAGAATGTACCGCCGAGTAACAAATGTATTAGAATCATTTTCATTTAAATTCATCAAAGATAAAACTACTCATCTATAATAGAAGAGAAAAAACGAGGTAGACCATTCAGACGGTGGGTTGACGACATCAAAGCCATAGCAGGTGGTACATGGACAAGAGTAACTAATGATAGAGAGAAATGGCGACAGTTGGAGGAGGCCTTTGTCAACTAGTGACATACAGACAAGGAGTCGATGCATGATAAGTGTTATAAATAATGTTATGTAATTTACTGTATGAATAAAGGCTATTATTATTATTATTATATATTATACCAGCTGACCCGGAAAACGTTTTACCGCCTCAGAATCAATGGCTGTTGTGTTGTTAACTTATTAGCTGAATTAAATTCAGTTTTTTTATTAAGTAAAAAATTACACAATGAAGCAATTATCGATGCTCAACTGTCCATGTTTTGTTTTTGTCAGTATCAGAGATTGCGTTGTATACGGTTGATTTTATAACTTTTCCACTTACTTAAGGGAATTGCTTTTCATTTTGTTTATACATATGAGAGAGATTTATTTAATTATTGTATTTTTCCTTTGGAGGCGTGCAGACATACGTTCACCGTTGGTCCCATTTTCGACTGTTGACATTTAGTGTGTAAGAAAGAGGGGTAGCATTATATGTTAAAGAACAAAAGCAAAACAATCAGCGCGTCGACATTTGACGTTTTTGAATTTTTGGAATTCACTCACTACTCAATATTGTAGGTACTTATCACAATATTCCTGCAACTCTTTCAAAAGATGAGAATTCGTTTCATACAAAACGTATGAGGAAAAGAATTTTCAAATTTTTTTTTTCGTAAATTTTTCCTATGTTTTAATAGCTATTCTGCTATTCAGGGTGGAGACAAATCCAACAAATCAAAGATCATAAAAATCGGTCCAGCCGTTCTCGAGTTATAAATGGTTTAACTAACCTGACTTTGTTTTATATATTATATACCGGGGTACAAGTACAAAAATCGACACTGTAAATAAATTGGTTTGCAATCCATACCAAATTATTATTAAATGTATTTTGTAGTCTATTTTAGGTTTGAAATTGGTAAATAATGCACAAAAAATTATAATTTTATGATAATTATAGTTTCGGGGGGCCAACTGTTGTGGGATCAACTGTCAGGTCTTCTTATTACCCTTGTCCTATTCGGGTCGTGGACCCATTGCATCGAGAAGGCTCCTCCATACGTCCCTGTCTTGTGCTGATTGTTCGGTCTCCGTCCATGGTAGATCCATCCTCTCTTCACACAGTTTCTGGAGTTGCCTCGCCCAACTGTGTCTGGGGCGGCCCACTGGACGTCTACCCTCTGGAATCGCACTCAGTATCTTCCTCGGAATTCGGTCATCAGACATTCTTAGTACATACCCAAGCCAACTCAATTGCGATTTTTCTTTGAAGAGTAGCAGTGGTTCAATGTTTAGATCATCTCGGATCGTCGAGTTTCTTATATGATCCCATTTCGGCAGCTTGGACTCTGGAGCGTGTTCGTTCATTTAGCATCCATGTCTGGTGGCCGTAAGTGAGCGTCGGGCGGTATACCGTTTTAAACACTGCCATCTTTGTTTTGATGCTGAGCTCGGCTTTTCTTATTACTGAGCTGTAGAAAGGACGCAATACACTGCTTGCCGTACTTATGAAGAATAATTACGGCAAGGTCAGGTCACCTAATTTAATATCCCAGAGTTAACCTAATGAATACTTGTGTTTCCAGGTGTTCATGAGCAGTGTAAGAGAAAGTTGGCGTGATATGGCGTATGTGCTGTTTTCTATCTTCAACATTCTCTGGGCGTGCATTTACCTTCAATCATGGAAGAGGTAATAACGTCTACATTTTTGTAAATGTAAAAAATTAAATCCTATTGTTCATTTTCTCTGTTTACTGAAATGTTTTTTTTTTTTTTAGATATTCTAATGAACTTGCGTATCGTTGGGGAACTTTGGACCAGCGCGATGATCTTCTAATTGAACCAAGGCCATTGTATCAGGTACATTTAATATTCTAGAATGTATCATTTTTATGACACCACTTAAATCACATTACAAATAATAGTATGAACTCATTAGGATTTTCACTGAGAACCATTAAAAATTTTAATTCACTTCCTGTCATGAAAATTTTATTTTTTTATTAGTTTGTAGCCAATTAGAATATAATTTCATCATTTGGTCACCTCATCATAAAACTCATATAAAAATTTCGAAAGAATTCTTGAAAGTTTGTACAATTTATTAATTTTATGTTTAATATCCCCTTAGAACATATTAACTACATTTTTTTATTAAATCGGTAAATAAACATACACTTGAGGATCGGCAAAGCATAAGTGACCTATGTTTCTTTTTTAAAATTGTAGATTTGGGGGCTTTTGAGTGTAAACAATTTAAGAGTACCAACCTGATTCACTAAGCATAAGGACCTATTTCAATGTCACCATTCATAAACAAATTATGTAGCAAACTTGCCAATTCCTCGCTTATACAGTTTAGCAAACAAGTATAAAAATGGTATCGATATTTTTAATGTAACTATTTCTATGTTTAAAATAAACTTAACCCTTAAAGTCTATTTGTTCGGTTTTCAGAACAACTCAAATATGTCTCATGGAAATCGTTTTGTATCCCATACTATCGAAGTGAGGAATATGATAACAGTTCTTACCTACATATTTATTTTTCCTCCTATTTTGATACTGCTTTAATGACATCAATTATTATTATAACATCATTCTTATAACAATGTTATTAACTTATAGATATTAACTTACTAACGCATTATTACCTGTTTTTAACTTTGCAAGTAACTGAGTTGTCATTAAAATTATGTTATTATTACTACTGTTATGTGTAAAAGAAAAGGAAAAAAATAAAAAGTAAAAAGGGAAAATATACTTAAAATATAACCAACACACGACTGTAATATAATATTATATATATATATATTCATGATATTTTTTTTGGATGAAATAAATAAATTTAAAAAATAAAATAAAAAAACGGTGTTAAGAAGGGAAAATACCTCGCTTTATACGCAAATATAAAAATAAACTCAAAGGAAGTAAAATGTAGACCTTTTTGAAACCAAAGTTTCGAAATGCAATTTGAAATAAATTTATGAAACTTTAGGAATTTCTTATTAATTATTTTTTTATCAAACCACAAAAAAGTGGGTGACATAATGTTTGTTATACATTTCGTCGCCTCAGTTCTTATTTGTCTGATGGACCATTTTATGTTTTGTTCAATCTCCACTTTAAAATAAAAAATAAAGTATAAAAAATTATAGTTAATCACTTAACTAAGAATTATTTAAACTAATGAAACCTTTACCTTTACGGAAATACTTTGTCTATCGTAATGTTTCATTGAAATAATGAAAGAAAACCTTCTCCTCCTATAAAATTTTCTAATGGTCTGTTGGACAATAACAAACTAAGGCGACGATTTGTCTAATAAAAAGTGTATATGTTTTTATTTTTTTCATTAACAATAATTTTAGTTAGAAAAAACATAAGGTGAGCCATTTTTAAAACTTTTTTATGTTTGCGTGCAAAAATTATGTGTTTTTCTGTTTATAAAATTTGAACACATATTTCATCACCTTTCAAAAACGGTTTTTAGTTTTCGAATATGTTCGGAAATATTCCATTTAGTTGCATTTTATTGTAAAGCAGAAATATTTTGACCATCTAAAAAATACACAAAATTTGTGAAGGGTTAAAGCTCTAATGCCGTGATGTTACCATTGTTCAGGGGGAAGTGGTGGTGAGCAGTGTGACAGGTCGCCCCGAGCCAGTGTACCCCGCCTGGAGACGTCGCTTGTGGAGACACCTGGTCAGCGCCCCCGCTATTGTGCTTTGCCTCATAGCCGTGGCACTCACTTCCTACTGTATGCTGGTCATTCAGGTAAAATCCTACTTATATCTTTACCTTTATTCTGTCTACGTATGGTAAAGTACCAACTACCTGGCACTCTAACCACTAGAGTTTTCCGCTATATAATTGATTTCAACCTCCAGCCTTAGGGAATTTTTCAGCCTTCGAAATCCAAAAATGTTTTTTTTAATATGTAAACACGTCATCAATGATTTGTAAGAATTCGGAGAAGATTTCAATAATTTCAGTTTGTGAAATTTCAAACAAATAATTCAAAAGTGATGCAAGTAATCTCAACTCCATTTTCGCTAGGTAATACTTGGTGATGTATATATACGTACACTTTGTTTTGCGGCTTAATATTAAATATCTGAACCTTTCTAGGACTGGTGGGACGAGCGTGTAAAGTCACGCGCCTTCGTGTCGTGGCTGGCCGTGGCTCCTCGCCTGACCCTGGCCGTCATGATCGCCGCCATGGACCACTGTTACTTCCGCATCGCCACATGGCTCAATGACAAAGGTAGTGGCCACCCTGATACACCTCTTTTTGCTAGCATGCTATTTGACCCTTATTTGACAAGTCTAGTACCATAGAATATATAAGAACACAATAAATGCCCTGTGGAGGTGTTTCGTGATCCAAATGTTTGTCCAAACGACGCTTAAATTTCCAATACAAAACTGTGTTTACGAAATTCAAACAGGATGGAGCTCTACAGTGTCAGGAGAAAGTAAGTGAGACAAAGCACATTAGGCTGAATGTAGCATTTGTTTCGATTCAAATTTATATGAAAGACACTTCTGGTTTTCTTCTTTATTCTATGTCTGGTACGTAATTTACTGGCAGATTTATATTCTGAAACTTATAATAATTTATTACTTGGTTTCACCCGAGATTTCAGCACTTTTTCAAATTCTTTTTTTTTTTTAACAATTAAAATTTATTGAAAATACAATATGGCGTATTTTGTATATTTTTTAAATCTCTTTCAAAATAATGCTTTTATTTTTAAAATAAACAGATACACTTCTTGTGAAATATTGCTCTTTAAAAATCTGCTACAGTGAAACTATCGAAGTTTTCTAAAGGCGCGGAAAAAAAACTTCGGTAAATTTTCAAAATCACTGGACACGCTTATACGAATATTTTTTAGAAAAATTCTTTAGATTAACCTTAATTACTACAAAAGATAACTTTATGCTTTTGGGGCGCTGGAAAATACTGCATTCAAAATGTCAATTACGTAAAATTAAAATTTGTTTTCACACATGAGACCTTTTCAATTCGTGGCCATTTACAATACTTAATTTCTGTCATTTTGTTATGTTGGTTTTCCTGATACCATATGAAGGGCTAGATGCTAGTTTGTAGCCGACTTCATGCAGTAATGCAACTTGTAGCTTGTCGTTATGTTATGGTAATATATAAACTATTTTTTCTAAATTATGTACCTTTGTCAAGTAATAATTGTATTTATTTTCATAAGTTCTTTGATCATTGTTTAAACATCTCATTAAAACACTATTAATTTTTTTTTGCATGTTAATACTCCTCCCATAAATACGAGCTCTTGAGCTCAATTTATGGAGTAATAGTAATATAAAATGAATTATTGTATAACCTTGCACATGTAATCATTTGTATTGTAAAAAAAAAAATCTTGAAATAAATAAATAAAAATAAAATAAAAATAAAAAAAATATCGGGAATACTAATATAATAAAATTACAGAAATTATTGTAAATGGCCGTGAATTGACGTGGTCTCGTATGCGAAAGCAAATTTTCATTTTACCTAATTGATATTTTGAATGCAGAATTTTCCATCGCCCCAAATGCGAAAAGTTGTCTTTTTTAGTAATTGATGAAACCAAAGATTTTTTAAAAAATATTTGTAAGGCGTGTTCAGTGATTTTGAAAAATTACCAAAACTTTTTATCCAAAATCCCATCCCATCGGAAATTATTTTCACTGAAACTGACCACAGCAACTGAATTAATTTTGGTACTAACTTGTCCTGGTTTATTGATTAAATCACATAAGTACGATGTCAATTCATATTACTTTTTACGTAAAAAGAAACGTGCTTTCGGGAGCCCTAAATTATGGCAGTTCGGAGGTATGGCCTTCGAAGATAGCCGCCTTAAATTATGGCGGAATGGGTTAAGCGGGAAAATCTTATATGTGGGATAAATTGGGCCATTCAGTCTTCAAGGGACCGAAAAATCCAAACTTCTTAAACATGAAAACTTCTTAAGAGGGTTTCACTGTAGTAAGTGTTATTAATTGTATGTCGTGATCTAGATTATATGATGGACTTTTTTGTATTCCTAACACTTTGTAGATTATAGAGCCATTTATTTACAACACTTTTCAACTACAACTGGTATTTTAATCAACACTTTTATAACATTTTTTGGTACAGCCCGACCCCCACAAATGCCTTTAAAGATAACCTTTTACAAAGACAGTACGAATAAGAGTGAGACGTTTTTAAGGCCAGTAGCCTTTTTTATATCAAATCATAACAAAGTCAAAACGGATATTACTCTGTTGATATTGAAGCTAAGTTAGGTCGGTAAGTAGGAATCTGGAACACCTATAGGCTGATTTTAACATAAAAATGCTAATAGCTAATTAAAGACCATTAAGTATAACAAGGTAACATAGATGTCGCTAGTGACCCAATTCTTAAGAGTGTTTAACCAGAGAAAACCATAAATATGTCATTTTTAAATTAGTGTTTAGACGTATTGACTCTTTTCCACAAAAATTTATAAATTAGTAAACGTATGTAATAAATTTTCAGAAAAAATGTTTATTTTTAATATAATAAGGTTATACCATAGGTCGTTGGCGGATTTGTTAAATTTTCAAAAAAGTACATGTATTATACAACACCCATTTCAAATCATATAATCATGCAGTAAAATAAATCAATATATTATCTGGTAAACGTATGTAACAGAATTTAAATTTTATTTTAAATAAAATTATTAAAAAATATATAAGTACATGTGTTTCTTGACGAAAATTGGTCCGTTTGTGCATTTATTTGCGCACTTACAGACTAATATATTTCAGATTTTTTTACATTCTAATTTTGCTAAGACATTATTGAAAAATGATAAATACTTATGATCAAAAAATAATTACAAAAAGTACATAATTTTAATACTTTTATCGTCACACCTTTCAGCATTTTTTGATGCAGGTATAAATTAAAGCAACTTTGGAATGAAGTAAAATCGATATTGAGTTATAATTTTAAAAAGCTGGTATGGAGAATACCTTATCTTTCTCATTGGAACCGCCCTGTAAGATCGTAAGAACATCTTTCGACGAAATGTGGATTTTCGTCCGCTGGCTGGTTATGCGCTCTTAACAGTAAAAATTTTGTGTATATTTAGTAGATAATTTGCTTTCAATCCTGTTTTTACTACCTAAAATTATATACCTATTGGATAATAAATAATAATACATGTAGATAAATAAAATAAAAATTATAGATCTCAGCTAGTGTTGTCATTACGCTGAGTTTAATTTTTTTACAGTAAAATTATTTATTTTAAATAATTACCTACCCATGTATTTAATATAATACCTTTTTATTGACTATTGATTTCAAATTACTTAATTTAATGATATAATAGAATGGCAATGTTAAAGCTGTCTGTGACAAAATAATATTTTATATTTAACTTATCTTACTGAAAGGAATTACATTTCATGCAGTCATCTATCGATTATATTTGTTGGCACACTATAATACCGCCCTTCAGGTTTTTTTAATCTACAACTTATAAAACTTAAAACAATATTTTTGGTATCCAATAATTGAATAAAGTAGATATATCTTTTTTTAGCAATAATAATTGAATAAGTAACAAAGCCTGTTTTCCTGTTTTGGGATTTTGTTTGAATCAACAGTTTTACGCAATTAATTACATTTGGTTTTGAAATAATTATAATGCCTGTAAGATTATTTAGTTGTACAAAACAAACTCGAAACACTATTTTACTACTCCAGTGAATTAGCTCTGTTCTTTTTTTATTTCATTGCTTTCACTCTACTGTGGAACACTGTGTGAAGAAAACTATCGTCTCGACACCAAGTATGAGAACCATCTCATAGTCAAAGTCACTCTGGTTTGTATAATCCCTTATGAGATCTGGAGCCTTTGTAACCAACATCACAAGCTTCTAACACCAGGCGCACACAGATCACTTTTATCACAGCAACAGTCTTGTCTCAAAATCCATTGCAGTATGTATATGGAAGAATCGACTTTTTATATACTTCAATGGATTTTGTAAATATTGCATCAACAGTCTTGTCTCAAAATCCATTGTAGTATGTAGATGGAGGTAGCGACTTTTTAGATACTGCAATGGATTTTGAAACTGTTGCGTCAACAGTCCTGTCTCAAAATTCATTGCAGTATGTATAGGAAGGTGTGACTTTTTAGATACTGCAATGGATTATGAGACAAGACTGTTGACGCAACAGATATAAAATCTGTATAAGATAAAGATATTATATCTGTTGCGTCAACAGTCTTGTCTCATAATCCATTGCAGTATGTTTATGGAGATAGCCACTTTTTAGATACTGCAATGGATTTTGAAACCGTTGCGTGACAAAAGTCATTCTTGCGCGCCTGGCCTAATATTACACAGTGTCTGGAAACTCATCGTCAGACATCGCCTGCAAGTTTCTGGACACGTTGTAAAATTAAGGACACTCTCAATGCAATAATACGCACGAATGCTTATCAAAAATGATGCAATACAATCAACGACAAAAGTTACAATTTCACTCAACATTTTTTGCAAAAAAATTTACAAAGTAATTTAAAAAAAAAATTATGACTTTATTTAACCATTTTATTATTAACACCTTTTATTTCAAAATGCATGCCTTTTGTATAAAATTTAAAAAATTTTATGTCAACTGTGCCATTTTCTGTCTTTTTGGTAACGGTTATTTCTTTAGCTAAATAATCTTCTTTCAAGTACATATTTCCAATGAACGAATCACTTATTGTAATTTTTTTCTTTTTAGTTTCAATTTGTCAACTCTTTCTTGAGTTTATTCTACATCGCCTTCTACTTGCAAGATCAGGAGAAACTGAAAGAGGTGAGTATTTTATTTATAAACTATTATAAGAAATAGTCTTACTTACCTTGGAGTCACATTTAAACTTCGCATTTCGTCGCCTTAGTTCGTATTTGTTCAACAGACCATTAGAAAATTTTCCGGGAAGAGAAGGTTTTCTTTTATTATTTCAATGAAACATTATGATAGGTGTTCAAGATAAAGATATTTCCATAAAGGTAAAGGTCTCATAAGTTTAAATAATTCTTAGATCATTTTTTATACTTTATTTTTAATTTTAAAGAAGAGATTGAACAAATACTAAAAAGGTCTATTGGACAGATAAGAACTGAGGCGACGATTTGATGACCGTCAAATCGACAAACAGAGTCATTTCGAATTTTTGACATTGGATGGTCCACATAAAACCGCCGATTCTTGGTTCGTTCTAGTTTTTAATCAAATTGTGATCATCAGGTCATCTGACAAGCATAACATCGTGGCATCCGAATTGACAGATAAGGGAAAGCGGGACAAACTACATTAAGCGGAGCGGAGAGACGGCCTGACTGTCTGTCTCTCTTTCTGTAATTTGTTAATAAATGAATCTGAAAGTATACAGACACCCTGCACTGTAATATCACTATTTAGTCCTCAAAAAAAAAATCCGTTTACGAATTACTAGTCATTTTTACAATGGTGCGTAAATTGCTGAAGTTCAGGCTTGTTTCCAAAATCGAATATTTGGTTATAGTATTCAGCTAGATTGTTTTACAAATGTGTTATAATTTACTCCCACACGATTTGCATATGGTTCGGTTAAAAACGAATATTCAGACCCTGTGCAGAAAAGTTCCACAATGGACTGCGCTCTAAACTGTTGCCTTACTTTAGCGAATATTACTTTTCTGTGCAGGGTCTGATTATTTCAATATGTGGTCTCTTTGGTGGTCAACGTACGACTGATGTCTTAGTTTATTCAAAGTGTTCTCGAATCCTGGTGCCAAAAATATGAACACATGGTTTGCCAGATCGTTGAAATGATATCCAGGTTTTTTGTTAGGGCAAGCCTGTCAATTTGAATGTGTATTGTGACGGTTTAGCAGAGACAGTTCAAAAGTATGAAATTCAAGAAAGTGCTGATCGGTGATTTGATGGTCATATGGAGTTTGAAACAACCTAACCTTACTTTAATTATTTTATAACATTATAATCCTGCCTGAAAGTTTAGTGTTTTGTTTTCTTTTTTTTATTGGGTACTTGTCAAAATTTTTATCTATTAAGGTACGTTCACATTAGTCAAGTACACTCGCTACTTGATTCGCCGAAAACCGTTCGCATTACTTTCAAGTAGAGTACATTTGTGCCCGCCACCTGTTGCAAGATGACGGCTGATGATGGGTTGCTACAAAGCAAAGTAAATACGCCAATTAAGTTTATTTTCATGTGTATAATGTTTATTTTAGAAGAGGTGGAAGAATAAATTAGTAAGATGAAAATAAATAAACTATGGACACAAAAAGAGATTAATAGCAGCATAAATAAATAAATTTAGGTTATCATCTTCGCTCTTTCACCACGACTTTTCCGCGCGTTTACAAATGAACACTGCTAAAACGGTCAGTTCGCGCCTGTCAGTGCGCATGGACGCATGGAGAGGGTACTTACTCGCTCGAAAAATAGAACGAAATGGATTGAATCTACTAAAGAGCTGACTCACCCACTCTACTAAAATTACTTTATTCGGACGCGTTTAATTACTACTATACTCTCCACTCGACTAAAATACTTGCTCAATCGGAACGGGGCTTTATATCCTATTATTTATATAGTTTAGTCGTAGTTCGATGTATTGTAATTTTCTCTTGTTTATTGTCCTCAAATTACACTTATTTTGTTCTGTAAAATGGGGTGACTTTGATGAATGTTCAACTTTGAAACTTAATATCTATTTATTAAATCATTTGATGAATTTATTGCACATAAAACTATCAAATTATAATATAATATGTGTTAGTGGAGTAAAAAAAATGGAAACAAGGTCATCTAAGTCACTTTTGTGACTTTCACATACCATTTTTTATAAGTTTATTACAATGATACACTAAAAAATTTTTGAAAGAAATGCAAGTAGTTATGTAAATAAATCCATTGACACAAAGTTAATGCTTTTTACAAATACATGTATTAGATACAATATAAATTTCGCAAATAAATTATAATGGTTTAGGAATTTATAAAATGTTTTTACATTTTTCTCGGTCTCTAAATATAAAAAAAAAAAGAAACAACCATAGACAAATGAATATTAATAGACCAGAACAGAAAGGTGACGGGTAGAAACCAACTATAGCGGGACGAAGGGCAGGAAGACTGCTTTGGTGATATGTGATTCGTCAATATATAGGCATCTCGCATTATAATATCACTCTTTCATTCTTAAAAGTAAACTCTGCTTTTGAATGAATATACCTTTTTACATAGGAGGGTGAATTGTTCTAAATATAAAGTCTAAATATGCAGAGTAAGGTCGCCTATAAGGTCGAGTTCAATATTTTGTTGCTGTATTAAGTGAAGACACTTTTATAAATGTTTCATAATTTACTTACCCCAGTAAACAGGGACGGGCACACGCCATGTATCTCGAGTGACAGTGTATGTTACAAAAATGATCATATTATGTGATCTGAATTGGCTTAAAATAGTGTAAAATAATGCTTGCCTATGGAATGTAATACGACAATTTTGTTTATTCTCTTTTTCACTTCTATTTTTACACGTTTTCAAAACACAAGCCACTATGTTTACCGTTTTATTTCGTAAAATGCATCGATGAGTGCTCGCCCTAAGCCATACACGATCCCAGCCGGTTCCAATGGAATGGTTCCAATGGGAGGGGGAAATAATACGCTTTTATCGCTTAGGGCAGGTCTACTAATATTCATATGTCTATGGAAACAACTTTACGATTCAACCATTAATATGTTTGAATGTAACTAACTAGAAACTAACTGACTAGCACTTATTTTTAAAGTCAAATTGTTTCCAAATTTCCCGAAACATGATCAGAGTCTCCCTATACCACCTTACCTACAAAACTATTTCTTTCTCTTTCTCTTTGGTGTTTGTAAGTAATATAAGACAAGTATTACCACCTACCTACCCCAATTTTTTTACACATTTTTTAATTTGTTTTCCAGCAATTGGCAGCCCTGTTGATTGCCCGTCAGGTTCTGGGCAACTTGAGGGAGTCTGCTTGGCCCTACCTCTTGGAGCACTTGCGGTTGGCTAGACTGAGTCTTGCCCTTTGGGGGGCCCTGAGCCCTAGTCAAGGTTAGTCTCCGATGTATTACTTTTGTTTTATTTTCTTAATTATTGTGGTTTCTTTTATATAGGTAAAACTTTGAAATAAGGATAATGCAATATGTGAGATGTTTAAACAAAAACAGTTTCTCGAATTTTGCCAATAATTTGTTGGAGATAAGTCACACTTTTGACTTCAGTAGTGGAATTGTGTCTATTGTTAACATCTGTTGTCTATGTAAGAAGTAGCGGTTTCCGAGCGAGTACTTCCGCCCTCTGTAAAATATACTGGCCCGAACAACATGTCATTGTGATAACGCTTGTAATGCAATAAAGTGAATCATAATAATCAACTGCTCTTTGATTGTAAAACCATTGGCTGACAAGGAAACATTAAGGTTAAACGTCACGTACGTTATAATCTACGCATTCACAGATGGCGCCAATCAAATTATTTTAGGTTTTTAATGCTTTTTGCACATTACGCTTTAAAATATTAAGGTAAATTAATTGTTCGCGATCGTAAATATTTAATTGGAATATAAATAAATATTTTTGTCCATAAAAAAACCCAAATCTTTCAAGAAAGGCTGAAAAATACAATATTGGATTGAGTCACCGATACAAAATTGAATTTTTCAGCCTTTCTTGAAAGATTTGGTTTTGTTTATGGACAAACATATTTATTTATATTCCAATTAAATATATACGATCGCGAACAATTAATTTAGATTAATAATTTAAAGCGTAACGTGCAAAAAGCATTAAAAACCTAAAATATTTTGATTGGCGCCATCTGTGAATGCGTAGATTATAACGTACGTGACGTTTAACCTTAATAATCAAAAATTGTTTTTTAAATGATCCATTACTAAACTTCTTCATTTGTAAATTGTGCCATATTGCCCCACTGACCTGTTCCCGTTCTCACCTTTCCATTGACTTCGTTATCTATGTCTAATATTTATAATTAGTTTTAAATAAACCCTGAAGAAGTGAGCATTGCTCATCAAACATGTTGGTTTTCTAAAAAACAAAAACTTGGTAAAAACTAAGTTTTTTATTAATTTTGAAAATTATATGCATTTTCTTTTCATTTCCCTACTATAAATAGGTAAACCTTCTCTTTGTCATATTTATCTATGGTTCCTTATTAATTTTTTTAATTCTTTCATTTTTTCTTTCAGAAAAAGCCCCTGGTAAATTCGAAAAGACCGACAGTAAAGAGGGCACTCCTTCAAAAGGAACTCCCACCGCCAACAACCATGAGGTGGTGCTAAACAGTGAAGAGGATCCGGCTAAAAGTGCCGTGGAAAGTGGAAAGGAACCGCACGAGGGGAAGCAGAGGAACATCAGTCAGGCGGAACTGGAGTCACAGCTTTTTAGGGTAGGAAAACTTTACAAATTTCTTAATTACACATTGAAATTATATAATTTAGAAAAGTACAAAAAATTAGGTTTCGACCGTGGTATGTATATAGAATGCTGATTGACTGTGTGATGACAATGTTACGTTTGAAATTCTGCAAAACACCCCAATCTAAAGGTGTTTGACCACCGCAGCCGTCACTGAGAAACGAGATTATTTCAACCCGAATTCGAAACATCATGATGGCAATCGACCGATCTCGGTGGTTTCGACGTGTATTTTAATTTTGACACATAACTAACACAAAACAAAAACCTATTATCGCCACCACCGGAAATCTCTGGTGTAGTGGACAAGTTGAGACGTGAAAAATATATGTATTTCTGGCATATCGGTCCGTCACGATCTCGGGCCGAGTTCTAGCGGCAGCCCAGAACTACTCACAATCTCTGCAGCCAAGATGACGGCGTTTGGATGATGGACTTGAGGTGGACACCCGGCCATAGTAGTGTGAATCGCTACTTGGACAACGTCATCTCTTTCTCGGTGACTGCGGCAATGGACCAATGCCGAAAGTGTTTGCTTTTTTCCTCTTCTGTAAAGTAAGCCATTTTGTGGATAGGATGTATTGTCAGAATGCTCATTTTTTTTTTTCTTTTTTAAAAAGAAAGACAAACATTCCCGGGTTACGAATAGCCCAACAATGTTTGAAAATGTCCTACTACCACCACAGAAAGCCGAAAATGTTGCTTGTGTTGTGATGGAGAATTTAGCCAGCCGAGGAATCGAACATGCGACGACGGCCGGGTGGGACCCAAACGCTATGCCCACTCAACCACTGACCGGTCAAATGATGTCTTAATTAAAGTTGAGTGATTTTTTTACAGTATGATGGCACTTTTGCCGAGCATCTGGAGATGGTGATGCAACTAGGCTACGTGGTGCTATTCTCATCCGCCTTTCCACTGGCCGGACTATGTGCGCTGGTCAATAATCTCATTGAGGTGCGTGGGGATGCCTTCAAGCTGTGCTTCGTCACACAGCGCCCCTTCGGACGGAGGGTAAACAGTATCGGCTCTTGGCAGGTGAGAACTGTTGATTTTAAGCAAGTAAAACAAACATCGTGAGATAGTCATGCAGCTGGCCTATTTTTATTTTTTGTTTTTGTTTATTAGAGAAACAAATACTTAATATGTATAATATAAAGGCATTACCTTATTAAACACATTGTTACATTTTTACCCTTTTTAAAATTCTACCGAGATGAGCAACGGCTCGGTCCCCCTATTATAGTTCTGAAGGAACTGCTTTGTCCCACTTAAGAATTAAAAAGGAAGAAAGTTTTATAGAACCCTAGTGTATTAAATTTGTAAAACAAGTTTTCAAAAAACCAATACCACAACAAAATGAAATGACAGAGTGCATTTACAATGGAGCCCATAGTAACACTCTTCGTTATCATCTAAGCAACAACTGATTTATCATATAATAAGTAATTAATATAGGGGTTTGAGCAGGGTTTAGTCAAGCTCCGAATCTAATATCTTTGAGTTTTATCTGTAGAGGACAATGGTAGTGTTGCTTTCGCTGGTAGGACAGTTACATTTTCGAAGACATAATTTTGCAAAAAACAAATAAGTTGTTACGAAAATAGAATTAGCTGGCGGATAGCGAAAATTTTGCATCGGTACACGAAGAGTTAATCATGCTAGCAACCAAACATGTTAGCTGATTGCAGGAAGTTCAAAATAAATTCATAAAAATCCATAGAAATCACCTACCCAAATTTGAGTAGCTTTCACTCAAATGGGTAACAGTTTAAGTGTTTTCGCTATGAATGTTAATAAATCTGTTCTCTGTTTCCAGAGTGCAATGGAAGTGATGGTGGGGATAGCAGTACTGGTAAACTGTGCCTTGATTGGTCTATCTGGTACAGTTCACCGAATGTTCCCAGAAGCCACATCCATTCAAACTATACTGGTTATTGTTGCTCTTGAGGTATGCTATATTCATTATGATCTAATATATATGTATTTATTTTTTTACATTAACTTCACACAGGAAGCCCTGAAGAAAATAATTTATCTCGGAGCCTATGGCAACTTTGTGGGTTCTATGTGGATGGTCTTTTTAAGGAAAAGAAGGAGAAGAAGTTCTGGAAGGGGAAAAAGTAGGAATCTGTGACCAGGAATGATAGAAGTATGATTCCATCCCTCCCATTGCAGAGCAAGGCGATGGGTCGAAAGAGTCTGGATGGAGAGGTCAAAGCTTCTGCCTCAACCAACTGAAATATTTGTGTTAAGTTTTAGCATATTTTATGTGTCGACTATAATCCGCTGCTTTCAGTAATTGGTCACTTGTTCAGTTTTTGAGGTGACAGATTAGTGAGAGAATAGTGTACATGCATAAATTGGAGTTATGAGCCAAACGGCGCCTTAGCTCCTTGGCAAGTTGGTGCCCGAAGAGGACTACTCCGATTGTACCCCTACAGGATGTGCAATGGAAGTTAGATTATTTAGTGCAGCAGTTGTCAATCTTTTTGAGCCTGCGTACCCCTTGACCCTTACTACAAATTTGTTGTTCCCCGTACCCACTATCTCTCTTTTGTACATGTGTTTCATTTGTAATTTTAAATACTCTCATTATTACATTAATTTATCAATCAAGTCGCACAAATACAATTAATGCAATTTTATACAGAGTGTAACATGAATTTGGACATTTTTAATCTGTGATTCTACATGCGTTCCACGATATTGGGTACCCCCAAACTGGCTGTGCCTACCCCAAGGGGTACGCGTACCACAGGTTGAAAACCACTAAATTAGTGCATTCTTTAGTCTGATTTAATAATAATAATAAAAACATGTATTCATCAATAGATTATTTACAATTTTTTACTTTTTATTCATTCATCATTGATTCTATTGACAAAAAGGTCACTGCTCAGGTTTAATTCAGGATTTCTCCTGGAAAGTAGCTGGTTTTCAGCAGTGCCTCTATGTATTTGTCTATGTATTGTATGTTCAGCACGTGATGCTGGTGACTGTGTTGATGATTAAACTGGCCGTGCCGGAGCTGCCCTCGTGGCTTGCCACCGAAATGGCCAAAGTGGAGTTCCAGAGAAGGGAAGCCACCAGAACCATGCACACTCCCCTACAGGTAACCTTTTGTTTATTTCTATTATTATAGATAATAAAAAGTTTATATTATCATGGTCTTGAAGAAGGTTCAAATCCGAAACCAGCCGACTGTTGTGCGTTATAAATAAAAATTTTAATTTTAAATTATAATGTCATTCCACAAAGATGTTGGTTTCTTCGATAAGGATAATAATGTTGACATTATTTTTTTTTATTTTTTTATTTTGTACGACAGACAGGTAAGTCCAATTACGGTACAATTTTCTTGCAACTAACAATACATATACATAATTTTTTTAAAACATGTTATAGTGATATTGAACACATCTATATCCGCTGGTAGAGCATTAAGCAATGTCATACCTCTTGTCATGCTATGTTGAGCCATGACATCTGTCCGCCCCTGCGGTATGTAGAATAGGGCGTGGCTACGAGTTCGACAGTATTTGTCAGGAACGAATAAGCCACAGCATGACAGGAGATATGGACAATCGATGAGGTTTTTTATTAACTTTAATTCAAATACCACGAGTCCGGCATTACGCCTGGTCTCCAGGCTTTGATAATTTGTCTCCTTTGCAGTTCCACGTGATGCATGAATTTCGATCGAATTATATTATACGTATTATATCGACAGTTCCTTTTATGGAGATTTTCGTCGCATCAATTTTTTTTTGTATTGGTGCATTTATCCAAAAGATTGCGACTTTTATTTATTTATTAACTATTAATTAGCTTTTAGTAAAAATTACACTGTATTCATTATACAAAATTTAACTGCCTCAGTAACAATTTTTTGTATTTGTTTTATGATAAATTGAAGATGTCCACTGATTTGGTATAATTATTTCCCTCCATTAGTATTCTGGACAATGAGGAATACATATAGTAGTTAGTTCCAGAATTTCTGCACTGAAATAAATAGAGATTTAACAGATAGTTGTTTGGCTGGATACCGGATATCCGGCGAGCTGCGAGGTCGGATGGCCGGATATCCGGCAGCCGGATATTCGGCCCATTGTCTCGTTGCATGTCGTGATGAGTTCAGCGCCGCACAGGTGCGGCGAACGCGATCAGATCAATTTGGGCGGTTTCGGTTGCCATCGTGAGTATTCGTGAGTGATCGCGTGATTGTGTGATTGAATAGCGAAAATTAAATTAGTTGTTTACTTGCTACGTAATCTGAACTGAATCATGTATTAAGTTTTTTTGTAACTTTTTCGGTTTTAAAGGAGGCATCCATTAATTACGTGAGCAGTTTTTCTTCCAATCTAGACCCCCTCCTCCCCCATGGTGAGATAAATTTGGGCCAAGTTATATATTTTTTTCAAGTAACGTGAGATTTTTCTGTCTGGCAACTTAGAATTTTATTTAAAAAAATGTTGTAGTTCAGTAAAATTGTTAAAATATCCACTGTAAAACTTAGATTTTTTTTTATTCTTTCAATAGCTTGTACATGAATATGTATTGTAATGTGGGTTCCAGACGGGATAATTGTATTCATGTTTACTTCTAACGAAATATAACAGTTTAACACACTTATTTTTGTTGAAATTTGAAGTTAACATATCCTAACGTTTGTAAGCCCTTGTTAGAGACTTTCATAATATTTAAAATAGCATTTTGAGAATTAAATGGCTTGTATCGGCAGTCGGCTTCTGAATGTCCTAAATCATCTAAAATGTCCTCTGTTTAGTTGGAAAGTGGTGGTAACTCCAGCGGCACCAGCCAGGAAGACCTACTAGGACTGGACCAGCCGAGGAGTTCTGTCTCCGACGAAGTGACTATCACCCCCGAAGAGAGGCTGCTGATTGGGCGCTTCACGGTGCAGCCTGCCAAGGCCGGAGCCTTGCACCACGCCACGCCTGATGGGGGGGAGGGGGAAGGAGGGGATGATGTCTTCGGGGAGACCGAGCCGCTGCTGGCTTCCAGGACTGGCAGTCGGAGGGTTTCGGATAGAGAAAGTTAGTACAAATGCACACAGTATCCAGAAACACATACTACAAACAGGAAACTGCTGAATATACGTCACAAAAAAATAATTTTCAATTTTTCGGCAATTAATTGAATTCATAAAAACCACTTATCTATCGTTGACCAAATTTGGATAGCTATCGCTCTGATGGTTACTCACCTTGCAAAAAAATTTGTAGAACACATCATCTCGGCCTTTACTTTTACTGGGCATTTTTAATCACTCTTTTTACAAGCCTAAAAAAAATAAATTATCAGGCCTTTAAAATATGTTTTGCAGTGTTATAATAAACTGACAAACCTTTTTTTGGTTTTTATTTTATTGTAAAATGCAACAAATTATGTTTTTAGACACTGACCAGAAAACATAGAAGAAAGTAATATTGGTGTTTTAATGCATAAAAAGACACATTGCAATAAGTATTTGTTATCAAGATAAAAAATAAAATAATGAAATAATTTGGTTATTATTTTATTTATTTCAGGCGATGGCAGATCCCGCCAGAGTAGCATTGGGACACCCCCCCTCTCCAGCAGTCCCCGCCGCCCCCTCATCCCGGAAATCCCCGCCTTCAAGACCCGCAACACTCCCTCCCCCACCGCAAACCTGCCACAGGTAACTAACTTTCTTCTTTCTTGTGGGACAGATTAAACTACAATTTATATTTTTTTTTAATTTTTTCGTATTTTTTGCTTTGAATGGTTCCATCATTTCATCACCTCATTTGGATAGGGTTATAACTGAATTTTTTTTCAAAAATGACATTTGAATGCCAAAGCATTTCTTTTGCTCATTTCTATACCCAAAATAATTTTCAGAACCATCTGTGTTATATTTTCGTAGATATACGTGTGACAAAGTTCTAATAGCATCAAGCATTTTCAATAATAATTCATTTTACAAGGTTCTAACATCACTTACACTCCATTTTGTTTGTATCTGACAGTTGATCTTAAATACGAGGCGCATTATGGTTCATCATTTCATTTGGATATTGTTCTAACTAAGCCTTACCATTTTTTAAGCTTCTAAAGATGAATTTTCGTATATATAATAACTTTGTAAACACCACTTTTATTTTTATATACTTTGTACCGACCGGGTTTCGCTACAACCGTAGCTTCTTCAGGGCAGTATAATCATGTTAACAAATAAAGTATTTTAGTTTATCATAGGTATTTTAATGGAAAATATATTAAATAGGACGTGGCCCTAGCTTGAAATTGCATTAGGGAAATGTAATAAGAACCTTGTGCAATGAATTATTATGCCCTAGCACGGGGTTCTATTCACATGTTTAGGTACTTTCCAAAAGGGTAAGTATGTGTCCTTTTTAAATACTTTCCTTTAAAATATATTCAATTAAAATAATTTACACAAGATTCAACCTCAAAATCTGAAATTGGTAAATAGATTATGAGAAATCATCCTTGCAAATGACACCTCATATCTCAGAACAAGGTGAAGCTAAATTAGAACCCTATACAGTGAAACCCTCTTAAGAAGTTTTCCAAGGGACCGGAAAAAACAAACTTCTTAAGCAGGAAAACCTTATATGTGGGAAAAATTGGGCCAATTTTGAGCCAAGGGACCGAAAAAACCAAACTTCTTAAGCCACGAAACGTCTTAAGAGAGAACTTCTTAACCTTTCCGGGAGTAAGTTTCGCAACGCTGGCCGTGCTTTGGGGAGTGAGTTTTTTTTTTATTTAAAAAAAAATATTTTTTTAAATTAAATATATGCTTTATGGTAGTATCAATGACCCAAAAATGGTAAAAAAAATCGTACTCACCATTTTCAGCTTTTATCGCCAAAAATCCGTAATTGTTTTTCAGGGGTCACAAACCACTGGCACATGAATAAAACGGTAAAAAATGTATATAACACAATTATTTTCACATAACACTTGGCATATGAACAAAACAGTAATAAATGTGTATAACACAATTATTTTCACTTAACACTTGGCACATGAACAAAACGGTACAAAATGAGCATAACAGAATAAATTTCACTTATCACTATCTTTGAAACGTGTATGGAGAAAACTTTAAACTATGTATGCACATAAAAATAAAAATTCAATTAATAATTTTTTTTGTGTGGAAATCCATGAAACACGGATGTACACAAAGAGCAACATCACACTCATAACACATGTATCTAGTTTCTTTCCTTTGAGGTTTCCTTAACGATGTATGTGTGCACACAAAACAAAACAAAACATTAAATTCAAACGCAAATGCTCAGATATACCGGAAAAAAGTTATTTTTTTTACCGTTTGACACGTGGTTGGGTCACAAGAAAGGTTAAAATTTTAAAAACTATTCAAATTATATGTTGACACAATGTGATGCACTTTACCATTAACTTACAATCACATTAAAAACACAAAAACATCAAATTCAAACACAAATGCTCAGATATACCAAAAAAAAGTTATTTTTTACCGTTTGACACGTGGTTAGGTCGCAAGAAAGGTTAAAAGTTTAAAAACTACTCAAATTATTTGTTGACGCAATGTGATGCACTTTACCATTAACTTATAATCACATTAAAAACACAAAAACATCAAATTCAAACACAAATGCTCAGATATACCACAAAAAAGTTCTTTTTTTTACCGTTTGACACGTGGTTGGGTCGCAAGAAAGGTTAACAGTTTGAAAACTACGCAAATTATTTGTTGACACAATGTTTTGCACTTTGTTACGAACTTAAAATCACACTAAAAACATCAAATCCAATCTCTAATGCTCAGATAAACCAGCAAACTATTAACAATCGGCGAGAAAAACGTCAAAACGCGTGGGCGTCGAAATCAACGGTTGAAGATATCTGTATAAGTTCGAACTTGTATGTGTGACGTCATCAAAAATAAAGAATTCTCAATATCTCTGTCGATAATGAAGTTAAATGTATAAAAATGGTGTAAAGTTATAGCAATATGTCAAGAGATGGCAGTACGATGCATATTTACAGCATATAGGCGCCAAATTTAAGTTTGCGATGCTTGACGGCTATGGACGTCCATACTCCTTTGCAGAAAGCGCGCCTTGACGTTCAAATCCGTCCATACTCCCGGAAAGGTTAAGAGGGTTTCACTGTACAAATGAAGTGACGATTTGTGGATTTTTCGAACACCATGCTAGGCACATGCCCGTGTTATAGTAATAGTAATAATGCCTCTTTTTTATTTTTATTTATTAGCCAAGCAGTTCCGGTGGGGTTGAATCGGCTCCTGTCCGCAGCCCCCTGGTGGCAGAAATTCCTCCCTTTCGACCAAAGAAGACTCCTTCCCCGGAAAGGCACTGGCCCCATGTAAGTTATACATATTTTTACGGTTTTAGTTCTGGGAAGCAAAAATTATGAGGTGTGGGTTGATATCTGGGGGTATGTGTGTCCAGGAGTGATGTATGAATCCATCCATCCTATTTCGGTGCAAGGCATTGGGTCCGGCTAGAGAGGTCAAAAGGGTCTCCCTCAACTGTCCTCTCCCAAAACGGCCCCCCCGAATAGATTTGCAGATGCATCTGCCACCAAGACCTGGACAAGACAAGACCAAACCGCACCCCATGGACCCGGGAACTATTTTCGTTGTTGAGGGGGAATTATGCGCTACAAGCTAGTGTCGTCAACTAGTGAAATTTTGTCCATTCCGCTGCAAATTATAAACAGTCTTTAATTCTCGAACAACCCTCATACTTATATGTTGGTACACACAGTATTATAGACAAGTAGTTTTATTCTTGATGCATTTGAATGAAAATGTTTCAATTTGGGAGGCGGGTATGGTTACCCCCGCCCCGGGAACCATTTATTGGATAACCAACACCCCTACCATAGGTCACCCCTAGTGGTTTGCTACATTTGGTGACATAGCAGGAGTGCCCGGATTCATGAGGTGAGGTTTGTCCCGGTCTTGGCGGCGGACAGCTGCATGGCAGGCTGTATCGAGAGAGAATGGTTGAGGGAGTCCCTTTGACTTCTCCAGCCGTACTCTCTCAGAACATCGCCTTGCAATTGCGGGAGGGATGGATTCATACATCCATCACTCCTGAACACACTGACGATCAGATTCCTACCCACCCCTAATACCCTTTTCCTTCCCAGAACTTCCTCTCCTTCCTTTCTTAAAAAAACCTTCCACACAGCATCCCCAAATATGACATAATCCCTAGGGGGAATTATTTTCCTCGGGGCCTCCTGTGTGGAGCTAACGTTAAAAAAAAAAAATTTTACTTTGGTTATTTGGCGGTACATCCTTTCTGCACACCTCTTCGTTATATATAATTCGTTATATTCACACATTTAGTTATATTTTATGTAAGTAGGTATACCATATTTTCACTAAACCGACTGCATGTTGTATAACGTATGCCGGAGTCCAACTGTCAGCGGATTAACTGTCATGTAACCTAAATAACAGAACCAGATGCATTTTTTTTATAATTCATTTCAACAGAATTTAAGAACAGTTCAGAGCATAGTTTGCGATTTTTTTGGTAAAGGGAATTTTTTGTAATTTATTTTTAACTCCACTAATAAAGAGAGATTATCTTAAAAAAATATCGTACATATATTTTTTAAGAGCTAAAAATTTTTAATTGGAAGTATGTTATATTTCAGTAGAAATTCAGAATGCAAGGTTTTAATATTTTTATTATATTTTCCATAGGAGGCAGAGCACCCCGGAGTGCACCTGACTGTAGGCCCAGGGGGTGCAGAGTGGATCCCCCGGCCCCTGAGGGCTGCAGCCCTGGCAGCTAAGGAACCCCTGCATCGCTCTACTCACTGCATTCCTCCGCTGCCCTCCTTGAAGCTGGAGCGAAAGGTGAGACAGAGCACATTATTGTACCTGATTTACTTACTACATAGCTGGATCTGGAATTATGGACCATACGCTGCCCATGTGTGTCCTTTGCACTCACCCTTCACTTATTAAAATCAGGTCAGTTGCAATCGATCTTAACTTTTCAAGCATTAAATCAAAACCCCCATCGAAAGTCTGAGGTCTAATAACAAGAAGTTCTAATGTCTAGATATATTTCTACAGAATTCGCAATATCTTCTCCACTTGTTTATCCCTTGAGCGGCAGCAATCAGAGAAGTTCTTCTGGAAAACTAATTCCCTAAAATAATGGAATATTCAATGAAATAAAACAATTACTTTATTTACAACCACGAAATTTAATTTAATTTATTATGACAGGAAATAACAGCAGCAAGTGGTGTGACGGGCTCCGATCCGGAGCTGCTCGGGGCTCGAAGTGTGACCCCCACCAGTACCCCCCACCTCCATCCCCCCGCCCCACACTCCTCCCCACCCACTGCCCCAGCCTCCGAGAACGTCACCTCTGCTTCATCTGGAGAGGAGGATAAGCCTAAAGGTTGGTGGAAGTAATTAGTAGGATGTATTAATTAATAAATAGGAAGTATTGAATTGAAGTGTGATAGCTAAAGATTGGTGAAAGTATTTATAAATGTTGGTTGGTGAAAGTATTTAATTGCAATGTTATTGCAATGTTATGGCTAAAGGTTGGTTGGTAAAAGTATTTAATTGAAGTGTGATAAGGTTGGTGGAAATATTATAATTGTAGTGTGATAGCTAGGTACACGAAAAAAGTATCGATACTTTGTGGTATCGAGTACTTTTCCTTTCGATACCGATACTTTTGAACTCTATATTTTGTATTCGATACTTTTTCTCAATGAGTACTTTTTGGCAAGTATCGATACCTACAAAAATTTGGCTAAGCGGTTCATGTTTATGGCAACGCCATCTAGTTCAATCATAGCAAACCTTTTAAAACATTCCATTGCATTGGTAGTGGGTGGTTTTATATATTTATGCATTGGTATAATTGCAAGCACAAGCAATCTTGTGTGTCATGGAATGAATAGATGGCTTATAATTCAAGAAAAGTAAGTTTATTTTTTTATCTAAACATTTAGTTACTGAAAAACACCATTAGTTGAAAAAAATCTGAAAATTAACATACTGACTGTCCTGCCAAAACACAAAGTAGGGAAAAAATGTTTTGCAAAAAATTTGTTTTTCTTTATAGTTTGTGTTTTAACAGGGCAGCTGTGTTTCATTATTTATTTAATTACCTACATTTAGTTTTGCAGTTGATTATATACATAAAAAACATTTCACTTTTTTTATGAGTACCTAAGATAGCGATTTGTGAATTTACATTTATTGATTATACATGCTTAAATTTGATTGTTTCTTTTTTCATTTCACTGACGTTGACGTCCTTTTACCTTTTCTAACTAAAATAGATATTTGAATTGGAAAAAACTGATCCTGGAGAGGGGGGTTTGATATGTAGTTAGCCCGGTCAGAGCTGTAAATCAGGCCCTATGAAATGTACTCGATACTTTGAAATATCGATACTTTTGTTTCAATGCTTTTACGAGTGCGATACTTTTTTTCCGATACTACACATGAGTACAGTATCGATACTTTCTATTCGATATGGTGTCCCTAGTGATAGCTAAGGGTGGGTGGAAGTATTTCATTGCAGTGTTATAATATTTTATTATATAATGTTGTAATTACAGAAAAGAAGAAGCAAAGTCCAGCCACGGCGGCCCTGGTGAAGAGGGCTCGTTCCGTGGCAATCTTCTCCCTGCGACTCAGGAAAGCCCGAGAGGCCGCAGCAGCTAAGGCAGAAAATGCTACTCCACCACCAAAGGTAATAGTCTAACCTAATCTCTCTTACCAAACTTAACCTAACATTACCTTTAAAATAAACCTCCACACTCCCTTCCCAAAGATGACATAGGCCCTGAGGGAAATTAGAACTAATGTAAAAAAAGCCTCTTCTTAACCTAACCCAGGAGTCGGCAGTTTGTCAAGTGAGAAGAGCCAAATTGTTATGGAACGGGTTAACAAAGGTGCCAGAGAGCCGCATATATATGTAATATGCACGGGATGGGGGGTAAACGGCGGATATTACCGTTAATTCGGTGTACACAATTGCAATTATTGTGAAATCGCGATCTTCAATGCTAGAAAGCATGAACTGACTATACACTGCCTATTTGTTTCCTTTGCACTTACCCTTCAATTATTGAAATCAGGTCAGTTGCATTTGATCTTCACTTTTCAAGCATTAACTAAAATTAGTACTACATATTACCTTACTTTACCTATCACCTGGTAACGAATGATGAATGTTATTATTTGGAAATTTACATTTAAATCACCAATATGAAAATTGTTTCAGGCCCTACCACCCCCCATATACGGTGGGGAACTGAATCTTATTCCCCTGGAACAATTAATTCACGTGGAGGATGTGATACCACGCTCAACTTCTTGAATCAGCACCACTTTATTTCAATTTTTCCAAAGGTCACATTATGTATCTACTGTTACTTTCATCAGTAATTTTATTTTTATTATATTTCCACATTTGTGTCCCATTTCTCATGTATTTTTCTTCTAAGAAACATAATATGGCGGTGAAACTGAACCTAACCTAATTTTGTTTTTAATATTTATTCCTTTATGTTTATTTTCACCATTTTTCAAATAATCGGGCAATAATTATTATTATATATATTTAAAATTATTTGGGTATTTAGTTTGTTTACTAACAAATTGGTATGTTTAGAAATTTTACGAACGTAGGTCGATTATTTGGTTGTAATTGTTAGATAAATGCAATAGTTAGATGTTATCATAGGATATGTATTAATTATTAATTTTATATAGCTTTTTTAGACAAATTTTAGAAGCGTTTTTGTATATTTATATGTAGATGTGACACTTTCAGGTAGCTGCTCCAAGATAACCTAACCTAACCCTTTTCTATAATTGTTGAGTTGAGTTATGCATCAACAGTTCAAACACTAATACTTAGATCTTAGACTGTTCATGCTTAACTAAGTATTATTGTAATATTGGTTTGTGAGAACACAGTTTTCTAAATGTTTATTTTTATTCTTAACCTAAATATTTCTAGTTCTTAGTGTTGTGATCTTAAAATTCCATTTAATACTTATACAATATGTATTATATTAAATTCCTCTCATACTAAATGTTCCCTTGCAACTATCATTCTAGCTAAAACTTAGGATTGTGAACCAAATGACTAGTCCGTTTTATTTTCTTTAATCGGTACGTCCAATTTAGTTGAGAGCATATTTCAGCTAAAATTTTATTTTCTTTTATCTGTACCTCGTACTTATTTCAGAATGTATTTTATTTCTATTTTATCAGCTTCAGTACATATTTTCTTTAATCTGTACGTCATTTTTATTTAGGAATGTATTTTATTTTACAGCTTTAGTGTTAACTTCTTCATTCTGTACGTCATTTTTATTTAGGAATGCATTTTATTTTACAGCTTTAGTATTAACTTCTTTGATCTGTACGTCATTTTCATTACATAGGAATGTATTTTATTTTACAGCTTTAGTGTTAACTTCTTCATTCTGTACGTCATTTTTATTTAGGCATGTATTTTATTTTACAGCTTCATTTTCATTTAGGAATGTATTTTATATTACAGCTTTAGTAACTTCTTCAATCTATACGTCATTTTAATTTAGGAATGTATTTTATTTTACAGCTTTAGTATTAACTTCTTTGATCTGTACGTCATTTTTATTTAAGAATGTGTTTTATGTAATCGGCTTTAGCTTGTATTTTCTTCGATCTGTGCGTCATATTTATTTTAGAATATTTTTACTAGCTTGAACATTAGGTGGGACTTAAACCTGGTCCTCGTGTATGATATTCAAACACTCTGTCCATATTTTACTAAACTGTGCAACTCCTATAATAATTAATGCCTAATACGTAATTCCTTGCACATGAACTTTTTTTTCACTCTAGAATATTTTTTAAACATTGCTACATTATTAGCAAACTTTAATCGAATTTCTGATCTTCCAATAAACATTCCATTAATTGTAATAATATAAATAATAGTATCTTCCCAAGTTGTGGCCTATTAGCTTACTTTTTTTTTTTTAATATTTCACTAATTGCAGAATGTGTCGATAATTCAAATTTTAATGATTTCATGGCAAGTCTAATTTGGGTTGTTGAAATATCTGTCATATTTGGTATATAAATAAATAGATGATTTACATCTTTTTGAATTTTCATCAAATGAACGGGCTTTGCAGACCGCCGATTCGTGACCAATTTTAGCATTATTTTGATCAAATTTTGATCAACCTTTAAGCGTTATTGCAATGCTCTTAGGCCCTTCGAGGATTACATTACCCCTCCACAGGGTTACGCATATCGGAATATATAGTATCGGATACTCATGTTGTGTACTCGTGTTGCAACAACTTTTCGTGCATAGTCAGTACCTGTCACTACTGAAATAATGAGACGAGATCCTCCGTAATTGTTGAGTTGTCAAAACTGAAATGTTTTCATAACCTCACTCATATTCATACAGTTGTTGTAGTTGTCATTTTTATCGACTGCTTTGTTTTTAGTATTGGTCTAAGGCGCAAACATTATTACAAAACGTCTAACACAAGTGACGTCATTTTTAAAGTCTCGACCACATGAGTGCCAACGACGTTGCTGGAGACCGGCGTTGCCGTCGTGTAAACAAAATACCGGCAACGGGTGCCGTGTATTAACCTCCGCGCACAAATATGGCGCTAGTCACCAAGATACTTAAATCGTCGAGTATCAGATATTTGCATATCCCTGTGGAAGAAGGGCTTTCCTTGATGCCTGATCAAAATTCGATCAGATGCTGAAACGGGCTAAAAATCAGCAGTTAACAGAAATGTAATCAAAAAGTCATTAATCAAAATGACATTTATTATTGTCAAAGAAATTGCATGACAAAAGATGCCATGAGTAAAATGGAAAAGTTATGGAGTGACAGAGAGGCTAACGAAACTCATGATCACTGGCAAAGTGGAAGACAGAAGAAGCAGATGAAGGTCACCAGTGTGCTGGAGTGACCAAGTATCATTAGCGTCCGGTATGTCGATATCCACAGCCCTCCACGTAGTGCAGAAACGCAAAAAGTGGAGGAGCCTTGTCCACCATGGAAATTGCAGCAATGTGTAAACCAACTTAAGAAGATTGTCAAACAAATGATGGAGATTTGAACAACCCAACTTAATGCCACAAGTGAAAATTAAAATGGTATTGGCTCACGGCTGCTAATGTAACTTTATAGCTGACAATACTGTATAAAGCCTCGATTACATTGATCGAGTTTACAAGCTACTAGCCGGTAAGTTTAAAAGCGGGTGAATCGGCGAGTGAGATTGTCATGATAACACACAAAACTGTATACTCGCTCAGTGGCGACAGTAGCAGCTAAAATAACGACTCCCGCGCGAACCAATTCTGTCAACATTTTGTAAAAAACTTGAACTCGCAGCTAGTGCCACACGCTAGACAGTAGCGAGAATTACGACTCCTGCGAGAACTAATTCTGACAGTTACAAAATCAGCTGTTCGTGGGCCGCCATCTTGAGCAAGTAGCGAGTAAAGTTGACTACCTTTCAACTTTTTTCGTAGATTGTCCACAATCTGCTAGTTAGCTAGTAATACGATTACACTGAGCGAGTTTACTAACAGATAGTAAATTTCCCAACTAGTAAGTTTGTAAACTCACTGAATGTCATCGAGGCCTAAGCACGGCTTATGTAATTTTTACTAAATGCTTTGTCAATTATTTATTATGAATTAAAAATTTAGACGAAAATTCTCAGTTTTATCTCTTTACTGCCATTTAGAAATGTTATAATTCTGGCCTAATACGTTTAGTAATATCAAATTAGTAAATTGGGTATTAAGTAAATTGGATATTTACAAACTTTTGTAATTTGTTTTAATCATTTTCACCGCTTGTGGTCCAAACTTCACTTGTTCTACCATAATCAATATGGTTTCTATAAAACTTTGTATACAAATCATAACTATGGGGAGAGCTTAATTAATAAATTGTTAAGTTTGCCATATTATGACGAGAGTGTAATAATTGATGTTTAAAGATATATTTTTCTAGCAAAGTAATTGTAAATGTTAGTTATGTATTTATTTTAAATACTTTGAAGTATAAATTAATAATTAGCTATTTAATATTGCGAAATGGGATGATAGTAATCAATTTCTAATAAAAACTTTGTAATTTTCTTTTAAAAAATACTGGTTTGCTTTTATTTATTTTTTAGGCTTTGTTTTGACTTTGTGTTTTCTTTTTATTTTTTTTTATTTTCTGGAGAGTCAAAAAAGTAAAAAGAACTATAAAATTATTTAATGTAAAGATTATTTGACATTTTATGCTATTGAAAATATTCCACAATTAAAAGATTTTGGTTTGGTTGCTTCAGCCTCTGTTATAATTGATTGATGATCAAATCGATGGTTTTTGGCATTTGAACGGTTCCCTTTTATTGCCAATTTTCACCCCGTTTCAGCTTTTCTCAATTTGATCATGAAACAAATGTGACAAGGGTTCAAACATCCTTACCTTAGCATTTTTCACAGCTTTATTTCATCAAAACGTAATTTCTTTTTATTTTAGTAATTCTATTAAATAATGTTTTTAAATTGTATTGAAGTATCTAGCGAGAAACTTGCTGTATTTTATTGTTTAGATTAAATAGTGCATTGTCTTTTGCTTTTGTGAAATGTGTTAAAGAATAGCAAATAGTCAACAAAGGGAAACATTTAGAGAGTGTTTCTAATACTAATTCTAATTTACAACAGTAACATATGTAATAAAATAAATCCTTTAAGTAATAAAAACTAGTCTGCTAGGTTCAAATACATACAAAGGTAGTTGTTTAAATAGTTACATAGTTGGTTTGTTATTATTATGATTGGACGGAGTTAAGTATTGAGTCACAAATTATGCACGAAGGCGTCAAGTGTCTAACCACCATTATTTATTCTTAATAATCATCAAGAATCTACGTGTCAATTATTCTTAACAAGCATCAAGAGTCGATGAATCAATTGTTATTGTTTAGAAGCATCGAGTAGTGTCTACGAATCAATTACGGTTGAAACAAGCATTATCAAACATCTAAGATTCATTGATCCCTGAGAAGTGTCAAAAGTCTAAGCATCAATTATCCAGAAGCGTCAAGCATCTAAAAAAAGAGTCTAAAAATAACTTATCGTGAATCAGTGTCAAGAGTCTAACAATCAATTTGTGCTTGGAAAGTAATATCAAATATCAAACAATTATTATTGAAAACTGTCACTCTTCTGAGAATCTGCTGAGCGATTCTATATCTCTTGTGGGATCTTATCGAGATAATGGACATGATCTCCTGTCAGATTTGTATGATTTATTTGCTTTTTCTATGGACAACGTACATTAAATGAATAAATAATCATGCATACTTGCAGGAATTCTTGTTTAAAACTATCTAACTAAAATATGTAATAATCACACAAATCTGACAGGAGATCACGTCCGTTATCTCGATGACGATCCCACAAAAGATGTAGAATCATGATTCTGAGAATCTGCATTTTTAAGATTTGTCATCAAGAGTTTTGGTGTAAATAAATTGGTTTATGATAAGCCCCGACCCTCTAAGAACCAATATAATTTATGATGAGATTAATAATTAGAGTTGATCCAAATACTAACTGAATTTTTTATTAGAATTTTATCTATATTGTATTCAACATCAATTCTCAAAATGAATTCCTTTGCTTTTACGATAAAAATGGAAACACATAGAAATATTGAGGAAAACTCATATTTATTTTGGTTATAATTATTGTCCAAAATTTAGTTGTGCTTTATTTCGATACTTAACTTCGTCTACATTTACCCGTGGTTTTAAAACAGTATTTGCGGCGCTCCACATAAACCTGTTAGTCATAAGTGCAGCCTAGAGTTTTAGATACTAGATAAGTAGTAACAATAATTTTAATAATTTTCAGTCTTAATGTTGTTATATAGATTATGAGTGCTTTATTCATTGTCATTTTATTGTCTCCATGATCATATTGGCTTGCATTGTAATCATAGACATAAGAAACAGTAGACATGCCATATTTGAGAGGTTATGGACTACAGCATTCCCACTCCCAGCCATGTTGTGTTACTGGAGGTTTTTTTTTTTTAAGAAAGACAAACATTCCCGGGTTACGACTAACCCAACATTGTTTGAAAATCTCCTACTACCTGCACAATAAGTGGAAAATATTGCTTGTGTCGTGATGGAGGACTTAGCCAGCCGAGGAATAGAAACACGCGACGCTTGGGAGGGACCCAATCGTGATGCCCACTCAGCCACTGACCGGTCTCAGAAGTATCTGGCTAAGCAGATCTGTCACTAAACACGACTAAAGCCATTTCAAGCAACCACGGCGATACTGAGAGTATCTACTACACCTAGGAGCAAATAATAATGTACCTTCTATTAATTATTTCAGTTAAATTATTTTTGTGTGAAATAATTAACATAAAACAATTAAAATTAGGAGAAACAATATTTTTTATGGTAGGAGCTTTTGTGTGACAACCCTAAATATGTATACTTATCTTGGGCATTCACTGCGCGTGCAAATGTTTGTTATTGCGGTAAGTAAATTATAACACATTTGTAAAAGCGTCTTTAACTACACACCGTAACAGTATTTTCGATTTTGGAAGCAAGTGAAACTTTTTCATGGGATTAGGAATTGGCAATAACGTTTATTACTACTGCCAGCAATTCGCTCGCTGTTGTAGAAAGGAGTAGTAATTTGTAAGTAGATTTTATTTTCAAAGTTTAAATAATGATAGTAGAATACGAGTTGCCTGAAAATTGTCAGATTCATTTATTGACCCATCATTGAAAGAGTGACGTCCATTTCACTTCCTCGCTCTTCGCAACATGGTTTGTTCCATTCACCCTTATCAGCTTGTCTATTGTTTCTTACGTCCATGATCATGTAATATTTGGCTACTGCAACTGGTATTTGGATCTTTCGCTAACCATGCAATTGCTCTAACAAACCGAGCTGGTGATAGTTGAGAAGATGGCAGATGAATAGTTTAGTGGTTTAGAGCAGTTGCCCCTTTAACGATAGATCCTGACCCTCACCTAGCACTGCAGTGGGATGAAATAATTCATCCGTCCATCACTCAGACACACCCGGGTTTCTACTCATCCCTCATATCTTTTTCCTTCCCAGAACTTCCTCTTTTTCCTTTCCTTATAAAGACCCCTCACACAGCAACTCCAAAGATGAAATACGCTCTGAAAAAAATTATTTTCCTTGGGACGTCCTTTGCGGAGTGTTAATTTAAAAAAAAAATCGAGTTCCAGTCATGGCAATAAACTTTTTTTTATCATGTGATTTTTTTCATCTATTTTTATTTTAAAATACTATCTATGCAGCTTTTCCAGTGTGAAAATGGATACTCTGTTTCGTAAATCAAATATTTATTAATTAATCCATTGGTATTTAAAGCAATTATTAAATTTACATTTTGTCGAAAATTTTGCCTTATTACCTTTAATGGCTTGCCTAAAAATTTAAGCTATGGCCATGATACTCTATCCATCGAAATAAAATGCTTTAAAAATGTACCCTCTTTTCCTTTGCCGATAAATTTCATGAAAATAATTATTTGCTGCTAGAATTTGTGGCATTTGGTTTTTGAGAATTTGAAAAACAGTCCTATAATCACGTCTACTGCCATTATGAAAATAATTACTATTCGTTATGCAAAAATAATTAGTTCTTGCCTTAACGTATTTATAAGCTTTAATAATCAGACACCAAAACCTGCAATATGATATTTATTACTATAGGTATTATTCTGAACCAACGCCCAGTTTTGCAAAAGTTCACATGGGACAAAGACATCAAATGGCCATTTAATGCCATTTTGTTTTTTTGACATTTGAAACGTCCCCATTAAATGCCGATTCTAGGTGCGTTTCATCTTTTTACAAAATTGTTATAAGCTGAGAAGCTTAAAACAACATGATAGTTTTGAGGCGCGCGGAAGAGTGGCCCAACCCACAAAAATTAGTAATCAGCGAAAACATATTGTTATATATTTTTGTCATATCTATGAAGCCAAAGTGGCCTAATTTTAGTTTCCACTACTTCAAAGATCTTTTGAAATCAGTGAAAACTAAAATTGGGCCGCTGTGGCTTCATAGATATGACAAAAATATATAACAATTTGATGTTTTGGCTGATTACGAATTTTTGTGGATTGGGCTACTCTTCTGCTGAGCGCCTCAGTTATCCTCTCCTGCTGATCACAATTTGTTCAAAAGCTGGAACGGACGTAGAATTGGCATTTAACGGGAACTTTTCAACTGTCAAAAGCAAAAAAACTGCCCTCAATGGCCATTTGATGACTTTGTCACACGTGAATTAGTGTTTTGTGTACTTACATTCTGCACTTGAAAAAGTTCTGGAATTAGAAAGGTGTCAAAATTGAATGACGTAAAGAGTTATTGAAATAAACTTGCTCTTTTGAACCAAAATGTCGGTGAAAAAATTACAGATTTTGTTTTATAGCAGTTGCATTTCTCATCCATAAAAGTCATTAACAGCCGTCCTTTTTCAACTTATTCGAAGAACTATATTTTTGAATAGATCTATAAAGCAACACTACGACTGAATGCAAAGCCTATCATGTTAACATACTCCAATATAACTACTACTGTACTCTTAGCATAAGTAATAATTTTTATTTTAGTAGAGCAAAGTCTTGCAGAGGTATGGCAAATGATGATTTGAATTTCATTTTAATTTGAAAAGATGTCTACCTCGTCACATTTTTGAAAACACACAAAAATTAGTGTTTCTGACAACTTTGAAATTTTAAGTTAAATAAATTTCACTACAGATTTTCACGGCCATCATGCCGTTAAGTTATCATGCCGAATTGGACTTCCTCCTTTAGCCAACATTTCGAATATCGTTACAGTGTCGATCATCAGAGACACCATATCCCTTCCACATAGAAGTGATATGGTTCAACACATCAATCCTCTTAGGATCGGTATTAGTGAGGTTTGTTATGAATTTTACATTAATGGAAACTACTCGGATAAGCTTAATAATTCTTGGTATTCAATATTGATGGCTACACCAAACGCTGAAAACCGTATTAATTATTATACTGAAATACAGGTTCTAAGATCACCACAATCTAGTTGCACATCTGCCCTGATGATGGACACTGTTGAAAACATAGGTTAAAGAAGAAGAAAGCTCAACACGGCATAATAGCACAAAAAATTAATCACAAGAAGTCTTTTACGTTGTCTGCAAAAAAGATTTATACAAAAATTTCTTTCTGTACCTCTGCTTGAACACTTTCTTTTACTTAACATATCAAATTTGTATACTTACTTACTTTTCGATCAAGTGTTACTTCACACTAAGTCCTTCAAAGTGTTGTATTAACATTTATAATTTACCTCATATAATTTCCATTAGCTATGTACTTATTATTTTTTGTAATACAATTAATGTAAAAAACTGATTAATGGTTGATTTCTGGTAAAAAAAATTCAAATTTGCTACTTATACGTTGTAACATTATTTTAAGATAATATACCTTTCTAATAGAGGAAATAGGATAACGTAATGTTATTGACGAGTGCTGAAGAGTTATTAATTATTATACCTCACCGTTTAAAATATGTGCGTAGATTTGTAATATGTAATTGTGTGAAAGAAATGTTGCTTGAGAAAGATTCGAAAAGTGCTCTTACGGTAGATATATTAAAATACTTACATATGGTGACAAATACATATTATTTTAATATCTTTGTCACTGGTTAGGAAATGAATCGTGACAAAATGTATATTCTAATTAACCTAGTTTTTAAAAATTTTTTTAATAACATATATTCTCATGTTATGAATAACCAGAGAATATTTAAATTCCTCTTACTAATATGATCATAAGCAGAAAAATGTTTTTCGTGCAATGATGGAGCACAGCTAGCAGGGGAATTAAACCCATGATACATGAGTTTGTATACCTGTAGCATTTGTCCACTCAGCTGTTAAATGGCCTAAATCTGACCTTATTATTACACTTGCGACTGTACGGTTTAAATCTCTGCCGCCGCGCCTTATGCAAAACCATCTTCGTACCTGAAGTTTGTTAAAAAGCTACTTTTGTAATGGAACTGAATTATAGTAATTATAGTATACCGAGTAATAGAGCCAAGCAAGTAGCCAATAATGCCAAAAGATGGTTACGTTAACAGCTAGCGTGAGGAACGTCAGCTGGCAGGTGTAAGTACTAAGTAGAAAGTTTTGTATAGCTTTACAGTGTGCATAATTAGGGCAGATGTGTAATGTTGTAAAGGGTGTGTTTATTGGAGCTGGCGGGAGAGTTCTTCAAGGAGGGCATAAAGAAGCTTGTGCCATGGCTCACCACATGCATTGATCGGATGTGAACATATCTCGTACATATTACACTATTACACTGCACTATCACATTTTTATAATATTATTAATAATTTGATCTCTGATAAGGTTCCATTGAGGCATTCTGGTAAACATTCCTATCCCCCGGTATAGCTCATCATTAATAAAACTTATTCGCGAAAAGCAGAAATTTCACAGATTATATACTACTTATAAGAACCCTTCCGATTACATTACTTTTTCTAGGCTATGCACCAGACAGAAAAAAATGGCTAAGAAGTGTCATGAAGACTTTATTAATAATGCTGAAGAGAATATCGCCAAAGATCCCAAGGCATTCTGGTCATATGTTAAATCAAAAAAACTATCAGCATCTATTCCTAGCGTATTAAATCTTAAGAATTTAACAGCCGAGGGTGGCCAGGCAGTCTGTGATTTATTTGCTGAATATTTTCATTCCGTCTATGAACCGGCTGACCCTCTGGTTTATACTGATTATAGCAAAGCCTTTGACAAGATCAACCACAGGATCCTGCTTAGAAAACTTGCTAATCATGGTATTCATGGAGATCTCCTTTGTTGGTTATCTTCATACATAACAAACAGGTCCCAGGCTGTGACAGTAGGTGGATTTTCTTCCATCTGGAAAATCATTACTTCTGGTGTGCCTCAGGGGTCCATTTTGGGTCCTTTGCTTTTCTCTATCTATATAAATGATATTACTACATGTTTTCACAACGCTCAAATTTTACTATTTGCCGACGATATGAAAATATACCTTCCTATAAGCTCCCATGACTGTTCTGTGCGTTTTCAAGAAGATCTTGACCGACTGACGGATTACTGTCTCAGAAATAAGCTTTTTATCAATATTTCCAAATGTTGCAAAGTCACATTCACACGTAACCATAAAAAAATACTGCATGAATACACCATTTCTGGATCTCTGTTAACAAATAAAGATTATATACGTGACCTCGGGGTTATTTTGGACTCTAAACTTACTTTTGATAAACACATTGATAATATTGTCACCAAAGCAACAAAGAGTCTAGGCTTTGTACTGAGAACATGCAAATTTTTCAAAAATACTAAGACTTATCTGATTCTGTACAATTCACATGTTCGTCCTCACCTGGAATACTGTTCACAGGTTTGGAACCCGCGCTATATTGTTTATGTTAACAGGTTAGAAAGAGTTCAGGAGCGATTTCTCAAATTTCTCAATTTTAAATCATTCAACATATACAATTCTTACGACGAAATCGAGAAACATTTTCGAATCTCGAAACTGCTCAATAGGAGGCTTGTCGCTGATCAGATGCTCCTGTACAAAATTATTAACTCAAAAGTTGACTGCCCGGAGCTGCTGAATAAAATAAATTTCCACACGCCGACTCGATACAGCAGACAAAATACCCTTTTCTACATTGATAGATGCAACACTAATTCCAACCAAAATGAATTTATACAAAGGGCATGTAAATACTATAATAATAAACTTGCACATATAGACACACTTGCTGACATATTCACTGCTAGTTACTGTCGTTACAGAATTTCTTTATTACATTCTATGTAGGTGCGAATAACACATATTCATGACTAAATTCATTGTACCTAATATTATTACATTACTTGCGTGGCAACTTTCCCTTATCCCTCTCCTCCCCTTACCCGTCCCAACCCAAATACCTATTTCGCAGTCTATTTAAGTATTGTTTTAATTATTTTATTATTGTTTATAACATGTTTATCACTTGTTGACTTAACATCTGTATTATTATTTTTTTTAAATTGCTGCTTAGTTCTGTTTTTCTTAAATTTTCTAGTTTACATTCAGTTACTTTTATGTTTCTAAATACCTATCTGTGAACATTAATAATTGGTCTGTTTTTTTGCCATCCTCTTATGTATATTTTATTACTATGACTGTTTATGTTCCTTAAATAAATAAATAAATAAATAAATAAATATTCCAAGTGTGTAATTCTGACGTCATGCTGACACCATATTTAACAACTTCCATTTTTTTTTTATTATTAGATTTTATGATTTAATGTTTCATAATAATTTGAATTGCAATCGTAATCGCATAGTAATTCGGGGATCGATAAAACAAATAATATTTCTGTATTTTTTGTTTTGTCTTATTATCTTTTGTCATGATTCAAAAATTATTGAGCAGCATTTCTTTTACATTAGAAAGAGTAGGTAAAAATCTGTGGTTGATAGAATTCAAAATTCAAATGTTTTTAATGGTAGGGCCTCACTTAACCATTTTAATTGTTATTATCCTTTAATTATTAATAATTATTTTTGATTAATTAGGTTTTCTTTGACACAAGAAATTACAAATTCATTGTTTATTTTGCATCTTGTTTAAATTATTATAAATAAGACAGGTAAATTACGTCTCGTCAAGAAAATATTGTGAAAAATGACTCCGTCTTTTGTAATAATCGTAATATTTTAATCAACAAATATAATATCTAGTAGGAGAAATAATAATGTAACATTGTCCTAAGAAATACATAGACTATTTTGCAAATTAAAGCAGTGAAATGGTGTTAATTTTAATCAAATCAGAATGCCTAATAAAACTCATCAATGTTCATCATTTAAATTTATTAATACCTTTTTTAATTAGCGAGATGTGAATGCATATTAAACATTATTAAAATTTGCTTTTTTTCATTTAATTTATCAATAAAGGGCTATCCATACTAGTGACCAAATTCTTGTAAAATTATTGCCCAGTTATTCAATGATAGATCTAAGCTTCCACCGAATAGATACAACAAGCTAGAAGCATTGATGTATTATGTTTACACGAATAGATACAACAAGTTAGAAGCATTGATGTATTATGTTTACACGAATAGATACAACAAGCTAGAAGCATTGATGTATTATGTTTACACGAATAGATACAACAAGTTAGAAGCATTGATGTACATATTATGTTTACATGAATAGATACAACAAGCTAGAAGCATTGATGTATCATGTTTACACAAATAGATACAACAAGCTAGAATCATTGATGTATTATGTTTACCCGAATATATACAACAAGCTAGAAGCATTGATGTATTATTTTTACATGAAACACGAAGAGAAAAAATTGGTTCCACTCTTAGACCTCCAATTATTGTCCTCTAACGCAATTAACTGCGATCAGCTGCAAACTATCGATCCGGTCCCCCCTCACCATTTCTTGCATACTAATAGTGGAGCATGTTTTGAGGAGATATTAGTACATAATAACCTCTAATTGTATAGCTCTATGGCTAGAAGTGCCTTCCGTGTCGTTTTGAAATAAACGCACAGCAGCCATGACTTTTTGGTTCTAGCCCATCTAGTATGCACTCTGACTCTTTTACATTTGATGGACATCGTATATCTTTTGCAACAGGTACCTATTCACATTAAAAACAAATTAATTAACCTTTGGAACGCCGAGCTCCTCCAATCTACCTCTCTATTGTGCCGAGGGAAAAATCCCACAAATGATTTTTTTTTTACATTAGCTCCACACAGAAAGCCCTAAGGAAAATAATTTCCCTCGGGGTCTATGCCATCTTTGGGGATGCCGTGTGGAGGATATTTTTAGAAAAAGGAAGGAGAGGAAGTTCTGGGAAGGAAAAAGTTATGATGGTAGATAGGAATCTGGGGATCAATTTGTCCAGGAGTGACAGATGTATGAATCCATTCGAGAGAGTGTCCGGCTGGAGAGATCTAGGTTAGGTCTCCATTAACTAGTCTCTACCGATTTGGGCAAACGCATTCGCCGCGAAGACCTAGACAAACCTCACCCCATGAACCCGGGCACCCTTGCTAAATCACCAAACGTGGCGAACCACTCGGGGTGACTTATGGCAGGGGTGTGGGTTATCCAATGAATAATTCATACCATACGATTAAAAATTTGTTTTGTATTTTATGTCATAGCTGATCTTCGATTGAAACTTAGATTGCGCATTACTTTTACAAGAATTTAGGCTCTAATAAGTATGGTTGGTTTTTAATTATTGTTTTTGTTGAGCCTCGATTCAATTTGCAAATTTCAACATATCTACCCACAGAAATGGTCCAAAAGTTATTCACTGAATGTACTTAGTTTGGTAACCGAACCGTGTTGCTTGTGTTTTGAACAAAAAGCTTGATAACTGTTGATTAATTAAGGTAAACAATTAAACATAACTTGCACAAGTTGTTGAGGTGAGAATTTAGAATTCGGCCTTCACGCGATTATTGATAATGATTTTTGTTTGTTTAGTTCAATTTTATATGAAAATTATAATTGGTACCGTTAACGCTTTTAATAATAAATGTGTTTAATAAATAGTTTTGTTTTATTTCTTTTGTCTCATTTCTCAGGTATCCCAAGCTATTTTTCTGATTTTTTTTACAGTAGCTCTTCACAAAGGAGACCCTAAGGAAAAAATTTCCCTCAATTTTCCCCTTTGGGGATGCTTTGTAGGGGGGTCTTTAGAGGGAAAGGAAGGCGAGGAAGTTCTGGGAAGGAAAAAGAAATGAGGGGTGGATAGGAATCTGGGGTTCAATGTATTTAGGAGTGAGGTTTTTCAACGGACGTATGAACTCGTCCCTCCCACGGCTGCTGTGCAAGGTGATGAGTCGAGAAAGTCCGGCTGAAGAGATCTCTACCGATCCGGCCCGCCACGCTGTTGATGGGCAAATGCATTGGCCGCCAAGACCTTGGCAAACCTCACCCCATGAACCCGGGCACCCTTTCTAAGTCATCAAACGAAGCGAACCATTTGGGGTGATGGTATGGGTGAAGGTTATCTAATAACCCGGGGCGGCGTTACCTGCCTCTCGAATGATTAATATTATTACAGTAACACATAAAAACTAAAGTTTCCGACCGCAATTTGAAAAAATGTGATACTTGGGGAATTTTTTATTAATTATTTTTACATGAAATGGCGAAAAAAGTTAGTAGACTATCACGTTTATAATTCTCCTCAGTAATTTACATACAATAGCCATCAGTAATTTTAGTTAGAAAAAACGTAAGGTAAGCCATTTTTAAAACTTATATTTGCATTAAAAAATTTAATATTTTAAATTACATGTTTATTTCGAATTATACAATTTGAAAGCGTATTTCTTCAGGGCCTTCACTCATGGAGAAACCCAAAACTGGTTGGCAACTAAATTCATTTTTTCTGATCTGACATATCGCAAATTACTCGAAAACTTGACAGGTCATGAGCCGCTACCATGGCAACCTGTAAACAATGCAATTGAACGCGAGGACGGCCGCGTTAACGATTGCGTCGCCAACTGTTTTTTTTTTCAGTTTCTCAGTGAGCGGATGGCCATACCTATCAAATCAAAAACGGTTTCTTAGTTTCCGGATGCGTACGGAAATATTCCATTTATTTTGAGTTTATTACAAAGCGGAAATATTTTGACCTTACGACAAAATATGTAGGCCCGAGACATAAGGGTTAAATTGCTATTATGTTATTGCACCAGGCACCAGCTTCACAATAAATGGCGTCTCGACCCCCCTTGTTCTGCAATTTCCGTTGTTTACAAGTTATGCAGATTGCATTTAAAAAGTCCAGGCGTACTTAATTCGACGCGGCAAACCATTTTTTTTTACATCAGCTCCACACAGGAGGCCATGTAAAAAATTCAAAAAAACCAGTGTGCTTTAGACCACACGACTGAAGTAAAACTACACCGAAGAGAGAAAGAAAATGTGCGCGCGCACTGCTCTCTCTTGCTCCTACAGTAATACAGACAATAGGCCTGCACTGATATACGAAACGTAACTGGCTATGAGAGAAAGATAGATAGAAAATATGTACTCACACCTCTTTCTCTTGCCTCTACAATAATACGAAACGTAATTCTCTCTCTCTTTCTATCTTCACTAACTTATATCTCCCTATCAACTTCCGTTCGCCTCGTCCAATCATACTTTTCGTAACGCTCTCGTCATGCATTCACCAGCTTACTCCCTAAGTTAAGCGTATGTAAAGAATTTTTACTTCAAAAATACCCCCTCAGGGCCTGTGTCATTTTAGAAGATGCCGTGTGAAGGGTCTTTTTAGGAAACGAGGACAGGAAGTTTTTGGAAGGAAAAGGTTATGAGGGGTGGGTAGAAATCTGGGGATCAGTACGACCAGGTCATGAGAATCCATCCCTCTAGCGTTTCCCGTGTCCCTAAAATGTGCTTTCGTGGTAAAAATATTGGTAGTTTATTTTTACATAATCATGAGGCACCTAATTTATTATTTTGATATTATTATGTACTTTTCTTTGAAAGTTGGTCCAAACCACTGACGTACAAAATATATGGACATGCCCTTACGTGTTAAAAAACGTGTTATTTCCCCCTCCCATTGGAACCATTTTTCGGAACCGGCTGGGCGTGTCCGGACCAGTGTCGTGCTCTCATCGTACATTTCACGCACGGACGCTGTATGTCTATGAAACACATACTTAGACATCGAGATACATAGCGACGCGAAACACAAAGCCGCTGTTTACTGGGTCAAGTAAATCATGAAACATTTGTAAAAGTGTCTACGGAAACAAAATATTCCACTATGAAAATACTCTGAACCTTACTTTGCTAATTTGGATTTTACACATCTGTTCATACCGTGGCATGCAATTCGTGCTCCCATATAAAAAGGTCTATCCATTCAAAAGCAGATTTTACTATCAAGAACTAAATAGTGATATTATAGTGCGAGGTGCCTACATACTGTTAGATTGATTTATTGGCGAATCACAAGTCTCTTTCCTCTCTTCGCCCCGCCATAGTTGGTTTTTACCCCTCATCTGTAAGTTCTCGTCTAGTTATTTGTATGTCTATGGTCCTAACGATCTGGCGCCCTAGCATAGTCCATCAATAAGAATTGTTAGGATAACTTTCGGTAACTTCTCATCCTTCGCCAACGAATAAGTAACAGTTCACAATGACTAAATGTTCTTAAAATATTCGTTGTCAACCGTTGTTTGTACGTTAGCCATCTGGGTACCTAACAGATCTATCGATATAGGTTTTATCGAAAATGTCGTTAACTTGTTATCACTCCCGAGCAACCATGCTAGATACCCTAAAGTTGTCCTAGGGAACGATGAGAAGTTACCAAAAGTTGTTATCATGTCAATTATCAATCCTTATCGATCAACCGTGCTAGGGGGCCAGAACTAATATCAGGATATCGAAACATAATGAATATAGTTGACTGGGCATAGTGAAGACCTCTTCTTAGCAGTCGTGTTTGATAATACTTTTTTATTCCAGCAGAGTGCACGAACTGTCAAATCGTATTAATCAACATTACGCTTTCATTCCACTGTTATCAGAACTACCATTTTATTCTTTTACATTTAATGTATCCAGGTGCTTACATTTATACTTACACTCTTTCATTCGAAAATGTTGTTGAAAATTTAATTTTCCATTTAAATATGACAACCATGAAGCACGTCCCCCCCCCCCCCCCCCCCCCCCTCCCCACGTGCCTGCAACTGTCACCTGAATGAACCCCCTCTCCTCCCCCGGCCCTGATTTTGGCAGGGAGCATCACCCCTTGTTTTTATTAATACATTAATAGGTAGTAGGTATCAACCAACTTTTGCAAATTTCACTCCCCCCCCCCTTCCCCCCTTCAAACCAAACCCGCCATTCATCATTTTATTGTGGTTATGCAAGTGGTTACCGGCTTTATAATGGCTAAATAAAATGTCCAACCATTTTTTTACATCAGCTCCAAAGCACGACTGAAGTGAAACTACACTGAAGAGAGAAAGAAAATGTGCGCGCGCACTGCTCTCTCTTGCTCCTACAGTGATACAGACTATAGGCCTATGAGAGAAAAAGATAAAGAAAATTTGTGTTCAACTAGGTAACCTACCTAACCATCATTATCGCCCTATGGTGAAAGACCACTATTCAGAATCGAAGCGATGGCGTTGCTTGAAATGATTTGAACCACGTTTGATGACGCTCGATAGAAGTTACCGACAAGTAGGAGTAGTAGGTACTACTCCATCTTAATCCTTCCCATCTCTTTCCAATGCAACATAAACTAATTGGGAATCAAGGATATCCAAGGGCGGATCCAGGATTTTTTTCTGTTTAATGGGGGAGGGGCTTTTCCGACCGACCGCGCTTTCCGCCGACCGTACCGCTCTCGCAAACGCTGATTATCATCTTTCATTTGCAAGCAATGACGTTATATATTATAAATAGACTCGCCATAGTCTCACATACTCGCAATATAATGTGGAAAGCAAGCAACACTCTTTTGTTTTCAGCGGTTTTCAGTATAATTTCTAAATTCAAAAGGTTATTCCTGTGTGATAAAGACAGACAATCAAAGAATGTACTTGTATGAATGTCATAGATATATGGTCGGGCAGCGTATGCTTATGTCACTTTGTGATGCAACGTTCACTGTCTCCTTTTCTTAAGGCCCACTAGAAGAAAAGGTCCGGATGCCTGTCGGACTTTGATGTGTCGAGCTACACAATAAATACAATAGGGCAACGACAGTTTTCAAATGGTGGCGGTTGTCGTCAATACTTGTTGGAACTGCTGATTTATGTGTTGTTTTGCCGCAAGCAAACAAATAAACAGAGTGTTTTTAAGCTGATTAGTCTATTTTAAAATAGTAAAGTTTACTTAGCAACAGTAATTTGGCTGTTGCGCGTCCAGACCTTTTACTTTAGTAGGCCTAGAATTTTCTCTGATGACGTAAAACCGCGGGCGGGAAACATGAAAATTAATTGTAATATTTATAATAATTGATAATAATAAGTAATTTGCGTGTACTTACGAATGTGTTATTCCTTCGCCTTTACGACTATTTGCCGTGTAATTTAAGCGTTTTCTCATCACACAGGAGGGCATTTTGGCGCTTTGCAAAGCAATTTACTTACTGGTAAGACACGACCTCACTCGACGCGTAGCAGTTTAGTACTAAAGTACTAGAAACAGAGACAGCTACAATCGTCTTGTGTTTGGCTTTCCACTTTGAGATTTCTACCCCGCGTCCAGTATTAATGTCATTGTTTGCAAGTGCATGAATTGGATACAACGAACAAAATTCGCAATTCCAGCCAGAAATAGACAAGAGTTTGACTCATGTTCTTTCTGTTGTTTAATTCATATATTTTAACAACTCTGATAATTTGATTTGCTTCTAAGTATATACTGTGATGGAATCTCCATAGTACACAAAAATACCGTCCTGGGGGGGGGGCACGTGCCCTCGTGCCCCCCCCCCCCCCTAAATCCGCCCTTCAGGATATCGAGAGAGGTAGCCCTGCTAATACCTGCAAAACGCCAAATGATAAGTTCGCAGAGAACAAACAATAAATCTAGTGAATGTTAAATGTCAAATTCAAAAATTCGCCTGAAGTCAAAGTATTACCATATAAAAAAAATCAGTGTGGAATTTTACAAAATTTTTAGAACATTATCGGAGACAGAATATTTTCATGTAGTGACGTCACGAGCCCAAATAATGGCTGTATTTATTTAAAATAAAAAAAAACTGTTAAACTAAAAAAATTTACAAACATTTTCGTAATCTTAGTAAAAAAATCTATACACACGATTTTTTCTAAGTCGTTATGAAATCCATGCAAGTGGCCTATTATACGTTTAAGATTTTTTCTAAGTCGTTATGAAATCCATGCAAGTGGCCTATTATACGTTTAAGAATTTTTGTAACAAATCTGATTATTATATTGGACTTTTTTTATTTTGTAATTCTTAAAATACACAATATTTTCTTATCGAAAAGTTCTTTAGAATTACCATGTATTTTAGTCTTTTAAATTGAAGTGCCTAAATAAGGGGGCGGCGAAATTTTTTCTCCGCTCCGGACGGCTGACAACCACTCTACGCCACTGGGTCCCAGGCGTCACGTCGTGAATTCAACTCTTCGGCTGGCTAAGAGTCCATACAATATTTACATTGTGTGCAGTTCAGTGGTAGAAGTGACATATTTCAGAAAACTAAAGTAGACAAGAGAGGGGGGAGACTACGAAGCACCAAGAAAAGACCGATTATTCTATCTCATTTTCTCGCAAGTTTAATCCAATAGATATAGATCTATTGTGTTCGTCTCTTTTTATTGTCGCTTTTTGTTTTCATCAAGTTTCAAATAACAACGGTGCTAAAGAAGTTTTCATTTCAATAACATGACATGACTGGCATAAAATAATATTATTATTATAGATTCCTGTGAGGTATCGACTGAATCCAGCTATTCCTAGCATTATTTGTTGCACCTAAAACGCACAAACGTTAAACGCTTTCATACCTCAATTACCGCAGTTCCGGCCTTTGCCTGATATCTAAACCACTTTGTCCGTTTCCCTCGGTATCAAGCCAGTCGTGAACTGCAAATTATTATAACCATTCCCATTTCCCATTGCTGTTTCTTTTGTGGAGAGAAATGTTTTATCGGGGAGTTAAAAATAATTAACAATGATAATAACGTCACAATGTTGAAAGGAAACCAACCGTCAATCGTAATCCTTCATTTAAGGCGATCCACTAGTACAGGAAAAAATCGAAATCGGAATTCACGCCCTTTTATGGGAGGAGTTTAAAAATACTTGAGAAAAAGCTTTTGAAAAGGTTGGAAAAGATATTTGAGATTTTTTTTTACATGTTGATTTCATAAAGGCCTGTAAAAAACATTAATTCCTTTTTTATGCATTGTTTATTATAATAAAACGGATTTTTTTAAATTGATTTCACGAAAACAAGCAGCGCGGACCCTAACACGTTGTTTCTCCGCTCCGTCCGGAGGAGTAATGACGGAAAAATGGGGCGGCTGCCAGTCGTTCTTCGGTGGACGGTATAAGGTTCACTTTGATATAACAAATTCGTCGACTGCCGTATTGTCGCCGTGATGTCAAAAATACCAACGCGAAAATGCATATTATATTTTATTTTGTTAGGTTCGGGCGTAAATATCATTTTTTTGCGATAATTATATAAGAAACTGAATTTGCCACATTATGCAATAAAACCATATCCGAAAAAGTGTTTATAAAAAGGAGAGTTTGCAGTTGAAAATGTTTTTTATAGACCTAATACTTTATTTTTTTCTAAGCTTATTAAAAGACTTATTAAAAAAATGACCGATATTTTTAAGGGCCAAGGTATGTTCTACACGCATTATTTAATTGAATCATCTATAATACTTCTAAGCGGTCAAATTTTCAAAACAAAAACATACGATTTTGTATGATTCTGCATTATTTAGTATGGCTTCATCTTAATTGACAGACCTTCTTACAGGTCAGTACAGTAAGGGGACCAATCGTAATCTTCAATCATTCGTACAGGGAACCAATAAATATACTTTCTTACAGTTAAATTTGTTTCTCGGTTTTACATCGCATATTTTATTTACACTAGAATCTAAAAAAGGTGTTGAAACGGACCAAGGTCGTTACAATTCGGATGATTTTGAATTTAGATATTTTATTTTTATTTATATACATAGAGGGCTTTTACGAGAGCGTTAAGGGACGTACTTGACCTATTTGACATACTTAATCTGTGATCCATTTTTTTCCAAATAAAGTCTGCACTATTTGTAATAAAATTTTGGTCGCAAGTGACTTTTTTTCTTCTTTTTTTTTAAATTTTCTCTTCAAAATTAAACAGATAAATGACCACTCACCCTGCCCCTACCTATATAAAACTAGTAATTAAAAAAAAAAATTGTTTGAAAATAAAATATCACCGAAAACCAAAATTTCATTTACATTTTTCGCTCGAAATAATGTCAGGAATCTTTGGTTAAATTGACTGTGAAATTTTTGATGGAATATTGGAAACAGACCTAGTATTGGGCTACTAGATACTTATAATTGATTAGTGTATAACTATTGGTTTTTACTGATTTTTAATTTACAGTCCTTAGAAATTATTTAAACGGTTACCATGCCCATATTTATGAAAGATTTGAGCACTGGTGCTTTGACAGAAAGATTTTTTTTTACATTAGCTCCTCACAGGAGGCCTTGAGGAAATAATTCTCCTCAGGGCCCATGTCATCTTTGGGGATGCTGCGTGGAGGGTATTTTTAGGAAAGGAAGGAGAAGAATTTCAGGGAAGGAAAAGGGTATTAGGGGTGGGTAGGAGTCAGGGGCTCAATGTGTCCAAGAGTGACGGACGTATGAATCCATCCCTCCCACTACGGTGCATGGCGATGTTCCGAGAGAGTACGGCTGGAGAAGTCAAAGGGACTCCCTCAACCACTCTCTCCCGATCAGTCAGTGGACAGAAGCATCCGCCACCTAGACCCGGACAAACCCCACCTCATGAACCCGGGCACCCCTGCTAAGTCACGAAGTGACCGCTTTCGACAAAAGTATAAGATATTAAAAACCTTAAAGTTTGTATTCGTGCGTTATGTATCCATCAAAAACTTAAATACCTCGTTGTACCTATTCCTGCATCCACATCTCTTTTATTTATCTATTTCGCCGCATCCTAGAACCTAACTGACCGCAAGACTGGATAAAGTGGACTCACTGGATAAACGCGAGCAGAACTGACGGAATATGTATGCAGCCTTCTCTGTTGTTAGTTGTAGGCTGTATGCTGTAGGTTGTGGGTGTGTGGCTGCGGATGGACCGTTTGCTTTGCGTAATCAAATCTTCGTTGCGTATGAATGCACCGGAGTTTGGGATGCAGTGGCTCGGAGAAAATGCGCTTTCACTCGCGGAAATGGTTTTCTGTTAGCAGGCGCCGAGTGGGTAGATGAGATGTACGTTATACTTAACGTGATTATTTATTTATTCTGCCGAACCGGGACACTGAAAAAAATGTAGGTATTTAAGAATATTAATAAATTTGAACAACTTACTTTTTCGCGAAAAATCGCCCCAAAAGCGCTCTACAAAAGAGGCTAGATTACAATTCATCTTGCAGCTACCAATCGCATTTACGATTGGAATTCCAGACCCTTGTTCAAAATGTAAAGAGATTTTTTTTTATTAAGAGAAAATTTAAACAAAATAAAGCAACATGTTACAGAAAAAATGTTTTTAACTAAAGCAAGGATTTTACGATTGAATTTACTTTACTGTGTATGTAGATAGGAGGCTAGATCACAACTTTACTCGTTTTGCAGCTACCAAACTTAATAAATTAAATACAATATCTTTTAAACTTATTCGTTTTAGGAACCTCACGCTTTCATACAATACAATTGACAAGATAATAATGTTTTTTCGTGTCATATTAGGGTTAGCTATTTTATATATTTATGTATTTCAAGATTACCAGTACGTTTGCGTAGGCGCATAATGGTTTATTTTCGGAAATGGGACATTTTGGCGTCCCGAAGCTGTGTTCGGGGACAAGGGCGGATTTAGGGGGGGGGGCACGGGGGCACGTGCCCCCCCCAGGACGGTATTTTTGTGTACTGTGGAGATTCCATCACAGTACATACTTGGAAGCAAATCAAATTATCAGGGTTGTTAAAATATATGAATAAAATAACAGAAAAAAATTAGTCAAACTCTCGTCTATTTCTGGCCGGAATTGCGAATTTCATTCGTTGCATCCCTTTCATGCACTTGCAAATGAAATATGATAATCAGCGTTTGCGAGAGCGGTACGGTCGGGGGAAAGCGCGGTCGGAAAAGTCCCCCCCCCTACCCCCCCCCCTACCCCCCCCCCCCTACCCCCCCCCCTCCCCCGATTGAAGTTGACAAAGGGGCTGTTCAAGTTTTATGTAACGCAATTGAGGGGGGGTCGAACAACGCGTTACGTAACATGTTTTTTCTATTTAACTAAAAAATAGGAATTAGAAACTTAATGCACATTCTTAAGGCTACGTCAATGTTTGGGTAAATTGTTTTAAGTCATTTATGTCTTAGAACCTAAAATGTAAAATCGCTTTGGTTTTCGGGCCAGTTCTCCATCTCAAGCTATCGCTGTTAAATCAGATTGTAGATGGATACATTTATCAAAAAAGAACTTTTCTAAACCTCCAAATTTATGTCGTTACTAACATACTTACTCGCACTATTTTGAACTTCTTCAGTGTTCAAATTTTGATGGAATAAAATTTTCTGATGAAGGGTTTTCTCCTCTGTTGGTAAATATAAGATTTTTTAGATATCCTTTTGTAGTACATGAATAGTTGCAGTCAGAACACGAAAAAGGTTACTCTCCACCGTGAATCAGCGAGTGCGTTCTTGTACGTCCCTTTTGAGAACATGATTAGCTGTAGTCGGGACACGAAAAAGGTTTTTGTCCACTGTGGGTTAACACGTGATTAGATGTCCCTTGCGATAAAATTAATAGTAGCAATCCGGACATGAAAAAGATATTTCTCCCCTGTGGGTAAATATGTGACGCTTCATTTGTTATTTTGTAGAACATGTATATTTGCAGCGAAAAGGGTTTTTATCCACTATGGGAAAACATGCGATTTTTTTTAATTTCTCTTCGTATAAGCATAGTTACACTCACAACATGAAAAAGGTTTTTTTTCACTATGAATGGCCCTGTGGATTTTTAAATCTCCCTGTCGAGAACTTGAATAACTGCATTCGGGACATGAGAATGGTTTTGTCCACTATGTATAAACATGTGATTTTCTTAGTACCTCTTTGAAGAACGTGAATAGTCGCAGTAGAAACATGTAAAAGGTTTTATGTCAATGTGAGTCAGAAAATGAACTGTAAGAAGTTCCTTTGTACAACATGAATACTTGCAGTTGGGAGATGAAAAAGGTTTTTGTCCAGTGTGGATATGTGAATTTTTAGATACCGTTTTGTAGCGCATGAATAGTCGCCGTCGAGACATGAAAAAGGTTTTTCATCGCTGTGAGTCAGCAATTGCCGTTTTAGTTTTTTTTTCGAGAAAAGAATAGTTGCAGTCAGGACATGAAATAGGTTTTTCTCCACTGTGGTTAAACATGTGAATTTTAGATTTTCGCTTACTTCGTAGTGCATGAAAAGTTGTAATTACTTTGTAGTACATAAATAGTTGCAGTCGGAGAATTTTCTCCACTACAAGTCAGCAAGTGACTTCTTAGGTATCTCTTTTGAGAAAACGAGTAGTTGCAGTCAGGACATGAAAAAGGTTTTCTTTTCTGTGAATCATACTGTGGATTTTTAAATCTTCCTTTTGAGAACTTGTAAAACTGCATTTGGGATATGAGGAAAGACTGTTAAATTGTGGAGATCCGGAAGGAATACAAGGCGGATAAAAATAATAATAATAATAATAACTTGCATAAATAAAATAAACAATATACGCATGTATCGCGAATTAAAAATCTCTTCTTTTATTTATTACCGCAAACGCGATTAAAACAAGAAAAAATGTATTTAAGCGACTTTACAGTATTTAATGTTTTAATATTCTTACCTCGACTCTTTCTGCATCTATCTATTATGTAGATACTCTCTCCCAGGCTATGACTCTCTCAGGGGCGGATTCTCAACCCTCATATCATTGTTCAGGATAGGTTATTGTCAAATTAAACAGGTTATTTACTTTAAAACATGTATTGTGAATCTGAAGTATGACAGGTATGAAAGTATTCCTACCTATATTGGCTCAACACGAATTCTATACAATAACGTTAATGGGGAAATCATAAGCTTTGCCGTGGTCCTTTCTTGATGGTTCCGGTAATGGTCAATAGTGACTGAGGCGGTGTAGGGTACCAACGCCTGAATGCCAAGTGGGCCCAGGCGTCGGACGTAAGAGGGCAGTTGGGTCTCCTCGCCCGTGATGCAGAAGTGTCCCTACAAACTCACAACCGGGACCAGAATCTCCGGTTTGAGCTTTTTGGTCGGCCTTAAGTATTTACGCGAACGATTACGTACGGATTAGTCTTTATTTAACAGTCATTGATTAGAGTCTTTCTGTGTATGGATTATTATTGAAATCACTTTATTATCACTTAGGTAAATAGTCTAGGTATGTGTGCGCGCTTTCCGAGTGACAATTGATCCTGCAAGGAGTTCGGTTCACTTAACTGATGTCCGTTTGAATTGTGGAATTATACGTAATTCGTGATATAGTCCAGCAGGTCGGTGAGGAGAAGTTGGTTCGGGTTTATTTAAATTAAATTAAATTAAATTATATGGTGTCGTGTGAACATGACTCGGTTCGATAACGAAATGTTTAGATTACATTTTAAACGGATTTGGGCTATTGCTCCCGACACTTTTTTCACTTTAATTAACACATTTCTCCTCCCATGATTTACGCCGTAATGACTACCACCGACGTGACCTTCTTATCTATAATTCCGGGCGCGACTGCATGAGGCGGGCGAACTGTGGTTTATATACCCCGCCCAATTATGCCTACGTGACGATTGCCCCTTGCGACATACCTGGGGAGGTAGCGGAAGGCGTGGGGAGTGAAGAGTTTCCTGTTGTTGCTTGCTTGAACAGCTAACGATTTCGTGCTTTCTAAAGGAGAAACATCTAACGGCTGCGTGATCCTGTCCCTAGTGTGGACCGGAGTGAGAAGCGGGGCGAAGGGTTTGTTTATTCGCTTCCTCGTTCTGACTGAAGTATGGGAAGGTGTGCGGGGTTTCCTGTCCGTTCCAATTGCGCTGCTTTATACTGATGTAACATCCAACGTTCGCGTGTTTCTGTTCCTAGCGCGGACCGGGAAGGAGCGGGGTGAAGGGTTTGTTTATTCACTCCCTCGTTCCGACTGAAGTATGGAGCGGTGTGCGGGGTTTCCTGTCCGTTCCGATGTGGTTTGCGTTGCTCATGGTTTGCTTGAAGATTTTAACACATTACAAGTACTTTGCCCAACTTAATTGTGACTTTCAGGTAAAAATTGTCACTTGGGCGTTACGTAACGTTTAGGGGGGGAGGTGTATAAGAAAACGTTACTGCGCATTACATGGGGGGAGGGGGGGTCAAAAATCTTCAAAAATTGCATTACGCAATACTTGAACGCCCCCAAACACAAATTTCGACTTCATAAAAAATTGGTCCGTCCCAGGGGGGGGGGGGGGGTAATTTGCTCTTTAGTGGCACCCCCCCCCCCCCCATCGGGTGGCACCCCCCCCCCCCCCATCGGGTGGCACCCGGGGCGGGCCCCCCCTCCGCTCCTTGTGCCCCCCCCAGAAAAAAATCCTGGATCCGCCCTTGTTCGGGGACACCGGGACACGCTTAAATCCCAGCACTGGAAGAATTGTGAGAGGGCATTCGGAATAAGACAATCCAAAATACTCATAAACCAATGATTAAGAAGAGCACAAGAAATTTGGTTAGCATCAGCGCGGCCTCCATGATATCAGACAAGTATCGGTTAACTGTCAATACACATATATTTTTTAAAATAATATCGTTCGTTGTGTACGCAATTAGTGGCATATTTAATGAACGGATTGAATTATCAAGCTCTTAGAATTAAAATAAGTTGTAGACTTAAATAATGCATCTGAATCATAATACGTGAACCTGAGGAGTGTGAATAACCCCAAACTCGCTGGGCTTAAAACCCTAAAAATTGACATATGAATTACCTATCAACGCATTGACAATCAGCAGATCTAAATATACATCAAAGACACCAACCTTGTAGAGTGTGCTACTTAAGCGGCAATTTAGATATTTTCCTATCCAAGTTAGATTCACATGCATATAATCATATTTTATGATAGACACCGTTTAGGTTATAAAATCCACATTGATTCAAAATTACAATCATTTGGTAAAGGCGTTTTTTCAAGCCACAATAACATTTGAATAATTCACATTCGTATTCAAAAAGACAATTCAACGACATCTTTGGTCTATGGTGGTGCATTCGCAGTTCAAACGGGCACAATACATTTCAGTATCCCTGGAAGCACATAGAGACCGCCAAACAACCATTTGTGATTTATATAGTATTTCAATGCAATATTGCCAATTTATTTTTATGTAACTGTTTGGCGTTTGCAGTTTCTTAAAGTTAAATCATAGAAAACACCTTCAGTGTAGCCAGTGTACTTCAATTTCTTATTTATCCCTGTCAATATCGTTTCAGCAGTCAACGGTGAAACCGTATTCGGACATCGATATAAATTCATCGGAAGTTAAGCCTATCGATCTGATATTGTAAAGTTATCGATTTCACTCTGCTAGAACTGCAGAGGAATAATTCAGCTACCTGGAAAGACACATTATAGAACCAGACAATCAAATATCCTAAGACAACCCTGGTGAGGGACCGGGTTAAAGACATGAGGTTAAATGAAAATCCAGAAATTGTGTTACATTTATCGCCGTATGTTCGATTATTTTTTTCACCCGTTTCAAGACTTATGTTGTTTATTTTGATGCACGTAAGGGTCATTAACCAGCCAGCGGCCGAGAATTCAAATGTCGTCGAAAGATGTTCTTACGATCGTACAGGGCGGCTCCAATAAGAAAGAGTAATTATTCTCCGTACCAGATTTTTTAAATAATAACTCAATATCGATTTTATTACATTCAAAATTTTCTTTAATTTATACCTACATTCAAAAATACTGAAAGGTGTGATGATAAAACTATTAAAATTATGTACTTTCTGTAATTACTTTTGACCATAAGTATTTATAATTTTTAATGATGTCTAAGCAAAATAAGAATGTAAAAAAATCCTTAATATATTAGTTTGCAAGACCGTAAATAAATAGACAAACGTATGAAGTATTTTCGTCACAAAACACGTGCGCGGATTTTTTTTTATGATTTTATTTAAACTAAAATTAAAATTCTCTTTCCCAGATAATTTATTGATTTGTTTCACTGCATGATTGAAATGCGTGTTGTAAAATACAAAATTTTGTTTGAAAATTTAACAAATCTGCCGACGACCTACGGTATAACCTTATTATGCTAAAAATAAACATATTTTCTCATAATTTAAAACATAACTTTACCAGATAAAAGAACAAACTTTCGAAATCATTATACCCTTTTTGCGGAAAAGAGTCAACACGGCTAAAATTTTATTTAAAAATGACATACTTCCTGTTTTGTCTGATTATTCCCTCTTAATAATATAAGATAAGCAATAATATTTTAATTTTAAACTTTTGAAGGATAAATCGGGAAAAGAGAACACATTATTATAAATTAAAATTATATCATGTAAGGTATATATCGTTTATTATAAGGTAGATATATAAGGTTTATAAACTTATATTTTTAAATAAATAAATAAAGTAAAATCAAGTAAATAGACAATTGTGGGTTTTAGATTCTAGATATTCTAAGTAGATGTTAGGTAGCGATTAACTAAAGGTGGACTGCAAACAGATATATACCAGATAGTGGGTAGGTATTGGCTAGAGGTGGACTGTATTACGGAGACAAACAAATTGAATATGGTGGCTGGACCTACGTACATAGTTACTAGTAACTGCTCTAGCTGCTAGCTAGTACGTGAATAACCAAACTTCTGATGTAGTTGCGTCAGGGGGGGGGGGGGGGGTGGCCAAACTTGGGTTTGCAGTAGACAGACTAAATTTTATTAGTAAAACATCATGCACGCTACAACCCCGTCTCGCCCGAGTTTCGACAATATTTTGTTTTTGAAAAAAATTGTCCTTGTTACAACATTCATATTAAAATTTTTTGAATGTTTCAGAATCAAAGGTTCATTCACCAGAATAAAAAAAATACTGAAAATTATGGTTACCTTTCAACTTTGAATGAAATCAACTCAACACAACATCTTCTTTGAAAATTCATTAAAAGTGATAAAAAATGTATTAAAAATTGGCTACGTTAGATTATGTTATGGGTTTATACAAAAAGAAAATCTTAGCTTTTAATGGTGCTGAGTTGAATTAAAGCTGAGTTGGCATGAAACCGAAAATTACGACACATAAGAGTAGATAAATAAGCCTAGACAAAAAGTATAAACAACAATATAACAATAAACTGTGGGTATTTTTTTTGCGTTAGTCCATACAGGCCCTGAGGAAAATAATTTCTCTTCGAGCCTATGAAATCTTAGGGGATGCTGTGTGCTGCGTGGTCGGTTTTTTAAGGAAAGTAAGAAAAGAAAGTTCTGGGAAGGAAAAAGGTATTTGGGGTGGGTTAGAATCTGGGGTTCATAAATTATTTTTTATACACGGTGTCCGGAAAATTGTGGTAAAAGTGAAAATCTGGTTAATTTACCAAAAGTGGAGAATCTATAAATACTTTATTTTTGAGAATTCCGATTTTCTTTCATATTTTTTTTCCTTGTTTTCGGCAGCTAAAGAGAGTTTTTCAAATTTTCCATAAAAAATTATAATTTTGCACTCAATTTTCTCAAAAACGAAAGCTCAGATTTAAAAAAATATACAATACAAAATATCCTTCATATAAGGTGTATGTAGATGTAGATTCTCAAGTTTTCCCCTCATACCACAACTTTTGGACACCGTTAAGATTTCAGATCACTTCAGTAGTAAAAAGCTATTTACTAACAATATCCAAGTATTTTTAATTTATTCACAATAAAACATTTACATTATGACTTGCACTTATTAATTTCTAACCTAGCTTTAAACTTTTATAAAACAACGGGTTTAAAAAACTAATAGCACAACAAAAGACAAACTGACGGTGTGTTTACAATGGAGCTCATAATAACACTCTTCATTACCGACTGAGCGAGAACTGCTTTATCACATAGAAAATAATCAACAAAAATTACAGCAGGGTTTATTCAAGCCCCGAACCTAATACATTTGAGTTTTTTCTATAGAGGGAAATGGAATTTTTTTTAAGCATATTGTTTTTTAAACAGCCACCACGTACAGCCTCGTACAGGTTTGCCAAAGTTTTTAACGTAATTTCTTATTACTTTTAACCGTTATGTTGACAATCCCTGCAACAGGGATTATATAATAATAACGTTGTTTGTCGGTTTATTTTTCAGCGGTAAGGTTTGTTTTGGACATGTGAAGCCTCAAAATGTCGGCTCGCACAGCCAGGGGTGGTGAAGGGGGAGGGAAAGGGGGTCGGCCACGAGAACTTTCGGCCTGTGACAAATATTTATTGTCACAATTGAAAGGGGACGGTGTTTCCATTTATTTTGAATTTGGAATGTAACTTTAGGAGGTTGAATATTATTTTAGACAGAAATATAATATGGATACATTGTGACGTTTATGGCTTGTTTAGAAGATGTGGTGTACCTACAACAAATTGTTAAATGGGGTCTATATTCTGTATGTTCTTAGTATCTATCTGGTTGTTGATGGCTACAACAAAACTGAACTCCGAAAATCACTTTAATATCGCGAATTAATATACTGAAATACTTAGGGGCGCTAAAGGCAACATGGCATCACTTCTACGTATGTAAACACGATCTAATGAACACTAACGCTGTTTGAAAAGTTGGTTGGCTAAAGAAGAATGAAGCGCAACACGGCATAGTAAACAAAAAAATCAGGGCGTGCAATTCACACGCGGTAGAAGTGAAACCTTCAGAAAACTAAAGTAGACGAGAGTGGGTAGACTACGAAGCACATTTTCTATACATTTGATCATATTTTTAGTATTTCTGTATTCTTCTTCGGAGTCGCTTTCTTTTGTGTTTCTTTGTCTATTAATTTTGGACTGGTTTGAAGATTGGATAGGTATTGATTTTAAATTTTTTTTTTTTTTTGGATTTCGTTGGATATGATCCCATTGAGCTAAATATCTGGCCGCTAAGGTTCGACAGGCGCTTTATACCACTAGACCAAAAGAGACTTACGTGTGACCGTGTATTTATCGTATTATATGAGAACCCAAAAAAAATATTGCTATCTCATTCTCTGACAGGCTTAATCCTACAGATGTATATGTTTGTCTCTTTTTAGTGTCGCTCGCTTCCGTTTCATCAAGTTTCAAATCAAAACGATGCTAAAGAAGTTTTCACTTTTTTTTCATATTTATATTAGATATGATAAAAAAAGTTCGTACATCTGTAATTGGCAATCAGCGAAAATAAAGTGTTATAATAAATTTTCCAGCCTGGTATATCTTCTGAACTGCTTTTACCGTATAATCCTTGGGTAAAAATAGTTACTTATAGAGAATTTTCACACTGTCTAAAGTTAGAATTTCTAACTTTCTATGTTTATTCATTGGAGATACTCTCAGTGTCGCCCTGGTGAAAGAACAATATTCAGAATCAAAACGTTGCTTGAAATGGCTTTAGCTGGGTTTGATGACCAGATCCATATCATCCTTATATACCCCATTGGATAACTGACACCTCTTCCGTAGGTCACCCGAAGTAATATAATTTGGGAGGCCGACCCGGGAACCATTTATTGGATAACCAACATCTCTACCGTAGGTCACCCCAAGTGGTTCGCTTCGTTTGGTGACTTATCAGTGATTTATGGGGTGAGGTTTTTGCGGGCCTTAGTCTTGGCAGCGGATGAATTTGCCCACCTACTGTGTCGTGGGTCGGATCGGGTGAGACTGTTTGAGAGAGACCTTTGGATTCTCCAGCTGAACTCTCTCGACCGCAGTGGGAGGAATAGATTGGATTGACCCCCAAATTCCTACCCACCCCTCATACCTTTTTTTCTTTGCAAAACTTCTTCTTATCCCTAAAAAGACCCTTCACACTGCATCCCCAAAGATGACATAGGCCCTGAGCGAAACGGGGGTTTGAAACTGAAAACTGAAACTGTTTTCCTCAGGGCCTCCTGTGTGGAGCTATTGTAAAAAAGTAGATAAATTATTGGTAAAATCCATAAATATAATAATAGACAACGACTAGATAGTGCTGATAATGATGTGTATGTGGACTCTAATTTAAGTTGATTTAATCGCATCCCCCAATCAGAATTACCTATTCATTAATTCGCAATGATTATTTTGATGTATATAAAATATAAAGTATGCTGTACTGTCCATCCATGCTTCCAGACAGGTAACAGCAGCGGTGTGGGAAAGTGGGGGAGTTGGGATGTTATGGGGGATGACAGGGATGGACTATTGGAGGTGGAGGGAGCCGTCAGGACAGTCTGTGCCTCCCGCTGTGAACATATAACTTTTAGGGATGACATCCAACAGGGATGGGAGTTGGAAGTTGGAAAACGGTACCTACGATTTTATTTACGAAACAAACAATTCAAATAGATTTTGCTTTGAAATAGGCTGAATGTAATGGAGTGGGTTCAATTATTTGATTCAAATTGTAGACCAAAACACTTAAGCTTGGCACAATAGGATACTGGATTGTACATTTAATCAATCAATCGGGGTTCGATTTGATTTAAGTTTCAAATGGGGATCCATCACAGTGAAATCGATATTTTAACAGTATCGGGTCGATAGGCTTATCTGAAGGAGATTTTATGTCAATTTCCCGCGCTTGTTAGGCCAAGCCCAGCCGATAATGACAACGAAATAGTTAATAAATCACCTTACGATGGCCACACTACGATGGCGATGGGTATGGCCTGTGAATCGACGTTACTAAAGGTCAAACTGATTGTGTCATCTTAGGCCATCCGCTCTTAGATGACACAATGCTGGTCGCCGCGGCAGTCGCGTTTCAGTTGCATTGTTGACAGGTTGCCATGGTAGCGACTCACGAACTGTCAAGTTTTCGAGAAATCTGCGAAATGTCAAATTATAAAAATATCAATTTACTTCAGGAGGTTGATTGTGATTGCGTCGACAACCGTTTTTTTTCAGTTTCTACATGAGCGGAAGCCCTAAATCAAACGTGGCGTTAGTCGCCCTTATCATCATAAATTTCTTCATTTTTGGACGCTTATGATACCCTTCCTTTTGACAAATTATGCATGTATTTAGTGTATTGATGGTTGATGGTAATAGTTATCGAAGACTAAAGAAAAAATAGACCTACCCATAATGACGAGGGGAACCAACAGGGTTACGCGGCTCGGGGAGGTAACTTGGGATGAATCCGAGTACAAGCAACTAGCATTGCGAAGTTAATAGTTAATTTATCACTATTTTGTCTTGAAAAAAAAACTGATTACAAATTACTAGTACTTTGTAAAAAGTCGCGTGAATTGTTCGCAGCGTAAATGTACATAATATAATAAATGTACTTCAGAATCCCAAATTAGGGGAACAAATGTTTGGATTGTTTCCAAAGTCGTATATTTTGTTATTTAGATACTTTACAAAAGTTTAAATAATTTACTCACCGCAGTAAAAACTATCATGTGAAATATGAGAGAACGCCTTTTGCAGAAAAGACCCAAAATTGACTGCACTGCAACCGTTACCTTATTTTAGTGAACTTTACTTTTCCGCGCTAGTTCTGCTTTTTGTGATGTGAATTCATTGGCGGTCAATATATAATAATTTCGGTCATAATTTATTTAATGGATGTCCTTGAAACTTACTGGTTTCAAATAGCTTATCACGTGTTTTGCCTCCAGCTCGTCGAAATGATATTCAGATTAACACTTTGCTTGTATTTGGTGTATGAGGAATACTCATCCAATCTATCTAAACACCACAATAGCCTATTAATTGTTGTTGTGTTTAATTCGTAGAACTCCATTTCAGTTTTTAGAAATTTAATTAAAATTAGATTTGATTAATTAAATTTAAACTGTCAGTTTGAAAATTACCTTATAAGTAGAAACAGCTGTAACTAAAATACATTCTAAAATACTTGTAGAACACGATAATAACATTAACAAATTTAATTTTAATTAAATTTCCAAAAACCACAATAGCCCATCAAAAAAAATCTACGTAACATTATTGCGCTCTTTCAAACTAAACTGACCATCCAAAGCTCTCCCAACCCTTAAAAAACTACACGTGCAAATAACAACTACCTTCGGGACTCGGGGGGCGGACTCTATCATTGTTCGCCGGGGGCGCCAGGCTGCAGGGGGCAGTGGGAGGCACTGGGGGGCGCACTGGATAGCGCAGGGGAGTTGGGGGTGGGTGGATGTTTATTTATCATTTCATTACAATAGGACGGTGGATACAAGGTATACCACGTGTAGAGGGATGTGGGTGGCCGCGTGGAGTTTGTAGGCAAATTGTTCATTTGACTGCCGATCACGCTGACAAGTAAATACACTTAAAATTAATTTATTACACTACGGGATTATAATATTAGTAATAATAATAGTTTATTCCAGAATGCTTGCAGGGGCAGTGCAATGCAATACATTCCATATTTCAAAATAACAAAAGAAAGACTAATAATAAGATGAGGTAAAAAGTTAATAACAACACATAAATAAATAAATTGTTAACTGCGTAAGGCGCCAGTGTTAGGCGCGCGCCGAGGCGCTCAGCAATTATTCGGGCCCCACGTTTCACAGTGGAAGCCAACAAGTACCTACCTGCGACTAGCTCATTTCGGCAGGTGCATGATGTTTCAGGGCGTGGATCCGGCCTCAGCTGAGATTCACCATGCATCGTAGGGATGCCTAGATTGTTTTATGTTAATTTGCTAGCAAAATAAGAAGAGAGAGATTTCCTTTACTACATTTATTCTTTAGAACAAGGCGGCAAAACATCACAAATTACAAGATTAGAACAATCGAATACGTGAGTATTCCTTTACTATAAAACTCAATTCTCTCTCTTTCATCCCGGTTTTCGCGGTAAGGCAAACAGTTAATTCAGCACAAATAATGGGGAATATGTAGGGCTTACTTGATCAGCAATCGGCGTGGGCCGCGGCGGTGCCTCATAACACCGCCCTCCGGTCTCGCACAACGTTTTCTGAGGGCCATTCTTAGCCCATCAACTACATACACGTGTTAGTAAAGATTTGATTAACTTTATATCTGAGTATAGTACGGGAATTGATCAGTTCAAAACAGTGCAACGGCCAAAGCGGGAACACAGGGACCGCTTTCAAACGTGGTCGCGGCTCGGCTCGTGATTTTGTAATGGCGGCCGGCGCTTCTGGCAGCCAAGCCCGCCGGCTCGAGTCGCCTGATGCGCGGCGTGGGTGCGCGGGAAAGCGCGCCGTTTAGCGCCCTCTTTTGGTACTAATTGTAATTGAGGCGGCAACTTTGAATACTAAAATACTAACATGAGAAATGAAACTGAAAAAATATTAGACTAAAATGAATTCAAGCAGCTGTTTTCGGTGGGTATTTTACCGTCTCTCGTCTCCAGAATGGGTTTTCCATCAAGGTAGACATGGCGGTGATTATCGCATTCTTCTCTTGGCGCAGTCTGTATGCACTCGTCCCTCCAGGCTCATCCGTTGCACTGCAATATCTCGGTAGGCGGAAAAGTTTGCGATAAGCGTTATTGCAAGCGTCTTTTAGCTTATGCCGTTGGCATGCAGTATAGTCAACCCACAGTTCTGACGTATACAGCGATGTGCAGGAAGCCTCGCAGAAATGAAAACGTCTTGACAGCATACCTGCTCTAACGGATATCGCTCTTACATATTTGCCTTTCCCTATCCTCGATGCCTTTTTGGTCATCTGTGATGATATATCCCAGGTACTTTATGCTACAACTAACTTCCATTTTCCACAACAGATACCTGTATTTTACGCCTACAAGACAGAACAAAAATCATTGTTATAAAACATAAGTTGGCAAATAACGCTTTATTTGATTCCATGAGAGTTGATCCCCGAAAGTTGGCCTCCGGCATATACACAATATGCGATATGGTTTAGGGAAATTACGGTATACCCACTTACACAAAATATTACTGAGACTCTCCAAAGTGGTTCGCAACGAGGAAGTACAACCGAATAACAAAAGTATATAACACAATTTCTTTCAAATGCATCAAAAATAAAACCACTTATCTGTATAATGTTCGTACATGCATGCAAGTACAAAAAATCGACAATGTACTCGAAAATGAATTCGTTTGATATTCATGCAAACTTATGATTAAAGGTATTTTTGAATTAGTTTTAGCTTTGAAATTAGTAAATAATGCACAAAAATTATAACTTAAATTAAATCATAATATCTATATTTTCGGGGGGCCAACTGTCGGATCACCTTTATATTTTAATCTCTCAATCACACCTAATACCTATAAATAAATTGTTGCTTTTACGTTACAAAATGACTGTCAAATTCTAGTTAAAACTTTTTAACACCATAGGTACCTAATAAATATAATGGTTCGTGTATACCTACCAAGAATGTGCAGCATTCCTAGATTTTAAGTTTTAATTATGGCAAGATTTGGTGACCGATGGTACGATTTACCAAACCATTTTGTCAAATCGTACCAGAGGGCAGAGTTTTTTTAAATTTTAAAATAAAATTGTTTCAGTTGATTAAATAATTTGATTTTATTCAATATTTTGTATCCTTGTGGTAGGTTTACTTGAAGATAATTAAGCTCTCCTGACCCATTTTAATCATAAAATAGTGAAAGTAAAGTGCAAAGTTGTACAATATACTCATACCACACATTCCCTATCTTAATTCAGTCGGTTGTCCAAGGTAGTCGCGAAATGAATAGATGTTTGTTATTGGCTGAGCATAGCGAAGACCTGTTTTGATTCGACCGTTTGACATTTCAGTGTCTGTAAATTTGTTTTATACGTTCCGCTTTTCGTGTCCGGATTGGAGCCTTTTATCACGCAAGAGTTCGCTCGAACGTGGAACCTTCTACGAGCTGTTAATTGGAATAATCAATATTACGGTATCTGCCTGCCTGAGGAATGTTTGAACCAACAACAAACAAATCGTTGCCTTGGAAACGATGTGTTTTTTTTTAATTTAGGCTATTCACCCTATAAAGAGTGCTTTGTTGGCGTCGTAGTCAATACCTATCTCTAAAAATGAATCGCCGAATTGTATGTATGCACTTAACTTCCGAACGAGCACCAAATTGGATAATTGTTTATGTATAAAACGAGCTTTGAAGCTCTTTAAATTGAGCTTTGTATAAAAAATTGTAATAGGTGGCGCGAGCAGTTAGAAAACTGAATGTACCGGGAATGAATGTGGGGAATGTGAGAAATGGGAGGGGGAGGGGGGAGGGTATGGGGAAGGGGAGGAGTGGAGGGGTTGTGGGAGTGAAAGGGGGGTGGGAAGGAAGGGGGTGAGAGGTGTAGGAGGGGGGAGGGGTAGAGTTGGGGGAGGAGTGGGAGAGGGGGAAGGTGTGGGGAAAGGTGGGGTAGAGGGGTTGGGGGATTGAGAGGAGGGAGGGAAGGAAGGGTGAAACGGGTGTAGGAGGGGGAGAGGTAGGGTTGGTGGAGGGGTGGGGAAGGGGATGGTGGGAGGGGTAGGGGTGGGGAGAGAGAAGGTGGAAGGGAACTCGGGAGGGGGAAGGCAAATACGGGAGGGGGGAATAGGGAGGGGGTGGGGAGGAGGGAGGGGGGTGGGGAGGTGAGTGAGGAGAAGAAAGGTGGTGGAGTGGGAACGTGAGAGGGGAAGGGGACGTGGGGGAGGAAGGGGAGGAGTAAGGTGAAAGGGACGAATGGGAAAGGACGTGCAGGGAGAAACAATTTCTTTATTAAATGGCATAGCAACACATGCCGGGTACCAGCTATTTTGTATAAAACTGAGGGTGGAGTGGAGGGGTTGGGGGAGAGAGAGGGGGAGGGAAGGAAGGGGGGTATGGGTGTAGGTGTGGGGAGGGGTAGGGTTGGGGGTGGGGTAAGGGAGGGGGATAACAGGAAGGGGGGGGGGGGGAGTTGGGAGAGGGAAGGTGAAGGTAACTCGGGAGGGGGAAGGCGAATACGGGAGGGGAACTCGTGAGAGGGGTTCGCGGGACGTGGGAAGGGGGGGAGCTGTTTTAAAAATGAATGTATGGAATGCAGGAGGGGGGAGGGGAGCTCGAGAGGGTGGAGGGAAACTCGGGAGGATAGAGGGGAACTCGGGAGGGGAATACGCGGGAGGGGGAGGGGAACTCGGGAGGGGGGATCGCTGGACGGGGGAAGGGGGAAGGGGGGGGAGTAGAGTAAGGAGAGGGAAGGTGGAGGAGGAGGAGTCGGAACGCGAAAGGGCAAGGGGACGCGGAGGAGGAAGGTGAACGAGACGAATGGGAAAGGACGCGCGGGTAGAAATAATTTCTTTATTAAATGGCATAGCAACGCATGCCGGGTACCAGCTAGTTTGAAATAAAATCATATGTTATCCTGGAGGCCCTGAGGGCAATAATTTCCCTCAGGGCCTATGTCATCTTTGAGAATGCTGTGTGGAGGGTCTTTTTGAGGAAAGGAAGGAGTGAACATGGGTCTTGAAGAGACCCATGTTGCAGGAGGGAGGAAACACAGAGGCCGGTAAATCGTTCCACAGCCGAGCTGTTGAACTCAAGAACGAGTCGTAAAAACGACCCGTTCTCAAGTGACTAACGTCAACCGTGTACAATGTTGGGCGCGTGTTTCCCGTCTATGCACCGGTGCCGAGGCGATCAATGACGCTAATTTTCTCGGAACATCGTCCATTGTAATACCGGTAGAACAAGGACAGCATTCCCACCTGACGCCTGTGCTCTAAAGATTGCAATCTGTCTGTTAAGGTGGGAGAATCTATCAAACGGACCGCCCGTTTCTGCACAGAGTCAAGGGTTTTTTTTAGGTATTTTGGAGCTCCAAACCAGAGGTGGCTGCCAAATTCAACCGTGGGGCGCACACCGATATGTACAGGGTTAGAAGTTGTGTACTATTAAATTATCTGCGGGCCCTGTACAGTACGCCCAGTTTCGGAGAGGCTAACTTAACTCTGGTTTCGATGGAGCCCCCATGCCTGAGCTGGTCACTTAATACACCAAACATATTAATGGAGATCCTGTTCGAAAGAATGCTTCCGTTGAAGGAGACTAGATTATCATTTCGAACCCTTTTAGACGTTATCAAACATGATTGGGTTTTTGAAACATTAAATTCGACGAGGTTATTCTTACCCCAAGAGAAAACACTCTCGAGGTAACCGTCCGTTCTTTGCTTCAAAGCCCTCCGAGCTATTGGGGTTTGTGTGCTCTTTGGAGGCTTATCAAACAAAAAGCTGTCATGGACTGTACTGTCATCCGCGTAACAATGAACCGGTGCACATGCCAAGAGGTCGTTGATGTGCAACAGAAACAAAGTCGGAGACAGAACCGATCCCTGTGGGACGCCAGCATTTATCGAATGCGAGGAAGAGGTGAAACCGTCAGCAACCGCCTGAATCGACCTCCCCCTCAAAAAGTCGGCAATCCACGCACACAAGGATGCGGGAAGTCCGTAAGAACGCAGTTTGTTGACAAGCGCTCGATGCCAAACCCGGTCAAAGGCCTTGGAAATGTCCACTGCAACCGTTTGGGTATGTAATCTGTCTCAAAACGTTCCAAGCACCGTCCCCAAACATGCGTCACATACGCGAGAAGATCACCGCATGAGCGGTTCCGCCGGAATCCGTATTGACGGTCGTTAATAATTTTTTTCTTCTCGAGGTATGTGAACAGTTTGTCATTGATCACAAGTTCCATCACTTTTGACAGAACAGATGTGATCGCTATGGGCGGTAATTGTTGGAGCTGTCACCCTTCTTTGGAATGGGGTAAAGTCATAGACTTACAGATGAGGGGTAAAAACCAACTATGGCGGGACGAAGAGAGGAAAGAGACTTGTGATTCGCCAATAAATCAATCTAACAGTATATAGGCACCTCGCACTATAATATCACCATTTAGTTCTTGAAAGTAAAATCTGCTTTTGAATGAAGAGACCTTTTTATATGGGAGCGCGAATTGCATGCCCCGTTATGAACAGATATGTCAAGTCCAAATTCGCAAAGTAAGGTTCTGAGTATTTTCATAGTCGAATATTTTGTTTCCGTAGACACTTTTATAAATGTTTCATGATTTAGTTACTCCAGTAAACAGCGGCTTTGTGTTTCGCGTCGCTATGTATCTCGATGTCATAGTATGTGTTCCATAGAAATACAACGTCCGTGCGTAAAATGTACGATAAGAGCTCCACACTGGTCCGGACAAGAATGATAACGTCACATTTTTTAGATTAACGCGGGGCTCTCGCAAGCCCAGCCGGTTCCGAAAAATGGTTCCAATGGAACGGGGAAATAACACGCTTTTTATCACGTAAGGGCAAGTCCATATATTTTGTACGTCCGTGGGTAAAGTAAAGTAAAATGAAGCCATTTCGGATGACGTTATAATTCTGATGTTCTTACACCAGGGCGATACTGAGAGTATGTTCCACTTTGGAGCGTGCCGCAAATGCAAAAATACTATATATTATTTTTAATTAATTAATTGTGAAATAACACAAATAAAATTTATTTGCCCATGCTGGGATTCGATCCCGCGACCTTCGGATTATGAGTCGAGAGCCTTACTCCTCGACTACGGAGGCTGTCGTAGAGAGTACTGTGCATGTATATATCAAAATGGGATAGGTACATAAAACGTAGGTCACATCATATTTGATTGAAACTTAGATTTCTTAATACCATCAGAAGTATTTGGTCACCATATTATATTTATATATATTTGGCAGTTGTCAGTTTAGCCAATAAATTAATTAAGCGACCACCGTTAAAAACGAAACATTTCTTGAAACGACTTCAACATTTTGTGTTCCCCACAAAGATCCTGAAGCCTAGTATTTTTTTTTCTGTCCCTCTTTCCATCTCCAAATTATTCCCCCCCCCCCCCCCCCACCCCCTATCGTTTCAACTAACAACTCATAACCTCTCTTAATTCTGGGTGCCGTAATCCCACTACCGTCGGTTAGTTAGTTTTATAGTATCCACAAAAACACACAAAAAAAACAATTATTTGAGATTTTCGATTTATTGTGATTAATGTTTATCCAACGTTTCGAACAACATTACAGTGCCCGGGTAATTAAAAAAAGTAATCACAATGAGACATTAAAAAAATCAGTGTGTAATTCCCACGCGGAAGAAGTAGATACAATTAGAAAGTCGCTAGATGTCGCTTTCTTTTAAGATATTATAAATAGTTTGAAGATTGGATATTGATTTCAGAAAAATAAAAATGTTTTTTTTATTTTTTATTTCATGGGATACGAACCTCCGTTCGCTTGATATCTATCTCTCTGGACGCTGAGACTTGTCAGGCGCCTTGCCCACTGCGCTGTCAAAGGTCCGGGCCAAAGCGTGAATTTACCGCATTATATTAGAACCGAGTATTTGTGTAGAACTGAGTTGCGACGCAATTCCGTTTCTTCCGAATTTCAAATCACTAGTTCTTCACTTAAAAAATAGCCATTATTATAATAAAATAAAAATCAATGATGAAAGACCAACAACGAAATACCTTCAGTACCAACAAAACTTTCAATTCAAACATCTATTTAATCATATCTTATGCAGATGACACTGTAGTTATCACTAAAGGAAAAACATGGGAGGAAACAATGAGTATAGCTTATATCAATATAAACATTCTCAAAACATGGTTTGACCTAAATTGTCTCTCACCAAATAAAGAGAAAACTTATTTTATTCCATTCTCTTTGAAAGAAAAAAATATCGAGAATAATATAATTTTTTAAATACATTCATCACAATGTGAAAATAAAAAGGAATGCAACGATGGCAATTGCTTACCAATAACATGCAAAAATAGTAAAAAGTATCTGGGTGTCATTGTAGACGGTTCCGTGACAGTTCATCCTGCGACAATTCATCCTGCGACAGTTCATCCGGCGACAGTTCATCCTGCCGACAGTTCATCCTGCCGACAGTTCATCCTGCCGACAGTTCATCCTGCCGACAATTCATCCGGCGACAATTCATCCTTCCTGATCATTTAGAAGATTTTTTCTTCAAGTAAGTATGCAAACAGGATATACGGCCGTACAACCAAAATCGATATACTTATATCTGAAGGCATCTTGAGTGGAAATCCGCTGTATAAATATTTTTACTAACAATAATTTCGACTCTCCGAAGAATCATGCGTTAATAACAAAATACGACATACTTATACATGCAGTCGGCTTAGCAAAAAACCGTAAAAATTCCTACTTGCATATAATATAACTATTTTATCTGAAATTAACACCTTCTTTTTAGGGTGAATTGACTAATTTAAAAAAAAAACACAAGAGTCCCAACCGTCTCGAGCCAATGAGTGCCAATGGCATCCCCAATTTTGGTATGGTGTGATGCTAAAGGTAGTGGGGAGGGGAAGGAGATGTGGAAAACATGTCTTCCTGGCTATTCAGATCTAGTCACCAAACACGGCTTAAGCCATTTCAAGTAATTAGACTAAACCAATATACACTGTACAACAGCGAAAAAATTTAAACAAATCATATGAGTGGGGAGGGGAAGGAGATGTGAAAAATTCTGCTGATTTGAAAAAATGCTATTCAGATATAGTCACCAAACACGCCTAAAGCCATTTCAAGTAACGTTTCAATTCTGAATGAATAGGTTACTGACGAATAGCAAAATACTCATATACTTATATGTGCATCTACTTAAGATTTAGGAGGCGGACATGTTTACCGTCGCCCCGGGAACCATTTATTGGATAACCAACACCCCTGCCATAGGTCATCCCAAGTGGTTCGCTACGTTTGGTGAATTATAAGGGTTCTTTTTTAAATTTTTCTTTATTCATTACTTACAAAATATGGTAACATAATTAGTGGATTTTTCGACCACCATGCTAGGCTGATGCCCGTGTTATGGTGGTCGATTATATGCCCGTATTATGGTTGCACGGGTTCTTGGAGTGATGCTTGTCAAGGTCTTGTTGGCGAATACTTTTCCTCACCTACTGCGTGGCGGTCCGGATCGGGAGAGATTACTTGAGGCAGACGTAATCAGGACATCTCTAGCCGTACTCTCTCGACCTTGCACCGCAATTTGTCTAACTAGTCAGATCTAGTCACCATACACGGCTAAAGCCATTTCAAGTAATCAGACTAAGCCTACATACACTGTACAATAGCGATTTTTTTAAAAGTCATATGATATAACTTTTTTATATATTTTTTTTCCTTTTTACTATAACACAAGAGCCCCAACTGCTCTCAACCATCTAGAGCCAGTGAGACTATGGCATTCCTCATTTGGATATGTTGTGATGCTGAAGATAGTGGGGAGGGGAAGGAGATGTGAAAAATTCTGCTGATGTGAATTTTTTTTATTCAGATATAGTCACCAAACACGCCTAAAGCCATTTCAAGTAACTTTTCAATTCTGAATGAATACTGACGAATGGTAAAATACGACATACTTATATGTGCATCTACTTAAGATTTAGGAGGTGGACATGTTTACCGTCGCCCCGGGAACCATTTATTGGATAACCAACACCCCTGCCATAGGTCATCCCAAGTGGTTCGCTACGTTTGGTGAATTATAAGGGTTGCCCGGATTCTTGGAGTGATATTTTCCTGTACGATCGTAAGAACATATTTCAACGAAATGTGGATTTTAAGCCGCTGGCTGGTTAAACGCTCTTAAGATCGGAAATATACTTTTTAGGAGAGGTAGCATCTGATGGATGCACGGTGAATATTAATTAATTTTTAAGTGGATGACTTATAAGAGGTGATACTTATTTAAAAAATTCAAAACTGTCTACGACAGTGCCCAGTTCGTATGGAAGATAACGACTCCACCACGCCACCCTTCCCCTATTCTTTATTTGTGAAACCAAAGATAATAATCCGTTCCGAGCAGGTACAATTTTATTACCTGAGACTCTGATAAGGGTCTTAGAAGTGAAGTAATCTTAGCTTTTCAAGAAGTACCTATAACCGTGCTTTTTTGTTACAAATTAAAAAAAAAATTACATTTTTGCATTACTTTTCAATTTTAGAATATAGTGTACCTAAGTTTAGATATACAGATATCTATAAGTATGTTGTTTGCTATTCGTCAGTATTCATTCAGAATTGAAACGTTACTTGAAGTGGTGTTTGGTGACCATATCTGAATAGCCAGATGAATTGCGGTGCAAGGCGATGGGTCGAGAGAGTACGGAAAACATCACTCCAAGAACCCGGGCAACCCTTATAATTCACCAAACACTTGGAATGACCTATGGCAGGGGTGTTGGTTATCCAATAAATGGTTCCCGGGGCGACGGTAAACATGTCCACCTCACAAAAACTTAAGTAGATGCACATATAAGTATGTCGTATCTTACCATTCATCAGTATTCATTCAGAAATGAAACGTTACTTGAAAAGGCTTTAGGCGTGTTTGGTGACTATATCTGAATAGCATTTTTTTCACATCAGCAGAATTTTTCACATCTCCTTCCCCTCCCCACTCATATATTTAAATTTTTTAATTTAATCAGATGTCCTGATTACGTCTGCCTCAAGTAATCTCTCCCGATCCGTACCACCACGCAGTAGGTGAGGAAAAGTATTCGCCAACAAGACCTTGACAAGCATCACTCCAAGAACCCGTGCAACCATAGTACGGGCATATAATCGACCACCATAACACGGGCATCAGCCTAGCATGGTGGTCGAAAAATCCACTAATTATGTTACCATATTTTGTAAGTAATGAATAAAGAAAAATTTAAAAAAGAACCCTTATAATTCACCAAACGTAGCGAACCACTTGGGATGACCTATGGCAGGGGTGTTGGTTATCCAATAAATGGTTCCCGGGGCGACGGTAAACATGTCCGCCTCCTAAATCTTAAGTAGATGCACATATAAGTATATGAGTATTTTGCTATTCGTCAGTACCTATTCATTCAGATTGAAACGTTACTTGAAATGGCTTTAGGCGTGTTTGGTGACTATATCTGAATAGCATTTTTTCAAATCAGCAGAATTTTTCACATCTCCTTCCCCTCCCCACTCATATGATTTGTTTAAATTTTTTCGCTGTTGTACAGTGTATATTGGTTTAGTCTAATTACTTGAAATGGCTAAAGCCGTGTTTGGTGACTAGATCTGAATAGCCAGGAAGACATGTTTTCCACATCTCCTTCCCCTCCCCACTACCTTCAGCATCACACCATAGCAAAATTGGGGATGCCATTGGCACTCACTGGCTCGAGACGGTTGGGACTCTTGTGTTTTTTTTAAATTAGTCAATTCACCCTAAAAAGATGGTGTTAATTTCAGATAGAAAAGTTATATTATATGCAAGTAGGAATCTTTACGGTTTTTTGCTAAGCCGACTGCATGTATAAGTATGTCGTATTTTGTTATTCACGCATGCTTCTTCGGAGAGTCGAAATTATTGTTAGTAAAAAAAAATTTACGGCGGATTTCCACTCAAGATGCCTTCAGATATAAGTATATCGATTTTGGTTGTACGGCCGTATATCCTCTTTGCATACTTACTTGAAGAAAAAATCTTCTAAATGATCAGGAAGGATGAATTGTCGCCGGATGAATTGTCGGCAGGATGAACTGTCGGCAGGATGAACTGTCGGCAGGATGAACTGTCGGCAGGATGAACTGTCGCCGGATGAACTTCGCAGGATGAATTGTCGGGTCACCATTGTAGACAGATACTTAAAATGGAACGAACAAGTCGAAAATACGATAACCAGAGTAAGAAAACTTATTTACATATTCATTAGATTGATTATATAAGTCATTTGTAGTATATAGGTATAGATTAAATGTATAAATGAATTTATAAAGCGCCCTTGAGGTGATTTTCTCTCGAAAATGGCGCTATAAAAATCATCCAATAATTATTATTATTGAGAAACATCCTATCATCTAGTATGATTAAAACTACTTATTTCTGTCTTGCTCAATCTATTCCACAATATGGTATAATCGGGTGAGGGGGAACTTTCAGAACTAACCTTCAACCTGTAGAAAGGGTACAGAGGTTGATTCTAAAAGTCATTATACGAAAACCATCTATATTTCCAACAATACAGCTGTTTGACTCTTTTAGGGTTCTTAGTCTTAACAAAATTTTCAAAAAGAACGCACTGTTACAAATCCACAAAGATTATTTCAATACTACAACAACAATCACAAAAATAAGTAACCGATCAAGATCACGTGGCAACCTAGATATCCCTAAAATTAAAACAAGTGCTTTTCAACACCACTATACCTATCAAGGTATAAAAAAATTTATTGCCCTCCCATATAAAATCAAATCTGAAGAAAATTATAAAGCCTTTAAATCACAAATAAAACAACTAGGAGATCAACCCAACACAAATTATAAATTTTAATTTCACAGAACGAATTTCTCCGTATATTTTTTTAAATTACATTGTACCGGTTAGTAGTAATTGATCAAGTCTTAATTATAATATTAGGTACTTTAGTTCAAAATTAATCATTTAATTTTTTTTTTTTAAGTTTTAAGTTTTCTTTATTCATTAGATTTTTCATTACATACATTGGGGATTTTTCGACCACCATGCTAGGCACATGCCCGTGTTGTGGTGGTCGATTCCTTCATTAATTAACAAAAAAAAATTATAAATTAATGTATTTTTCTCGTTTTCACATATCCTCTTAAAATATTTCATCAGCATTTGAACTGAAATGAAGAGATTATTGTTGTACCATATGTACATTATGTACCTACTCCTGCACTATTATCAGCTAATTCAATTGTTAGAATCAACTATATGTACTTACCATCTAACACCTACCTATTACGAGAAATGTAATAATATTATTTTACTTCATCTATATTTTACTTGTAATTATCTATACTACATGTATCATGTATATCTAATTTAGTGACTGCTATGTTAGTAAATTTTCTTAATCAATATTTGTTATCATTCATAAGTTTATTTTCTTAATTTAAAAAAAGAGATTATCTATGTATATTATTTTTTCTTTATCTTTTTCTATAATAGCACAACTCCCCATTCAAATACGAGAAATGTTTTCTCTTTTAAATTAAGTAGATTCATTTACAAGAAATAACTTTATCTGTAATTAGTTTTTAAGAACCAAATATTTTCTTTCTGTAAATCTGTTATATATATGTATATTTCAAATAAAAAAAAATAAAAAAAAATCTATCTACAGATCCTAATTCTTCCTTCGCAAAACCTTTTATCCTTGAGAGTTAATCTTATCACAGCGTCTCGACAAATGTCAACCGTCCTTCTTACACCTGGTGCTGTCTCCCTCCACATCGTCTGTTCCTCCCAGCCTCCCCGGGTTGCGGAAGATCCGAGAGGAGTGGGGGGGGGGGAGAAGAACATTCGAGTTCCGATATAAACTCAATTCTATTAAATTGTATTACAGAGCACAGCCATTCCGTTTGCCCCCATTACCATCAGCCAAGGTACAAAAGCTAGCATCTTCAGCGGAAACAGGGCGGTTCAAAACAACTTAAACTTGTTCCAGTTTAATATTTTATTTAAATGAAAATAATAAACTTTGTTTAAACTACTATTTAATAATTATTATCAACGTGTTTTAAAACCAAAGGTTTCTTCATGTGAATACGAAGTGTATTTAAAATTAAGACAAAAAAATAATTAAATGACAACAAAGTAAATTTGCATTTATTGAAAAGGTCATATTTTATTACATTAAATAAGATATTATATTTTTGCCTATAAAAAATAATGTTTCTTTGTTTGTTCCGTATGCATTGCTATACTATTAATCCGATTGCGATTAAACTTTGGTGAATTGTTGTGCGCACTCCCGCGAAGGTTTATACATATAATGGTGAGCTCTGGCGTTATGAATTTTGTAATTTTTTTACAATATACATAGGTGTTATAATATAGGGGTAATTATAATATAGGTGAGTTGTCTGGAATTTGTTTTCAAACATTATGAACCCTTTTGTTAGTAAAACGAAATAACCTTGATATAAGGAAAAGTTGCTTTATTATATGTATTGTTTTCGGACATGTATTGAACTCAAAACTTAATTGATTAAAATACATAAAACGTGTACTCTTTGTTCATTAACAAACTTATTATATTAAATTTATTTTATTACTAGCTGAATTTCTCGGCGATGCCCGGGCTTTACACAGATTTACCGAAATCAAATGTAGATAATGATCTTCCTCTTGTTTTGAAGGTCACACGTGCGAAATTTCATCAACCTCGGCAAAAAACTGTAGATTTGCATACAAATCAAATCCACACCGCCCGCTTGCCAGCCCGCTCGTCCACCACATACAGAAATTATCATTTTTATCTGTACCCAATACGCATACGGATGCAAGTCCAAAATTTGAAGAAATGAGTTTTTGGTGCAGACTTGAAGTAAATTATCATGTTTATCAGTGACAGAAAGATAGATGCAAGTCCTATCATGAAGAAAAATAGGATTTTCAAAATTTATACGAATGCAACAAATAACCTTCGATGCAACAACTACCTATCTACATAGAAAGATGTACATGGACTTGCATGATACGTTTTTAGATTTTCACGGCTAAAGGCATTTTCGTTATTTGTTTTTGGGGTGTCATGCCGTGTTGCGCTACCTCCTTCTTTAGCCAACATTTCGGACAGCGTCGCAGTGTCCATCTTCAGGGCAGAACCGGCAAATCTGCCCTGTTGATGAAAACTGCAACGCTGTCCGAAACATTGGCTAAAGAATAACGGTGTTATACCTTCTACCTCCTTATTTAGCCAAGGTTTCGGACAGCGTTGCAGTGTCCATCATCGGGTCAGTGTGATCACTTAAGTCGGATCTTCCCTGATGATGGTCACTGCAACGGAAGAATACGGATGCAAGTCCAAAAAGGTGAATGTTCAGGAGAGTCAAAAAACTTTTTTTTTTCTAAAAACTGATAGATAACAATAAAGCAATTATTAAATCAATTAGTTTTGTTTTAAAAACGAAGAAATAAAACGAAATATATTATATTTAAAGCCTTTAAAAATATTCTTTAAAAAAACGCTGACTTCAAACAAAAACAAAAACACGGACTTCTGCTTCAAAATGAAGTGGAATATTTTGTTATGACACGTGGATTTATTATTCATGTTTACTTCCTATTAATGTTGGAGGCAGGAGGAAGTCAAATCCATTTGCAGCCGGATTTGAGTCATAATACTCAAATTGCAGTGACCATCATCAGGGAAGATCCGACAGATGTTATCTATCAGTTTTTAGAAAAAAATGTTTTTTGGTTCTCCTGTTCACCTTTTTGGACTTGCATCCGTATGCTTCTCGGGTACAAATATATTTTAACCAATTTACACAAAACCTTGGCAAATTATATACCTAAAACTTCCTTATGAATCTAATGGTGAAAACCGCATTAAAATATAATCAGTAGGTTTTGAGTTTATCGCGAACAATTTGTTTTATAATGTGTTTGTGCTGTGATAAACCCCCCCCCCCCCTACGAAGTAACGTCTAACTTTTGAAACCAAAATGCTGCTACATTGCTACAGCTACCCCGCTCGGCCTTTAAAAAGCTCGTAGCTCGCCCGTTCTCGCGTCTCTCCCCTGCATTTCTTTTGAAGCGCCTTCTCAACCCCATCACGTAATACTTTTATGCAAACGTGACGAGATGCTCTTAATTAATCAATTGTAATTAACCCCACAACGTTGTGTACTTTTTTGTTTGAGTGGTTTGGTATAGTTAATCCAATTTAATTAATAATTTATTTATGGTAAACCCTTGTTCTTTTAGGTATGGCGTGTTACAATTTGCAAGGCTTCGAATAACAATGACTGGGTCTGACTAACTTGAAAAATAACTAATTATCTAACTATATTCGTTCAGCTTCCTCCCCTAGCACCTGTTAAACACCTACGCTCATCGACGACTATTTTTATTGAAGTAATCTGCATTTTCCCTCCTAGCATCTAATATATAAATTTACATTCAAACGGCGAATTGAGAAGATCCTACCTTTCGATGCGATGTCACGTACTCTCTGCAGCTCTATAAGATGCTATCATGAAGATAATTTGACATTTATGTACATTCTAACAAAAGATTTACACTCAAGCAGTACGGATTGCAATGATTCTACACTCACAGTTCTAGATGCAGTTTGTTAGTTAGCTAGCTTGTTTTATCTTGTTAATTTGATTCTACGGGTAGGTATTTTGGATTAACATGAGACAGAACATGTGCTGTTTAAATAATTGGACTCCTCCATAGCCCAACTGATAAGGTGATGGTCATAGACCGCCGAATCAGCTTCCAATTCCAACGCCTCCGGAGAATGTTAAGGTCGCAAGCGACGAATGAAAATCGACATGTTTTGCCTTCTGTCGGGAAAGGGTTTGATGTGTGTTTCTGGATCATAGAGTGATAATGGGAATAATATCGACCACTACGCCGCCAAATTATAAATATGTTGATGATGATGATGAGAGGTCATCTCATACCGTTTGATATGAGGGTCTGCTCCGATTAATGGTGTGATAGCCGATGTCAGGAACTGTTCAGGAAATGTGTGGGTGGCACGAGGTTTTGGAACTTGACATCCTACTCTGGATTGATGATGATGTTGAAGTTCTTCAGCATGCCGATGACTTGAGTTCCATTAACTCCTAAAGCATCGGCATAAACATTAAACCGAAGTTGATTAGACAATCGGCAATGTCAGGAGATCGGTGGGGCCGCTCTCTCCTCTGATCTGGCGATGTATGAATTTAATTAAGGAAGATTTTGATGTCACCGATCCTCGCCTTGGCAGTCACTCATGTCCTCAACAGTCCCGTTCTCCGTCCAGCACGCCGCCTCGAACCAGTAGAAATAATGATTACGTTTTTCCTAGGCACGCTACAAAACATGCGCCAGCCTGCAATCGCGATGGTCATCGGTATTTGATTTGAATGAAAAATACGTCCTCTCGCATAACATACACAAGCGTAACTTGGGACCTTCCCCTATATGTGTTACGGGCATATGCTCTACGATAGGCGTACCCCAACCTCAAGCTCAAAAATCAGCTCAAAGAAGGAAGGTCAAGCTCGGCGTCCAGGGTGCTGGGTCCAAGAATGAAAGGCACCAGGTCGTGAATCTGGCTTCCCTCCCTTCTATTTCCCCCGCTGCACTTTCGTCCAGAGTACCTTCCCACCCTGATGCTGGATGATCCCTATTCCTAGTGTGAGGGAGTTAAGAGAACTTTTGCTACTTATGTAGGTGGATATAACGCATTACGCTTAAAATATGAATACCTACCGACGGCTTCATTCAACCGACAATGTGAAAGTTTTTGATAAATCGAATATCGAATGAAATATACCTACCTAAGCGTAAACCAAAAAGTAGTTAAGAAAACTTTTGCTACTTATGTAGGTGGATATAACGCATTACGCTTAAAATATGAATACCTACTGACGGCTTCATTCAACCGACAATGTGAAAGTTTTTGGCTAAATCGAATATCGAAGGAAATATACCTACCTAAGCGTAAACCAAAAGTAGTTAAGAAAACTTATCCGGATTCTAACAAAGAACCGCCGATCGGTTGCCAAACGATTCCATATGTCATGTTCCCTTCGTTCCGCCGACAAGGCAGACCCCACACGAGCGTAACCTAAAAGGTAGTGAAGCCCACGCAAATTTCGTCACTTCGTTTCCCCCATGACGAAGGTAGTCCGGCCAGATCGTAATCTTCGTCCTGCATCAAACTGGCCTCCCGCGACGACAACTTTTATCCGCTGGTACCTCGGAGCGGCGGTAGAGGGAGGGCGAAATGGGTGCACGTCCTTTGTTCTCCTGAAGTCCCCCAATGCCTTAGTGACGTACATACGTCGACATCATGGAATGGCTCCGGCCACGCTTCCAATCCAGTCTAGAGCGGGTACGAGATCCACGTTACCGAGATGTGATCACAAGGGATTCCAATTTGCTCGGACCAGACACGACCATCGCTTACTTCGCCTCCACATTAGGAAAATAGTGTAAGCCCACCTGCATTTCGATCACATCGCCCCCGATAAAGTCGCGTGAGATACTTCCTCATGGTGAAATAGGAAAGCCGGACCCGTTAATTCATTCGACAACCGCCGTCCATTCTCGAGTCGTAACCCGCTCAATTAAGTTTGAAGAAAAAGAGTTTGTTAATTAAGTAGGTGGATATAGCGCATCACGCTAAAATGTGAATACCTACCGACGGCTGCATTCAACCGACAATATGAAAGTTTTTTTCTAAGTCGAAAGAAATATACCTAAACGTGAACCAAAGGTGATTATATGATAGATTATCGAACCAAGTTTATGCAAAGTCCTATGTAGTAGACTTGTTGTGATACCTAAAATTTGGAATAAGGTGTGGGAAACTTTTGGAATGGGAATTTAATTATGTCAGATTTTGTTAGTAAGCAAAGATGCCCATGCTACGCACCATTCTATAAACTGTTAAATTACCCAATGCCTTTTCAAAAACCCTTTCCTAAATATAGTCCCCTAGCTACGTTTAAAAATATTATTACGAAACTCGTAAATAATAATTAACACCTCCAAGGCGCTTTACAAATTAATTTATACCTACATTCTATACCTATGTATTTTGGTACCCGTTATGTATTGGAGAATACCCAGTAACCTAATTTTCTAGATCACCAACAAAGCACTTTTAAAGGGTTTTATTATTGTTTTGTGGTTTCAAAATCCCGTCTTTTAAATGAAGTCTCTCGTCTAAGATTTATTGCCCGAAAGCGCACTTTGTGCTTCAAATGCTATTTTAGTCCATTGAACCCCAAATTATTATTTTTACAACGGTCTCGTCTCAAGAATAACTTCACCCAACAAAGGTACTTGCTAGCCGGTCAACCCGGAAACGTGCAAAGCTCCGCTCGACTTAAAAAAAAAGGTCCTAGATTCCTAAGGCTTGTATATAAACCCTAATTGACTCTTTCCTGCAAGGCCCGTACTAAATATGTTAATAATTTTATACAAACTTACCAAATTCGCCTTGTTGCACAAAATAATTTCACAAATCAATTCACTACAATAATATTTAATTCAAACAAGCACTTATAAACCACAACCCGTCATGCAGTTATTTATTCCAAGATGCAGCCGTCAAACACAATTCTCGCGTAGATTTCTTTTTTTAAATTTCACCCTGACCCTGATAGACGCCCCGAAAGTACGTCCCGACCGCCTCAATTTACAAATTATATTATTTAACTTCACCGATATGAACTCGCAAGCCTCGATCTCTGACTTCCCTATTCGCGTGGACTCTTTTTGTTTAATAAAACGGAATTTCCTTTGTTTAATTAAAATGATTTAGAAGCACCGAGCTGGTCTCCTCGCGACTCTCAGAACTTGACGATCTTAATTCTCAACAGGATCTCTCCCTGACTGTCCTCTAACACTTCCCTGCCCCGACTTCCTTTATTATTATATATAACTATCTGAATTATTCCCGGTTTACGCGCACCAAATTATTATTCTGCCGTTTATCAAAACTCGATGATTTTTATCCCGTCTGCGCGGCCCTAGGTTCCTTCCCTGACTGTCTTCCAACACTTCCCTGCCCCCACTTCCTTTATTATTATATATAACTATCTGAATTATTCCCGGTTTACGCGCACCAAATTATTATTCTGCCGTTTATCAAAACTCGATGATTTTTATCCCGTCTGCGCGGCCCTAGGTTCCTTCCCTCACCGTCTTCCAACACTTCCCTGCCCCCACTTCCTTTATTATTATATATAACTATCTGAATTATTCCCGGTTTACGCGCACCAAATTATTATTCTGCCGTTTATCAAAACTCGATGATTTTTATCCCGTCTGCGCGGCCCTAGGTTCCTTCCCTGACTGTCTTCCAACACTTCCCTGCCCCCACTTCCTTTATTATTATATATAACTATCTGAATTATTCCCGGTTTACGCGCACCAAATTATTATTCTGCCGTTTATCAAAACTCGATGATTTTTATCCCGTCTGCGCGGCCCTAGGTTCCTTCCCTCACCGTCTTCCAACACTTCCCTGCCCCCACTTCCTTTATTATTATATATAACTATCTGAATTATTCCCGGTTTACGCGCACCAAATTATTATTCTGCCGTTTATCAAAACTCGATGATTTTTATCCCGTCTGCGCGGCCCTAGGTTCCTTCCCTGACTGTCCTTTCTTAGTTTTGTGAGGAATGGCCTTTGCCGGGGCTCTCATGCACTTGGGCCACGTAAACACATGTGGTTATTTAGTGGTAAAGACCCATAAATCACCCCCATGAATTGGAAACAGAGGGTCGTATGCTGACACCATTCCCTGTTACAAAATCGAATATAATTCCAAATTGATCTCTCAATTTTAAAAGAATCATTTCGTAGGCCCAAAGGCGAGATCATCACAGTGCTCACTACAGTAAACTGATAATAGTATAACCAATATCTTGTAATAATTTTCCATAACGCTGTGTTTTGGCGTAAAACCTCAATTAAAATCTTAATCTACGAAACGCAATAATACTTCTCATACTATTATTATGTTTCTTCCAACTAAATAAATACGGTACATTTTTCCGCAACACCTTATAGACGGTGAGACTTCAATATAAATTTATCAAGCATTGGGAAGCTAGAAGTAACTTTATTTATGTGTCGTCTCCCCAGCATTTCTGCTGCCCGGGAGCTCCTGGCTGAATGGGGGAGGATCTGCCGCCCCTTCCTTACTTCCCATCACTCCACAGCCCTCGCTACGAATATTACCTTATAAGAATATTACTTGATATGGGAAATATAAACACATTTAACTTTGAATGAGGGGACTTGAGAGATTTTCAAGGCGCCTTGCTGCTGAGACGGAAAATAATGGTTGTTTCAGCATTGGGTGGATTATATTTTTTAATGAATAACAATTATTTTGTAACTTTTACTAGATTTATTTGTTCTCTTAGAAGTGTACATAGATTCTCCTAGTATCGCCCGGTGAAAGACCACCTATCAGAAATTAAACGTTGCTTGAAATAGCTTTGTTCGTGTTTGGTGACTTGATCTGAATAGCAAGAAACTTTCCAACCTCTCTTCTCTTCATCTCTTGCCCATCCAGACTCCCTCCAGCCGGCACAAAATACCTTAATTGAAGATGCCATAGTCCCACTGGCTCCGGCACTGTTTTGTGGTATTTATATATATATATATATATATATTTTTTTTTTTTTTAATCTTTAAAACTCGAATAACATACCTTTTAACCGTTTTAACGCCCGATGACGATAAATTAATGGACTGTAAAAAACTACGAAAAGAGATTATAGACTCAGGTTGCTTGATTGGATGTGTAGGAAGAAGACGGAAAAATTAAGTAAAGCCTTACTCTGGTAATTCGCGAAACACAGTTAATAGGTCGTAGAACTTCAGTCACTAATTGAAAGTTAAGTTAAGAAAGCAATGGAGTAGCTACAGCTTTTACATGGGGGTGGGGTTCAAACATAAGGTGTGGGAATTCGATTCTGGGGGGGGGGAAGGAAGAAAGATGGGTTGGAAAATTTGTAACATATTTTTTGGGACCTTATAAAGCTTATTATTTCCATCAAATTGATAAGAGAGGATGCAAATGGTGAAATCTACGAGTACTATTCTCTTTATTCCAACAAAATACTGAGGCCGATGGGGGAGGGGGGTGGGTTAACCCCCGAAACCCCCCCGAAACCCCCCCGAAACCCCCCCGAAACCCCCCCGAAACCCCCGGGAAGCCCCCTTTACATACGCAATTGTAAGAAGTAGGTAATCATTGATCGACCATAATGTTGACAATAATCCACTACACGCAATCTGAAATTTGATTAGCGATGATGCAAGTAAGTAAACTGATTTGGTTCCAAGAATTCAAGCAACTAAGTTTAAATAATTGCAATGTGACCACAACGATGGTGCATTTACGAGTATATATCTTCTTGCTTGATGTCAGTAGGCTCCATAAAGGAAAGGAGTAAAGAACTAAAGCATGTGGCAAAAATTAGTAAGGAACATATTATTTGTTATTTTTGTTTAAAAAGAAAGACAAACATTCCCGGGTTATAGCTTCATATATAAAGCTATAATCTAGTCGTTTCAACATTACAATACTAATAAAAACTTATTTCTAGCTTATTTAAAACTACCCAGAACATGATAACTCACCACCATATACATGAATCCGAATGTATGAATAGATATACTTGATGTTGACAATTTTGCTCGATTTTACTTGCTAGCACATCAACTTTTTAACATATTTTATTTTATTTTATATAACACTTTATACTATAGACCTCAAGAGTATTTCATATTATTTTTTGTAATAGCGCATTGAGAATAATAGAATATAATTAAATAACTGTTATGTTAAGAAATCCTCTCACTCTAAATACTAAATAATATAGGCGCAGCCGATAGACTGTATAATCTAATAATATTTTCCACTGTTGCAAAATGAATCACCATCAGTAGAAAGTAATACATACCCCCGTTTTCACCTCCAACTGTTAGAAGTAGAATAAGGCGCCAGTATTATTCAGGGATGATTTGTATGCAGGGTGGTGTCTAGTATCTACCCCCTGCCAATCTCCACCCTTTCCTTTCCGTGTCAAGCTTCCTATGGACGTGAAGGTTCATGAAATGTGACTGGGAGCTTCCACTGTTTTACCTTGGGGAAGGAGTTGGAATGATTATCTGCAGCCTTCACACAGTATTGAAGTAAACATTGTTCATTTTGAATTGCTGTTTGCTACCCTTGTTGAGTGTTGTTGTCCTATATTTAATATTTAACCTCATTTATTACTTAGCATTTCAAATGTAATTACTTTTTTCCTAACTTCCATCTATAGTTTATTTTACCCTTAATTCGACGTCTGTGTTACCTTTTATCTGACGTTCCTATACAACTTTTGACAATATTCTCATGTATCTGTAGTCGTTCAGTCAGCTTTCTCTTCTTGTTATTATAAAAGTTTCGATGTCATTTATTGCAATTTCATTCCACATTTAAGAACCCAAGAGCTCAGAACTCGAATCAATTACCTAACTCTAAATTGCAATTTATCTGAATTATTAACGCGATTACAACAATATCCAGTGCAAAAATAAGTGTTTTTACTTCTAAAAGGATAACCTCAAAACACCCTTGGATTAGGAAACAAAGAAGTCATACAGCTGCTCAACCTATAACTGTCAAGAGACCAGACCAAGGGACCGTCCAACCCTAACTTTGCTATTTATGTATATTTTGCATTGCACAGTAGAAGTGGGCTTGTTATCAGTTGCTTATTACTTGTTACAGAAGTGAAAAAATAATTAAGCGTAAGAAAACTCATAAAACATTTTGTTTTATTTATTTAGTTACTAATTTAAATTAGTATCTCCTACATTAAAATAGGTGATATTAAGTATAACTTTATGACCTTAATTTAGCCACGGAGGGCAGTTTGTTAAAGAGTGATTTGAATATTTTTCTGATTATTTGGAACAAGTTAACATTGAAAAAATATTCGTAGTACGCAACATAATAATTTTAACCTCCGTTCAGGTTTAGTAGTCGTAATGGAGACTGTTAAACAATAAATTTGATTATATGAAGAAATATTAATAAATAAATTTAATATAAGTGTGCAATTCACACGCGGTAGAATTGAAACCGTCAGAAAACTAAAGTAGACAAGAGTTCGGAGGCTACGAAGCACTGCTCAAAGATTATTAGATTACACCGATTATTCTCTCATTCCCTCGCAGGCTAAATCCTATTGTGTTTGTCTCTTTTTCGTTTCATCGAGTTTCAAGTCACAACGGTCCTAAAGAAGTTTTCACTTCAAAAAATTAAGAATATTTAGGACAAATAATTCCATAAAAAAAACTTAAAATTATACAAATCAATGGTAGATACTTTCTTATTTATTAGCGTTTTAAATTTCATGACTTGTCGATAAAATATTAGGTACCTACCTATCCACGAGTATGATTGTAGGAATATAATTTTGGCATAAATTTTATCAATCTTTAGGCTAACCATATTTATTACTATAATACCACTAAGATTAGTAATAGAAAATAATAACCATTCAGTACCTCCCTATTCAAGAAATACTATTTTATTAATCAAGATTACAATAAATCCAATAAATTTCTTAGCATTTTTCAAAGCAGCCGATTAAATTGGCGATATTATTCAGAAAGCATCGGCTCCTCGCAGTGTAGATCTCGGCAGTTGAATTATTCATTCTACGATTCGTAGTCACTATAAAGTCCTCCGTCTCGCACCCCGGGCGTAGAGGCGTAGAGGCGTAGCGACCGTAGCGACATAGCGCCTGTGAAGATGCTAATATCTACGTGAACCCACTATGTACGCTTACGCGACGCGGTTCCCGTTACATGATTTTACATTCGTTTTATGCGAAGTTTCGTATTGGGAATCAGTATACAAAGTAAGACTTTCGAATATTTGTAGTTAATGCTAAAATTAGAATTAATTTCATAATTTTAATAGTTTTCGTACGTGATAAATACACAGTAAAAATGAGCACTTAAAATTTATAATTTAATGAAAATAAATCATTTTCAATTAATAAGTGGTGCGTACAAAGTGATTTATTCACATATAGTCTAAATGACGCCACAGAGTGAATTTGTTAATATTGAAGAAGTACTTAAAATTTAAATAAAAGTTACAATAAGGCCCGATAGTTAGCGCTGAAAGCGAAGAAGAAAATGGGAGATATGTAAATAAGAATGTTAGAGGGAGCTAATATTAAAATAAGTTTGCTCATATTAAAACGATAATAATTAATCGAAAATTGTTAAAATATTTAATAAAATACCACTCGTTTAAAATAGAGAAAAAATCTAGGGGTATATGTCTTAAATAGAAACATTGTGATTTTATTCATACATATAACTTGTAAAATAATGGAAAAAACGTGTTCGTATTAATTCTCAGAGCATACTTTGCGATTTTTTTTTATCGAGGGAATTTCAAATAATTAGGGGGCATACATTAATTACGTGAGCTCAAAGGGGGGTCCAGAAACATCTCACGTTACTTGAAATAATATACGAAGTAGCCCAAATTTATTTCACCAAGGGGGGGGGGGTCTAGATTGGAAGAAAAACTGCTCACGTAATTCATGTATGCCCCCTACCTTTTCGGCCAGTGTGTAGATATTATCTTTGAAAATATCATACATTTTTTTAGAAGGGATTTTTTTTCATAAAACGGTAGAAATTAGGAATTCGGAAAAATAGAAAAAAAATATATAGTATAACTAACCAATCAATTAACCCAACTCCAAAAAATATGGGCAATTTAATTTTAACATCTATTTTATTTATTTCAGAATGAATATGTACTTAATAACAATTTAAAAGATTTTAAAATTCATCATAAAAAACACATTGGAAATGAAACCGAATACACTAAGAGCCCGTTCACACTTCCGTCGTAAAAACGGAGACGGGTTCCGTCGTCATGACGGAAGCCCTAGGCCCCTGTTCACACTTCCGTTTTCAAGACGGATCCTACTCTACGAAAACAACGACCAAAACATTTTATCATTCTTCAGTAGACGGTCGTGCGCACTGCGCAATGGACGACGATGAAGCTCTTGTTGTCATGTGGTACTTATAAAAAAGAAGGAAAAAAGTGAAAAGAAAATTTAGGGTACACCCAATTATAGCTGAAATTATTTGTTCAACCGTGGGAGAATATTTTGTTTGCATACTTGAAAAGGAGAAAGTACGCGAAAATCATCCAGCAATTATTATAACTAAAATGACTAAAAAACATGAATGATATGACTAAATATTTTCTTGAGATTAAATAGAAAAAATCGCATTCTGGAACGAACATATATATTATATAATAATATTATAAACGCCAAATGCGCGCCCCATAAAAACACAATTTACCTGCTCGCTTGCGTCTGGGAGCGGGCGGTGGTGAAGTGTGAAGCGGGGTGTGGGGGGTTCAAAACGGATCCGTCGTCCCGCCGTGTAGTGTGAACAGCTCCATTGAAATGTATGAGCCAGCGCGATCCTTTCCGGCTTCACGACGGACACTCTGCGTAGGCGAACTCTCCGGCAAAAAATAACGGATCCGTCTTCACGCCGGATCCGGCAAGTGTGAACAGCTCCATATAGCCACTACAGCGGCTAGGGCCTCCGTCGTAAAGACGGAACCCACCTCCGTTATTACGACGGAAGTGTGAACGGGCTCTAACACATAAATATATAACGGTATCATAATAACATATCCCCCATACACACAAGCCTTTCTTTATTGATGTACCATCATTATTTTACATATTAAAAAAAAAACTGAAGAACCTGCAAAATAAATCGACATTAAGTGCCACCAACCAGCGGCCGAGAATTCAAATTTCGTCTAACGATGGTCTTGTGATCGTACCGTTGCAACTGTAAAGGCCGGTTCCGATTAATTATCGGAGAAAGATTAATAATCCTCCATACCAGCATTTTAACATAATAACTCAATATCGATTTTATTTCATTCAATTTTTATTTTTCATAAATACCTACATTAAAAAATGCTCAAACTCGTGATCATAAAACTATTAAAATTATGTACTTTTTGTAATCATTTTTTGAACATGAGTATTCATATTTTTTTCGTAATGTCGAAGCAAAATAAAAATGTTTTTTTTTTTAAATATTAGTTTGTAAGACTTTAAATAAATAGACAAACTGAAGTGTTTTCGTCAAAAAACAAGAACATGGATCTTTTTTTTTAATTTGAATTAAAATTCTGAAAAGTAGTTTTTCCAAATAATTTATAGATTTATTTTACTGCGTATATTTGAAATGATTTTAAATGTGTGTTGTATTATACAATTTTTTTTTGAAAATTTAACAAATTTGCCAACGACCTACGGTAAAACCTTTTTGTACTAAAAATATATAAATTTTCTCAAAATTTAAAAGAAAGCTTTACTAGATAAAAGAACAGTCTTTCGAAATCAATTTATAATTCTTTGTAGAAAAGTCATTACCTACGTCTGAAATTTGATTTAAAAATTATATATTTCCGATTGTGTCTGGTTATTTCTTCTTAAGAATCGTAGTATAATAATATACCTTGCTATCTTTCTATGACGAAAAGTTTATTTTTTTAGTTAGTCTACGGAAAGACATTCCTACATTAATTTCAGTGTGAAAAAACAGTTTATTCATTTTGAGTCGGTATGTTGGAATATATATTCAATCGCTCCTTAAAAGAGGGTGTGGTACCTAATACTTGGAAAACTGCCTTCATAACACCCATTTTCAAAACCGAGCAAAAATCTGACATTGAAAACTATCGTCCTATTTCAAAATTGTGTGTATTCAGCAAGGTGTTTGAAAAAATAATATATGATCAAATGTTTCCCGCTTTGAAATCCTTACTCAATGTTAACCAACATGGGTTTATGAGTGGAAAATCAACAACAACCAATCTAATAGCATTCACAGAGTTCTTACAAGATTATATGAATCAACGTATACAAGTTGACGCAATATATACGGACTATAGCAAAGCTTTTGACCTAGTGAATCACGACATATTATTACGCAAGCTTATGCAAATCGGCGTCCACGGTGACCTTCTCAGATGGGTCTCATCTTATGTATCGAACCGTAGTCAAGTCGTAGTTGTGGGTGGTTTTAAATCGGACTGGGTAACCGTACCATCAGGTGTGCCTCAAGGATCTCTATTGGGACCGTTACTATTTAATATTTACATCAATGATACAGGCCAATGTTTCAAATACTCCAAAACATTTCTTTACGCAGATGATATGAAGGTTCTTTATCCTATCAGATGTTTTGCTGACTGTCAAAAAATGCAGGAGGATCTAAACCGTCTTAATGTTTACTGTTCACAGCATACCTTTAAAATTAATGTTAAAAAGTGTTTCGTCGTGAATTTCACACGAAATAAAAATATGATTATCAATGAATATAATCTGAACGGCTCAATATTAATCAACAAAACTGAATTCAAAGATTTGGGAGTGACATTGGACTCTAAGCTTAAGCTTATTTTTGATATTCATATAGACTCAGTCACATCAAAAGTCTCTAAAATGTTAGGATTCATTCTTAGGACATGTAAAAAATTCAATAACTTTAGAACAATGAAAATCCTATATTTTGCTTATGTCCGCAGCTTACTAGAATACGCGTCACAAGTTTGGAACCCGCAATACATATCATATGTAGAAATTCTAGAGCGTGTTCAAAATCCTTTTCTACGATACTTAGATTTCCGGAGCTACCGCCCACACCTAAGTCACCAAGATTCAGCCGCGCACTTCAATATACTATCATTGGAAGTTCGAAGAAACTCGACCGATGTACTCTTTCTTCAAAAAATAGCCAGATCCGTCGTTGATTGCCCAGAACTCCTACAACGTATACAGATACGAGTTCCTAACAGACGAACCAAGTCGGACATGATTCTTAGCCTCCCTCGGTGCAATACTAATTCTAAGCAGAACTCTTTCATCTATATCGTGCGTCCAATACTTTTAACACACGCTACAAAAAAAATTGACATATTTAATTCTGCACCACATTCCTTAAAATCACACAGACGCTCTCTCGATACTTTATAACAACAATAATTTCTAATACCACCAGTCACCATTATATTAAATTCCTTTTTTTCCCTTTTAATTTTTTGTTTACTCATATTTTTATTACTATACCTCAACCTAACCCATTCTCCCCCTCCCCCCATCCTACCCCCTCCCTATTCCACCCTAATTAACTTGTCTCTTGAAATGTATTTTTTTTTTCTTTAGCAAATATCTCTGGAACCACTACACTTGTATACAATACCCATGTGGAAACCTGTAAATGGTTCAATTATTGTGACTCAATTACTATTATGCTCTGTTATGAATGTAAACTGTTGGTCTCCCAAATAAAATAAAAAAAATAAAATATCATCTCAAAACTTATGTTCATTTGGATGTGAAATGTGCCTACCAAAATTTAAAATATTTAAAACTGGTAAAATATTATAAATTTCAAAATAGATACCTTCCCTAGTTCTAATATGTAGGTGGTAGTATGTAGATAACAAGTAACCTTTAAATCATACATAAAACTCAGCGTACAATATCCGAAGGCTTTCATGATGTGTCACCCGCCTACATTCTACAGTTTCCCGATCCCTCGAGAACTTCCCATCTCTTCCCACTCCTCGTCCCACCCACCCATTTGTCCTTCCTTCCCATTCCAACTCCTCCCGCTCCCCCAATACCATCGCAGGATTACAACAGGACTGTTCAATTATCAAAAGTGGACGGAGGTTGCTGGGACCTTGGATTCTAGAACTATTGAGGATTCAACTAAATACCTGATAGTTTATTTAATTTACCCTTTTTTAATAGTATTGGAATATTTGAAACTCTACACTGACAACACTAAGAGTTCCATTTCCATATTCTTTAGTTTTATTTTCTTCTGTATGAACTGTCAACTTGAGTATTGTTAACCTTACAATAAATACACCCGTTCCATGCAATTGCGCATAATTGATTAGAAACCAACAGGGTGGGTGGTTTGGTATATTTATGCCAACAGGTTATGGACCCAGCACGCTTCCGCTATGATGCAAAATTCATAAGGTACGTACTATTATATCAACTTCTAAGCGTAGCAACTGATTACGATTTATTTTATTTTTTCCTTCTGTGGTATACGGACTACGATTATTTTCTTAAAGGTACAGTGTGTCGGTAGTTGGCAAATGAAGAGAGTAATAGTATTTAGTACTGGTATTTATTAGGGAGCTGCTTGTAGCAAAAGAGGACAATAATCAAGCATATATCCCTTATATAGTTTCGGCAAGTATACTGTTTCGCTTGCTCTCATACACATTCACACAGACATCACACCTTCTTTCATAAGAGTCCCAGCTCCCGTCTAGAGCAAGTGAAACTATGTCATCCCCAATTGGGGTATTTTGTGAGGTTATAGTAGCGGGGAGTGGAAGAAATGGATAAAATGAAGGTCAGGAAGTTTCTGACTATTCACATCGGGTCCAAACATGGTAAAAGCCATTTCAAACAATGTTTCAATTCTGAATGGTGGTCTTACACCAGGACGATACTGAGAGTATCTTTCACTTTGTGACGTGCCGCAAATATACTTTACATTATTTTAAATTAATAAATTGTATACATTAACACTAATCAATCAAATTTACTTGCGCACACCGGGATTCGAACACGCCATCTTCGAAAATCTTTAGAGCCTTACCCCTTGACCATGGAGGCTCTCTAAAGAAAGAAATGGAAAAACCTAGGTTTGATCTAAGCTTCTACCTTAATCACTTTAAAAATCATGACCCAATATCTGCATCGCTGATGCGCCATATTGCACGCGCCATATTGCGCGCCATATTACACAGGACACAATTGATAGTAAGTGCACAAACAGAATTGCATAGTTATAAAAGTACATATGTTTAGACGCAGACGGGAGCAGTTGGGATTCTGGTGTCGTATTAACGTTAAAAAAATAACCTAAAGTTTTGTTGTGATTGATATTTGCAATATACATTTCCACCTTCTTTAGCCAATATTTCGGTAAGCTGTAATTTTTTTGGTGTGTGTTCATGAATTCAGAGGTGCGCGTATAGTTTAGTTCAATATAATAATTAGATAGGCCCTGCGGGCGGCTTTTGTTTCGGCTTCGCCCAGTTAGTGTTGGTGATCATTGTGTAAATCCAAACTGGAACTTGTTCCAAAATTAGCCCGTTTCTCGTATCCACTGTCAACGTGTCAACCAGTGATTTCAACGTGTCAACCGGGATGGGCGATGACGTCATATATGTAATATGCAGCCGCTTAATAAAACTGAATATTACCGTCAATCTTTCGAAATCCGGGAGATACCCCAGGTTCACATATTAGTATAACTTATACCCAGGAAGAGCACGTCCCTTTGCATCTTGCCGACGAAAGTGGCGTTATCTTGTGATGAATTCTTGAATTAGTAACCGAATTACAACGGTAGCTTTGCCTGAAAATCCACGTACACGGATGTTTTTATGGTGCGATGGCCGATGGGTAAGACGCGGCGGCAGACATGCGTTAAAAGCCGGATTCTTAAATTCAACCACGCAGACGCGAGGCTATTAATAATGTTCGATACTAAATATCACAATAATTAGAATGACATTGATTAATATATGCTTTCAGTGCTGTTGATATTTAGTGTGTAGGCACCTAAATATTTTGAGATGCTAAGGCAAAAAAAATTTAAGTCCTATGACTTTCGTAGTTATTTCATCTTTGGCCCGAAGGTTCCCGTTCCCACCCCGTGCCCCGCGAGAAAATAATTGAAATAGTATGGAAATGAGGCCGTTAAATTCTCCGAGATTAAATAACCATCGTCCCGGGGGATGAAGGAGATTTAAGGGTGGTGGTTTCACGGCTTTCCGGATTATAAGATACTGCTATCGAATGTTCTCATCATTTTTAAGCGTTAACTTAGATTATACAATGTTTACTTAATATCTAACGAGGCGACATGAAATTTCACTAATGCCGATTTTATGAAGGTATCTTTCGTACAATGGATGAGGACAATCGTTGGCGCCAGGAATTTCTAAGTCATTTAACACTTATTACTTATTTAATTTTTTTTCTTACATTAAGTAGTCCTGAAGAAAATAATTACCCTTAAGGCCTATGTCATCAATATAGATGATTAAAATATTTACGGAAAGGAAGTTCCGGGAAGGAAAGTGGGAGGAGTGGGTAGAATTCTAGGAATGACAGACGTATGAATCGATGAATATGAACATACCGCAGTGGTGCAAGAAGAATGGTCAAGAGAGACCAACTAGAGAAGTCAAGGATCTCCCCAAATCGACATATTCCGATATGGCCCGCCTTGCAGTTGCATCCGCCGCCAACACCCGGGCAAACCTCACCACATGAAGCCGGATACCCTTGTTAAGTCACCAAACGGAACCACTTGGTATCTGTGTTATCTGTGATGTTGTGTGTAATGTAAAATATAACTGCGCAATGAACTTAAAATAACTTTGAATCCAAGTGTTGTTTCAAAAATTGAATTGCATTGAATTGTACCTACTTCCAAGCAAAAGTAGTACCTGCGTAAAATACGTAATTATTGTATTTTTATTATTAAAAAATAAAACAATTATGTACCTATTCGATATAAGTTATTGGTTCGTTTCAAATCTTTATGGATTTCCTTGGCTTTTTAAGCTAGTTTAAGCTTAAAGAAGACATGACTGCACGCAGAGGACAATTTATTAAAAACACTCCATACGTATTGTATGATGTACAGTTTGCTATTTCATTCTTCATTACTATTGGTTTTACTTATTATTTTATTAGATTTCTCTAATTTGTCAACACAAAAATAAAATTATTTTAAAAAGAAAACTAAAATATTTATTACCATTAGGCGGTTAGATTCGCAATTTCTACAGTTTATTTATTTATGATTTTTTTTTAAATAGATTCACTGATAGGTTTCTGTATCCTAATACAATCCGTATATATAATTTAATGGGTCTACACCAATTAATGTAAAACTGAAATTTAAATTTAATGTAACACACAACAGACAAAAATTTACGGTTAAATGAAGCCGTACTAAATAATGCAAAATCATATAAAATCATATGTATTTGTTTTGAAAATGTGATCGCTTAGAAGTATTATAGATGCTTCAATTAAATACTGCGTGTAGAACACATTAAAATTTCTGTTATTTTTTATAAGTCTTTTAATAAGCCTAGAAAAAAATAAATTATAAGGTCTATAAAAAATACTTTGAAGTCCAAACTCTCCTATTTATAAACCTCCTTTCGGATATGGCTTTATTGTTTAATGTGGCAAATTCAGTTTCTTTTAGGATAATCGCAAAAAAAAAATTGAAATGTACGCCCGAACCTCACTAAATAAAATATTATATGCATTTTCGCCTTGTTATTTTTGACATCACGGCGACAATACGGCAGTCGGAATTTCAAAGTGAACCTTATACCGTCCACTGAAGAACGACTGGCAGCCACACTTTTTTTCTGTCGATACTCCGTCGGACAGAGTGGGGAATAGACGTATTAGGCTCCGCGTCGCTTGTTTACGTGAAATAATTTTTAAAATTCCGTTTTATAACAATAAACAATGCGTAAAAAAGGTATTAATGTTTTTTACAGGCCTTTACGAAATCAACCTGTAAAAAAAATCTCAATTATCTTTTCTAACCTTTTCAAAAGCTTTTTCTCAAGTATTTTTAAACTCCTCCCATAAAGGGGAGTGAATTCCAATTTCGATTTTTTCCTGTACTATTGGATCGCCTTAATCAGATGTTTAAAATTAAAAACGTGTTTGTAAGTATGGTTGTATTGGTTGGGGAGCGCCTGGCAGAACAATTTTTGATCCACTAGTGAAGGCCCAAATAACCATAATTAGAGTCATTATGTGTAAACCCTATAGGTTTTCTACCGATCAAAATCAACAAATCAAAACCGATCAAATTCAAATCTACAAAAATTTTTATGTACTAGATGTTCGTCAAAACTACATAAAAAGAGTTATTATCCACGTACACAGATATCTAGAAAATCTTGGTTAACTATTAATTCACAATCAGTAAAAAACTTAGTATATATTTCATTTAAAAAAAAAAACAACTTTTTTTTTCTTTCTTTTTACTGAATACATTTTTGGCTATTTTCACAAGCATTTGATTCCTTAGAACAGTGGTCCCCAACCTATGGCATTGGGCCGTTGACCAAATGGTACTGGGCCGCGCAAGGGCTTGTTTTAAAATCAAAACACTTTTGGAAAAAAAGTTTAAGCTGTGGTTATCTTTGTTCTTATGTAAATTTAAAATTCAGATTCAGAACGTTATTAAAGAATGTAAGAAAATTCTTTAATTGTCTGTTGCTACCTGATCAAATAACGAAGATATTTTCAACTATCTAATACAAACAAAAACATTAGATAATAAGGAAAGTCCACAGACGACTATTAATATCTTGGTTAAGAGCGAATAACCAGCAAATTTAAATTCAGATTCCAACGTCAGCGCTACACACTCGCTAGCGGGCATTTTTAGAACTAGAGTTCGTTCCGCTCCAAGCTTGGTTTCGAGATATACTAGCTCACGCGCTAGGACTGTATAGACGCCACAGTATGGGTCAGATGAAGATGTTAAATTCTCGCTTCCAGAATTTTGATGAGTAGTAGTTATTTGTAATTTGTATATCGAAGTGCATAAACATAAATAGATACAAGTAAAATGCGTAAACCCAGTAGGTATTAAGTAGATACCTACATGAATAAACAATTTGTTATATTCTTTTTAATATTTTGTTTTTAATTGTATTTTACGGCCATTAGATATCTCAGTATCGCCCTGATGTAAGACCACCATTAAGAATTGAAAGTTGCTTGAAATGGCTTTAGCCGTGTTTAGTGAACAGATCTGTATAGCCAGGTACTTCCCCACCTTCCTCTTCCCTATATCCTTCCCCTCCCCACTACATTCAGCCTTACAACATACCCCAATTAGGGATGCCATAGTCCCACTGGCCCCAGACGGGAGCAGTTGGGACTCTTGTACGGTATTAATGAAAAAAAATAGTAATATTCAGTTGGATTGTAAAAAATTACTCATTTTAAAATATTTATTCGTGTGCATATTTGTTTATTTTATATTTATGTGAATACCGCACAAGAGACCCAAATGCTCCCGTCTGGAGCCGGTGAGACTATGACGTGACTATGGGGTATATTATGAGGCTGAAGGTGGTGGGGAGGGGAAGGAGATGGGGGAGAGGAAGGCGAGGAATTACCTGGCTATTCAGATCTGGTCACTAAACATGGTCATAGCCATTTCTAGCAAGTTTCAATTCTGAATGGTGGTCTTACACCACCCAGGGTGATACTGAAAGTATCTTCCCCTCTGGAACGTGACGCAAATATATTATTTTTAATTTAAATAATTGTAAAATAACCCAAATTATTCAAATAAAATTAATTTGCCCACGCCGGGATTCGATCCCACGACCTTCGGATTGCGAGTCAAGAGCCTTACCCCTTGACCACGCCGGCCGTCAATAGGTAGTATCAGTAATTTGGAAGGCGGGTATGGGTACCGCCGCCTCGGGAACCATGTATTGGATTATCAACATCTCTGCCATAGGTCACCCCAAGTGACTTAGCAGGGGAGCTCGGGTTCATGGGGCGAGGTTCGTCTACGTGGAAGGTCGGATCAGGAGAGACCGTTTTTTTTACAATCGCTCGACACACTGCCTATCTCTACTTTGGGAATGCTGTGTGGAGGCTCGTTTTAGGGAAAGGAAGGAGAGGAACTTCGGAGAAGGAAAAGGGTATTAGGGGTGGGTAGAAATCTGGGGGGGTCAGCGTGTCCAGGAGTGCGGATGTATGAGGCCATCCCTCCCACTGCGGTGCAAGGCGATGTTCCGAGAGGGTAAGGCTGGAGAAGTCAAAGGGACTCCCTCAACCACTTTTTCTAGATCCGACCTGCCATGCAGCTGGTGGGCAGACGCATCCGCCGCCAAGACCTGAACAAAACTCACCCCCACGAACCAAACATTGCGAACCGCTTGGGATGACCTACGGCAGACGTGTTGATTATCTAATAAATGGTTCTCGGGGCAGTGGTACCCATACCCGATTCTCGTGTTTGTTATTTTTGTAATACGAAAAATGGATATAAAAAAGGCCTACCCTCCCACCCCCTCTCAACCCCCCCCCCCTAAACCCCCCTCCCCTTACCCCCCACCTCTAACACCTCTCCACCCCCCGGCTGCTTTACCCCCCCCCCCCCCCCCCCCCTCAGCCACCCCTTTCATCTCATCTCAACTCTCCTCCAACCTCTCTCCCTTGGGAGCTGTTGGACTCTTATGCGGTATTACATAACAATATTTTTTTGGAGCATTTGGGACTCTCGTGCGGTATTCACATAACAATAATTTATAATATATATATTTTTTTAAATTTAGTGTGCTTTAGAGTCTTTAGACCACACGATTGAAGTAAAACTTAACAAACTTATAACAATAAATTTTAAAAAAAAACATGCTTCTCAAACGGACAGCTGTATGCGACCTGCGGACGTGTCGGACGAAAACACAAAAATTTATGTGAACCTATTCAAAAGCACTTCAACAAACAGAATTAAAGCGCACAAACCCTTTCTTTCTTTGAGTGGCCTGGCAACGCCCGCCGGGTGTCCGCTATATATAATGTTATATAGTGCAGGCGCTTGCATTATAATGCAGTTTTCCGGGACTTGGGATGGAACCATTACAGTTTAGTTGACCCCGAGGTTATAGTGGCCTTGCAACGCATGCCGGGTACCCGCTGTATTTAACGTTATATAGTGCAGGCGCTTGCAATATAATGTAGTTTCCCGGGACTTGGGATGGAATCATTACAGTTTAGTTGACCCCGAGGTTACAGTTGCCTTGCAACGCATGCCGGGTACCCGTTGTATATTATGTTATATAGTCCAGGCGCTTGCAATATAATGTAGTTTCTCGGAACTTGGGATGGAACCGTTACAGTTTAGTTAACCCCGAGGTTACATTGGTCTTGCAACGCATGCCGGGTACCCGTTGTATATAATGTTATGTAGTGTAGGCGCTTGCAATATAATGTAGTTTCTTGGGACTTGGGATGGAACCATTACAGTTTAGTTAACCCCGAGGTTACATTGGTCTTGCAACGCATGCCGGGTACCCACTGTATATATTTTATTTATTTATTTACGGAAAAATAGTCCATTAACAATAATACGAATAACATGCGTTCGTTAAGGCCCGACCCGCCTAGCAATCGATCACCGTTCGCATCGATTACCGTTCGCAGGACATTTTTCGTAACAATCATCACTTTTCGTAACGCATTTACCAGCTTACCCCTCATGTGTCGAGCGTGCGCAAAGAAGTTTTACTTCAAAAAAAATATTTTGAAGCTGTTGGGACTCTTGTGCGGTATTCACATAAGAATAATTTACAATAAAAAAAAAATTCAAAATTTTCATAAAAATATTCAATGAACATGAATTTTTGCGTTCGGTAAACCCTGTAGTTTTTACAAACACGAAACAATGAAATCGTATTATTTGGTTTCATTTTAAATTCGTCTTTTCCAAATATTACGATACAGAGCGCCGCGGAGACAACCGCCGGCTGCCACGTTTGCGGGCAGAGTGAATTCTCAATTCTCGAGTCGTCGAGCTATAAGAAAAATTGTAAAACGCGAGCTGTAAATTAATTAATATTAATTACTTCTTATGATTATTTTTCGATCAAAATTTTTATGACTTGTCAATAATGTCTTAGCAAAATAAGTATTTAAAAAAATCTTGAAATATATTAGTTTGGAAGTACGCAAATAAATACACAAACTGGCCAATTTACGTCAAGAAACACATGTACGTATATATTTTTTAATGATTTTATTTAAACTAAAATTAAAATTCTAAAACATACGTTTACCAGATAATGTATGGATTTATTTAACTGCATGATTATATGATTTGAAATTGGTGTTGTATAATACATGTACTTTTTTGAAAATATAACAAATCTGCCAACGACCTATGGTATAACCTTATTATACTTAAAATAAACATGTTTTCTCAAAATTTAATCCATAACTTTACTAGATAAAAGAACAATCTTTCAAAATCAATTTATAATTTTTTGTGGAAACGAGTCAATAAGCATTTTTAAACACTGATTTAAAAATGACATATTTCTGGTTTCTCTGGTAATGTCCTCTTAATAAATAATTTTTAAAAAATAAATTGTATTTTATTTTAAAGGCATGTTTAAACACGATTCAATTATAATTATTAAATCAAAACACATAAAACTTCAACATCTAATTTTTTAAAGAAAATATATAAATAAATTGCAAGTTAATATATCTGCAAGATATCAGAATTAACATTAAAATCCCGATATTAAGCCCTAAGCATTCTCAAAATTCTCTATCTTTGAAAAAACATACTTTCAACCTTGCGTTGAACCTTAAAAATATAGAAAATACCCATGAATCCAAAAGATAATTAGAAAATTTTTTGAAACTTCTGGAATAATTATTCATTGTTATTATAGTAATATGTATATTTTCTTCATTTTCCCACAAACCTTGTAATTTTACCACAATTGTAATTTTTATTATTATATATTGTACAAATATTTTGTTTGAAAAAAAAACTACATTCAATGCCCCCCCCCCCCCAGTGGGCCGACGTAAAATTATCAAACTTTTACCGGTCCGCGGCGACAAAAAGGTTGGGGACCACTGCCTTAGAACAGGCAATCTGCCTAGCTAGGAACTAATAACGTACAAGACATAATTACACTTGTACACATTTTAAAATCTACAGTTATTTGGAAGATTATTATTATGTCATTTTGCTGTATAGATGTAACTAATGTAATAAAAAATAAAATAAATGAAGTAAAAGGAGAAGATTTTTAAAGTATGTTTTTAATACAACACTCTTTTTTAGGTTCTATTGGGTATTTTACTGAAAATAGCAAAGTTAATCCAAAGATAAAGATGGACAGGTTTTATTGTTTCTTTTACAAAAAAATAATAATGATTTTTGTATGGACACAGTTAATTGGTAGGCAGAGAGGAAGGACTGCCAAACAACCCGGCTTTGGCACACACTCCTTGCCTCATTCAGATTCATACATTGTCTCATACATACTCAACTATTATTCTGACTCTTGACAAGGCCTGACTCATGTATCTGATTCATATTGTGAAATGTCTTCCTCGGACGTCCCCGACTTCTTTTACCAGTCAAATTTGCGTCGTATATTCTCCTTACACTCCTTTCTTCGTTATTTTGCTCTATCTGCTCAAACAATCTACAATACTCACGTATAAGGTATACATATTTACAAATAATGATAATATTCAGTCATCTACCATTATTCCAAGTATTTTACTTAAAGATGTGCTATTAACCACAAGAAAGCTATCTCTACGCCCTAGAATGTACTCTAGACACTATAGTAGTTATGTTTTACCTACACTACGAGCTACGAGGTAGTAGTAAGAGCGAGCAGTTATAAGGAAATAGCTTGCTACGGGTCGTAGTTGCCGACGCTACGGCGCCGCTTACGTCACAGCGCCGCCAAGTAGCGTCGGCGTCGCTATCACGGGGACTCAATGGAGCTCTATGGGAGGGGAGGAGAGGAGGCGGTAGATACTAGACGTGACTACAGGATTGTTTGCAAAAATTAAATGTGTTTTTATTTCTCTAGATAAAAAAAACATGCTTATATTCAACAGCGAGACCAAAAAACACGTCAGAGTTTAAGGATGATAATTTTTCTTTTATCAAAAGTATTTCATAACCAATATATCTGTAACACGATGGTGTCACGTGAAAGTTTATTTACAATTTATATGAACACATATTTCAACGCCCTCTTGGTAGCTTATCCATAGGGTTAACGCATGTTTGATTTATAGGTACTTAGATTATAAAGTCAGAGTTTGCTATTCGTTTCTAGAATTTTTATTTTTTGTTTATCGTTATTTATTATTTATTCATCCTCTGAATAAGCTATCAAAAAGTTGATGAAATATATAAAATATAAATAGTGACAAATATAAGTACGTAGGTACTAGTATATAGGTATATAAATATGTTTATTTATTAATAGGTTCAATTTGGGAGGCGCAGGCGGGGGAACAATTTATTGGATTACCAATACCTCTACCATAGGTTAAAACCAAGTGGTTCACTAAGTTTGGTGACTTAGCAGGAGTGCCCGAATTCGTGGGGTGAGGATTGTGGGATGAATCTTGGCGGTGGATGCGTGTGGCACCAACCGTGTGGAAGGCCGTCTGGGGAGAGATTGGTTAAGGGAGACCTTTAGACTTCTCCAGCAAGATTCTCTCGGAACATGGCCTTGCACCTTGAGAGGGTTAGATTCATATTTCCGTCACTCCCGGACACACTGATCTCCAGACTCCTACCTACCCCTCATACCTTTTTCCTTTGACAGAACTTCCTGTCCTTCCTTTACTAAAAATACACTCCACACAGCATCCCCTGCATGCATGACATCGCCCCAGATTTCATTATTTTCCTCAAGGGCCTCCTGTGTGGAGCTTATATAAAAGGGAAGAAGAAATATTATTTTATTTCAGCTACTCAGAATTATTCATTTTACTTTGAAGAACGGTTCACTGCGGTCCAAATACCTATGTAGTTTTTTTTTTTAAATTACAAATCAATTAAATTCGATAGCTTGTTTCTCGCTCCCGTGTAGAGTTATTCACAGCCTTGAGAGTGTTTGGGAGGGAGACAACACGACACCGGGTCACACAGACAATCGTAAATTAAATCTATTGCTATCAGGAAAACTCGATGCGAGCACTACCCCCCCCCCCCCCCCCCTCCTCATCTCCCACTTCCAAGGCCCCACCCCACACCTCTCCCTTTGTACCCCCGTACACAGGGTATTACACTTTCATATTATTATTTGGCGGAAAAGTAAACGTGATTTTACCTAACATTGATGATTCTTGACAATATGATATCTACTTTTTACATTTTTTTATTTTCTCCACACTACCTGAGGAGAATAATTTCCCTCAGGGCCTATGTAATCTTTGGGGGTGCTGTGTGGAGGATCTTCTTTGGAAAATAAAGTTCTAGAAAAAATATGGTATGAGAGGTAGGTAGGGTATCTATTGGTTAATGTATCTAGGAATAACGGATGTATGAATTCAAGACTCGGCTTTCAAAAAAAAAAAAATCGAAAAAATTCGAGAAAATTATTAATTCTTTGAAGAAAACAAAACTGGTAATGATAAGAAAACGAATCAAAATAATTGTATACTATGATTCCTAATATACCTAATAAACTCTTGTCACAGAATCCATTAAAACATCACATGTAGGTAGGCTGATAATACCTAAATAAAATCATCAAAACCGATGTTCGTATTTCCCATTTTTCTCCTCCAAAACTGAACCGATTTTCAAGATATTTTTACTTACTGTATAAGATGAAAATACTCTATGTTTGTATGTTTTGCTTTTTGTGTAGTTTGAATACTGAACGTCTGTTGAAGGCGTTCTAACCGGGTAATAGGCCACTTATCACATTTTCTTAAATTTTTTTCCGGTTTAGGCAAATAATCTAAGACATTCTGTATTTTTTTTAAATCGTATTTTTGAAACCCTGGCGATTTTTTGAAAATTTCAATCCGAAAAATCAGACCATTTTTTATAAACCGGAAAGACGGGTCATAACTTTATGGGTGCGAAAAAAAGATAATTACATAGCCGAAAATCATATTAAAAAAAGAACGTTTTCCACACGAATAGCAATAAATTGTACGGGGTTCTCTTCGTAACATCTGCAAAAACACCGCCATCTTTATCAAAAAATCAAACCAAAGGATAAGTTCGCATAGAACAAACAATAAATCTAGTGAACGTTAAACGCAAATTCAAAAATTCGCCGGAAATCAAAGTGTTGCCATATAAAAAAAAATAATCAGAATGGAATTTTACAAAATTAAGGGAACATAATCGGAGATGGGACATTTTCATGTAGTGACGTCACGAGCTCAAATAATGGATTGATTTATTTAAAAATAATAAAAAACTATACGTTTCTAAAAAAATTTACTAACATTTTCGTAATCTTAGTAAAAAAAATCTATCCACACGATTTTTTCCAAGTCGTTATGAAATCCATGCAAGTGGCCTATTTTAACGATTTTCTTTAGGTTTCTAACTCCTATAAGAAGTACCTACCTTATCAAAAATAATAAAGGTAACGACATGCTGGTAGTCGGTATCCATACTATATTAAAAAAGCCATTTGCAGTAGTGTTAAAATTCAGATAGCAAAATGGGAAATACGTTTGTATGGAAAAATCGCCGCCTGGTTTTCTCTTAAGGTACAAGACAACATAAAGCAGTGTTGCCATCTTAACGGTTTTCCCGTCATATCTGGGGATTGGAGTGCATCTAAACGGGAGAATTTTCAGGCAGGCACGCCTGAAGGTTGAGCGAGGAATTCACCGGGAAGGGAACGAACATACCGAAAAAAACGGATCACAAAACGAATATTTATAGTTAGTAATTATTCAAAATTGGTTTTACTATTGTTATTCATTATTCACTTTATTTATTTATTTATTTACGTCTTTTTTAGGGGCTTTTACATATGAAATTTACAAATTACACCATCATGAATAAATAAAATATTAATATGTATATACTATAACACGGGCATCAGCCTTGCATGGTGGTCGAAAAATCCACTAATAATGTAAATAATTTACGCAATGAATAAAGAAAAATTGAAAAAAAAAAAAAAATAATTTTCCCAAAGAAATATACCTACAGTATTTTTATTGTACATAACTGAACGGCCTCAGTAACAATATTTTATATTTGTTTAAAGATAAATTGAACATGTCCACTGACTTAGTATAATTGTTTCCCTCCATTAGTATTCTGGGTAAAGAGGAATATTTGGTAGTTAGTTCCGGAATTTTAGCATTGAAATAAATCCTGACTTCTAGATTACGTTGTGGAATCCGGAAGCTTATCAATTCTATCAAGTAAATCATTTAGAATTTTATACAGCAATACCAAGTCTGTGAAAATTCTTCTATCTGATAATTCGAGCATATTAATATTATTTAAAATAGGGTTGTAGTTCAACAAAATTGCTGGAATACCCATTTTAAAATTTAGAAAACGAAGAATTTTTTTTGTATTCTTTCAACAGCTTGACTTGTTGACTCAAGTTGACTTCTAACATATTATTATGTCTAAATGATATGGCCCCCTGTAGAATCAATAACTTCTATTATTGGATCAACGTGAATTAATATTTATGTTATTTAACTGACAAAATTTCTTCGATTTTTGATCACCTAGGAATGCCGAATTAAATGCTTATAATACTACACATAGAGTTGCTAATTTTTTGAATTTTTAACTTCATCTAATAGGTATAGGTAGGTATAATAAAGTTCATAGTTTGTGGCGGGAGATCAGGCAGACGTTGTGGCTGGCGGTGTAGATTTGATGTGTATATTTGATGTGTTTGAAATTTTGGATACTTGACTTTCAAAATAATGAGATAGCCACTGTCTATACGAAAATTCGAAAAAACCCTCCCATCCCCATTTCCTACATCTTAAAGCAGTATTTTGATACTTTTTGATGTAATTTGCATACTTGACCTTCAAAGTAATGTGAAGGCCACTGTCTATATGAAAATTCTAAAAACCACCCCCATCCTTATTTCCAACCTCTTCAGCAGTATTTAGATTTTAGAGGAAAATTTCTGCACAAAACCCCAGGAAACGCCGTGAACTTCATCTATATATCATCTATTAATATCTACCTATATATAAAGAAGTGTTCCGGTATGACATTTTTTAATAAAAATCAACAGTTTTATTTCGACTAATGACATTTTGCGTAAAAATTTTGAATGCACCTCCCCAGCCAACAATTCCATATTCCAATATAGATTGATAGGTACTTACTTACTTAGTTATAAAAGTAAGTAGGTTAAGCAGATAATGACATGCCTATAGATCTCTGCATGATTTACTTTTCCTCGCTTCTCCTTTATGCGTGGTTAAAAACTAAATTAGTAAAAACAAGGTTTAAAAAATTCACCTACAAAACTATTAGTATTCTGAAGGTAGATTTCAGTTTCGTTTGTGTTGAAATAATAATTAACAAACAACCTTTAATCCTTATTCAAAATTCCAAAAACTTTATTACTTTATCTATGCGAATATGTTATTTAATTCAACTCCCATCCAGCGCTGTGATTCAATTCGACCAAATTAATTTTGATTACAATTTACAATAGCAAACATATTTTTAATTAAGGCCTGGCTGCAATATCAAATAGAAAGTCAGCCATGCGCGATGTTCCAGCGCTTTCATAGCGAAGGTAGGTACTGGGTACTGGTTTGCCTTCATCATTAATTAAAGCCCACGCGGAATATATCAAACGACATCTATATGGGCGATGAAATGAAATAAAACTCTTCTGATTAATGACTGTTCGATTTTGTTTCATTCCGGGTCGTTCGTTTACGGCAGTTTATTGGATGTGAAATGTGATTGAATATGTCGAGGTTATACGGGAATATCGGTAAATTAAATACATTTTTGGCATTCATTCGTTGGCACAGTTTTCAGAGGTACTGCACGTTTTCATCCTGCGACAAAATATTCCCAACAAAATATCTTCCTACAAAATATCCTACAGCCAAACATCCTCCAACAAAATATCTATTAAAACCTAACCTAAACTAACCTAACCTAAACTAACCTAACCTAACCTAACCTAATAGGTATCAGGAGTGGGATAATTGTAAGATTCGTTTATTTTAATTTTGTTACCAAGTTTAAAAATTATTTTACATTTTTTTTTACGAAGCACCGTAGAAAGAAAAAGCAGATAGGCTACAAAGCACCGCACAAAAAGGAAACCGATTATACTATTTCACTCTCTCGCAGGCTAAATCCTATAGAATAGATGATCCCATGGATAGGTATAGATGATCTATAGGATTTAGCGAAATAAGACACAGAAAAATAGAAAAAGATAAGGTGATGGAAGATAATGATAATTTAAAGGTATTCCGCATAGCTGAATACCTAGAAGTAATAACTCGTTGGATGTCTTCAAACAAGCTGAAGCTGAACCCATCTAAGACTGAGTTTCTCTGGGCGGCCACAAACAAACGCCAATATTTCATAGACCTTACACCTATTCACCTATTTCCATTTCCGGCAACGATATTATTCCAAAGACAACAGTCAAACTTCTTGGCGTTAATTTAGATTCCAACTTTTCGCTTAAAAGTCAAATAAATAAGACAGTAAGCACCGGCTTTTTTCATCTAAGACAACTCAAATCAGTTCGAAGAAACCTTCCCACAGAGGTGACAAAACTATAAATCAACTCTTACGTAGTCTCACGGCTTGATTATAGTAACGGCACATACGCTAGTCTTCCGAAATATCAAACTGACAAACTTCAATCCGTGTTTAATGCAGCGGCAATTAAGGCTCATAACCGGATCTCTAAATATTCGCACATTTCAGAACACCTTCGTAACCTTCACTGGCTCAAGTGCGCCCTGAAAGAATCCAGTACAAATTGTGCTGGATGGTGTTTAATCAATCAACGAAGTAGCCCCACCTTACATCTCTGAATTATGCGTCCCGGAAAATACCGGTCCGAGGCAATTAAACCTTAGATCAGCAACTTCATATGCTATAGGCAGACTAATAGAACCTAAATGAAATCCAAATACTAAGTTTGGAGATCGTGCTTTCGGAGAATCTGGGCCTAAGGCTTGGAATAGACTCCCTCCGGAATTAAGATGCATAACAAGCCCAACAGAGTTTAGGTCCAAACTAAAAACCTACCTTTTTGGGCTCTCATACCCTTAATTTAAACATACCTATCTGAGATTATCATACTCGTATTGCCTATAGGCAAAAGTCTTATTATGTCACTTACGTCAATATGTCTTAATCACACTTTCTTACTGAATTAAAATTACATATTTGTAAAAAGCATTACCCCCACCCTGTTGCTTATCCCCCACTCGAACACCTAAAATTTGTATTCTGTATAATAGGTTAGTTATAATATTCTCCTGACGAAGGAAGGGTGCTTCCGAAACCGGTAGAGTGTTGTGATGATCTCGCCTTTAGGCCTACGAAATAATTCTTTTAAAATTGAGAGATCGATTTAGAAATATATTTAATTTTGTAACAGGGTATGGTTTCAGAATACAATTCTCTGTTCCAACTCTTAAGGGTGATTTATGAAACCGGGCCATTACTAGGAAAAACACGTGTGCCAAAATACTTTGGTTGGAGGAGGAATCCTAATGGATATTTCAGGTTCATTATCAAGTCAGGGGCGGCCGATGGATATTTGCCCGAGTGGTGACTGACTTTAACGCGAGCAAATTGATTTGTGAAACAATTGTCTTGTGCATTTTCTATGGCAGTGGGGAGTTGAAAAATTAGGCAATAAAGATTGATCGTTGGTGCATTTAAATATACGAGAGCGACGCGCCGATTACGGGTTGAAATATTTGACATATTTGTCAAAATAAGATTGCAGAATTCGTTAAATAGTGACGCACGCAGAAAGAACGAAAACGTGTACAGACAATGCTTATATAATGTTATTATATAACCAATAAAGTCGACGCAAGTAATGAGAAAGAGTAGTGAATTGAAGTGCGCCACTGAGCTCTTCTTTTAAGCGTTATTGGGATAATTTATGACTCCGGCGCAGACAAAATTAGTTTGTATTCTGTTATCTAAAGGTTACACACAAAAAAATAGCAAACATGAAAGTTGCACTGATTTCTTGGAAATTGGGACCTAATGTGACAGAACACTATTAAAACGATTGAAATATGCATATTGGGAGATGTGTTTATCACTTAAGATTTGAAGAAGTGGCTAATATTTTCGTTGTTAATATATTATTGAAACCACACAAGTAGATGGGGGGGAGTCAGGAGGCAGAGAGTTGGAACAGGAGAGTCGGGGCAGGGAAGTGTTAGAGGAGAGTGAGGGAAGGAACCTGGAGGCGCGCGGACGGGATAAAAATCATCGAGTTTTGATAAACGGCAGAGTAATAATTTGGTGCGCGTAAACCGGGAATAATTCAGATAGTAATATATAATAATAGATAGTCGGGGCAGGGAAGTGTTAGAGGACAGTCAGGGAGAGAATTAAGATCGTCAAGTTCTGAGAGTCGCGAGGAGACCAACTCGGTGCTTCTAAATCGGGGATATTTCATTTTAATTAAACTAAGAATAGTTCGTCTTTATTAAACAAAAAGAGTCCACGCGAATAAGGAAGTCAGAGATTGCGACTTGCGAGTTCATATCTGTGAAGTTAAATAATATAATTTGTAAATTGAGGCGGTCAATGTTAATTTAATATCAATACAAAATGCACTTTCGGGGCATTTATCAGGGATAAGATAAAATTTAATACAAACCGACGCGAAAGTTAGACCGAAATAATAAGTGCTTTAATTAGTGATTAATCAATTAGTGCACGAGGGATGCTGGTTTTGAATTGTGATTCGTGCATGTCAAGGTTTTGTGTGCATGAGAGGGGTAAGTTTGACAAATTGAATTAATTATTAACAACATTAATGTTTGGATTTCGTACAAAGTAGGGTTAAAACAATAGAATCATCATTACTCCCCGAGTATTTTAATTGTTTATAATTGTTCGTCTAGCTTGTAGTTTTCTAGATTTAAACATGAATTATAGTTTATATAGCGCCCTTGAGGTGATTTTCCATAAAAGCGGTGCTATGTGGTTCGTTCAAATATTAGTATTATTATTATAGCTACCTTAATGGGGCCTTTAATAAGGAAACATGTCATCTAAGTCGGATGATTTAATCGGAAAATTATAACGGTAACATTTAAAAAGCTATCGGGTAATTATCGGTAATCGTAAAAAAAAAGGAGCGTTCCCTCCGTAAGTCGATCCGGAGCTGCCTGATGTTGACCGGCGACGATTCTTGAGACAATACCGTTGTAAGATAATAATTTGGGGTTCAATGAACTAAAATACTATTTGAAGCACAAAAGACACTTTCGGGCAATAAATCTTAGACGAGAGACTTCATTTAAAAGACGGGATTTTGAAACCACAAAACAATAATAAAATCCTTTAAAAGTGCTTTGTTGGTGGTCGAGAAAACTAGGTTATTGGGTATTCTCCAATACATAACGGGTAACAAAATACAGAGGTATAGAATATAGGTATAAATTAATGTGTAAAGCGCCTTTGAGGTGATAATTATTATTTACGAGTTTCGTAATAATATTTTTAAACGTAGCTAGGGGACTATATTCAGGAAGGTTTTTGAAAAGGCATTGGGTAATATAACGGTTTATGAAGGTTGCGTAGCATGGGCATTTTTGATTACTAACAAAATCTGACATAATTGAATTCCCTTTCCAAAAATTTCCCACACCTTATTCCAAACTTTAGGTATCACAACAAGTCTCTTACATAGGACTTTGCATAAACTTGGTTCGATATCTTATCATATAATCACCTTTGGTTCACGGTTAGGTATATTTCTTTCGACTTAGCAAAAAACTTTCATATTGTCGGTTGAATGAAGCCGTCGGTAGGTATTCATATTTTAAGCGTAATGCGCTATATCCACCTACTTAATTAACAAACTCTTTTTCTTCAAACTTAATTGAGCGGGTTACGACTCGAGAATGGACGGCGGTTGTGGAATGGATTAACGGGTCCGGCTTTCCTATTTCACCATGAGGAAGTATCTCACGCGACTTTATCGGGGGCGATGTGATCGAAATGCAGGTGGGCTTACACTATTTTTCTAATGTGGAGGCGAAGTAAGCGATGGTCGTGTCTGGTCCGAGCAAATTGGAATCCCTTGTGATCACATCTCGGTAACGTGGATCTCGTACCCGCTCTAGACTGGATTGGAAGCGTGGCCGGAGCCATTTCATGATGTCGACGTATGTACGTCACTAAGGCATTGGGGGACTTCAGGAGAACAAAGGACGTGCACCCATTTCCCCCTCCCTCTACCGCCGCTCCGAGGTACCAGCGGATAAAAGTTGTCGTCGCGGGAGGCCAGTTTGATGCAGGACGAAGATTACGATCTGGCCGGACTACCTTCGTCATGGGGGAAACGAAGTGACGAAATTTGCGTGGGCTTCACTACCTTTTAGGTTACGCTCGTGTGGGGTCTGCCTTGTCGGCGGAACGAAGGGAACATGACATATGGAATCGTTTGGCAACCGATCGGCGGTTCTTTGTTGGAATCCGGATAAGTTTTCTTAACTACTTTTGGTTTACGCTTAGGTAGGTATATTTCATTCGATATTCGATTTAGCAAAAACTTTCACATTGTCGGTTGAATGAAGCCGTCAGTAGGTATTCATATTTTAAGCGTAATGCGTTATATCCACCTACATAAGTAGCAAAAGTTCTCTTAACTCCCTCACAATAGGAATAGGGATCATCCAGCATCAGGGTGGGAATGTACTCTGGACGAAAGGGCAGCCGGGGAAATAGAAGGGAGGGAAGCCAGATTCACGACCTGGTGCCTTTCATTCTTGGACCCAGCACCCTGGACGCCGAGCTTGACATTCCTTCTTTGAGCTGATTTTTGAGTTTGAGCCTGGGGTACGCCTATCGTAGAGCATATGCCCGTAACAAATATAGGGGAAGGACCCAAGTTACGCTTGTGTATGTTATGCGAGAGGACGTATTTTTCATTCAAATCAAATACCGATGACCATCGCGATTGCAGGCTGGCGCATGTTTTGTAGCGTGCCTAGGAAAAACGTAATCATTATTTCTACTGGTTCGAGGCGGCGTGCTGGACGGAGAACGGGACTATTGAGGACATGAGTGACTGCCAAGGCGAGGATCGGTGACATCAAAATCTTCCTTAATTAAATTCATACATCGCCAGATCAGAGGAGAGAGCGGCCCCACCGATCTCCTGACATTGCCGATTGTCTAATCAACTTCGGTTTAATGTTTATGCCGATGCTTTAGGAGTTAATGGAACTCAAGTCATCGGCATGCTGAAGAACTTCAACATCATCATCAATCCAGAGTAGGATGTCACGTTCCAAAACCTCGTGCCACCCACACATTTCCTGAACAGTTCCTGACATCGGCTATCACACCATTAATCGGAGCAGACCCTCATATCAAACGGTATGAGATGACCTTTCATCATCATCATCAACACATTTATAATTTGGCGGCGTAGTGGTCGATATTATTCCCATTACCACTCTATGAACCAGAAACACACATCAAACTCTTTCCCGACAGAAGGCAAAACATGTCGATTTTCATTCGTCGCTTGCGACCTTAACATTCTCCGGAGGCGTTGGAATTGGAAGCTGATTCGGCGGTCTATGACCATCACCTTATCAGTTGGGCTATGGAGGAGTCCAATTATTTAAACAGCACATGTTCTGTCTCATGTTAATCCAAAATACCTACCCGTAGAATCAAATTAACAAAATAAAACAAGCTAGCTAACTAACAAACTGCATCTAGAACTGTGAGTGTAGAATTATTGCACTCCGTACTGCCTGAGTGTAAATCTTTTGTTAGAATGTACATAAATGTCAAATTATTTTCATGATAGCATTTTATAGAGCTGCAGAGAGTACGTGACATCGCATCGAAAGGTAGGATCTTCTCAATTCGCCGTTTGAATGTAAATTTATATATTAGATGCTAGGAGGGAAAATGCAGATTACTTCAATAAAAATAGTCGTCGATGAGCGTAGGTGTATAACAGGTGCTAGGGGAGGAAGCGGAATGAATATAGATAGATAATTAGTTAATTTTCAAGCTAGTCAGACTCAGTCATTGTTATTCGAAGCCTTGCAAATTGTAACACGCCATACCTAAAAGAACAAGGGTTTACCACAAATAAATTATTAATTAAATTGGATTAACTATACCAAACCACTAAAACAAAAAAGTACACAACGTTGTGGGGTTAATTACAATTGATTAATTAAGAGCATCTCGTCACGTTTGCATAAAAGTATTACGTGATGGGGTTGAAAAGGCACCGCAAAAGAAATGCAGGGGAGAGACGCGAGAACGGGCGAGCTACGAGCTTTTAAAGGCCGGGCGGGGTTGTAGCTGTAGCACTGTAGCAGCATTTGGGATGCAAGAGGAAGGTTTTACTTCGTAGAGGGGGGGGGGGGGGGTTTATCACAGTGTTTAAAAAATAAAAGTGGTCTACAACAAATTTATATGTGTTTTTATTGTGAAATAAAATTACTCGAATCCTTACACGTCAATCTGTCTCTTGACGAATCACATTTAGGAAGATCAAATCCTTATACTACTGCACCGCCCTCCATTAAGTTGTTTTGTTTTAACCTCCGTTGTTTTTACTTTCCAAAATACACTCATTAAAGAATATATTAGATATTTATATTTAAAAAACATTCAGGATTAAATTACATAATGTGTTCACGATTATGTCCTCTGCGTGAGAAATCTATCTAAATTTCTTTAAATAGACAATAAACAGTGTTAATTTCAAGCGACCTCCCAGGTAAGTATGGTCCTGTATTTATTCATTTTTAGACAGCATCACGTTCATTGGTCAAAACATTGTGCAAATATTTTCGTATCGGTGATCAATGAACCGGTGTATGCAATTTTTAGCCATAAGTTGTTTTTAATTAGTTGTAGTTTTTTTAGATTTTAGACATGTAGATATTATAAGTGTGTACAGCGCCCTTGAGGTGATTTTTCACAAAAACGGCGCTATATAGTATATAGGTAAATCTTCCAAATATTAGATATTATTATTAAGGTGGCAAAGGCTGAATTGGTAAAAACGCACGTCCGGTTATACGATGGGTTCTGGGTTCGGGTTCCAGTTGCGACCATAATCTTTTTCTATTTTTCTGTGTCTTGTTCTCTTTCATATTTTCGTTTAGATTATTAGTTTAAGGTTTAAACTTAAGTACTTCTTTAAGACTTATCATTATCGTGTAGGTCAACATAAGTTTTGCTTTATAGGGTAAGAACCTTATACTATAATAGGCACTTATGTAGATGGATGTTTTAAATTTGGTACAGGAATCGGCCTTAGTCGTTAGGTAGACAGATACACCTGCCTACTGTTAGATATTCTGTACGCTAGTTCTGAAAGACCATTATTCGCCAAGATATACGACACAGGAAGCTCGGGGTTGGAAGTTATTGGATTCCTACCTCCGCGAAGTAACGCGGGAGACTTTTGATTCGCCGGGCCGGAGCTTAGAACGCTGGCGGAGACTAATGGGGTGATGGGGTGATGTTTAGGGGAGGATTTCCGACTCTTGATTTGCGGCGCCTGACTTAGGCACGCCTTCGCCCAGAGCCCGCCCCTAAATAAATAAACTACCTCCTAAAAATAAAACCGCAAAATTACTTTTTACCTAGGTACCTATTTTTTGAATTTGGACTGAAGTAGGTACCGGCAAATCATTTTTTAAAGATATTCTTGGTTTTTTAATATCCTTTCACATACCTATATATAAGGCTTCCAAACACACCTTGACACCCACTGAATGCAATAGAAATGAGATTTCTGAAGTGTGTTGTAAAATAATTTAGGTAGATACCTACCTAAGTTAGAATCTGAAAAGAATGTGAGGTCATCCTATCTGCCTACTTAAGCGCAATTTGAACAAGATTTTAAAAGAAATACTTCGATAGTTTCTAGGTGGATATGTGTAGAACAGTTGGTCAGAAAAAGAGTTCCAAAATAAAATCTTCAAGAAACTCAATCAAATAGAAGAAGAATTCGGGGAAGTTCCAGAAAGACATGGCTCGATTAAGTGAATACAAGTACTTGAGTCGGGAAATGATGAGCGTCGCTTAACAAAACGGTAGATATAGCTTCCTAGCCAGGTACAGGAGAGATGGCATAGGGTGAGAGAGCTATATCCATTCGGATTTATATTTGCAAGGGGTCTTCAACAAGTACCTACCTACCTAAAGACGTTGATGCCTCAAGAATTTTTCATCTACGACAAAATCATTGTCTGTTGCTGACTTTGGCGCAGGGTTCAACATCTTTTTTTCTGTCCAGATATAAATAATTGGTTTAAGTTTTAAATGTCAACTAAAAACTTTTTTTTCAATATATCTACCTAGGCAGATAATTTTCATTAGTTATCAATAATGTATGGTGGTAGGTAGATTCTATCATCAGTATAGTCTTTGTTGGAGACCACTATTCCGTGTCGAAACGTAGCTTGAATTGGCCTTAGCCGAGTTCGGGGATCAGATCTGAATAGCCTTGTTAGTGGTACTTCTCAAACTTCCTCTTCCTCAACTCCTTTCCTTTCCACTTCTTTCGGCTTCGCAACACAGTACTTACCCCCTACCCTGAATGCCATAGTCTCAAAGTCTCCGGGCAGATGTACCTACCCAGTAGTAGCAGTAGTCACATAAAAAAAAATAGTAAAATAAAACTAATAGGTACCTATTAAATTAAATGAAGACAATATTAGCGAAACTCGAAAATCTGGAAACAGATAAATAACGAAAAGATATTAGCACGTCTAGGACTCGAACCCAGGACCTTCGGCTTTCCGGGCCATATCTCTAACCAGTGACCAAAGGTGTCTCTATCCGATTTGGTCATTTTTAACTATATCATATTATACTTCGACTAAGAACTACCAACATTATCTTCATTTTCTTAACGCATAGGTATTTTATTGGCTGCTATGTGTGTAGGTGCATGTGATTGCTAGATTCAAGCCCAAACTAAATGCTATCTAGATAGTGTCTGGATAATTTTTTATCCATTTTATTTAATATGTGACATCTATTGACTTTTCTGCAAGTCTATGATGAATATTTATTTTTACCTTTAACTTTGTAAAATCGTACATTTGACCTAGTAGATGTTATAGGTATTAGCGAAGAGACAGTAAAATTATTACATATGAAACTAGTTAGGTATCGTAGTCTGTAAACTAACTAACTAACCATCACGCCGTTTCCCCGCAGGGGTAGGCAGAGAGGACGGACCGCCACCCAACTCGATCTTGGCACACACTCTTTGCCTCGTTCACATTCATACATCGTCTCTTACATGCTCTTCTATTATTCCGACTCTTCACATGGCCCGAATCAAGTATCTGTATTCACTTGGTCGTGCCATGTCTTCCTCGGGCGTCCCCGACTTCTTCTACCATTCACATTTGCATCATATATTCTCCTTACACTCCTTTCCTCGTTCATTCGCTCTACACACTGAAAAAAATGAGTTAGCTAAAGTGTTAAGCTAATTGAAGTTGTGTAACCATCGCCTAAACTTCAGCTACTAGTTCCTAAACTACTTTATGTGCAGATACCGTCGTTGTTTAGTAAAAGGTGCTTGAGCTACTGCAACTAAACTTTATTAATAGTATACTAAAAGCTTACTTACCTAAACAAAATAAACTGTTTGGTTAATTAACCTAAAGTAATTTACTAAACCTATTTCACTTTAGTAGCTGAAGTTTATTTGTTACTTCCCAAAGTATTTAGCTAAATTTAACTAAACATCGAGTTTGGTTAAATGTTTTGTTCGAATAGCCAAACTGAGGTTGGAATATCTAAATTGGGTATTTTTACATAACAATTAGTTGCATTGCACAAACTTAAGCAAACTGCTACAAAATTTTAGTTAAATCCACCAAACTTTAGTAGACGAGCATAATATAACGGCATTTTCGTTTTGTCCAGCTGCCCGGCCGTCTGATGACCAGATGTCTCAGATGACGCCGTTCTCATTCTCAATTCTCAGTTCTAAGTGCGCACTACAGAGGAATTGACGTTCGTTGTAAATTTATTTTATGCCGGCCGCTACTTCTAAATAGTAGTAATGGCAGACAAAACCATGGAGGACTATCTAATTTCTTGGAATCTGGAAGCTTACGTAGAAAAAATTAAAGGTGAGTTTTGCTGGTAGCAGGAAACAATATTTTGAGAGACGATTCTTAACAAAATAACTTTTATTTAAATGAGGTTTTTAATAAGTAGCTTCTAGTCTTACAAAACATAATATTTATGTATTTAGGTTTCATCTCTCAAAATGGTTGTAATAAACTACCAGCAACTCAAAGTATTTAACCCGTGATTCTGAATCATGGGTATAATCCTTCGAGTTGATGGTGGTTACATTTACACCCTGTATTGTTTTCAGCTAAACTGCAAAGCTGCACTTCCTATTTAAAATAGATAATCTAACCAAAAAGCTAAGCTACAGTACCTAAAGCTAGCTAGCAATAGAGAGCTAAAACATCTATATCAGTAGGGCTATTCCAACCAAAGTTTAGTTAATCAACCTTACCATTTTGGAATATTAAATAAATAATAAGGTTATTACATCTAAACAGTTATGCTTTTTTAACCAAACACTACAAAATGGTTTAGATATAAAATACACAATAGTTTAGGTAACACAACTAAACACAGAAAGCTGTGTCAACTGATTAGTTTAGCTAGAATATCTGAATCGTTTAGCTGTCATAAATAAACTGCTGTTTAGCAAACAGTAGCTAAAAGTTCGGCAGTCACCACAGCAACTAAACTGTTTGGTAGATAATTACTGAAAATTTAGTAAATAGTACCAAAACATTTCTTTCAGTGCATCGGAGAGTCCCTTTCTTAATCATCTTAATCCTTTCTTAATCTTATGTAAACTATTTGTAAATAAATGAAAGACTTCTTACAAAATTAAAGCAAACTACCTACCTAACTGTCTTTTAAATTTTCTTGTCATTATGGTAGGTATAGTAGTTAGATCCACACATATCTACCTATACCTATTTTAAAATAAAATAAAGCTACCAACCTAATATCCAAACGCAATCAAATCCATTATAACCAGTATAAAGGACGTTCTCCCGAAAACCTTCATCAAAAGAAACACGTGAAAAATCCCATCTATCAGCGGCGCGGCGCTCAGAACCCAAAGTTCTTTATTCAAAAAATCATTACACCCAAATCCCGATATAATCCCCACGACACGATTTTCGCCGTGTCTTCTCTCGACCCACCCCAAACCCTCCCCTATTCTAGCTGATAATAAGGCTGTGTTTGGCTCGCAGGCTGTTGGACCAATGGCAGGAGGTTTACCCCTCCCCTATGGCAGGAGGCGTGGCGAGCAACCATCATACATCAGGGCATGTGACTTCGCTCATACAACTGAAGCGATAGTCTTTTGCGACCAGTTTACAGCAAGGGTTGCCAGATTACTGCGATTCTTGCCATTTGTGATTTGTGTACTTGCATTTATACACTTTCGAAATATTAATAATAGTATTTATATTAATTAAATAAAAAATTGAGTTTTCATTCTGTGCTGCTTTTATGAAGTTTTATTTTTAATTCTGACTTGATTTTTGTTCTGTTAAAAACAAAGGTGTTCTATTCTTTCAACAGGAGTGTTTAATTGTTTAGTTCTGCCATCGGAAAAGAGGTAAGATTTTGTTTACCTAAATTTAAATTTGTTTTAAATATATAATTTTATATCAAGTTTTGCCTTTTTGCTCAAGTCTTTTTAAATAGGAAATAATGGTTTATATATCTACCTAAATATTATGGCAGAGTAAATAAAGCTATATTTATATTTTTTTTAAATATATATTGTCACTATTTGCGATTTAATGACAATACAATAAAAATATCTAAGTTTAAAAAAAAAACATACACTTTGCTTTGTCCTACCTTTTTTTAGGTAGGACAAAGTAACTTTTTTTAGGTAGGTTCAGAATTTTTAAGGGATTTTAGTGCATCCCAACTTTTAATTGTATTTTATTTTTGTTAATATTTCATAAATTAAGACAAATATAAAAATTGTAAGGATTTTATTTTCTAACTAGAAAATAATTCCGGTGCGAAAGGATAATTTTAAGAAAAGCGTGTTCACATAATTAAAGCGATGGTTTATTTTTTTTTAATTTGCAATGTTTTGTAAATATTTAGGTAGGTTCCTATCATTGGACGTGGTGTAAATCTGGAAACAACATTACTATGTTCTTAGATCAATAAAATAACATACCAATGATTATCAAAACCGTTATAATCGCTTCTAAAAGCAGGCAGAAAATGTAAATTGACCACACATTCTGATAAGATGAATAAATGCTAATAGAATGATTGTAATATAACGTGGGGGTTGATGATATGTCAAGGAACACATTTTTATTATCCACTTAAGATGAAGTCATACTAAATAATGCAAAATCATGCAAAATCATATGTTTTTTGTTTTGAAAATTTGATCACTTAGAAGTATAATAGATGCTTCAACTAAATACTGCGTGTAGAACACATCGGTCACAAAAATATCGGTCATTTTTTATTGTAATAAGCCTAGAAAAAAATAAAGTATTAGGTCCATAAAAAACACTTTCCAGTGCAAACTCTCCTACTTATAAACCCCTTTTCGAACATGGTTTTATTGTACAGGGTGCGGCAGAGAGGACGGACGGTTTTAAAAAAATCATAAAATAGTTAATTTTTACTCAAAAACAAATTTATTGATGGAATCAAGTTCGCAAGGAAATAGCATTTGAGACAGTCAAGTGTGGAAAATCACACCAGGCATGTGGTTACCTACATGGTTAACAAGCAGAATTTCCGTTATTGAGCTAATGAAAATCCGCAACAGTTACACGAAAGACCGCTGCACAGCCCAAAAGTAACGGTTTGGTGCGCTGTATCGCAAACTTGCATCATTGGCCCTTACTTCTTCGAAGACGGTAATGGTCGTGCTGTTACCGTGAACTCATAGCGCTACGTCGAAATGATCACCAACTTCTTTTTCCCTGAATTACGACGGCGACGTGTTCCAATCCGACACGTGTGGTTCCAGCAGGATGTGGCGACCACCCACACAGCCAGAGCATCAATGGATGTAATTCGCCCTTTCTTCCCTGGTCGCCTTATTTCCAGGTTTGGCGATGTTCATTGGCCTCCTCGGTCCCCAGATTTATCCATATGCGATTTTTTTTCTTATGGGGACACCTCAAGGCTAGAGAATAATACATATACGAGAACAAGCCCCGAACTCTGGACGAATTGAAGGACGCAATTCGCGTGGAAGTCGCCCAAGTTGAGAGAGCGATGTTGGAGAAAGTCTACGTAAGAACGCCTCCAGCACTGCATCAACGATTTCGGCCACCACATGCCTGATGTGATTTTCCACACTTAACTATCTCAAATGCCATTTCCTTGCGAACCTGATTCCATCAATAAATTTGTTTTTGAGTAAAAATTAACTATTTTTTGATTTTTTTAGTACCGTCCGTCCTCTCTGCCGCACCTGTATAATGTGTCAAATTTAATTTATTTTATGATAATCGCAAAAAAATGATATTTACGCCCGAACTACACAAAATAAAATAAAACATGAATTTTCTCGTTGTTATTTTTGACATCAATCAATACGGCCCGAACTCTTCGAATTTGGATCTTGAAGTGACCCTTATGGCATGGGCCCAAGAACCATGCACTGGACATAACCCATTTCGTATCAGTCACGCCCCGGCCATAGCGGGAAATAGACGCGCGGCTCCGCACCGCTTGCTTTCGTGAAATCAATTTTAAATTTCCGTTTAATTACAATAAACAATACGTAAAAAAGGAATTAATGTTTTTTACAGGCCTTTACGAAATTAACCTGTAATATTTTTTTTCTCAATTACCTATTACAACCTTTCCGAGAGCTTTTTCTCAAGTATTTTTAAACTCCTCCCATGAAGGGCGTGAACTCCGATTTCGATTTTGTCCTGGAATAATGGATCGCCTTAAGTGGAAAACTTCGACTCCTTGCTATAATATTTCATAGTTTTCCAGTCTACTAGTTTGACAATGGCATTGTTTGGCAGTGGAATGGGTAGAGCTGTTAGATTTGTATTTTCTTCGAGGTTTTATTTCCTAATGATGGATTTAAGAAATTTTCATTAAAAGTCGGTTCACGCAGTGATGGGTAGGTACCTAAGAAAATGGTAAAAAGGGTACCAATCAAATCAGTTACCTATTTATACCCAAAAGAAAAAATATTAGTGCCCTTGGAGCTCAAACGTTAGTACCTAATGAAAATTTGCAGCCAGCGTCATTTGAAAAATTCCCGTCCTCATTAAAAGAAGCATATCTCCGCATATAATGACATATAAACTGAGAGTGTTAGAGAGCCATTAAATGCACCTTTATTTAACCGTTCATCTCATATTTTTAGAATACTAAAATCGTTAAATTTATAAACGCATGAATTCTGGGTAATAGGTACCTATTTACTTAAAAATTGGCGTACGGAATACCTACTTCGGGAAATTAAATTGACTCCTATAGGTATTATGTTGTCTATAACATAATCCCTAATAATAGAAATATATAAATTTAACATCTAACTTTTTTTTTTTAAAGGTAACATATTTTAATGATTTCGGTTCGCAAAACGTAGATAATAAATAATTCAGAGAAGATGCAAGACATCTGTTGATGAAAACTGAAAATACTGAGTTATATTCGTGATTAATCGATGTAGAATCAGCGGAAATTTTTGAAAATATTTCAATAAATGTTATAAAATTTCTCTCCAAATTGGACACAATTTGTCCAGCGAACGCTCGAGGGTGTTTGCAAATTGGCTAAAATGTGGACAAAAAGGCTGCAATAGTTATCCTCTCTCCCTCTCTGTGATATTCTAATATAGCTAATCAAATTGCTACCTCGGTAATATCTATTAGGGTCTTCAAGCTCAATTAGAAATATATCAACTTGTTTACAAACGTGTCCATAAATTACAATTGTTTCGGTTTTCAATCAGGATTCCTTTGAACAAGAGACGCATTTGTAACTGTAACTTCCTGATGATAAAGCGCACCGCTCAGGTGAGTGTGCACAGGTGCACTCCTTGTCCCATTGTCCCATCTCTGCTGTAGTTACCAACCTACCTAGAGCTACCTTCTTGTATTACTACCACATGACGCAACCTTTGATCGGAAAGGTTTACGGATCAATGACTAAAATAGATGCACAAGCTCTTCGTGCATTTGTACAAATATTTTTTATGCTAAACATTCTTTAGGCTGTCGTCTGGTCATAGGAAGGTATTGGTCAGAGAGACCGTCTTAGTAGTGTTGTCTCTTGTTTAGTTTCTTCAATAAGTGCATTTTTTTCTTTGATTCGTTTAAATAATTATGTTCCAAATGTCTTAGGCAATACGCAAGTTTTGTGAGCCTTGCAAAAATGATCTACATATTTGTTGTACGGCTACATTATTAAATTAGAAAATTTTTTAGTTGAATAAAGGGTCTTTGTTCCTCATTATTACATGACAGTTGATTCCTCGACAGTTGGCCCCCCACAATACCTACTTTTTTACAATGTGCAGTAGATTTAGGGAAACCACAGTATATATAGGTAGGTACTTACAAAAAATATAACTAAATGTCCCAAATCAAATGGGGTGTTCAGAGAGGATGTGCCGCCGAATATCGAAAGTTCAAAACATTTTTTCATTCAAATGTATCAAGGATAAAACTACCTACTTGAAAATTCACTGTATTGATATACTTAAAAGCGTGAAAGTACAAAAGTCCACGCAGTAAATAAATTAGTTTTATACCGATACCAACTCATTATAAAAGATTTTTTGAAGTAGATTTTAGATTTGAAATTGGTAAACAATGAAGAAAAAATTATTATTTTATAATAATTTGTGGGTAATTAAAGAAATCCTTTTTTATGATTTTAGAAGCAACTTTGGCAATTATTTGTGTAACAATGATAATGATTAAAAAAAAAAAATTAGGTATACAACAAATTTGTCGTATACCTATATCTAAATTAAAGTTTTTACCCTAAGAATTGCTTTTTATGATGATAATTTTTTTATTTGTTTTTCATTATACTGAATCAGTGGGTAGAATAAGATTTTTTTTTAAATAAAAAAAATACCGTAATTGCCTCTAACTTCATGAATAATTGATTTTTTTATTTACCTACATTTTATAATTTAAAACAAAGACAAAAAAATCACTACATAGGTACTACATAATATTTCAAATACCTTTTGATTAAAAAAAATATTATTCAGTTTGGTTTGGTATTTTGGTCTCAAATATAAAATTAAGTTTTGTATGAAAAACGCAGCGCCAGCCTTTTCTCTTAACCACTCGGACCTATAAGCTGTTTTCACGATAATATAACATTACCCGACGTATGCATGATGTATGAGGCGTACTTATTAATAAACATGATATTATTCATACCTACAGCAAAATTTTGAATAATCATACAGATTTGTTTTATTGAACAATGTCGATATCATCTTGTTTTTTGAATAACTGCTTTATTATTCTAGATACCTACCTACCAACCTAATGATTGTATTTTTTTTTTCAGCATCGTGACATCAAAGAACGCATTGACCATTGCCTTTTTAATAATAATACTTAGGTATTTAATAACTAATCCCCAATAACTACGAATTGACAAAATGAATTAGATAATTTTTTGTGGTATTAACGTTAATAAATAAAGAAGTGAACGCGTTTTAGAATATACACAAACTAGTGATCGAGTGAAACCGCGATTCAAAATAATTTTGCGAATCCCTTAGATATTTATCCACAGACAGAAAAAAATAATAATTTTATCAATTAATTCATGAGATATGAGTAAATCGCTAACAACTAATGGATGTTAATAGTTTTCCTATGAGATGATCCACATATGATTCCCTGGAACCCTTGTGTTTAATAGTGACCTATTAGTGACACCATAAATTTTATTAAACCACTACTAACTGATGGACATTAACGGTTTTCCTGTAAGATGCATCTGATCTGATACCCTGGAACCTCTGTGCCTGTCTCTGAAGATGGAAGTTGTCCAGGCACCGGTGCAACTTCAGCAAGAGAGAGAGGATCGATGCCAAGGTAAATTAATTTTATATTTCAGTTAATAGTAGGTACCTAAACTTATGTTCTTCTAATTGCAAGTCAGCCCCACCGCCGAATTCGTTGTTTCTGACCCGTCCCTGCATTAACCCGGGTGATGAATCCCCCGAGAAAGCTGTTTTGCGACCCGCCTGATGAATTGGTGCCCTTCCACACTACTTTGGTGACCCGATACCCACTCTTTCCTCAGTGTGTTCGGGCATATTCCTCCTTTTTCCCAGAACAGTTCATCGAGTGGAAACCGGGTTTCGCTAGCGGTCTGGCTGACCGCTGGGTTCATTCTTGATGATGGGACTGCCCGGCGGAGGCGACAGGCGACTTAAATATCTAGGGCCTAGGGCGTGTCTTGTCTTATGTGAGTTCACAATTTTGTGTACTTACATAAAAGATTTCAGATCTCTTTTTTCGTCTTTTACATTATCTCTTATATATTACTCTTATTTTCAGATTGGTTTGTCTGTAATATTAAAGGTAATAACTATAATATGTAAGTACTTGCATATTTCTTGCTAACCCCATTTTCAGGAACAATGGAATGTATTTAAAAAAAATATATGTAGATTCGTTTAATAAACCAATTACAATCTTGACGTGTGCGGTGAAAGAGGAAACCATGTGTTTCCTTATAACGCTGTTGGGAAAGTGGTGGCGTCTCCTCATATGTCCTTATTGATCATTGATATCTTCGGCACAGGTAGAAAATTTGTAAAACTAATCTAAAAGGCTTAACGCGCGCCCACCATTTGTACATGACTGTTTCCATGACTCGTTCTCGAGTTCTGCAGCGGCTTTAGAATGATTTGCCGGCATCTGTATTTTCTCAAGACCTATATATGTTCACTTCTTTCTCTCCCAAGAAAATACCATCCCCACAGCCAGGGGCGTGCACTCCATATAGGCACATAAGCACTGCCTACCCTGCCGTTTTAGTAAAACATAAGCATGTAAATAATATTATAATTTATTAAATTATTGCTAAAAATAAATACACACTTTCAAAAATAAGCGCGAAAAAGCTGAGCAACCGAAACTACACGGCATAAACTGCAACTAGACACTACACGCGAGCCCTCCGACTGCTTCACTAAAATGCGGTCTAAGCAGGAATTATTTCTGACTAGAGCTAACTTCAAACAAGACATAATTCAATGTTAACGAAATGCACAAAGTATAGAGTAGTACTGTCGTTTTTTTTTAATTTGTTTCTATATGGTTTTTTTGTTAGTATTAAGCAGTGCTTTCTAGATCAAAATTAGCAAATAGCAATCAGTGACGACAAAAACATCTGTTGTTATGTACTTCTATCAAATTGTTGTCTTTCATAAATGCTAATATTGTCGGTTCAAAAGCGTTTGTCGTACTTTAATTCTGAAATTATCTGATTGAATATGGAAAATTTAACCTGTGAAACTTGTATTTTCCTACTGCCTACCCTGATCAAAAACTCTGTACATGCCTCTGCCCACAGCATTCTCAAAGATGACTTCTCTGTGGAGTGTGGAGTTTTCAGGACATTCAAATTTTCCAGGTTTGCCGATACTTACTCTCATCCCTGAATATCTTTTAATAACTACTAATTATGTCACCTAACGACAACTTTTAAATGCATAGACTTAATTATTATACCTACGTACCAAATGGCTTAAGCTTAAGGGGGTTCGTTTTAACCTACAAAAATTTCATTTTTTTCAGAAAAGAATATTTCTTTTTTTTTTCTATAGACAATAAGTACATGATACCTAATCGCATAGTGTGGGTTAAATGATGTATACATTATAGAGGTGAAGCTTTCCTTCTCACTACAACCCCAAAAATATTTCCAGGAAACAAACCCCTGAAAATCTCTGCAGAAACGCATCCTGAATACTAAGTCGCAGCCTGTTTAACAGTAAATATTCATCGCGGAAATGTATTTTTTCCAAAAACACATCTCTTCACGTCTCGGGGAAAATTGCACGTTTATGGAGTCTTTAATATTTTTAAAGGTTTTTTTGTACCTAATCCTCAGAAGATTTCATTTTAAATTTAATTTCGACAGATTATGTTCAATTATTACCCACTACAGAATATACTGAAAGAATACGAAGTTTTCATTTAATGAAATTTACACAATGGTTAGATAAGGCAGTATCTAAATACATTTGGCTAAATAATATTTTGAAAAATTCTAAACTTAATGAGGTCTAATTAGATAAATTGCAGGGATAGATAATTCGGTAAAACCCGGAACCTTTTTAAATATTATCACTTTGAATAGTAAGTTTTAAGGGTGACTTAACAGTAATTGTGTTTAATTTGATTATTTGCATAACACAGTTTGTGTAAAAAAAACATCTAAATCGCTATACGAAGAATAATACAGAATATCTATTAATTATGAAGAAAATTATTTCCGTACGGGGCTTGTGACATCTTTGGGTAAAGGGTGTTTTAAATAAAGGAAGGATAGGAAGTTCTGGGAAGGAAAATTATATGAGAAGTGGGTAGGAAACTGTGGGTCAGTTTGTCCAGGAGTGACGCATGAATTCATCCTTCCGACTGTGGTAAAAGGTGCTGGATCTAGAAAGTCCGGCTGGAGATGTCAAAGCGCCTCCCTCAACCGCCTTCTCCCGATCCGGCCTGTTCAAAGATATTGAAATATAATTTAAAAAATTCCACATATGCCGCTCTTTGCAGATTTTTTATTGATTTGTAAAGATCAGATTTGTTAGTAAGAATCAAAAATTTCAGACGTTTCGGTGCCATTGAGTCTGAGGAAAAGGTCTATTGAAGTTCGACCCAAGTCTTTCATTACGTCCATTATTGGTGACATTTACTCAAATGCTATTTTGGCAGATTTTTTATTTGATTCCGGGTACTTGTTTTGTTTTCAAAATTAATAACTTTTTGGTGAATTATTTTGCTTTAAGATAAATAAAAGAAAAAAGAGTAGGCATTTCAAAAACTAGATTAGACCACTTAATATCACTGATATGAACCGAACCAATGTATAATATTTCATAAATGTTACATTCTTACTTTACCTCCTTTGGTCGAGTAGGTACTCTTTAGCTTCCCGGACTCTGAAATTAATCAGGAACGGCTTACGGGGATTTCCGGACGGAGTCAAAAGAATTGCCATTTCAGTTTCACTACAAAATAAAAAGGGGTGACTTACCCCCACCCCCTTTCCCCTCCCCTCTCCCCTGACGGAGAAAAGAAAACTAATAGATACCGTCTCAAAGGGTTATTTTTTCTTGGGGGCAAAATAAGGGGTAATTGAAAGATTAACCCCTAAGGCCACGTAGGACCATATCTATCACCAAACGGCAAAACTCTTTCTATCTCCTTTTCTATTACGGTAGGCGTATAATAAAATCTGATTTTGGAAGAGAGAACACCGAGAGTTCTTTTCGAATTTTACAGTTTACCATAGACTCACGTATAATTTGAAATATTATCATGAACAGAAAACGCCAAACAGTTCTTCCTTTCAAGGACCGTGAATTTTTAAAATTATTATTTATATCCTAAAACGAAAAAAAAGTGAAATGTTATTGTAAAATTATTATATTATTATTTATTTTTAAATCGCAATTCACAATAAGCGTCTTCGCTCATGGAGGAACCGAAAAAAAACAGTTGTCGACGCAATCGTACTCAACCTCCTGAACAAAATCGATATTTTTCTAATCTGACATGTCAAAACATGACAAAACTTTATAGTTCGTGAGCTGCTACCATGGCAACAGAGTCAACAGTAAAACTGAAATGCGACCGCCGCGGTGACCAGCACCGCGGCCTATAGTTCAGGAGGTTGATTGCAATTGCGTCGACAACTGTTTTTTTTTCAGTTTCTCCATGAGCGGATGGCCTAAAAAATATCAGAATGCTATTTTAAATACGGGAGAGGTCAGAAGGTCTCTCTGAATCAGTCTCTCCCGATCCGGCCCACCACGCAGCAATTTGGCAAAGGCATCCGCCACCATTTCTAGAAAATGCAACCCATGAACTCGGCACCCCTGCTAAATCAAGAAACGTAGTGAACCACTAGTAGTAACTCTATCGTTAAGTTATCCAGCAAATGGTTGGCGGTACACATACCCATTCATACCCATAAATGAAATCGCAACAGAACTTGAAAGAACTTTTACAGTAGGTACTCGAAAATTATCTTTGAAAGTTGATGAATTTTAAATTCTATAAAACTACCCGTCCTTCATTTTTATACAGTTCATATTAACACCCCCCCCCCCCCCTTCACACAACGAATCAATATTGTCACAGCTATTTACAGTTCAAATTTGATCCAAATCAGCCACTCAACTCTTAACCCGATTGTCCCGCTGGTCGCGTCGGTAATGCAGAGATTGGCTTGCCGACCAACAATGGCGGTGGCTAAATTACATTATTATTGAGTTATTTCATTAATTTCATTGCCTACTTTCATGGACCCTCGATTTGTTCATTCTTTATTTTAGATTGAATTATTGAAATGAGGTCGGAAGTCAATCAATAAAATGATTTGTTTGAAAAAAATTGATATTTCATATACATTTCGACGGTCCTGAAGAACAATTTTGGGTGCGTGATTTTTAGTTTTAGTAAGTCCAATCATAGGTCAAATTTACCTACATGAATTAATACACTTGTAACATAGTTTATTGTGTATGATTTATTATGTTTTATTATTATTTATTCGTATTAACTATTTAGGAAATGTAAAAAAGCATAATTTGAATAATATTTATTTACTTCTTCTAAAATAGCACACTTATTTTGTGGCACCGTTTAATTCAAATTAATAAATTACTTTATTTTTACCACTATAATTGTAGTGGTAAAAGTAATTTATTAATTAATATTTTTTTATTAGACTTTGAAAAAACAACTATTACTAATTAATTATATCCTTTCGGTTTGTTTCTTTTAAACTAAAAATTTAAAAAAATATAATAAACATATAAAAATAAACAATACAAAATTTTCTTTTTTCTACCAACCAATAAATGTTTTATAACAATTAAACACTTTCATATAATTATTTTTCTTCATAAATACTTTTCACACACCTCATCAAATTATGAAAAGCCTAAACATAGGTCAAATTGACCTACAACAGTACGATAACTCCAATATGGACGGACTTACCAAGGCAACACCGCTGTCTCCTGTAGGCTCTTGGTGGGTACTAAGTTGGTTCGATCAATCAGGGCAATCGAAGGAAGTGTGCGAAAGAGCACTATTTGTTTGCGTATAAGTAAAAATGACCTAGATTGGTCTCCTAAGGTTAAAGTATCACTTCTGCATTTACTGTTTTTGAGATCATGAAAAAGAGTGTTGTTTCATATTTGGCATTGCATTTCATTTCACTTCATTAAAAATTCCGAAAATACATATATTTGCAAAATAAGCCAATAAATAAGCGAAGAGAACGATTTTCAATTTTAAGCGCATTTCGTAATTTACCTAATTATAAACCTGTTTATATTTTCTTCTTTTTACATCTTTTGGTAATTCGCCAAACGTCTTAATTGCTCCGTACGTCAACGACTTTTAACCCTTTACTGAATGGGAGTCTTATTTCATTGGTTTTCTTCGTCTCACATGGCTTAAGTCATGTTTCATACCTTCCTCTCCCCCATCTTCTTCCCCTCCTCACTACCTTTAACCTCACAACTTACCCCAATTGGGGATTTTTTTTACATTAGCCCCAAACAGGAGGCCCTGAGGAAAATAATTCACCTCAGGGCCTATGTCATCTTTAGGGATGCTGTGTGGAGGTTCTTTTTAGGGAAATGAAGGAGAGGAAGTTCTCGGAAAGAAAAATGTATGACGGGTGGGTCGGAATCTGGGCATCAGTTTGTCCGGGAGTGACGGACGTATGTATCTATCCCTCCCACTGCGTCGCTAGGCAATGTCAAGATAGAGTCCTGCTAGAGAGGTCAAAAGATCTCCCTCAACAAGTTTCTCCCGATCCGGCCTGCCACGCAGTTGGTGGGCAGACGCCTTTCCGGACAAACCTAACCCCATGAACCCGGGCACCCCTTCTAAGTCACCAAACGTAGCGAACCACTTGGGGTGACCTATATATGGCAGAAGTGTTGGTTATCCAATTAATGGTTCCCGGGGCGGCGGCACCCGTACCCGCCTCCCAAATTGTATGGGATGCTGTAGTCTCGAGACGGTGGGGGGGGGGGGGGAGCAGTTAAGACTGCGCTTACTGCGCAACCCAATTTTACCAGAAATTAACATTTAAAATAATATAACTATTTATAATTTATTTTTATTTTAATTTAACCTCTAAAATCTCTCTCCTTTTGATTGGTACACAATCAAATTTTAAATTCAATTACCTAACATGGTGAAGTGTCCCCATCCTATATCCTCACTTTATCTGCCGCGGTACAGATTAAGGGTGCAAAGTGTGAACTGACAATCCATGATTTGATTTGTTTAATTGTGCCCCCTTTGCCCACTTGGCCCCTGCCCTCCTGACCCCACTGATTTGGTATTCCGGTCGCGCCACTGCGTTCCAGGCATTTTTAATGCTAACTCTCTAATACCTTGAGAAGAATTATCATCACTAGCTATTCGTGAAATTCACAGGATGTTTGATATAATTTTTCCTACTAAAATAAACACATCGAAGTAAAATTTTAATAAGTTTTTTGAGTTTTACAGGACAATAAAAACCAAAAAAATCTTTAATTTTTTTATGCGATTAGGTAGGTATCGCAAAAGAATCTCAACTGTCTGGAGCCAGCGACACTATGGCATCCCCTTTTAGAGTATGTTGTGAGACTGAAGGTAGTAGAGAGGCAAAGGTGTAGAGAAATAAGACTCTTGGGAAGTACCTGGCTATTCATATCTAGCTACCAAACCCGGCTAAAGCCATTTGTATAATACATTACAAACTACATATATTTTTATTAACAAATTGTGAAATACGAGTAATATAAATTAATCAAGTAAAATTTATTTACGCACGCCGGAACTTGAACCCGCGATCTAGGAATTCGTACCCAAGTATTGTGACCACTCAACCACATAGGCTGTTAAATTTATGTATATGTATTTTTTTTTTCATATTGCGCCTTGATTATGCCGTAAAAAATAATAATCAAAATTGTTGTCATATAATTATTACATTTTATATTCTATTGTAGGTATTTATACATATTTTTTTAAACAAAAATGTTTAATCATGATTTCTACAATCTGAATTCTAACTACAGACTAGATAAACCATTATAACAACTTAAGATGAAGCCATACTAAAAATGCAAAATCGTACGAAATCATACTTTTTTGTTTTGAAAATTTGATCGCTTAGAAGTATTATCGATGATTCAATTAAATACTGCGTGTAGAAAATATCTTGGCCCTTAAAATTATCGGTCTTTTAATAAGCATAGAAAAAAAAATTATAAGGTCTATAAAAAACACTTTGAAGTCCAAACTCTCCTATTTATAAACCTCTTTTCGGATATGGTTTTATTGTTTAATGTGGCAAATTTTGTTTATTTTATGATAATCGCAAAAAAAATTAAATTTACACTCGAATCTTAAAAAAATAAAATATAATATGCATTTTCGCGTTGTTATTTTTGACATCACGGCGATAATACGGCAGTCGACGAATTTGTAATATCAAAGTGAACCTTATACCGTCCACTGAAGAACGACTGGCAGCCACCAGCCACCCCTATTTTCTGTCACTACTCCCCCGGACGGAGCGGAGAATAGTCGTGTTAAGCTCCGCGCCGCTTGTTTTTGTGAAATCAATTTCAAAATTCTTATATATGCGTAAAAAAGGAATTAATGTTTTTTACAGGCCTTTACGAAATCAACATCTAAAAAAAACTCAAATATCTTCTCCAACCTTTCCAAAAGCTTTTCTCGAGTATTTTTAAACTCCTCCCATAAAGGGGCGTGAATTTCGATTTTGATTTTTTCCTGTACTATTGGATCGCCTTAAGGCTAAAATAATGCATCCAAGGGTTCTTGTATCACTGATAAAAAACTATTATGTATAATGCATTTGACAAATGAACGCGAAGTTGCATAAAAATGTGCATTTATACATATATGTATGGTTTTATTTATATTCATTCTGTAAATGTAGAAAATATCCAGGACCATACTTACTTGGGGGGTCACTTAAGATTTCACTGTATATTGTGTATAGAAATTTAGATACGGTTCGCACGCAGAAAACATAATTGGGAAAGCATGTTAATATTGATATAGATGTATTTCAATAATAATTTATAATAATGTTCTAATGAGCGTATTTAGGAAAGTAAAAACTAAATTTTAAAATGAGCGGTACAAAGTACCGGTATTTGATCTGAATATTTATCTTCTTAAATGTGATTCGTCTTCCATTAAGATACAGATTGAAGTGTAATGGATAAAATGATTCGAATAATGTTAATCCAAATAAGGAAAGTGTGATTAAGAGATATAATACAAGAATTACTCTCAGATAGATAAGTATTTTTTTTTCTTGTTACTTTTATTCATCCTTAGATTTTTACATTTTTATACATTTTGTTTAGTTATCATTGATTCTATTGACAAAAATGTCGCTGCTCAGCTATGCATTCAGGATTTTCGCTGAAATGCAGCTGCTTTTCAGCTATACCTCATTTTGAGTGTATGAAAACCCAAAATGGTAGGTTTTAGTTTGGACATAAATTCTATTGAGCTTGTTATGCATCTTAATTCCGGGGGGAGTTTATTCCAAGCCTTAAGCCCAGATACCCCAAAAGCACGATCTCCAAAATTAGTATAATTGGACACCTGAATAATATCTTGCCCAAATAATTTGTCAGCTTGGAATCTGACAATGTTTTCAAAAATCTTCTACTCACTTAGCTTAATATTATTTATTTTTAGTGTTATAACAAACAAATACCCTGCTTATTATTTCTGTTCCGCGCCTCTTTGTCCTATTTTCCCGGGAGCGGCAATAGCAACGGCAACACTTAATGACTTTAGGCAAATAGAATCAGTGGTAATCAAATGAAGCCATGAAGGCGTCAGACTTGTTGGTAGTTACTTGATGATTTTGTTAGGCAAGTACCTTCCCGGTAAGGGTGGTTCATACCCTCTAAAGTAGGGTGGGGGGGGGGGGTATGAATTACGACGGGTGATAGAACGCCATCAAATTTGAATTAATGGAAACAAATATCTTCTTTGTTTTATCACAGATTCAAATCTGAATTGTAATGAAGTGTGGGAGGAGGAAGGAGAGAATATGTGTATGTTGTGAGGCTGAAGGTAGTGGGGAGGGAAAGGAGATGAGAAAGTGGAAGGTGGGAAAGGCTATTCTGATCTTGTCACCAAACACGGTTGAAGCCATTTTAAGTAACGTTTCAATTCTGAATGGTGTTCTTACACCAGAGCGATACTGAGAGTAGCTTCCACTATGGAATATACCGTATTTTATGTTATATGATTACATTGTGATAAAACAATCATTAAACAAACAAATTTGATTTGAACCTAAGACCCATGGATTGCTGGTTGAGAACCCCATCCTTAACAATGGAAAAATACAGTTGTGTAAAATTAGTTACAGTAATAAATATAAGTAACTAGCTGACTCAACAAACGTTGTTCTTCCATATAAATTATTTTTAGTGAATATTTTGGTTGTTAAATAAAAAATAACGAATGTGTTGTAAGTGTGCGAGAATGGGATCTACCTATGACAGTAAGAGGAATGGGGCGCTGTTAAATCTGTTAAATTTTTTCACCCAAAAATACTAAAATGGCGATTAAAAATGGGAGGGTGAGGATAGAGGGCGACAATTTAGAGTTATAGGTACATTTTGAAGCAAAAAAAAAATTTTAATTATCAAAAAATAGAAAAAATATTCTGGATAGCAACACCCTAATCACCTAGCGGTACGAAATATACTTTAAAACCTATTCTCATACCTACCAAATATTCATAAAAAATTTCATGAAAATCGGTAGATCCGTTTCGGAGGAGCGCGACCACAAACACCGAGACACGACATTTTTATATATAGGTATACAAGATTATAGAAATTGCAAGATTTTAGGAAAACAAAAAAGGAAGATGTTACAATAATAACGATCGATAGAGGAAAATTGAAATGCACTAAAGGAAATGATATCCGAATAATAGTTAAATACTACATTTTCTCCCTTTTTCTCTGTCGATCCGCGTCATTGAAATATTTGTAGGAAAATAAGTATCCTTTACGACGAGTATTTTAAGAGGTTTTTTTCTGATAAAGTAAAAATAAATTGTATTAAATAATTTTAATTTTATAATAATTCATAATTACAAGTCTACAAAAACAGAGGATACGATAAATTGACAAAAAAATCTTTTCACCCTCCTGAACAATTAACATTTTTTTATTTATAGCATTCCAAATTTCTGCTTTGGAACTGTTACATATAGTATGTTATATCTCTTAAATTATTAGATATTTTACTCTCACACTTCTCTGTACTTACATGCTTAACTAATTTTAAATTTCCTCGCGTTGACACAATACGCCTCTCATTTACACTTATTTTTCAGCGTATCATGAACCACTGTACTTGGGGGTTAATATTGTTGAATATCCCTAAATTCTTCCTACCTGTTCTTGTGTGTACCTTTCACAACCTACACTGCCAGTCGAATTTTGATCTCAGTGTGCAATATACCTGGGCCATATATCAATAGGCCTGTAAAAAATATAAACTCTTTTCTTACGCATTGTTTATCGTAATAACGAGGAAATTTAAAATTGATTTTACGGAACCAAGAGACGTGACGCAGAGTATACGGACGTATATTCCCCATCGCTGACAGGGCGGAACTGAAGCAAAATGACAAGTGCATGGTGCTTAAGAAGAAGTCATACTAAATAATGTAAAATCATACAAAATCATATGTTTTTTGTTTTGAAAATTTGATCGCTTAGAAGTATTATATCTGCTTCAATTAAATACTGCAAGTAGAACATACTTTGGCCCTTAAAAATATCGGTAATTTTTTTTATAAGTCATTTAATAAGCCTAGAAAAAAATAAAGTATAAGGTCTATAAAAAACACTTTCCAGTGCAAACCCTCCTACTTATAAACCGTTTTTTGGACATGGTTTTATTGAATACTGTGGAAAATTCAGTTTCTCTTATAATAATCGCAAAAAAAATTGATATTTATGTCCGAACTTCACAAAATAAAATAAAACTTGCATTTTATCATTGTTATTTTTGACATCAATCAATACGGCCCGCACTCTACGAATTTGGATCTTGAAGTGACCCTTATGGCATGAACACAAGAACCATGTTCTGGACACAACCCATTTCATATCAGTCACGCCCCGGCCATGGCGGGAAACAGACGAGTGCCTTCGTGCTGCTTGTTTTCGTGAAATCAACTTTAAATTTCCGTTTTATTACAATAAACAATGCGTAAAAAATGAATTAATGTTTTTTACAGGCCTTTACGAAATCAACCTGTAATTTTTTTTTCCTCAAATACCTATTCCAACCTTTCCGAGAGCTTTTACTCAAGTATTTTTAAACTCCTCCCATAAAGATTTCGATTTTTTCCTGTACTATTGGATCGCCTTAAGTCAATGGCATAAGGTTCACTTTAAAAATCCAAATTAGTCGAGTTCCAGCCGTCTAGATTGATGTCAAAAATAACAACGCAAAAATGCATATTTTATTTTATTAAGTCCAGGCATAAATATCATTTTTATACGATTATTATAGAAAAAACTAAATTTGACAGTATTGTAAAATAAAATTATATCCGGAAAGGGGTTTATAAGTAGGAGAATTTACACTTGAAAGTGTTTTTTGACAGACCTTCTTCTTCTTCTTCAATGGCGCTACAGCCCATTTCGAGCCTTGGCCTCCTTCAAAATAAGCCTCCACCGCCCTCTGTCCTCGGCCGTCGTCTTCCAATCTGCAACATGGAGTAATCCTCTTGCATCCTTCCTGACATCATCCTCCCATCTCAGTCTAGGTCTGCCCGCCTTTCGTTTACCTCCCGGGTGTCCTGTCAGAACCTTCTTCGGTACTCGTGTGCTTGGCATTCGGTGCACATGTCCGGCCCATCTTAATCTTTGGAGCCTTAAATGGGTGGAGAGTCTGGGAGCTTGATAAATTTCATAGAGCTCATTGTTGTGGCGGATTCTCCATGCCTCTCCCTCTCGCACCGCTCCTAAGATTCTTCGCAGTACCTTTCTTTCGAAGATGTCCAGCTGTTCTGCTGACTTTGCTGTCAGTGTTCCCGCCTCACATCCATAGGCCAAGACCGTTCTGATAATTGTTTTATATAAGGTTATTTTGGTTTTCCTATGGACGTTTCGTGATTTGAACACTGGCAGCAACGCGAAGTAAGTGTTGTTAGCGGCTGTGATGCGCTTTCTTACTTCTACTGGGTCTTCATTGTTCTGCGTTATGATGGAGCCCAGGTAGGTAAACTCTTCGACCACTTTGAAATTATAATTGTCTTTAAATTTCACTTTATCTTTTATTCTGCGGTGAGGGGTTCTGGTTTGCATCATGATTTTTGTTTTATTTTCATTGATTTGCAACCCCACCTCTTTTGCCGCAGTCTCCAAAGGGTCAAACACATCTCTTACAGCCTGTAGGGATCTTCCGACAATGTTAAGGTCATCTGCGTAGCCAACTATTTGATTGCTTCTGTAGCAGATGTTTGAATCGGTACTGATCATTGTCTTCCTAACGACGTGCTCCAGTACAATATTGAAAAGGGTAGGTGCTAAGCCATCACCTTGTTTCAGCCCCTGGGAGACGTTAAAATCCTCCGTTGTTTCACCTCCTATCCTTACTCGACACCGTGAGCCGACCATCGTTGCTTTTACAAGCTTGACTATTTTGGGCGGTATTCCAAAATTTAGGAGTATTTCATAAATCTTCTCCCTATCTATGCTGTCATAAGCCTGTTTGAAGTCAACAAATAGTTGATATATATCTATATCGAATTCCCAGCATTTTGTCAGGATTTGTCGAGTAATGAAGAGTTGATCAGTGGTGGATCTCCCCCTCCTGAAACCTGCCTGATATTCTCCTAGTAAGTTCTCTGAGTAATATTCTAGTCTTTCTTTCAAAATCATTGTGAAAATTTTATACGCTGTGCAAAGTAACGATATTCCTCTGTGATTTTCACACTTCAATTTGTCTCCCTTTGTATGTATGGGGCATATTATGCTAGTTTGCCATTCTTCTGGTACTCTTTCGGCGGTCCATATTTTCACAATGAGATTGTGTAGCAGGTTCTTCAGTTGTTCATTTCCATATTTATAGAGCTCTGCAGGGATATTATCTCCTCCCGGAGTTTTATTGTTTTTCAGTTTCTTTAGTGCAGCCCTTAATTCTGCCATTGTTGGTGCTCTCGTTGTTTCATCACCATTTAGCTCGTCCGGAATGTGAGTTGGTTCGACTGTCAGGTTGTTATTGGGATTTAAGAGCTGTTGGAAATATTCTTTCCACCTAGTCTTGATCTATTGCTTATCTCCTATTATGTCTCCATTACTATCTCTGCAGAGAGATGTGTTGGGTTTGAAACCCTTTTTAAATACATTGACGCCTTTATATGCCTCACGTGGATTGTTATTTGCAAAGTCATTTTCCATTTTCAACAATATGTTTTTAAAATACAATCTCTTCTTTCTTTTAATTAAATGGTTAGCATCTCTTCGTGCTTGTTCGTAGGCTTGTCTTTTTGCTCTAGTTCCTCTTTCTATACATAATTTTTTTAGAACATTTTTCTTGTGGACGCTCTGTATGCACTCCTCATCGAACCAGGGATTTCTAGCCTGCCTTGGTCTATTTCATATTCCTGATTCTGCCGCTGTCAGCAGTGCATCTCTCAGATTGGTCCAATCCTCTTCTAAATCATTTGGGGAGAGCTGATCACTCAGTTGGTTTGGTAGTTTTGTTGACAATGAGTCATGATATCTTTCCAATCCTTCTGGTGTTTTAAGAACATCGATGTTTAGCTTTGGGATACTTGGCTGATTAGACCTTTTATCTCTTGCTATTCTGCATCTATAGGATGCTACTACCAAATAGTGATCCGAATCACAGTTAGCTCCTCTGTAGCTTCTTACATTTGTGATACTGGTCGCCCCTCTTCTTTCAATTAGGATATGGTCTATTTGGTTATGGTATCTGCCGCCAGGTGATGTCCATGTCCATTTATATATATTCTTCCGTGGGAACTGTGTTGATGCTATTATCATATTCCTTGATTCTGCAAAGTCAATCACTCTTGATCCATTGTTATTGCTTTCCGTATGAAGACTGTTTTTTCCTGTAACCTGCTGGTGTGCCGGATCCTGACCAATTTTCGCATTAAGGTCTCCAATTACCATTTTTATATCATTGGATGGTATGGTGTCATATATCTGTTCCAGTTTATGATAGAAAGTATCCTTAGTTACTTCATCTTTGTCTTCTGTCTCAGCATTAATGTTTACGATGGAAATGTTAAAGAATTTAGTCTTTATACGAAGTATGCATATTCTTTCATTTACAGCCTTAAAACCAATTACTTGATTTTTTAATCTTTGGTTAACGATGAAGGCTACTCCGAACTCATGGTATTTTTCGTTGCCACTGTGCATTATTGTATGCGTTCTAGTATCAAAGGTATCAGTGCCTGTCCATCTTGTTTCCTGCACTGCTAATATATCTATTTTGTACTTTTCCATTTCACCAAGTACTTCTCTGAGGGCCCCGCCTCTGTACATTGTTCTTACGTTCCATGTTGCCATTCTCAAGTCCATATTTCGATTGCCATGTTGTCTGCCGGGTATTTTCGCTGTCCGAGGCTTAGTTTCCGGTTTCGTAATAATGCTATTTTTACAGGGAGTGGTTATTAGCCACTCGCCCAACCCCTTACTGGAGGCGAGGGTTTTTCTGTAGGGGTTTTCCTTCCCTTAGCTGGGAGGTTCTGGTTTTATGGCGCCAGAGTTTCGCCATTCGCCCCCTCTCTGTCGGCTATGAACCCGATGGGATGGACGTCCCACACCGGTGATCACATTGCCCAGGGGTCGCGGGGCCATGACGACCGCTCGTGGACGCCAGAGAGTTGGACTTGTTGGTAGTGCTGCTGATGCAGCTATGTCCTTTTTAGCATTTTTTGAGGCGCACACCATCCAGCTTGATGTGTCCCACTACGACCTACCAACCCTTAGACCCCCTTTTTTTGACAGACCTAATACTTTTATTTTTTTTAGGCTTTTAAAAAGACTTACAAAAAAATTTATCGATATTTTGGCCAAGATGTGTTTAACTTGCAGTATTTAATTGAAGCATCTATAACTGCATATTGCAATTTATGTAAAAGCCCTATGGGCGTTTAAATAAATAAATAGATAATACTTATAAGCGATCAAATTTTCAAAACAAAAACACATGATTTTGTATGATTTTGCATTATTTCTCATGGCATCGATCTTAAAAAAATGAGTTTTATAACAGACCCATTTATGTAAGTGCTATCATAGGATGAACCGTCATGGGACGATTCTCACATGAGATTCATCGATAAAATTACCAGACGCATTTGATTTCGATACATTTAGCAGGTTGCCGTTTTGAAGGGTTGTTTAACGAAAGCCCAGCGCGCTACCCCCACAACCCCTAACCCATAAGCCCTCTTTGTTAGGCCCTTCCCTTCAAACCTCCCCTTACCCGGCCTACCCTGCTCTGCCCGGCACCGGGGCCGAGGGGCGCAAATTCTTTACCGTGGGGATAAATTAATTTGCAATTTGGATCAAGTGGCCGGAGTCCGGAATAAATAGGAGCCATTATGACCAAATGACGAAACGAGCATGGATTCGTGCCTTATGTCGTCGGGGTGAATTGATCATAATATTATAAAGGATAACTTCATCCTTTTAGGGGAATTTGATACATCAATTTAATGCATTGGATTTTCTTGCTTTGCATTTTTGAATAACTTATAATTTATTATGGTGACGAAATATATTTTTTTAAGAAAGTCAAACATTCCCGGGTTACGAAATACCTGACAAATATTTGAAAATATTCTACTACCACTACAGAAAGCGGTGCGTTGTGACGGAGAACTTAGCCAGCCAAGGAATTAAACTTACGACGCCTGAGTGTAAACCTCTCGCGATGCCAACTCGGTTCACTGACCTTTTTTTTTTATTTGGGTATTTCAATTAACTTAATTCAAAATCCTTTTTTCAGGAAATCTTTATGGTGAAGGAAGGTACCTGATGAAGGTAATACGGATGGTGTAGATAAGAAATTCTGAGCCAAAAATTTTCATCTCAATAGTTCTACTGTAACCTGATTGTACAAAAACCATCGGCCCTTCAAGTAGTCGCATTTTTTTACTAGAGCTACACGAAGGCGGATACACAGGGGTGGGGGGGGGGGGTGTGGTTAGGAGTCCAGCGTTACAGTGTCCATCATCTGCCCTGATGATGTACACTGTAACGAATGATGGACACTTTCTGCAAACATTCCAAAAAGCTGAGCTGGTAACTTATAATTACACCAAGAAAATCAATGGAGGGTCTGTTCGGAAGATTGCTTCCGTTGAACGAGACTAGATTTTTACTTCAATTTCTTTTAGACGAAAACTTTTTTTTTGTATTATAATAATTGGATTATTTCCATAACGCCGTTTTTTTGGAAAATCACCTTAAGGGCACTTTACAACTTAATTTATTTACTTAACCTACAAAAATTTGACTGTAATATTTTTCTCTTGACAACAAACAAAAAAAATATATATTTAACCATGATTGACAGTCGTTAATATTTCTTATTTATTTACAAGACATATACAGTACATTATAATACATGTTATAAAATGTTAAATTTTTACATGGTTATGTACCTATTACGAAAGTCATAGAATATCATTTGGTAGTTACGCCTGACGTGTGTAATAACGGGTTTTAAAACTTAATTGTAATAATTATAAAAAGAAAGAAAAGGGAAGGGGGGGGGGGAGATAAAGAGACATTTTTTTAAAGCAAGAATTATATGCTCACTATAAATTGTAATTGGCTGTTTGGTGAAAAGTTAAGTGTAAGTAGTTTTAAAGTTTATAATATTATTTACATCACTCCAAGAAATTTAATAAATTGGTTTTGAATGTTTGCAAGGAATCATGGAAAATGTCTAAATGTAGTGATTTTTCGTAGTGGGTATAGGTTGTGATTGCGCGAGTAATTGGTGAGTTACTTGCTGTATTAGTGTTGTTAGCTTCAATATGAAAAAGGGAAGTGTGCCTGGTACGCCTCTTTGGGACATTTAAACTAATGACGGATAGCAATTCGGGACTATCTATTTTATTATTTAGCGGTTTATAAAGAAACAACAGATCTGACAATTTGCGTCTTTTTTGTAAAGTTAACACATTATTAGTAGTTTAGTTGTATTTCTTAAGCAAATGTTTCCTATATTTATTCTGTATACTTTCTACTAAATCTTTGTATACCTTTTATCGAGGATTCTACATGGTTGATGCTCCAGTGGTCTTCTGACCAATGAACAAAACAACATTTCTAGGGTTTTTGCACTTTTGAAAACTTTACATATTCTTAATAGTTCTGTTTAACTTTCTTCGTATCATCCACAAATATTACAACTTCGACGTTGTTGAAAATATTAAGAACATCACTCACAAATAGCATTAATAAAACTGGTCCCAAATGTGAGCCATGGGGAACACCGCTGGTAGCCATGAATTCACATGAAGTAAAGACAATTGCCTGATTCTTAAATAAGTGTTAAACCAATAAATTGTGTATTTAATCGGTGGAAGGATTTGATAGGCAATCAATTAAAAAATTTGCAACTGCTTATTCTTTTGTAAAACGATGTGAAGTAGGTAGAATCAATCCAACAGCTATTCAAAGTCTAAATTTCCTTAAGCTAATAATCCTATCTACCTTCACTAAAATTATCTGTTTTTTTTTTCAGACGGTCACAGCTCCCCCCGTGACGACTGCTACTCGGCTGGTTCCCCGCCCTCCATGGGCATGTGCGGGCTGGGCTCCATGGTCCCGCCCATGGGTGGCATGGGACTCCCATCCATGGGGTCGATGGGCGGGATGGGGGCCATGGGGCCCATGGGCATGGACGGCCAGCTGGTCAGGGCGGTCAGGTCACCCGCCCACTGGAGGGTACATCACGAGAGCTCAGGGAAGAAGTCTAATGCGTTGGGTAGGATTACTATATCATTAATATTTATAACAACTAATTCGTTAACAATTCGTAAATTATCAATATTAGAAGACATAAGGGGCCATTCATAAATTACGTCACACGACATACATGATTTTTTCACCCCCTCCCCCCCCCCCCCATCCCTGTCACACACATTTGTGAGACCCCTCCCCATCAATGTTTATCAATCAAATCCCCATATTTTGCAATTTTACATCTAAAAATAATCATAGTTCAATTTTTTTCACATGTGACGTCACAGAGCTGATGACCCCCCCCCCCCATACCCCTTGTCACACTATGTCACACTTCTCTACTCCCCCCCACCTTTAGGTCTGACGTAATTTATCGATGGCCCCTAAGAAATACGTCCGATAATTTTTTATATTAAAAATCATCGCTGAAACAAAGCTGTTGACAATGTTTACCAATAAATAAATATTGATTTTTCACCTTCCATTAAGAAACAAACTATTCTATTATTTTCATTTTTGGAGGCGGGTATGGGTACCGCCGCCCAGGATCCATTTATTGGATAACCAACACATCTGCCATAGGTCACCTAAAGAGACAAGGCTGGGGTCCCCGGGTTAATGGGGTAAGGTTTTTTCGGGTATTGGTGGTGAATGTGTCTGCCCACCAGCTGCATGGCAGGCCGGATCGGCAAAGAATGGTTGAAGAAGTACCTTTGACTCCAGCCGTACTCACTCTGATCATTGCATCTGATCTTGCACCGCAGTGATAGGTAGGGATGTATTCAGACGTCCGTGACTCATGGACACACTGTTCCCCAGATTCATACCCACCCCTAATACCCTTTTCCTTCCCAGAACTTTCTCTCCTTACTTTCCTAAAAAAATACCCTCCACACAGTATCCCCAAATATGACGTAGACCATGAAGGGGAACTATTTTCCTCGGGGCCTCCTGTGTGGAGCTAACGTAAAAAAAAACTACACATAACATTCATTTCTCAAAAGGATGTGCAACTTATCCCAACGAAAAACAATAATATGTATCGTGTTCCTACATATCTGTGGATTTGTTCGAAAACGGTCAAAGTATTTTTTTTCAGTCAACAACTTTTTCACGTTTATTCAGAAGATAACTTAATTTTGTGTGAAATCGCACAAAAATATACATATTTCGAAAAACTGATATTGTTCTTTCAAAGGCAAGCCACAGATGTAACTTCAAAATAGAAAGCAGTCCTTTGTTAATTGAGAAGGTTGGGATTTGCTTGAGCAGCCTAATTTCCACTTTTCAGTTGGGGTGAGGTTATGCAAAAATAATATCGTTTAGGCGTGTTTTTCAACTGCTCAGGTCTGGTGTGCGTGGTCTGCGGCGATACGAGCTCCGGGAAGCACTACGGCATTCTGGCCTGCAATGGTTGCAGCGGCTTCTTCAAGAGATCCGTGAGGAGAAAACTCATCTACAGGTAACAAAATTACTTATTTTATTATAAAAAAATAATAATATTATTGTTTATTTGACCGGAACAGAGCAGTGCAATACCCTGCCATTTTTAATCATATTAATTTCGGATGTAGGTCTGTCTGGATTGATTGTAACTCTGGTTCAATGATCTCTCGAGTCTGGTCAATTTGAGAGTACCTACTGAACACAGGATCTATATCAATGTCATCATGCACAAACAGATTATGAACCGAACTCGCCTATTCCTCGTCCACACAGTTTAGCAAACAAATATACACATTAATTAAATCGACATTTTAATGTAACAAATTCCATTTTAAAACATACTTAAACAGTTTATTTTATGTCAGGATATTTTTTATGATAATTTCAGTTCATTATTTCATTTAAAGCATTGTAATAATTTAGAAATTGTTGTTCATTTCCAACCCTTGTGTAAAAAAAAAGTAAATATTTTGCAAAAGCCCCACGGGTGCATAAAAGTTTAAATAAATAATGCCGTTTTTTTTTTAAATTTTTATTTGAGTGTCAATGGAACTGATTTAAAGAAGCGATAAAGTATCTACATATCTTTCGCTTCTTTCTAATTCTTTCTCTTCTCTTTTTTCTTATTTTATCCAGCCCTATGGTAGGACTATGATATGCAACGCTTACACGTTTGTTCTATATCTATATATTTTAATCCTCTGTAATTAAGTACCTACCTAAGTAATTAATATTATTTTTTAAAAACTTTGCTAAACAAAGAACAATCATTAATTATTTTTTTTAATTGATAAACTAACGTTTAAACAAGATTTTTATGCATAGCACAAAGGGTATATAACAAAAATTTTAATCAATAATTATCAGCCTGAAACACTCATCTACATTGAAAAAATCTTCCGAGAAAAGATACTGGCCGCCAACGGGAATTGAACCCGTGACCTTCTGATTGCCGGTCAGCAGCTCTGACCACTGAGCTATGGCGGCTTAGCTATAGCTCAGTGGTCAGAGCTGCTGACCGGCAATCAGAAGGTCACGGGTTCAATTCCCGTTGGCGGCCAGTATCTTTTCTAAGAAGATTTTTTCAATGTAGATGAGTGTTTCAGGCTGATAATTATTGATTATAATATTTGTTAAAGAACAATCACTTTTTTTAATCTATTATTTTTGTTTTGTTTTTTATATTATTTACAGACCATGTTCCGGATGTTAATAGTCATCCTAATTTGACTGTCCTAAAACGGGAATCCTCCTAGTTGGGCAGTCAAAAAAATTCTTAAATAATGTATATAAATGTATTAACTTTTACTAAATAAAATAAATAAATGAAAATAAAAATCTTATGATATACATATAACAAAAGAAACATCTTTTCCAAAAAATTGAGAATTATTTTTAAGTCATTTTAAAAATTGGAATTCATACTACCCCGTGATTTTTCAAAGGTCTGCGCTAATATAGTTATGATATTTTTATTGCTCGGAAGTTAACCCTCGGAGTAAAATCTTTTATTTTGTCATTTGATGACGAACCTGTAGATTAGTCACCCAAATTAAATTAAACTAACGAGTTCCCAGCATACTTTGCAATACCACTTAATAAAATTCTTCCTCCCTGCCTGTCCTTTCCCGTTCCCCTTCCGCCTTCCATTCCCCTCCCGTGTAATATAAAATTCCTTCCCCTCACACATTCCTCCTCCATCTTCCCCTCCTATCCCCTCTCCCGTTTCCCCCGTCCCGCGAACCCCTTTCCCGCATTCCATACGTTCCATACGAGTCCCGGTACATTCAGTTTTCCAATGCCTCGCGTGTCACCTATTGCAATTTTTTATATAAATTTCATAACGCCAGAGCTCACCAATATATATATATATAGAAATCAGTAAATTAGTGCGCATAACAACCCACTAAAGTTTCATCGCAATCGTATACGAAATAATTTCATAATGCCAGAGTTCACATAGATATATAGAAATAGCTCACCAGCTAATAGTTCACATACATAGACCCCGATACAGGTGAACCCTGGTGGGTTCAATAATTACATACTAAAATTGTATTTAAATTGTGAAGAAGCAATAATAAATAGAAATAGCTCACAGATCACCAGTATATACGAGTATATAGAAACCATCGCAGGGGTGCGCGCATCAACCCACCAAAGTTTCATCGCAATGGATGAATGGTTTAGGAACCGCATACAGGACAAACAAAGAATCATTCACTTTTTTGTATTAATGTTTTTTTCTGCGTTTAGTTTTGATGTAGCCGTCAGGAACCGGATACCAAAAACTATTAAGTTTAGACCCGTCGCGCCGTCCCTATCAACCTAATTTTAACTTTGTTTCCATGGATGAAAATGTACTGATTAGGGATTTTTCATCGCCACAACTGCCTTCCCCATAGGTACTAAGTTAATCTTGATTGGATGCGGAGTGGTGCCATGACGGGTGAGAGTAAGAAAGGGAGGGCTTGTGGCCTGTGCCGGGTCAGAGAGTGATAGTATTTGATATAATATGTGGTGGTTGTTGGCTGGAGGTTGGCTGGGTGGCTCTCACGCTAGATTTGTCGGAACCGGCGGTCAATAGCCTAATCCCGCCTTTGTTGTTCTAATCCTATTGGGACGATGCAGGAGAGAACTACGAAATTCTATTTGTATACATATATTTATGGTTATCAAGTTAAAATTTTTATGTATTTTGGTTTTTCTTTTAAGTATTATATAGAACTGTTAATATAATGTGAAAGGCATTATTATATATATTTTTATTAATAAACTAGCTGGGTTACCCGGCTTCGCTCGGGACAACATTCGAGAGTGTCTGGAATGTTTCACATTTATGTTCCCAATTCCCTATTCCTGAACATTCTACAATTTTCCACAATGTTCCGGGATGTTCTGGAACGTTGTGGAATGCTCTCAAATACTCTGACTGGGGTGTCCGTATTCGCTCAGGGAGTTGATGTGAGATTGAATTGATGTTCGAATCCATGACGGATCTTGCTTTATATACCCCATATGGGTAGCCCCATACAAAAAGGACATATATTCCAGATCATTCCACAACATTCAGAAGTGTTCTGGAATGCTCCACAATGATCTGGGATGTTCCGGTATGTTCCTAAATGCTCCATCCTATTCCCGAAGAATGTTTCGGGATGTTCTGGAATGTGGTGGAATGTTGCTCTGGAATGTTTTGAACTGTTCTAGAAAAAAAGGACGCGAAACTTCCAGCCCTTATATCTTTAAAACCATGCCCTTCCGGTAAAAACGGGAACTTTCTTCATGGATGGAAAATAGAGGGCTACCAAACAATATAAGTCCCGTTATCGTATAGAGCCTCGTACTAGACTCACCGATACACTCGACCACTAGTTTCTGAAAGCTTCTATAACTTTCTTCTTCCAAAACATCCTAGAGCATTAGGGAACCTTCCAGAACTATAGAGAACCTTCTAGACTCACCGACATAATCCATCACTCCTTCCAGAACTTTCTATAGCTTTATCAAGCCTTCTAGAACTTTTCGGAACCTTCTAGATTCACCGACGTACTCCGCCACTCCTTCCAGAATTTTCTACAATTTTATAGAACCTGTTAGAACTTTTTGGAAACTTCTGCACTTACCGCTGAACTCCGCCACTCCTTCCAGAACTTTCTATAGCTTTATCGAACCTTCTAGACTTTTGGAACCTTCTAGACCCACCGAAATATTCCGCCACTCCTTCCAGAACTTTTGGCAGCTTTATCAAACCTTATAGAACTGTTTGAAACCTTTTAGACTCGCTGATATACTCCTCTATTCCTTCCAGAACTTTCCAGAGTTTTATCGAATCTTCTAGTAGTTTCGGGAAATTTTTAGAATTCTCGAAATTCCTAGAGTCTTGTCAGAACTTCCAGCCCTTATATCTTCGACAGCACGCCCTTTAGGTAAAAACATTCTTATTCCCTAGGGGGATAGAGATCTACCACACTCTATAACTCCCTTGATCGTACCGGGAATTGTTTCTGAGTTTTAGCGTTCCGCACGTTTTTTTGGACTTTATTTTATAATATATATTGATTACTTTAATATTTACTTACATTTTTTTTTACATTTTTCAATAAAGTTCCGACTGATTGATATCAGTTTGTCAACGGGTTCTTTAAACATTTACTTTTTTTTAAATTGAGACAGATACAATAAAAAATGTATAAATAGAAAAATATAAAAATCATGGAAAAACATTAAAACGAAAAGCGGAAAAACAGAGATTAGCGCAAAAAGTTATTTTTATTGAGTTGGGTGACACTGCGGCCCTGTTCTCAGTTCAATCTTCGATATGAACAAAGCCACGAACGATGTTTCCTATACACTACACAGTATACCTATTCTCTGTTTCTACTGTAGTCCAATATAATAAGGCAAAGGGTAACTAATTGCTTTGCCCACTCTGCTATACCCACAGAAGGGATCTGCCAACAACTTGCCAAATGCTAAGCTTTATCGAATTTACAAATATGTGGATAAGAACTTCTCTTGACCTTCGTGGTAGAGCGGTGAGCTCCCTGACTCTGGGCATTCAGTTCTTTATTTTTTTGTTAAAAAAGATTATTTGTGGTTTCAAGTTTATCGAATCCGATCAACGAATCAGAACCATTTATTGGATAACCAATACCTCTGCCATACTTAGGTCACCCAAAGTGGTTCGCCACGTTTGGTGACTTAGCAGGGGTGCCCGGATTCAGGGGGTGAGGTTTGTCTGGATCTGGCGGCAAATGACCTGGACATGCCGAACTCTAGATTCCTACCCACCTCTCATAGTTTTTCTTCCCAGAACTTCCTTTCTTTAATTTCCTTATAAATACCCTGCAGTTTTAAAGCCACTTTACAGAGTGTAATAGTACGTATTCAACGTATTTTAACCAGCGATTCCTAAGCGTATTTAGTGTTAAAAACGTAGATATCACTTAAAAATAAAAAATAAATCCATCACCATCACACGTCGCCACTGAGTAGTTGAGTGCGGGACAGCGGGTCACGTGATAAGCAATCCGTCTCATTCCAGCAGTATCATTCCAGTAACAGACGAGATAAAGAACGGTTATCACGTGATCCGCTGCGATATTTTATCCGTGTTATCAGTGGCGTTGGGTGATAGATTTTTTTAAATGGACGGCAATTGACCTTTGCTTATTTTTATTATTTACATCTTTCTGCGTAGCAAACCCGGTGAGTTATATAATGTGCAAAGTTGCAAATTCTGCACATTTTAAAAGATATCAAAATTTTAAATATCACTAGCACAAGGTAGTAAGTAAGAAACTTGGTTTTATAATAAGGATTTTCAACGATTTCAAAATCATTCACAAATTAAAATTTCTGCTAACATCTCTCGTTAGAAGCATTCTGGAATATAACTCCACAATATGGTAATGATCACATCAATAGCATTGAAAGAGTCTAAAGCAAATTCTTGAGGTGTATTAATTTTAGGCTTGGAATGTGTCAGAAGAAATATTTTGATCTTTTATTTTTATATAAAATTGCAATTTATCATTTTGATAGCCCTGATATATTAGTGCGTTAAATCACTTTCATATTCCTACCATTAGATCAAGGTTCCTTAGTATGCATTATTATGGCAATTATACTACGGTTTCATGTTACAATTATGTTATAAATAGAATAAACACTATTGGTAACTCTTATGCTAATATTGTTGATGTTTTAACCACTCAGCAACATAAGCAGATATACACGTTAATATGCCGACATCAGTCAAGTACAATAAGCGTGTTTACACGTCGACGCGTATGTTTATACAGAAATCGTCATAACTCCGTTATTGTTCTAGTGACATCCCTAAAACAAAAAGGAGAAGCTCCATAATAAATCAAGCTACCCATAGTGATGATTGAATAGTGATTCAAGATGTCCATAGAAATACATAAAAAAATCTTATCTGTCAGATACATGATAGACCGCCAAATTGCCTACCCACTGTTAGACATCGTTATTTTTTTATTAAATATTCTTGTATGAAATGATAAAAAAGTGAGGTTACTAAATTGTTTATTATACATTTATACGATTGAATAAATATTGCCTTTTATATAATCCGTGATTTTAGTACCGTTTTCACAACATCACGTGAGTCATTTGTTCATTTTTTTAATGTTTGCATTCTAAATTTTAATGTTTACAAATGTTAATATTTATTTGTAACATAACAATTTGAAAGCTTATTTCATAACCTTTCAAAAACAGTTTTTAGTAATCGGCTACGCTCGGAAATGTTTCATTTACAGAGCTTTAATTGTGAAGCGGAAATAACATACAGTTTTTGTAAATCTTACATGTCGTTTAAGACGTAAAAAGTGCATATTCGTGATGTATCGGAGTGGTTAATATGCTTCTTTTCAAGTATAAAGTCATGTACTTATTAAACACTTTAGCACTGTTAATTTTAACGCGGTCACCTCGTAACAGGTTTTTGAAGTGAAAACTTCTTTAGAACCGTTGTGATTTGAAACCCAATGAAACGAAAAAGTGACACTCAAAAGAGACAAACACATACATCTATAGGATTTAAGTTGCGAAAGAATGAGATAGAAAAATCAGTTTCCTCTTTTTGCGGTACTTTGTAGCCTCCCCACTCTTGTCTACTTTATTTTTAACAATAACTCTTGATCACCTTTTTTCAATAGTAGAAACAATCATATCTAAAAATCTGCATGGCTTTTTCAGAAAACGGTCGATCGAGACAAATCTGCTGGAATACAAAGATTTTAGATTAACTTCTATTGGTAATAAAAAACAAATGGATTCCATCTATAAGGATTTTTCAAAAGCCTTTGATAAAATTAACATCGAACTGCTTCTGAAGAAGCTGTTAAAAAAAGGGATTATTGGCGACCTTCTAAGATGGATCAAATCATATGTTACAAACAGAAGTCCAGAAGTTAGGACGATTTTAGAATGTTTTATTGACGTTCGCATGTTTACAGCCTTCGACAACCCTTTGCCTTTATTTTACATATATATATATATAACTTTGAATTCATCATTTTGAATAATTTATTTATCTTTTTTTTAACTTATTTAAAAATTCTCCTGAAATACCGTGAAAGAAAATTTCTCGCGTTCTAAATGAAATTTTTTGCGGTTCTTTTAGCACGACCCACCTAAAATGCTCGCGGGCCGGAGGTTCATATTCCCTGATTTAATGGAATAATAATATAATATTTGTAACTAGTCACGTCCTTCCAACGCTTGAGTTTTTCATATAAAGAGGAGATTCAAACTTCAGTATAAAATAAACAACCAAAAAAAAGAGCAACAAATAAATAAAAAATACAACTATAATAGGTATACACACGCATTTAGGTACAAAAACAAGATAATTGTCGAAAAGTATTTGTATTTTAAATTGATAAATAATTACCAAGCTTTTAGTGACAGACAAATGCTAATGAAAAACCCCTTTTAAATATTTCTCTGGGTTGATCTCTCTGGTAAATTATTGAGCATAATTTTTCTGCATTTAAAAGCCAGATGGTACTGTTGCTAAATGAAACTCCACTTGATAAAAACCGCGGTTCTAACAATAAAGACAGATAACAATCCAATAACCAGCGAACAATGTAATGTGGAATTAATTTGACAAGACAAAATATATAATACCCCAATGGCCGCCACCACCGAACATCTATGGTGCGTTGGTGGCTCCACTGCCACCATTGAGCGGTCGCTAATCGCGTTATTTTATCTGTGGCGAGTTTTTGGCGCGGAAAATCAAGTGCGCGGGCCAACTGTCAAAATACGCGAGGGAACGGGAAGGAAAATTAAGGAATCGCTTCACATCTTTATTCATTTTGATTGCATTATAATTCATCAATAGATGGATTAAAACGGGACTAAATCTTGACAATAGTAAATGAGAAAAAAAAAATTCAATGAAATTTTCCTTCCGAGGTTAATATCACAAGGTAACTTCGGTAAGTTATGCAGCTTAACTCTTATGTATAGGTAAGTACAAAAATAAGTATTTTAGATTTTTCCATAATTTTTAATTATTGACATTGCAAAAGTTTACCTACTGGTTTATTTTAGTAGAAATTCTAGAATAATTCCATTATAATCTTTACATAGTATAAAATGAAGTTGTTTCCGCTGTATGTGCGCTTAGATATTTTAAACTACGGAACGGATTTTCATGCGGTTTTCACCAATAGATAGAGTCATTCATGGGGAAGGTTTTTAGGTATATAATTTGTCAAGGTTTTGTGTAAATTGATTGAAATATATAAAAAAGGGAGCGGGCTGCGGGCGGGGTGGATTTGACTTAACAAATGGTGTTGGTTATAATGGTTGGGTAATAGCGTGGCGTTGTGTTTCGTTAGCCACAGCAACGTGTGTCCGGGTCTGCTAGTAATACAATAAAACAAAAATAAAACTTATTTCAACTTTATTTATTTGTGAGCGTAATCGGTTTCAGCTTGATAGGCCATCTTCAGACTTGTACAAATGTTTCTTAATCTACAGTTTATATACATAAAATATGGTGGAGAGGGAAGGGGTAGACTACTTGGATTTTATTCAATTTATATGGTTTTTTCCATATTTGTTTGTCATCTTTGACCATTGGATTTTTAATTATTTGTCTGTTAGCAGTGGCCATAATTATCGCGGTTTTATAGATTAAGTACTTTAATGTTGCTTTTTTTTATATACACTCCTCACAGGAGGCCCTGAGAAAAATAATTCCCCTTAGGGCATATGTCATCTTTGGGCATATTGTGTGGAGGGCCTTATCGCAGCGTATCGTAGTAATGCCTTAGTTTACTCACTTTTTAACTGGTTTTAGGTTAAATAATAGATACAATTTAATTATTATTTTTAATTGGTAAACCAATGTTTAAGACAAGATTTTTATGCATAGCACAAAGGGTAGATAACATATAAGCAATAATTATTAGCCTTATTAAGCCGACGTAGCTCAGTGGATAAAAGAGCAGTTGACTGGATATCAGAAGGACGCGGGTTCAAGTCCCGTAGGCGGCATTTATCTTTTCTCGGGAGATTTTTTCAATGTTGATGAGTCTTTCAGGCTAATATAATAAAACTTCATTTCCGATGTACTTTAGCATAAGAAATCTCTGTGGCTTGACTCCAGTTCAATTATATATTTATCACTGTATATGTATTATGTAAAAGCTGTTTGTTTCTTACAAATAAATAAATAAATAAATAATTATTGCTTATAATAATTGATGCAATTTATTATTAATTTAAACATGAAACAGTGTTTTTTCAAAATAATTAAAAACGTAAGTCTTCATCCAAAAAAAAACAAAAACCTAAGTGGATATCCCCATAAATGTAAAAAAATATAAGCAAGATCAAATTAAACGAAGAAATTTTTTTTTTTTTTTAAGATTTTATTTATAATTTGGAAGCGGGTATAGATACCGCCGCCCCGGAACCGTTTATTGCATAAACAACACCCCTACCACAAGTACCATAAGTGGTTCGCTGCGTTTGGTGACTTAGAAGGGGTGCCCGGTTCCATGGAGTGAGATTCCAAGTCCTTCCCAGGACTTCTTCTCCTTCCTTTTCCTTAAAAGACCCTCCGCACAGCATCCTCAAAGATGACATAGGCCCCGAGGGATATTATTGGAATTTAGTACTCAATATTAATTTATTTGTTTTTGCGATAAGTTAAATCAAAAATTTAAATTAACTGTGTAAATGCAGTAAATGCTTTCCTGAACATTTGTCTTTGAGTAGATATGATTTAGTGTATTTTTCTCATCCATCGATGTAGGTACAGTCACATGCCATATTTCTCAGAAAAGGGCGAAATCGAATAGTAGCACAAAACAATACAACTCTCCACGTCTTAATCACAGAAGTCATTCCTCGATGTTCGTGGTGCATCATTTACTAAACATGTTTTTAATATGAAAAATACTGTTATGATGAATAATATTTATTGATCTTTGAATACGGCAATACCCGTCCTGTTTACACAAATGGCGTTATGTGTATGATCCGACAAAGTACCTGGTAGAAACAATAAATTACTTGGTGGTGAGATGCACGCATTACCTACACCACACTGTAGGACAGGGTTCAAAAAACTAAACAATATGCATACAAACAGGATGACAACGTCTCACAACAAAATTGAACTCTCGACGGTCGGACGACAAAAGAACAGAATGTGTTAATGCCTTGATAAATATACTTATATTCTTTTATATTTGTGCTTTTGTGCGGTTATGATGATTGCAGGTATAATTATAATGTTGAATCAATATTATGACCAGCACGTAACAAATGGCGATGACTTCAAATATAGTCATTCGAAATGTTGCTCTTTTATTATAAATGGATAGTAGGTACTAAAACACGGCATTGCTAAAAAAGAGAGAAATTCCTGGAGAGAGATAGAGAAGACCGGACAACTCAACAATGTTAAATTTCATCACTCCTTTGAAAAGTCATTAAAAGTTATGAAAAAAAACTTTTAATTGGGTTACATTAGGTCATATGGGATATTTTTATTTATTTTGTAATTAGTTAGAACAGCGGGAGCAGTTGCTTTCTGTCATACTTTAGACTTATTACATATTAAAAATATCAGTATAAGTACAATATGTATTTTATGAATTAACCTGTAACCAGATTCGTAAAATTTTTATTTCATCGTATACATATGGATTTAATTAAAAATGATAAATATAATAAGCATATTGTTCTCGTAACTTTGAGAGCTGAGAATTGTTGCTTTGACCGGGGGCATCCATTAATTACGTGAGCAGTTTTTCTTCCAATCTAGACCCCCCTCGGTGAGATAAATTTGGGCCAATTCGTATATTTTTTCAAGTAACGTGAGATTTTGCTGGACCCCCCCCCCCCCCCCCCCCATTTGCGCTCACGTAATTAATGGATGCCCCCCTAGAACAGAGAGAAAGTTTTGTTATTTAGAAAAAATCGCGTTGTGGCCTCGTGGCGTGTGGTATAAGGGGGAAACATTGTCGATTTTCAAATAATATATCTTCGATTTTATTTGTGACTTTAATTAACAATTAAATTCAAAAATGAGATTTATTGGTTTCAAAACCCTTTTCGATTACCGCGCATTTGTCACAGTGCCTTTCATCTAGAGCCGCCTCCTTTGTCGGTGTAACTTCAAAATCTGAGGAAGTAATTATCTTGTAATATTACAATGTTAGATATTATAAATGATTAATTCTTATGCCATTAATTCTTATAACCAAGGCTGTTTATCGTCTAACATTTAATTAAAAAAAAATATCTTCAATCTACTTCAACAAAACTGTTTCTTGTGTGATAATGCGGGTTCAAAAAATGTACTAATCTTCTGTTGTCGGCATTCATTTTCTTTAGAAAATCGGTCACGAATTTTGGAGCCGGAATAAAATTTCTTTTTGTGCCTTGTCCATTCACGTTAGCTATCATGTTGGCTATGCGGACTTTGTTTACTACGGCCCGGAACAGCTCTACAGTAGACTAGCCAAACCATGCACTGTCTCAGGTTTTTCAGCCATGAGATTCTCCTTCTTCCAGGGCCCTGTCTTCCGGCAATCTTTCCCTGCATTATGAGATGCAAGATATCATACTTTTCTGGATGTCTCATTACATGTCCAAGATATTGAAGTTTTCGGATTTTTATAGTTTTAATGACTTATTTTTCTTTATTCATCCGAACCATAACATCTTCATTCGTAATCCTGCCCATCAAGCTTATGTTTAGTATTCTTCTGTAGATCCATATCTCAAATGCCTCAAGTCGCCTAATTAGTTCTTCGTAAGCGTCCATGCTTCCATTCCATAATAAAATTTACCATTACACTTTTTCAATTATTCCAAAGCCAACGTGCATTCTTTATTGATTTTTGATTTGATTGATTGATTGATTTTGATATTGTGTTTTTACAATCTTTGACTTTTGTAGAAAGAATTTTTGCAATTCAATCCAACATAATTTGTTTCTCAAATGACCTGCCTGTTGTTCTGTTCGTTGCATTGATCAAAGTTTGTGTTATGCATGAATAAATATTGCCTTTGAAGCGTGCGGTACAAAAAACGTACCCACCGTCTTGAGAATAACAGTATAGCATTCGGTATATATAGATATCATTACAATTCGTGGCACTGATCTCGTAGAAGGGATTTCCATATCTATTCAGATCACAGCCTCAGTTCAGCTGTGCAAGCAACGTTCACCAGCCGTCACTTCTGACGAAGAACAAAGGCTTTGTGCTCTTGGGTAGGTATATACACTTCTTCTAACTACTACTACACTTCCTGACTGCGTCAAGCTCGTATGAGACCAATGAATAATTGAGAATGTGTGACAATCTTTCAAAATCGTTGACCTATAGAACTACTTTACTGTCGTGAACATAGCTTTCTCATCTCTTCCTCATCTCCTTACCCTCCCCACTACCCTCAACCTCACAACCTATCTCTAATGGATATGCCTACTGATGCGGCTTCAGACAGTTGGAAGCAATTAGGACTCTTGTGCGGTTTTCCCATTTAAAGTAATGTACTCTTTTAAAAATAATAAACTCATTTCATTGTGATGATCGCGATCGTAAATTGATTGATGCTCAATTTATATAAATAATATATTATAGCCCCCTGAGGTGATTTTTATCAAAAAACGCGCAATATAAATCATCCAAATATTATTATTATTATTGTATTGCCTCTAAACATTTAGAGTTATGGTTTTAATCTAGATATTGCTTACTTTAACCCCACCCTCCCAACCCCTCACTTTTCCATCCTCTACCCAACGTTCAAGTCCAAAGAAAAATAGTAAAACAATTTGACAGTAGTTGTACAAACTTTTCAAAATTTTAACTAACCCCCGACACAAAAAAGAACTGATAACCTTGAAATGCCTGAACTGATTTTCATGAATTTCAGCTAAGAACCATCTCGATCACGTCGGCTTTCAAACAAACAAAAAAATCGTAATCGGTCCATTCGTTTAGGAGTTACGTTGCCATAGACAGACAAACAGACATACACATTCAAACCTATAACACCTCTCCTTTTGCGTCAGGGGTTAATAATACTCTAGTAAAAATAACAGCTGTTGTATTTCATAGATGTGCTGCATCCCGTAGACTTATATTCACACCATCATTTGATTATACAAGCAAGCTCCAAGTGAAATATAGTCTAGGATGATCAGAGGCAGAAGCTGGTTTCTATTCGCCAACATGTTCAAACATCCGGTGCTGTATCTCGCCTACCTGATAGAGGTAGGCGGGCCAAGTGGACCGCATATGCACAAATATTGATCAGCCGCGGTGAATCTTAATGTCTCCTGATAATGAGCGGTGAATTTGTGTGATGTTTCATTTCCTTGTTGTCTCAAAACATGTGTTTCTCGGCTTTCTATATGCCAATTGATTGTGATTAGATTACTTAATTGAGAGAGGCTTCTTTAAATTCGTACCCATGATCGATCCTTGTAGGATTCCGGAACACCGTTCGATATAATTTTTCAAAACTTAACGTGTATCCTGATATGATAAGTATTAACTCTTCAGTTCTGCGTGGTTTTTTTAAAATCTTATCCTTTACTTACCAATTTTATTAAATTCTTAATAGGCTACTAATTCTTCGAATCGCGTGGTTATGATACGACCACCGATTTTGCCTAGAAAGTTCGTCGGGATCTAAAAATAATAAAAAATAAGCTTGGATTTCGTGGAAGAATGCAGAGAATGGTTACTTCTATTCCTAGTTCCCATCTTTGATATTTTAATTCAAGTGGGTAGTAACAAAAGAATCAATGCTACCAGGGACCTACTTTTTGATAGCTTCTGGCCACTTCTGCTTAGAGGTGATATCGTGTTGATATAATACGATACGCTAAACGTAAATGAATTGAATTATCCTTATGGCAGGATGTGGGGTGATTGCTTGGGGTAGAGCGGGTGGAAGTGGGTGGGGGACTGTGGGGTTTATTGATAGCGGGATTACTCTGTACGGTGTGACATGTGGCTTTATGCACCAGCAGTTCTCTAAGTGTTAACCCTACTTAAAATAATGTACGATGTTTAATAACTATAGCCCATAGCGTACTTTGAAATATTATACAAAATCATTATGCTAAACTAGTAGTTCTGTGAACAGTAGATCTCGCGTCAGAAACGTATGTTTATATTTTTCTATTATTTAATAAATCTAAACTAAAATTTCCTCCAAAATCTTAAGATTTGTTAGAAGGTACTTTAATATCTACGGACTTGACTAAAAACCAAACATTTTCAATGTGGAATTTGTTCAAAGAAACTTCACATCTCAATGACAACTCTGTTCCGGATGCATTATGATGTTTAATCTGAATATATAATTGTAATGTTATTTATTAACCACTCGGGTCGACAACCGATTAACAAGCGCTTCATAGGAAGAGGTTATGAAGCAAAGCTTAAAAAAGTTAAAAGCAATCTTGTAGAATTAGGCATAGATAATATCACGATAGACGATAGATTCTGAGTTCGAGTCCCAGTTGCGACCTTTATCTTTTTTCTGCATCTTTTTCTCTTTCATATTTTCTTTTTTTTTTATTCTTATCTTCTCATGAATTGATGGGAATAACCTTCAAAAGTTATGAAAGAGATTTTTTTTAATAAAAAGAGGAATATTCATTTAAACTTTTATAAAAAGGTCAATAGTTTCATATAAATAAAATCGGATATGTTTATCCGAGACCCTGTGTAGGTTACAAACCAATTCGTAGAATGATTGCATCCAATAAAAATAAATATAATATGGGGAAAAAAAATAGTTGAATATATCGTATAATATTGTTAATTTAAAAAAAAAATTATATGTGATTAAAAAATATGACGGTTTGATAGAAGTTGGCAATAGCGGAATTGGTAAACGCGCACGTCCTGGTTAGACGAGAGGTTCTCGGTTCGAGTCCAAGTTGAATCATTAAAACGGCTACCATCTTTAAGCCAAAACGTAACGAACAAACAAATCCACAGATAGACGAAATGCAAAAAGGACTTTTCTACGCTCATTCAATTACATTTTCAGGTAAATTATTGGTTTTTCTGTGGTAAGTTCCATTTCCAAGCCCAATATGTATTATACAGGGTGTTAAGGGACGTACTTGATTACTTTAACCAGTGATTACTGATATTATTTGGAGTAAAAAATGTAAATAAAATTTTGGTCTCCGGTGACATTTTTTATGTTTTTTTTTTCTACAAAAACATAAAAAATGGTAGGTGTTGGACAGTTGGAGGCGGCGTAAGGGGTTGGTCGGCTACTCGGCGGAGTGACCAGTGATGACATGCGGAAGAAAAAAATTTTGTTTGATTTTGAGGAAAAAAATTTTGAAAAAAAAAAGTCACCAAAAAAAGTCATCAGAGACCAAAATTTCATTTACATTTTTTACTCCAAATAATGTCAGGAATCACTGGTAAAAGTATCTTAAGTACGTCCCTTAACACCATGTATGTCCAGTCAACGTCATATTTTACGACTTCATTTTAGGTTACATACATATAGCCAGAGTAGGAAATGCTCTTTTTATCGCCCTACTAAAAAATCTTGAAAAACGCAGTTTGTACTGACAAGATAAAAATAGCGAAGTTCTTATCATCAACCCTAATTATAATTTTCAACCTGTCAAAACATCAACAATTAATTTCTATAAGTGCAGTTTTGAAAGCTTAGAAACAAGGAGTAAAATCAGGGCTGTGTGCATCCAGGACTAAACGCCCGCGTGCCCTTTAGAAACCTCCCTTGTACCTATCTACCCTCTGTGTATGTATTACCATGTGAAGGCACTGGTCCCCGAGGGCGGGATTAACTACCCCTGGAAATACTAAACACTAAACTAGGTATTGATTCAAAACGGTTTCCCACTAAAGTAGTTTCTGATACTATTGCCCAGGTACTGTCATAAATACAATTTGAAAAAAAAAAACTAAAATATTAACCACCTGCATAAAGCAGAAATACATCTTTGTTAATACGGTGATGGTGAATCAAAATGTGAACCTTTACGTTCAGTAGTTGTGAAATTTGCACAGCCTTTTTGACTGAAATCATCAGAATAACCTAAGTATTTTCATATCACAGCGTCATTTACGTCATGCGATGTTCACTCGACAGAATTTTATATAAATACCGCATAAGAGTCTCAACTGCTCTCGTGTGGAGACAGTGAGATTATGGCATCCCCAATTGGGGTACATTGTGAGCCTGAAGGTAGTGGGGAGGGGAAAGATATGGGACAGAGGAAGGCAGGGAACAACATTCAGAATTAAAACGTTTCTTGAAATGGCTTTAGACGTGTTTGGTGACCAGATCTGAATAGAACGTCCTCACCTTCCTCCTCCTCTCCCCACATCTTCAGCCTCCCAACATACTACAATTGGGGAATCCATAGTCTCAGTGGCTTCAGGCGGGTGGGACCCTACGGTATTCATATTAAAAATGTATATTCTAACAACTATAGAAAAATCCAAAAAAGATGCAAACCCTTAAATTACGCATAATTTACGGCGTTCACTTGATCCCTAGTTTTGCAACCCCCTTAACAAGTAAATATCTCATTTGCATCAAGTGAATTATGAAAGTGTCGAAAAAAATATTTACACCAGATGATCCCAAACCACCCCTCGTCTGGGGAGGGAAACAATTATATAACAAGTGGATTAAACCTGAATTAAGGGATGAACGGGAACCACGGCATGCAGATGTCAGCTTTTAAATTGAATTTTACACTATCGGAGGTTGCTGTGTTTCAATAAAGGGAGTTTAATCGATATGAGCTATTACTTATTTTTATTTGCTTGTTAAGCGTGTTACATATAGGTTTTGACTAAAAATGGATGTATCGAAGCCAAGCTGCTAATATTTGCATTAGTTTATATTATTTTCAAAAACGTTATACGGCAGAGGGGGTTGGGTAGATATAGGAGATGGGAAAGAGAAGGGTTGAAAAATAAATTCTTAATTGTGTGCAGCGTGGAAACCTGGATACTAAACTAGCTAGCGTTTACCTAAGATTCATGTACTTGGTAATTGGATACCGCCGCCGGGAACCAATTTTTGAATAACCAATACTCCTGTCATAGGTCAGTCCATGTGTACGTTTGGTGAATTAGTAGGGATGCCCAGGTTCCTCGGATGCGGTGTGTTTGGGTATTGGAGAAGGACGCGTCTGCCGACCCCTAGATTCCTTGGTACACAGAGCTTCCTCTTCTTCCTTTACTTAAAAAGAACCTCCACACATCATCCCCAAAGACGAAATACGGATGACATACGACATACATCCCCATAGACGACACCTCATGTGGAAGAGCTAATGTAGGTATCTAAAAAATAAGGAAAATAAGAAAATTTTGTTTAAATGAAAACTTCTTTAGCACCGTTGTGATTTGAAACTCGAGGAAACGAAAAATAGCGACACTAAAAAGAGACAAACACATACATTTATAGGATTTAGACTGCGAAAGAATGAGATAGTATAATCGGTCTCCTCTTTGTACAACAGTGCTTAGTAGCCTCCCTACTCTTGTCTAATTTAGTTTTCTGAAGGTATTACTTCTACCGCTTGTGAATTACACAGTTTTTTTTGTTAATAATTATCAGATTTTAAATCTTTAAAACGGTTAAATATCATTCCGTTATGCTACGATATTCTCAGTATTATGAAACTAGGTGCTTGTAGGCCCCCTTTATGAAAATTGAAGAGTGTTTTGTTATTGTAAATAGGGATTTATCAAGCACACTCGGGATCAGATGCGCAGATTACACTGCAAGCTACAAGTTACAAGTTGTATTGTCCAAATATGTTTCTAAATCATAACATTACACATGTTGCAGTGGACCTGCAATGCTAGCACGGGCATGTGGTGCGATGGGGAATTAATAGGTGGCTTGGATTAGGGATGCTCTGACAACAAATAAAGCGTATATAATAGTATAATATTTGAAGTAGGTATTATTTTATGGTCATCAACCAGTTCCACAAGTAAAAATAATAATACTTGAATGTTTTTTTCAGCTTTTAAAACCTGCAACAAATATCGGGAGGTGATAGGCACCTACCTACTCTTAGTGTTGCTCTAGTGAATGATCATCACTCAGAATCTAAGCTTTGTTTGAAATGTCTTTGCTCTAAAAGATTTAGGGAATCCTATTGTAATTTTAAAATAAACTGGTTTAAAAAAAATTATACCTACCACGACAAACGAACTGACAGTGTGTTTACTAGAGCTTATAATAACACTCTTCATTACCGACTAAGCGAGAACTATTTTACTATATAGCAAGTAAGTAACAGAGATGACAGCATGGTTTGGTCAAGCTCCAAACCTTAAGTTTTTGATTTTTTCCCCTCCAGAGGGCAATGGTGATTGTTTTTTGAGCATATTGCTTTTTAAATACCGTGTTTTGTGATTAGATCTGATAAGAAGTATACTTCTTTTCCCATTTCTCTTACCCTTCACATTTTCTTCTTCAGTCTTAAATAACCAGAAATGACGATGCCATAGAGTAAAACATCTGGGTGTAGATGAGTCTCTTTTGCAATATTCACGGGTGGTATAAGAGATGAAACCTCTGTTCTAACATTTATTACTTGTCTCATCCACATCCATTCGCGAGGAAACCGGGCGGCGTTTTGTTCAAACGAAGTATTCCCAATTTTCAGTCTGAATTTAGACACTACCACAAATATATTTTTTTAATATAATATAGATATCAAAACCTAGCGTATCAGTAGGTTTTCCTTTTTTATGTAAGTTACTTCCTATACGTGTTAGGACCCTCCAAAAGATTTGAATATTTATTGGTTTGAACGCCATCCAACGGATGTTCAGTTAGCAAACTACACTAGGTATTTATAAAAGAAGGAAAACATCATAAAATAGATTATTTTATTATTATACAGATAGTTAAAAAGTCCAGTTTTGGAGGAGTAAATTGGGGAATATGAAACCTCGATTTTGATGATTTTGTTAAAGTATTTTCATCCAGAGGTGCAGTTGTCCCTTTCGTTCTGTATTTGGGGGAGTAATAGCAACAGTGATAACAGTTTGGTAAAATACCTACTTAATGTTCAAATTTCTCAGCGACTGAAAAAAAATTTAATAAGGACAGGTGTGAATGCATTTTAAAAAAATCGAGATATTTCGCTCTATTCTCTTACCCCCTGTATGAGTTGTTTAAATTTAGACTCAATTCGACAATTTCTTTTCGACTATTCATTGCGACATTGTTATTTTTATGGTTTCATTCGCAAACTTCCAAACAAAAACAAAATCATAAAAAATTTCATCATAAAAAATGCAATGTTAAAACATATAAATTTATTTATATAAAACTCAAAATATATTTGGGGATGTGTGAGATGTCTATGTGTTGCTAAACCATTCATCCGGATTTTATGTGCGCATGCCCGCGATGGTTTCCATATACAATATTGAGCATCGGATTGCGATGAACCTTGGGGATTTCAAGTGTGCATGCCCATGATGGTTTCTGTATATATCTACTGGTGAGCTCTGACATTATGAAATTTATAGATATTAAAAAAATATCTGCAAAAAAAAAGAAATAGGTGGCACGCGAGCTGTTTGAAAACTGAATGTATCTACCGGGACTGAATGTATGGAATGCGGGAGGGGGAGGGGAACGTGGGAGGGGGGTTCGTGGAACGGTGGAATTGGTAGAGGGGAGGGAGGAGAGGGAAGGCGGAGAAGGTGGAGTGGGAACGCGTGAGGGGAAAGGGACCCGGGTGAGGAAGGGAAGGCGGAAGGGGAACGGGACGAATGGGAAAGGCCACGCAGGGAGAAACAATATCTGTATTAAGTGATATAGCAACGCATGCCGGGAACTCGCTAGTCAAATATATAACAGGTACTTAACTAGGTATAATATGTCTTACAAAAACATGAGCAAATTAATTGTTAAATCAAAACAGCTCTTCTATATGTGACCCTAAATGCACGAGAACGAGTAATCCTTTTTGATTGACGATCTTTTAATCCCCCCCCCCTCTACCTATGGGGCTGCATTGGGAATCAAATGCAAATGTCATATTATTTTACGATCCATAGAACAGAGTGGTTTTTAGTTACATTTGTCCGCCATCCTACTTGTAAGTTGTAACTTGTTGGAAGAATAATTCAACTGAATATCATTAATATATTATATTACCTAGAAGGGGTCGTCACGGTACTTGTAAAGGTTAGAATTTATTTTTAAAATTTATCGAAATTAGTGTTTTTTCTTACTATGGGCCTCATTAAAAAGGTGTTTTAAATTTTATACATCTGATAAACAACTATTTACTATATTCAAAAGCTTGTTGCGTAACATTTAAATCTTGTTTAATAAAGTATATATTCTCTTGGGTTAAAAAGTCACAGGGAGAACGTAAGAGCTCCAATTAGGGCATCCACTGGAACGATCAAGCGAAATAAATAAATTTGCCTCGATTGCTCGAGATTTCCCAGAAGTTCATTGTTTAAATTTTTCGCCAAAATAAAAAAAAAATCATACCTTAGCCTTAGAATTTTAACATGGCGGCATACAAACTTATTATAGTTCTGTATAGTCAATGAATTAACCTGTATTTTAACGTTTATCTTATATTTGTAAGATTTATAAAAAAAATAAAAAAAACGTTTATAATCGCGGGAATCCTGCATGTTTTTTTACTTGAAACTGCCATGAGGGATACTTATTCGAGTCAACATAGAATATTTTCTATTTCTGTATATTGTCTGTGGTCTACTTGAAAATTAAAGGTGCACATCTATGGAAAAAGGACTTCATTTTATACGAATACAGCTGATCAAAAATTCTGCAGGAAAATTTAAAAAAAAAATTTAAGATTGATCTAAAATAGTCTACGAAGTTCGGATTTACGACATCTATGGTCATAATGGATAAAGTATTACAATCGCTTCGTTTTAAGATAAATGGATGGCTAAGAAAATATTTTAAATAATTAGATACAATAAATAGTTGGTTAATTTTTTGGACCGTTATCAATCGCAGAAAAATAAAAGTGGTCATTTTTCGACCAAAATCGCTCCAGTAGATCGAATAATTCTCCGAAGTTTAAAAGATTTCTGCGATGTCAATCGGGAATTATGGTAAAGCACCCAATTCCAGGCACATAAAGCAAAAAAACAACTTTATTGACTGTTAAACTTTACAGTCATTGAAGTTTTGAAGTTAAAAAAGTCATTCGGAGGATTATTATAACAGGGTTTTTAATGATACCCTGTCAGTTTTTGGAGCACTGTCGAGTTTTGGGTCGGTCACCTTAAGAGGTTATAACCAGAGAAAACCAGAAATATATCATTTGTCAATCAAATTTTAGACGTATTGACTCTTTTCCACAAAAAAATATAAATTCATTTCGAAATATTGTTCTTTTATCTAGTAATCGCATGTTTTAAATTTTGAGAAAAAATGTTTATTTATTTAAGTTTGTTTATAATAAGATTATACCATAGATCGTTGGCAGATTTGTTAAATTTTCAAACGATATAAAAAGACATATTTTATACCATTTAATCATACATTATTGTAAATCAATACGTTATCTAGTAAATTTTAAGTAAAGTTAAAAGTAAAATTTTAATTTTAGTTCAAATAAAATCATTAAAAAATTTATCCGAACACTTATTTATGACTAAAATTTATGTATTTTGTCTATCTATTTACAAATTAATATATTTAAGTCTTTTTTTAAATTCTTCATTAAATTAAAGCAAATTTGGAATGAAACAAAATCGATATTGAGTTATAATTTTAAAAAGCTGGTACGGAGAATAATAATTAATCTTTCTCATTGGAACCGCCCTGTCCGATCGTAAGAACATCTTTCGATGAAATGTGGATTTTCAGCCGCTGGATGGTTAAAAGCCCTTAATTACGACAGAAACAAACATTGTATCACTTTTTGTGTACTGACAATTGTCACTTTTTAGGATTTAAGGTGGAATGTAATCATAAATTATTTCGAAATAACGAAAATTTTATTTCGCAATACGATAAAAATATTTTTTTTAGTGGGAAAAAAAATAATTTCGTATTTTTTAAATTTACAGGGGGTTAGCATTTATCAAATATAAATCAGAAATCAGACCCTTTTCTGACCGCCCTTACATATGTTTTACAAAATATTTTCAAATTATGAAGACTCTTAAAAATACTCTGGAGATTTTTCTTTAAAGCGACATACGTATATTTAAAAAAAAATCAAGAATAGGGTTTTGGTTAACTTTTTTCATAAACCCTAAATTCAATGTTTTTTTAAATTCAAATTACAAAACTTAGGTTAAGTTTATTAGAAAAAACGAAACGACAACATCATTTTAAAATCTTTCTCCATTTTTTAAAATAATTTTCATATTTTAAAATTTTGTATTAAAAGAGGTTTTTGGGACTTTTAAAATAATGAATTACATTACCGTAACATGGCGCTTTATCATGCCCGTGGCCAAACCACGAACCAAAAGCTTTTATTTTTTGGCAACAGGATACGGAAAGCGATACAATACACTGTTGCCAATTAATAAAATCATCGCCTTCCCTTCTGTCCATGAGTTTAGTCTTATATTATAAATAATGTCGGACTCTCCGACTTTCGAGTTAGCTTAGTGGTAAAGCGTTTGATTTCGGTCACTGGGAGGTAAGGTTCGAGCCTTGGTCAAACCAAGTTTTTTTTTTTTTTTTTTCAATTTAAAAACTAAAATAGATGGCTACGTTCCATTGACGGTATACTTAGTCGAAGCTACGTTCCGATTATTTTTTAAATACATTCCTTTGAGAAAGAGTTCAATTTTACTTGAAATTGCTTCAGCCGTGTTTGAACAGATCTGAATAGCCCGGTAGGTACTCTATACAGGAAAGGAAGGAGAGGAGGTTCTGGGAAGGAAAAAGGTACGTGGGGTGGGTAGGAATCTGGGGGTAGTGTGTCCAGGAGCGATGGACGTATCCTACTACGGTGCATGGCGATGTTCCGAGAGATTCCAACTCGAGAGGATAAAAGATCTCCCTCAACAACACCACTACAACACGGGCATGTGCCTAGTGTGATGGCCAAAAAATTACCCATTTACTGTAATATATAAACTTTACTGCATAAAGAACATTAAAAAAAAAAAAAAACATTCTCTCCCGATCCCGCCTGCCGTGCAATAGGTGAGCAGACACATCCGTCGCCAACACCCGACAAACCGCACTCCATGAACCCGGGCACCCCTGCTGAGTCACCAAACGTAGCGTAACACTTAGGGTGACTTATGGCAGAGGTTTTGGTTATCCAATAAATGGTTCCCGGGGCGCGGCAGCCACACCCGCCTCCCAAATTTATTGGATAACCAACAACAAAGGTTTGGTGAGCAGGAGTGCACGGGTTCTTGGGGTGAGGTTTGTTTAAGTCTTGGCGGCGAAGGCTTTAGCCCACCCACTGCATGGCGGGCCGGATTAGGAGAGACAGGTTGAGGGAGACCTTTTGACCCGTCGCCTTGCACCGCAGTGAAAGGGATGTATTCGCACGTTCGTCACTCCTAATCCCCCCAGAACGTCCCCTCCTTCCTTTCCCTAAAAATACCCTATTCACGGCACCCTCAAGATGACATAGGCCCTAAGAGCATTTTTTTCCTGAGGCCTCCTGTATCGAGATAATGCAAAAAAGGAACAAGCACAAATCATTCTGTGATCCACGTGATCTTGAGATTTTGGGTGACGATAAATTGGCCAAGCGTCAGAAATGTCACTAGCAGAGATGTGCTTTATTTCAAATAAATCCATTTCAAATGGAAATGCAAAATGGGTATTTTCCATTTTGCATTTTAAATGGTTTTTCTTTTCACCCATTTCCATTTTCATTTTAAATGCTTTTCTCAATGCATTTTCCATTTTAAATGCATTTTTGCAACATTCTTCCTACTATATTCACTCTGTCGGTCGATTTGTCCTTAACCTCGATATGAGAAATATTTACGTCTGTCAAGTTGCTCCCTGGTAGGAGCCCTGCCAAGCAGACGCTGTAATATTAAATTTTTGATAGAAGTTACTATTTTTTTACGCTGCTAACATTAGTCCCGCGTAAATTTTTTGCGGTTTCGTAATGTGTCAAACTTTTAATTAAACTGTAGCTTGTTTCGATTTGTTTCTTTTTCGCGTCTTCATTTATTGCGTAGTCGTGGTGTTTTTGGTTTTACATTAATCATGTAAGTACTGTTATTAATATTATTATAGGTAATTTTTCGTAAGTGGTGTCCACGCGTATTATTAATAATTTTTACAAAAATACTTTAGTTCGCCTTAATTACTATAAAAGGAAACTATTTGCATTTCGGGCGGCGGAAAATTATGCATTTTAATTTTCAATTGCGTAAATTAAAATTCACTTCGCTAACCGATCGGCGACTGTCAGCGGCCATTAGGTACGTCACTGTTATGTTGTTATCCTTGATGCATTAACAAGAGCTAAATACGACCGTAGCCATCTTCGTGGGATACAAGAAGATGCGCGTTATTATGAAAAACACAATTAAATCATAATTACACAAACCCGCTAGACAAACCCTGCTTTGCCAAACAAACCATTCAAAACCTGAGATGTTTTTTAAAATTATGATGACATGCAGCTTTCGTAGTTTAACCGTGTTTTCATGTACCCCACGAAGTTGGCTACAGTAGTATTCAGTTCTTTGCAATGCATCAGGGATACCAACATAACAGTGACGTACCTAATGGCCGCTGACAGTCGCCGATCGGTTCGCGAAGTGAATTTTGGTTTTACGCAATTGAAAATTAAAATGCGCAATTTTCCGCCGCCCGAAATGCAAAAAGTTTCCTTTTATAGTAATTAAGGCGAATCTAAAGTTTTTTTTCTAAAAATTATTAATAATACGCGTGGACACCACTTACGAAAATTTACCGTTTATTCAGTATTAGAATTTTCGACAGTTTCGATCGAAAATTTGTATTGCATTGCTTGTCTGATCTCATTATATAAATATATATACGAACTGCATTTTAACCAAATACTGCATATTTTTTCTTTCAGGGATGTAAGGGATGTCAATACATTACCACAAATATTAAGTACTAGCTTTTACCCCCGGCTTCGCTCGCATATTTGTCCCCCCCCCCCAATCCCCCCCCTCCCTCTCTCTCCCGCACTACCACTCCCCCTCCCCCAATAAATCAACAATCAAATACGCTCCGTTTCGCATTCATAATATTAGAATAGCTGTTGGCTAAGGTCAAAATGTAGATAAGTACCTATTTTATATTTGTATCTACCTACACTAAATATTCATATTAGAATACTAATATTTGAATTTTCGCTATCAAAGAAATAATATTGACAGCCCACGTCAAACATTTACTTAGTAACACGCTTTGCCAATAAACGTATAATAGATAATTTCATAAAGCCACAGCTTATTCATAACGCCAGAGCTTACCAATATATATAGCCCCTGATACTCATTAATAAAGTAGCTTTCGATTAGTGAAAGAATTTATAAATTCCATTCGATATTTATTGCGTCAAAGAATAAGGACCATCCAACCAACCATCCAACCAACCATCCAACCAACCATCCATACAAACTTTCGCATTTATAATATTAGTAAGATTTGCCTCAAAGATGTTACCAGCATTGGCAAAATGACATTATTCAGTTAATAATAGATACTATTATATTTCACTCAAATTCAAGATTTTTTTACACAGTACGTATCAGTATCTATGATTTTTTTTTATTTCACAAGTTGATGGCCATTATTAAATAATAAAGTTGTTTTAAAATTTAATAATTGTTTTAATAGAAGGTAGAAGGCTGTTAGTTTTTACTCTCGTTTGACCCGAGAAACCATTTTGCATTTTCAATGCATTTTGAAAATAGGTATTTGGCATTTTGCATTTGAAATGCTTTTCTAAAAACCATTTTGCATTTTGCATTTTCAAATGGAAAAGTTTTGACCCATTTCCATTTTGCATTTCAAATGGTTTTGAGTACCCATTTTGCACATCTCTGGTCACTAGCTACAGCTGACGTGCGACGCGACGTTGCCATAATGACTTCAGGTAGTTTTTTCTCAAAACTTTACTGTATTGACACGTGCATAGTACCCTTGGCCGGCTAGTCGCCCGAATTATTTGATGCAACCAGATGCGACATGTTGAATAATAAAATAAATAATATTTATTTTTCTAGTGGCATCTTTCGGATTTTAACGAAACTTTTTGAAAACAAAATAATCTCAAAATGAATGATAAAGACCGTTCTGACCGCTGGAGTGCTCTGTTGTAGTTTAGTACGGATATTATACCTATTCCTTCTTCGCGTTAAAACAACGCATAAATGAATAGGTACATTATCCGATGCGAGTAGTTTTTCACGTGCAACTGCGTATTGCCGACTAACACAGAATGAATTATTACAGATGCCAAGCGGGCACAGGCAGATGTGTGGTAGACAAAGCTCATCGTAACCAGTGCCAAGCCTGCCGTCTCAAGAAGTGCCTGTCCATGGGGATGAACAAAGATGGTAAGTCAAAACATTTATTTAAATAAACTATTTTTGTATATAGTACGTAGAAACCAAAAAAAAAATTATTGTAGGGAGGTATGGGTTCCCACTGTGACTGCTATTTCGTCTCCCGCAAGCATTTTTATTTATTTTTTTTTTTTTCTTTTATTAGGGCAACAGTTACACTTTTTTTTGCATTAACTCCACATAGAAAGCCCTGAGGAAATTAATTTCCCTCAGGGCCTATGTCATCTGAGATGCTGTGTAGAGGGTCTTTTTTAGGACAGGAAGGAATGAACATCGGTTTTGAAGAGACCAATGTTGTAGGAAGGAGGAAACACAGAGGCCGGAAAATCGTTCCACAGCCGAGCTGTTGAACACAAGAACGAGTCGAAGAAGAGACCCGATCTCATGTAACAACTGTCAATCATGTACATATGTTGGGCGCGCGGTTGGCGTATTTCCCGACTATGAACCGGTGCCGAAGGGATAAATGACGGTAGTTCCTCGGAGCGACGTTCATTAAAATACCGGTAGAAAAGGGATAGCATTCCCACCCAACGCCTAAGTCGTAAAGGGTGACCGGACAACTCAGAGTGAAACCAACTCAGAAGCACCTCAGATGGGTGATGATAAATTAGTTTTTTTTTTAATTGGTTAAGTTAGGTTAGGGTTACCGGCTATTTTAAAATTATTTTTTCATTGCGTTTAATGGCCTTTTTGAGGTGTTTCTGAGTTGGTTTCATTCTGAGTTGGCATGGAACCGCCCTAAAGATTGCAATCCGTTTGTTAATTTAGAACAATCCATCAAATCGTTTCTGCATTCGAAGGTTTATTTCAGGTATTTTGGGGCTCCAGACCTGGGGTGGCTGCGGGGCAGCTATATGTTATTAAAGTAATTACGTATTAGATGGTTATATGAACCATCGAGGTTTCGGATAAATTTATAATATGTATAGAAAAAAATAAAATAATTCTATAAGTATACAAAATATAATGGTTATGTTAGGTAAATATATTGTATATCTTAGTACTCCTCACTAGGGGTTCCTGTGCCGAGGCGGACTAAAATTGTTTAATTATAGATTATTTACCTTCTATGTCGTTTTTATTGTCTTCATTAGTGTGTTTTCGTTGACCTCTTTCAGCCATGTTTTTATTATTTTTTGTACTCATTAAATTTTTTTATTAGTTTTTGGTCTCGGGGAAGAATATTATGGAGTTTAGTTGCAAGTCTGTCTGTCTTTAATGTCTGACTCAAGATGTCAGGTCAAAATAGAAGGGGAATTGTCGGAAGAATTCACAGTATCGCAAGGACTAAAACAGGGGGACGGTCTGGCTCCCACTCTCTTCAAAATTGTGCTCGAACATGTAATAAGAAAAACGCTAATAGACACTGGCTCCAATATTTGTTTCAAGAGCAGTCAAGTTGTCGGATATGCGGATGACATTAATATTATCGGAAGATCAATTTCAGCCATTAAGGAGGTCTTCGACCCTTTAGAAACAGCGGCACGGGAAGTAGGATTGCGGGTTAATGTTGACAAAACGAAAATGCTGGTACAGAGCAGGAACACTTCACACAGAAGAAGAAGTAGTGCACAATTTAAAGACAACTACTCATATCGGTCGATCAATTCACCTACCTGGGCTCCAGTCTGACAGAGAACAATGAGGATCCAGCAGAAATCAGAAGAAGAATCACAGCAGCCAACAAAACATACTTCTCTTTGCTGCCAGTGTTTAAGTCACGTAGTGTCCACAGAAAACCCAAAATAACCATATATAAGTATTGGCATATGGATATGAGGCGCTGACACTGACAGTAAAGATGGCTGAAATGCTGGATACTTTTAAAAGAAAAGTACTGAGAAGAATATGTGGACCCGTGAAAGAGGGTGAACAGTGGCGCATCCGGCACAATGCAGAATTGTATGATACATATAAGGCCCCTCGAATCTCAGCACACATTAGACTCCTCAGGCTGAGATGGGCTGGGCATGTACCTACAGAGAATGCCGGATACATGCGTTCCAAAAAGAATTTTGACTGGATACCCAGGTGGAAAGAGAAAAGTGGGAAGACCCAGACTGAGGTGGGAAGACGAGGTAAGAGGGGATGCAGCACAGCTTCTCCACGTACCAACTTGGAAGTCAGCCGCTGAGGACAGAAGGAGTTGGAGGCGACTGTTGCAGGAGGCCAAAGCTCGATATGGGCTGTAGCGCCATCAAAGAAGAAGAAGTTGCAAAATAAGTGTAGTTTATTTGTCCAAATGTGGTTGAAAAAGAAAAAAAATATATAAAAATAAGTAAAATAACACAAATTAAGGTATGTATGATTAATGTGACCAGACGTCCCGTTTTCACCGGGACTGTCCCGTTTTCAGGCAGTATGTTCCGATGTCCCCGAACACAGCTTCAAGACGCCAAAATTTTGGGAGCTATTATATTTTGTATACTTATAGAATTATTTTATGTAGTCGCTTGAATAATTAAAAAATTTAAAAAAGTAAATTGACCTAAGGACAGATGGAAAATCTATCTATCTATCTTCTATCTATATCTATATATATTTATTATATTATTATATAAATAAAAATGAATCGCCGAAACATATGTACGCTAGTGTCCGACTGAACTTTCGGTTTCGGTTTCGGCCTAGTTTCGGCCAAAAAACGAGTTTCGGCTTAGTTTCGATTTCGGCCGCCATCCAGCCGAAACTACGGCCGAAACCGAAACTGAATTCGGGAGGTTTCGTCCTGCGATTGGACATGTTTGGTGCACTGAACTGCGAGCCACGAAGTCATTTTACTGCGTCCGCGCTCATAGTCGTTTCAGGACTTGATTCGTGTGAAAACTCTATTTATTTTCATGTATAACTTGCATTAAACATATTTTGTTATTGTAGGTGAATAGGTACTTTTTAATTTTTAATTATATTGTAGTTCATTAAAAAGAGTGTCATACAATATGACCAAAGTTTAGAAGAAATTATTTGGTTATATGTGGTTAAATACAAAGTGTTTGTTTTAATTTTATAAGAAATTATTTTATTCTTTAAATGAAAGAGTATTTTTTTGTTTAGTGTACCTAAACAAATGAGGTTTAAAAAAAGTAATATAGTTTTCTACGTAATTTTTTTATTTGAAATAAGGAGTGATAATTATGTTATGTTTATTTTTAGTTTAAATATTAGAGACTGAACGATTGATATATGATTTAAAAATAAAGGCTGACTGATTAAGATTGACTATTTTTTTTCCACGAAAACATGACCTTATATGGAAGTTTCGGTTTCGGTTTCGGTTTCGGCCGTAAAAACTAGTTTCGGTCGGACACTAATGTACGCCCATAACTTCCGAAAGACTGCACCAAATTGTTTTTTTTTTTATGTTCGTTTTTATCAGGACAAGGTTTGTACAAAACTACTGGGAGCTCTGGCATTATGAAATTTATATATAATATTGCAATAGGTTGCACGCGAGCCGTAAAACTGAATGTACCGGGACTGAAAGTATGGAATGCGGGAGGAGAACTTGGGTAGGGGTTCACGGGAGGGGAGGAGGGATATCTGGGAGGGAGTGACGGGAACCAGGGAGGGGTTGAACCTGGGAGAGGAAATCGGGAGGGGAGAGTGGAGAGAAGCTGGAGGAGGTGGAGTGGGAACGAGTGAGGGGAAGGGACACGGGAGAGGAAGGGGAGGTGGAAGGGGAACGGGACGAATGGAAAAGGACACGCAGGGAGAAATAATTTCTTTATTAAATGGCACAGCAACGCATGCTGGGTACCAGCTAGTATCAGATATTATTCTATTTTGTGCACGTCCTTATGAGAAACGGCACACTTAAACAAGACGTCTACCCAAACATGCTTCTCTAATGAACTTGTTTTATATTTTACAAAACCGGTAAACAACCACCAATGTCGAGTAAATGGTTATTTATCAGTTGAATCAAATTTAAAACACGGTTATTAATAAGGCCGTTGTTTATACCTATTACTGATTTGCTAGAAATGATAGTGTAATGTCTCTCTCTATACATATAATCCTTTATATATCTATGTATTTATTATTAGCACCCAACCCTATCACATTATTATGTTATTTGATTAAAAGATTTTGGTTCTTTGAAATCACAGTGACTTTTGTTGTTATGAAGCACAATACAAATATGGTTTAAGAAGTCACACATCCTTATAACTCGCTAGCTAGATTTTGTCTGGCGATCTCCCCTAATTAGAATGACTTGATTGTATCTGATCGGCTATCTTCAGCACACGTTGTAACCGACACCATGTGACCCGAGCATAGCATAAAAAACAAAAATAGAACTGATCGTAACTAATATTTCGATATATATCAATATTACAAGGGAAAACGCGTTGAATGGAGGGTGATAACAATTTATAATTTCCACGGCACCTACACAAACTTCAGATACGTGGCATTAGCTTATTTGAAAGTCATTAGAACTCACCAATTAAAAATAATGTAACCGTAGATTCTAAATAATAACCACAGCGAATGAGAAATTGTATTCAATTTTGCATTGTCAAATAATAATAATACATGCGAAATCCATAACCCGAGGCTTTTCGGGGTGTCGATAAGTGCCACAATCCCACGAAGGCTTCCTGCCAACGGCCAGCTGTCCCGGGCCTTAATTGGACCGTGGCTTCAGGCTAAATTGGTATCTATGAACCGAAGACACCCTTGGATGTGTCCCCTAGCAATCTTCAAAGAGAATCGAATACCTACTCTTACAAAGTCAAGAGAATTAATCGTAACGGTTGCTTCTCTCCGGAGTTGGAATTTAATTAATAATACCGTCATTATTCGTCAATCCCAGGCAGGAACTTACTCGCTGCCAGGTACTAAATTATTTTGTCAAAGAAGCAATCTTATGAAATTCTCGACAACTCAAGTCTCATCTCCTACAACGAAATTTCTTGTTTTTACAAATTTTAGTTCTTCAAAACCCGTTTCAGAACGGTTCCATGCCAAATCGGAATAAACTAAACTCAACACCTCCTTCAAAAGTTATGAAAGGCTAGGAAAAAAAATAATTTTAAAATAGCCCATAACCTAACCTAAAGTAACATATTTAAGGCGGTACACAACCCTAATAATTTTTGTTTGCTCTAAACTCACATTTTAATAATTTCCGGCGAATTCGTTACTACAATAACTTTTTTATTCCAACAGAACACTGGGTTGTAAGTTCTTTGTTTTTAAGATTAATAAAAACAATACCTTACCATTAATATACTTTATGTACAACGATTTTAAAACTTTACAACCCGTTTTTCAACTTTAAAGTTAGCGGTAAGAATCAGATATTATTTTTCTAGACGATGAACAAATAACTTCGGGAGTGAGACATGGAGACAAATTTTTAGAATTTTTGTAACACGTTCTTCAGAATTAATTAAAATGAACGCGGCGGAAAGGTTGAATCTCCAGGTCTGCTAGGGCGAATTCGACCGTACGTCCGTCCGATACGCCGGCCGTGCCGCGGGCGCATATTTGTTTACACGCTTTCTCTACTTACGTCGTCGTTAAGATTCCCACATTATTTGTCTTCTTTGATAGAGCAAATTCGACAGTAGGTCCGTCCAATACACGGGTCGCGAGTCGTATTTTCTATACACGGCTTCTTTACTTACGTCGTTAAGAATCTGGATATATTTTAGGGTATATTGTCACCATTGTAGTCTTAATAATTTTTCTAGACATGTCGACTCTTTTCAACAAAAAAATATAAATTTATTTTGAAAGATTGTTATTTAATCTAGTAAAGTTAAGTTTTAAATTTTGAAATAATATTTTTTTTTGTCATTATAATAAGGTTATACCTAATTGGATTAAACCATTGGTCGTTGGCAGATTTCTCAATTTTTCAAACAAAATGTTGTATTCTGTAACAAATATTTCAAATAATAAAATCATACAGCAAAATAAATCAATAAATCAATCTTGGAAAGCTCCTTTTCGGAATTTTAATTTCAGTTCAAATAAATTCATTAAAAAATTCGCGCTCGTTTTTGCGACGAAAATACTTCAGTTTGCCTATTCATTTATTTACCAACAAACAACTAATGCAATTCTTTTTTTTTATTAATTTGGCTTAAAATTTATAAATCCTATGATAAAAAAATAATTATAAAAAGTACATAATTTGAATAATCTTACCTGCACGCAATTAAACATTTTTAATACTAATTTGAATGTAGGTATATATAAAAGCAATTTTTTAACTAAACAAAATCGACATTAAGTTATAGAATATATAATATAATTTCTGAGATGGGACAAATATATAGCCTTAACTTCCACAAAGGTCAGGAAACTTACACATCTGTTCATAGCAATAAGAAATATTCTATGAAAGAAATATTCTATTTGAAACGAATTTACTTTGCAATGTGTAATTCCATATTAGACTATGCTTCCTTAGGTTGGGGCGGTTGTGCTAAAACTATACTCGATCCCTTAGCTAAATCCCAGAAATCGCTTATAAGAGTCATACTGAAAAAACCTTTCAGGTACCCCAGCGATTCATTGTTCGCAGAGTTTCGTGTTCTTGATGTAAGACAATTATACATAAGGAAAATCATATTACACACTCAAAAACAGAGGCACCACTACGCTTCCGTAAACCACTGTCATAATACAAGACATGCAAAAAAAAACCCAATAGTTCCGCCCACCACCTCCTCATCTTTAGCACAGAGACAATTCTCATACCTAGGCCCTAAATTGCTCAATCTCATACCTGATGCATGGAAGGCAATGAGTACTAATATTCTGCGTATGCAGGTTACTAATTGGCTTCTGGTCTTGGGGAGAGCTGAATGCGAGAATATGCTAAACAACAGTAATTGAATTGTAATTTTTGTTTTTCTTTACATTTTAATTTATATTGGAATTATATTAGCATTACAGTAACTGTATTTTTACATAAAGTAACTTCGAAAATTGCTCAATTCTTCGTGATATTTTTCCTTAAAGGAAAAGTTCCTTCTTTACTTTCATTTTTATTTTTCATTTTCTTGTTTTATCTATTAACATCTCTTTAGTTTATTATGTCAGCTAAACAATAGCAAAAAAAATGTCGTGATATAACTTAAAGTATACTAGATTATGAATATATACATATATGTATTAATTTACCAACAGAATTTCTTCATTCATTTTCATTTTCAAATTCATTTTTCTTGTTTTATCTATTAATATTTCTTTAGTTTATTATGTCAGCTAAACAATAGTAAAAAATGTCGTGGTATAACTGAAAGTATTCTAGAATATGAATATACATATGTATTATTTTACCAACAGAATAGTCAACACTATAATTTACTATAATTTACATGTAAAAACATTATCATACTGGAATGTCCTAAAACGGGCAATTGCCTAGTTGGACATTTTAAGTTCACTATATTGTATTATGTAATATTTTCAAACAATAAATAAATAAATAAATAAATAAATAAATAAATAAATAAATAAATAAATAAATAAATAAATAAATAAATAAATAAATAAATAAATAAATAAATAAATAAAATAAATAAATATAAGAATAATGAAGCTTTCTCATCGTTCCGCTCTTTACCTCAAGGGTACGGTCGCAAGACCATCTTTCGACGAAGTTTGAATTCATAACCGCTGGTTAATGTGCCTTAACCTACTTATTTTTATGCAATTAGATAACCATACATAAAACAAAAAATTATGCCGCATCAATATGAAATACCACAAGATAATTTGCTAGATTTATCACTGGCCGAGTACCTATTAAAAATTGGTTGTTGAATAAAAATTGTTATCGAAAACAACCCCTTCTAATCGGACTGCGCGTGGTAAAAAATCTCATCCCTAATTTGCCTAAATAACCTCTTTAGCAAACCTGTTTGCAGAACAACCTCTGCACAGTGCCGGCACGTGGCAACACGTGGCAAGCACCGGGTAAAACTATGGGGTCCTTTGTAGCACAACTTTCAGGGTTCAAACTAGTTTTTAAAGGAAAATTCTACATTAAAACAAAAACGTACACCAGCAAAACAGGATAAGCTTTATTTTTTTTTCTTTTGGTGTTTAGTTGATTATCGATTTCAATTTGAAGGTCGCGGGTTCCAATCCAGTCGTATGAAAATAAATTTTATTTGATTTTTTTGTGTTATTTCAAAATTTAAACATTAAAAAAATATAAGGTACTAGCTGGTACCCGGCACGCGTTGCTAGGCCATTTAATAAAGAAATTGTATCTCCATGCGTCCTTTCCCATTCGCGCCGTTCCCCTTCCGCCTCCCCTTCCTCTCCTGCGTTCCCTTTCTCTTTCGCCATCCCACTCCGCCTCCTCCACCTTCCCTCTCACCACTCCACTTCCCCCCCTTCCCCCGTCCCGCGAACCCCCCTCCCGAGTTCCCTTCCCCCCCTCCAAGTTACTCTCCCCGATCCCTAGTTTCCCTCCTCCCCTCCCTTGAACCTCCTACCCGAGTTCCCCACCCCCTCCCGCATTCCATACAATACGTCGTGCCACCTATTGCAATTTTTTTATTCAAATTTCATATTGCCAGAGCCTACCAGTAGTTTTACACAAACCTTATCCTGACAATAACGAACAAAAAAAAATAATTATCCAATTTGGTGCAGTGGTTCGGAAGTTATGGCGTACATTTTCATTTATTCTGCGATTCATTTTTATTTAATTAATTAATTTTTCGTAATTTCATTATGATAGAGCTCACTATTGTATACAGAAACCATCGCGGGCATGCACACATCAAATCTCCAAATTTTAATCTTAATCGGATGATCGGTTCAGCAATGCGTAATTTAATGATACCAGAGCTAACTTTTGTATACAGAAACCATCGCGGGCATGCGCACATCAAATCCCCAAAGTTTCATCGCAATCGGATGAATGGTTTAGCAACGCATAGCGGACATACAAACATTTTTAGATTTTTATATATACCTACAGAAGATATTTGCGGGACGTTCAAGAGTGGAGGATACTCTTAATATCGCCCTGGTGTAAGACCACCAATGAAAATTAAAACGTTGCTTGAAATGGCTTCAACCTTGTATGATGACCGTTCTTTCCTATATTCCTCTATCCCATCTCCTTAAAAGTCCACCTCTATGAAACTTAGTTTCGGATCGCAATTTGAAAAAAAATTATGAAACTTTGGGAATTATTTACTAATTATTCTTACATGGAATGACAAAAAAAGTGGGTGATAGTAATGTATATAAAACATTTGTCTGTGTGTGTGTGTAATTACTTTATTTCGTCATCAGTCATTTTAGTTAGAAAATACAAGCCATTTTTTAAACTTTTTTTATTTTTCTATTAAAAATTTTAATATTTAAAAAAAATACATATTAATAATATCTACTTACATTTGATTGCGTATTTCATCACCTTTCAAAACAGTTTTTGGTTTTTGGATACGTTCAGAAATATTCCATTTATTGGGATTTAATTCAAAGCGGAAAAATTTAAACTTTCTGACAAAATACGCCCAATTTTTGAATCACCTATTCACCTATCCTCTCCAGGTGTTGGCTGGTAGCCCTGACTTTAAACAGGTCTAGTTTTTAAACTAAAGGTTTGCCTTTTACTTAAACTAAGGGTTATTTTATTTTTAATGATTTTGCATGCGGCAGTCATTTATTTGCACAGAGGGATAAAATATCAAGGGTGTTTTAAATAACATTCTCTCTTCCTTTCGGCGAGTAGGTACACAATTTAATTCGCTATGCATCAAGGATAAGAAATTGGACCCTTTTTATTTATTTTTTTGTGAACAATGCACAAGAGTTCCAGCTACTCTCTGAGATCAGTGAGACTAAGTTATCCCCATTTGGGGTTTGTCATGGGGCTGAAGGTAATATGGGGGAAGGATACGGGCAGGAGGAAGGCGGGTAAGCGCCTGGCTAATCAGATCTGGTCACCAAACACGGCTAAAGCCATTTCAAGCAACGTTTGAAAAGTAGTCTTACACCTTGGCAGTATTGAAAGCGTCTTCCTCTCTGGAACGTGCCACAAATATATAATACGAGGGTTGTTCAGAAAGTAAGTGTACAGAATTTTTATTTATTTTTTGACAAAGTGTATTAGAAAAAAATTACAGGGTTTTGTTGATACACTTGTTGAATATTTTTCCAAATAATTTCCAACCGTTTAATGCGTGTGGTGAGCCATGGCACAAGTTTCTTTATGCCCTCCTCGAAGAATTCTCCCGCCAGCTCCTTCCCCCACTTCAGGACCACTTTCTGCACCTGCTCGTCGGTTGAAAATTTATTTTCATCCTTACATGCCTATATGAAGGTGAAAATATGATAATCTGAAGATGTTATTTCAGGGGACTACGGGGAGTGGTTCAAAACATCCCAATCAAATGAGTCCATGGTCGTATTGGTGGCAAAGGTTGTGTGGGGGGCGGCTGTTATCGTGAAAAAAACACACTTATCTGGTCAGAATTCCCCTCCTTTTATTTTGAATGCTCCTTTTGAGTTTTTTCAGAGTACTCAATGTTGTTGTGCATTGATGGTCTCAATCTAAGGCCAAAATAATGCCTTTTCGGTCCCAAAACACCGAGGCGATGGTTTTTTTTGCCCGAAATTGTGGTTTTCAACTTTTTACAGATGAAGAATTGGTGTGATGCCACTTTGACGACTGTTTTTTTTTTCCAGGCATGTAGTGAGTCAGCCACTATCATCTCCAGTCACAATAGAGCTTAGAAATCCTCACCTTTGTAGGTGTTATTCCTTCCGTGAGTAAAAAGCGGATCACAGCACTTGGCGGGATTTTTAACCGACATCTTCCATGCGACTTGTCACTACAACGTGAGTCCACGTACTGCAGTATTCCTGCGATTCTTGCTCTATTAAAAAGACCTCCCTCTACCACTTAGTGTTGCCAAACTTCAAAAAACAAAAAAACGACAGCCCGCTTTGGTCACAGTACACTTTCCGAACATCCCTAGTATATTATTAAAAATTAATAAATTGTGAAATAACATAAATTAATCAAATAAAATGTAATTAAATGAAGACGATATTAGCGAAATTCAATCGAAAATCTGAAAACGAAAAATAAGAAAAAGATATTATCACATATAGGACTCGAACCCGGGACCTTCGCCAGGGGCGCAGCACTAACAACTGGGCTTATGTGTCCCTCTCCGATTCGGTCATATTTAACTGTAGATATCATTCTTCGACTAAGAACTACCAACATTATCTTAATTTTCTTATTGCATATTTTTATTGGATGCTACCTTAACATGTGATTGCAAGAGTCAAACCCGAACTAAATGCTATCTAGAAAGTGTCTGGGATAAGTATATATATTTTTTTAATATTCGTCTTCTATTGAATTTCTGCAAATCTAGGATAAATATTAATTTTTTAAATATTTAACTTAATGAGTAAAACTTTAACAAATTGTATTATTTAATTAAATGACGACAATATTAGCAAAACTCAATAAAATTCCGAAAAAGATTAAAAATAATTAAATAATTTGTATTTGTTTTTATTTGTCCAAGTTAAAAATAAATAAAAATAAAATTTTCTTGCGCACGCCGGAATTTGAACCCGCAACCTCTTGGTAGTAGAGAGTCTTACACCTCGACCACCGAGGCCATCAAACTACCACTATACCGTCAAACTACTTACAATACCCTATTAGATAACAGGTGTCATAATTTGTAGGAACGCCAGAGTTGTTTTTTTTTTTACATGAATACCGCACAAGAGTCCCAACTGCTCCCGTCTGGAGCCAGTGGGACTATGGCATCCCTAATCGGGGTATGTTATGAGGCTGAAGGTAGTGGGGAGGGGAAGGAGATAGGGAAGAGGAAGGTGGGGAAGTTCCTGGCTATTCAGATTTGGTCACTAAACACGGATAAAGCCATTTAAAGCAACGTTTCAATTCTGAATGGTGGTCTTACACCAGGGCGATACTGAGAGTATCTTCCACTCTGGAACTATATATTATTATTAAATTAATAAATTGTGAAATAACACAAATTAATCACATTAAATTTATTTGCCACTCCGGGATTCGATCCCGCGACCTTCGGAGTGCGAGTTGTGTGAGATCCACTGCGTTATGTTTTATATTAGTTGACCCTTTTAAAAATCATCTTTACTTTCATCGTAGCAAATACACCAATTACTTAAACATATAATAATATCAATGAAATCTGTGCATAATTTTTCACCCCAGGGCAAACCGAGTATTCCCCTTATAATAAAAATATATGCAAACCTAACCAAGGGGAGTGCATTGTAGAAATGGTGCCTACTTTAATATGTGTATTTAAACTGGTGTATTTCATAGGGTAATCTTTTTCCCCGGATGCAACAATAAAATCACAATATTATTTCGATATCTCCCTTCTTTCTCCATCGGTAAATAATCCGAAAATAGAAATAGAAAAATGCATACATTTTATGATGTACCCACTTTGTTTCTTAATATTTCCCAACATAATTAAGAAAAATATTTTAAGCAGAGTAAATGTAATAAGAGATCTTCGAGTTCTATTAGATAGTAAGCTTCTTTTTCAATCTCACGTCGAGCATATCACGTCGAAGGCTTTGAAAATGTTGGGTTTTGTACCTAGAGTACGTTCAGTTTTCAAAAATCCCCAAACATTTAAGATTCTCTACATATCCTACGTCAGAAGCCACCTGGAGTATGCTTCAACAGTGTGGAACCCTCATTATTCTGCATATAAAGCAAATCTAGAAAGAGTTCAGAAAAAGTCACTTATCGCGTGCGAAATGATAAAAACTATATCCCCGTAAATCTTAAATATCTTCATCATAGCTTCATTGATAGCCCATACTTACTATAAAACATTCATTTCAGATGTCCATTAAGAGCTACTCAATCTCCAGACACATTTTATATTCCTATGAGCAATACAAATTACGTTGAAAATGTATTTATAAGAAGAAGATGTAGCACATTTAATAGATTATGTCCAAATATCGACGTGTTTAATACGAACCTTGCTAAATTTACAGCAATCATAAAAAAATAACACACTATCGAATGCCACATGTCAAAAAACTTAATATTTCATTGATTTCTTTATTTTTCATTTTTTTAATTCATCACATTTCCTCTTCTATTTTTAGCAGTTCGAATTTGAATAAAATGACTTCCCGAAAGATAAATATTATTAATATCCAATCAAATTTAAATTTAAACCCTTATTGAACATTTTTTGTAGATTTAAGTAAGAAGATGTACTTTATCAAAATTGGTATTGTTGAATCAGGTATAGGTATTGTTGTCCGTTTTTGTATTATGGTTCTAAATTTCAATTTGTCGTTATTTTGTCGGTCAATGACATAAATATTCTTATCACTGTCATATATGAATTTATGAAGACTGTTTAAACGCTAATAAATAAAATATCTGTGGGTATAATAATGGACAACATAAATCTTTCAAAAAAATTCCTTACTTCATCTCATTTTTTATTACCCCATCATCCCCATCGAATAAATAACATTATGTCATTAAGCTATTGGTTTCCGAAGGGTTGGGTTTCAACCCTCGACCTGCTGGAGGAATGAAATTACTATTATTGTAGGCGAAAATATCCACACTTCCTGGTGCCGCTCACACTCGTATAACGCAATTACCATATTTATTTGTTCAATTGACTAATAGTATTTTTATGAGATGTGATTTTTAAAGCAATCTAAAGATTAGTAAGCAATCAAGTAGAAAGTCATGTGAGTGCTTTAATACAGTTTATTTATAGGGGAAATAAACAAGAGTCTAAGTTATTTTAAACGCTATTATGTACCTACATTCGAGGGTGGTATAAAATGACTGATTTCTAGATTTCTAGATAATATGTTATGTTTTGAATTAGTCAGAAGTACACTGGAATATGCCTCACCAACTTGGAAAACTGCAATGTACATCGATAGCATAGATTATAAAACATATTCAGACCAAATGTATAAAATATCTTCCCTTCAAATTCAACAATAAAGAATATGCAAAAAGGCGAGTAATAGCTGATTTAACATTTATACACAGAATTTTAAATAATATTATCGGTTGTGCCGAACTTCTCTCCCTAGTTAATTTAAACATGCCATTAAGGTTTATTCCACATGCTTAATTACAAAACAAATGCAGAACTATGAGTAATTCGCCAATTAACCGTGCTCTTCATACGTTCAATAATTTTTGGCTAAACTCAAATATGAACTTTTTCTCCGATTCACTGCCCAAATTTAAAAAGAGCATCATGTTAATGGTAAAAACTGTTCAATGCGCATCCATATCCCTTCACACATCACCACTTCTCACACCTACAAACCCACTCACACATACACATATGCACAGCACCCGGTAATTACCAAATATAATAATATACAAACCACAAATAAGAAATTACAAAGAGACATATCATAGGTACTCACCATGAAATATTATTTAATATCTGTAAATTAACAGTTTATTTGGGCTAAAATACATCAGAAGAATAGATTTGTATGGAATAAAAGTTGTAAGGTTATGAGAAGATTGTCATCATTTTGAAAGAATTTATTCTTGGCAAATTTTCAAACTGGACCAAAAATAATTTCAACAATTTTTTAAATCATATGATTACTTTTTCAGTGAAGTAAAAAAAATAATATATCAAATGCAAAACGTCAAAGTCAATGGGACTCTTAGTATTGCTACATTAAAAGAAGCAATAAAAAATAAGTAAATTAAATCGTCCACCGAACATTCTTACATACGTTACGTCGCGAGCTAAAAAAGAATTTGTTTATTTTATTTTCAAAAAATTATATATAGAAAGAAGACTATTTTCAAGTGAAAACTTATTATTCCAATTTGGAGGCGGGTATGGGTACCGCCGCGCCGGGAACTATTGATTGGATAACCAACACCTCAAGTGTGACTATAAGCAAGGGTACCGCCGCCCGGGGATCTATTTATTGGATAACCAACACACCAAGTATGACTTAGCAGGGGTGCCGGGGTTCATGAGGTGAAGTTTGTCTGGATCTTGGCGGTGGATGCGTTTGCCAACCAGTAGCGTGGCAAGCCGGATCGGGAGAGAGTGGTTGAGGGAGTCCCTCCGATTTCTCCAGCCGTACTCTCTTGACTTGCACCGCAGTTGGAGGGATGGATTTATACGTGCGTCACTCCTGGACATACTGTCCCCCAGATTCCTACCCACCCCTAATACCATTTTCGTTCCCTGAACTTCCTTTCATTCCTTTCATAAAAATACCCCCCACACCTCATCCCCAAAGATGACATAGGACTTGAGGAGAATTGTTTTCCGCAGGATCTCCTGTGTGGAGCTAATGTAAAAAAATATATATGTAGGTATATTTAGCACCGTTGTGATTTAAAACTCGATGAAATGAAAAATAGCGACACTAAAAAGAGACAAAAACACATATACGTACATTCTCGTTATTTGTTTTTGGGGTGTTATGCCGTGTTGCGCTACCTCCTTCTTTAGCCGACGTTTCGGACAGCGTTGCAGTGTCCATCATCAAAACAGATGTGTACATATGTAGTCGAAAAATCCCCAATCTATGTAATAAAAAAATAATAAAAATTTCAATGAATAAATAAAACCTAAAAAAATTTAAAAAAATGATTTCATTATTTTAATTAATCTTGAGTAAAGGTGTCTATTTTTAAACTGTTAGCTCTTGGTGGATTCCATCGCAAAGTTTTAAATTGTCTGAATTGTATGTACCTACTCAGCACAAATTGTTGCAAGTAGATAACTTGATTGTTTTTTGGTAGATACCTTATAAGCCCAAAGTTTTGGAAACATAATGTCCACCATCGGGATAGGAGGAGAAAACACAACAAAAATCATTAATTATATAATTTTATCTTACTTAAATCGTAATATGCAATATTAACATAATCCCATTAACATTCGGTTCCACGACTTTTCAACCCGCGACAAAATAACCCCGACAAAATATCCAAGGCCGAAACATGTCTTAACAAAATATCTACTAAAACCTCACCTTACCTAACCTAACATAATCTAACCTAACCTAAACTAATAAAAAAATGGGACAAAAATAATACAGGCATCATATAAAGACAAATAAATTATTGTTCAAAAATAGTAAAATGGGACAAAAATAATACAAACATCCTGTAAAGACAATAAACTTCATCACCATCATCATCACTCTTGGCTCTACAACCCCTGGTGGGTCTTGGCCTCCTCAAGAGTCATCTCAGTTTTGTGCCAGCTCTCTCCAGTTTAGAAGCTCCAAGGTAGATATTTGAGGACGTTGTCGCTCCATCTTAATATTGCTAAGGCTCCTTGGCCCTGTCGGTCTTGAGTTCAGCAGGGACTTTGGTGCTTGATGCTCGGTCATTCTCTGTGCATAACCCAGCCACCAAATTCTTCCCAGTTGTATAAATGGTGTGACGTTTAGCTCATTAAAAAGAGTATTTAGGTCATTGTTGTAACGTCTGCGCCAAAATCCATTTTCTAAAACCGGTCCGAAGATATGTCCCGAAATTTTCCTTTCCAAAACGTCCAGTGCTCACTCATTCCTCTTAGTTAGTACCCAAGTCTCAGCTGCGTACGTAAAGACAATAAACTATTTTTTTTAAATAGTAAAATGTGAAATAAGGTTAGGTTTTAGCATATATTTTCTTGGAGGATGTTTTATCCGTTGTATATTTCGTCGGGGATATTTTGATGAAAACCCGCGAAAAATCTTATCATTCGTTGCTCACCACTAAAAGTGAATCGATATTTTATTTCAACATCATAAACGTGATAATCATGTCCCCAGCTCTGTATAGTTCTGTGTACCACAGCCCAAGCCATTGTGTCATTGTATGAAATTTGTATACCTCGAGGCCACAAGATAACAAGCCCAATTGGATCCGTTTAGCACGCGCTGGCTTTTTTAACCTTACCCAGGCGCTTTATGGTTTCAGGGAGGGTTTCACTTAACACTTTTCGGTCTGCCTACAATTTATTTAATATACGTAATAAGAAAACCTATATTATTTCTTCAAACACGGCAAATTTATTTTGTGGCACCATTTTAATTCAAAATTAATAGATAACCTAGTTTTAACCACGCTTTTATTGAAAAAAAAACGGTGTGTTTCGGGAATAATTCTCACTTTCTCAGGGTTTACTTAAAATCAATTACAACAATTGACATATTTAAAGGTGTCAATGGAAAGGTGGGAGTTTCAAGGGAAAAGGGGGGTATAGGGCATCGCTTACAAAGGGAACAAGTTTAATAATGGGTCATTTAAAAATATTTGCTGATTATTTATAATATTTAAATTCGGATTTTCACTCTTTCTAATTTCTAAGATTCAATTTCTAATTTGCAATTGGTCCTACTGAACGCCATTAAAATTACAATGCAGTAACTTAATTCCACCACTAAAGTCAAAAGTGTGACTCGTCTCCAACAAATGATTGGTCCGAGAAACTATTATTTTTTTTTAAACAATAAACGTGGTCAAAACAAAGAATTTTATTTTTGACAGTCTTTGCATGAATTATAAATACTAGGTACCTACTTTAATGTCTTGATAATGATTCTTCAATTGAAGAGCAACAATAATTAACATCTAACCACTTCGTGAACATTTTCTTCGGTAAAAATACTTATATAGGTATATTATCAATTTACAATTTGGGAGGAGGGTAAGGGTACCGCCACCCGGTTTTTTTTAATGAATAACCGGTATTACAACGGAAGTTTCTACCGGTGTTACACTGGAAAATGATCTTAGGAACTACTGTCATTGATCCCCTCAGCACCGGTGCATAGTCGGGAAACATGCCAAATAAGCCAACATACGTACACGGTTGAAATTTGTCGTCCAAAACTTACGATCGTTTAATGAAAAAAAACACCTCTGCTCTAGATCACCCGCTACAGTCACCAAATACAGTGATTCGCTGTATTTGGTGACTTAACAGGTGGGCCCGGGTTCGTGGAGTGAGGTTTTTATAGGTCTTGACGGCGGATATGTTTGCCCACCTGCTACATGGCCGGCTAGATCGGGAGAGACTGATTGAGGGAGGCCTTTTCATCTCTCTAGCAGAACTCTCTCGGAAAATCATCCTGCACCACAGTCAGAGGGATGGATCCATACGTCCGTCACTCCTGAATACACTGACCCCCAGTTTCCTACACTTGTACCTTTTTCCTTCCCAGAACTGCCTAAACATCTTTTCCGTAAGAAAATCCTCCTCACCGTATCGCCTAAGACGACATACGTCCCGAAGTCTTAAAAGCACCATACTAATACATTCTCCTTCAGAAGAGTTTCATTTAATTCAAAATTTACTTCAGTTTCTGCTAGTTTCATATAACACACAAACATTTCTTGTTAAAGGTGTAGATATTTAAAAAAAAGTTTTTAAAACCGTCATTAAAATGTTATTCTTGGAAATACATATATTACGTCACTCTAAAAATTACTTTATTTCTATATATATTTAGGTATGAATTTAATACCATGTTAAAAGTTTTATGCCATCACCAAGTATGTTCTCGGTTCTCAAAGTGTTAAAAGCATCCCAACGATTTGAAGGGTAGATGTCACATCGTTAGTTTAAAAATGCTCCGTAATTGGTCAAATATGCAAAACCACTTTGTGGTCGCCCGACTAGGTGTGGCAAAGCACGGGACACAGGGTACAATTCACAATAGGGCAGGTCCAACAAGAGTACTACAATGGGGATTATTTCAGTTCATGTATAAATTATTTCCACATTACGTGAGACTAAAGCAGAAATTCATTCAAATGAATAAATAGGGTTTTTTAATGAGGAGAAGTTTGAAGGTGACACGTGACGAGAGGCGTAAGAAAGAGTTAAAAGGGTGTGATCAATATCGACAGGATTAGAGCTATTGCGATTTAATTATGATGGTATTTTTTTGCAAAGATGTAGAAATGTACAAGGCAAAAGATTAAAGTTAGTTAACTCAATGCTATAACTAACTACAAACTAAAGTTTTTTTTAGTCTAAAAAAATCATTTTATGTAACCTTAAGTCTTAACCATTAAAAAGCAGAAAATCTGTATGCTTCAGTAGCAAAAATTCTTAAACGGTTTTTTTGCATCCAAAACTGTTTATGAATTACAATTTCAGATGTAATGGACTGTAAATAATAAAAACTAAACGAGACGAAATGATATTTGGTGGAATTGGGTGATAATACGTGAAAGAAATAACAAGGTACACAAGGTAAAAGGAATGACTAATCACTTACCCCTGTATCTCTGTAAAGGAACACAAGACACAATCATAATAGGTATATTGTTCCACCGCGAAATCTCGTGCGGTAATTATCGCCACATCAAAACGAACGAGTACAAAACGATATTAGGTATGTACTTCTGAGGTGGGCTATTTCCTTCTTTTTACTTAAAAATAAAATTTTGTACACGAAAAACACCAACAACTTGAATTCAAGCTAGTTCCAAATCGGCTTCTGTTGTCCAAAGAAATGCACTCGAATTTTCACTATTTTTCTTGCCACTGTTCCAAATTTCATATTCTTTTTCAGTAGGAAGGAGCTAAGCGTATTCTCATTTGAATTTTCTCAAACAGGTGTGCTTTGCCGTCGTGAACTTTTCAAAATATACACAGCTTTGAAAAAAGACTATTTATAATGCGAAACATATCTAAATATTTCTCTATAACATATATGTCCAAATATTTCTCTATAACGTATATTCTCTATAACAAATATTTCTCTATAACATAAATATATACCTACCTGTGCACCTGTGCAGTTATTAACGCCACGATTGGTGGTTGAATAATTGCCCTGTTGTTTGTCATTAAAAACGGTAGGTATTTTGTGTTGGTTAGGGTTGAAAAAATTATAAAACATGAATATAATATGAAATAAAGTCACGGAACCAAACCACGCGGAGTGTAAATTCACTTAGCAATTTTATTTATCAGAGGATTTAAACCAAAAGCCCAGAGTGAGCCGTTCGCGTGAACGATAAGTTAAATTAGCCATTTTTAAACGCCCCCCTGCAGTGCTTCCGGAATATCAAATACATCTACGAGTACTATCACCGGAAAAGGAAGTAGGCAAAACGGAAAGACAAAAAGGGGGAAGTCTGCTACAATTTTTTACGAGAACTGTTTAGCTGAAGATTATAATTTATACATTACATGGCGTCAAAAATATTAGTAGTACGGTAGGTATTTGAGTAAATATTTTAAAGTCAAATCATGTGAGACTATTGATGTATTGATATCTGTAAAAAGATTTAAAAAAAGATTCCCGGTTAACGGATACCTTTCTTTCAATTTGGGAGGCGGATAAGGTTGCCACCGCCTCGGGATCCATTTATTGGATAACCAACACCCCTGCCCTAGGTCATCCCGAGTAGTTCGCTTTGTTTGGTGGACATCGCAAAAGTGCCGTGTTTCGTGGGGTGAAGTTTGTCCGGGTCTTGGCGGCAGATGCATTTACCCACATACTGCATGGCAATTAAACTCACGACCCCTGGACACCCAGACGCAACGTAGACATATCCACTGACCGGACAAAAGATAAATTAGTTTTTAGTAGTAAGTTAGAAGTACCTGGTTGCCTGTTTTTATGTATTTTAAGCCTTTGTATTGTAGTCACTACTTCATGTATATATTATGGTTTCTTGTTATATATTTGCTTTAGTTTTATAATTAATATAGTGAAATTGACCTGAAGAATAAAAAAAAATTATATCTACTCATCTATAAGAAATAAGACGGAAATAACAAAATTATTTTTTTGGAAAATAGACCACAACAAGTAAAATTATTAATTGAACTAAGTGATTCTGAAAGTAGTAACTTCTCAATACCACAAGTCACAGTTCTAGGACCACTTTTGTTCATATTATATGTAAATGATATATTTGAAGTTGCTAAATACAGGGAAATTGTCTCATATGCAGATGACACAGTGCTTCTTCTAAAAGCAAACACTTAGTTAGAACTGAATAAAAAGGCTAACATGGGCATAAATGAATTTAAAACATGGTTTAACAATAACCTACTAACGTTAAACTCTAAAAAAACACATTACATACCATTTTTCATAAAAAAACCAAACACGCCGCATGAAATGAACATAAAGATCCACTCTGCACCAAACACTCAACAACACCACTATAACTTACTGTGTACTAATATTGAAATGAAAACTTCAACCAAATATCTAGGAATCACTATTGACCAATGTCTAAAATGGATACCGCATATAACCATTCTTAAAAATAGAGTACAAAAATTGACCCATATTTTTAGCTGTTTGAAACACATTCTAAATAAAGAATTACTGAGAATGACGTACTTTGTTTTCTGTCAATCCATAATCCAATATGGTATAATAGGATGGGGTGGCGCCTATAAAACACACACACAATCTCTTTACATTGCGCAAGAACTAATAATTAAAATAATATTTAAAAAATCATTTTTATATCCATCTGAACTCATATTCAAAGAATTTAGAGTCAGAAAATTAAATACTCTTTTCTGTATCACTCAACCTTACAAGTTTACAAAGAGGATATCCCAAACAAAGCCATACCTTTCAAAAACACAGCAAATCTCAGGCAAAAATACATGTTACCAATTCTCATTTGTAAAAAAACATTGGGCCAACAAAACTACAAATCCTTGGGAACAAATTTCTTTAATAAATTACCAGAAAATATAAGATCCCTTAGTGACAGTTTCAAAAATTTCAAAACACAATTAAAAAAATATACTGAAAACCTTAACTAAAAAAATAAATAAATAATACAAAAAAAAAATATATATATATATATATACAGTGGGTGGCCAAATTATTATACTCAAACAAAAAATTGTCGCTATCTGTGAAAGTGGTGGCTATGATTAATATATTATTGGAAAAATGTTATTGTTTTTTAATTTACTGATTAGCCACTATATCTGGCAACACTTTCATTAGTGTGAGAAGACAAGAAATTTTTTTTAATCGAAATGGCAGCCGCTAGTATCAGTACAAGTCAAAAAATTTACTGTGCTGGCTTGTGAGAAGTCTTCAAAAAAATCTTGGCTTCAGTGTTATCGAGTACTAGAATAATTCTAAATGTAAAAAAAATCGAACACTTACTGAATAATAAGTCGATAACACTGAAGCCAAGATTTTTTTCGAAGATTTCTCAGAAGCCAGAACAGTAAAATTTTTAACATGTACTGAAACTAGCGGCCGCCATTTTGATAAAAAAAAACATTTATGTGTTGCCACACTTATGAAAGTGTTGCCAGATATAGTGGCTAATCAGTAAATTAAAAAACAATAACATTTTTCCAATAATAAATTAATTATAGCCACCACTTTCCACCCACCTACTGTACATATATGTAAATAAACATACATTTATCTTTAAAAATCAAAATAACCAAACAAATAATACTTCCTCCCGTACACACAAGCACTTGCTTATTATGGGAGAATAATTTTAAAAAATATATATAATTGTAATAATAAAAATTGTATTAAGCTTTTTTATACTTTCATTATATTTATGTATCTATTGTAAGTATTATATTTAATAAATTCATCAAGTGCTTTATTTTGAAAACAGTTTTTAATTTCGGCATATGAAGCTTATTGCGAAATCAAAAACCCAATTCCTACATACCACCCATTTACTTCTACAAACAACTGAGTTTGAGAGTAAATTTCACATTATCTCTACCACCCCTAATTGTGTAACAACCCCTTGATATAATTTCTTACCCCTATATATTTTATATTCCTTTGGCAAGCGTACTTTTTGTATCTCCTAACACAATTTGCTCCGGGTCGCTGTGGACACAAAAGAAGGCAACTTTACATAAAATGAAGGCTTTGAAATATCGTTTGAGACTTGGCGCCTTTGAGCGTTAAGTAAACAACGAAGTTAAGAGGACAAAGGAGAGCGGAAGGAGAATTAAAAAGTTGAGGTGTTAGATCAGTAGGTAGAAGTGTTGCCACTTTTCCGTACAAGGGAATTGCTTGTTCCTTTCTTACAAAATACAAGAATGAACCCAGTTTTATCCTTTGACGCCTATTGCTAACTAAGAACTTTCTTTCAACTTTGTTTGATTGTAGATTTTATTGGGTTAATGGTTAACCTATGGGGAAACAAGTTTATTTATATGACTTTGTATTATGTATTATAGTATATTATATGTATATTTGTATAACGAAACAGTTCAAAGCGCAACCATATCCCTTCACACACATCATATCTACTACTCACATCACTCACAAATACACACACCTACCCACTACGCACATCACCCGGTAATTACTAAATATACATACATAAATAAGACACTACAAAGAAACATATCATCGGTACCTATTATGAAATATAAATTAATATATGTAATTCTTTTTTTAAAAAGAAAGACAAATATTCCCGGGTTACGAATATCCCAACAATGTTTGAAAATCTCCTACTACCACACAGAAAGCTGAAAATGTTGCTTGTGTTGTGATGGAGTACTTAGCCAGCCGAGGAATCGAACACGGGAATCCTGGGTGGGACCCAAAATTTGTTTCATCACTGTAACCCATTGGTCCACAATGCGGCTGATAACGCCCCCTTGTAGGCGTTTCAGACCTTCAGGGGGGCGGTAGAAGACCAAGAGAAAATTGGGGGTCGTTTCAGACTTTCAGGGGGGGGCAGTAGAAGACTCAGAGAAATCCATCCCACCGACAGCGACTAAAATGTAACCCCGTCGTGGTATCCCATTACGCCCCATCTGAATTCACGAGTTAGGAGGCGCTAGAAATAAAAATATTGTCAAAGTGGGCGATGGGCAAAAAAAGGTTGAGAATCTATGCTGCAATTAATGAACTGTTTGTTTCTATATAAATAAATATGCAATGGATAATAACTTTATATATCGATCGTCCAGTTGATTATTCAGACATCTCCAAATACCATTTTTTTTGATAATGAGGAAAGGAATATTCGAGTGCTCACCGTAAATCAAATTTTATTTACACGTGTCTGTGTTTTACATATTAAATATGCTATAAAATAACACTGGGACGCCGGAGGAAAACATGGCACGATCAAGTGAATACGACACAATGATTAAGTCGGACCATGTTAAAAGTCAGAATAATAGAAGAGAATGTATGAGACGATGTATGAATGTGAGTGAGGCAAGGAGTGTGTGCCAAGACCGAGTTGGCGTGATGGTTAGTTAGTTAGATCTAAATAACACCGTGAAGCATAACGGTCCGGTTAATTAGTGTGTCATTTTGAATTTCCTACTAGGTAGTTACCAAAAAAACACAATATTTTGTTTAATTCGCTACAAGCTTTTAAACATTAAAATTGATTTCACGGTGTTTAAAAGGCATTTATCTCTTGAAGGGCTGATAGGCCAACTCATGACGGACCAAAATATCATAATAAGACTTTCGTAAAATTTGTTTAGTATTCGAGATATTGGCACTTTTATAAATTTAGTGAAAATCTACACCTTTGACCAGTTTTTCATTAGCACTGCACTAGTGCCACAGTTACAAAACTCCATGTTTTATTTTATTTTTTATTTTTTTTTATTTTCTATTTAAGTACATAAAAAAGGCAATTATGCCCAAAAAATTACATACATGGATGATTTAAATTACAGAAATTACAACAAAAGTAGTATTAAAAATAATTACTTTCTCTTAATATGCAAAACTGAATGGCAAACAATAATAGTTAAATGTAGAATACAAAAGAATCACCAACAATTTATTATTGGCACCTGGATTTAGTAGGTACAATATTTCACGTCTTTGAATAAAGGGCTTCATCACAATATCAGCTTTATACGATTGATGGTAAAATATGTTTTTTTAAGTGTTTGAATGGGTTATTAAAAATGACAATTTCATTATTAGAGCGGTGTATAGTGTTATGATGTCTTAATGTTCGTGGTAAAGGGGAGAAATATCCTGTATTTGTGTGGTAGGTAGATATTTAGAAAATATCTTGCAACCTCCTTGTTGAATTTATTGATGGTGTGTTGATCTAATCTTTATTACGCAATTCTGAATGACCTTGCTATTGACCACAGTCCAAAATAAACTGCCCTGCTCCTCAAGAGGTAGAGAGCATCGCTCTCGAAACATGTCGGCTTTATAGACATTAAAAGTGGTCAAAACAAAGATTTTTTAAATTTTGAAATAAAATGATGCTACAAAATAAATTTGCCCTTTTTTAAGAAGTGATTAAATAAATAATAAAAATATTTCATTCGAAACGAGAAAATGTACTGAAAAGATCAATAGTATCCAACGTAACATTTCCCGTTTGTCACGAACTCGGCTCAAGTCCTTATAAAGAAGTCCACTTTCCCCGCACGTAGGGTGAGCCCTTCCCTCTCTTTGAACATTTCTTTTGTCGCCATTTTCTCTTTCCTCCCCATTTCTCTCCCTCCTCCTCCCAACCCCCTGCTAACCTCTGGGGGCTCAGAGGGAAGAGACGATGGAATAATATCAACTTGTAATGTCTGGGGGTCAAATAAGGTTCGGGTTGGACCTTTTTCGGGTCAGGATTTAAGGGATGAACGTTTTATTTGATCGAATAAACTTGCGCAAATATTATGAACCGTTTTGCTCGAAGGAGATTTTGGAAGGTTAGAGAAAATTCACAATGTTATTTAAATGATATTGTTTTTGGGTTCAGATTTTATAACCCCATGAGCTCGCGAAGCCGGCTTCACTCGCGTTTTGTTTCAAATTATATTGAATCTGCAAACACTACTCGACGTGGCGCCATCATTTGGCATTATTGGCTACTCGATTGAATGCGGTTATATTACAAAAGTAGCTTTTTAACAAACTTCAAGTACAAAGATGGTTTTGCATAAGGTACGGTGTTAGAGATGTATTCGAAGTCTGGTTCTTAAATTTCAACCGTACAGACGCAAAGTTATTAATAACGTTCGATATGAACGTTTCCAGTTGGTCTTTTCATTGGAAAATTCACAGAATCAAAGCTAGGGATAGAGACAATAACATTAAATAGTGAAAATGGTGGAAATTATATTTATTTGAATGATGTTCTCTGTTTTATGTAGATTGAAGAAGATAAATTATGTAATAATATATTTTTATCTGAAGTAAAATAAGTGAACGGCAAACGCATTTTATTTTTTCAAGAGTTGGTTCATTTTATGTTAAGATCTTTCCGCACCGAAACCTGATTTCCGTCAAACAACAAAATAACTATCAGCCAAGTTGTTCCCTCCACCAAAATACAACTTTGCGAAAACGTCAACCGAAATCCATAGACGCAATAAATCTTCTTCCCCCGTTCCCTCCATAACTAGCTACAGTCTACATCCCTCCGCTTTCTATGGCCGCTGAAAAAAGATGGCCGCCGGTTCCGTTTCCGAGGGCGGGCGTGGGGAAGAGGGGAGTTGGAAGGTTGTATGTATGGAGCGGGGTGGCGGATGCTGCAGGGGGTGTGGGAGGTACCCCCTAAACGGGAATTAAACGACCAAAGTAAATCTGCGCGCGTTTATATACAGAGATGTGCGGATCAATCCGCCACACCTGCTATCTGCCTTGCCGTGACAACTGGGTGTTTCACTAGGACATGCGTCGAATTGCAAAGGACAAGGACTATTGAAAGGTTTTGTTAGAGTTGCAATCATTTGCGAAGATCATTTAGTTTCAGTATTGAATATGTGCGAGTTTTCAATAACCCTCTATCATCGTCTGATCTAAAAGTTAACTGGCTGTTCTATGACCTAAAAATCATAAGATTTGTAAGTAGGTATTTAAATACTAACGTACTTACTAATCATCAAGCCGTTTCCCCGCAAGGGTAGGCAGAGAGGACGGACCACCAAACAACTCGGTCTTGGCACACACTTTTTGCCTCACTTACATTTATACATCATCTCATACATACTTTTCTATTATTATGACTTTTGACATTGCCCGACTTAAGTATCTAATTCACTTGATCGTGACATGACTTCCTCGGGCGTTCCCGACTTTTTTCTATTTAAATACCTACCTACTAAATTATAAAACCACACATTTTACTAAACAAATTACAGATAGATAGATACAGATAGCAAAGCTCAATCAACAACAACCCTCCATACTCGGTTAACCCTCCAATGTCAGCTGATCCATAAGTTCACAACAACCCTCCATGATCAGCTGATCCATAGGTTTACAACCTAACCGTGATCAGCTGATCTATAAGTTTATAAAAACTCCCCTGATCAGCTGATCCATAAGTTTACAAAAACTCCCCATGATCAGCTGATCCATAAAATTACAACAACAACCCTCCATGATCAGCTGATCTATATGTTTACAAAAACTCCCCATGATCAGCTGATCCATAAATTTACAAAAACTCCCCATGATCATCTGATCCATAAGTTTGCGACAAACCTCCATGATCAGCTGATCCATAAGTTTATTTATTTATTTATTTATTTAATACATGAAAAATCGAAAGTACATATAGTTTTTTTATTATATTTCACCCTCCATGCTAGGGAAGACCCTGTGTTATGGCGGGTGAAGTTTACAGTTTTCGGATTACATTCATTAGTATTGGTTGAAAATGTTCACTAATTAATACTATGCACACAGATTCTTCTACAATAAGATAGTTTATGTTGGTATTTTGGATTATAAGAAGAAGGTAAAGAAGTTAAAGAGTTATTGGAAAAGAGAAGTTATTATTAATATATTAAGTCACAGTAATCAGTCTTATACGTACATACAAAGCTGCTTAGATAGTAAATAAAAATATTTAAAAAAATTATCATGTTATGCCTGCTCTTAATACTATGCACACAGATCTTCTATAAGAAAATGATATATAGTTAGGTTGGGTTACAAGAAGATGAGGAAGTTAGAGAATTCTTAGAAAATGAAAAATTTGAGGAGTTGATAGATATATATCACACTAATTTATTTATTAATTAAGTTAAGTTATTAATTAATCTTGTACATTTACATTCTTAACAATTTTTTCAATGATTTTTGACAGGACACTTAGCAAAGAAATGGGTCTATAGTTTTCAATATTTGTTTTATCGCCGCCTTTATAGATTGGGATAACCGTTGCATGTTTTAGTAAGTGTGGGAAGGAACCGCTTTTAAAGCTTAAATTAACGATATGCTTTAACGGCGTTGTTATAAAGTGAACTATGTGTTTTATTATATAAGGAGAAATATTGTCATTACCAGCAGCACTGTTTGTTTTAATGGTGAGTATTGTGTCAATTATTTCTTTATTGGAGGTAGGGGCTAGGATTAGTTCAGGGTGCAAAAAGCGCTGTTGTCTTACCCGTGAGGTTAAGAGATTTTGTGTTTTGTTTGTTGCTTTTAGAATTTTGTTTGCTAAGTTCGTGCCAATATTACTGAAAAAATGGTTGGCGTGATCGGCTAAGGTTTTTGGGTCATCATGGACTTGGATATTTTTCCCATTAATAGCGAGTGATTGCATTTTGAGTGAGGTTTTTTTGTTTTCTGAGATATCATTGACTACGTTCCAGATTATTTTACTGTCATATCCTGACTCTTCAATTGTTTTTTTGTAATAGTTTTGTTTAGTTATTGTTATGAGATTATTGCAAATGTTACGATACTTTTTATAGAAGCGCAAGAGTTGGAGGTCTGGGTTGTTAAGGGCTTGTTTATGGAGTCTGTCTCTTTTACGTATACAGAAGATCAGGCCATTTGTAATCGATGGTTTTAGTTTCTTTTTTTTTTGTTTGAAGCCATTAAGATGGGGAAAGTGGCGTGGTTAATGTGGGCAGTTAGTGATGCAGAAAAATTTTCAACAGCGTCATTGACATTTTCAGAAAGCAGGGTAGATTACAACAAGTCATCATGATCAGGTGATTCATAAGTTTACAACAATCCTCCATGCTCAGGTGATCCATAAGCTTACAACAATCTTCCATGCTCGGTTTATCCATAACTTTACAACAACCCTCAATGATCTGCTGATCCATAAGTTTACAACGTACCCCCATGATCGGTATATCCATATGTTTTTGGTCCTGACATGAGTGTCAGAGACAAAGACATTTCTGGGAGATCGGTTTTGAGTTATACAGCATTGTTTCTTCCTCGCTTCTCACGTTGTTTCTTCCTTGAGGGTCTCAAAAAAACTACCAAATTGTTACCAAGATTTTGTTTTAGATTAATATTTGGATAATGAGGGAAAGTGCTAATGAAAATCCTTTAATTCCCGACCACCCTGTGAATGAATGTTGTATTATACAGCATGGCACAAAAGTAAAGCGTCCAAAGCGAAGCCGGGTTAAAGCTGAAAGTACGATCCGCTTCCCGACACTGATTAATGTCTTTTGGATCCTCGCATAATCCCACCAGCCCCCTCCCTAACCCCTCTCACTACCCCGCCCCACCCTCTGCATCATCCCCTCCTCTGCAGGGTAGGTACCTGCCGCTGTACGAGTGTGTGTACTTGTCAGGTACTAACTAGTGACGCGTTCATTACTAGATTACTTACTGGGGTAGTTGATGGCAACATTAAGAAAGATGAAACAATTTCGTTTGTTTATGTTGGTTACATATATAATATTATGTTAATAGTGTTTTTACATAATGACAAAAAATAAAACAAACAAACAAAATACGATGCTATAATTTGTTGACATCTGAAATTTTATGTCTGGTGTTGTCAACATTATAAAGATTGGACTGATAGTAAATAACCTATAATATAGGGCATCAAACAAGGATTTGAGATATTTTTTATTGGCTCGCCAACATAAATATTGCAACATGATTACAGTAATTAAGATTTTCATTATAGTAATAGTGATGATTCCTATTAAATATGAACATACCATTCATCACAACATTCTTTGAGCAACGATAAGTTACAATAAGTAACAATAAGTAACAATAAATTAAATAACAAGTACATACAACAAAGACGACAATATCAAATATTAGTAAATATACACACACACATATACTATACGCGTACGCGTGTACACTGCACACATACATGTGTATACATATGTGTATTCACACTGTATAAAGCCAATGCATAAGGTATGTAGGCACGCGTGGTTCAGTGGTAAGGCTCTTTACTCGCACACTGAAGGTCGCAGGATCGAATCCCGGCGTGGCAAATAAATTTTATTTGATTAACTTGTCAAGGGGTAAGAATCTCGACTAACAATACGGATTCAAATTCCGATTTGCGCAATTATTTTTTATTTAATTGCTTTGGATTATTTCACACTTAATTAATTAAAAATAATATTAATATATTTGCGGCGCGTTCCAGAGTGGAAGATATTCTCAGTAATGCCTTGTTGTAAGACCATCCTCCAGATGTAAAACATTGCTCGAAATGGTTTTAGCCGTGTTTAGTGACCATGTCTAAATAGCCAGGTACTTCCCCACCTTCCTGTTTCTCATCTCTTCCACATCCCGCTACCTTCAGCCTCACAACATACCCCAAACGGTGGTGCCATAGTCTCACATGCTCCAGGCGGTTGGGAGCAGTTGAGAATCTTGCATGCGCTCACCCAAAAGATTTCGTTACGGGTTTAATAGGTAACATTAGGTTATGTTATGGGCTATTTTTCAATTATTTTTTAACTGCTTTCAATTATTTTTTAAACAGGTTTAATGACTTTTCAAAGAGTTGTCTTTTGACTTATAATTTTTTTTCTCTAACAATCCCATTTAATGCTTAAGGTGATTGTCAAAAGAATTCATATTCTACTCTTTCATAGATGGCGCGCGTATAAATATTTTACGGAAAACGCTTTTTACAAGTTGTGCTTCAAAATAATCAAAATAATTAATCGTTTGCGCCCGTACGTACGCAATATTAATATGAATAAATAGTTTTGTCAATAAAAAAAACTCAAATCTTTCAAGAAAGGCTAACAAATACTATATTACATCGGTGATTCATTCCAATATTCTATTTGTTAGCCTTTCTTGAAAGATTTAAGTTTTTTTTATTGACAAGAGTAGAATATGAAATCCTTAATCATGAAAATTGTATTTCAAAGTGAGAACCCCTGAAGAAGTCTTGAAATACCAATTTTATCCCACTGACTTTAGAATTGAAGCATCACACAACCTTTCCAAAAGCTCTAAATTTGAATATTATAGCTGTGATATTTTAGACTTACAAGGGTGGGAAGGTTCCTTGTTTTAGGCCCTGCCTTGAATCTCTGCCTAAGCTTTTAATAAATTGTTGTAAACTTGCATAAGACTAAATCATTATTTTAATTTGATTAAATTATTATTTTAAGCTTGAATAGATTCCATAAATCGTTCAAAGCTATGCAAATATTATTATATTTGTTTGAAGTTTCTCCGACAAGGAAGCCAAGCAAAAATTCAAACATGCAGATTTGATCGTTTAGGCTTTAGGCTTTGCATGAACTTGAGTGCAACGGAAATTATTTGCATAAATGCACCAGCTGCGCTATTTTGTGCATTTTAATTTATTCAGAATTTTAGTTCTGAAACATTCCACAAACCATTTTCAAAAAGAAAATGTAAATTTTAATGGGTGCATTACATGCATTTTGTCAGAACTACAAAGCGACGAATAACTTCGCTGTAATAATTACACACCCGTCCTGATGATTGACACTATAATGTAGTTCGAAACGTTGGCTAAAAATGGAGGTAGCATAACAGGGCATAATTCCCAAAAATAAATAACGATAACTACTCTGTCGATCAACCCTAGTACGGCCGATCGATAAGGATTGATAGGATAAATTTCGGTAACTTCTCATATTTCTCTAGGACAACTGCAGACCGATAAAGACAAACAACAGTTGACATGGAGTATATTAAGAACATTTAAATATTGTAAACTATACTTATTCGTTGGCGATCTGCAGTCATTCTAGAAAAGGATGATAAGTTACCAAAAGTTATTCTGTCAGTCCCCTAGCACAGTCCCGATGGACTGTGCTAAGGGGGCAGGAATACCTAGAAATATTTGTAATAGTTGAGTAAATAAATAATTATTTTTTAACAGTGATTTAATTTTGAGGCATTATGCCTTTTTGGGTTACTCCTTCTTTAGCTAACATTTTAGGCAACGTTACGGTATCCATCATAAGGGCAAATGTGCCATCCTCTCAGTGTCTGTAATCAGGGCAGATGTCACATTTACCTTGATGATGAACGCTGTAACACCGTCCGAAACGTTGGATAAAAGATGAGGTAGCGCAACACGGCGTAATACCCCTAAAATAAATCCCTATAATTCTTTTGGAAGTGGCAATCTAAAATCAATGAATGCATCACTGACGCAGAATCATTTTTTTTATGAATACGATTTGATTCGAGGGACAAAATAAATTTGCTCGTACATTATTTCACTTCTATTATTTATATAGCTTCACTTCTACTTCAAATACATTATTGGCCTCCGTGGTCGAGGGGTAAAGCTCTTGACTCGCATACCTACTGATGAAGATACTCTCAGTATCACCTTGGTGTAATACCACTATTCAAATTTGAAAAGTTGCTTGAAATGGCTGAATAGCCAGGTTTCTCCCCACTTTCCACTTTCCCATCTCCTCCTCCCCGCTACCTTCATCCCTCACAACATACCCCAATTAGGGATGTCATAGTCTAACTGGCTCCAGACGGGAGCAACTTGGACTCTTATGAGGTATTCACGTATCTATAAAACAAAATTGATGTTAGGAAAATCTAATACAATACGCCATGTTCAGATAAATCCTAAATTTTATAGATAGGCATATCTATGGTACTAGGGATGAACAGGTTTCCGTGCGCTGCATACCCTTTATCATTGTCAATATGTTAGGCCTCTTCCGTGGTGAAAATATATTGTTAAACTATTTATAAACGGTGGCATCAAAAACCTTAAAAAATCATGAACGTGGAGTCTGGAAAAATTTTGACTTTAAAAACTTCAGCCAAATCTCAATCAGAACTGCTTTAGAAACTGGGAAAACAATGATGAACCCAAGAAACAAATTTTCTGAATACATTCTACTATTATATTCCTAAATACTGAAGAATCTCTTTAGCAATTATACTGGTTTAAAGAAATCACTTAAATTCAACCACAATCAGAAGGGTTCCATTTGATTCATATTTTTACAATAATGTTGAAATAATACATTTGGCTTTCTGTTCGAGTCACCTATAAAAGAGGAGTAGTGGGGGCAAAGGGGTCTTTCCTTTTTATTTTTCTGTTCCTTAATCCGCTTATTCCATCGCATCTCCCCGCACTCCCCTTTATGTCTCGGAGTTTTCCCATAACGTTATATACGCCTTTATGAATTATATTCAATTGAGTTTCCGATTTAGCCCCCTTCCCCCGCTGAGGGGAGATTGGGGAGATCGGGACAATCGGGACAATCCAATTTCAATTGGATTTTTTCCTTTCTGTCTTCCGAAGTTTGTTCGCGGTGAAAAAACAAATAAAACAATTGAAACTGTTATGTTTCCAATGATGGAAGAACTGTGGAGATCGCTTCACGTGATTGGCTATGAAGGTTGTATAAAGGGGGCTATATTTTCAGGTGAAAACCGGATCCGCATGGTAAACCAGTTTTCTTGTAAATGAAATCTTAACCGCTCCGATCTATCGCGAATATGCGAGTTTTTCGTCTTAAACGCAATGTCAGATTCACAAAAACTTTGTGTTATTTCCGTTTCACAATTAAAGCTCTAAAAATTAAACATTTCTGAACGTAGCCGAATACTAAAAACTGTTTTTGAAAGGTTACGAAATAAGCTTTCAAATTTTTAAATAATATTACAAATAAATATTAACATAAAAAATGTTAAAATGACTCACGTGATGTTTTTTATGTGAAAACGGTACTAAAATCAGGGATTATGTAAAAAAATCAATACTTATTCTATGGTATAAATTTATAATAAACAATTTAGTCACCTCAATTTTTTATCATTTCATACAAGAATATTTAATAAAAAAATAACAATGTCTAACGGCGCGTAGGCGATTTGGCGGTCTACCGTGTATCTGGCAGAATAGAAATTTTTATGTATTTCTATGGACAACTTGAATAGGGATGTTTAGCTTGATTTTGAAAAAAAAACGCGCGTTTTTTTTTTACTTAAAAAATAAATATTTTCAATGTAAAAAAAGATTTTGTAAGTACAAAAAACGCGGTCCATTCTCTCTGCTTACCCTTCTATAATAACGGTCGTCACCATCACAGAAACAGAAAACAACAGAGCGCGAAGGCGACCGAAACGCGGTAGTGTTTGGAAGGTGATTTATGCATTCCAATACGCCACCGGGACAAAGTAACCTAAACAGAGCAATAACGTCATATGTAATATATAGCCACTTGGTACAACATGTATTACCGTATTACCGTCAATATTTTCATATCCGCAGATACCACATATATTAAAATATATTGGTTCTTAACAAGTTACAGGGAGAAATTAACCCCTTTGTCTTGCAAACTGTAGTAATGTCACCTGAAGGATTTTTTTTTTCAACCCGATGTTCGGGCTGCCTTGGGCAAGATGAAGGGCATAAGATACCACATATTCACAAATTCGTAGCAGTTATACCTAGGAGGGAGACGTCCCCGTCCGAGCTGCTGACGGAAGTAGTGACATCTTGTGTCGAATTCTTGAATTCGAAACCAAATTATAACCGTAGCTTTGTGTGAAATTCCACGTAAACAGATGTTATTTATGGCGCGACGCGTATGGTGTGGCGCGGCGCGTATGGCGTGGCGTCCTACATGCACTCGAAGCTGGGTTCTGAAATTCAACCACGCAGACGCTACGGTATTAAAACTGTTAGTTAAAAACATTGGTTTTGGGGATTTTACTCCATAAATACAATATTTTTCCATAATTTGACCGACCTTAGAATTTCAGAGCTGTGCGTCATCCTGCATTTCTATGATCTCGGTATATCTGTGATATAATTGGGGTTGGTTGTTTTTCCCAAGATTCGGTGACTTTTAAATAAGCTTGCTGAATAATAACGAGAGCTTTGTTGGAATTTTTGAGCCATTTTAAAATTACATTTCAAAAGGTCCTTCGACATTTCAGAAATTGGAATAATGGAATAAGTACGGGTGTAAAGAAATGGTTCAATACAGAGATGATTTAGAAATTTGACTTGTACATTTTTTTGACAGTTTTTTTGTCTTATCTTTTTTGGAAGATTAATATTAAGCGAATTATTGATCTGATTAAGGCAAAGTTTGTATTCCTGAAATCATTTTAAAATTCGCAATTATTATGATTAATTTGTTCCTGCGATAAAGATACCCTCAGTTCACCCTTGTGAGAGACCACCAGCCCGGATTCATGGGGTGAGGTTTGTCCGGGTCTTGGCGACGGATGCGTCTGTCTACCAGCTGAATGACAGGCCGGGTTGGCAGAGAATGGTTGAAGGAGTCCCTTTGACCTCTCCAGCCGTACTCTCTCGGAATATCGCTTTGCACTGCAGTGGGAGACACACTGACCCCCAGATTCTTTTCCACCCCTAATAGAACCCTTTTCTTCCCCTGAAAATTATTATTTTTTTAATTTTTGGCACATACATTGGTATAATTTTACATTACATACAAGCTTTTTACATAAACATTTAAAAAGTGAAAAATAATGCAATTAGCAGATTAACCAAAAAAATCACACATAGGCATCGCCAGTTCGTGGGTATACTTGTGTGTGTTTAAAACATTTAAAATTTCCTCTCCTTTTTTTCATAAAAATACCCCCCACATAGTATCCCCAAAGATGATATAGTAATTATTTTCCTTGGGGCTTCTTGTTTGGAGCTAGTGTAAAAAAAGCATTCAGTAATGAAAAGTTGTTTAAACCGTATTTCAGATCTTCCTCAAGTATTCCCCCACCTTCCTCCTGACATCTCCTTCCACCCCCTTTACATTCAGCCCCACATAGTACCTCAATTAGATATGACAGTCTAACGGGTTTCAGAAGATTGGGAGCAATTGGGTCTCCTGTGCGGCATTCACATAAAAATATTACTCTTTTTTCCAAATAAGAATCTGGTTTTATGCATCGGATAATTTAAAATCGTAGTGAGAGAATGTTGTACACTTACCATGACATTTAATTGGTTAAAACCAATCAAAATGAGTTATTTGACTTAACTTCGAAATTGAATAATAATACGACATTTCGAGGATGAAATTATTCGATCAAGATATTCAAGCAAGTTATCGATATTCTCGGTAGCCTTTTGTTTCTAATGCGATGATAATGAAAGATATATTAACTACTAGCTGACCTGGAAACGAGTTGGGGTTCGCGGAGAGGGAAGATATGGGGGTGGGGGAAGGCGGGGAAGGTGGAAGGGAATGGGGGCGCACGGGAAAGGACTTGCAGGGAGTATCAATTTACTTCTTTGAATGGCATTGCAACGCATGCCGGGGACCAGCTAGTTCATAATAATTCGGCAAATCTAAGTAATTATATTTAAGTAATCATATTTCAAATGACGCCGTATCGACTGCATGGTCGCCTTAACCTGATTGAAATATTTGCTGTGACCATATTATTGGCCCAACAATTAAAATCATATAATTTAAGAGTTGATCCCAGATCAGCCCTACATTTGCTTTCCAGCATGACCTCGTTTGAGCGTTTTAACACCGGTGTGTTTATGTTTCATAATGCATTATTATTAGTTTAAACATCGGTGTGTTTATGGTTCATAATGCATTATTATTAGTTTGGAGCTTATTATTATTGTATACTTAATTTCATATCGGCTAAACTAATACCAAACTCCTGCTTTCCAGCAATATTTGCAAGGCAAAAACCAAACACGACGCAAAATTGGTTTGCCGCCTAAACCCACAGTAAACAATATCAAAAAAATAGTCGAACCGATATGACCGCATTACACGTTTGTAAATGCCCGTATGTATGACAAGTCTACTTCGACATTTTTTTTTAAATATCTACACTAAAATTTGTAATGTCTGATTTCAAAATAGAAGAGATATATTTCTGAAAGCTAAAACAAACTAAATGTCAAGTGTCTCCTTCGCCATGATATTTTATATTTTATAGCACTAATATAAAGCTCCCAGCCCCTGCGACACGAGAAATAAAATCCGTACATAGTTCAAAGTTAAATAATAAATTCTGAGAGCATTTGTGCGTTATGAATCCACCCGGCCTTCAATCATTTTTATTGGAACAAACGTTCTCGGCACGGAGAGCGTAAAAGTATTGCCATAAGACGTAGAGGTGGAAAAAATAATATATATTTGACATAGGTAGCAGTACCTACCCAGATAAACCGATATTTTACGGTGGCAATACCGGGAAATGGGCGGAAATATAAATTGGAGACAAAAGAAAATGGCCTTTGCGCGGAAAGTATTACGATGTTCAACGTTTCTTTTATGTCCCCGCTCTTCCCCTTTCACGGCTTCTTCCTCTTCCTACTTACTGCTCTTTCTCTTGGCTTCTCCTCTCGTATCTTTATCAAACTTTGCGATGGAGGATGAGGCGTTTGATTTTGAGGGGGTTTTAATAGTCCATAGTAAATGAGATGAAATTAGTTTTAAATACAATTAATTTTTTAATCTAGGTTAGAAGTTCTGATTTAAAACTGCTTACATGTTTTTGCTTGCTCAACCTTTCAATAATGATAATATTTGGATGATTTCTATAGCGCCGTTTTTGTGAAAAATCGCCTTAAGAGTGTTGTTTTTTTTCCAAGGCTCTATCCTACCACTGATTGATTAAAGACAATTTATTATCACAACTTATAACTTAAAGCAAACAGATTGCATTGCTACAAAACGAATTAGATACAATTTAATGTGATGCTGCATAAAAATGTGCATAATAGGTATTTATTGTACGTAGAGTGAGATAATTATATAAATAAGTGTTAATTTTATTTTATTAATGCCGTACAGTCCCAATTGCTCCCAAATATGATCGAAACTGTGTTAGAAAAAGAAAACTCAAATCTAGAATTTAACCACAGAAAAATTTTAATATGCACCTCTATTAAACCGAAGTTTACGATAGCAATTTGAGAAAAATGTATAAAATTTCGAGAATTATTTATTCACTTTTTTTTTTAAACACAAAAAAGTTTGGCGTTACTAACGATTATAATACATTTGCCTAATAAAATATGTGTTTGCTTTCCTTTTTTTTTACGTCAGTAATTTTAGATGGAAAAGGCATAAGGTTAAAAACTTTTTATATTTGAATTTAAAAAATATATATTAAAAAAAAAAAAAAACATTTCTAAAAATATCACTCGTAAACGTATTTCATCACCTTTCAAAAAAAGTTTTGTTTATTCGGATATGTTCAAAAAATTTCCATTTTTTTTTTAATTTCATTGCAAAAAGGAAATATTTTGATCTTCATAACTACACTTAATCGAAAATCTGAAACATAAAGAGTCACGGTCACATCTAGGAATAGAACCCAGGAAAAGTCAATACAGAGAAAAGTAAATTTATTTCGCATCTTATCTTGCTAATATTATAAATGCGAAAGTTTGTATGGATGGTTGGATGGTCCTTACTCTTTCACGCAATAAATATCGAATGGAATTTAAAAATTCTTTCATTAATCGAAAGCTACATTATTTGCGAGTAACAAAGGCTATATATATTGGTAAGCGCTGGCGTTATGAATAAGTTGTGGCGTTATGAAATTATGTATCATACGTTTTCTGTCCCTAACAAAATCGAGTTATTGCAAACGTCAAACAAATTGTTACCTTGGAAACAATGTTTTTTTTTTAATTTTAGGCTTAAAAAGAGTGCTTTGTTGTGCTTAAAAAGAGTGAAAAAAAAGTTGGCGTCGTAGTTAATATCTACCTATCTCTAAAAATGTTTATCGTCCTTTTGTTATTTTTTTACGTTACTCTGGATTCAAATATGAATAAAATATTAATAAAGGGAGTAGGTACTTAAAATAAATTTCTATTTCTATAATTTAAATATTTTCTAAAATAGAATTTTTATTTGTGAAACGTCATTCTCAAGAATTTTATTTGTCTTATTATTTATTTGTTGTTTGTATTATTTGATTTTTTTTAAACAGAGATAATTGGAGGAATGGGAAATGACATAGGCTACCTTTTATCACGGAAAAAAATTTCATTACTGTGGGAAAATTCTTTATACAGTAATTTCCCACAAATACCGTGCGAGCGAAGCCGCGGGTAAAAGCTAGTATTAAATAAAAATGTATAAATTTATCCAAGACACAATCTAGGTGGCGTTTAGTTCGAGTTGAATCTTGCAATCATACATAAAGAAATAAAAATACGCGTTAGAAAATTACGATATTGTTGATAGTTCTTAGTCGAAGTAGATAAATATGACCGAATCTGAAAGGTTTTCATTAGCATTGTGGTAGAACTCCGCCCCGGCAAGGCAAAGATATTGGGCTCGATTCCAAGGTGTGACCTTGCCTTTTTCTGATTTTTCTTTTATAGATTTTTGATTAAGTGTTGCTAATATTGTCTTCAATAATTAAATATTGCAAATTAAGGTTTTACTCATTAAGTTAAAAATAAATACTTATTTCTAGATTTTAAGTGTCTATATTTATACAAAACTGCCCTTTCATGTAAACATCTGAACAGTAAATTGATATTTAATTGATAATAAAAAAAAGCATTTTTGTCAGCATTTATCCATGTACAAATGTGTTTGATAAACCTGAGTTTTCGTATCGCTAATAAGTTAAACAATAAATTTGTTTAATTTCTATTGCAACTAACATTTTAATTAATTAATATTTTTTTCCTTATGTCTGAAATAAAGCGATCGTGCGAAACTCAGGTAAATATTTTTGAGATTGAATATTTTTGAGGTTGAATATTTTTGAGATTGAAAATTTATGAGATTAAATATTTCTACGGTTGAATATTTTTCAGTTTGAATATTTTTGAGATTGAATATTTTTGAGATTTAAATTTTTGAGATTGAACATTTTTGTAATTAAATATTTCCGGTTGAATATATTATATTATTTATTATTTTTAATCGAAAGGTACGTCAAATATCTAATACGGATATGAGCTACTTTGTTTATTTTTACTTTAAATTAGCAATTATTTATGGGTGAATGAAAAACATTTAAAAAAAAAAAATTTACTACCTTTATTTTAAAAATGTAATGAAAAATAAAACAAAAAATTAAACAACGTTAAAAATGCAGCTTTTAATCGTAATTTTAATATATTAATGACAAATTTTTTTGAAGACTTAAATAGGTAATTTGTAATTAAAATTTACACCTAAATAATTATAAAATCCTAATAACACAACATAATTTATATTACACCAATTTGTAAAAAAACCTTTATAATCATAAAGTTTGAATCCCCTTAATAATAGCAGCTAGCGTAAAATGTAGGTACATTTCTGGTTTTATTACCGAAGTCTGCAGACTGTACCACGTCACTGTAAACAGGTAAACAGCAATAGCATCAGCATCAGGTGAACATCATCCCAATATCTGCCGCCTCGCCGGCCACGTCAATTGCAGGTAACACCCGCAAACCACCCTCAACCACCCACAACCTCAACCACTCCCTGTGGGGAAGGGTGGAGGTGAATGGTGGGTAAAGCCATGTAATTAAAATTAGCCAGAGAGTGGAAATATGCCTTTCGCACATATTAACAAGCAATATTCTTTAACCAGTCAGGTCTATCTGTTCGGTTTTCGGAATAACTCGTACAGGTCTCATAGAAATCGTTGTCTACCTTGCTGTCATGGTAAATCGTGTTAGAAAGATAAAATACCACTCTTCATATTCAAGTCCACAAACTTTACCGCATACTAATAAAATTTGTGAATCCAAAGTCTCCGACCGCATTTTGAGAAAAAAAAAAACTTTATTATATGAATTATTTTTACATGAAACCTCAAAAAAGTGAGTCGACGATTATGTTTATAATACATTTGCCGAATATATTATATATGAATTTTATATTTTTTCGTTTTCAGTAATTTTAGTTAGAAAAAACGTAAACTCAGTCATTTAAAATTTTTTGTGGTCGGCATGAAAAAATTTTATATTAAAAAAATTATAAGAAAACTCTAAAGCAAATTTCATCATCTTTCCAAAACAGTTTTTAGTTTTTGGATACGTTCATAGACCAGGAGACGAGGTAGGTAAACCCTACGTCATCGAGTACACGGATGAAACTACTTTTTAGTGATAATGGACACTTAGAAAACCTTAAAAAAGCTGGTCTGCCGGTGCGCCTCTTGGCAGGAGCCGCGCTGCCATGGAAATAGTCAGCGTTTTTTTTTCGAAAAAATTACGTCATCGAGTACACGAACGGGAATGGTGTCATATGATAAAGGTCGATTAGAAAATGAGAAAAAAGCAGGGCTGCCAACCGGCAGCCTGGCAAGTTCGCAGGCAGCCGGCGTCAAAGTGGGGTAAAAAATAGTAATTTTTACGTCATCGAGTACACGAATGAAACTAATGAATAACTATAGTCCAGATCATTCCGTTTAAGAATTTCTTGGTCTGCCGACCAGCAGCCTGGCAAATTTTTGTGTACGATTTTTTTAAGTTTTTTTTTTTTTTTTTAATTTTTCGTTTATCTTTATTATTATTTTTATTTCATTATATTTTTAAAAACTTTGAATGCCATATTTTAAAAATATGAACGATGATGATAAAAAAAAATAATTTGAGAGTTCCAAGTGTACCCATCCGTCAGGTGAGCCGTTCGACGCCAAACCACTTACGAAACCTGTCGCGGTGCCCCTCACCGCTGTCGCGTGTCAATATTATTGTACAAATTTATAATATTAATAGTCCTTTTAAAATTGCCTAATAGTCCATAGTAGTTGGAAGTTCTAAAAACCAACGCACCATCGCTGTAAGAGCTGCGTTCGTCCGTAAAACGACGGAAATTTCTGAAACCCCGTTCGTTTCAAATCGGTTTCGCTTGCCCTGCTGCACCGATTACATCGAATACAAGATCGAAACTAATGAAAAACTGTAGTCTAGATTATCTCATTCATGACTTCTTTGGTCTGCCACCAGCAGCCAGGCAGTTTTTTGTGTACGATTTTTTAAAGTTTTAATTTTTTTTTTTAATTCTTAAATAATATTTTTCAATATCTTTATTATTATTTTTATTTCAATATGGTTTTGGCAGCCCTGCTTTTTTCTCATTTTCTAATCGACCTTTATCATATGACACCATTCCCGTTCGTGTACTCGATGACGTAATTTTTTCGAAAAAAAACGCTGACTATTTCCATGGCAGCGCGGCTCCTGCCAAGAGGCGCACCGGCAGACCAGCTTTTTTAAGGTTTTCTAAGTGTCCATTATCACTAAAAAGTAGTTTCATCCGTGTACTCGATGACGTAGGGTTTACCTACCTCGTCTCCTAGTCTATCAGAAATATTCCATTTATTTGGATTTGGAAAACGAAGAAATGTTGACCCTGTGACAAAATACGGTTAGGGGTTGTCTGAGGGGTTATCCTTGCGATTTGGGAGGCGGGTATAGGTACCGCCGCCCCGGTAAAAATTATTGGATAACCAATAGGTAGATACCCCTGCCATAACCACCTCAAGTGGTTCGCTGCGTTTAGTGGCTTGAGAGGGGTGCCGGGTTTATGAGTGAGGTCCAGGTCTTAGCAGCGAATGCGTTTTCATTACCTACTACGTGACGGGCCGGATCGGCAGAGACTGGTTGAGGAAGTATTAATCTAGAACTCTCCAGCCGGATTATCTCAACCCATCGCCTTGAACCGCAGTGGGTGAGATGTATTCTTACGTTCGTCACTTCTGGACTCATTGGCCCACGGATTCCAACCCACCCCTCATACCCATTTCCTTCCCGAAACGTCATATCCTTCCTTTCCCTTCAAATACCCCACTACACAGCATCCCTAAAGATGACAAAGGCCCTCTATGTGATGCTAAAGTAAAAAAAATCCCACTTTATTATTGAAAGATTGAGATTACTTGAAATATGTTTGGGGAAACTCCAATAATGATCGAGGTTCTTCGAGTTTACAAGCAGCTTTATTTACGTATTATATTAAAGTTACAATTAATATTTAACTGGACCAGACGTCCGTACTATAAGGAGGCTCTAAATTATTCTAAAGCTCGGAACCCAAATGCTGTGGGAGCCCAGCGGTCGATCATGTAAGTACTATCGACTGCTTCCGTAACCGTTCGTGCATTAGACACGAACGACGATACATGACCCTCTTCTGATGTGTTACTTAGCTGACTCTGTTGAAACGCCTAAAAACTATCTATGCTAACGACAACTGTTTAAGAATATTGAAACTACACATATAATCCTATACACCACGTATTTCAAAGATCATTTATTGAATAGTTTTGTAATCGATAAAAGTTTAATACAAAAATCATGCAAATTGATCAAAAAAATGTATTTCTCTATTAATTAATAAGAATATATACATAGTATGTATATTTGTGGCACATTCCAGAGTGGAAGATACTCTCAGTATCACCCTGGTATAAGACCACCATACTCGAAATGTTTAGCCGTGTTTGGTAACCAGATCTGATTAGCCAGGTTCTTCTCCACCTTCCTCATCCCCAGTAGTCATTGCCCCTACAGTAATATACGAAACGTAACTCTCTCTCTTTCTATCTTCACTAACTTATATCTCCCTCTCAACTTCCGTTCTCTCAACACACTTTTTGTAACGCATTCACTAGCTTACTCCCCAAGTCAAGCTTGCGTAAAGAAGTTTTACTTCAAAAATGCAACTTGTGAAATTATGAATGCTTAACTGTGAATAAACTAAAAACTTTTTATATAATGAATAATAGATCACTTTGTTTAAACCACTATATTATAAACAATATCTACGTGTTTCGATAACAATTTTATCTTCATCAGGATATGTTAATTATATATATTATAACATATCCTGATGAAGATAACATTGTTATCGAAACATGTAGATATTGTTTATAATAAAGTGGTTTAAACAATGTGATCTATTATTAATTATATAATTAATGATGCCACAAAGTAATTTTGCGAAGTTTGTAAAAGTAAAAACTTTTTACTAAGTGAATTCCCAAAGAATTAGTATATTTCTATAATGATCGTAATTATAATATATTGTTTGGGGCAGCAAATATGATTACCTATCGCCAATCTCCTTTATCTGTCTTCTTTCATACTATTGCAACGTAAATTCCCCTAGCAACGCCAACGGCTCAATGTTAGGGGTAATGTAAAATGGTTATTTTTTTGATTTGTGGATATCATTTCTGAACAAAGACGTATCATTTTTCAAGCCAAAGCATTCGTAAATTAATATAGGACGAAAACCTAAACTTTGGGAGAAAATGGATGAAAGTTATTAATATTGGAAGATGATAACTTTTTCGCAATATCGCTTAAGTGTTGGTTTTAATGATCCCACGACAGGTACTTAACTATACTATGTCCGAATTATTAGGTTCAACTTTCCTGTCCAAGTTCTTCCTTAATTCCCCCAACATATAATATTGTGGGTTGCCGTAAATCACTCTTTCTTACACTTTAAATAGTGGTGAGACACACAAAATACGTATTACTGTTTCTTCCAAAGTGCTACTATTATGCGACGGGAATTGCGTTTCATTTTCTTTATATAAGTGAGGGAGATGTATTATAATGATTGTATGTTTCCTTTGGGGGGTGCAGACATACGTTCACTGTTTTCTTATTTTGGTCTGTTATTATTTGGTGTGTAAGAATGAGATGCAGCATTAAACGTTTAATAACGAAAGCAAAACCATCAGCGCAAAACCATTTAACATTTTTTAAATTTTTGAAATTCACTCACACTTCAATGTTATGCTTGTAACCATATTCCATACTTTCAAAATTATCGTCACGGCTAGTCGTTTTGATAGGGATCTATGGAGACGTCACGATGCGGTGCATGAGAGAGTTGCAAGAAAATTGTGTCTTTTTTCGCATGGAAGAAACATACCTACGTACATTTTAATTCTCACCTTTTGAAAGAGCTGTAGCTATTTTATTGTATTAACTTACGTACCTATATTTATTGCATTTATTGCCTTTTTTGCCGTTTCCGTACCATAACCGGTAATTATAAAAGTACACAATAGGTATTTTAGGACGATATTTAAAAAAAATGTAACATTCAATTACCCTATAATAAAACATAAAAGAGCGCGCACACCACTCAGTACAAACTGCACAGTGCACACGTCAGGGGTTGTCGGGGCGTGAAATGGCCGCGTGTACCCGGCCCTAACTCGACGTCGTCCAGCCCGGTGCGTCGCGGCGCTCCACGGTGTAGCGTCGGCGTCGCTGCGGTATTTTGACAGGAGACGTCATAAACATTCTGCTCCCAACGTCATTCACAATGGCCTTCCAACCGCCCATCGTTGCCATGATAATTTCATTAAAATATTGACGTTGATTATGATTATTATGTTTAATTTATGGTTTTGATGGGTCAGTATACACAACAATATGAAGGGCTGTTGACTTGTGTTTTGTTTAACGATTTATTTTAAATAAATAATAGAATAATGTGTTATGAATATATTACGAGTAGGAATATGGAATAAAAAATAAATATAATAATATCTATAATAATAATAATAAATTGATAAAATTAAACATATTTGGAAACTTTGACTAGCCAACTATGAATGGATCCTGTTTTATGCCAGTCAAATTGACAAATTTAATTCACATCATAATTTCATATTACATTGTTTAATTATATAACTTTATAGAACAAAAAAAATGTTAATTATGAATTCCTCATAGAAACTTTAGTCAAATATGCAATTTTGTAATTATAAGAAAAAGAATAAGCGAAGAGAAAAAAGAATATCTTAAAATACAAATTTAGTATCGAATGCTTATGTTTAACAATTGATATATTTGATATGTTGTTTAAATCGCTTGCAAAAATCGAGAATCAAGACATTCTTCAAGCGTGATTACAAAATATCGTAATTAATTATTATCGATTTTAACATCGCTTGCAAAGATCGAGAATCAAGACATTCTTCAAGCGTAATAAAAGTGTGCTTATGTTTAACAATATTCGAATGCTTTTAACAATAAATATATGCTTGGTTATTGAGATCGCTTGCAAAAATTGAGAATCAAAACATTCTTCAAGCGTGATAACAAAATATAATAATTAACGTGAATGACGTGTCCCCCAACTTTAGGAGCCGGCAAAGAAACTCAAAAGGATGTGATAAATGCATACTTATAAGAAGAGGCGCAGTTTAAACAAACATACAGATAACAACCCAATGTTGCGATTAAAATAACAGGCAATCAGCATCGTACAATTGGAAATGTATACTTATAAATTTATTTTAATAATAAAACATCGATCTTAGCTGACCAAGACTTGATGTCCGATTTATATTTAAAATAAGTTGTGTTCTGTGTTCTGTCTAATGGCCAGTGGAAATACATTATATAGCTTTGTTGCAATGAATCTAAAATTTCTTTTTCCAAATCTTATAAACTTACTGAAGGTTGAACACTATTGTTTCCAGATATGTACCTGCATTAAATTTTTGAAAGAGCATGTTATTAGTAGATTAATTTCTACATAATCTATCCTTCTACCGTTCTTGAAATAAAAACGAAACAAATGCTTTCTTTTTAATTCTCAAAAATTGCATTCACAGCGGCATCTTCTCGAGTACGTAATATTAAATGTAGAATTAGGACTTCACATTCCGTTATTTGAAAACCTTGCTATACAGTTTTTGCTATGGAAAGTTGCCTGAAAACTGTAAATATCAGCAATATTAAATTATCAAAGGTTATTATTGTAAAATAAAATATTTCAATTTGGAAGCGGGTACGGGTACCGCCGCTCTGGGAACCGTTTATTGGATAATCAACACCGTTGCCATAAGTCACGCCAAGTGGTTCGTAATGTTTGGTAACTTAACAGGGGTGCTCGGGTTCATGGAGTTAGGTGTGTTTAGGTTTTGGCCTACTATTGCATGTCGGGCCGGATCATTGCGGGAGACCTAAACAAGGCCTCTCCAGCCAAACTCTCTCGACCTATCACCCTGCACCGCAGTAGGAGGGATGGGTTCATACGTCTGTCATTCCTAGATATATTGACAACTATACCCACGTATACATTTTTCCTTCCCCGAACTCCCTCTCCTTTCTTTCCCTAAATAGACCCTCCACACATCATTTCCTAAGATGACCCGGATCCCTGGGGGGATTTTTCTCTCAGGGTCTCCAGTATGGAGCTAATGTAAAAAAATACGCAAACTTTAAAACAGAACATCAATTTGCAATGTCGCAAAATTATTGTTTTCATTTTTCACTTAATTAAGGAGAATTTCGTTATTATATATATTTGACCTCTTTGTCCCCAGCCGTGCAGAATGAACGCCAGCCACGGAACACCGCCACTATCCGACCTGAGGCTCTCAGAGACATGGGACAAGAGAGGGCGCTCAGAGAGGCTGCGGTAGCTGTCGGAGTTTTTGGGTGAGTAGACCTCTATCCTCTTATTATTTCCTTAAATAAATTTCCGTTAATTATTTTTAAAGATGTTCTTTGGTGAATAGTTAATATCAACATTTAAGGATCGCGGACAAAATAACAATATTGCAAATGATGTAGGTAATGTACATCTGAGTTTTTTGGATATGATTTTAGATTTTCTAGTATTACAGTGATTTAATTTTGGGGTAATACGCCGAGTTACGCTACCTCTTTATTTAGCCAACGTTTCGGACAGCGTGCACACATCCGCCCTGATGATGAACACTCCTAGATAGATTTTTTTGAATGGTTTGTGTTAAAGAAAATAGTAACATTATTTAACATAGGTACAAACTCGATATATTGATAAAAACATTTTGAAAACAATATTTTTAAAAATTAGATTTTTTTTAAATGTTTTTTTTTAAATTAGCTCCACATAAGAGGCCCTGAGGAAAAAAATCTCCCAGGACCTATGTCATTTTTGCGGATGCTATGTGGAGGGTCTTTTAAGGGAAAAAAGGGAAAGGAACTTCTGGGAAGAAATTTTTAAAACTTTTAAGAATTCAAAGAAAATGTTTGAGGGGTGGGTAGAAATCTGGGGGTCATTCTGTTCATGAGTGACGGACGTATTAATCCATCCCTCCCACTGAGGTGCAAGGCTACGGTTCCAGAGAGTCCGGCTGGAGGAGTCTAGGTTAGGTTTCCCTCAACCAGCCTTTCCCGATCCGGCATCCCACACGGGTATGGAAAACGCAATCTCCGCCAAGATCTACACACACCTCACCCCAGGAACCCGGGAACTAAGTCGCCAAGAAGGGAACCACTTGAGGAGACCTATAGCAGGGGTGTTGGTAATGCAATGGGCGGCGGTACCTATAACCGCCTCTCAAATTGAATTCAATTGTTGATTAATTTAGTGATATTTTTATCAACATTGATGATAGCATTGTTGTGATTGATTAACTTCCTTTCCTCTCCACTCCCAGTCCCTAGCGCATGTCTGTATTTCATGAGTTGTACTGTTTGTTTTATGTGACCTTCGCCGCTGTCTGATGATGATGTCTGGATGATGATGTGATGTGATGACGGAGAGCAGTAGATCTTTGACTGACACTTCCATCCCGGCTTACCTGATCTCCGCCATTGACTCCTCGCTGTCAGCAAGCCTAACGTAGGTCTATTTCATCATTAGTTTCACAATCCTCACCTCAATTCACTAAGCGATGACGAATGCATGACTGAAAAATGGATTAGATGTGTAAAACTTTCAAGGTTCTTCCCATCGTTTATATAGCATGATAATGTCTGCGCGTTGTAATGACGGGCCTAAGTCTTTTTAAACATTCATTTCTATATTTATAATATTGTGACATAGACCGGGCGCTAGAGGTAAGTTGAGTATGCAAAATATGAGGACCGAATTCCACCAATGGATTTGAGTTAAAAATGGTCAAAGATTAATAATGTGAATCTTGCCGGTCAATTTTTTGGTCTATTTTTTTTTACCCCCTCTACCCTTATTTGTAAAGGGAATGTATTGAGTACGCTTTTTATTGATTATTTCAGTTATAATTTATAGTTTTTTCTAATGGTAAGAATGAAAAAGAAAACGAAATAAAAAATATGATTTTATTACTTTTATTTTCGTTTTCTTTTTCATTCAAGGATACATCCTGACTTTTACCATTAGAATAAACTATATATTATAACTGAAATAATCAATTAAATGATATAATCGCCCTTGATTTAACCAATCTAATCCAGCTGCGAGTACCTACCCGTGATACAAGATTGATTGCGCCGTATTTTGTCCATGCGTCTACTAATAACTATTTCGAAAACTCACCAATCGAAAGGCTTCATAGACTCGGAAATAAATATAACTCAATCGATGTTTATCGCCATCAGTCAGTGTCGAAATTTAAATGTAGCATATTAGAATATTTACAATAGAATAATAAGTACAATAGTGCACTTAACCCAACATAGTTATATTCCGAAAAACACCTACCATATAGTGCTTAATAAAGGTTAGTAATTTATAAACAAATTTTACATTAACTATTCGTATTTATCGTCGTAATATTAATAACAAAATTACCTTAACTACTTAAACTTTAATTAATATTTTAATTTGATTAAAATAAGATACTCTGTTATATTTTATTATCGAATTCATTTCTACTTTCCGTGATTGTATACCCAACAATCTGACATTATTTGTTTATACCTTAAGTATTCTGTGGTAGCATTATAAATATAAAGTTTTTGGTCTTCTGAAATTGAATTCTTTAAGCAGAAACTCTGTCGTAAATGTAATTGGTTAAAATGGAATCGCTTTGAATAATAATTCTAGTGCGGTGCAAGTCGGTAGTGTGTATTTTTGTTTAATAAATCAACTTCGCCATGTATTCAACACGTAAAAATTATACATATATTAAGTACCCACACATTATTATTATTTGTTATATACTTATTATGCTATCTGTATCTCTTAAACTGATTTTTTTTTTCTGTCTCTTTATTGTATAATGCTATACTCTTTACCTACCATCTTTACTTCTGTGTACCATGTCTGAAACCTATTATGTTTTCTTTGTCATCTGAACACACCTGTATGCACTAAAATATAAAAAAATGTAAATGTATGTAAAAGCCCATAAGGGCGTTAATGATTAATAAAAATTAAATTAAAATTAAAAAATAATATCATGTACTCAATACATTTCCTTTACAGATAAGAGTAGAGGGGGTAAAAAAATGGACCAAAAAATTGACCGGCAAGATCCACATTATTAATCTTTGACCTTTTTTTAACTCAAATCCATTGGTGGAATTCGGTCCTCACTTGTTGCATACTCAACTACCTTCTAGCACCTGAACTAACACCCATATGATGCCAATACTACCTAGTCTGCAATACTATAAAAAATTTTATGTGAGTACCTCACAAGAGTCCTAGCTGCTCCCGTCTGGATTCAGTGAGCCTATGGCATACCCAATTGGGGTATTTTGCGAGGCTGAAGGTAGTAGGAGACGGGGAAGAGGACGGTAGAGAAGTACCTGGCTATTTAGATCTGGTCACCAAACACGGTTAAAGCCATTTTAAGCAACGTTTCAATTCTGAATGGTGGTCCACACCAGGGCGATACAGAGAGTATCTTCCGCTCTGGGATGTTCCGCAAATATAATATATAAGTATATAATATATTATATTAGTTAATTATGAAGTACAAATTAATCAAATAAAATTATTTGCCCACTCTGGGATTCAACCCCGCGACCTTCGGATTGCGAGTCAAGAGCCTTACCCTCTACCGCGGAGAGCGTCTCAGATGAGATATATATATACAATTGTTATTGCATTTGAAGAGAAAAATAAAAATGTCAAAAAATAAAAATAAATTGACAAATGTAAAAGGTAAAATAAAATAAACTTACCAAAATATGGGGAGGAAAAAAAAAAGTATTTTTCTCCATTATGCACTGTGTAACATGTAAAAATGTTGTTAGAAAAACAAATATTAAATTAACTAAACTAAATTTAAAAAATATAAACAAACAGCGACGCTGAAAAATAATTTACATATCTAAACATACTTAGTTTATATAATAAATCTTAATTGATTTAAAATTTAAACTTAAATAAGTAAAATGAAAATGTTCTTCGTTAGGAGGGGTAAAAATATTAACTAATTTTAAAAAAGATGTATTTTTCACGAAAACGTTTTAGAAATCATAACTAAGATTTTTTTTCTGAGCTACCATGGACATTGACATCAGTGAGACCTATATAAAAACTAAGAAAATAAATTTTTATTAATTAATATGATTTGATGCTTGTCTATACTTATTCATAAGTACTGCAATTATAATTTTTTTTATTGTAATACAGATTTCGAAGTACCTCGAAGAATTAAAATATATCCACAATTATTTTCTCAATACAAATTGAATTTGGGCGGGGGTAAATAGAATTATATAAATAAGTCATCTCAACGTGGCCTAACCACAGTTTGAAAATAGCCTTAAACGCCGAAATAACTGTCACACTACTATCTATCTTGTACATAAACTAGATGCTATGTATAATTGTATGTATAGATCCTAACTGCAACTAATCTTTTATTTTATGTATACGATACTGCCGCCATGAGTCGACCCACAGTCTCCTTCTTAACAATATCAAGGAGGATACGGTGTTTCTACTTTTGTCGTCAGAATTTCAATTAATCCAAAACATGGGAACACCTCAGCACAGGTTCGCCTAGTGAGGTGTTCACAAAATACTACTAGGTACTTACCTATATACGGTTACGGATCATTAACATTTTTTTTCCTTATTACTTAACTTGATATCTATGTATACCAATGTAATTATCTGTAATATGTATGTAAAATTATTAAAAAAAAAAATTAAAAATTAAAATACATGCAGACTTTATGATAACCTTTTAAATTTGATTTACATTGATTAAAAAAAATAATTGGGATTCTATGAATTAAACACAAAAACAATTAAAGTGGTGGTTTTAGGCAGTTATAAATTATTGCCAATTGTTTACTTACCTACCTTTGGCAATAACGCAGTGCTTCTAATCAACATAACGTATCAATTATATTATCAACCTCTAGAACTGTAGACAATAGGGCCAACAAGGAACAACAACAGAGAACAAAGCACACAGCACAAAACATCACAGAGGCGTAGCCATATTATAACAGTTGACTAGCACGCTTGATCAGCCAACCTTTAGTGGAGTGTGAAATCAAGGTACAAGGCTCTGTGAAACGGCACTGATGTGGACACCAGACACACTATGCTATACCTGTTCGTCTACACGTCTACATTAAGCCTCCAGACTGCAACATAAAGCCTTCAGCCCACAGCCTCCTTTCATGTTTCTCCCGTGAACCCCCCCTGAAGGCTTTGTCGCGTTTCGCAAAACTAGATACGGTGAGTTGTGCTGGGTAGAAGAGTCATGACTGAGGCTGTTTTTGGGTTATTTTAAGCCATCCACATCGAAAAAGATAACACACTGAATGATTACTTGTGTGTCTTGCTGGAAGAGTTTAGGAATAGTACAGGAAAAAATCGAAATCGGAATTCACGCCCCTTTATGGGAGGAGTTAAAAATACTTGAGAAAAAGCTTTTGGAAAGGTTGGAAAAGATATTTGAGTTTTTTTTACATGTTGATTTCGTAAAGGCCTGTAAAAAACATTAATTCCGTTTTTGCGCTTTGTTTATTGTAATAAAACGGAATTTTAAAGTTGATTTCACGAAAACAAGCGACGCGAAGCCTAAGCCTCCATTCGGAGGAGTAGTGACAGAAAATAGGGGCGGCTGCCAGTCGTTCTTCGGTGGACGGTATGTACGGCCTGTAAAAAACATCAATTCCTTTTTAATGCATTGTTAATTGTAATAAAACGGAATTTTCAAATTGATTTCACGAAAAAAAGCGGCGCCGAGCCTAACACGTCATTTCTCCGCTCCGGCCGGAGGAGTAGTGGAATAAGGGCGGCTGCCAGTCATTCTTCGGTGGACGGTATAAGGTTCACTTTGATATTACAAATTCGTCGACTGCCGTATTGTCGCCGTAATGTCAAAAATAACAACGCGAAAATGCATATTATATTTTATTTTGTGAGGTTCGGGCAAAAATTTCAATTTTTTTTGCGATTATCATAAAAGAAACTAAATTTGCCACATTAAACAACAAAACTATATTCGAAAAGAGGTTTATAAATAGGAGAGTTTGGACTTCATAGTATTTTTTATAGACATTATAATTTTTTTTTCTAGGCTTATTAAAAGACTTGACCGATAGTTTTAAGGGCCAAGATATATGTTCTACACGCAGTATTTAATTGAAGCATCTATAATAGGTAGGTACTTCTAAGCGATCAAATTTTCAAAACAAAAACGTATGATTTTGCATTATTTAGAATGGCTTCATCTTTTCAATTGTCGTTGAAATTAATAAAATTTAAAACGTATTAAATTTATGAATTCAAATAATAGATTAGTACAGTATCGCTTTTCAGCAAGTATATTTAAAATATTAACCGAATTCAAATCTGCAAAGCCAAATGAAACACCTAATTTTTTAAGTGAAACTTCTTTAGCGCCGTTAGTGACTTGAAATTTGGGTGAAACGGAAAAGCATCAAAACTCAGTTCTACATAAATAACCGGTTCTACTATATACAAGTCTCAGCGGCCAGAGAGACATTAAGCGAACTGGGATTCGAATCCTACGAAATCCAAAAAAAAAACATTTTTATTTTGTGAAATCAATGTCCAATCTTCAAACCACTTTAAAATAAACAGGCAAAAGAAAAGAAAGCGACATCTAGCGACTTTCTAGTTTCACTTCTACCGCGTGTGAATTACTCACTCTGATTTTTTTTAACATTAACTCCACACAGGAGGCCCTGACAAAAATTATTTCCCTCGGGGCCTATGTCATCTTTAAGGATGCTGTGTGGAGGGCCTTTTTTGAAAAGAAATGAAAAGTGTTATAGGAGGGAGAAAACACGGAGGCCGGTAAATCGTTCCACACCAGAGATGTTGATCGCCAAGAAAGAATCGTAGAAACGACCCGTTCTCATATGCAAAATGTCAACTGCATATATACAAATGTTGTTCGGCGTGTTTCCCGTCTGTGCACCGGTGCCGAATGAATCGATGACGCTAATTACTCGGAGCATCTCCTTTGAAATATCGGTAGAACAAAGACAGCATTCTCAACCGACGCCTGTACTAAAAATTACAAACTGTTTGTTAAGACAGGAGAATCTATCAAACGGACCGCCTGTTTCTGTACATATTCAAGTATCTTATCGGCCAGCGCAGCGCAGCGGTAAGACGCTTGACTCGCGCACCGAAGGTCGCGGGATCGAATCCCGGCGTGGCAAATAAATTTTATTTGATTAATTTCTGTTATATCACAATTTATTCATTTAAAATAATAAATAGTATATTTGCGGCACGTTCCAGAGTGGAAGATATTTTCTGTATCGCCCTGGTGGAAGACCACCATTCAGAATTGAAACGTTGCTTGAAACGGCATTAGCCGTGTTTGGTGACCAGATCTGAATAGCCAGGTACTTCCCCACCTTCCTCTTCCCTCTCTCCTTCCCCTCCCCACTACCCTCAGCCTCACAACATACCCCAATTGGGGATGCCATAGTCTTACTGGCTTCAGACGGGAGCAGTTGGGACTCTTGTGAGGTATTCATGTAAAAAAAAAAAATCTTGCTTTTATAACAAATAATAATATTAAATTGATAATTCAATTTTCTTTAGCTGTTTTCATTGGAAATAAGGAACATAAAAGATACTAGTGAGAATTTTCTTAGAATTGGATTCTTAAATATTACAACTACTAGGAAATAACTACTGTTTTTGTTAAAGTGACGCCTTGTGAATCCCCGGGACTGATATTCGTAAACACAGAGTAATTGTATTTTAGTAGTTGCTGTATTAAATACACATTTGTTTTGGGTGTCTGTCATTACACAATAAACGTGAACTGAAAAACGTGATTTAAAAACTAACATGTACATATTGTACATAAGAAGATACAGGTACACTTAACACCTTTTATGTGGATTTTTCTTCCACGTGCTTGATCTCCGTAGAACCCAAGTTTTGTTTTAAAAGGATGAAATTTAATTTTCCACTTTGCGTTTCACGGGTCGTTTCTTCCAAGCTCCTGGGCACCATCCTTATTCTTTCAAGATAGCTCTTTTGCAAATATTTTTCGATTCAGTGAGTTTTTGTAAGGGCATAGGTTAGTACTTTTCTGCAAATAAACAAGACACCTAGTTTCCTATCCATCACTCTATCCCCCCAGTGGTGGTTCAATAAGTTTCAATAAATTTTAGGGTTATGGAAGATGTAAACATTTGCTGAGTAACGCATTGAATGTAGGTAGCTACCAATTAACTAAAAAAAAATTTAAAATCGTAGTAGTTATGATAGATTGTTATAACACCTAGCACAACGTTGTCATTAAATCAGCGATCAGCATTACATTTGGTCCCATTTATTAAAAGGAATAAACAACAAAAATATACACATTCTAAGTGTGCCTTATATCACCCCGAACATAGGTAATAGACATACGAACGTCTCTAGACGTCGTAACAGACAGTCTAGAGACGTTCAAAATTAATGCAATACTTAGTTTTAGCCACCTTTATTGTTTAAAAAACAAGTTCTTGCTTTTCACCGTTCTTAGTTATAAAAAAATATTTGGTTAAAATTTACGCATCTATTACACAACAGTTGCCAATTCCGACGTTTGTTCTGCGATTTTTGGCATTCGATAGGTACTTACTATACTTTCAGCAAATGTTAAAAATGGTATTTTTTTTACAATATGACCTCTTTGCTTGTATTTTTTAGACTTGTTTAAAATCACTTATCATTTACATTTAAGTACCTACCCAACTCTGATGCCAACCATTCATATGTGAAGTCAGTAAGTAGATAGGTACTCTATTGAGTAGAGGGTAGGTGTCAAAGGGGTTAAAGCACCCTCACGTTTACAAGTCAGCAGACACTGAAGGGTTTAATGAGATATGAATTTACCAAAAAGACTCGTTTCAAAGAATCTAAATTCGAAGTAACAACAACCGACAACTCTTTGTCTGAAAATATTTTGCCACCTTTTCTAATAATAAAGAAGGTATCTTTCGAGATTTTCCCGTCAAAAGGTTTAAGAAGAGGTTAAAGATACGTAGGTAGGTCAACGGGGTGGAAATTATTGAGAATGTTGACAATTATTTAATTTATTTTTTTTGGGATAATATCGAAGCTCTACACAATTATGGGGCTGAGTTGCTGACTTATGACTGTTCATAAGTTTATTTCTTATTCCTTGAAGCAAGCAGTAATTTCACAATACATAACTAACTAATCATCATCCACAGTTTGGCCGCCACATAAATCTGGGTCAACACCCACTCCTTGCTACATTAATATATTTACAGGGTTTTAACAGACGTACTTGACTAACTTTAACCAGTGATTCTTGACATTATTAGCAGTAAAAACGTAAATAAAATGTTGGTCTCCGGTGACTTTTTGATGACTTTTGTTTTATTCAATATTTTTTTTATTCAAAATCAAACTTTTTTTTTCTTCCTCATGTCTTCACTGGTCACTCAGCCGAGTAAACGACCAACTCCTTACTCCGCCTCCAACTGTCCAATACCTAACATTTTGTATGTTTTTGTAGAAAAAAAGAACATCAAATATGTCACCTGGGACCAAAATTTTATTAACAACTAGCTGGTACCCGGCATTGCGTTGCTATGCCATTTAATAAAGAAATTGTTTCTCCCTGCGCGTCCTTTCCCATTCGTCCAGTTCACCTTCCTCCTCCCCTTCCCCTCTCGCGTTCCCACTCCTCCTCCACCTTCCTCTCCTCACTCTACTCCCCCCCTTCCCACGTCCCGCTAACCCCCCTCCCGAGTCCCCTTCCCCCCTCCCGTATTCACCTTCCCCCTCCCGCGGTCCTCCCTCCCGAGTTCCCCTCCCCCCTCCCAAGTTCCCCTCCACCCTCCCGGGCTCCCTTTCCTCCTCCCGAGTTCCCCTCCGCCCTCCCGGACTCCCTTCCCCCTCCTGCATTCCATACATTAATTCCCGATACATTCAGTTTTCAAACAACTCGCGTGCCACCTATTGTAATTTTTTAATACACATTTCGTGATGCCAGAGCTCGTATATGTTATTCTGATGAATTAGCTGTATTATTGTAAGGTTTAATTAAAATCCATTCAGTAGTTTTTGCGTGAAAGAGTAACAAACACACATAAATCCGTGTTTCGTTTATTATTATGGCTGTCCGATGGCATACGATCTAATGCCACTATGAACATTTTGACTAAATCATTGTTCTGATGAAAAAAACGTTTGCAGTTCTTGGACAATTCTTGGACGCCTTTTAACTTCCACATCTTGATTGCCCATAAAACGCTAACTTTTATATATATTTTTTTAAATTTAATATAAGTATGTTATTACTATAATTATACATTTTCAACAAATTTGTAATATGAATATAATAAAAGCTTTTCCTCACCATAAAGAGACAAGGCTCCTGTGTTTGGTGAGTGAATTCATGCTTAATTATGTTATTGATGTTATGATTTGAGTAAGTGAACATTTTGCCACTTATAACAATACATATGTAAGAGAAACTTGAGATATATCAATAAACAGATTTAAATTAAATGAAATGAAGGATTAATAATAGTAATGTACTCTTCCAGTTGTTTCAGGTATTTTTAAAATTTAATTTGAAATATATATATGTGATTTATATAATATATAAATTATATTAACTCCATACAATGTCAGGAAAAACTGGTTAAAGTAAGTTAAGTACATACATTAATTGTATATTGTATACATGCTCTTCTGTTATTCTGACCATTTACATGACTTTATTTGATTCACTTGATCGTGCCATATCTCCCTCGGGCGTCCCCGAAATTCTTCCACCGTTATTTTCTGCAATACATAAACTAAGCGTATTCATAACATAACAGCGGCATACAATAATACAGCGGCATACAATAATACACCCGCTGCCCCCTCCCCCCCCCCCGTCCAAGGATCGTCGTTCCCCCATGTGAATGCTATAGCTACGCCCTTGGAATATTTGATTGGTAATCATGACCAACATCCGTTAAATCCTACAGCTCAGCTATTATTAACAAAAACCTGCCACGTCTCCAGTAAGATTGTAAATTAGCATCAATTGATGTCATGTTTTTCCCTGATTGAAAACACTGGCATGTCACAGCATGCTCTACGTACTTTTAAGGTATCTCCGAACTCACCGCTCATCCTTCCAGCCGAATGAGTCCATTTCACGATGATGAATAACACGGCACGCTCAGTGGGAGCGGGGGCACTGGCAGGTCAGGCGGAAATCACCACCGTCAGACCTCAGCTTTGATGTTGGAAATTGTTGAATTTACACTCAGTTGATTCTACGCCAAACTCGACTCCGATTCGAAGCTTTCCAGAATCGAAATACCTGTAATGCTTTGCTGTGCCACGATCAAATTATTGTAAAATATAGTATTTTGGTAGTACAAAAATACGAATTTGCAAGATAAGGGGTAATATATGATTGGGAAATTTTGACTTTGAATAGATATTAGTTCGGTCCTCCCCAACCAGATAACTACAGAACCGTGGCAAAACAGAACGTAACAAAATAATAGGTTTGTTCGATTAGTGTTGGGTAGGTTGGGTTAGGTTAGGTTAGGTGAGTTTTTTCTTTGAACTTTCTCTGACAATCTCCGTGGTCGAGGGGTAAGGATATCGACTAGGAATCTGGGGGTCGCAGGGAAAAGTTTCATCGTACGCAAGTAACTTTATTAATCAAGTAATTGTATTTAATTAATTTGTAAAATTTGATGCGTCCAGAGTTGAAGGTACTCGCGGTATAAGTCCTGGTGTAAAACGAAAATTCAAAATTAAAACGTTGCTTGAAATGGCTTCAGCCGTGTTTGGCGACCAGATTTGAATAGCCAGGAACTTCTTCATCTTCTTCCCCTCCACGCTACCTTCAGCACCAAAATATTCTCCAATTGGTGAAGCCAGTCTCACTGGCTACAGAGATGTTAGGACTTTTGGGCGGTATTCACAAAAAAACAATATTTTATCTTGAAACCCCAAGAAATAGCCAATATTACCAAGTGTGTTCATCAAATCATCCAATCAAATTAATTATTTTTTCCAGCCCTCCAGTATCCCTCGCCCTTTTATCTCCGGGGCGCTACGCCCCGCTGCTGGGCGGCTCGGGCATGGGCCCCGCGCCCCCGCAGCCCTCCCCGCAGATCGCTCCCCATGACCCGCACAGGGCGCCGCCCTCCGCATCGCCATCGCCCTCCAGCCGGAGCAGGTCTCCGAGCAAAATTGATACAGGGGATGACGGTGAGTGATTTTGTGTTCTGGAAAATAATGAAAAGTGATGAAATTTCATGAAAAATTAAAACATTTTTCAAAAGTGATGAAAATTTATACAAAAATTATGAACATGGAAAATAGAAGAAATTTTATGAAAAGTGATGAAATATCATGAAAAGTAATGATATTTATAAAAATCATGAAATATCATGAAAGTAATGTTATTTATAAAAATGATGAATGTTGAAAAGATATGAAATTTATAGAACTGGTGATTTATTATTGGCAAGTGATGAAATTTCATGAAAAATTATGAAAAGTGATGAAAATATTTTTTTTACCACAGCTTCACACAAGAGGCCCCGATGAAAATAATTTCCATGAGGTCCTATTTCATCTTAGAACCCGCTGTGTGGAGGGTGAGAGCTGTGTTAAGAAAAGAAAGGAGAGGAACTTTTGGGAAAGAAATAGGTATGAGGAGTAGGTAGGAATCTGGGAGTCAGTGCGTTCAGGAGTAACGGACGTATGAATCCATTCTTCCAACTGCGTTGCAAGACGGTGAGTTGAGAGACTCTGGCTGGAGAGGATTAAAGACCTCCCTCAATCAGTCTCTCTCAATCCTGCCCACCACGCAGCAGGTGGGTAGACGCATTGACCGCCAAGACCTGGTCACACCTCACCCCATGAACCCGGGCACCCCTGCTAAGCTACTAAACATAACGAACCACTAAGGATGACCTATGACTGTGTTGGTTATCCAATAAATGTTTTCCGAGGCAGCGGGACCCTTTCCCCCCTCCCAAAATTAATGATGAATGTGGAAAATAATATAATTTCCGAAAAATTATGAAATTACATGAAAATTTGTGAAAGTTTGCGAAATTTCTCGATCGGTGAGCTCTGACATCGTGACAATTGCAAAGTTATTCCTGTTTGGAACTTTTAGGACTCTAAACACTTTGTGCGCTTCTCATGAGCTATGGAAAATTTAAATAATATGAAGTCGTTAGATTGTAAAAGAATATAAATGTGAAAAATAGTGTTTAAATATACTGAGAAAAATATATTTCCACGGGGAAACCGGGTAATAACTTTATTTCAAAATATAATTAAAAAGGCAGGGAACTGGACGATGGACTTTCATCAGAGCGAAACTGAACTGAAGAAGATAATATTGTGAAGGTACTTTCAAGTATTCGAAAATATTCTCCTAAAATTCTACCCTCCAACGTTTGAGGCTAAAATATAACAAATCCAAACAACCCTCACAGCCTAAACGCTAAACCGAAGCATTTACCCTTTACCACCCAAAACTCGAAGATACGCCGAGAAGAGATGGGCAAGGGGAGGGCGGAGGAAGAGGTGATCAGTTATGAATAAAGGATTATAGGGAAACACCTGAGCTGGATTAAAGGACTAGGACACTTTGCATCGCGTCCTAATGGTTCCCCGGGGACCGTGTTCCGCAGCCGGGATATCAAAGGCTTAAAGTGATTTTATCCGGAGCCTCGCGGTGGTATCATCGGCATTATATCGTTTGCCCTAAAGCTCATTTCTTACCTAGTAAACGTAAGGATAATTTGAAATGATGAGCGGGGCAAACGTGATACAAAGATAACGTATTAATGTTGCATTTATTAAAACCTAACCAATACAAAAATTTTTCTGCCGAACATTAGCTTTTGCAAAGATGAGCCTTTAAAATTCTGCTAAGATAAGCCTTGACAAAACAGAACATAGAAAAAAGGTTAGATTTGCTTAGGAAAAAAGGTTAGATTAGGTTAGGATATTCTCATACGCAGATGAAATTGCAATATTTTGCTCTGGCAAAAACTTTAAAACTAAACGTTTTATTCACATTAAACTACCAATATATATTTTTAAAACAATTATATGATCTTTAAGTCCACCTAAATGAATAACACCGTCGCACAAACCATTACAAATAGAAGAAAGAAACCTACAAATTAATAAAAATTAAGAAAAATACCTGGGATACTTATTGACTAACATCTGATATCTGATATTTAACAAGCATATCTCTATCTCTAAATATTATAAACTAGCTTTTGCCCCCGGCTTCGCTCGTATATTCGCTCTCCCCCCCCCCCCCCCCCCCCTTCCCCTTCCACCAATCAATCAACAATCTAATACGCGCCGTTTCGCATTCATAATATTAGTATAGCTGTTGGCTTAGGTCAAAATGTAGATTAGTACCTATTTTATATTTGTACACTAAATATTCATATAAGAATACTCATATTTGAATTTTTGCTATCAAAGAAATCTCCATAGTCACCTAAACAAATAACAAAATGACAGCCCACGTCAAACAATAACTTGCGGACAATAAACGCATAATAAATAATTTATCATCACATCTTATTCATAACACCCCATCTTATTCATAACTTACCAATATATAATATATAGATATAACGTATTTTATTTGCAAATAATGTAGCTTTCCATTTGTGAAAGAATTTTCAAAATTCAGTAAGTATTTTTTTAGTGAAAGAGTAACAAACTACCATACAAACATTCGCCTTTATAATATCTATAAGATATCTATAAGAAAAGATTAAAGTCCTTCGCCGCGTCTGTCTGTCAGGCTGTTCCTGATAAACTCGAAAACTATTGAACGGCTTTTCATGCGATTTTCTCCAATAGATAGAGAGATTCATGAGGAAGGTTTTGTGTAAATTGGTTGAAATGTAAAGGAAAATGTGTTTGGTGGACGAGTGGGCTGGCAAGCGGGCAGTGTGGATTTGATTTGTATGCAAATCTTCAGTTTTATGCTGAGGTTGATGAAATTTTGCACATGTGACCTTCATAACAAGAGGAAGGTTGCTGTCTACATTTGATTTTAAAAACTCTTTGTAAAGCCCGGGCATCATCCGGGACTTCAGCTAGGAGAAAACTAAAAGAAAAAAAAATCTATTAATGTTGATTTATTTCGTAGAATAGATCATCTTCTAACAATATAAGTAAAGAGAGGCTTATACGTTATCTTAATCCAGTCCCACCTAAGACATAGAAATATGTTGAAACCCACACAATATGTATTTAAACAATACACAAATAATGCTAAATAAAATTATTAAGAACTTCTCAATTCTAACCTAGACGAAAAAACTTTTCGAAAATTAGAAAATTGTGCGAATACAACATAAGCTTTTAAATCTACAAAACACAAAATGGGCTTACACACACGAACACCACTTTTAAAAAAACTTCACAAGTACACGAACACTACATAAATTAACATCATAAATTATATATTAGCATTAGATAATGTAAAAAACTAAAATTGGTAAAAGAAGCCGTAGATCACGACGGTATACACATTTACAACCTTCTTTTTAGCCAGCCTGAAAAAAAAATCTATATTTACGATAACAACATTGATTTATTTAGTTAGAAAGCGAAATATCTATATTTCTTTACCACAATATTTTTTTAAAATTCTTTAGGTTAGGTTAGATTTGCTTTCCTTCGATCTTTGCTTTAAGGTCTCTACTTTTCATCACTTTTCTTCAATGTTCTATTTTGACATGAAACCCTTATTACGATAACGTTTTTTATTCAGTCACAAACAGTAAAAATCCTTTTATATTAATTTAGATGACAGCATAGACGTAGATGTGACCAACCCCGAAGATGGTGCCGGCAGTTGGGCGGAGAGCGAAGCGCACCGAGGCGTCCCGGGACAGGGTGCGCAGGGCCAGCAGGGAGGCGCTGCGCTGGCCGGGGGCTACGAGGCCGCCCACGAGACCTCGGCCCGGCTGCTCTTCATGGCCGTCAAGTGGGCCAAGAATCTGCCTTCCTTCGCCAGCCTCGCATTCAGGGATCAGGTAATACAACACAACAACAAGATGGACACAACACAAAAATTCAAAGATACAAATATCCTGAATATATTTTAATTCTCCCTTCTACCGCCATAACAAGCGTAAAATATTGTGTGAGCGATGATGGTGAACTTATTTAGGCAGAAGATTGAACCCGTAAAGACCAGGTTAATAACGGATCAACTTAACCTTATTCCATTGAAAAAGAGCTATTTTTATCACATATAATATTAACGTAAATCTGGAGTACCCCGAGGCTTCCATTTAGGCCCAATCTTGTTTTCCAAATTTTTTAATTATGTCGCACAGACTATTCTGCAATTCAGGTCTCTTCTTATCGATATTTTCCTAAAGTTAACCACAGAAATATAACCTTTAAACTACTGTAATTCACTACAGATTACAAATGGACGCTGATAAGTATTATCATCAACATTTTCACAAAACGATTATCAACGATCTTGGAATCAAGTTTAGTGGTAGGCTGATTTTCCGTGCCAATTTTAAATTACCTGGAGCACTAGAACAAAACTAACACAGGGTTTCCTATGTGTTTTGAGCAGGTACCTACACTGTACAACGGGTGGACGCAAAAGAGTGTCACGATTATATCACACTTTAGGAAAAGTGTCTCAGGAACCGTCATACGTCAAAAACATTAACATAATTTTCTTTGCTAATGACTGCAACTACTGATCACTCCTACACAAACCCCCTCACTAAAAAACTTGTTTAAAATTTTACACAACTAATAAACAACAATTTACCATTAATGGTTGTTTCACAGTTGTGTAAAATATAAAACACGTTTACATTGCATTCTTTCGGTTAATCTGCAACGGATACTGTGTAGCGGTGATAGATGCAATTTGTATGCTCACCAAATGTTAGAAAATCATGATTTATATACCTAGCTTTAGATTTAGCTTTATGATTTTAGATTTATGTAGATTTGATTAGCTTTCAGTTTTTTTTCTAATTTTCGGTATCCTGCTTGCGAATTTACGTAAATCGCGTATTGCATAATTAGGGGTATTCTTGTGTGTCAAATATTGTCATGTATAATTTCAGGTGATTCTGCTAGAAGAAGCGTGGGCTGAGTTGTTCCTTCTGAACGCCATCCAGTGGTGCATGCCTCTGGAGCCCGGGGGCGCTCCTCTGTTCAGCTGGCAGGAGGCTGGTGCGGGTGCGCGGGATCTGCGCGTGCTGCAGGACACGCTTGCCAGGTACCGCGCCGTGTTGGTGGACCCGGCGGAGTTCGCCTGCATGAAGGCCATCGTGCTCTTCAGATCTGGTAAGCATATCAGTAAGGGTTTCACGAGAAAACATTTAAGAAATTGGTTCAATTGAATTCAACATGGTTCTTCGATTATTAGTCTCTCGATAACATTGATACCCCGATAATTAATTCGGACAGTCGGTCCCTCTTCCAGGTATATAATCCCTTACACATTGAACTCTGGAAATTGATTACCTGGAGAGATGGGATATTTTTTTTCTTCTCGATTCGGTTCCTCGTTGCTGAGGATCCTGATTCGTACTCCAATTTCCATAGTGGACAAGGCTCCTTTACTCTTCGCGATCCTGTTCTGAGTGGATAGTTGTGGACACCAGACGCCAGTGATACTTGTTCACTCCAGCACCTTAGTGACCTTCTTATGCTTCTTCTGCCTTCCACTTTTCCAGTGACTATGAGTTTCTCCAAGTTGGAGTCCTCGGTGTGGCGAGCAACGTGTCCAAAGTATATTAAGATACGTTGTAAGCAGATTAACTGAAAGCCTATTAAGGATGCCTAGCTCTTCCAAAATGGACATATTTGTCCGTGTGGCTGTCCATGGAATCATTTAATAATATTATAAGTATATAATAATTGAAATAATCATAACATTAGAACAATTTCCTCATGATTCCTCTGCTATTCACACGTTTGACCTTCAAACCTGCAACTAAATTGGGATCGCCAAATAATATTAAAATCATCAACTGCACCAGGATCAAATTAACAAAACCCAATTAAATTTTTCACGGATGCTGATATTTAAAAGTATTTATAAGTACCTACTTGAAAAAACTTACGAAAACCAGTTTTCCGGGTGACTAATTGTGATCAATTTGCGTGGGATCAATTTCCGCCGGGGATAAACTGGCAGAGGGATCAAATTTCCATAAAATCAATTGAAGAAATGTTGGGGAAGCAATTATCAGAAAGAAGGAGAAAAGTTAAGAAGATAACAATCAAACCTAACTTAACTTGACCAGAAATAACCTTACTTCATCATTTTTTCATATTCTGATTTGTCACTGTTCTGTTTTATCCAGTTATCATCAATAAAACAGCGGCGTTTGACGAATTAAAACCATCGTGTTATTTCATTGCTTTACTGAGACTGTAAGTGTTATTTCACCATCATCCTGATAGCTGTAAAAAGCTCTATTCATAGGATAACGTGTATTTTCCATTAACTATTTATTTATGTATAAAGTCCGAGTTTATTATTCGGTACTCGAACCCATGAATAATGGCTAGTGGCTACATACACATCGGATAAGTTAGATGAGTTTTATCTGTGTAACAAACCATCTAATTATTAAGCAGATTGATTAGTTCTTCGATCTCAAATACTTTCTCATGCTCGATCGCTTCGTCTAGTTAGTCAGTTTTTTCACCTCGCCACTCAGGCTTACAGATGTGATCCCTGGAAGGGATGACCCAGCTTTGATGACCGATATAAGGTCATGTCTTAGCTCTACAGAGCAAGTTGCTTCCCTATGAGTCCAAGTCAACTGTCTGGTTTTGGAGTTCAGCTAACCCATAGAGAAAAATACTCGTTGAAACCGTTTTGATAAATCAAAAGAATAAGGGAACAATTATGTTCCTTCGGGAGGACCGACACAGATGTAATCTGTTTCTCGGAGACACCGTAAAGCTATTGTTAAAGTTTATTATACTGTCTTGATATTATTGAACTGCCATGAGTACGTGTCATACTTGCAAATTCATTTTACCTATAATAAAGACGAGTACATTTATTTTACTTTCCCGTTATAATAGTTATTTTTTCAGCATTTCAAAAGGATGCGAATGATGCCATAATCCCTGAAAGAGAATAATTTTTTTTCAATCCCAGTTTCACGTCCATAATTGGCCATTCCCTTTGAAAAAATCACGTCTTCAAAAATCAAAACTTCAAGCAAAAAATGTAAGGTTTCTGATCCTACAATACTTATCTTTCCAGAAACCCGAGGTCTGAAAGAGCCCCTACAGATCGAACATCTTCAGGACCAAGCTCAGGTGATGTTACTTCAGCACGCGCGCGCTCTGGCCCCGGCACGCCCGGCGCGCTTCGGTCGCCTGCTGCTGCTACTACCCCTGCTGAGAACAGTGCCCGCTGCTCGATTAGAACGACTGTTCTTCGCCAAGACCATCGGTGCCACGCCGATGGAGAAGGTGCTATGCGACATGTATAAGAACTAACAAAAAGCTGGAATTCATTCTTCATAATTATTATACAGTGTGAAATTAATGAAGTAAAAATACCGAAAACCAACCTGATGAAGAATTGGGTTATGTTTTTTGTGTGATACGATGTGCAACAAAGTTTCAACTGTCTCGCGCAACTGCAATAATTGTGACTTCTCAATCGGGGAATGTTTTGAAGATGAAGCAAGTAGGAGAGTAGTGGAAAGGGGAAAGATGTAAGTAGTTAGATAAAGGTCCCTGGATATAAGTCAACATTAAAAAATGTTTAGATTTTGAATTGCGGTGTCCCCCAAGGCCGATGGTGAAGGCTTCGTCTAAAGAGATATGTGAGATGTATGGGCAAAATAGGGACGTGAGAAATCAAAAAGAGGACATTTTCTCCATATTGTTGCAACTATCAAAATGTATATGATGTAACTATAAAAATGGAAAAAATGTTAGTAGGTATCTACCTACGTTCATTTGTATTCTAAATAGTGAACATGCAAAATGAGATGAAATAATTGTACGAATATATTCATGAAATTCCTAACAAATGCAAACGTACGTACTAATGGTCTAATATTGTTATTTTTACGCTTTCTGAATAAAATAATTTCAGATCCTAATTAATTATTCGAATACAAATTTATGGCAATTTGTATCGGAACCATGTATTATTAAATTTATAACTAATAATAATTAATTTTAAAAACGATGATTGGTCTGCAGCATTTGTCGTATAACCTAAGTACCAATGTATTTAATTATTTTTTCTGTAAAATACCTAATAAGAGCGCTTTGCAGACTGCACCAACCATTTATTACGTAGGTACTTAATATTGTCATACCTAAGAATATTACATTAAATTATGACTAGCTAATAGTGTTAATTCTTCTAGTCGTCGTTTTAGGAAAACTTAAGAAAACGTGAACTTATTGTAAAATATCTAAAATTAATATGAACCATAGTAATTATTTGCGATTGTCCTGTTTTAGTTAAAGAATGTATAATCATTGAAAATAATACTATAACAACTCAATGAAGAGATAAAAAGATAACGGTTGCAACTGGGACTAGAATTTAGATCCTCTATTCTCTATTCACACAAATTTACTAGGACCTAGGACCTGGTTGAATATATACATATATTCTAATAAGAACTTTGCAATCATTCCAAAGATGGCAGCTTATTAACAAATATTGAAATACAATAATAATTTAGTATAAAATATATTAATAATTATTTCTATGAGATCGATAAAAATTACCGAATCTCATTAGGTCTCAGTAGATCAATTGGTAGAGTGTTGGTCCTGGTAAGTCTAGAGTGCAGAGGATCTGAGTTCAGGTCCTAGTTGAGACCGTAATCCTTTTATTTTCTCTCTATCTATTTTCATGTTTTCAATGGAAAAGTCCGTTGAATGTTAAAATAATTCATAATCTGGTCGTTCATAGATGACGGTAATTTAATTAGTTTAGGAAAAAAACCCTTTCATCTCGTTACGCTGTAAAAGAAAAATATTATTTATTTGTTCACCGTTCAATTCATCTTTAATAATATATTACAGCATAACCTGCAAAATAATATTTTTTCGTGAAATAATTAAAATACCGCCATCTATGAATGATCATATTACGAAGTATTATTTTTCATTTTACCCAAATTATTACTACAATAAGATAATCCTAATAATTTAAATAAGCAAACATCGTGGAAATGTGAAAATAATTATAAAGAAAAGTGTTAAGGTGTATTCAAACGACTTTTTTCAGTTTATGTACTTATACGAAATATTAATAATAAAAACAAGATGATTTGATATTTTGTTCACGGAATGACATCTATCGGCCTATTAAAACAACAATAAAAACGTGAAACTTGTATCGTGCAAAGAATATTATCAAATAATCAAATAATTAAAAAGTTCAGGCTAGTCACACTAAAAACTCAAAAAAATACATGATCTATTTAGATGAGCGAAAACTTCAATAATTATTTTGTAAAAAAAATATTTTATTTTTGACCAAAGTTCAACAAAGTTTTATACTGTACCGACATCTGTGTAATATGTTGAAAGTATTTGATCCAATACGCGAACCAAACATTTAAAGCAGGACTATAGCCCACATCAAAATAATTATAATATTGTGTTAATATTATTATTATGTTTTTCTAACGATTTTTTTTAGCAAAATTTATCAACGAATAATAATTTTCGACGGACTAAAAATAATGAAAAAAGCTGTTGAATATTTGTAAAATAACTATAAGGTTATTTTATTATCAAAGATTATTTTAATTATGTGTATGAAATAATAATATAAGATTGTTAATTTTCAGATTTTTTATAAAACCTAATATATTAATATTGTAAGTAATCATTATGTACACAATTTAATGTTTAAGAAAGTATAACGTCAATGTATTTGTGTATATCTGCTTTATGTCTGTCTGTAAATGTGTAGTCTTATGGAAAATAATAAATTAACATTGTCACAATTATATTGTTAATTTATTTGATTGAATATTGGTTATTGATTAAGGTCCGGTCTTCAAACAATAAAGCATGGGTAGTTTCAAAAAATTTAACAACTCATCAAATATTTGAAGTTAATTTTTACGTTCTGTGAAAGTTCTATTTAAGTTCTGTTATTATTTAAGTTTTATGAAGCAATTTGCTTAGAATGATATACTAACAGAACTTGCATAGAACTACAGAACGTGAAAATTAATATCTGATGAATTGTAAACATTTTTTTAAACAACCCATCCTAAGCTATTTCTATCAACATTTCGACCCTGGAAGGTGGTTTTTTACGAGGATGATGGGACACTAAAATATTATAGATACTTATCTGCGGTAAAGTATCTATAACTTTAGGTTATGGAGATAATTGATTGAAATTTCAACATAGGTAATAAATCTTCCTGCAGTAATCCTTCCTTATACAGCGATTTTTTCTATCGGGGAAATTGACAACAATAACTTTATCAGCCACTTGATAGTGCAAGAATAATAGGGACAGCTTTCAAATAAAACAACATCAACGCATTCTATTTTACATAATGGTTATTAATAGGCATTTTGATATTATTTTGTATTCAAAAAGTTTTATTTAAATCCGGAAGTTGTCTAGTATGTTCACAAAAATACAAATCTCAAGGTGTAAAAATACAAACCTCAAAAATCAAAAGCTCAAAGCTCAAATATTTTATTAAAAAGCTTAAATAACTTCAAACTTAATAACTTAAATCTAATACAAACGCCTAAAGAACTCAAACCTTATAGTCTCAAAGCTTAACAACTCATTAGCTTTAAAAGCAAAGCTAAGGTCAATGCTTGAAATTGGAAGCCCAAGGCAAAATTCGCTTACGCTTCTGGATATTCTCCTGATACGTAATCCTGTCACATTGGTTTACCACAATCAATCCTCAGGACACCTTATATTTTCATTTGAAAATATATTCAATATGTACCTGGTGCACATATTTGATGAATGGTATTTTTTTGTTTGTTTGTTTGTTTGTTAAAGCAATTCTAGGTTTTTAATGTCAAAAATACGAGGAGCCCAATATAACTGAGGAGGTTAAATAAATTTAGATTCATTTTACGCCTTCTTAATATAATTCTGCAATGTACGGAGCTCAAGAGTTGTGAGGATTGCATAAATAGAGTTTCTAGGCGTATATGAAAAAAAAATTATCTACCTCTTCATGTTCTTGTGCTCCTGGTAGATTTTCAATAATTTATAACTGAAAATTTTAATTATAACAAAAGCCAACATTGCTGATATATATATATATATCAGCAAACATTTTGCTCCATCTGTGGATTTTATTTTGTAAATTTTGCTTGAAATACGTCAACGTTTTTCTGGATAACGGTGGATATGTTTGTGGATTAAATGTGTGTATTAAATGCGTTCAATTATCACAACAACAAAAAACACCCTTTTTCAGCATTTCTGTACTACCCGTATATTTAGATAACTTAAAACTAAAATGCTTCCGGGTCTTTTCAAGCAATTTTCAATCATAATATATTTAAACAAATGTTCCAATGTCTGACCCTTGTGGGTTCCTAAACTATTCATCCGATTGCGATTCAAACTTTGGTGATTTTATTTGGGCATGCCTGCGATAGTGTGTATGTATAATGGGGAGCTCTGGCATTATAAAATTATTTCCTATCTATACCATTCATCCTACTGCGATGAAACTTTGGTGAGTTGTTGCGCACATGCCCGTGAAGGTTTTTATACATACGGGTAAGCGCTGGCGTTATGAAATTTGTATTAAAATTTTACAATAAGGGGGGTATGAATTGTTTGAAAAAAGTGTGTGTTTCATATTGTTAGCAGCAAGGAGTGAAGAAGGGAGGGGGAAAGGAATCCAGGAGGGGGAAGGGAACGCCGGAGTGGGGGAAAGCAGGTTGGTGGAACGGGAACTCGAGGGGGGAAAGGGGGGGGGGGAGGGAAACGAGGGGAGGAACGGGGACACATGGGAAAGTCTTTCTTTAAAAGACTTTGCAATGCATGCCGGGAACTCTCTAGTATTAAATAAAAATGGTTGAATTTTTGTATTTTTTTTAACTTAATGAGTAAAATCTCAAATTATAATATTAAATTAAATGAAGACAATATTAGCGAAACTCAATCGAAAATCTGAAAACAGAAAAATCAGAAAAATATATTGGTTCCACTGGGACTAATTAGAAATGGGTTCCATAGCTCAGTTGGTAGAGCTCTTGTCATGTCAACAAAGGGCCCTGGGTTCGAGTCCCAGTGGAAGCAATATCTGATTTTTCTGTTTCCAGATTTTCGATTGAGTTTAGCTAATATTGTCTTCATTTAATTAAAAATGGTTGATGTGTTGTTGTCTTATGCATATTTACAAAACATTGCTTTGAATTCCACACTAAACTGTTCAGCAGAAAGCAATTGCCTGGTATTGCATGCGGGCCATGGGGCTATGTTCTTAGACTTAGGGGAACAAGGAACAAGCAATATAGCTCTATAACTGGTGTCAGGTAGCGGACATATCACGGGCAGAGTCGTTAATAATCAAGGTGCAACCCATCATTACCACAGCCCATAAAGCGGATACCAGACTAATATGACTCATAAACTGAATGTATACAACTGTAGAGGATGCAGAACTGCATCACTTTCGGACCATGATTCTGATTAGGTATTCAAAATTTTGGCTCTTTTTGGTACCAATGATAAGGAAACGGATAAAGATATTGAATCATAATATGTGAGCCTTAGGTGTGTAAATAACCTTAAACTCGCTGGTACCCTAAAAATATTTAGTTAATGAATCTACTCGCGGATAAACATATACCAACAGAATGGCAATCAGCGGTCTAAATCATAGGATCTCAACGTGGGCGATAACGCCCCTTGGGGGCGTATCAGACCTTCAGGGGGGCGGTAGAAGTCCAAAAGAAAATTAGCATTTCAGACTTTCAGGGGGGCGGTAGGAGACCCAGAGAAACCCATCCCACCTTGCTCCATCCCATCCCATTTTAGGGGCCATTCTCCGTCGTGGCATCCCGTTACGCCCCCTCAATGTACACAAAAGACACTAACCTTATAGGGGGCCTTTTGGTTATTTTACACACAACATAGTGCCTAGTAACAGTAATAATATTTTATGACGGAAACCGATTAGGTTATCATGTTGATCTGGAGCGAGTAAAATACACAAATATTCAGAATTGCTGCTCTTGCCATTGTAAAATTTGAATAATTCATATTCGTATTCAAAAGGACATATCAGCGACATCTGTTGTGTGGTGGTCTATTCGCAGCAAACTGGTACATATCACTGAAAACACATAGAGACCGTCATACAACCACTTGGTGATATAAGCATTAAACGTAATTGTCGAAGAATGGAAGGAAGGAATGAATAGTAATAAATTTATCTTAGCAATATTTTTGGATTTTCAAAGGGCATTCGAAACTATAGATTGAGAAATACTAATAAGAAAACTTAAAGAAATTGGTTTCTCATCTATAACCATTAAATTAATAGAAGAGTATTTGAAAGACAGAAAACAGGTAACAAAAATAAATAATCAATTTTCAAAACCAATGGAAAATAAGTTAGGAGTACCGCAGGGATCGGTCCTTGGACCCCTATTGTTCATACTCTATATTAATGACATGGTGAAAAAAATGCAAAGTACGATTTTTTGCCGATGATACACTTATATACTAAATTGGAGATAACTATGAAGAACTAATAAATATTTTAAATAATGAACTAAATGATGTATCAAGATGGTTAAAAGTAAATTAGCTTAAATTAAATATAAAAAATAAAAACAAAATGTATGGTGATTGGATAGAAGAAGACATCCAGTGAAAGCAAAATTAAAATTGATGGTGAAATTTTTGAAAATGTAACTGAAATGAAATACTTAGGAGTTATATTAGATTCCAAACTAAACTTCAACAGACATGCTGAATATACCCAAAAGAAAATTGGCAAAAAGATATCTTTTTTGGGAAGAATTCGGCCTAAAATTTCTGGGAAAACCGCCATCACCATTTACAATTCAATTCTTGCTCCACACTTCAACTACTGTTCAAGTATCCTTTTCCTGTGTAATGAAAGAGAACAGAGTAAGTTTCAAATTCTCCAAAACAGAGCAATGATAATAATACTCCGAAGAAATAGATTTTCGAAAATAAATGAAATGTTAAAGGAACTTAATTGGTTAACAGTGAAACAAATGCTGATCTTGAACACGTTGATATTTATTCACAAAATATTAAACAACATATTACCAAAATACTTCCTCAAATAAAATCGTATACAATAAGGACATTCACGACATGACACGAGGACGTGCAAGGAAATAAGATTAAACAAAAAGGACAAAACGAATACGCAAAACAGTTTGCTATACAAAGGAATTAAGTTATATAACACACTACCAGAAACTCTAAAGTCCTCACCAATTGAAAAGTTCAAGATGTATTGTAGGAGCTACATAAAACAAGAAAAAATATAGTGAATTTGAAATATTATAATTAATTAGCTGAAATATAAAATATTATAATTAATTAGAAATTTGTAACCTTAAATGTACAAATTACTAAAATAAAATTCAAATAAAAAAAATAAAAAAATATTTTTAATTTATTATCGAGATAAAAAAAAAATTATGATGCCTAAACAGATATCAAACTACAAAACAGCAGATAATCGACATGCATGGAGGACAGCGAATGACAAAATTACACACAATTAACGATAATGGAGAAATTGAATTAAATGACAATTTTGCATCCGAAATTATTTTAGGAATTACAACTTCAGATGCACATGTATTGGACTGTAAATTCTTTAAACGGATTTTTTTTTTCGTTATTTGTTTTTGGGGTGTTATGCCATGTTGCTCTACCTCCTTCTTTAGCCAACGTTTCGGACAACATTACAGTGTCCATTGTCCATCATCACATGGCATAACACCCCAAAAATGAATAACGAAAATACTTTTGGCAGTGAAAACCCAAATCATATCGAAACGTAAAGGTGTTTGCCGGAATATATAGGGAGAAAAGAAGAAGGTGTTGAGGGAAAATGGGATGACCAATCACTTACCACTATATCTCTGCGACGGAGCACACAATACAAATCACAATATAAGTTCCAAGATAGTCGAATTCCTTTTTTTATTCACACTAGCACCGCACACAGGAGACCTTGGGGAAATAATTTCTTCTTCTTTGGAGAATTACGTCTTCTTTGGGGATGGTATGTGGATGTTCTTTTTATAAACGGAAGGAGAGAAAGTTTTGGAAGGAAAAAGTTATGTTGTGGGTAGGATGTCTTCAATTTGGGAGGCGGGAATAGGTACCGCCGCCCTGGGAACCTTTATTGGATAAACAACACCTCTGCCATAGGTCATCCCAAGTGGTTCGCTACGTTTTGTGATTTAGCAGGGGTGCCCGGGTTCATGGGGTGAGGTTTGTCTAGGTCTTGGAGGCGGATGACCAGGACACACTGAAACCCAGATTCCTACCCAGACCTTAAACCCTTTTCCTTTCCAGGACTCTCCTCTCCTTCCTTTCCTTAAAAAAAACCTCCACACAGCATCCCCAAAGATGACATAGGCTCAGAGGGAAATTATTTTCCTCAGGATCTCCTGTGTGGAGTTCATGTACAAAAAAAAGGATTCGGGGGGGGGGGGGTAAGTGTGTCCAGGAGTTACGTAACCGTCGCTCTGGGGTGCAAGACGATGTTCCGAGAGAGTCCCATTGGAGAAATCAAAAGGTCTCTCTCAACAAGCCTCAACGACACTAACAACTCGCTCCCAAGGTAGTCCGAATCCTTCTGTTTTAAAAACATTACAAAACACTCAAACTTGCACTATTTTCTTGGAATTGTTGTCCTTATTTAAAATGGTTTTCCAGCAAGGTGATAGTTATATAATTGACATCCCAGTATATGTAAATCAACCGTATTCTCATTTCAAGACCAAATAGACATCAAACTACAAAATCGCGTAAGTGCTCAGTGTTACTACAATTAACAATATCTATATGGAAACATGCACGTTGTCGTGGGTCAAGTTCGTGGGACCGAATATTGATATATTGATGTGTGTTTTATGGCGGAGACCTATAGCGTAGGGATTGTCATAACCTCACAAAATCCTTAATATTTACTTTACCAACTCCGCAAGGGACCTGCAGGTGAACACATAATGCAACCATCTATTAAGATGGTTGCATTATGATCTATTAGATATATATATATATCGGCAGTCTAGCATCATGGCGGTTGTGATGACGTCACATAGATTCCAGGGGGTTTTACCTGCAGTTCGGAACTCGACAGTTGTCTGAGTGACCGAGTGCTTAGATCGCGGTGATCTTGGAAGACGGGGATTGCCGTGGTCGGTGAATTCATAAAGTTATTCTCCCCTTCCCCATAGGGACTTACAGTTATGATATGTGACCGTGTGTTGACCTAGAATTGTAGGTGGTCTATAAATGTGGTGAGTGAGATGACGTCACACGGGTTCAATGCATCCATGCACTCCTTCATGATATTATGTGTTTTCAATATGACCATGTGTTGACATAATTTTTTCAATGCGATACTGATGACGTCACACATTTTTAATACACCCACCCCTTCAAGATATGACGTTGTCAATGCGTATCAAGATATTCTGTTAGTTATATTAAACGAGGAGGGTAATGGCGTCTCACAGTTCCACGGGGACACGCCCTTATATACCATGGATATGATTTTTTTTACATGAGCTCCACACAGGAGACCCTGAGGAAAATATTTTCCCTTAGGGCCTATGTCATCTTTGGGGATGCTGTGTGGAGGGTTTTTTTTAGGAAAGGAAAGAGAGGAGAGTTCTGGAAAGGAAAAGGGTTTAAGGAGTGGGTAAGAATCTGGGGTTCAGTGTGTCCCAGTCATCCGCCTCCAAGACCTAGACAAACCTCACCCCATGAACCCGGGCACCCCTGCTAAATCACCAAACGTAGCGAACAACTTGGGGCGAACATTCCCGAATCCCAAATTCGGAGGCGGGAATGTTTCTAATATAATATGACCGTGTGTTTGTTTACCTAGAAAATTTATTAGCCTATCATCACGGGGAGTGCGATGACGTCACATGAAGTCCGCTACCCCACGGCGGGCTTTGCAAGAGTTGTTCCTGGCGTCTTCTCCGCATAACACCGCGGGACATTCAAGAGGTGACCGGGTGCTGACCTAGATTTGGCGATGGCCTAGCATCGCCGGGAATGTGGCACCAACAAGGTTGCGTTACGTCACGAATAACTGCAGGGATTTTGAAAATTATTCCGATGCAATTTGGGGTACGAGAGTTCGTTCCAGCAGCACCATGTGACGGCCGGAGTAGCGCAGCGGTAAGGCGCTTGACTCGCACACCGAAGGTCGCGGGATCGAATCCAAATAAATTTTATTTGATTAATTTGTGTTATTTCACAATTTATTCATTTAAAATAATATATAGAATATTTGCGGCACGTTCCAGAGTGGAAGATACTCTCTGTATCGCCCTGGTGTAAGACCACCATTCACGTTGCGTGAAATGGCATTAGCCGTGTTTAGTGACCAGATCTGAATAGCCAGGTACTTCCCCACCTTCCTCTTCCCTATCTCCTTTCCCTCCCCACTAGCTTCAGCCTTACAACATACCCCAATTGGGGATGCCATAGTCTCACTGGCTCCAGACGGGAGCAGTTGGGACTCTTGTGGAGTCGGATTCTTAAATTCCAACCATAAAGTCGCTAGGGTATTAATACTGTCAGATTACCAGACATGTGTATGACGTACGAGGCGTACCTGACTTACCAAACAAAATACTTGATAAAATAAAATGTTTATATCATAATAAGGAACACCAGTGAAAAATATTATGGCTTTAAAAAAATATTTTCAAATAGACCAATAAACGCTGATTCTGAATATATAATTTTTTTTAAATAATATTAAACGTACACTTTTAAAAAAAATATTAAAAAGTGCATTTTTAATATTCTCGTTAAAACACAGCGTCAAGTTGGTATGCTGTGTGGTGACGTCACGATGGAAGATTCACCAGGTAATGACATTTTCAAGTTGTTTTAAAGTGTATGGGGCAAGCCGTTCAAACACAACATTTCGTGTTTTTTATTTGGTTTATTTACATACTAGAGATTTAGACATATAATAGTTGTTGTGTTTATTGAAACATTATTTAGGCTTTCACAATTAAAATTATTAATAAATTAATATTTGCGGACAATCTGACATTCCCTGGATAATGTTTTTCAAACGGACTATGTTACTGCTGGAATAAAAACTTCTAAGTACATAAATCATCTTATTAGTTGTTTTGAAAGTCGTAGTAAGCTGTATTTTTTTTTTATAATCTACAGTAAATGTGGCCTATTTGAGGTTAAAGTCGTGTCAATTTTGACCTTTTGTTTACCTACCATAAAATCGATCGTATTTTCGAATTGGTTTATTATCAACGGCTTTTTATTCAAGTCATGATCAGTGTATTATAAATACCAGTGTTTTTGTATGTGTTATACATAATACAATGTATTATATTAAATCAACACTCACACCTGAACACAAAATTCGACGGCTTACGATGTCATTTGTATTTGCAACGAAAAAGATGATTAATGAGATAAGTTTTTAGATTTTCACGGCCAAAAGCATTTTTGTTGTTAGTTTTTGGGGTGTTATGCCGTGTTGCGCTACCTCCTTCTATAGCCGACGTTTCGGACAGCGTTACAGTGTCCATTATCAGGGCAGATCCGGTAGATCCGAAGATGTGTAAGCGCAGCGTCACTGTAACGCAGCGTTACAGTGACGCTGCGCTTTCACTTAAATCGCAGTTCCCTTTTTACTGTAATACCTACCAGCTCGTAGTGGATTGAAGCTGGCGACACGGTATCGCTTCCAAGTAAATAATCACACACTCTACACTAACAATTACACATCGTCGGATCTACCGGATCTGCCCCGATGATGGACACTGTAACGCTGTCCGAAACGTCGGCTATAGAAGGAGGTAGCGCAACACGGCATAACACCCCAAAAACTAACAAAAAAAGATGATTAATTGTTATTGTATTGCACTTTGGTACAATACAATAACAGTAGCGATGAGATGTTGACATTTTACCTAATGTTTTTCTATATTAAAAGCAGTTAATCTTGAATAAAAAACGCCTCGACTTTTCACTCCTTAAGTCATTCGTCAATCGATTTTTCAATATAAAATGTTTAAAATGACAGCACCTGTTGAAAGTGAATAAAACTATCGATAACGTGATGACGTCACACGATGAACCATAGATATGGTGGTTTTCGAGGGATCTTAAAAATCAAAACTTTGAAAATTATTTTAAATATTAAAACTAACTCTAAAAATAAAAAAATATGCAGTTATTTAAGTTAGAGGGTCATTATTCATAAAAAGTTAATTATAAAGTAAGTAAATAAATATTTGAGCAGCACCCTGTGTGCTTGTTGGGGCCGGCCAGGGGGGTATAACTCCGTCAGTTTTTGTAACCCGGTCACGTGATCATGACGACGTCATAGTAATGACTACCAATAGGAATCTTACAATTTCCATAGAAAAACTTTTGAGAACTGAGTGGTATATACGGTGGGATATCTATGGTATTATATGTCAAATAGCACGTTGGCCGAAACAATCCGAACATTCAAAACAACGAAATATTTTGAAAAAATGCTTCCTAAATATCGTTTCAGTGTCGAAGGCTGTGAGGATAGTGTTTCAGTTCGACACAGAGTACATAACTTCGAAAATAATGAGAGTCGTTATGGGAATGGGCGTTGAGAATCGGCAGATCTGACTTGCTTATCCGATTTTGGGAAGTTGTGGTTATGTTTGGTTCCCATTTCACTAATAACTGCAAAAATTCCAATGGCACGTTAAAAAAAGACGCTTTGCCGACCCTTAATCTTCATGGAATCGGAACACATCGGGGTTTACCTAAAGAAAACGTAAACGATCGTAGGATACCAAAATACAGGTGCGAATCTTTTGTTTGTTCAGTGTTCCTAATATACTTTGTAACTTTTCCTTAACTTCACCTAAAAATTGTATCTATTTTCATTTTTAGACTATCCATATTCTACCTGGAGTGTCCAGCACGAATGGTGCCGTCCAAGACCACAATTACAGTTTAAAAGGTATAAAGTCTTCTCTATACTCTATATGGCATCAACCTATTTTATTCATAGAGATAGATGCTGATTCACTGAGTCTTTCTTATTATAAAGATATTCAATACATTTATTATTTCTTCAAACACAGCAATTCCATTATTATTAAGATATTTAATATGACAGGCGCGTATCCGAGACGCGTGGTCGTTGTTCTTAATTTATTTTCTCTTTTATACTCTGCAGTGGTAGGATATAGTTCATAGGATGAGGCTGGGTAATTTAATGAATTTTTTTTTGTTTCAGAACCAAACGTGTTCTACCTGGGCCGAGTACCGTGCGTTTTGCTGCCAAAAAAGTAGTGGAAGATTATGCAGGTATACATCTGGATTTATATTTCATTAAAGGAGATAATATTATATGTTTTGCCTGCGAACTTTGGTTAATGTGATGAATATGTTTATTTCAGAACCAAACGTATTCCCTGGGCTGAGCAGCGTACCGTGTGTGAATTGCACTCTGTTATTACATTGTCTTCAGACCTCTGCAGCCATTCTCGGTCAACCATTGCCTTAGCCGCAGTAAGACGCATAGATTCATACATCCATCACTATTGAACATATTGACCCCCAGATTCCTAACTACCCCTCTGTACATTTTTCCTTCTCAAAACTTCCTCCCTTTCCTTTTCCTAAAAAGACTCCACACCGCATCCCTAAAGATGACATAGGCCCCGAGAGAATTTTTTCCTCAAGGCCTCCCATGTGGGCTAAAAATCTATCCAAACACTTCCTTTTCTATTATTATTACTCATATTTTCATTAATTATCATTAAGTTCCTTCTAAATGTGTTTGCACATGATTGTATTTCCGTTTTTTTGTGTTATTCTGTATAAAGCAATAAAATACTACATGCAATTATGAGTTTTTCATTTTATTTTTAAAATAATTTTTAGGCTAATGTTTTGGGTAGGTACTGATATTGTCCAAGGTAGTATCTTTTTTCTTTTTTTTTTTTTACTTTCCTCTATCCTTGTCGATGGTCCGTGACGTCATAATCGCGGAATGAGCATTATTTATGGTCAAATAGTGTTGACACCCGTTCCATACAAAAAGCCCGAAGATATCGATCTAGGTATTAGTTCATTTATGGGGCCGGCTGTAGAGCTGTAGAGGCGCAGACTCAGTATGGCCGACCCACGCCTCGCGCATGCCCGCTCGTGCCACTTTCCCGTTGGGTAGGTACCTACTCATACGGAGGAGTCACTATGCTCGCCACTTACCTGCCAGCCTACCTACTACACCTGTACATCGCAGAGCTGTGATTCTCAAAGTAAGGGATATCGCCCCCCTCGTACTTGGGGGCGCTGTTTAGGCCTAGGGGACGGTGTATAAAGGACATTGGGCAGAAGGGAGTGGCGAGGTTAATAATCATAATATTTAAACACTCACTGGTTTTTTTATTCGAGAAGATCTGACTATTGACATTTTTAGATATTTAAGTAAAGTCCATTTTCATTGCACCAAATTAACAATTCGTTCAAATTATTTTACTAATTCTAAAAACTTTTAAATTATCAGCAAAAAGTAAGATGGATATATTATGAAATATTTTTTAATATCATTTATAAACAAGATTGGACCAAGGTCTGAACCCTGAGGAACTCCACTTGTTGCATAATTTTTTTTCCGACAGGGAGGATTTTATTTTTACAATATGTTGTCCAACAGTAAGATTGCTCTTAAGGGGGTATTCTTGTCTAGAAATAAACATTTTTGTTCATATTTCCATAGTCAAAAATATCTACTGAAAAAGATTTTTCGAAATTAGAATTATTTACAACCATTTTGGTGTCGCGGTTTGAATGAAATCTAACCAGAATCTAATTAGAACAAAACTGTAAACGCATTTTTCTCGAAACTACTTTTTTCGAGACGGTTGACACAATATCTCTAGTTCTACTGAACCAATTTAATTGAAATTTGGTGTGAACCTTCCCTATACAATACTCTATCGCCCCTACCAGAAATATAACAAAATTTAAATTTTTACTGTTTTTAAAAAATTCGTAAAAGTAAAAAGAACCTGGTAAAAAAATGCCTTTTATATCAAAACGCCGCCATTTTGCGAATGTTCCGTGGTACGGGCCATAGCAGCATTTGTTTGCATTAAGAATTATATATATATTTTTCTATGATTACTAGGAGGGTTACAATGGTGTCAACTAGGACGCGCCATTTTTTGGAGACCCCCCACCTCCTGCAACTTTTTGTATTTTTATTTATTTCGTTTAATTTTTTTTATAGATTCTTCAAAGTTTAATAAATATTTGGTAATATAATGGTTATTAAAAATATTATTTGTTTTTTATTGCACCTGAAAAAATACCTATAATTCATGCTTCTAGACTAGAATACCCCCTTAAGGCGATCCAATAGTCCAGGAAAAATCGAAATCGGATTTCACGCCCTTTATGGGAGGAGTTTAAAAATACTTGAGAAAAAGCTCTCGGAAAGGTTGGAATAGGTATTTGAGAAAAAAAATTTCATAGGTAAAATTTCGTTAAGTCCTGCAAAAAACAATAATTCCTTTTTTACGCATTGTTTTTTGTAATAAAAAGGAAATTTAAAATTGATTTCACGAAAGCAAGCGGCGTGGAGCCACACGTCTATTTCCCGCTATGGCCGGGGCGGCGGGGCGTGACTGATACGAAAATACGAAATGGTTGTGCCCAGTGGATGGTTCTTGTGCCCATGCCATAAGGGTCACTTCAAGATCCAAATTCGTAGAGTGCGGGCCGTATTGATTGATGTTAAAAATAACAACGAGAAAATGCATGCTTTATTTTATTTTGTGAAGTTCGAAATTATTATGAAAAAAACTGAATTTGCCACATTATACAATAAAATCATGTCCGAAAGTGGGTTTATTAGTAGGAGAGTTTGCACGTAAAAGTATTTTTATATACCTAATACTTTATTTTTTTCTAGGTTTTTTAAAAGACTTATAAAAAAAATGACCGATATTTTTAGGGCCAAGATATGTTCTACACGCAGTATTTAATTGAAGCATCTATAATACTTCTAAGCGATCAATTTTTCAAAACAAAAAACATATGATTTTGTATGATTTTGCATTATTTAGTATGACTTCATGAGGCTAACATTTATTATTGCCAAGTATTTAAGCAAGCTTTTCTAATTTTCAAATAAGAATTTCATGGAAAACTGTATCAAAGGCTTTTTTTAAATTAATTCTATAAACAATAGGCAGTGTATATGGCAGAAAAGTTAAATTCATCTCTGGCAATTTCAGTCATGGACTACCTCTGACTAAACTAAAACCTAAACACAGTCGATAAGTATGTAAGTTTGGGAATCTCTCTTGAACACTGCACATCGTAGAAGTTCTTTATTACGCTACCAGTGTGGTGCCATCCACCGTTCAGAGACGGGCTGGCTCGGCGTGGTGTGGCCCCGCTCCCCGGGCCCCGGTACTCCGGTAGGTACCTGCCGGCCCGGCCCAACTGCGCTACCAACTACCACGGTACCAGCGCAGAATTGTAACGGTTCAGCGTTCCTCGTTCCTCGCCCGCGCTGTCTTCAACAACTGCTGTCGCGCTTCGCGGATGGACGGATAAGGCGATTTGTTTACTGAGCGAGAAGCAGGAGATTAATAATGGCTGGTGAAAACTTAGGAAAAAGTCAATTTGATAAAATATAATCTGTCAAGTAAGAGTAGAAAATATTAAAAGTGGAACTACAAAATTTGTAGGCTGGCAACACCAAATATTATTTTAAAGCGAAATGACACTGAATATATAGAACACTGTAAATCACATTTTAAAAAACCTTTTTTTTTTCTTAAAGTAAAAAAAGTTTAATTCAAAAACCACTGTTGTTTAGGTACCTTTTTAATGACATTAATTTGATTAAATGGTGTTTTGCAAAGTGTTTTTGCTTTCATTTAATTTAATATAAATTTGAATTTAACAATAGGTAGAAAGGAAGAATCACCAATGGTGAGTTTAGTTACACTACTTTTATATCTGAATGAGTTAAATGTGTAAGTGTACTGCTACTATCCTACTTTATCATATATTATAATTGTGTATATGGAATTTTTTTTTTTTGCTTTTATGCCCATCTTTACATTTCCACCATGAGTTGTTATATTTTGAGTATTGCCATTTGAACAACAGTGGCGCCCTCCTATGTTTTCTACTCTTATTTGACAAACTGTTCTTTTAATAATTCTAGGTTGCTGATTTTACTGCAAAAAATGCCTAGTAAGATGTCTTTCCTTCGAGGATTTGGGAAAAATTTCGACAAAAAACAATTTAACTAATTTATAAAACAATTGTTACACCACACATAGACACTATTCTTACTATTTAGAAGTAAAATATCTAATAATAAATATCTATCTATAAATCTATTATTAAAAATAATATTTTATTCTAAGACTCAAAGTAATAATGTGTTGTGCAACAAATATTTTAAAAATTAGTAAACTTTTTTATTTATCGCAATTTTTCCCAAATTCCTCCAAAGAAGGACACCTTTCGAGTTATTTTTTACAGTACCTACAACCCGCAAACTAGAATTATTCCCAAGTATTTTATCCAATTAACTTTTTCCTAAGTTTCACCACCCATTATTAATTAACTGCTTCTCGGCTCAATAAATAAAAATACCAATAAAGCTATTCTACATATCTGTTGAACAATAAATAAAATGTAACATTAAAAAGTCACGCTGTTGAAGTTTTTATTATTCTTTCATTGGCACCCCACTAGAGGCCATGGGGATAATAATTTTTCTTAGGGCCTGTGATCTTTGGGTACATTTTGTAGAGTTCTTCATCCCGAATTTCTAACACTTTATTAAGCACTTTCCTTGAACACTTAAAGTTTTTAAACTCTTGTAAAATTCACTTTATTTTTATTTACATTTGGTTATAAAAATGACGTATTGCCCATCTCACTAGGTGTGAAACGTCTGTGTTGAGATGGCAATTTACAGAGTATTTATTATCTACGATTTTGTTTAAGTAATATTATGAAAATGACAGCTTGATATTAATCTTTTTTTTTTTAAATATACAATTCAAGTATGTTATATATATGGATATGGAAGATTACAGTAGGTACATGGTTACATATATTCACACAGTAGGCATAAAGTTAAGTATGTTATTAAATACTCCTGATGGATATGTTTATTTGAGGTGATCAACGATTCTACTTTTAAATGCACTTTTGGTTTATATGTTATTCTATATATGTATATGTTTGTTATTTTAATATATGTTATTCTTGAATATCTATAAATCTTCTAAAGGTATTATTATAAACACGTTTATTTCTGTTATTTTACAAGTTATTTATACGAAAAATTTCAAAGTGTTTCTTTAAATGCTTTTAAAATTAGCGCGCTCTTTCTAAAATTTGTATTTACCTTCCATCTTTCTTCTTCTTTTTGAATGCTTACTACCAGGCATTAAGGAAGAGATGAGTTTCTGAGAAGGAAAAGGGTATTAGAGGTGGGTAGGAATCTAAGGGTTATTATATCCAGGAGTGACATCCCACGCAATGCAGTGAAAGGCGATAGGTAGAGAGGGTACGCCTGGAGAGGTCAGATGTTAATCGCCACCTCCCAATCCAGTTCTCCATGCACTTGGTGTGCAGACGCATCCGCCGCCAAGACCTGGACAAACCTCACTCCCATGAACCCGGGAACCTCTACTTAGTCAAAGATAGCACCCACAATACATCTGCTATGGTGATATACAGCAGAAGTGTTGGTTATCCAGTGAATTGTACAAAATAAAATGGAGACATTGCCGAATACCTAGTAACATACCAATTTTAAAATAATAAGATAAGTAATAACTGTCAATTATCATAATTAATTTTAGAGTGTTTATGCCGTGTATCACATCGACTACCTACTGTCATCGTGGGTACTGACCTAACCCTTCAAACCTAATAAAATATGTTTGAGATGTTCTTATCTGTGTAGGTAGATCTGTATACACACTTACCTACATATAGACTGATTTATTTTGTATTTGTTAGAAGTCAACTTGAATACAATTCTCCTGTCTGGAACCCACATCTGCAGCCTTAGTTCCAGAAGAGATGTCGCATTACTACTGATGGCTTATAAGCTTCTAAATGGTTTTGTATCGGTACCAGATATTCTGGCTGAAATAGGATTCTATGTCCCGGATAATTTCACGCGAGGCCGCCAACACAGGCTTTTGATTCTTCCTAGGTGCAGAACTAACTTACCAATAGTGATGCCCCTGGGACGACTCACTAGGTTAATTAACTGCCTCACAGGAAATGTGGATATTTTCCACATTTCCTACAACGATTTTAAGCGTGTAATAGCACTTATTTTTTAACGAAATGTATTACTTTAACTGTAAATGTATTTATTATGTATCTTTTCTTACCGCTCTTGCAATGTATTGGTTTTATGCTGTTTTTGCAAATAAATAAATAAATAAAATAAATTAGAAGCTGTTCATGTAGAAGCTGTTGAAAGAATACAAATCAAATGTATAAATTTATAATGGGTATTCCAGCAATTATGTTTAGGTTAGGTTTAAGAACTATAACACTATTTTAAATATACTTAAATTGTCAGACAGGAAGATTTTCACTAACTTGGTATTTATATATAAATATTTGATAGTCCGGTATTGTTTGCATCGATAAACTTCTGGATTCCACTACGTAATACTAGAAGTCGGAATTGATTTCAGTGCAGAAATTCTGGGAATAACTACCAAATGTATTCCTTTTTGCCGAGAATACTAATTGAGCGAAATAATTATACCAAAATATTGTGACTGAGGAAGCTCAGTTACGCAAAATAAATACTATATAATTTCTACTACGTGTATGTAAAACCCTAAAAGGTCGTAAATAAGTAAAAAAATTCATACATTTTTAATGATGATAAAAGTTTTTAAATCCAGCCCTAATATATGAATGCTAGGGTCAAATAAAATTATGTGTCAAAAATGTCCGCCTCGGGCTCTTTGGGAACTGTATTACTTGTTTGGTATTGAATGGGACCGTAATAACCTCTATTTCTCCACAGAGGGACACTACAATGGGGTATTTCCACAAACGAGGGATTCTGTTGAAAATGTACGGAATATTTAAAGACAATTTTTCTGATTTTAATCATCCTACTATAAATGTTTGTTTTTTTTGTTTTCATTCAATATTATTGATTTTAAAAACGCTCGAAAACTGACAAAATCAAAACGGCCCGTTTTTTCAAATGGGTTTTGTGACGTCGCAGGCTATGCCCGGCTAAACCAGCACAAATAAGCACTGTCAGGGAGCGTCCGCACTCACGACGTCACACGATAGCCACGCCCTAAAATATCGTTTTAGCGGTGATTCAAAAATGGTAAACTTCAACTCGCTCTAGAAAATTTATTCGTCAACATAAAAATAAAATAAAAATGCTGTAATCATCGTAATCTTTTGCTTAATTTTTTTAAGCAATAAAAAAGTTACGTGGAAATACCCCATTGTGGGACGCAGCGGCAATAGGAGGAACTTTTGCTACGCAGCTAAACAAAATATTTGAGATATTTATTCTCATCACAATGGCTTCACTTTACAACGCATATTTTAAAACATTTATTTTATTTTAAAATTAACCGCTTGTTGAGATATTCGATAATCATAAGGCAAACATGGTATTTTTTTATTTATTTCTTTTATATACATAAATATTATTATTTAATGTATAAAAAACAGTTAATTAAAAAGAGGTTCTGTTTCGTAATAATTATTATGCGTTACAGCTGTTTCGCCCTCTGAAGGCATTATCAATTTGAGAGGTATAGTGATAATTACGAAGCAGAACTTGTTTACAATAAACTGTTTTTTTTTACATTAAATAATAATATTATTGAATACATAAAAGAAATAGATAATTGAAAAGGAATTCCACAAAATAACCTTAATAACAATAAATAAAGCAAACATGGTAGATTTTCAGTTTAACAAAAGATGTCTCGCATTTCTTCTTAACTACTTGTCATAATATACAACTGTCATAAGTGGAATATTTGTAAAGTATCTCGAAACTAAAAACTGTTTTGGAAAGGAAATGAAATAAGCTCTTCAATTATATTATTAAAAATAACCATTCAATTTGTAAAATATTAAAAATAATAATGCAAACTCTAAAAAGTTTTAAAAACAGCTCACCCTACGTTTTTTCTAACTTAAATTACTGATAACGTAAAAAAAAGAAGAACACACACATATTTTATTAGGCAAATGTATTATAACCGCTATTAACACCTCAAGTTTTTTTCGTTTCATAAAATAATAATGAATTAAAAAATTAACAATTCAGCAATAATTATTAGCATGAAACACTCATCTACATTGAAAAAATCTCCCGAGAAAAGATACATGCCGCCGACGGGACTCGAACCCATGTATCTTTTCTCGGGAGATTTTTTCAATGTAGATGAGTGTTTCAGGCTAATAAATTACTGCTTATAATAAATGTTACCCTTTGTGCTATGCATAAAAATCTTGTCTTAAGCATTAGTTTATCAATTTAAAAGAATAATGATTAAAAATTTATCGATATTTAATTAATAACTGATAACTTTGTATAAACCACTTTTTTATTTAACAATATCGTCATGTTTCAATAACAATGTTATCTTCTTCAGGATATGTTAATATAAAGAAAAATAAATGACAAACAAGTATAGACAAATTAGAATAAACTATAACATAGACGAAATATTAAAAAGTAGAGGTGATTAATTGCTTAAAAATCATAAAAATTGTTACACAAAATTAAATATAAAAATTATTTAAAGAAAAATAAAATAATAAATAATGCCACAAAGTTATTTTGCAAAGATTGAAGAAAAAATTTATCGATATTTTATATATTTTTCTCAAACCGCTACCGAAAAATTTGGTTTCATAGAGCACAATTTTTCTTTGATTAAATTCTAGATTGGAGTATGAAGTGGGGAGTTTTACAGAAAAAATTGGTTTCGTAGAGGTGCACAATTTTTCTTTGGTTAAATTCTAGATTGGAGTATAAAGTGTGGAGTTTTCTCTTTTTAACACTGTTAGATCATATTTCTCACTATGACAATAAGAGAGATACAACGATTTATAAGAGACTTGTGTGAGCAGAGACCAATCTGGTCTCCTTTGTTTTCATTGTTATCCATTACTTGTCTTGGTAATCGAATTGATTTAATATCTTTTCAGGTCTCTTACAGCCTCATTAGTTCTTCCATCGCCACTATCTCCATATGATTAGTTGGACTTTTGCCCGTTCTTGTGATTATCTCATCAGCACGTCCGTGGGGAATGCCGGCCTCTACCACTATTCCACTATTCCATTACACATTCTGCATTCCATCCACTGCCCGCTTCCTACTTACTATTAATGAAGCAAATCAATATTATTATTGGCTGGCGCTTGCTGGCCCATCACCGCTTTCATTTTATTTATACTTTTAAATTCCAACAAAAACAATAACAACATATACAGATACAGCTATAACCACACCTAAGAACAGTCAATAACAAGATTTTAACTAAGACTGTTGTTTTTTTAAGACTGTTGGGAGACTAAAAATTAATAGTAAAAACATGAATTCATCAATACATTTTTACAATCTTATACATTCTGTTTAGTTATTATTGATTCTATTGATAAAATGGTCACTGCTCAGCTATACATTCAGGATTTCTCCTGGAATGCAGCTGGTTTTCGGCAATGCCTTTAGTTAGTATAATGTACAAAATAAATAATTAAATTGAAATACAATCAAATTAGTTAATAAAAAAAAAACAATTCAATCAAATCTCTAATTTTGTACACATAAAATAATATACATAATAAAAATTAAATCATATGTACCAACATTCAAATAAAAGTTCAAATAAATAATATACTATAATATCTATCTATCTATAATCAAAAACACGAGTAGGTATTCCTTCAATTGTAAATTTTATCAATTAGGTTGTTGTTCTGTTGACTGTGCCAGTCAGCAACCATTCGCCGCAGAGCTTCTTGAAAGATGCAATGAGCTTACAGAACTCAGCAATTTTGGGGGACTAAAATAACAAATTAAAAGTAGTTTAGTCACGAACTGTGCCAACTGTTTCTAATTTGAAGATATATAATATATTATATATTGCATATATATCACTAAATAGGGGGTAAGCAGGACTGCTTAAAACCAAACTCCAACAGTTTGAAAAACTACTTTTGATTGCAAGATTATGTATTTAATCTCTCCCACTCTCCCAACCTGCAGGGCTAAGGATGGTTGTTTAAAAAAAAATTGAACTGTTCTTCAAAATACAAGTTAATTTTCACGTTCTATGTAAGTTATAATAAATAAATAATAAAGGTCTTTATTCCAGGATGTGGGGAGGAGAGTGCAATCCCACACATCCCATACAGAGTATAAGTACAGCATATAATAAAATCATAGGTATTTATAAATAAATAAGAGTTAAGATGAAACAGAGTCAAGGCTAAAAAATAATAAAATAGATTAAAAATAAAAATCGAAAGCAAAGAAAAATAGGAAAGTGACAATAATATAGTAAGATTGAATTTAGAAAGACAAAAGTAAAATAAAAGAAGTAATATCATTAGATAATAATAAGGATTCAGATATATGATAAAATCTTTAACTGAGCTCTTTTTGGTCTATCGGATTTGATATTGTGTATTTGATATTGTGTATTTGATATTGTATATTTTATATGTTACCTATACACATTCAAATTTTGTTATTATTTCTGTTTTATGAAGCAACTGGCCTTTAATACTATAATAATAAAACTTGAGTCGAACATGAAAAAAATTGATGAATTGTTTAATTTTTTTTAAACAATTTACCAATGGTCGTGGCGGTGTGGAGAGCAATCTTGCTATTGAACAGAATCAATTTAGATATTAGCATTATATTTAACACCAATAAAGCTGCCTTTAAAGGGCAAGCTCCGTTACTCCTGGTGTAGCTGTTAACCACTGTTTATATTTATGAATTTACTTAACAGCGCATTAAAATCAATAATTTTGTAGTGTTTTTAAAATAAAATAAGTGACTTGCAATGAAGTATTGTTTTTTTCTTACTGGAACAAGGTGGAACAAGGATTGAAGATTCACTGAACAGAAAGCTATATAAGAAAGAACCGTAGTGCTTTCTAAATCTTGGTAATCATTTTTTGTATTAAAAAAAATTTCAAACTTAAAATTAAACACTTTCCTATACTTATACGTAATAATGTGAGGTCTTTGCAGGAATTCTGATGCGATGGTGTGACAAACGGTAATGCGCGTTTTCATCCAGCGACAAAATATCCCCGATAAAACATCCTCCAACAAAATATCTACTAAAACCTAACCTTACCTTATTTTACATTTTAATATTTCTGAACAATAATTTATTTTCACAGGATGTGTCTGAATTATTATTGTCCCATTTTTGGTTAGGTTAGGTAAGGTTAGGTTTTAGTAGATAGTTTGTTGGTGGGGGGGGGGGGGGGGGGGGGGTTTGTCCGTAGGATATTTTGTCGGAGGATATTTTGTCGGGGATATTTTGTAGCGGGATGAAAAGTCGCGGAACCGTGACAAACTTGTATTTTGTTGCTTACCTACTGTCCCCTGATCATTGCTTCCACAGCCTTCAAAGTGTGTCAGATAGGTACCTATTACATTTTGCGATGTTTGATATTACGGGACGTGGTTAGTGGCTCATATTCCAGTTTGGCCATCTCGTCACGTATTTACATAAATAATAAATAAATTTTAGAGTTATGTCAGATGTACAACTGTACAGTACTTTGCTCGTAACGTTAGTGTCTTATAAACGTAATCAGGAGAACTATGAGATCGATGATTGCATCACATTTTAAGTAGCAAAATATACAGAGAAAGTACTTATTTATTTTAAGTTGAGAATTAACGTTTCGTTCTTATCATACTTACACCAATTTTCAAAAATAATATAATTTCCTTTTTTTTATTTTTAACTTTATGAGTAAAAACTCAAATTATAATATTGTTTTCATTTAATTAAATATTATAATTTGAGTTTTTACTCATAAAGTTAAAAATAAAAATATTCATCCTAGACTTGCAGAAAAGTCAATAGATGTCGCATATTAAAAATAAAATGGATAAATATTTATCCAGACACTATCTAGATAGCATTTAGGTAGTTCGGGTTGAATCTTGCAATCATATATAAAGATAGCATCCAATAATATGTGCGTTAAGAAAAATGAAGATAGTGTTGGTAGTTTTTAGTCGAAGTATGATACAGTTAAAAGTGACCGAATTGGAAATTGGTTCCATAGCTCAATCGGTAGAGCAGTTGGCCATGAATGCTAAGGTGTCTGGGTTCGTGTCCCAGTGGAACCAATATCTTTTTCTGATTTTTCTGTCTTCAGATTTTGATTGAGTTTCGCTAATATTGTCTTCATTTAATTAAATAATTTTCTTTTGTCTTAAATGACTATTTCTCTTATTGTAGCTTTCAAATCTTATTATATTTATTATATAACTTTTCCGGGTATGATGTTACTGTAGTTGTTAGCTGTTTTTGGTGATCACCCACGATATAAACATTCATGTAGTTCATAAAACAGTGGATTTTATTAATTGGACAATACAATTTCACATGTGTGCACGTAACATTATAAAATTTAAAAAATACATCATACTTAGATTATCAGCAAAGAATACGAATTTATTCGATCTTACAACAGTAATGTAAGCATAGTCGCTTTCCAAGCAGTTGACCGCGGTTCGAATCCAGGCAGTTTAATTTGTTTCTTTAAATTAAATTGTTTGAAAAATAAAATATATATATGCGTACATACAGGGTGTAACAGCTTCTTGTTTTCACACGTCGCAACTGAGTAGTTGGGTGCAGCCAGCACGGGTCACGTGATACGGATTGCGTCTCGTTTCAGCAGCGCGGTAACAAAGGAGAGATAATGCGTATCACGTGATCCCGCTTAACAATCATCAGTGGCAACGTGTGATGGAAACTTTTTTTAAATTAAAAAAATATCATCAAACAGTAAAAGCTTTATCTACGTTTTAACTCCAAATATGTTCATGAAACGCCAGATAAAATCCTTCGAGTACGTGCTATATATATTTTTGTTTTCAAATATATATATATTTTTAAATTTCTTGTCTCAAAGTTTGTCGTGGATTAGTTCGTAATATAAACTAAACGAATACTGAATCATAAATCGAATGAATAATTAATTCACGACTCTTGAAAAATATGAATAAATTTGTAAGAAAATTGTTTCGATTTATTTCAACTTAATATGCGTGACTTCTGTTTGTAACGCTTCACAAAATATGTAACAAAACACATGGTATTCAGTATTTACCTAAAACGTTTATCGGCACGCAAAAATGCTACCAATAATATTATCTAGAAAGTCAAATAGATAATCAATTTCACTGACCTGTTTGTGAATAGAAGTCGAAAGGTTTTTTGTGTTTTCTTATTTCTTGTGTTATCATAGTGTTTCTAGTATTTATGTATTCAGTGGATTAAAAGTATTCGGCGATAATTTTTAGAATATTATCGTAGATGAACTATCGGCTCTATATCGTTGTAAAAATTTATTTATTTGTTTACCAGCATTTTGTCGACAGATACTCTAAATAACAAAAAACAAAATTGAAAAAGGTAATTTTTCACGTGTTGGAGATAGATGGTCAACGCGACAAAGCAATTTCAGAAGTATCGCGATCAGCGGAATGAAGAATTAATACTCCTGATTTCCAAGGTCATTAGTCCCGACCATGCCTAATACCAATTACAAATGCATTTGGGTCAAATACCTTTTAATATGCAATAATTTTTTTCTCAGATTTTTATTATCGATAATGAAGGTTTGGCCATTTTTTTACCCATCATTAATTTGTATCTACAACGGGATTATTAAGCGAAGAGTAGGTTTACGAGTATTTTTCCTCATTTCTGCCTTTTATGACTAGGCTAAAACTCACTCTTAGAATTATTTTATTTTATCAGGTCTTTGATCTATCACGATTTTGGCCATACGTCGAAAAATGTGCTTAAAAATATTCAGTTAGGTTCGTAATAGGTTTTACCGAAATGCGAAAATGTAAATAGGTGGCTGTTCTATCATTATTAGTAATTATATTAATTATGTTTTGAGGTCAAAAGACCATGTGATTTGTGCAAATGACAATATAAAAAATCTTAACAACTGAGTAGATATTTAATATGTCCAAGCTGAGAAAGAAGCAAGTTTTTAAAAGAAGACCAAAGATATGTGAATAGAAATGAGTTCATGTATCAATATGTCAGTTGATCTAATGAACACGTACGTGCACACATCATTAAAATGTATTATACATTATACATGTTACTACATCAAATTCGCGAGCCCGTCTTTAAGTACAATGGTTTTTGTCATGCAAAATGATTTTCCCTATTAAATATAGAATTACGATGTGTAAGAATTAAAAACCGCAGCCCTCTTCTCAACTAAAATGGTTTATTTTATTGTTTTGTTAGCTAATGTTGTGTCTGCGAACCTGTAAATGAAAAACGAACGAACGAACAAGTTTTTGCAAAGTAAGCTCCATTATCTATTGAAGAGAAGCCACCAACTGCATCGAAAACCTGTAGAAATGACTTCGTCTTCTGAGAATAGATTTCTGAAGTCGAATGAAGCATCGTTCTCATTTCTGATTGAGTTTTAACCAACCACAAAAAGAGCGATTCCCAAAAGATTCTCCGAATTGAAACATTAACTACCTCCGTAATTCTACCACGTTCAAGAATTCGCGTTCTTATCTTTCTTCCTTCCTTTCAGTTGGACAAACCGATCTCAATAATCGCTTTATTACTTTAGTTGGTCTTATTTATGGAGGCAAAAAGTATCCGAGTACTTAAAACGAGGCAGACACGACCTTCTGGTGAATGCTGGTGCTGATTGGAGCTGTTAAAGACACGGATGTGTGCGGTGCAGAAGTACTGGACTTTCGCTGCTCCCAGCTGCATGGAAGCGAGGCGATTTGGAGCACAATGTATTGCACATGCCACGGGCATACCACAGGGTCGGACTCTTGGACCGAACTTATCTTTAAGATTGACTATACATATAATTTGTTGTGCCTGTTGAGGTTATTCTTAGAAGGCGTTAATGTAATTGAACTTAAAATCGCAGTCAGTTTACATTCACGCATTATTGGAAGAATCATATATAAGAATGTATTTTTCCTCGCTCCTACAACAATGTCTCTTCAAGACCCATGTTCACTGATTCCTATCCTCAAAAATCACTCCACACACTATTCCCAAAGACGGCATAGACCCTGAAGGAAATTATTTTCCTACAGACCTTCTGTTTTGAGTTAATGTAAAAAACACTATTCTGTGTATTAATATTACGAGAAATTATATATTCAGTGAATTAAAGTATTCGGCGATAATTTTTACAATATTATCCAAGATGAACTGCCGGCTTTTCCACGTTGTGAAAAACACTGTGATGGATCCGCTAAGGTCAATCAACTATTTAAAATGCTCACGATTCGGTAATATATATTATGCGAATCAATATCTTATTATTAATTATTTTCTTCCAGACCTTCTGTGTTGAGTTAATGTAAAAAAACACTCTTCTATGTATCAATTTTTTAAATGAAAATTAAAACAACCGTTTTTCATGAAATCAGGTTTTAATAATGTATAAAAAATATCTTTCTTTTGTTTTTTGTAACAAATAAGGACATTCGAATTTCTTTTTCAGAGTGTTCCTATTTTTCACAGCTAAACCACATGAATTAAATTAAGTGATTTGATTATTTTTTTAGATGCAATCATTACAACTTCCTCATCTAGATAGCTCCTGTGATATTTGATGAAACAATGAACTTGTTGGTCTTCTTCTACCAGGTGTCTGCCCCTGCACTCTGTTTTTACCCAGACTCTCTGTGCTCTGACCAACATTCACAGAATTAAAACTGTGCCAACCAACTCTACGTTGCTTGTCCCGCGTCGGTCGGTATGGCACACCGTGCTTCAGTCACGCCGCACCACTTGCCAACTTCCTCTCAACCGCGGTAGCAATATCTAGTAATACCCAACGATATAATAACAATAGATTAGCCCTCTTATATCTAATTTAAATCTAAAAATAACAGCAACTAAGAGTAATTTCATAACACATCCCCCCATTAAATTGCGATGTCTCTCTTCCTCGCATATTTCTTACGGTATAAAACAAAGCACAAAGTTATTGTTCAAATCCCGTGATGTAAATTGAGAATTTATTGGCCAATAACCAGCCTGGAAATCATCGCGCCACAAGATATAGAGATGAACTCATCTCGATGTAAACTTGTCACACAAGCTTCTAAAATCGTATGCGAAACCAGCAAATATCGATAATTTTGTGGCAAAAGTGTTGTCGTAATTTTTTGTGTGAAGCTGTTGTTTTGCTAGAAAGTACAGTAAGATTAACCACGTTAATGGCGCGGTTAATCTTACTTTGGTAACCACGTTTTTAATAAAAAAAATTCAATACCCACCGGCTTCGCTTAATACAAGCATCTCAGGGTATAAAATTAAACTGTTTAATTAATTAACTGCCGTTTAATGTTATACCCCGAAGATGCTTGTGTTTAGCGAAACCGGTCGGTACTGAAAATAATTAAATTATTAAAATCGTGGTTACAAACAAAATGTTTTATTTCAATTAATATGTCAAACCACAAAGTTACTGCTTTCTACCAAAATATAAAGTAAGATTCATTTCTATTCTTTCTTTGTGAATTGAACATATTTTTTAAATATTCTTATGACTGATTAAATTTTAAACGATAAAGTCCGCGAGAGGCCTTACCTACAATATCTCTAACTGTCTGAATTTCGAGTTAGAAAAGCGATCTTCACAAAGCATTGGGACAAACTTTGCTGGAAGACATATTTTTTCCGTGCAGACCAACAAAAGGTACAAAGCAATGCTTCTTCTGATCTTTCGATTTGCGAGATAATCCACTTTCTTTTTGATAAATGTTTCCTTAAACAAATGTTTTTGCTTTTGATGTTAATTTTAAGGTTCACACGACTTGTGATGGTGTGATATAAAACTTTGTCGATGGTGTGACCGCTTCCCTGTTGCAATAACACTTGTAAGTAGGTACCTGAACATTGTATGCTTAACATACGTAGTATTTTACATGGTAAGTTATAAAGGGAGACGGTGTAGGAGATTTAGCACTTAAAAGTTATGGCTCATAACAAAACAATACTTCAATTTCAAGTTTTTATTTGAAAAACGAAGTAAAAGATACAACTTTTAAATTTTTTAAAGTTTTCTTACTGCATTTGATTACCTTTTGATTATTTTATTAATTTGTGTTATTTCCCAATTCATTATTTTCAAAATTAATTACATTTAGTAGCTGCGTCGTCTTTCAGGATGCTAAGTAGCGTGTTTGGGGAGTCTTTTTGAGGAGAAGAAGGGAGGATTCTTGAAGAGACGCATACTGTAGAAGAGAGGAAATACAGAAGCCGGTAATGTTGGGACTTCTGTCAGGTAGTCACATTTTTAAAAGAGGAAGAAATTTTTTTCTTCTGAAGCATCAAAAAACTTCTGACACTATCACACTCAAAGATCTTCTCAGACTGGAATTTCTGGGTTAATGCAACAATTTCCAGCGGATAGTGTATCTTTCGTCAAGCAGGTATTCTTGGTAACCTTATATTATTATTAAATAGAATGGCATTTATCTCAATCCTCTCGAATATTTGGTTATCTTCTTATATTTTCTGCAGAAAATATTGTCTCAAAGTATTTTTTTAAGAAAGAATTTTAGGATGTTTTTATCGAGGGGTTATATTCCAATATTTGAGATTGCCATAATAATCCAAAAAGATTACCGGTGACCTAATATTACCACCACTTTTAAAAACAGGCTTCACCAATCGCACACAGTGACCAACACAGCAATAATTATGTTTCCCCTTTATTTTCTTTCACCACTGAATCGGTGGCAAATAAAAGATAATATTCTGGTAGTGCTCCATCCATCCGGTTTCACACTGCGGTACAAGAATTCTCCATTATGTTCTGGTCAAGTGTATCTATACAATACTATATTTGTACTCGTACAAGTCAATGATTGAATTCTTCATGGGAGCATGAAATGTACGTCATAAAGCACTAAATACGAAATCCAATTCCCTTGTTTTTTTATGTAGGTCTGTCTCGATTATATAAAAAATACTGCAACCTCATGGTTCGATATATTTATATAGATATAGTCTTGGATATATTATCGTATTAAATCACTACCTTCAGAAGGAACTTACACTTGCATAGACCTGACGATCTCCTCACTTAGAGTCTTTTATACATTAGCTCCACACATGAGGCCCTGAGGAAAATAATTCCCCTCAGGGCCTATGTCATCTTTGGGATGCTGTGTGGAGGATCTTTTTAGGTAAGAAAGGAAAGGAAGTTCCGGGAAGGAAAAGGGAGTTAGGGGCCATCCATAAAATAAGTCACACCTTTCCAGGGCGGCGGTACCCATATCCGACTCCCAAAAAAAAAACACACAATTTTATTTAATTTTTAATTATTTAACAAAATACTACATGATACCTATATGTTTATAACAAATTCATATTAATTTCTTATAATTAAATTATAATATGTAAATGAAATCCTCAGCACGGGAAATCCCAGTGAGGATATCATTATCTTTAGATGTTTGTAAAGAAAGGAAAACAATAAATCATTATTATTATTATTATTATATTATTAAAATTGTAATTAATGAATCATTCAACTACTTATGCAAAGGCTCTATAATATGTATATATATATGTATGTATATGTGTATGCGTATGTGTGTGTACATGTATGCCTATATATGTGTAGAATGATCATGTGTATTCATACACAAATGTCTGTATACGTACATATATACGTACATGCGTATGTTTGTATTTACTAACATTTGATGTTGATCCTCCTCATTTTATGTCCTACTTTTAATTTAATTTATTATTACGTATTATAACTTAAAGTCACACTAAGAGTGCTGAGATAAATGGTGTGCTCACGTGTAATTGGAATCATGTCTATAACCATATTGAAAATGTAAATTATTGTAATAATTATAAAGTGATAAAATAAATAAATAATAAAAATTAATAACATAAAAAGGTTGCTCAAAGCATCACTTGCGTCGAACTGATGATCTCTGGGTGCTTTAAAATAACTTCTCAGTATCTAAACAGATTCCATGAAGCATATATTTTGCCTTTTCCAATCCGTATCATCATATGGTATAGCGGGATGGGGTGGTTGTATTGAATCCATTATCAATCCAATTATTACATTTAAGTAATTAGGCCCTCTTTGACGTAATGAGTTGATGAATGGTTTGATTAGGCTAATTTTGATATTAATTAGAAATAGAAAATGTCGTCTTTTTAGAGAGATGGGAAGGCCGGCAGATATATTGAAAGTTAGGGTAAATGTAGGTAACTCTATCAATGGAGGACTGAACGCCGTTGTCGCCCACAAAAAACTGTCCAAAGAAGCGAAGCTAGCTGTCCATAATGGAGTGCTGGTACCTACCCTGAAGAATGACAGTGAGGCATAGAACTCGCAGAGGAAGGATGAAAGTAGACTGAATGCTGTGGAAATGAGATCCATGAGGCGTTTACAATGTGGTAAAACCATGTACGATCGTGTGAGAAACGTGGATATTGATCCATTATCAATCCAATTATTACATTTAAGTAATTAGGCCCTCTTTGACGTAATGAGTTGATGAATGGTTTGATTAGGCTAATTTTGATATTAATTAGAAATAGAAAATGTCGTCTTTTTAGAGAGATGGGAAGGCCGGCAGATATATTGAAAGTTAGGGTAAATGTAGGTAACTCTATCAATGGAGGACTGAACGCCGTTGTCGCCCACAAAAAACTGTCCAAAGAAGCGAAGCTAGCTGTCCATAATGGAGTGCTGGTACCTACCCTGAAGAATGACAGTGAGGCATGGAACTCGCAGAGGAAGGATGAAAGTAGACTGAATGCTGTGGAAATGAGATCCATGAGGCGTTTACAATGTGGTAAAACCATGTACGATCGTGTGAGAAACGTAGATATCCCAAATAACGCAAAGTTGATGTAAGCGTATTGAGTAAGATTAAGAAAGGGACGCTCAGATGGTTTAGCCAAATAGAGCGAATGAACGAGAAAAGGATTGTTAGGAGAATATAAGATGCAAATGTGAATAGTAAAAGAAGTCGGGGACGCCCGAGAAAGATATGGCACGACCAAGTGAATCAGATACTTGATTCGGGCCATGTCAAGAGTCAGAATAATAGAAGAGCATGTATGAGACGATTTATGAATGATAACGAGGCAAGGAGTGTGTGCCAAGATCGAGTTGTTTGGCGGTCTATCCTCTCTGCCAACCCCCCGCGGGGAAACGGCGTGTTAGTTAGTTATTTAATGAAGTGTTTTTTTAAGCGACTTCGAAAAGGAGGAGGTTATCAATTCGACAGTATTTTTTTAATTTTTTTAATTTTTTTTTTTTTATGTTTGTTACCTCAGAACTATCGATTGGGTGAACCGATATTGATGATTCTTTTTTTATTAGAAAGCTGGTGCTTTCCGTGTGGTTTCATTTGGTCCAGTTCTGACAGTGGGATCTATGAGAAAACTATACATGTCTTAAATTTGTAATAAGTATGTGCTCGACAAATGGACGAATAACTCCATATTACGCCAACAGATTTCGATTATACATTTTTTTGAAGTAAAACTTCTTTACGCACGCTCGTCACTAAAAATAAAAAAAAATAAACAAAAAAACGACTTAAAAAAATGCACTAAAAAGTAAAAAAATAATTTCGAACGATTGTTATTTTTGGAGTCGTTGTCAGCCAAGATCTCCACATCTCACCTATAACTACCTATATATGTAGTTACCTTGGCTGACACCGACTCCAAAAATAACAATCGTACGAAATTATTTTTTTTACTTTTAAGTGCATTCTTTGAAGTCGTTTTTTGTTTTGTTAAATTTTTTGTTTATTTATAAATGTACTTACATATTTAACCTGTAAATCATATAAAAAGTTAATCGAATAAATTGAATTACATGCAGATCAAACAGTAATAGAATTGAGTCTACATGATTGAATTTAAGAACCCGGCTTCCAATGCATGTCTGCCGCCGCGTCGTACCCGCCGCACTTTATAAACATCCGTGTACGTGAAATTTCAAGAAAAGCTACCGTTGTAATTGGGTTTCGAATTCAAGAATTCGTCAAAAGATGTCGCCACTTCCGTCAGCAGCTCGCATGGGGACCTTCCCAACCTAGGCGTAAGTACTACGAATTTGTGAATTTGATTATCTCTTTTCCCCAAAAGTTGGAAACACGCGCACGTCATTCTCATCCCAAATCCTGGGAAGGACCCAAAATTCTGTGAGAACCATCGTCCAATCAGCCTTCTCTCAAATGTTGGTAAAATATTCGAACAAATTCTCTTCACCCGGCTCTTAAAGCACATTCACGAGATGAAAACCCTTCCTGATGAACAACATGGCTTCAGATCTCAACACTCAACCCTTCATCAACTGCTCAGAGTTTCTGAACTAATCCTCGGCGGCTTCAACTCCCAACGGTCCACTGGCGCCATTTTCCTGGACATAGCCAAAGCCTTCGACAAAGTATGGTCAAACGGCCTGCTCCTCAAATTGCACAACACGGACATCGATCCCCAACTCCTCGGTATCTTAAAATCATTTCTTCAGCACCGGACTTTTCAAGTAAAGATCCGAGGTGCACTCTCAACGCCCAGATTCATGACAGCAGGCGTCCCGCAAGGATCCCTGCTTTCCCCTACCCTCTTCAATATCTACTTACACGATATTCCACTCACGGAGAACCAACATTCGTATAAAGCCTTGTACGCTGACGACACCGCCATTATGGTTCGATACAGTTCTCCCAGGATGAAACATACTCCAAGACTTTTATAACAAATGGCGTATAGATGTGAACCCTTCCAAGAGCGCTGCTATTTTCTTCTCACGAAGAAAGGTTCGCAGCACTCCTAAGGGTCAAGTTTATATGTACGGCCAAGCAATACCCTGGCAAAACAATGTTAAATATCTTGGAGTCACACTCGACAAAAAACTCACATGGCACACACACATCAAACATACAATTAAAAAAACCAAAAACGCTGCTTCATCCCTTTACCCGCTTTTACATTATAACAGTCAAACGTCGCTTCAGAACAAACTTCTCATTTACAAATCAAAATTACGACCCATCATGACTTACGCCGCTCCAATTTGGGCCACTAAGAGTCTAGAAACCTTCCAAAATGTCTTGCTTAGAAGATTCACCAAAAGCCCTTGGTTCGTCCGAAATAGCATTATTAATTCAGGCACAAAAATCCCTCCACTTAAAAAACACATAATAGACCTGGCCAAAACATTTTTCTCAAAACTTGCTTCAAATCCGAACCCAAGCATCTCATGTCTCGGGCATTCAAGTCCCGATGACAATCCCCTCCACCGCCTGCCCATATCCATCCTTCATCCACCTTGATGTGCGGGCTATAACAAAATTTACCTTTTTATTCTTATATGAAAAATTAAATACTTGTATATATTTATTATGGTATACATATTTGTGGTATATGAATACATACATGCATGGGTGTATGTAAAAATGTCTGTATGTGTGCATATATCTATACAAAATGTATACCACTCGCAGATTTAAAACAAGCAATAAAAAAATATGAATGCCCTTCATCTTGCCCAAGGCAGCCCGAACATCGGGTTAAAAAAAAATCCATCAGGTGACATTACTACAGTTTGCAAGACAAAGGGGTTAATTTCTCCCTGTAACTTGCTAAGAACCAATATATAATACATAATACATTTGATTATCTCTGCGGATGTGGAAAGTTTGACGGTAATACTTAGTTGTGATACTTATTTTGTGAATAATTGTATCAAGCGGTTATATATTAGATACGTCAAGCGTATTAGATGCGTAAGCGGTTATATATACGACGTCATTGCATATCCCGGTGACTAGCTATTACTGGATGACGGTGGATCCGAGGAAAGGAAGCAGTTCCTATCAGATTTATAAAATAATCATCAACACTAACCGAGCGAAGCCAAAACAAAAGCCGCCCACATGGCCTAGCAGCAAAACCCGGCGGAGCGGGTTTTTAACTATTAGTAATCATTACTCTCTCTCACTCATAAAATTCATTTCTCGAATTACTGTCTTCGTTCATTGAAAGTGTATGATGATTATTTTAGAACAGTAATAAATTTGAGGTTAGTTCAACGCTCCAAACTGCTACTGTATAATTCGTAGCAGATTCCCCGAGGCGTGTTTTTTCCTACAAGCAGATGGTGTATAGTAACATACAATATGTAAGGTTAGTAAATGTGCCTGAGAGCATTTATTGTATACAGCAATCAATTCTGTTAGAAGTTAAACACTCATACCAGTCGTACACCACCCGAGGAGCGATTCTGTATCTTTTAGGGATACGGAATCGGCTGTCAAATTTGTGAGATTTTCTGAGACTTTCAGATGCCGCCAATATTAACTAGTTTAAAATATGAAATACTAACTAACTAACCATCACGCTATTTCCCCGCAGGGGTATGCAGAGAGGACGGACCGCCAAGCAACTCGGTCTTGGTACACACTCTTTGCCTCATTCACTTTCGTACATCGCCCCATACATACTCTTCTATTATTTTTAATATAAATCTGACACCAAGTCCTGGATTACCAACCAAAACAGATCCAATATCAAAGATTTTTTCAAAACTAACTTATAAGGATTTATTTTTACAATTGTATGTTGATGATTAACTGTTACTTGTAATATTGTGTTATTATTTGTATTTTGTATGTGTTATTATTATCAACTATTCATGCTAAGCGCCTGCTCTCAACACAGGTTCTCCTAGTGAGACAGGCATAGAGTAAAACAAATTTTATGTCAAAAATTAATAAATATGAATAATAAAAAATAAAAATAATATTATTCTGACTATTGACATGGCCCATCTTAAGTATCTGATTCACTTGATCGTGCCGTGTCTTCATCGGGCGTCCCTGACTTTTGCGCATTTCATTTGCGCTTTCCTTATTAATTCGCTCTACATGCCCAAACCACCTGAGGGTCCCTTTCGTAATCTTACTCATTACGCTTACATCAGCCTTCCATTCTTTGCGGATCTCCACATTTCTCACACGATCATACATAGTTTTACCACACGTACGCCTCAGGAATCACATTTCAACAACATTCAGTCTGCTTTCATCCTTCCTCTGCCAGTTCCATGCCTCACTGCCATACATCAGGGTAGGTACCAGAACTCCATTGTAGACTGTTAGCTTCGCTTCTTTTGACAGTTTTTTATTAGCGCCAACGGCATTCAGTCCTCCATTAATCGAGTTACGTCCATTTACCCTTCTTTCAATATCTTTCTATATTCTATTCAACATAATTAAAGATTCTGGAAATTGCACTTCATTTCAACAATTACCACAAGAAACAATTATTTATGTGCACAAAATAGGTTCTTAGTTTGGGCAAACTAAGTAATTTATGCGTATTTATGTCAAATCCATGGTATACAACTATAAACGTATATTAAATGAATAAATAGTCAAATAGTCATGTGTACTTACAATATTTTGTATTTCAAACTAGTTAAAATTGGCGGCAGCACTATCGGCCAACGACACTCATTGAAAAAGCAATTGAAAGTCATAGAAAATCACACAAATTTGGCAGCCAATTCCGTATGGATCTTTCCCGTACCCACAAGAGATAAAGAGTCGCTCCTAGTAGATTTAAAAAAAAAACCACTTAACCGTATTAATTATCAAGGTATAAAATATGCATTTTTTAATAAAATTAGATGTTTAAATAGATCAATAGATATGAAAGAAATAAAGTGAAGAGAATTAGTGAAATAGATAGGAAATTAATGAAATACATCAAAGTAAATGAGAAAAAATGCAGAGATATCATAAGTAGGTACATGAAATAAAAAACGTCTCATAAATAAAATGTTATTTACAATTGTTGGATTCACAACAAAATATTATTTGCCATTGTTGGATTGACAATAAAATGTTTTTTTACCGTTGATGGGTTCACAACGAAATGTTATTTACCATTGTTGGGTTCACAACAAAATGTTATTTACCATTGTTGGTTTCACAACAAAATGTTATTTACCCTTGTCGGCTGTTCTACCGGGCGTTGTATCCTCGTCATCTACTCTCACAAACTTAAACATTATGATATATCGTGACCGGTATAAAGCAGAAATTTCAAGCCTCAACTAAAAAGCAGTCCACAAAGCTTCCAACAGTCAATGTCTTTATTGTAACAATTCTTAGGAAAAAGCTCACTTCTGGAAAAAAATTGGAAAAACTTGTTTCTTATAATGCAGGCTTTCCGTTCTATAACGACAATTTTCATCATCGCTCAAAACCGCTATAAGCTGTACACTAAAATAAGAAAAATTTAAAATGGGACGCACCAAAAACTTTAAAAATTTATATGAAAACTTAAAATGAAAAATCTTTTTTACACTTTGCTATTTACTGCAGTGAAAATTTGGAAGAAAGTAGACTGCAAGATCCACTGAAACAATTCGATGAAATTTTTACAGTAAAATGGCACTTTGTCATGAATAAGCGGCTTAAATAGCAGCGTTTAATGCTAATGGAGTTGATGAAACGCCTCTTTTATAAGTTGGCCGTATTTGTTGATCGATTTATCAGTTTTCCTTTTACATAACAGGTGTACTCAGTTCTTGTAACTGATTTTACCTCGCTCTTGACCGTCAGTAACGCGCAGAGCTTCCGACAGAACAGTTAACTTGAATAATATAATCAGGTGCTTTTTTTAAATTAAATTTCGAATTTAGAACATACGGTTTAAAATATTGAAAAAATTACGTTGTATTTGAAATTAGAACCACTTTTTCATACTTCAAAAAGTCGACGGTTTTTTTTTTATTGGAGGAGATTATTTTAAATATTAAGTGCTTTTTGTAAATCGGTATGTGTAATTGATTGCATTGGACTTTTATTTTGTGGTGCAAAAATGTCACCAATGGATTTACGAATAATATTTGTAAGTATTAATTAATTAATTGTGTTCTTGTAATTTTATTATAACATTTATCGGGTATTTATCCTGGAATTATACATTTCATATCTTTAGTTTAAATCTGAGCTGATACTGAGAACCCTTTAAATTAAAATATGATATTTACATTGTATTTTTACTTTAATATGTTTATTTATTTCATATAAACCAATGAAGACAATATTAGCGAATCTTAATCGAAAATTTAAAACAGTAAAATAGGTCGCATCTAGGGATTGAACCCAGAATCTTAGCCTTGCTAGATCTCTGCTCTAACCACTCAGCTAATTCAACCCTCTCCCTTTGAATCGAATTTAACTAACATACCTCGACTCAGAACTACTTTATCTTCATTTTCTTAATGGATATTTTATTGGCTACTATCTTTACGTATTAATGCAAGATTTTTCCCGATATAAATGCATCTAGACAGTGTTTTATACTTTCATTTTTATTTTCTTTTCTAAGTCCGCACCGCATCTTTTTCTGATTTTCTGTTAGAAAATTTCCTTTGAGAGTTACTAATATTGTCTTCAATTATTAAATACTCGCTGGGTTACCCGGCTTCGCTCTGGACAATATTCGAGAGTGTTCTGGAATGTTCCACAATGGTGTTCCCGATTCCCTATTCCCGAACATTCCACGACATACTCCTCTACTCCTTCCATAACTTTCTAGAGCTCTATCGAATCTTCAGAACTTTCCGGAAGACTGTTCTAGAAATTTCAAGAGGGTAAGACTTCCAGCCCTTATATCTTCAAAAGCACGCCCTTTCGGTAAACACGGGAACCGTCATCCTTGAGGGGGGATAAAGATCTACCACACCACGTAACGTACCGGGATTCGTTTCTGAGTTTTTCTTTTATAATATATATTGATTACAATTTGTGGTTTTACTCATTACGTAACTTTCAAAAATGACATAATTATTGTAGTTTATAAATCTATAATAATTTCTTCACAACTTAATTCCTTTAAATTGCACAAAATAAACATTTCAGATCACAGGTTTCGGTCTTACCTGTGCGTTGAGTATTCAGACAGCTTTTTTTTTAAATATAATTTTGTTTTCTTAGTATAATATTAAATCACAGGTATTAGGTACATAAAGCTCATTAATTTCATCCGAGTATAATAATAACTTACAAAGAGGTGTTGTTTTCGAGTTCCTCTCAAAATATCAGGTTATATCACACGTCTTTGTAGGCTCTAATACTTATGCCTTGAATGTAGATAATATACAACACAAAAAATAACTGTTCATCGCTTGCAAACTCTTAACCTTCTTTAAATCAAAACAATTTGTGTACTTTTTTTACATTAGCTCCACACAGGACCCTTGACGACAAAAATGTCCCTCAGGGTCAATGTCATCTTTGGGGATGCTGTGTTAAGGATGTTTTTAGGGAATGGAAGGAGTGGAAGATCTGGCAAGGAAAAATGTATTAGGAATGGGCAGGAATCTGGGAGTCAATGTATCCAGGAGAGACAGTGCAAGACGATGGGCCGAAAGAGTCCAGTTAGAGAGATATGAAGGTCTCCCTCAATAAGTGTCTTCCGATGCGGCGAAAGCTAAACAAACCTCACCCCAAGAACCTGCTAAGTCACCAAACGTAGCGAACCACCAACTTAAACCAATGGCAACTTGAATACCATTTTCTTGTAAGCTTCTTTGATAGAAACATAATCTATAAATTTCGAATTCCCGATTATTTTCGTTTAGGAATTTTTTAACATTATGCATTATTATTTCATCTTGTTTCCACGAAGCATTTATTTTGTTTATTGTAAATTATCCAAATTTAATTAAAAAAAATTATCTCTTTGAATACAACACGATTAAAGCCTCAATAAAATTTATAGAACAATAAGGGACGTACCTACTTGACTTACTTTTAGCAGTGATTGCTGGCATGATTGAGGTAAAAAATATCGATGAAATTTTAGTCTCCGGTGACTTTTTTGAAGTATTTTTTTTTTTTTTTTTTTCAAATCCTAACCAAAAAAATTCATCCACTGGTAACCCAGCCGATTTATCGCCCAACCACTCACGCCGACCCTAATTTTCCAATACCTACTGATTTTTTATGTTTTAAGTTGAAAATAAATAATAAAAAAGCTTCATCGACGACCAAAATTTCGTTCACTCTTTTTACTCCAAATAATGTCAGGAATCACTGTTAAAAGTAATTCAAGTACGTCCCGTAATACCCTCTAAATTATTCTGACAGTTTTGTATAACAATTTTGATTTTTATTTTTTCAAGTATTATTAACGTTTTAAATTTATTTCAAATTAAAAATAATGATCTCTTATTCGTATTTTTTAAGCGCAGCAATTTAGTTTTTAATTATTCTAAGTGCATCTAAAATTGAATTAACATCATTTCATCCAACTAAGAATATTAAATTTAGTTCTCATCTAATTAATGAAAATTTTATCCTACTGTTTGTAGCAATGATTGTTCACAACTTAAATTAAAATGAACAATGGACGCTTCATAGAAGAATAATTAATGTGCTCCAAACTACGTTCAAATCTAAATTCACAAGGTTAATGGTTCATTACCGAATACCACTTCAGAGTTCTTAACTGTAGTCAGTTGTTATAAAAATAATTTGGCACAGAATGCAATGGAAGTGTGTTGTTATTATATATTTATGTTTTAATAAAAATGCTGTACAGGTGCCCGGTGCTCCGTGCTCCGTGCCCTGGTCTAGGGTCTGGGTACCGTTCCCGTGGCATTATAGCATTTAACCTAGTTTCCAGTTGGAGCAACAGACAGACCTGCTTGTTATGCCTGCAGTACACGATAGCCGAACGCGTTAAGCCATCGTTGGCGCCAACGATGGCATTGTCTGTTGCGCCAACTGGAAACTGCGTTGGCACCAACGTGTGAACGTAGTTGGCGCCAAGATTTTTTGATGTGCACACGAAAGACCGATAATACTTTGTTTGGATAGGATTCTATCTTCACCTTACCTTGTTCTGAGGTATGAGGTGTCAAAGTTTGCTGATATCATTTTTCATTATCTATTTATCGATTTCTGATTTTGGGGTTGAATCTTATGTAAAGTATTTGAGTTTAATATATTTTAAAGGTAAGAACATAACTAAATGTGCAGTTAGAACTACATTCAACCAGTTAGGGCACTTATAGTTCTAACTATATTTCCCTGCTGCCGTTCCAAGATAGAGCCACAATCTAATTAGATATTTTTATTTACAAAATGTTGAACCAAAATACATTATACAAGATAGAATCTCAACACCAGAAATTGTCAAATAAATTGCAAACTTTGACACCTCACGAACATGGTAAGGCAAAGTTTGAACCACATCCATTAATTTTTAGAAATTTAATTAAATTTAAATTTGATATGTTATTATCGAGTTCTGCAAGTATTTAAGGATGTATTTTAGTTACAGCTGTTTTGACTTTTAAGGTCATTTTCAAACTGTGGTGAAGCCACGTACGGACGACTTATTTATAACATTTTAAATGTCAATTTATGAAGAATCCCACTTAATCACTATCTCAATTAGTGTCTCTGCAAATTGGATTTACCGGTAATAAATCAATTTGGACACCTTCATAAATTGACATTTAAAATGTTATAAATAAGTCGTCCGTACGTGGCTTCACCACAGTTTGAAAATGACCTTACAAGTCGAAACAGCTGTAACTAAAATACATCCTTAAATACTTGCAGAACTCGAAAATAACATATCAAATTTAAATTTAATTAAATTTCTAAAAATTAAAATGGAGTTCTACGAATTAAACACAAAAACAATTAAAACATCCAACCAAAGTGGCGAACTATACTGCACCTCATAAAAATGATCAACTATCAGATACAAATGAAATGGCAATTGTAAAGAACAATGTTCAAGATGTTCTATGTACAATAACTGGAAGCTTTAAAAAGTTGATGTTAGAACTTAGAACTTTGTCATTCAAAAATCTACGGAAATACAAAACATTACAGAAAATTATTTTGGTTTAAAAAATGAGCAGAAGATATGGTTTTGCATTCAAAGTTTATTTTTAGAAAAAAAATCGATTACAAAGAACCTCGTCCAACTGAGGTAACGAATAATCGGATAGCCGATAAACTTTTGCGACCAAAGCGTTGCAACGACCAATATACGCCAAGTGGTCCTGTACACATGGACCAACGCTTTTGGCCATGTGTATGGTGGCTTTATAATTATTATCGCTGAGTCATGCTTAACCCTTTCAGAACTGAATTAAAATTGGCAGCGGTAGAACATATTTGATAAAATTTGGTAAAGTTTTTTGAAAATTTTAAGATGCTTTTTTTACTACTTTTATTTTATTGCTAATTTAATTTAAAAGGAGATTAGATAAAAAAAAAAAAAAAACAACAATTTAAAAAAAATCGTCAGAAAAAACTCTTTGAACATTTTGCACACTTTTAAAAATTTAAAAATGGCTAGTTCCTGAACGAGTAGCTAAAATCAAATTTAAAAAAATAGGACACAAACGCAGTAATTTCAGAAATTGGAAAATTTAAAAACCGATAATTTTTATTTACTCCGGGTAGGAATGATGAGGGTATTACTTTGCTTTAGAATATATTACATATATTTACTCGCAAACCATCCTGTATGCCGATGACATGAAAATCTACTCACCTATAAAGTCAATAGAGGACTGTCTGAAGCTACAAGATGATTTGCAATGTTTCAGCAGGTATTGTAATGCCCATTGTCTGGAAATAAATATATCTAAGTACTTCGTTGTGTGCTTTACTAGGAATAAAAACGTATTTTTTTTTTTTTTTTTTTTTAAATTTTCTTTATTCATTAAATCAAAAATTGAGGTAACATTAGTGGATTTTTCGACCACCATGCTAGGCTGGTGCCCGTGTTATGGTGGTCGATTTAACATAATTAAGTGCAATAACAATCAGACGTTCGTGTAATATAATGTAACATAATTATAAAAAAATAAATATAAATATAAAAACTCCGTCAAAAGTGCATTAGAAATGTATTAAATGAGTACAAAACTGCATAAATATATTGACATATATTTTGTACTACTTCCCTCTTGTTATAATAATGTAATTGCAAGATTAGTATTTAATTTCTAGACACAATATAATGGTATGATGCGAAAATCTATAATTGGTTTCTCGTTTTGGTAAATCATACATGTATAAGTTAATCCAATTGTAAAGTGTTGATTTCCCTAAAATAAATAATAACTAAAGGAGTTTTAATTTTTAGTAATTTTTGTACAAATAAATTCCTGTATTCATCCTATTTATACTGCAGTGAATTCTTATTTTAACAATTTTTATCTCAGCAGAATACAAGTAAGGCAGTAGAGTGAGTAGAGTACATTGAACATATCAGTTGTGCCAAACAATTTAAAGTCATGAGTGAAAAAGAAAATTGTAAAAAGAATTCAATAGAAAAAAAATTAAAGTTTTATTTTACGGCTATTTAAATGTTTTAATCTATATTCTTTGAAGAAAATCTTTAAAGAAACTTCGCCCCTTTCCGGATATCCATTGTTGGACACCGCATGCAAAATGAGTAATTGTATCAGATCTTTTGATGTTGTTATTTAATGCGTTGAATATTTTAGGTGCGATGTATGAGTATTGTCTCTGTGAAAATGTGGTTTTTGTTTTAGGTATTTTACATTTTCCATGTGTTGAGTAGCGTGTGTGTATATCTTTTTGTGTGGAGTTTATGAGACCATTTTTCCATATATATATGAGAGCTATTTTCATATACAGTTGACGAATGTCTAGTACTGCGAGCTTCTTGAAAAGTGGCTCTGATGGATGAGAGGGGGGACATTTGAAGATGATCCTTAGTAAAAGTTTTTGAACGGTTACTAGAGGGTAGAGAATGGATGCTGCACAACCTCCCCATCCTATAATGCCGTATGTTAATATAGATTGGAATAGAGCAAAATACACACTTCTCAGAGTTTTTGCATCAAGAATTGATCGTAGAGAGTAAAAAATATGACATAACTTACGGAGTCTTTGTGTTATGGAGCTAATTTGGGCCTCCCACCGTAATTGGTAATCTATAATGACACCTAGGTACTTTATTTCATTAGACGGTTTAAGTATTGGGCACGAACAGCTATTTATAAGAAGTAGTGGGGAAGTGTCTAGATTTTGTGGGCAAGTGTGGATGATTAGTTTAGGAAGGTTTTCTGGGAGAGATAATTTTCGGATAGAAAAAAGTATGTATTGTGTTTTTTGAACATTTAAGGTAAGGAGGTTAGAGTCTAACCATTTTTTAATTATGTTAAGTCCACAATTTGCTTTCTCAATTGATGTTTTCCACGTTTTACTTGTAAATATGATAACAGTATCATCGGCGAAAGATATTATATTACCGTCAATATTCAAGTTTAATAAGGAGTTCATATATATGAGAAATAAGAGCGGACCTAAAACACTTCCTTGGGGCACGCCGTAGGAGATTGGTAAACATTTACTCCTATATTCTTGATTTGACTGAATGACAGTTGTTTGTGTTCTTTGTGTTAGGTAGTTTTCAAACCATTTCAGGGAAGTACCTTCTATCCCAATCTGTTGCATTTTTTTAAGAAGAATATGGTGTGAAATAGTATCGAAGGCTTTAGACAGATCTAGAAAGACAGCAAGTGGTTTATTGCCTTTATCGAGGTTATCAGATATCAGTTTGGTAAAGGTTTGGTAAATTTATCCATAAATACTCAATTAATCTTGTACCATTATCTATCAAATTCGAAAGTAAGGACCTTGGGGTTATACTTGATAGTAAACTGAATTTGAATAAACATATCGACCACATAGTCACTAATGCATCTTCTATGCTTGGTTTCATAATCCGCTCATGTAAACAATTCAAAGACCTTACTACTTTCAAAACACTATATTTCTCATATGTTCGTAGTATTCTTGAATACGCATCTCAAGTATGGAACCCAGGCTATGCAGTACACACAAATAGAATTGAAAGTGTTCAAAATAGATTTTTAAGTTATCTCAATTTCCGCTCTTTTCGATCTCATGTTAGTAATGAAGACTCTGCCAAATTCTTCAAAATACAGACGCTAACTTGTCGAAGAAATATAGCAGATTCGGTAATGTTATTTAAAATTATACATAACTTAATCGATTTTCCTGTTCTTCTTCAACGCCTATCATTCCACGTTCCTAATCGCAACAGTAGACAGTCGCTTACTTTTAATCTTCCTCTTTGCAAGACTAACTCCAAACATAACTCATTTATCTACAGAACCAAACATTCATTCAACTTAAATTATTACCACATTGACATTTTTAACTCGACGTTACATGACATAAAAGAAACATGACTCAAACTAGGAAGTTCAATATACCCCTCCCCCTATATATTCGCGTCCTTAGCCTTTTTTTCTCCTCCCCCCCCCCCCCCTCACATAATGTAACTAAAAATGAACTAATTCAGTAAACACCTTTATAATGTCACACATTTTTTTTATTTACGGTGCTCCAGATTTCATGTCCGGGTTGAATCTTTCCCAAATGAAAGACTAAACCCTTCCACACACTTTTCCACAAATGAATATCTAGTAAATTAACGCAATGTAATTGCACTATATAAGAATAAAACAATACAAGAACAATACGTCAATCCACCAGAAACATAATGGGAAAATATTTCACCGACTCCAGATATTTTCATATCAGAGGGTTCGGCTCTGATGAAATCCTAACTGGTCCGATAAATCCTACTGATCCCTCAATATAAATATTTAAAAAATCTTTCGTAATCCTACATGTATTTAAAATGACCGACTTTTGCATTTTTATGTACAAATTTTTTGACAAATCTAATACGCCTAAATTTTGAATGAGAGAGCTAGGTATAATGCCAGTAGCCGAAATAACAAATGGTAATATTTTTATAGTCTGAGAATGCCAAATTCTTTTAATTTCATTTCCTAAATCTGTATATTTTCTTATTTTTTCAGAAACAGTTTTCTGAATATTACAAGAATTTGGTATAGCGACATCAATGATATAAGTTATTTTCTTAATTTTGTCATGTAAAACTATATCGGGTCTATTATGACTAATTGTTCTGTCTGTCAGAATAGTTTTATCATAATAAATTTTATAAAATTCATTTTCTAAAAATGAATTTGGTTCATATTCATAATATGGTACATTACGGCAGTCAATCAAGTTATGTTTAATTACCAAACTTTGGTGAATTATTTTTAAAACTTGATTGTGCCTAAATGTATACTCGGACGGCGCTAATACAGAACATCCCGATATAATATGTTCTATAGTTTCCGGAAAAGCCAAACATTTTCTACATAAATCATCAATTTGATTTGCATCTTTGATGATATGCTTCCTATAATTTTTAGTATTAATGACTCTATCTTGTATGGCAAGCATAAAGCCTTCTATTTCTGCGCTCAACTCTCCAATACTCAACCATTTGTTTGACGAAAATTTGTCAACATATGTTTGGTTGAGATAATTGAAGTGTTTTGCGTGAAGAATTTTATTTGACCAGGAATCTAATAATTCCTGGTTGGTATTTATAAGAATGCTGGCATTCTCGTCGTATAAATTTAATGGTGAAATATTTCTATCTGCCTTCCTTGCATATTATTTTGTGCATTTCTGAACTATCAGCTTTCCTATGGAAAAAATTTCTTAGCATTTCTACCTGATTATGTTTTAAAGATGTTATTTTGACTATACCTCTACCTCCTAAATTTCTGGGTAAATTAATATGTTCTATAGCTGAATTTGGATGATGGCAATGAAATTTAGTTAATGTAGTTCTAATTAATCGTTCTAAGCTATCTAAATCTGTATTAGACCATTTAATTATGCCAAATGAGTAAGTTAATAGTGGTATTGCCCAAGTATTTATCGCCTTTACTAAATTTTTAGCAGATAGATTGCATTTCAAAATTTTTCTGATCCTAGTTTTAAATTTAATCCTAATATCATTTTTAATACTAGTATGATCTAATCTATTTGATTGCGGATATCCTAAATATTTATAAACCTCACCCCCTTTCATACTTTCAATTTTGAAATTTCTAAATATACCCTCGTCTCCATCTACAATTTTACCATTCTCTATATGGATCGTTCTACATTTATCTAAACCAAAAGTCATTTTAATATCATCTGAAAAAATTTTAACTACTTTAATCATTTTCTCTAAATTTGGTTCAGAATTTGAATATAATTTTAAATCATCCATAAATAATAAATGAGAAATTATATTTCTCTCTCTAGTATTACCTTTAATTTTTATTCCAAACTTGCTTTTAATTAACATTTTAGATAGAGGATTTAATGCTAAGCAAAACCAAAGAGGACTCAATGAGTCTCCTTGAAAAATCCCTCTTTTTATTGAAATGCCCGGTACTATAATTTTCTTATCTTTCAAATTCAAAAGCAAATCGGTATTCCAAAATGCCATAATTTTTTCCAAAAAGCTAATAATAATAGGGTTAATTTTGTATATATTTAAAACTTTTATCAGCCACGAGTGCGGGACACTATCATAAGCTTTTTGGTAATCTATATAACAAATATGTAAATTACGTTTTTGGGTTTGAATCTGTTTTAGAATTACAGAATCAATAACTAATTGTTCTTTACATCCCATATGTTTTCTGCGACAACCTTTTTGTTGTTCAGATAAAACATTTTTTTCATCTAAATGAGTGTATATTAAATCTGTCAAGCAAGAGGTTAAAATTTTATATATTTTCGGTAAACATGTAATGGGTCTATACTGAGAGGGATTATTAATATGTTCGCTTTTAGGCAACATACAAGTAATGCCCTTAGTTAGAAAATTTGGAAAATTTTTACTATTATTATCTGTGGAAAGTTTATAATTGGCATAATTAACCATTTTATAATTGTATTATTGTGTAATTTATGATTTGCTGTCAACTTTCCCAAATATAAATAAAATAAAAATATAATAACATTATTTTCCTACAATGGTTTTAACTGATATTATGAAAAAATGTGTCGTGGCTTCATCGTTCCTGACTAAAATCATTTTACGAGCTTCCCTTAAACGAACATGCCTTATAAATCGACTCCATACAATTTTTTCGATGATGTGAACTCCAATTATTTTTCATAAGAATGAAAAGTCAGTATTTTCAAGGTTGTAGAGAGCATTTTAAATCAAAGCAACTATGTACAGTACACCAAAAACCTTTAACAACAACAAAAAAAACTCACAATTGGTTTAAAACAAATGTGGTTGGGACTCGGCTGTAGAAAGATAATATCGATGTTTCAACTCAAAAGAACCAATTAAGCCAAAAAAGCAGTATAAATTTTTCAAATGAAAGAGGCGACATTTTAAAAGAAACTAGAAACATGAAAGCTATTTTAAAATCACACGAGATTTAAGATTGCACACTGGTTTTGCGCTCGTCATAATTAAGTAAATAAATTCTTGGACCACCCGAGGGTGGTCCAAGAATTTAGTATATATGTTTAATTTAAGTAATTTATTTCATTTAAGTATGACAACTTTTCAAAAGCCTTCTATACTCTTAATCGTGACGTCTTACTAAATAAACTGACTACTCTCCATAGTCACCCTTTTTCCCTAGCTATCTTGCAGACCTGAAACAGTTTAGGTCTCATGAACTATTCTGGTCCATTATATTTTTGTGCGGTCAGGAGTACCCCAAGGCTCTAATTTAGGCCCACTTCCCTTTTCAATATTTATTAATGATATTTCAGAAGTACTTCTACACTGACGTAAGTCCATTAAAAATAAATAATTGAAAATTTTGTTAATCAAAAGAGGTTTTAAATGATAATGAATAGCGTCAGTACATTCATTAAAAAAAAAAACAGATATCTAATTGTGAATATATCGATGGCCATATTTTTAAGCAAAATTTCTTCCACAAAAATTAACGAATTTACAGATGTGGTATTTTTATAAGATGTTCTGTATAATATGTAAAATGAGATATTTCAAAGGCCATGGCAAGAGGCAGTATAACAGAGAGAACGTGAATGAACTAAGGAGTGCGTTTCAAGACAGTTATTTGTCGGTTCGTCCTCTCTGCCTACTCGTGTAGAGATATGGTGTGATGATTAGTTAATTAGTTACTAGTTTTATGGGAATATCAAAATTTAAATCGCAACTGTTTGCCAAGTTACAGTTACCATCAAATTAACATCCATAATGTTAAATTATATATAATATGTTTTATCATCTTTCAAGCTGACACGTTACATGAGTTTTAAAACCCCGGACAAAGAAAAATTAACATCAGCAATATTTGACCGATGAGACTAAATCAATTTCTATTCAAATTTTGAACTAAAAACATTTTTTTAACAGTTTCCTAAAAGCCATAAAGGCCATCATCTCAAAAATCAAAATCACGCGATTCTTATTCATAATCTAAACGGGCATAAAAGCTATTAACATACATAATATTCACAAACAAAGCACCGTTAGGCAATTGACACATTTTCAAAAATTAAATCTCCTTCCACATCCTGGTCAGTCACCTCTAGCGCGTCCCGCTCTTGGAAATGGGTGAAGGTCGTACGGAGGCATTGAACCACCTAGTAAAATAATAACCAAGTCACTTTACCACTATGAACTAGGCGCATGCTCCAAAAACCTGTTATGTCCGAAACTAGTTGGAAGATTGGTGCAACATACATTACACTGGTTAAAGTAAATTTACTCATTTGGAAATTTTAAACTACTGAACAAAAAATCAATGGAAGTGTGAACTTTACCGACTCGAAAGAAATTAATTTACAATGTGCAGTCTGTAGTCGTATAATATACGCAGTGTCCATAACTGAAAGGTTAAAGGAAATTAACATATTTTGCGATAGACCTCTCAACTTTTCTAAATTTATCGATTTTCCTAACTAACTAACCATCACGCCGTTTCCCCGCAGGGGTAGGTAGAGAGGACGGACCGCCAAACAACTCGGTCTTGGCACACACTCCTTGCCTCGTTCACATTCATACATCGTCTCATACATGCTCTTCTGACTCTTGACATGGCCCGACTCAAGTATCTGATTCACTTGGTCGTGCCGTGTCTTTCTCGGGCGTCCCCGACTTCTTCTACCATTCACATTTGCGTCATACATTCTCCTTACACTCCTTTCCTCGTTCATTCGCTCTACATGCACAAACCATCGGAGCGTTCCTTTCTTGATCAATTTTATTTTCCAATATCGAATTTCCTGTCATCTAGTATTAATTTCTATCTCCCTTTATTTTATGTTTCCCTCTTTCAGAAAGCCTTATAGTTTGGTTTTCATATGACCTAAACTTTAATTTCTATTTTTTCGTTTTTGGTTTGAAGGTTAGTTCGCTTATACTTTTTTTGAAGGGTATTCCCATCAGTGAAATATATCATATTAGAATAAGTTAACAATAATAATCCAAATGAAAATATGAAAGAGAACAAGACACAGAAAAACAGAAAAAAGACAATGGTCGCAACTGGGACTCGAACCCAGACCTCTCCGTCTAACCGGGATAAGTGCGTTAACCAATTTCGCTATTGCCAACTTCTGTCAAACCGTCATATTTGTCAATCTCATATTTTCAAAATTTAGAATTACATTATTATCAACTAATTATTTTTCTCCATATTACGGGCAACTACCCTTTTCATTGGAAACAATCACATACCTCGAGAAGAACTAACGACCGTCAATACGGATTCCGGCGGAACCGCTCGTGCAGTGATCTTCTCGCGTATGTAACGCATGTTTGGGGACGGAGGCTGGAATGTTTTGGTGAGACCCAAACGGTTTGACTGGACATTTCCAAGGCCTTTGACTGGGTTTGGCATCGAGCGCTTGTCAACAAACTGCGTTCTTACGGACTTCCCGCATCCTTGTGTGCGTGGATTGCCGACTTTTTGAGGGGGAGGTCGATTCAGGCGGTTGCTGACGGTTTCACCTCTTCCTTGCATTCGATAAATGCTGGCGTCCCACAGGGATCGGTTCTGTCTCCGACTTTGTTTCTGTTGCACATCAACGACCTCTTGTCATGTGCACCGGTTCATTGTTACGCGGATGACAGTACAGTCCATGACAGCTTTTTGTTTGATATGCCTCCAAAGAGCACAAACCCCAATAGCTCGGAGGGCTTCGAAGCAAAGAATGGACGGTTACCTCGAGAGTGTTTTCTCTTGGGGTAAGAATAACCTCGTCGAATTTAATGTTTCAAAGACCCAATCATGTTTGATAACGTCTAAAAGGGATCGAAATGATAATCTAGTCTCCTTCAACGGAAGCATTCTTTCGAACAGGACCTCCATTAATATGTTTGGTGTAACTCTAAGTGACCAGCTCAGGTATGGGGGCTCCATCGAAACCAGAGTTAAGTTAGCCTCTCCGAAACTGGGCGTACTGTACAGGGCCCGCAGATAATTGAATAGTACACAACTGCTAACCCTGTACAAATCGCAAGTGCGCCCCACGGTTGAATTTGGCAGCCACCTCTAGTTTGGAGCTCCAAAATACCTAAAAAAACCCTTGACTCTGTGCAGAAACGGGCGGTCCGTTTGATAGATTCTCCCATCTTAGCAGACAGATTGCAATCTTTAGAGCACAGGCGTCAAGTGGGAATGCTGTCCTTGTTCTACCGGTATTACAATGGACGATGCTCCGATGAACTTAGCGTCATTAATCCCCTCGGCACCGGTGCATAGTCGGGAAACACGTTTTTACGATTTGTTCTTGAGTTCAACAGCTCGGCTATGGAACGATTTACCGGCCTCTGTGTTTCCTCCCTCCTACAACACGAGTCTCTTCAAGACCCATGTTAACTCCTTCCTTTTCTCAAAAGACCCTCCACACAGCATCCTCAAAGATGACATAGGCCCTGAGGGAAATTATTTTCCTCAGGGCCTCCTGTGTGGAGTTAATGTAAAAAAAAAAAAACAGGACGCTGTTGTTTTACGGGAATTTAAACTTTATCGCCGTTTACATAGGAATTGTTATTTTTCCCGAATTTTTTAATAACATTTAATACCCAGTAATTAGCACTTAATATTAATTCATCGAAGAATGTATCAACAATTCTCAATGAACTCACGATCGAGATAAAATTGGGTATTGTATGAGGTTTAGCAGATTATCCTGCTAATATTCAAGTATGTACATCTAATGCACGTACATTTGGGCATGAGTGGGCATCTGAGTCTATTCTACACGTATTTGATGGAGTCTGCTCTAAAGTTTTAGCAGCATTGAACTCAGTGCACGTGCGTAAAACTCGACGGACACAAGCGGAATTTCCTTGATTTGACGAATGTTTGATTAATTTCACGCAAAGTAGGATAAAAATGACATTAATTTGGGAACACAGACACGCCTACAACACACATCTAACGGTTAAAATCATCATGCATTATTACAATAATGGGGTTAGGCGTTGTTTAATAATTATAGCAGCTAGATCTGATAAGGCTCGTAAGGTTCTCTTTCTCTCGGGCCTGAGAATTCTTGTGTCGTGTGAGGGCTGTGTTCGTATTTGCATAATGAATAAGTTAACGATTTACAGTATCTATCTTCATTTTCCACATAGCTTACTGTAAAATTTACTAGATGGCATGAATACATTTGTTTAGGAATTTGAAGTGTGCAATATCAATCATAATTATGTCCTCAATTTTAAATTAATTATTTGAAGTTTTGATCACGTTTTAAATCTAACAGGTTGTGAATATGATATGTTTTTATGTGATTTATTTTAAAAATGGATTAAGAAACTGTAAAATATATTTGTTTTGTAATAATTTGAAAATGAGCAGTCCAAAATATTTTCTTCGTTTTTTGAGCATTTGAAATCGTGTAAAAATTACGTTCATCTATTTTTATGATTATTGTTAAGTTGAGCTGTTTCTTTACTTTACCTTCCTCACAGTATCCCTTGAAGATTAGGTCCTGATAGAAAACATATTATCCATTAGGCCTATTAGGGCATCCTATGTAGTGTTCATGTTTAAAATTTAGTCCACTTCAAGAGTCGGTCACCATAGGGCACCCCAAGTGGTTCGCTTTGTTTGGTGACTTGGGTGTCCGAATTTAAGGAGTGAGGTTTGTCAGTGTCTTTGCGGCGAATGCGCCTGTCCACCGACTGCATGCTTGGCGGGCCGTATCGAGAGGGAGTGGTTGAAATCGGTTTTTGACCCCTCTAGCCGAACCCAACGCCTTGCACCGCAGTTGGAGGGATACATTTTTTGTTTTTTTTTTTTTTAAACAATTTTTTTGGTACATACATTGATATAATTTTACAATACTTAAAGGCTTTTTTTATACATAAACATTTAAAATTTAAAGAATAAAACAATTAGCAGATTAACCAAAAAAATCCTACATAGGCATCGCCTGTTCGTGGGTATACTTGTGTGTTATCGTTATTTACCTTATCTCACTTTAAAAAAGCATAGATTCAGACTATAAGACAGAAGTGTATATTAAAATTATTATTATTGGTATTTTGTAGTCACGTGAATCCACATTCCAACAAACACTGACGGGATTGTTTCGTATGGTTCACGAAGTGTGGGTGTGAATGAATGTGAAATATTCGAATACCGTTGTGTCTATTTGATGATTAGTCATGAATTGAATAGATTCATACCACATCAATCAGTCCACAGTCGACGTGCAATGTAGTAAGGTACACGATTGAAAAGATATGCCGTTTAAAACTAGTGATTTGCAAAGCCATTTTCAAAAGCTGTAAGCTTTTCAATTTTCTGATTTTAAAACATGCGTAATAAGGCACGTACAATCCATTTTCTTTTCTAATAACTTTATAAAACACCACTATTTAATCGAAATTATCAACATGCTTCGAAACCAAAGGTTTCTTGGTCAGGAAAAAGAAAAAAAATTAACATAAATAAAACCACAAAAAAGAAATAAGAACTGTAGACAAAATAATACAGGGGGAGGTGATTAATTCCTTAAAAGTATCGTAAAAAACCATTTTAGAAAATGATAAATAAAAATTATTTTTGAGTATGTAAAAATTTCATTTATGTAATAAAAACTTTAAAAACAAACAATGATGATCCAGAACTCTAATAAAATATTATAATTATAAATGTAAGTATTAACATGAAAATAAATTTAATAATAATTGACCATTAAAACACTTTTCTAATTTCTAAGATATCTAATTTGTGTAATATTTTTAACCCTTTATTTATATCAAAAGAATGATTTGTTTCCAAAATGTGGTTGGCAAATTCAGAATAATTATTTACTATTAACTTCCTTATTCCTCAACTTTAGTACCTATTAAAATTTTTAGAGTCTTCCTTGTATAAAAAAAGTTACACAATTAATTTATAAACCCCAGATTTTTTAAAAAAATCACCCCTTAACTTGTTATTTAATATATCAATTTTCAATTTTTTATTAGTGTAAAAAGCTGGATGGATATTATCTACTTTGTTTTCAAAGAATATATTTTTTGAAGAAGAATTATTGAGCTTTAACATTGGTTCTGAAATACGAAGATAATTTTATCAAAAATTTTATTTTAAACAAAATTCATTATTTTAATTTAATTCAAAAGATTCCACCGAGTTACTTTGCAATAATTATTGAAGAAGTTTTTTTTTAATATTTAAAAAAAATATATATTAATATAATTAATTATTCGAGTTGACAGTTTTATCCCTATTTTACTTGATTTTATCATATACATTTATCACCTAATGATAAATACCAAAATTAGTACAGTATATATTTAATTATAACATCACATCTCTTAAGATCGTGGCTAACTGTTAAACTAATTACCAGTTGGCAGTGATTTGGTATTCAGTCCCCTTAGAGCACATGAATCGTACCGTTGTAAACACCATTCTGCACACAGTTAGATCTTATATCAACAACTTACTCATATCAAAACCAAAGAAATCTCAGAAGAGCCAATCAAGGCGATGTACCACGTCGTGTAACATTTTTTTATATGAATACCTCAGAAGAGTCCCATCTGTTCCCGTATGGAGCCAGTTAGACTATGGCATCCCCAATCGGGGTATGCTGTGAGGCTGAAGGTAGTGGGGAGGGGAAGGAGATCGGAAGAGGAAGGTAGGAAAGTACCTGGCTAGTCAGATCTGGTCACCAAAGAAGGCTACTGAATGATGGTCTTTAATAAGAATATCTTCCACTCTGGAACGCGCCGCATTTATGGATACATTAAAATGAAATAATTTTGAAATAACACAAAATATTTAAATTAGATTTATTTGACTCCGCCGAGATTCGATCGGATTGCGAGTCAAGAGCGTTACCCCTAGACCTCGCCGGCTAACAACAATACTCCTTATGTTACATGGTGTTAAGGTAAAAATTCCCGTTTAACACCAGCCACCTGTTGTAGGTAGGTACTATAATTTTATTTTGTGAAGTTCAGGCACAAGTATTTAAATGTAGTACCTACCTACGATCATTTTTTAAATATTTCATTTGCAGCATTATGCAATAAAACCATAGCCGAAAAGGGGTTCGTGAGAATTTTGATCCAACACATCTGCCATAGGTCACTTCATGGGTTCATTGAGTAGAAGTCTTGGAGGCCGATGTGTTTGCTCACCTGCTACGTGGCGGTCCGGATCGAGACTGGTTGAGGAGGTCTTTTGACCTCTCCAGCCAGAATCCCTTGACCTATCGCCTTGCACCACAGTTGGAGGGATGGATTCATATGTCCGTCTTGTCATTGTTTTGGACCGAAAAACTGAATTCCATTAAGAAACAACGTCTCCTCGGGTCTACTTAAAATGTCATAATATTGTTAGTAAATGCATAAAAGAAAGTGAAAATAAATAATCTAATGCAAAAATTGCAAGAAATAATGGCATTGCATGAAAACAAATATATGTAAATGCATCATTCGATTGTTTTCTGCTACAATTCTAGATAAATTACCCTAAGCAAAGCGTTCTTTTTGTTGAATGGTTCAAGAATAATTTAAAGACTTGAGGAAAATTGTCGCACTTTATTTGTTGGAAACTAATGGTTGGAAAAAAACACCGTAGGTTTAACATACTTTAAAATAAAGGTTATGTCTTGTATCTTCTGTGTTAGTCACACTAAGTTTTGATCAAGAAATAATAATGGTTTCCATAATCCCATTTTCGTGTATTTCGTTAACTACAAGTTAGTCTAAGTTAAAAAAAATGCATAACAGCTTTGGCTTTCTTCAACTCTGCAATTATAAGGCAGCTTCCTTTATTTTGTTACTCCCGTAAAGGCTAAGTTATTCAATCAAGAATATATCAATATTAAGCGTTTTCAACAAACATATCTTTTCTCCAATGAATGCTTCAGAAGCATTGACGTATGATATCTTGGTCGAAGTTCAGAAGACATGATTTAAAAAAATCTTTGTGGCAAAATCCTTGGAGTTTGATATCAAAACAATGGGATATGTCCAAAAAGAGGGTTTCTGTTGAAAATGTACGGAATATTTAAAGATAATTTTTCTGATTTTAATCATCCTCCTGAAAATGTTTGTTTTTTTTATTTTTTCATTCAATATTATTAATTTTAAAACCGATCTAAAACTGGCAAAATCAAAACGGCCCGTGGTTAGCAAATCGGACTGCGACTTCACAAGCGTCGCTCAGCTTGGCCAGCATAAATAAACACTGTCAGTGAGCGTCCACGCTTATGACGTCACACGATAGCCCCGCCCCAAAATATCGTTTTAGCGGTAATTCAAAAATGCAAAACTTTGACTCACTGTAGAAAATTTAGTTTAATTTTTCAACCTCAAAATAAAATAAAAATGCTATAATCATCGTAATTTTTTTCTTAATTTTTTTAAGCAATAAGACAAACGTGGAAATTTCCCATTGTTTTTTTCATAATTCTCATAATTGACGAAATTCACTTCGTTAGCGGGCTTTATTTGGAATTAGTTGATTGTATGTCAGGAAATGTCAGAAGCCTTCGCTTAAGAGTTCGGGATTTAATGTCCTGCTGGTTACAGTATCCTTAAAAGGAATAACATGGCAATGGATGCATTATATTTCGACAGGACAATGATACTATATTGAGATCTACACGACATTGATGAAGGAGAATTCGAAACACTGAACAAGGTAAAAACCACGATAAATGACCTAAATAGGCAAAGAAAAACGAGGATTATTGTCAGGAATAAGATATAATATATTAAAGGATATTTCATTAAATAGACATACCTGCAGCAAAGTGTATTTGGGGATGCAATTTGATTGTTAATGAAAGTAAGAAATAAGCTATTCTGTACAAAAGTTTTCAGCTCGCCGAACAGACCAACAAAGCTAGTTATTTGATCCACCTTGACAATAATTAAATACCTGTGGAAGAAACACAGTATTCATACCAGGAGTGCATGTTCTGAAGATCTTCTCATTTGTGCGTAAAATCAATCGATCCATAGTCAAGGGTTTTATTAGACCAGTATGTATTAGGTCTGCAGTTGTTAGGGAATATACCTATTCTTTTCCTGATTCATACCTACATCTAGTCCCCCTACCTGCCATACGTGAAATCACAAGGTTGGTGCATTGACAATCTTCAACATGACAGCAATGTTAATAATAATAATAATAATTGGACAACTTGTAGAGCGCCGTTTTTTGTGAAAAATCACCTCAAGGGCGCTTAATTCAAGGAGCAATGTTCTATGCTGAAAACCTTTACGATTACAATTGGTGATGAAAATTACAATTGGTGCGAAGTGGTTAGTGTTTTTGAACAAGAGACATCATTATTCCTGCCTTCAGTGAGTTCTTATGCTTTCTTTTCCTACCCAGAAAGTTTAGAAGATATGAATGAATTTCTAATGTATGTTTGAAGAAAATGAATTAACTGATAATTAAAAATAATAGGTAAAATTAGATAAAAAATACTCGCATCTTCTATATCAATTATTTTATAACGATTATACGTTAACGGGAGCAGTTGGCAAATGAACAATTTGCTAATTAAACTAAAGGAGACTTGAACGCTCATAACCAAGCTAATGAATTTTCAACATTACATACAGAACCTAGTTTAATGATATTTTAACAACTGTACTCAAAAACAACGTTGAATAATCAGTGACATGAAGGCACAGTATGAACAACGGGATATTTTCTGTCGTAGGAAGTTATTGAATACGCGAGCGTCTTGAACTGTATAAAAAACTGGAACGTGCTTTTGTGGTTTGCCTACACGTGACCTTGCTAGGTCAATACATTATTTTATATTTATGTCGGATTATGTGTGTCAAATAATAATTATAAGGCAGTAAGAGCAACGTTATGCTCACAGCCATAAAGATGCGGAAAACCCAGTTATGGGCAGTAAAGAAGTGTTGCGATTAATTTATTATTATCACACACAAACCCACTTATTCATGATCAAGTTTTATTATTTCACCATGACGCTCTCAACTCTGATTAAATAAAATGTTCATCTTTTTTTATTTAATGAGCTCATTATGTCTGCTTCATTAATAATAATAATCGGATAATTTGTAGAGCGCCGTTTTTATGAAAAATCACTTCAAGGGCGCTGTACAATTTAAAGAATTCTTAGGCTGTATCCAATTTTACTATTTACATAGATTCAAAAAACTTACCTGGCAGGTCAATTCCAATAAACATACTTTAATTAGATGCTTGGAGAAGACACGGCTTTGCACGCGGAGAACATTATAAATACGCTGGACTTGCATGATTTTACATTTGCTTACATTTAGTATTACATTTATGAAAAGATTAGTAAGTGGTAAAAGTAGAGTTGATATTTATTTTGATTTTGTAGAGTTGATATTTATCATAATTTTTGTGAGATGACATTTACAAACGCTTAATTATTTACAATGTAAAATTAGTAATTTACATTGTCTAATTTGTTTAATGAATTCACTTACGGACTATAACCATTTTAATTTCTTTTTCTTTCTCATTAACTCCTCTGAGGAGGGCCTGAGGATTTAGAAATAACTTCCCCCAGGCCTGTCTTCTTTAGAGATACTGTATGGATGGAATTATTGAGGAGAGGACGGAGTGAACTTGGTTATTAAAGAGACCGATATTGTAGGAGGGATGAAACATAGAGTCCGGCAAATCATTCACAGCCGAGCTGTTGATCTCAAGAACGAATCGTTGAAACGAACCGTTTTAATGTGATAAATGCCAACCAATGTTGGGATTTTCAGACTCAATCGAAGATACACTAAATCGCCAACAATAAAATACAACTCTGTTCCCTTAAAGCAAATATTTTTTTATCGATTTCCTACTTTTAATTTCTTTTAATGAACATGTTTAGATTTCCAGGCTAAATATTACAAAAGCTACAATCCTCAGATTTATGGCACAGACTTCTTTGCTTATAGCACTTGTATTGAAAAGAGAAAAGTCGACGACTAGTCAAGTGTCTTACCCACCGGTCTATTAGCCTCCTCAAAGCATACATAGGATATTATTGTAATATACAGTTTCACAATGTGATAAAAATGGATTCTGGCAATAAGGATACAAATAATGTAACAAATTGACTTTATCACATGTTTTTAGGTCAAATACAAAATGATTAAAGCTATAAACGGCATTCCATAAAATCCAGCACAGATGCAAAGAGGCTGTTGTTTCCGAGAAACTGACGAATATCTCGTGACCCTATTCCAGACCAGCAAGCCGTCATTTCGGAGCCAATGTCACCGTCATTTTATTTCATGTGTGTAACGGTACGGAATACCAAGCAATATTAACCGTTAATATTTCCAAAACGTCCTTATACAAATGTGGAACCTCCTTCTTTGCACAGGCTGAAAGATCTAAGGCGTAGATATCGCCGTTGTTTGTTTAAAGAATTAATAACTGTAGCGTCGGCTGTTTTCAGTCTAAAACAAACACCAATATTATTAGAGTTTTGTCGTTTACCGCTGTCCTCTTTACTTTATTTTCTTGGTCAGTAGTTGAACACCGGATTTTCTGCGGTTAAATATTACACTTACATCCAGGTATATCCGTAGGCACAAAAATGTTCATTTTTTATCAAAATAATAGGAAGTAGAATAATGATCAAAACCACAGGCTTTGTGACGTTAAGAAAATAAAGTATAATAATACCTTATATTATGATGTCCGATTCTATCTATAAATTAAAGTCATTAATTTCTCGGTCTGTCAAATTTGATCTAATTATAAACCTCATTTCGCCGTTCTGATAAACAATCTTCATTTCTTACAAGTAGGCTCTATTTATTTTTATTACTAGTTTTTACCTGTTTTCACCTGTTTTCAATAAATCCCATTCTAAATATCCCATCACAAATGAAAGTATATAATGTATTTCCTCCTTCTTGATCTGTTATATTTCTTTATTTTCTTTCATTTACTTCGTCACGCCTTTTGATTTTTTATGGTGGACTACGTTCTCGACCTTGGGGAATACCAGATTTTTTCAGATCACGTTTTTTTAATTAAAAAATATAAAACAGGGGTTCAAGCAGTCGCTTACTTGCTTTTAATTATTGTTTATTCTATTATAACGTCCATATATTTGTTCGATGTTTATTGTAGCACTCAATTCACGGCTAGTTAGGTATCGGGTGCAATTTACAGTCATGGTTTTCAGCCAACCAGAGCTCGTAATTTCTGGGTTAGTGATGCCACGGAAAATAGGTAAAAAACGATAATCATTTACAGCTAACAAGATCACGATCATAAAAGGCACATACCGGAATATAGAAAACAAAAGACATCTTTCAGACCCATTTAACTTGTAATTTTGTTTGACGTTTTTTTTTATATATGTACTTAGTTAAATAGGTTGTGCCATACTTTGTTATTTGAACTGTGCTTTGGTGGTTAAAACCTACGTGATGTTATTTTGTGGGACACATACTTTTCACAATTACGTTGTCATTGCTAGTACCTAGAATATACTGATGTTTACCCATTAAAAATAATTTTCTCGGAGACAGACCTGACGAGATTCTAGGTTGGTGGATAAATTCGGTACGGTGGATGGTGTTATGTTATGTGTATTTTGTTAGTTTTTTTGTGTTGATTATTTTGTGTGTTGGTTCGGATAGAACCGTAAGAATTTGTTTTAATTCGTTTTCCCTTTTTTTTAGTTAATCGGGACCTTCGTCCTCGGCTTCGCGCAGGAAACAGACGTGACGTCAGAGAGTCCACCCGAAGGATACTATGCCTTCGTCGAATCACCCAGTGCAACTCCACCAAGGTATGGAGAAGCTTCTTTTAACTTTTGTTATCCACTAAAGTGCTGCGAATTTTTTCAAAAACTCAATATTTATTTTGTTAAAAAGTTTTCATCCAGAAGTGAGAGAAATTGGACACACTAGACTGGCACAAAGGACGCTTTCATATGTGTATACCAAGATGTCCAGGGATAAAGTGCACTATCTTCGGGATGCGATTTTGCAGGAAAGTAGATGTAAAAAGATAAATAACTTTTTCGAAATTCGGTTGTTTTGTTTTTCGTACAACCAATTAAGTTTTTAACGAGAAAACTACTATAAAACGTTGGAATTTCGAAAAAGTTTGTTGCCTTTTTACTTCTACTATCTTATGGAATTACCTTCTGAAGTTAGCGCGCTTTTCACAGGACACCTTGCATATCTTCATTGAAACCAACAACCCATGTTCAGAATCCAGGCGATGTGGGTTCAATCTAAACCACCTATAATCACAATGTTGTTTTGGTACAATCCTCTGCTAGCTTTGTCCTTCGACATTGTTCAAGCAATTTTTTGCGGTTATAATGAAGAAAGAATGAGTAATTAATGTTATATTGTCAGGTCTACCTTTTTTGTACTGATCTTTTGTATTATTTACAGAGTAAGACCGCCTCCCTACCGCCATATCCAGTCCGACTGCCCCGGTATCCTGGAGAAGCTGGGTGCCTCTCCGCATAACCTGTGCGGGGACCTGAACAGGGGGCTCATCCCCAGGAACCCCCTCGGACAGGGGAACAGCGGGGAGCCCTACCCCTTGTGAGTTCACTTTACTTTTATCTCCTTCTTGCCATGTAAACATAAACTTTGGCATATTAAATTATGTTTTTGAATCTGTCCTGTCTGGTAATCAGCAATCGACTGAAACAGTGGCGAATTTACGATGCAAGATACTCTCTCATGAACATTTAGACGCGTCTATAGCAGATCCACTATTATTGGGCTGCATATCAAGTCACAAGTCAAAATTTGCTGGTGCTATATTTCATGTGTGTTGTATATTTTCTCCCGTTTACATTCACTGAGGTGAACTTGTTGAACCATCCTATGTCCAGGTATTATCAACACCCAAAGTTACGCCTCGAAAAGAAGAGAGATTCTCAATCATCATATCGTCCACCAAAAATAATGCAAAAGCAGAAGAATTCGATAAAAAAAATTAAGCCACTTAAAGAAAGGTATAAATGGTTTGAGAAAAACAAAAGAGGAAAAAATAATAATAATAACACCATCCTAGTACTTACACTATAATAATTCTTGTAATATTCAGAAAACTGTTTCTGAAAAAATAAGAAAATATATAGATTTAGGAAATGAAATTAAAAGAATTTGGCATTCTCAGACTATAAAAATATTACCATTTGTTATTTCGGCTACTGGCATTATACCTAGCTCTCTCATTCAAAATTTAGGCGTATTAGATTTGTCAAAAAATTTGTACATAAAAATGCAAAAGTCGGTCATTTTAAATACATGTAGGATTACGAAAGATTTTTTAAATATTTATATTGAGGGATCAGTAGGATTTATCGGACCAGTTAGGATTTCATCAGAGCCGAACCCTCTGATATGAAAATATCTGGAGTCGGTGAAATATTTTCCCATTATGTTTCTGGTGGATTGACGTATTGTTCTTGTATTGTTTTATTCTTATATAGTGCACTTACATTGCGTTAATTTACTAGATATTCATTTGTCGAAAAGTGTGTGGAAGGGTTTAGTCTTTCATTTGGGAAAGATTCAACCCGGACATAAAATCTGGAGCACCAAAAAAAGTATAGTTTATGAAATAACTCCTAAACCAAGCTCAAGAGCTAGCTCTCTTAATTGGCGATGAAATCCTTGAAAATGTGTATTTCAACAATAAAAAAATATATTTTTGAACCTCAAACCACCGTACATATATATTCCATAATTTGACAAATTGCTATTAAGATGTCAGTCAGTTTGATATGGAAGGATTTATGCAATTTACTGTAGGTACATAGATTCCAAAACTTTTTAAAGCCTATGGTATATTGACAAGTGTTTTCTGTTCCAGTGAGCTCATCCGAAACCACACCCTCAAGTTCCTGTCCAGGACACTGCCCATCCTGAGGGCTGATGATACTCTTCCCAGAGTGGCACAGTTGCAGGCTACAGCTGAAGAAGCATTGGACTCGTTTGGCCACAATGAGTAAGTACAATTATTATTATCGTATTCATGAGACGGATTTTTTTTTGTATTTATGATATTATTTTTTTGTATTTATGATTGTCAAAAATAATCAAATATTATATGAGAAAAGAAAAAATGGTATTACAGACAAATTACTTTGCTTTTATATTGAAAATTTTTTATACAATACATATAATAGATACATAAAAAAATGAAAAGTATATAAAAAAAGGTTAATACAATTAATGTATGAACAAAGGCAATGCCTGTGCGAGGGTATTATATTGATTTTTTTTTTCTATGGTTAAAGTAAAGATTTTAAGTATATATAAGTGGATTGAAAAAGAGTAACTGAATTAAAAACTACAACATAATAACAGTCTGCACTGTTCTTATCGCATTTGTAAAAGTTTTATAAGAACGAATGTTACAAGTGCAATTAAAAGAGAAAAAACATAGCAAACAATATAATATATCTACTCCAAAAGCTGTCTAATGATAAATTTAATTAATGGCTTTGTTAAAAAAATATATCTCTTTCATTGTATTTTTGCCAGGTTTTGGTATACCTTTTATAAGATTGAAGTTTTTGACACGTGGTCTCTTTAAAGGTTGTATATAGTAAATTATACATTTTTCGAGCTAAAAAACTAATATGCCTTTGGGACAACCTAGTTTTGCAGTGGGGTACGGCATACTCACAGGCGCCACGTCTTTGGCTGGTACGATTTGAATTTTTTTAATAGTTGTTTGGACGCATGTAAATAAATTTAAAATATTTAAAACTATAGTTCTGTCCAAGGTCCAAAATATCGGTTTCCTTAAACAATTAAGGGTTAAGATAAAAATAGATGGATACAAAATCTTAAGGGATAAGTTTGGAGGGATAAGATACAAATAGATAGATACAAAATCTACATGATTGTTACTAAAACAATGTTCTCTTTATCAAGATGAGTCCGTGTACTAAAGTTAAATATAGATTAACATTGGAAGGGGAGGGGGGTGATAAACCCAAATTGGCATGAGAATTTATGAAGGAATGGAAGATGTAGGAGTATAGGAGTTAATTTGGGAATTATATGGTCGTCAAAAGGGGGAAAATGGTTAGTGGGAAAATATTCAAATTTGTCGATTGTTCACAATTTTTTTCAGATTATTATATTTGACTTATTATTAACACATATTGTTGAACACTATTGCTGGGATACAAGACAGGCCGAGAATGTAGTTCACAAGCCGGGCTCTAAGCTCGTTAGGACCATAAAGAATTTTTCGTTTGGCTTCGGAGGTGTTCCTGAGTTTGAGCATTGAATGGCCTTTCAGAAGAATTGCACTGATGTTGAATTGAATTGATGTCTTTTTTGTTTCAGCCTGAACCCTTACCAGGGAGAGAGAGAGAAGAGGGACATCCCGCTAGATGACGGTCCAGAACACAGAGGAATTGATGACAATAACAACAGAGAAGCAAGGAAATTCTGCGATGGAGGTGGAGTGTAAGTAGTTCGCTAAATTCTCATGATTTTTACCAAAAAATTACTTGACGCAATCATCAAATATTTCATTATGAAACAATTAAGCTTTTGACACTGGTCTTCTACGATCTCTTCTATAATATTATAATTTAGCGAGTTCCCGGCAAGCGTTGCAATGACACTTAAATAAAGAAATTGTTTCCCCCGTGAGTCCTTTCCCATTCGTCCCCGTTGTCGTTCCCCTCCCGGATTCCACCCCCTCCTTCCCTCCCTCCCTGCCGATATACCAAATGAAAACTATTGCAAAAAAATTATAAAATTTTCGCAACGCCATAGCTCACATAGAAATCTTCGCGGACGTGCAATTTTTCACAAAAACGGCGCTATGCAATTATCCAAATATTATTATTTATTATTTGGTGGAAAATATTAGAAATTTTAGTCACCGGTTACATGTCGTTGTTTGCTGTTTTTTGTTGTGTGGCGACCAGAACGGTCGCCCCCTTTAGCCACAATCCTTGCGCCGCCATTCTCGAAAGGTACATACTACCTACATTGTAGTGTTTCACGCCGCATACGGCTGCATATTTCGGGAAGCGCATCGAAAGGCCTCGACTGGACAGCCGTCACATTCTTACGGCCGCGGAATGTTCCAGAGGCTTCTCCGCTTTGCGCGGGCGCTCAATATCACTTGGCGTTCCGGGTACTCAAACGGTCGGCTATATAAAGCGCAGCGACACCGCGCTAGTCAGTCAGTCAGTTCCAGTCTCTAGTATCAGTAACATCACCAATACATAGACAGTGCATCTAGTGACAACGCTCCAGTGCGGTACCGGCCAGACTCTCGGCGACTCACTGCCGACTGTGCCGGTGCATCATCAACCTTCGAGGACGCAACAAGCGACACAATTGCCCGCGATATAAGGCCCGCCGCACCTTCTTGTCCCGCAGGCAGCAACTTCTCAGCCACTGAGACTTCATTCTCCTCACGAGGTTTACCGCAGCCATCTCCGCGACACCGCGTCGAGCATCCATCCTGGACGTCAAGGTCCTCTCCACCAACACGGTGCAGAACTACATGCTGGCGACATGCAGACCCGTGGTCTGCTCCACCACGCATCACCGACCTTCATCACTGCATCACTTACGAGCATCATCATCATCATCGCTCCTGTCTACACTGTTACTTTACATCAAATTCACCATCGCTACGTAGCAGCAATAAAGACTGACTCGCACAGCGACTGACGCCTTCTCATTTCACCGTCCCCCGTCTCTGCCGATCGCTGCCCGCTCCCTCAGTTGTATTATTATTTTTTATTTATCATTTTTGTTTATAATTATAAAAAAGGCACCAGTGACCGAAATGCCGCAAACTTTTGTTTTTATTTAAAATAACCCCAGGAATCGGTGGTTAAATTATTAAATTAAATTATACTATGCCTGTTGGTACTTAGATAACAGATGAAAACGGGCATCCGAATGTTCAAAATACAAATCTACGGTTTTATATTTTTGACCTTATGTTTTCAGTTTCTGCATGCTGTACCGCGCCATCAACGGCGAGGGTTTGGCAGGGGGCGCACCTAAGCCTCTGACAGCCGAGAGGAGGGACGAGCCCCAACAGCAGGCGCTGGCTGCGGGGGCGCAGGCCGGGACCGGACAGCGGTACGAGGGGCCCCCAACACCCTGCCCTGCTAAGGTACTGTCCAGTGAAATAAATTCATTCAAGATGTGAATTTTGTTTACATAAGTCGATGCACCTCGGCGTACTATATTCATAAATCGAGGAATCACGCACTCCGTTTTCATTAGGAGGCCCAAGGCAAATAATTTCCTTCAGGGCCTACGCCATCTTTCGGGATGCTGTGTAGTGTGTCCTATTAAGGAAATAAAAATTCTGAGAAAGTAAAGGGTAGAAATGAGGGGTGGGTAGGAACCTATTAATCAGGGTGTCCAGAAGTCACGGATGTATGAATCCATCCCTCCTACTGTGGTACATGTAAATGGTTGGAGAGCCAGGTTGGAAAGTCAAACGGTCTCCCTCAACCAGTATCTCCCGATTCGGTACGCCACGCAATGCCACAGGTAGACAGACGCATCAAGATCTAGACAAACTTCACGTCACAAACCCGGGCACTCCTGCTAAGACACCAAACATAGCGAATCACCTGGGGTAACCTATTACAGAGGTGTTGGTTATCCAATAAATGATTCGCGGGGCGGTGGGCAGCTGGTGGTACCCATACCTGCCTTGCAAATATGATCATAATCCAGTAAAGCTTATAAAAATAATTATTAAAATTAATCGTTTATAGTATTTATAGCAAAGGTAATTTAATAATATTTCTAAGCTATCAAATATTCAATCCAAAAAACCCATGATTTTACATTACTTCGTATTGCATCACTGCTCCAAACATGAGAAAAACAATTTCTCTCGAGCCTGTGTCATCTATTGTCATCATCTAAATGCTGTGTGGGGGGGGGGGGGGTATGCAAAGGAAGGAGAGGAAGTTCTGGGAAGGAAAAGGGAATGCCGGAGGGTATTGGCTGTAAAAGTAAACAAATCATCAGTCATAATTTTTTACTTTCTTTCAGGTTGAATACGCAACACCAGTCTTCGCCAAGAACTACCAGGGCGTATGGAGATACGTCGTACAGATCCCATATGAAGGATACTTTACACAGACCATCGAAGTAACAAGGTACGCAGATCTGTACTATAATACCACCATGCAGAGATGTCAAACAGGTTGTGTCATTATTACCGTGACAACCCACGTTTACGGTTCCGTGACGGCAAAAAGGGAAATAAGCATACTTTTCTTATCGCTACAATGCTTCAGCTCTTTCTTACACATAAAATAATGGTGAGACAAAAGTTGAGACACACAAAATACGCGTGTCTATTTCCTCTAAAGTACTTCTTTTTTCCTTAGGAGGAAACATATTTTATTACGGCTCAGCTACGGCGACTGTAATGGCGTTTCATTTTCTTTATATGTGTGAGGGAGATTTATAAAATAATTGTATTTTTCCTTTGAGGGGGGTGTAGACATACGTTCAGGTTTTGTACACCGATTGTTGTTATTTGGTGTGAAAGAAAGAACTGCAGAATTAAATGTTTGAACAAAATCAAAACTATCAGTGCATTGAAGTTTGAGATTTTTGATTTTTTGAAAAACAATTACACTTCAATATTGTCCTTGTAACTACATACATGCCATACTTTCAAAATTATCATTACTTCTAGTATTGTAGGGGTCTACGGAGACATCACGGTGCGGTGTGTGAGAGAGATGCATGAAAAAGATTACTTTTTTCCTTTGGAGGAAACAGACCTACGTTGGTGGAAGTCAATTTGAGACATCTATTGATAAAATGAGAAAGTATCATGTCAGCTTTCTACTAAAGCAAACTGCAGGTTACGGGAAAGTGTGAAAAAAAGGTACACAAATTTGGCTAATAATGGCAAGCGATCTATTAAGACGTTATGCAAACTTGCCATAATACGAAAAAAAATCATTGGAGTGAATAATATTCTGTTATTTTTCACAATTCTGCTCAAGTTAATCAATATATATGTATTATAAAACAAACAATCTAGACTAAGTGAAGATTAAGTGATGCTAAAGCAGTTTTGAACCTTAGTTTTGGCTTAGTAGAATTGGGAACAGCGGCCGTAAGTGTACGTCTAAACTCGTAAAAACTCAAAAACGAATCCCGGTACGATCAAGGGACCACTATTCCCCATCCATGAAGGTGGTTTCCCGTTTTTACCTGAAGGCAAGGGCGTAGCGAGGTACGGGCAGGGGGGGGGGGGGGCAGCTGCCCCCCCCTAGAAGATTCAGGGATGCTCACAAACCGTCAAGTAATATTACATCGATTAGAAAAGCTTTTTTTTTGTACCCGCATAACTTACGTAGCTAACTAAAGATTGTACGTTTATTTGTATTTTACTTTTCCTTTTTTTATGTATTATTTTTACGTGCATTTGTAAAACTTCAACCATGTACGGTTCCAAATGTTTTCAAGCAGTTTAGGTATTTATAATTTATGACTTAATCCATAGAGGCCCTCGAACCCTTTCCTTAGAAATATGTATTCTCGAAGTAAAAAATGTGTATTTATTGTTTTATTATTGCTTCTTTTCTAATATTTTAAAATACGGTTAGGACCCTGAGGGCCTCACACACAGAATTGGGACTTATACTCAAGTTAGTCAGCAAAATTTTTCGTTAGTTCCTCATTAACAAAATGCCCACATGAGCTAAAGGGCCATCCATAAATTACGTCACACGAATTTCATGATTTTTGCCCCCCCCCTGTTCCTATCGTCACATTTGTGAGACCCCCTTCTCCCCCCCTAGTGTGACATCACATATTTTGCAATTTTACATCTAAAAATAGTCAAAAGAGTAGTTCAATTTTTTTCCATGTAACGTCACAGAGCTGGTGACCCCCCATACCCCTTTTCACACTTACCCTACCCCCCCCCCCCCCCCGTCACCCCCCCCCCCCCTTAACAAAATCCTAGCTACGCCCTTGCCTGAAAGGCGTGCTTTTGAAGATATAGGGCAGGAAGTTTCGCCCTCTAGAAATTTCTAGAACAGTCGAGAGTATTCGAGAGCATTCCACAACATTCCAGAACATCCTGGAACACTCTGGAATGGAGTGGAATGTTCGGGAATAGGGAATCGGGAACATCATTGTGAAAAATTCTAGAACACTTTCGAATGTTGTAAAATGATCTGGAACATTGTGGACCATTCGAAGCCTTTTTTGTATAGATGAGGCTACCCATTGGTAGGAGTATATAAAGCAAGATCCGTTGTGAGTTCGAACGTCATTTCATCTCATATCAACTCCCTGAGCGAAGCCGAGTACCCCAACTAGTTAACAACAAGAGTACTAGTTGCGACCATTATTTTTTTCTATTTTTGTGTGTCTTTTTATCTTTCATATTTTCTTTTAGATTATTAGTGTTATCTTCTTCTTCAGTGATATATATTGTAAGGGTGCCTCGATGTCGGCTTCTAAACCAACACCAGGGCCCAACACGTCCCTGGCTAGCTCTCAGCGGGACTATGGTACTCTCTATTCAGGGGGTGAGCAGCTCAAAGCTATGGAATTTCTCTCCATCTTCCGGTGACCCACGGGATCCACACTGGTCAACAATCCTCCCGCCGTAGCAGAATAATAACAAAGTTAAATCATTAAGACATGTATTGTAAACTCAAACACATACATAGGTTTCTACAGTACAATTCAATTACAAGAAATGCAAATTACACAAACCTAGCTAAAGCGTTTAACTCTCACTGTCTCTTTCTCAAAACGAAACTCTCCGAGTGGTGATTTTCGCGGGGGGGCCCTACATTTCACTGATTACGGACAACATTTAAAGGAGGAAATCAAGATACAGCTTACATGTAGGTTGGCAGGAACCTCGTCTCATGTGGCAGCTCCATCAGGCACTTTCGTAGTCTAAATAGACCGAACTATATGGTGCGGCAAAAGGCCGATTCTACTCAAAGGTATTTCAATAATACATCGCGGCCCCATTGAATTGGGTCCGCCGGCTACAAGTGGGCCGCGAGCGTCCGTTCGCAAAGGCGCTCAGATCTTCTCTGGCGAGTGCAGCGGAATGCCGAGTGGCAGGGCACGGGGGAGAAGCAAGGGGAAACAGGAAACGGGGCGGAGAGAGGGGGCGGCCGAACTGTGGACTCGCTGCGTTCTGTGCTCTAGGTAATCCGCTACAGGGCGTATCGTAACACTTCCCCCCGCGCTTGGAAAAAAAAGCGACGTGGCAATGGAGCTGTAGGAAAAAAAAATCCTCTTAAACTTCCATTGGGGTTTTTTGAGAGATTCGTTGCTTGAGAGATTCCTAGCTAGAACATGAAATTTATGTTATAGTTTAGGTCACAATGTTTGTAGGGAATGGGTGAGGGGTACATACAATGTTTGGAAAAGAACAGTTTTGGTGAAAGTACATGGTGTGAAACAACATACAAGATTATGCAATTGAAAGATGACAATACATGGTTATGCAATTGAACAAAATAACAATACATGGTTATGCAATTGAAAAATAACAATTCATATTTGTACAATCGAAGAACAAAAAAAACAAGAACAAAAATGCCTGTGTGATTCTAAGGTTTCATTGGTCTGGGAGCTAAGTTTGCGAAGCGTGGATTTGTTTGGTTTCGGAGAATTTCGAAGAGGAGGACGTGGTTTCACAGATTCTAAGGATTACATTATCACTGTAATCAGACCCCTTTGAGATAACACTCAAAAGTACACTTGGGCCTTAGAAAACACTTGGTTTTGTCGAAGACGTCGAAGTTCATGAAGTGGAGACTGTGGTTGCTGTGCCGCGACTATGGTTACAGAGGTCATTGAAGAGGAGAATCCAGTGTCTGCAGACATGCCAGTACGAATCCTAAGTGTTATTAAGGTAAACACGGATCGTATATAATGGTTATTGAAGCATAATGTAGCTCAACATAACTTGTATTGGTACGCATTCAGCGAATACTGGAGGTCAAGGTAATGATGGTTTACACATGACGATATATGTGTCACTGCATGACAGCGCAAGAGACGACATGGTTGGCATTGATAGCAAGAGTAAGAACAAACCTAGGAGCTAGCGTGCCCAAAAGGTGGTTCAGAGTGTCATAATGTATAGTGGGACAACTCAACTTGCTGTGGCACGACAAAACAACATACATATGGGCGGTATGGTCTGTGCTTTCAGGAACAAATGCGTAGAAAAATGGCAGCAGGAGGGACCTAGTAACCACAGCGCGTGCTGTCAGGAAGTGGAGCTCAGCTTGGCTGTTGGTGATGACATCCGCCTGGGCTTCTTTTTAATCCGGGAGAAATTATTATTAGAGCAAAATTCTTGAAGTTTACCTGCCTAGGGACCAATGAAGAAAAGGTTTGGAGAGAAACAAAATGTGTCCAGATAATGAAATAAACGAAGTTTTAACCACCGACTCAGAGAGTGACGAAGAGAGAGTTTTCTAACTACATTGTGATTACATGAACATTTTCCTTTACCAGAATGGCTTGGCGTTTGCCGAGTGACAATATGTCTTGGTTAAGAAACAATCGGCCTTCCATGGCCTATGTTAACATAAAGGTGGTAACATTTTGTAGAATTTCAACGAACAAGACAAAGAAGTCGTGAATGAGTCACGGTAAAAGTAGAGAAACCAATTCATGAATAAAGGTTGTCAAAAGGAGACAGACGGTACGCCAAGTGCATATCGTACGTATCCAACATTCATGAATGTGTTTCGTAAAATTGAGAACGAGAACAAAAGGTGAGACATATGCAGAGAGTGAGGGAGAAAGCCTGCTGATAATTGGTCAATTTACCGATTCGCACTTCCAGTGAGGGCGAATTATGGTCAACAACAGATTTTCCTCTTCATAACATATACCTGAGAACATGATGGTGAGGAGAAAGGAAAGGAAAAGGAAAGGAGTTGAGTGACGAAATTTGCTAGAGACTGGACTAATTTCCACTTCAAACTCCATGTGAGAATGAAACATGATCAACCAGCAGATTTCCTGACTCTTTACAATTGTTACAAGGATGAGGAGAAATTTGAATACACATTATTAAAGAGACTAATCTTTTGCGTGTATTGGGCAAAAGATTAGGGGTCATTTTTAAAAACTCCTGCGTGATTGTGAGAAAAGACAGACCCTTGCTCCAATTTCACAAACCTGGGGGTTTTCTTATCCGTTCCCCAGACAACGAGTTGGGTGGTTTTGTGCTCAATCGATTAACTCCCACAGCACTATGCCCCATAGTTAGCAGTGAAGCTACAAACTAGTCCTTTTGGGATAGTAGATATTCCTGGGCTTCTTTCCTTTTTGCAAAGAAGTAAAAAAAACAGGAGGTCCACGGGCATTGGCGTTGAATGACAACAAAGGGTTGTGGACTACATTTCGTAGATCGCACACAAAAGGTTTGATATTATTTCGTTCGCACGACTCATGGTAAGTGTTTTAACGTCTCCACGTATAGTGTACAAAAACATGTAAGTACATACAAGATAAAACTCAATTATAGACAGAAGTCAAGAGTTTATACAATGCCTCTTAAAGAAGATGGCAAGGCCGATATTATGTCGTTCGCACGAATCACGGTAAGTGTTGTTATTACGTCTCCACGTCTCGTGTACAAGGGTTGTACACAATTATACATACAAGCGGTACTCATGACAAATTAATGACACACGACCAAAATACAAAAGCGGTACTCATGACAAATTAATGACACACGACCAAAATACAAAAAGCGGTACTCATGACAAATTAATGACACACGACCAAAATACAAAAGCGGTACTCATGACAAATGAATGACACACGACCAAAACAGATTGTACAGAAAGGGTGGTACTCATGACAAATGAATGACACACGACCAAAACAGATTGTACAAAACGGTGCTCATGACAAATATGTCACACGACCAACTCAATAACATTTAGCTATGAGCAAAAGTGATTATGACGAACTTCTCGTATCGTGGCAGGTATTTTAAGGATCCCTCCTATAACGGTGGATGTTCTAAGGATCTCTCCTATGACGGTGGATGTTCTAAGGATCTCTCCTATGATGGTGGGTTACGTTTAAATACAACACAATAAACGTTAACGATGCTTGTTTTAACACATTTTATAAAGATTCGTTAGATTAACTAACTCCGTAGCCCAAGAGCGTACGATAGAGAAGATAGACAATTTGATGTCACTTCATGTGTTACAAAGTACAAGAGTGATGACAGAGTATAATTCTACTTACACCAAGTATTTAAAACAAAAAAACAGACTTATAATGGTTTTACATACTGTCTGTTGTGGCAACCTACAGTGAGGGAGACCAAAGAAAAGGGACCAATTACGGTTTTACATACCCTTTGTGTAGTTACAAACATACCAGGTTATGTGCAATTTGGGTTGCAAATACTTGGTTAAATGAACACCTAAAAGTTGTGAATTCCAAAATCAGGATGACCATAAGGTTTTATTAACCTGTCTCGTAGGGTTGAAACGTGTCATATAAGACATACGTAACGTACAAGCAAAAAAAAAAAATAAATAACAAGAAAACAGTGGCTTTGTTATAACAACCAAAGACCGGATGATTCGGTTTTACGTACTTTAGTTGAAACGAGCCAAATTGATTTATATACAGGGTTATAAAGACCAATCATTGGTTTTATAAATACGGGTTCCAAAATGGACGTGTCGATATCCAATTTGGGTACATGAGCATGAATTTGGGTAGGACGCCATCAATTTTTAATTTAAGAGGAAAAAATTGAAAAAACTTATATACACGAGGGGCGACTATGTAAGTAACCACTGTTTGATTTTCATGCTAGAGATACCTCGGAAGGTTTTACAACTCATGATGAACAAAATGAAAGGAAAAAAATTGTAAAAATAGTTAACTGGTTCTGAGTCGGAATTTAACACTTTGGAATTTACAAAACCCGACTTCTAGAACGACACGCCGATGGGCAATTGTCAACTACTTTACATGAACAAAATAAACAGGTGAGAAAGTTCCTTTCCACACGACAAAAATGCAACAAAAAAAATAGGAGAAAAATTACAAAATTACATGACAAGGCAGGGTATGACATGGCATGAACATTGCGTAGTGTATGTGTTGAGACAATAAATGGGCTCGCGACTTCCCAAACATTGAAACTCGAAAAGTTTCTCCGTTCCAAAGTGATCAGTTTTAGAACAGGTGAAAAAAAAAGAAAAAAATTGCCGTGAGGGAAAGAAAAAACAGTGCAAAAACAACATTTGAAAGTGACTTCAAGGAGAGTACGCATTAATTTACAAAATAATTTACAACTTGTTTCATTTACGAAACGATGGGCATGTGATTGACACAATACACGCCTGACGTAGTAAGACTCTGTAAGCTTACAAAAAAATGTGATACATACTGGATCATTTTACGTTTGCTGAGATAGTGGGGGCAGTTTTACTTGACTCCTCACTTCCAGACTTTACAATGTCTTTAATGTGGTAATTACCAATGTGCTTTCCAGATGAGTCAGACAAGGAGTACACTAGGTCTGATATTTTCCTTAGGACTTTGGCCTTCACGAAACGTGGTGCCAGCTTAGCAGAGAAATACATGGCTCCTTGGGAAAGTGTGTTGTTCTTTCTCCAAACTATGTCTCCTGTATTGAAGGTGACATGTTTTCTACGTAAGTTATATCTGTCCGCACTCTTTTGGTGAGCCAGGAGCAAAGCATCAGTGACTTCACTGTAAATGGCCGACAGTTCTTCCAAGCGATGGGCATAGTCTGCGGTAGGGTTGCTTGTGGTGGCAGATGACGTAGGAAAGTTTGTGTCCCTATGTAGAGAACCATGGACGACTTGTTCCATACCGTGTTTTAAGAAGAAAGGTGTGTAACCAGTGGCCAGATTAACAGTGTTGTTCATAGCGGCCTGAATTTTATCTAGGTTTTTACACCAAGTGCGTTGATCTTTATCAACTAGAATAGCTAGAGCTGTGTTGATTGTTTGGTTGTAACGTTCGACAGTGTTATTTTGGGGAGTGTACAAGGTGTTATAATAAATGTCCTTGATTCCGTATTTGGCAAGAAATTCTTTGAATTCCTGGGCAATAAACTGTTTTCCGTTATCAACAATTACGGTTCTGGGTGTTCCGTAAGGTATTAAAATGTGTTTTTCCAGAAGTTTGATGATGGCGGACGCATTGGCTCTTTTTAAAGGGAAGATCCAACAGAATTTGGTGAAAACATCCACTACACTAAGTATGTGCATGTGTCCGGCATAACTTCGAGGAAAAGGTCCGACGAGGTCCATTGACAATGACTGTAGGGGTCTGTCGGCACGTTTGGGGTTACCCATTAGGCCGGCAGGTGCTGCCGTGCTATGTTTATAGGCTTTACAAGTTTCACATTTAGAGATGTAATTGCGAATTTGTTTGAAAAGACCAGGCCAGTAATACTTCAAGGAAATCTTTTTATACGTCTTGAAAGTTCCTGGGTGTATAGAGTCGGGAGCACTATGATTGTCAATTATTATTTGTTCTCTTCCTTCGAGGGGAACGACAAGTTTCCAAGAGTAATCTTCGAAGATGGATAGTGGTGCCTTGCAATTACGGTATAGTTGTCCTTCTTTTATGATAAAATTAGGAAACTTTTGTTGATTATTTTTACAACCTTCGAAGATTTTCAAGTACCATTCATCTTTTGTAGATGGAGGGGGGGCAATTGTGTCAACATTTAATGAAGCCAATTCAATTCTTGAAAGAGCGTCAGGAACAATATTGTCCGCGCCTTTACGGTGTACAACATCAAAATTGAATTGAGACAAACGGGAGGCCCAACGAGCGAGTCTACCGGAGGGATTACTTAAAGAGATCAACCATTTCAAACTACTATGGTCTGTGACTACAGTAAATTTGCTACCGTCTATGTAACCGCGGAAATGGTGAACAGAATCCAATACAGCCAATAACTCCTTTTCGGTAATTCCGTAGTTTTTCTCGTGTTTATTTAATGTACGGGAAAAATACGCTACAGGGTGTTCGCCATCTGGGAATTCTTGAGTTAGGACTCCACCGATTCCTACGTTGGAGGCATCCGTGTGGAGGGTAAAAGAGAGTGCAAAATCCGGGCAATTCAGAACGGGGGCTTTTTGAAGGGCATTTTTTAAAGTTGTAAACGCTTCTTCAGTTTCAGCAGACCATCGGAAGTTGCTGACACCTTTACGGGTGCCGGTAATTTTATTTAAGGGGGCTGCAATTGTGGAAAAGTCTTTGATGAATCTTCTGTAGTAACCTGCAAGTCCAAGGAAACCTTTGACTTCCTTCGCGTTTTTGGGTCGGGGAAAATTTGCCATGGCTTCCACCTTAGCGGGGTCTGTTCTTAGACCTTTTTCGTCGACAATGAATCCCAAATAACGTAAACGGGACTTACAGAATTCAGACTTCTTCAAGTTGATGGTTAAACCAGCGAACTTGAGTTGTTGAAAAACCTTTTCCAACATTAATAGGTGTTTTTCAAAGGTGTCGCTGACGATGATGAGGTCGTCAAGGTAACAAAACAGGCTGTTATCGACTTCAGGACCGAAAAGTTTGTCCATCAGTCTTTGTAATTCGGCGGGGCTGTTCTTTAGACCAAAGGGTAATCTTTTAAAATGGAACATTCCCCTACCAGGTACAACGAAAGCAGTTTTTTCACACGATTCTGCGTCCAAAGGTATTTGCCAAAAAGCTTTGCTTAGGTCAACAGAGGAGATGAACTTGGCGTTGCGCAGTTTGTCTAAGGTCGCGTGGACGTAAGGTAAGGGGTATGCGTCAGCTTCCGTACAAGAATTTAAACGTCTACTGTCGAGACAGAAACGTGCGGAGCCATCTTTTTTAGAAACCAAAAGAGTTGGGTTGGTCCATGCACTTCTGCTGGGAACCACCACACCCATTTTTAACATTTCATCAAGTTCTTTTTCCAAAAGTTTAAGCTTTTGGGGGGCTAAGTTGTAATAACGTTGCTTTATGGGTGGGCCATTGGTTTTAATGTGGTGTTCTACCAAATTTGTCAAACCCAATCCACATTTTTCGAAAGATATTGATTCGAATTTATTGACCATTTCCTTTAGTTGGAGAGCTTGGTCCGTGCTTAAATTTTCGTGAGGTATTATTGTGCGGATCTCACTAATTTGAGCAGCAGTGGAGGTTTCGCCAAGAGTATTAAATACTTGGGGAGCAACGTTAAAAGCCTTCCAGAAGTCAACGCCAAGGATGAAATTCTGGGATATAGAGGGCACTATTAGAAAATTGATTGTAATTATTTTATTGTTACAATTAATTGGCAGTGCAAGGGTACCGATGACCGGCTGGGAAACATTATCCGCAGTCGTCAGGTGTGTTGTTTGTGGCGAAATTTTAAAATCGCTGTTAACAAAAGGCAGGTGAGCATTGTTGCCAAGACAGCTGACAGATGCACCGCTATCAAGTAATCCGGAAAAGGGCACATTGTTAACAGAGAAAAAAGCATAGGGTCTCCCATCTTTAGCTTGTTTGCAACAAACCGAGGAAACATTTAAGGCCTGGTTAAAATACTTAATGTGTGATAACCAATCAGTCCATTCTTTAGACCTTGGTTCAGAATGGGTGCCTGAGAGGTTATTATTTAGTTTTTTGGCCTCTTCATGTAGAAATTTGGTGGGGGCTTGGAGAAATCCACCTGAGGTCTGACATCGCTTGGGTTTTGTAACCTTTCTGCATTGTGCCTTGATTTCTTGAAAATGTTGCGCAGTTCGTCGCGTGGAGGAGAGCGGTCCCTAGAGTGGTGTCTCTTGGAGGTTCGGGGTTCCTTGGATTCCAGAAGTCTTGCTTGCTTGAAACAAGTAGCGGCCAGGTGGCCTACTTTTTTGCAAAAGGAGCACACTTTTTTGTTGTCGAATTCTGGCTTTAAACCAGACGAACGGCTTGGCACAACCACATTATTCGACACATTCTTTATGTTCTTCCTGTCCTGGTACGATTCCAGGAGGAGACAGACTTCGTTTAGCTGGGCCAGGGATGTAATTTTCTGTGAGGTGATGATGTTCTCGTATTTGCTTAAAAGGCCATCAGTTATGACTGGTAATAGTTCAGCTTCCGGAACAGGATGTGAAAGCTTGATGTTGATGGACTCAGCCCTTTCTATGAATGTAGCCACAGGTTCATCTACTAGTTGTTTAATAGATAGTAGAGATAGTTTGATCCGGTGCTGGGCCTCCTTTTTTCCAAAGCTAGAGATTAGGGCAGCTCTGAGTTTATTCCAATCTTTGCATTTAGTCTTTTGGATGCGGTGCCACGGAATTAATTCTGGGGAGATGAGTTCTATAAAGTTTCTCCGTAGAATCTCGAATGGGATATTTTTGATTGTAGCCGTTTCTTCAATACGGTCAATGAAATCCAGCACATCGGAGACGCCATTATATTTGACTTTCCAAGAGGATAAATCGTAAGTTTTATCTTGTGTCAAGATGGGTGCGACGTCCTGTTTTATCATTACATGCGGCGTAGGTTCTTTGTCAAGATTATCCAAAACTTGCGTAGCCGAACGTGAATTATTTTCGTTGGAGGGGGCGAGATTTATTCTCCTAATGTACTTTTTGTTGAATAAAAGTGCATATGCCTTCAATGTAGATTTAGATTTACTTGATGGCGAGAGTCCTCTATCCCTTAAAGCAGCTTGTAAGTGGGCTTTGGATAAACTATGCACATTGGGAATGGTACCCAAGTTGGATGGTGTAATAGCTTGCTTGTCCTCCATTGTGAGTTTCCTGGGTGGTGAGGAGAAGAAAAAAAATTGGCCAGGGGTTTCCTTTAGAAAGCGCAAAATTAATTTTTGTGAGGCACTTTTCACTTGGTGATCACTGTTGGCACTTCCAAAATGTGTTTGGTATACGTGACACCAGAATTCTTGTCAAAGGGAGGCAGACGAGAAAAAATTTTGCGTGGAAAGACCTTAGTGGTAAAGGTTTTTGTATTTCACTGACCACTTTTGAGAAAACTGTGAAATTCACAAGTATTTATTTATTTTAGAAAAATTTTGCCAGGACTGACCTTTAGAAAACAGGTTTTTTATTTTCACAAATCACTTTGCACTGAGAAAGGCACTAAAGTTCACAAAAGGCACTTTTCTGGCAAATAAAGGACAAACTTCCGGATGAAAATGACTGAATATGGGGTTTATTGCGTCCAACCATATTAAAATTATTTTATTTATTCATGGAATCAGTCATTGGCTTTATTATTATTCCACTTTTCACTTATGTAAGGGAAAAAACACAATTCACTTTCACTTATGCTGAAAAAAAACAGTACCTATAATGTATAATGGGGAAAGAAAGTCATTATTTTGTCCATTTGGAGAAACATTAAGTTGTACTAATTTGACAGACACAAGTGGGCCAATTGGTATATTGTGCAGAAATAATAAAAATACGTAAGTCCGAAATTTTCATTAAGGAATGCGCAAAATAACTGGGGTTCCAGAATCAAATTTATAATAATGATTTCCGTTGGTATCCTGTTCAATCATAAAAGCGGTTTGGATTTAAAACGCTGCCTAGCAACAGTCAGTTGTTCATTCCGACGGCTCCGTTGGGATATCGGCGCGAACAAGGCATATCGCGTGAAACATTGGCCGTTAGATTTGGCGCGAATCGCTGTTGCTACGCACTCGCTGTTTGGTGACGCGTGCGCAATCAGATTCGCGGACAAAGGCTGGCGCTTCGGGTATTCAAAATGGCCGTTGTTTCAAATGCGATTTAATTCATAATTACAATCAGATCTGTTATGGATCTAATTTACATATTGGTTTCTGTGGTTTTTTCACAGGATTCACTGTAGAATATCAGGGCATAATTAATGTTTACAAAACAGTTGTTATGCGGGAAGGATTTCGACAAAGAAAGGTCCCGCAAAGCGACCGGGATAGAGAAAAAAAATTCCAACCCCACGTTCGGGCGACAGTTGTTAGGGTGCCTCGATGTCGGCTTCTAAACCAACACCAGGGCCCAACACGTCCCTGGCTAGCTCTCAGCGGGACTATGGTACTCTCTATTCAGGGGGTGAGCAGCTCAAAGCTATGGAATTTCTCTCCATCTTCCGGTGACCCACGGGATCCACACTGGTCAACAATCCTCCCGCCGTAGCAGAATAATAACAAAGTTAAATCATTAAGACATGTATTGTAAACTCAAACACATACATAGGTTTCTACAGTACAATTCAATTACAAGAAATGCAAATTACACAAACCTAGCTAAAGCGTTTAACTCTCACTGTCTCTTTCTCAAAACGAAACTCTCCGAGTGGTGATTTTCGCGGGGGGGCCCTACATTTCACTGATTACGGACAACATTTAAAGGAGGAAATCAAGATACAGCTTACATGTAGGTTGGCAGGAACCTCGTCTCATGTGGCAGCTCCATCAGGCACTTTCGTAGTCTAAATAGACCGAACTATATGGTGCGGCAAAAGGCCGATTCTACTCAAAGGTATTTCAATAATACATCGCGGCCCCATTGAATTGGGTCCGCCGGCTACAAGTGGGCCGCGAGCGTCCGTTCGCAAAGGCGCTCAGATCTTCTCTGGCGAGTGCAGCGGAATGCCGAGTGGCAGGGCACGGGGGAGAAGCAAGGGGAAACAGGAAACGGGGCGGAGAGAGGGGGCGGCCGAACTGTGGACTCGCTGCGTTCTGTGCTCTAGGTAATCCGCTACAGGGCGTATCGTAACAATATATATAACAATAAGAATCTTTAATTTGTTTCTCTGATACCTAATATCTCGTAACTGATGGTGGTTTTCTCCATAGATGTATGCAGTCTAGATGCCACTACCTGGAGGGGGGCTGCCTGAGCTCACCTCGCTGGGTGTCCATGTTGGTGGCGGAGCTCCACTACCCTCGGGCTGTCCTCGCGGCCCCCAACGCGGCATACAGCAAGCAGAGGGCCCCCTTGTCCTCTGATGCAACCACCCCACCACCGGTTCATGATTTCCAGGTAAATTATCTTATAAATACCAACACTACATAGAATAATTAATAGCAGCAACACTTAAACTTTTTAGCGGGAACAATGGAAGAATTAACTAATATTTTGTAATCAATGAAGAAGGAGATAATATTAATATCTAAATATAAACGAAACATGAAAAAAAAACCAGATACAAGTACTTAAAAAAATACAAGAGTACAATTCACACGCGGTAGAAGTAACATATTCGGGACACTAAATAAGACAAGAGTGCGGAGGATACGATGCACCGCACAAAGAGGAGACCGATTATTCTATCTCATTCTCTCGCAGGCTAAATCCAATAGATGTAGGTATGTATGTGTTTGTCTCTTTTTAGTGTCGCTTTTTCGTTTCATCGAGTTTCAAATCACAACGGGGCTAAGGAAGTTTTCAATTTAAAGCATAACTTGTAAAACGTGTTTTTTCCTAAAATAATTTAACTCGCGCCATCTATAAAATAGTAGATTACAAATTATTTTAAGTAAATATTACTAGAATCTCGGATGAAGGTTTTCAAATCTAATATAAGTACCTATTTATTAAAATGAACTAAACGAGTTTATTAATAAAAAATCCATTCCAACAATTCTAAGATGATACTAGGAAAATTATCGATCCATTTTAGTAATCACTAGCTGGGGTACCGGGTACCCGACTTCGCTCAGGACAACATTCGAGAGTGTTCTGGAATGTTCCACAATGATGTTCCCGATTCCCTATTCCCGAACATTCCACGACATACTCCGCCAATCCTTCCAGAATTTTCTAGAGCTCTATGGAACCTTCTAGAACTTTCCGGAAGACTTTTCTAGAAATTTCATGATGGCGAAACTTCCAGCCCTTATGTCTTCAAAACCACGCCCTTTAGGTAAAAACGGGTATCCTTATTCCCTACAGGGGATAGAGATCTACTACACCATATAACTCCCTTGATCGTACCGGGACTCGTTTCTGAGTTTTTGTGGTCGCACGTTTTTTGGACTTTCTTTTATAATATATATTGATTACGAGTTTCGTAATCATTTTCTAACCTCTACGACATAAATATACCAAACCATTCACCTCTACGAGTTCTAATGTAGGCAATTTTTTTGTTTTTCAGGCCTATCAACAATACCTGCAGAAGAGAGCTGGTCTGCAGGCGCCATCTGACGATGGACTGGGAACCACGGAGAAACCTCCTCATTGTGATGGACATGATGAACTCGGCTGCTTCCAGGTAATTACTAAAACTGTTCTTCTTATTATCACTAGGTACCCCGAAGTCAATGTTATCATCACAGAAGTTTGCGAATAAAAAATACTTATCAATTTCCCTTTAAAAGGTACAGTGACAGGCTTTTAAGATGCACTAAAAACTAAAATGTTCCTCAAACATGTTAACTATATCCACAGATTCAAAGAATATTCCTAACGATTTTAACCACGTAGCGCTACATATATCGTCAAATGACAAGTCTTCATGAAACTCATTCTACTTCCTTTTCGATAATAAGTTAGACATGTAATGAAAACAGAGACAGACAACTAAGTATTCTATTTGCATTTTAAAGCTTACCATATTACATAGATGTAGATACTCTCGTATAATTCGAAAAAATAAATAAAAAAGAAAACCGTTTATAAACCCTCCTGAACCTCATTCCCCTTCCAGACATTTTTTTCTGTCCTCAAAGATAGATCCCGCAATATTTGAGAAGAGTATTGGCACATTGCTGGTCAATCGAGGGGAATCTGCTTCCCTTCAAAAACGTGGTTTCGAGAATTCCCCCTTTTTCCTCACTTATTCGAATAAGAATTAGACATTATTCTGTTCCTTCACATTTTTTAAATTTACGTGCTTGACTCTCCAGATTGTATTTTCTGTGATCTGGAATCAGGAACTGTAGATCACATATTTTGTTATTATACCTCTTTAAACCAAAATCCTCTCTTCCATCAAGCAACTTCAGTGATAAATTTACATTGTGAGTCGGAGATGGACTTACCAATTACTTCTCCCAGTTATACCAAGGATGCAACAATCATATTGAAAGTCCAGTACAAGATCAAATGTTTCCCCTCTTTTCAAAATATTTAAAGGGGTAACATCTTCTGGTTAAGTTTTCTCTGATCAATAAAAGTGATTTGACTATTCGAATCGAATCGAAATTCAAAAATAGAAAAGGTCTTTTTACATAACATTTTGGTTTTTTTCCATTCATTTCCAATGATTGCACATTCCAACCCAATCAAAATGTTAAAAAAATATTTTTCATTTGCAGGTTCGTCTGTATTACGACTGGTTCCTCGTTCCCGGTTCTTGCAAATGCTGGAGACCAGACTACTTCGCCAGATACGTGCGCAGGAAGACCAACTCTCCCGACCTATAAGCCATCACACACACCTAAACACCACTCACTAATTACACTTTTGCAGTGTTAAAACAAATGCAAACTCTTCTAAGAGATGTAAACAACAAAATGTAGACTGAAAAAGAGAAAACTGACGTTTTAAATTTTATATCTCAATCAGAGGTAGAATATTTTAAAAACCTTACCACACCTCCATTGGAATTGGCAAAAATAATAGAAACTAATGAACGGTTAATGGCATAGATTTAAAATTTTATAACAATTGCGTGCAAAAGACAGAAGGTTCCGATTAAAAAAAAGATTTAATGAAGCATTGACAAAAACCTCGATTACATTTAGCGAGTTTACAAGCTACTAGCCGGCAAGTTTAAAAGCGGGCGAATCGGCGAATGCAATTGAGATGATGGCACACAAAACTTTCCACTCTCTCAGAAGCGAAATAGTCGTTATTTTAGTGAGCTAAAATGACGACGGTAAAAATGCATTTAATCCACCTAACGGATAATACGGAATGTACGTGTTGTCGAAGTTTGATGCACGGATAATACTGAATATTTCTTTTTTAGGTTGAGGTTAAACTACGAAATCTTCATGTCATCATAATTTAAAAAAACATCCCAGGTTTTGAATGGTTTGTTTGGCAAAGCAGGGTTTATCTAGCGGGTTTGTGTAATTATGATTGATTGTCTATGAAATAAAAATGGTAAATATAAAATGGCGTTACCGCGTAAGCGAATTAATTTAAACAATATTAAAATGTTAAATACATATTTTTGGTCTCCCGCGACATAAATACTTACTTTTCGTGATAATAAAGCTAAATCTAACTGTTTGAATAAAAAATATTCCGTATTAACGAGTAAGCGGTTTAAAGCATAAATAACATAACGACTCCCACGCGAACTAATTCTGTCGACATTTTGTAGAAAACTGAGATGCACGCAGCTAGCTCACTAGCAACTATGATGAATGATGACACAAGGTTAGTTTGCTAGCCAACAAGTCCACACTATAGTGAGTAGCGAGCAAAGCAGCCCCCTTTCAACTTTTTTTTGTAGATTGTTCACAATCTGCTAGTTAGCTGGTAAATATGATAACACTTGCGAGTTTACTAGTACATATTGAATTCGCCGGCTAGTAGCTTGTAAACTCGCTCAATTTAATCAATTCCATTCTACAGTTGAAAAGATCGGCAAGAACAGAAGTCTAAGAATAATAAATAACCGTAGGTACTTAACTTGTTAGAGCCATGGAATAAATTATGTTCTATGGTTAGAGCACATATATATTTGTAATCCCCTTCTTTCTATCCAAGGTAGACAAGAACCTGACATGCATATATTAATTTTCCCCAGTGTAAATAAAATGTTATTAATAATATTTTTAAGTGAAATCTTCATCAATTATTGAATTGAAGAATAAATTATCATGTTATGTAGTAAATTAGTCTTAGAAATCTCTCTATTATAAGTAATTAGATATCGGTTGTAAATAAAAATAATGATTTCTTTCGGACTAATCATTATTTAACTATTAATTATGTCGATGGTTCAACAACTATCAATGATTATTGTTAGAATTATTTATTTTGGGAATTTATTTTGTAAATTGGTTTGGCTGGAAGGGTCTTGGGGTTTGTATTTTATAGGTATTTAATTATTAATATTATTTACAACAATAAATGACTAAAGATATGAAATAAATTTGTCTTTTATAAAACTCACCATATATCCATCCATCATCCATTTTTTAAACGTCTGTTGCGATTTACCCTCTTGTAACGACAATACTTTTAAAATAATATTGTTGCAATTTTTATGGGTTGAAAAAATTGTAATGGAAAAGAAAGCACATTTTTCGTTGTATTTTTTTATTAAAGAAAATAAAACGTATTTGCTCCATTTAGCACGTCGCGTCAAAGAAAAAGTAACAAGTAAAAAAGGAAAATATTTAATAATACAAAATATGAAAGTATACACACATCAACAGGACCACGAGAAAAATATACAGTAGAAAGAAAAATTAATTATAAATAATGCATCGAAAATTTTTATTGAAAATAAAACACATATAAAAGAGTATTATTAATCATCTGTAGGTAAAAAAATTAGAACTTTCTACAGGAATTGATTTTTTGATGTTTCTAAAATTGTTTAATAAAAAATAATTCTATGATTATGACACGTGCATTTTTAATTATGTTTAAAAAATTGTGCCTGTTCAAAAAGTATAAAATTGAAATTTAAAAACTTTTTAATTGATTTGAAATGTGAGGTGAAAAGATTTAAAATGTAATGTACTATTATTCATATTTCACATAAATTAATAATAATTATTGTATCAATTTAGTTTTCCTACGTAATTATCAATATTTAATTGTGGAATATCACTTATAATTGATCGTATAATATTGATTATAAAAAAGTGGCCAGTGATGTGTGTCTAAAAATGTTTTAAATTTTTAAAATATATATATTATTAAATGGAATTTGTCTTCCTTAAAAGACAAAAAGTAGGTAAATATCTCTCCAAGAGATTTGTCAATATTTTTATTCTTCTAGGTTTAGTGAAAATAAAAGAAAAGCAGTACTTACTCATTGAATGAGTACTAATGTATCCCACAAGTACTTACCTCAATAAGTAAGTAAATGAAAAACTTAAAATTAATAAAATATTAGAAAAAAACAACCACCACCAAGAAAGAATAAAAAAAATTAACCACAGACACATCATAATCCAGTGGTTTGACTTAAAATTAAAGACAAAGTCTGGAAAATGTAACATAGGCTGCTTTTCTTTGTTAACACCACTGTAGCTAAACCAGTGTTTTATTTTAATAAAATATATATCTCCAATAGATAAAAAAAAACTTGAAAATTAAAATTACTAATTTAGAAAAGATCCCTTGTAATGCTTGTGATAATATGCTCAGCATATTTTAAAGCATTACTCGGAATAATAAAAAGCATATTTTCAAAAGAATTTTGTTTTCGCAAAACTCCAGAAAACATTTTAAGAAAATGCAAAAAAGAAACAGCCAGAACAACATAAAAATAAATTTAGAAATATAAAAAAAAACATTCTCATATCAAGTAAAATACATCACATTTTATTTTGAAATACCAAATCAAATAAATTGCGATCCAACCAATAGAAATTAAATATCTCAACAATATTTTGATTTCTATTTAAAAAATTGCAAAAGATTTAGCGAAATAGTTTGATTGAAAATTATGCGCAAAATTTACAGACATCGGTTAGAATGATAAGCAAAAATTAAAAATATATTATTATTATTAAATTCACAATAATTATAAATAATCATCATTTTTATTACTTAAAATTCAAATTGTGTTCAAATAATAATACTTTCTGGAACTAAATCAGAAATTAAAAAATACTATGATTCATTTCTACACAAGAAGTTATGCATTTCAATTATTTGATTCAAATCTAATTAAAGTGATAATTAAGTATATTGACAAGTTCTAAAAGAACAAGTCATTCGCCAGATTATTAAAAAATACATAGCTTGATTTCACAATACTACACCAATTATATCATAAAAATTAGAAAATGAATGAAAATATTTCAAATGATTACGGAGGCATATATTATTATATTTTCCGATTATTAAAAAAATGTATAATAAAATAAAACTGAAAAATGTTATTAAAATATCTGTTTGATTTAACTTATAAACCTGCAAAAGAAAAGATAAAGAAACCATTGTAGCTGGTAAATGATAAGATCGGGAGAAAACCAGTTTAAGTAACAGGGTTTTTGGTATAGAATCAGCTAAAAGCCTATGGGTTTTGGATAGCAAATGGGTTCGGCATTAAACCTGGCTGGTCGGGAACCATTTTTGCTGCTCGAAAGGCGAAACCCGCCTCCTGCCGTTGGCCATACGTAAATTTTTCTGCAATTGAGTAAGAGAAAGTTCTGAAAATGGGAAAACATGAAAAGTGGTCATTATGGGAAGTGTGTATTGATTAAAGTGTAACTGCGTTCAACTTGGTGAGTAACTTTGAATTGCTTGTATAGTCAATTTGTTATTTTTTTGGGGGTTAGGTGTGAATACAGTGTTGAATCCGGACAATAAAGTTGGCTCCTCGAATTTTTAAAATTATAATTTTTTGTACATTACTTAGCCATTTCCAACATAAAATCGTCTTAAAAAATTCTTTTAATAATAAGTTGGTATGTACATATATCAAAAAAAAATCTTTATAGTGTTGATTTAAAACTTTTACGCTGATATGTACATCAGTATATTATAGACAAGTAGTTTTATCTTTCATGAAAATATGTTATACTTGTGTTATTTAGCGGTATATTCTCTCTTTCAACCCCTTCGGATACACCTACTTTTGTGTAAGTAGGTAAAATCGTATTTTCACTAAACAGATTGCATATTTCCGATATTTGTTTTTTGGGGTGTTATGCCGTGTTGCGCTACCTCCTTCTTTAGCCAACGTTTCGGACACTATAACGCTCTTCAAAACGTTGGCTAAAACAAATAACAAAAACACTTTTGGCCGTGAAAATCTTAAAACGTATCCGATTGCATATTGTGTAGGTATACCTAAGTATGCCGGGGGAACAACTATCATGGAATCTGCAAGTATCGTACATGTGGGTAAGTTTAGTAAATGTTTTAGTGTGTTTTTTAAATGGTAGGTTATCTATCTATCAGTGGTGTGCGGTTCTAAATGTTGAAAAGCAATGTAAACTTTAAATATAGTATGGTTCCATGACAACCATGAAATGTAAAATGTTGTATATCAAAATCAATACATATACATAACAGAAAGTGTAAAAAAATAAGAAACGGGTCCCGGTACGATCAAGGTATTTACAAGGAGTGGTAGCCCTCTATCCCACATCCATGAAGAAGGTTCCCGTTTTTATCAGAAGGGCGAGCTTTTGAAGATATAAGGGCTGGAAGTTTCGCCCTCCAAAAATGTATAGAACAGTCCAGAACATTCGAGAATATTCGAGAGCACTCCACTACGTTCTATAACTTTCCGGTACATTCTGGAATGTTCGGGAATAGTTTGGATCATATCCCAGATCATTTTGGAACATTCCAGAACACTCTCAAATGTTCTGGAACATTGTGGACCATTCGTAGCAGTTTTTGTATAGGTGGGGCTACCCATTGGTAGGGGTATATAAAGCAAGATCAGTCATGGGTTCGAACGTCAGTTCAATCTGATATCAACTCCCTGAGCGAAGCCGGGTACCCCAGCTAGTAAATAAATAAATAAACTCAGAATCACGCAATTTCAACACCCGTGGTCTTCAGAAATTAATTTCGAAATCGTTTTGAAATATTGAAATGATTTACCAGTCTTTGGCGTGAGCGGGCAATACTTGACGGTGTGTGCCAGATCTCCAGTAGCCCCGCAGTTGCGGCAAGTATAGTCCCGCAGGATGGGGCAGCGGACCCTTCCCTCGGGGTCCTTGAGGATGTGTCCGCGGTACACGGCGGGCTGTTCGCCATTGTTGCGGCAGAAAGCACACTCCTAAGACAAAAATACCACATCACAACCAGCTTAGAAAATATTGAACGAATCAGTAAATTACCACCTCAAAATAATATGTAAAATAATATGTAATACCTAAATGAAAATCTAGTCTCCTTCAACGGAAGCAATCTTTCGATCAGGCTCTCCATTTTTATGCTTAGTGTAACTAAGTGACCAGCTCAGGTACGAAACCAGAGTAAAGTTAGCCTCTCACAAGCTGGACGTACTTAGTGTATAGGGCCCGCAAATATTTTTTTTATAATGAAACCAAAAAGATTTTATTGAAAAACATTAAAAAAAATTCAGGACTATCTGGGCTAACCGCAAAATTTATTTACGACCAACCGGTTTTGCTCAACACAAGCATCATCGCGTGTAAATTAAAAGTTCAAAACTTAAAGTTTAATTTGTACCCTGACGATGCTTGTGTTAAGCGAAACCGGTCGGTCATAATAAATTAAACGAAATTTGAATTATATACAAAGTAATTGTTTAGTTTCATTAATGAATTGAGTTTCATAAATTATGAGGGGTCTATAAGCGCTGAAAACGCGGGGAATGCTTTAGGGTCCCTAGTTTTAGTAATTTAAAAAATAAAAATATGTTTTCGTAACTATGCAGAGAAGTACTTACGGTTGGTGTCACTGTTACCCTGCGTCTTTGTCTGAACTGACCATCTAAACCTCCAAGCGGAAAACCTAAAAAAAATCAATAACTTGAATACAAACCGAAAGAAAGCGTTCATGAATAAATTTCATTGTCATCTTCAGGAGGTTTTATAAACAAGTGGATGGACGATCCTTACCAACTGAAGGACGATCGATAAAAAAAGATATTGAATAGTGAGAGATATTACCACATAAAGAAGCGTGCCGTACATATACACGCACATAAAAAATATAAATAATATTTCAATCTTTGTTTTTTTTTTCTCTTCTCTATTTATGTTTTTGTTTGTATCTAGTTGTTTGAAATTATTATAGAGAAAAACAAACCTTAAGGATCTGTGCATTCTATGTGAATTATTAACAATTTTAATTAAATGAAGACAATATTAGTGAAACTCAATAAAAAATCTGACAACAAAAAAATCAGAAAAAGATACGGTCACATCTAAGGATGCGAACCCAGGACCTACGCCCTACCGGACTGAGTTCTACCAACTGAGCTAATATGTATGTCCCTATCCGATTCTGTCATGTTTAACTATATCATAGGTACTTTGACTAAGAACTACCCGTATATTTGCTAGACTCAAATCCGAACAAAATGCTGTCTAGATAGTGTCTTGGATAAATGTTATCAATTTTTATTTTTATTATGCGACATCAATTGACTTTTCTGCAAGTCTAGGTTGAATTTTTATTTTTACTTTAATCATTAAAACCTCAAATTGTAATATTTTAATTAAATGAAGACAATATTAGGGGGCATACATTAAATACGTGAGCTCAAAAGGGGGGGGGGGGGTCCAGCAAAACTCACGTTACTAGAAAAGAATATACGAAGTGGCCCAAATTTATCCCACCAAGTGGGGGGGGGAGAGGGAGGGGGGAGAGGTCAAGATTGAAAGAAAAACTGCTCACGTAATTAATGTTTGCCACCTTAGCGAAACTCAATCGAAAATCTGAAAACAGAAAAAAATCAGAAAAAGATACCGTCATATCTAGGACACGAACCCAGGATCTGCGCCTTGCCGGGACGGAGCTCTACCAACTGAGCTAATATGTCACTTTGAGTAAGAAGCACATTATTATTGGTTGCTATCTTTATATACGATTGCAAAATTCAAACCCGTACTAAACGAATTATTAACAGCTACTCTCTCTACAATGTTAATCTTATATTTTTTCAATTTACATAATCTATAAATGTTCCAAAACAAATAAAAATAAATAAATTAAAAAGTATTAATTTTTTGCACTATTACAATCTTCACGTTCAAAAATAAGCGCAATGTTCCTTACCAACCACATAAAAGGTGTCAAAAGCAGGAACTAAGAACGCAAAATGGTCTAATGTGTGATTGTTATCCTTACAGGCTGATTGATGTATGATAAAATTAAAAATTGAATAGTGAGAAATATTACCATAGGCCTGTTGGGCGTAGAGCTGTTGATTCTGTAGTTGGGATGTTGCTCCAAGGTTCATTAGCATCAGCTGGCGGAGTAGGTCCGCTTCAGTGCTCCTGGCCAGGGGACTCGCCAGCATTGGATTCATAGCAGCTGTACAGAGAAAAAATACCAAGGTTTGTTAAACTCCTTATTGTACTTTTAATTATTTATTATTTTATTTATTTAATACAGGAAAAATCGAGAGTACATATAGTTTTTTTATGATATTTCACCCTCCATGCTAGGGATGAATGACCCTGTGTTATGGCGGGTGAAGTTTACAGTTTTCGGATTACATTCATTAGTATTGGTTGAAAATATTCACAAATAATATACTATGCACATCTACAATAAGAGAGTTTATGTTGTTATTTTGGATTATAAGAATAACGTAAAGAAGTTAAAGAGTTATTGGAAAAGAGAAGTTATTATTAATATATTAAGGAATTATTGGTATATACCTAAGTCACAGTAATCAGTCTTATACATACATAAAAAGCTGCTTAGATAGTAAATAAAAATATGTAAAAATATATCATGTTATGCCTGCTCTTAATACTATGCACACAGATCTTCTATAATAAGAAAATGATATATAGTTAGATTGGGTTACAAGAAGAAGATGAAGAAGTTAGAGAATTCTTAGAAAATGAAAAATTTTAGGAGTTGTTAGATATAGATCACACTAATTTATTTATTAATTAACTTATTAATTGATCTTGTACATACAATACCGCTAATTTAGAAAATAGAGATATATTTTATGTTTAAAGTCCACTCAGAATGTTCTTATTTCTGAACATAACTGTGTTTTCTGTTATACTAGCGAGCTCTCGGCATGCGTTACAAAAGAGACTGTCTCCCTGCGTGTCCTTTCGCATTCGTCCTGTTCCCCTTCCGCCTCCCCTTTCTCTCCCGCGTCCCCTTCACGTCCCCTTATGTTTATGCGTTAAAAAAGTATACGTAGGTTTATTTCGAGTTATAAAATTTGAATGCGTAAATCATCTCATCACCTTTCAAAAACAGTTTTTAGTTTTCGGATGCGTTCGAAAAAATTACATTTATTTGGATTTTATTGCGAAACGAAAATATTTTGACCATTTGACAAAATAGGTCAAAGTCTGTTGAGTTAAAATGAAAAAAATGACCTTTTCCACGTAAATGAAAACGCTAATAATTTAGTAACAATGATCTAATGTACATTTGTAATTAAAATATCATTTTGTAAGTATACATTTAAAATAAAATATTTAATTAAAGAAGACAATATTAGCGAAACTCAATTGAAAATCTGGGAAAAGAAAAAGATATTGTTACCTCTGTGATTCGAACCCAGGACCTTCGACTTTCCGAGCCGCGACTCAGCACACCTTAGCTCAACAAATGAGCTAAGGTGTCCCTATCCGATTCGGTTATATTTAACTGTATCATACTTCAACAAAGAACTTCCAAAATTATCTTCATTTTCTTAAAACATATTTTATTGGATGCTTTCTTCATTCATGATTGCATGATTCAAACCCGAACTAAATGCTATCTAGATAGTGTCTGGATATATTTTTATCCATTTTTAATAAGCGACATCTATTGACTTTTCTGCAAGTCTATGTGATTTTTTAAAAAACTTTATGAGTAAAACCTCAAAATATGTATTTATTTAAATGAAAACAATATTAGGGAAACTCAATCGAAAATTTAAATAAATTAAATTATATATGTATGTATTTATTGTTATCAAGTTTAATTTGTAGAACTCCATTTTAATTTTTATTTATTTTATATATTCAATAATTTTATTATTAAATTAATCAGAAATTAGAAATGAGTCATAGTACAAACCTATCCAAAAATACTATAAATAGATTGTCTGTATGTGGCATGACCACAGTTTGATAATGCCCTCAGAAGGCGAAACAGCTGTCACGCGTAATAATAATTACCAGCAGAACTTGTTTATAAATAAACTGTTTTTATTAATTTAATAATAAAATTATTGAATATATAAAATAAATAAAAATTATATGTGTATGCATTATTTATACATGCATCCATATCATAGAATAAAGAAGAAAACATCTCTTCATTGTAGGGTTTTAAGAGACATACCTGACTTACTCTAACCAATGATTATTTGCATTAAAAAATATAAATGAAATTATAGTTTCCGTTGACATTTTTTATGCTTCTTTTTTTCAACTTAAAACATAAAAAATCGACAGGTTGGGTCGGAATGAGGGTTTGTTTGGTTACTCGGCTGAGTGAGTGTTCAGTGATGACATGTGGAAGAAAAATATATGTTAGGTTACAAGAAAAAAAAATATTGACTAGAGACATGGACTTACCGTTAGCAGCCGCGCTGGTGGAGGGCTGCATGAGGTGGCGAATACCCTGGAGGGAGGGCCGAGGGGTGGGCCAGCAGCGGGATGCGCGCGGGGAGGAGGGCGCAGCGCTATCGTGCCCATTAGCCTGAAAGTCGGCCATCACGTCGTCCAGAGCGTTGGAATCTCCTGATCAACAAATGTACAACAACGTGATAAATCTGCAGGTACGAACAGCATATTTGGAAAAAAATCCAAGGAAGGAAGACTATTATTGGCATAGGTAATGTATACAAATGCATCAAACTTACCCTTGTTTCCAACTCTTTTGGTGATGGGTTGAGCTGCTTTCTGCTGATGCAAGTACTGATTATGTAACTTGGGGTCCGGTTGCAAGTTTTGTTGATTGTAGTTGTAAAACTTCGATCCATCGATGTCCAAGACATCCTGAACGCTTGTGGAGTGGATGTGACCGTTGTGCTGATTCTCCTGCACCAAGTTGTTATAATGCGAATAATTTTGTTGCAGAAGTTCCAAGTTCTCTTGGGAACTCAGCAAGGCCTGTCTTCCCTTTTGCAATATTTCCCTGTACATATCAGGAGAGATTCCAGAATGCGATGGAAGGGCATACGAATCCCATTTATTCTTGAAGTAATCAATGTCGCAGTTGGTTTGATGGTTTCTACTGTTTTGTAGAGTCTCTTCCAAATTGGTCATGTGCTTAAAATGTGAGAACTGCTCCTCCTTTATCTTCTGGCGTTCCACGTTCCAGTTGTATTTATCTTCATGTTGGCGATACGCATGGAGCAATGCAAAGATTTGCTCATTCTTCAAGTGACTCAGGTAAGCGAGGGAGGCTTTCTCTTGGCTATCTTGTCCAATTAGATTCTTAAAATTGGCCCACTGCGCTTTTTCCGGATCTTCAATATTGCAAGGCATATTTTTCAAATACTCTCTGATTTCCCTGTTCTTTTCTTCTTGGGATAAATACATATCGTCTCTTTCCGTGGACTCTTCCGTTGGTAGGTTTTCGCTTAAACTCTGGGTGGGTGATTTCATGGAAGGGTTGGGTTCATTGTTTGAAGGGTACATGATGGGGTTATCGTTCTGACCCCATTCCGGATTAGAGTCCTGGCTTTTTGTGGTGATTAGACTACTCTCAGAAGACCAGGCCTGATCGTTGAGTTGGTGGTTTGAATACGACAAAGTTGCAGCAGCCATTATGAATTATCTGGAACAAAAAAATGCAAATTTAACCAAATAAATACTTTAAAAAAATATTAATTGTAAAAAATTATCATGAATGTTAAGCAAATCATCAAAGGCACCTTTGCAAGGCTTACCACATTTTCAGTAGGTAAGCACTTATTTCTTTATAATTGTAACAATTTCTCAACTGACACGACACTTCATAACTTCTACAATACTTTTGTTAAGTACCTACCTATTTCACGTAAGCATTGCCCGCCCCCCAATTGCAGCAAAAACCAGATGAACAAATATGGATAAATAATTTAATAATTATAAATATTAACTCAAACCTTCCAAAATATTTTTTTTTATATACTAATCAGTTGAGTTTTCGGTTCAATAAACTCGTGGAACTTGAATATAAGCTTCATTTTCAAATTGGACGTGTTTGCTTGGATACTCCAGACAAACGATAAAAAGTCACAGCCTATAATGAAGAAGAGAATATAATATTTTAACAGAAAATTATTTAATTGACTTTTTCGATTCTTGGAACTGATTCAACGAAAATTCAGACTATCCCCATTGATGAAAAAGTAGATCAGATTGTGACTTGCAAATTCCTAGCTGCCTTTTTGCTTATAATGGTAACATAATGTGTTAAGGGTTATTATTTGCATTAAAACACACTATAAAAATAATTACCAATGATTGCACAATTACACCAGGTAACAGTAATTTTGTACTTACCAATTTCTTGTAAATATCCAACTGAATCAATTGATTCTCGTGTCACGTTTTAAAATATGAAGTTTTGTATGAATATACAAAGTTATAAATTAAAATTGCAAGACGTCATACAGCGTGGTTTTCTCAATCTTTACTGAAACTATCTTATTTGAGACTTCTAGAAGAAAAAATAAATAAGATTGTAACAAAACTTTGGGTTTTAATTTTAGCGAGGTTTTGTGGCGTAACACGATTTTCCCCCAAATTTGACGAGACCGTTGAAATGTGTTGTGCAAATTTTCAGCACGGATACACATTTTTAGGTGGTGGGACCCGTGAAAAATTACGGATGACATATTTGTAAAAAAATATTTGCCTCAGGGTCATTGCCTTCAAACGAAGAAATTAACCTTTCGAATGTGAGTAAATTTGGAAAATTACGAAATCTGTCAAAAAATTAAACAAATGAAATACACATTTCAAAAGAATGCATTATTAATTAATTAAATTATTTTAGTTGGTACTTTATCGCTGGTCTGGGACGATTTATGTTTATCAGTTTCAATTTTGAAAACTAAGGACGGCTTTTTTTCAATTATGTCTGGCTTTCAACCATCAAGGGTGTTCTAGAATCTAGACCATCATTTGAAATTACTGATAAAGGAAAGGTGAACTTATATGCCAATTTTATTTAAATGTGCAAATTTCAGAAATATATGGAAGATTGGAGTCGAGTTCAGACAGAGAAGAGTTGGGATGTTAAATAGAGGAGATGTTATTTTTGATAACGCTTGATAGAAGAGATGATAGTTATTTTTATTTTTATTATTATTATATTTAGTAAAAAATTTAAAAGAAATATAATATTTCGCTTTCTTAACTTAAGAACAGATTACATATAGTATAGTAGTATATATATAAAGTTATTTATAGTATAGTAGTAATATTTTTAATTTTGTTCCAATAACTTAAGTTTAAATTGTTTTTTTTTTTTTTTAAATATATTTATATTCTTCTCCATTTTTAGGTTATCTGGAAAGAGATTATATATGCGTACGCCCTCGTGGCCAATGCTTCTCTTGCCACTTTCAGTCTTGACAGTAATTGTGTAGGTACCTACAATTTATTATGTTGTCTAGTATAATGTTCGTGTTTGTGTGTATAAGTCCATTTTGTATTTTGTAGATTAAAAGGCATATGTTATATTCGTACGATGTTCTTATTTTCAGAAGGTTCATTTCCTGGTACTTATAGTTTTTTGGCGGGAGTGTCTTCTGGGTTATAATCGAAGAGTTTTTAATAACTTTGTTCTGTTTTTTTTTTTTTTTTTTTTTTTTTTTTAATGTTCTTTATTCAGTAAAGTTTATATATTACAGAAAATGGGTAATTTTTGGCCATCACACTAGGCACATGCCCGTGTTGTAGTGGCCCGTCTGTATTGTTTGTGAGTCTTCAAGTACGTAATGTATCTATGTGCAGTGGCGTAGCTAGCATGGATGGTACCCGGGGCGGATAACGTGGTGTCAATACCCCCCCCCCCCCCCCCCATTTAAGTTGACAAACGCAAATTTCGACTATATAAAATTTGGTCCGTCCGTCCTGGAGGGGGGGGGGTGGCAAGAGAATTGTACTCTTAGGGGGTGACACTTGGTCGGGTGGCACCCGGGGCGGACCGCCCCCCCTCGCTACGCCACTGCCTATGTGTTTCCCCATATTTCTTTTAAATAATTTAGGTGTAAAGTATAAAGTATAAGCCAGTCTTTACCTCTGTTGGTAAAAGATTAGCAATTCTACCAAATACAAGAAATGGGATGTTTTTTCTTTTAGTTTTTCTACGCATTTCGAGAGGGATAACCAAAATATATGTGATCCATAGACATATGATGTATTTTGTACGTCCGTGATGTGATCTAAAGTTCCCACATCTAGGACCAGTGAATGTACCTACAATCTGGGGAGTCAAGCACGTGAATTTTAAAAAGGTCAGTAGGAACGGAACAATGTCCGATTCTCATTCGAATTTTTAAAACCAAGGTTTTTATGGGATAATCCTTTGTATTGAGGCATAGCAGACTCCCTTGGACTGACTAGCGTTCCAATACTCTGTCCGTGGAGGGGAAAGATATGTGGAAAAGAGACTAGAAAGACAATAATACCGTCATTATTAAACTCTACTTTGCCTTGGATATTTTTTGATTTGTTTCTATGAAGGACCAATTTCATATACTTTTTTAAATTTTGTTTACTCAATATACATATATCCAGTTAGGTACATTATCAGATTTATTATTTTGGCATTCTTAACATTTAGGAAGGTTATTGAACAAAAAATGTGGTTATAAAGAGAAATTAAATCACTGTTTCAGAAATATTCAACATCATCGTTCCTCTTGACATGGTACACTGTACTAGAACATTTGTTTTGCCGTGTGGCATTAAATTACCTAAATAAATTGTGGTAGGTTCAGGTTACCCGAAAAAAATCCATTTTTCTTGCAAGCTAGGATAAACATTAAAAACAATGTTTTTTCTTGTGTTTCTTAGAAACATTCTTTGATTATATAATGTCGAAACATTAAAGAACAATAGGAACACATTACTTATGATACCATATTGATGTAATTTATTTTCATTACCAAGTATTATAGAGCTCATATAAAATAATCTTTGATTATATATAATCAAAGAAAATAATATAATAATACTTTCGATTCGCGCGGCATGTTGTGAAAGTAAAAACTAACCGTTCACATGGCGATAGTTGACAACAATAAAAAATTCAAAATGTATTCCCAACGAATTTCGTGCAGATTCCTGTTTTACAAAACCTTCGCGCGTGTTGTCAAAATCAAGTTGCGCGAAACTTCGGCTAGATGCCGTTGGTTTCTTTGCAAAACGTTACGCTGAAAGAAACTAGTCAACGTTTGACAGTTCAACTCACTAAAACGAAAAATATGAAAATATAATACAACTTAGGACTTATTTTGTAATAATTACATTAATAATCAACAAAAAAACATACAACCACACCAAGAAGCGCGATTCTGAAAAAAAAATAGCTATATTTATCTGTAGGACCATACAGAATAATATAAGGACTAAGGACATAAGACGATGTACGAGGCGATGTATCAATGTCAATGAAGCAAGGAGTGTGTGCCAAGACCGATTTGTTCGGTGGTACATCTTCTCTGCCTGCCCCTGTAGATGGCGCGATGGTTAGTTATTTTGTTACGTAGTGAAAGACCGTTACGAATATTACGATTATCCAATGCAAACAAACTCATTCAAGACTTACGAAAAAGCAAAATAAAATATTTCATCAAAATAACATAACATAATATCATACTTAAGAAGGTATTTTTTCATAAAACCAAAAATTTATAAATGTTCATAATAAGGGTCAAACATAAATACAAGGAACCGCCTAAAGAATTTTAGGTGTTGGTTATCTTTTAACTAATTACCAAAAACGAAAAAAAATAAGCACAACCATCGAAAAAGAATGTAAACGGAAGGAAAATTTCCTAAAATACCGATGGCCTATCGATTATTTTCAAGTGGAAAAAAGCTTTCTGAAAATGAGTTTCCTACTTTTTATTTATCGATACAATCGTTACCTAATATCAATGTTTTTGTTAGCATTTCGCATTGAATATTGGTATTGTTCTGCATTAGGTATTTGAATTAGAAGTCGAACGCTGTCACCTATGTAGCTGTCATTTGGATAAAAGTAAAGAACTTCATTCAATTCCTCCATTGCGGAAAATTATTTCTCTCAACTGTATTTGGTCCCTTTTTTCTTTATTGAGAAAAACGAATAAATTTGATAGCAGCAAATCGTTGACGAATGAGAATGAAATTAAAGAGAGATGGATGAAATATTTCAAGGAAGTCTTCGAAAGTAACCCGAGTGGTTGTGATCCCAGCGGTGAATCGGTTATGAACGATGATGAAGTGAATGTTACCAAAATCAGTATGGATGAAATAAAAAGATCAATTAAATGCATGAAGAGTGGCAAGGCTGTGGGTTTCGACAATATTGCTGCCGAATACTTTAAAGGAGATAGTCGTATTATTCTCACATGGCTGTGCAGACTTTTTAACCAATGTTTAAAGGAGGGTTATACGCCATTAAATTGGAGAAGGGCTGTAATCTGCCATTATACAAAGGTAAAGGGTCACTCTCTCACAAAAATAAAGTTGGTTGTTTTCAGTTGAAAAAATGTAATAATAAGTAATTGTCGAATGAAACACTAGTATATATTGAATTATTTGGCGGGTATTTGATAAGCCGCCATAGCTCAGTGGTCAGAGCTGCTGACCGGCAATCAGAAGGTCACGGGTTCAATTCCCGTTGGCGGCCAGTATCTTTTCTCGGAAGATTTTTTCAATGTAGATGAGTGTTTCAGGCTGATAATTATTGATTATAATATTTGTTATATACCCTTTGTGCTATGCATAAAAATCTTGTTTAAACGTTAGTTTATCAATTAAAAATTATAATTAATATTTGACAAGTTAAAGTATTTCAGCAAAAAATGCAGACATAATTAGTCTCGACGCCACCTAGCGGGAGATTTAGTATTAACCATACCTCTCTCACAAAAATAAAGTTGGTTGTTTTCAGTTGAAAAAATGTAATAATAAGTAATTGTCGAATGAAACACTAGTATATATTGAATTATTTGGCGGGTATTTGATAAGCCGCCATAGCTCAGTGGTCAGAGCTGCTGACCGGCAATCAGAAGGTCACGGGTTCAATTCCCGTTGGCGGCCAGTATCTTTTCTCGGAAGATTTTTTCAATGTAGATGAGTGTTTCAGGCTGATAATTATTGATTATAATATTTGTTATATACCCTTTGTGCTATGCATAAAAATCTTGTTTAAACGTTAGTTTATCAATTAAAAATTATAATTAATATTTGACAAGTTAAAGTATTTCAGCAAAAAATGCAGACATAATTAGTCTCGACGCCACCTAGCGGGAGATTTAGTATTAACCATACCTCTCTCACAAAAATAAAGTTGGTTGTTTTCAGTTGAAAAAATGTAATAATAAGTAATTGTCGAATGAAACACTAGTATATATTGAATTATTTGGCGGGTATTTGATAAGCCGCCATAGCTCAGTGGTCAGAGCTGCTGACCGGCAATCAGAAGGTCACGGGTTCAATTCCCGTTGGCGGCCAGTATCTTTTCTCGGAAGATTTTTTCAATGTAGATGAGTGTTTCAGGCTGATAATTATTGATTATAATATTTGTTATATACCCTTTGTGCTATGCATAAAAATCTTGTTTAAACGTTAGTTTATCAATTAAAAATTATAATTAATATTTGACAAGTTAAAGTATTTCAGCAAAAAATGCAGACATAATTAGTCTCGACGCCACCTAGCGGGAGATTTAGTATTAACCATACCTCTCTCACAAAAATAAAGTTGGTTGTTTTCAGTTGAAAAAATGTAATAATAAGTAATTGTCGAATGAAACACTAGTATATATTGAATTATTTGGCGGGTATTTGATAAGCCGCCATAGCTCAGTGGTCAGAGCTGCTGACCGGCAATCAGAAGGTCACGGGTTCAATTCCCGTTGGCGGCCAGTATCTTTTCTCGGAAGATTTTTTCAATGTAGATGAGTGTTTCAGGCTGATAATTATTGATTATAATATTTGTTGTAAAGGGTCACGTATGGAATGTGGGAATCATAGGGCTATTAGCCTTCTTAGTTCAGTGGGCAAGCTGTATGGTAGAATATTGATTGAAAGAGTAAGAATGGAAACAAAGGATAAAATATGGGATGTGCAAGGTGCTTTTATGAGTGGAAGGGGGTGCATGGACCAGATTTTCTCATTGCGTATGCTCACTGAGAAGTTTCTTGCAAAAAACCAGAAACTCTTCTGTGCCTTTGTAGATCTACAAAAAGCGTACGCGAAGGTGTTGTCCAAGTACAGAGTGAATACGAAGCTTATTCAGGCAATTGCGTCGCTATATGAGGGAAGCGTTGCATGTGTTAGGGTGAACGGCGATTTTACGGAGTGGTTTGACATCACAAAAGGTGTTAAACAAGGCTGCGTAATGTCACCGTGGTTATTCAATCTATACATGGATAATTGCATGCAAGAATTGAAAGAGATGGGATTGGGAGCGAAATTGAGTAATCTGAAAGTATGTTGCCTATTGTATGCTGATGATGCGGTGCTAATTTCTAACAGTATGGAAGATCTACAGTCTCTCGTGTCTAGGATGAACGAAGTATGTATGAAGAATGAGTTAATGATGAATGTAAGTAAGTCTAAAGTCATGGTGTTTGAAAGAGAGAGTACGAAAACAGTATGCAATATAGTTGTGAATGATGAATACTTGGAGCAGGTGGATGAGTTTGTGTATCTGGGTAGTATGTTTACGAAAGATGGGAAGGCTGATAGAGATATTGAAAGAAGGGTGAATGCCGGTAACTCCATTAATGGAGGACTGAATGCCGTTGGCGGTAATAAAAAACTGTCCAAAGACGCGAAACTAGCCGTCCATAATGGAGTGCTGGTACCTACCCTGATGTATGGCAGTGAGGCATGGAACTGGCAGAGGAAGGATGAAAGCAGACTGAATGCTGTAGAAATGAGATCCCTGAGGCGAATGTGTGGTAAAACCATGTACGATCGTGAGAGAAACGTGGATATTCGCAAAGAATGCAAGGCTGATGTAAGCGTGATGTGTAAGATTAAGAAAGGGACTCTCCGATGGTTTGGGCATGTAGAGCGAATGAACGAGGAAAGGAGTGTAAGGAGAATATATGATGCAAATGTGAATGGTAGAAGAAGTCGGGGACGCCCGAGGAAGACATGGCACGACCAAGTGAATCAGATACTTGAGTCGGGCCATGTGAAGAGTCGGAATAATAGAAGAGCATGTATAAGACGATGTATGAATGTGAACGAGGCAAAAAGTGTGTGCCAAGATCGAGTTGTGTGGCGGTCCGTCCTCTCTGCCTACCCCTGCGGGGAAACGGCGTGATGGTTAGTTAGTTAGTAGCAAATCGTTGTTGACCTGAAGCCATCTTACAGGAAATTTCAATGTGATGGTCGCTTTAAGCACTTATATAATTAGTTGAACTTCCGAAAATCTTCCGTGAGCATTAATTACCTTAATAAAGTTGTATGCATATTATGTAAAAGCTCCTGTGAGTAACTTCCCTAAGTGATACATTTTATTTATGAGTGTAATGCCATAACGCTCTCATTTACTTACCGAAGGTAATATACATTGCCATTCCGGTATATCTACACACACCCTTAAACGCTTAAAAATAATAAATTATTGATTGCCTTGTTCAAATTTAAATCTTTATAACGAAGAAAAATAATACAGGATTTTATTATAAGGGTGTGAAGTAGAGCGGATAAACTATGAAAGTGGTGGTAGGAGAATACAATGACGTGAAAGTGAACGTAAGCAGAAGTTGAGGACGCCCGAGAAAGACATGGCAAGTGATTCAAATACTCGAGATGGATCATGCCAAATGTCGTAATTTAACAAAAAGTAGAAGAGTATGCCTATGAATATGAATTAAGCCAGAACTGTGCGCCAAAATGAAGTTTCTCCTCTTTGCCTTATCGTTGGATAAAAGTGCGATGGTGTTAGTTATTGCGACATTCCATTATTCGAACTAAAAAGCGCAGACAAGTCAAAATTAACTTTAAAAAATACAATATATAATTAATTAATTGTATTCTGGTAAGAAAAGGTGATATTCCCGGCAGGTAGGTGCTTTATCGCTTCTTCGAATTCCAGACACAATCAGTTCGAATTTTGAAAATGAAAATGATATTTAAAATAAATCAAAATAAATTTAATGAGCCAGAATTTTTTGCCAGAACATTAAATTTATTTTTATTTTTTCGCTTTTCAAACCGTATTGGTTGGTTTCGTTCTGCGCAACTATGCACGTTTGTAAAGGAAATCTGTACAAATTGTATAGTTCTGGCAAAATTTGACAGATTCGTAATCAGCTGCGTCCGTTTTGAGATTACGGCTCATGTAAACACTTTCCCACTCACTACATTCAAAATACCCTGAAAAGTTTTAGCCATCATGTGAAACGGTTTCAAATTCAAGTTAGCAGTAATTATTATTTGCTGTAACGACCGCGGTTTTATTTTAGTCGCTTTGTGAATTTCCAGAATAAGCGTGCGAGTGATGTCACCCTTTGTGTGTGTTTTTAGTTTCGGTTGAGCTTAAAACGCAATTTGGTTTATTCAGCGAGAATGGAGGAGGTCAGGCAGCTAGTGCAGGATGAAGGGAGAGAAGCCAGGAACATCGTGGCTTTCCACGTCTCCGTAGATCCTCCAGGTAAGCCCAAAAATCAAAAATTGCACGACGCAAGCAATGTTTTGAAGATAACTGACACCATACCAAACAAAAACACCTAAATTTATGATACAAATTCAATATAACATTATCTTCTTTTCCATTGGAAACAATAAACAAGCCTAATTTTGTGTGGTTAACTTGATTGACGCATCTAATGCGAACATAATAACATTTCCAAGATACAAAATAAGACACTAGTACAAAATTTTTATGTAATTGGGCAAATAACAATAATAATAAATTCAGTTTTCAAAACCGTTGAATGTTTGTTTATTTTTCTTCTAAAAATAAGACTTTGTTGTCAATAACAAAAATAATAATAATATTATCAACTGTCAAAGTGGAAAAAAATGTCGCGATGTCTGTCGGCTGTGGATTTGTGCAGTTTTTGCAATCAGTTGATTATTGATGAAATGTGAAGATGTAAAATTGGTCTGTTAGTGAATTGGTGTGTGTTTGGTGTATTTTGGTTGAATAATTGATTGGTTTCGTGGCCTTTGTAGTGTAGGAAAGGTTCAGGGTCAGTTGTCCAACAACAGGTTGACTAATAAGGCAATCCTTTCACAATACTGGCAGATATCTGCATGCCCATATTTGCAGGTAACTCTATAAACATTATTGATTTTTATTACAATCAATCATGATTTAGCAGCCTTCTTGTAATAATGAATACCACCTTTTTCGTGTCAACAGCCCATTGCATTTTTTCTCTCATTTTGCCATTTTATTGTTTAATAACATCAAGCCATCTTCTTCTTGATCTTCCTCTTACCACTCTTCTTTCAATTTTCCCTTAGCACTGGCAGGTTTACATTGTAGACGTTGCATTATGTAATCCATAAAAATATCAATGAGAAACCTGTATTTTGCTTGTTTTTACAATAAATCATTCTCATTATTTAACAAACAATGTAGGATATGCAAATTGGTAACTATTCAATAAAACTGTTAATGCTTTGTGTCTACATCTTTATTGTTTTGGAATTTTGCAAAAACCTCATTAGAAAAATATATAATGGCAACTTTAACCCTTAGGGGCCAGAGCTCTGCATTTGCAGTGTAGAAGAATCGTGCATGTGCACGGTACGAACCACTGCAATTGCTGTGTCAACTTTATACATTCATTGTGCTTTTGGATATTAACTCTACTGGTTTTTTTTTCATCTGAGATGCTGTGTAGAGGGTCTTTATGAGGAGAGGAAGTAATGAACATTGGTCTTGAAGAGACCTGTGTTGTAGGAAGGAGGAAACACAGAGGCCGGCAAATCATTCCACAGCCGAGAATTCATTGAACACAAGAACGAGTCGAAGAAGCAACCAGTTTTCATGTGACAAATGTCAACCGTGTTTCCCGACTATGCACCGGTACCGAAGGGATGAATGGCTCTAGTTCCTCGGAGCATCTTCCATTGTAATACCGGTAGAACAAGGATAGCATTCCCACCCGACCCCTGTGCTCTAAAGATTGCAATCCGTCTGTTAAGATGGGAGAATCTATCAAACGGACCGCCCGTTTCTGCACAGAGTCTAGGGTATTTTTCAGGTATTTTGGAGCTCCAGACCACAGGTGGCTGCCAAATTCAACCGTGGGGCGCATTTGTGATTTGTACAGGGTTAGCAGTTTAGTTGAGTTTAAGACAAAAAAAATGTCACCTTATCAAGGTATTGCCCAAAGATATTGAAATATAAGTAAATTGAGTTTTTACTAGGTGGGAGTGGTGGGACTGTGTTTCCTGGCATCGCTGATATTGTTAAGCAATACTACTGCAATACTTCAAAAAATTAACTAAATGATTGAATTCTTTCCGTATTCAAACTTTGTTGTTAAGTAACTAATATTACTTACTGCACATCTTAAAAAAATCAACTACTTAAATGAACAATTTCTATTAGACGGTAGTCCGCCGACGGACAGGTGACCATCGTAGTACATCTCTTGTATTTCAATATCTTGCCGGGCCCTACGGGTTAAACAGCTCTTTGCAAAGTTATCAATTTACACAACAACATTGTTAGTCACAATCATGGAAATATAATACATCAACAGCCATCTTTGTGTCTGGTACGTAATATTCTAATTTTTAGTGACTGTCTGCCTAAACACATCGTCTGAAATAATGTGCAGTATTAAATGTGCGAATATTTATCAATATTTGCTGAATGATTGAATTCTTTCCGTATTCAAACTTTATTGTTAACTAAGTAATATTACTTACTGCACATCTTAAAAAAATCAACTACTTAAATGAACAAATTCTTTCTGTTTTCAAATTATTTCTATTAGACGGTAGTCCGCCGACGGACAGGTGACCATCATAGTACATGTCTTGTATTTCAATATCTTGCCGGGCCCTACGGGTTAAACAGCTCTTTGCAAAGTTATCAATTTACACAGCAACATTGTTAGTCACAATCATGGAAATATAATACATCAACAGCCATCTTTGTGTCTGGTACATAATATTCTCATTTTTAGGGACTGTCTGCCTAAACACATCGTCTGAAATAATGTGCAGTATTAAATGTGCTAATATTTAACAATATTTGCTACCTCTGTTTATGTTTTACTTTAGAAAAGCCTGTACTGTGCCACGTGCTACAGCAGGATTTTTTGAGAGTATCTTTTGTGACAGCGTAGCTCTAGTTAAATCGGCTATATATGACACATTTTGACAGTTTTCTTAAATGCGGTATTCTGTATCGTGTTAACAAGCTGACTACTGCGCTTGTGTTAAGACTTAAAATTTTAAAGTAGTTACCCTAATGCTAGAGATATTCCGCATAATTCTTCTTGGTCGCAGGAAAATTTGCGAATCCTATGTCCTTAATATAATGCGACCAAATGGACGGTCATTTATGAACGACTGTTAGGCTTATGTATTAGTAGTTATAATAACTGTAACTAATAATTTAGTTAATTTGTGTTTTTAAGTAGATAATCAATCCATACTAATCGACATCAACACACGACGGGCATAGAAAAGCCATTGAAAGCCATAGAAAACCACAGAACTTTAACAGCTGTTAATGCATGATGGATGCCATCCGATAACTGATGGATATTGTCTGAAGTAATTATCTCGTAACGCTGACTCAAAGCAAAAGATAACAAAAGATACAGAATCACCCTTCTGGTAGGACAATATTGTGAGGCAGGTTAGGGAATCGGCTGTAGGAAGGGATTTGTTTGTGAGTCTTCTCTGAGAGGCTAGGACTAAATGAGGGAGGAAATACAGATTTGTTCCATGTGTGTGGCAGGTGTCATTATGATATTCTAATTCAATGCCTAATTTATTATATGAAGATGATCATCAGATCTCTTCTGCTAGATCAGGGGTTCCCAAACTTATAAGTATCACGCCTCCCTACTGCTTAAAATGAATATGCCGACGCCTCCCCTCGGCCCAGGGCCCAGCAAGTGGGCTCGCCAAGCAATTGTAAAATAAAATAAGGGTTGGTAATTAAGTCCAAAAATATATTTTTAGATGTTTTATTATAAAAATACTTCTTTTACACACTTGTTATAAGAAAAGTCAATGCGACGGATGAGCTTGCATGTTTTTGACAAGATTTGGAATGAAGAGCGGAGTGGTGACTGCCGCCTATGCCCGCGCCCGCGCCCCCCACTTTGAAAACCAATGTGCTAGATCAATCATTCTCAAAGTGGTCTATCAACCACTGGCACTGGTGGTCGATGTAGACCTGCACAGAGTCCATTCAATGAAAAAAAAAAAGAAATTGAAACGTCTCTTGTAATGGCATTAGCTATGTTCAGTGACCAGCCGAGCGATTCTATATGTTTTGTGGGATCGTTATGAGATAACGGACGTGATCTCCTGTCATTTACTGTCACATATTTTAGTTTAGATCGTTTTAACCACGAATTTCTGCAAGTATGCATGATTATTTTTTCATTTTATGTACGTTGTACATAGAAAAGCAAATAAATACCAAAAATCTAACAGGAGATCACGTCTGTTAATCAAATGCATAACGATCCCACAAAAGATATAGAATCGCCCTTCAGATCTGAATAGCCAGGTACTTTCCCACCTTCCTCTTGCCCATGGCATTAGCTATGTTTGGTGACCAGATACGAATTGCCAGGTACTTCCCCAACTTCCTCTACCCCATCTGCTTCACCACCCCACTACCTTCAGTCTCACAACATACCACAATTGGGGATGCCATAGTCTCACTGACTTTTGCCAGTTGATGGAATTGACACAATTGCAAATAGTTTTGTTGACCAATGAATTTCAGACTGAAGATATAAAGTTCATGATGCCCGCAATGATTTTGCATGCTAAAAGTTTTTGCTGCGTGATTCACATAGATTTCTGCTTCATAATAATAATATGGCTCTGTGTTATTAACTTTCCCATTGTACTGTTTGTTATCTTTATAGCTTCCTGAACCAAATGTTATTTAGGTTCGGTAATCAAGGCTTACTGCATTCAAGAGATCTAATCTTGCTTTGAAACCAAATGAGACGTGAAAATTACTGCATTTTCTGTTAAAATATTTAGTCATCATCAATCATCAAACAGTATTAATAGCCTTGTGTCTGCTCGGTTGAAATTTAAGAACCCGGCTTCGAGTGCATGTCTGACACCGCGCCGTACACGCCGCACCATATAAACATCTATGTATGTGAAATTTCAAACAAAACTATCGTTGTAATTCGGTTTCCAGTTCAAGAATTTGTCAAAGTATGGCGCCACTTACAGGTCTTAGCAGGTCGTGCTTACGTTATAAGGACGTGCCCCTGGCAGGTGTAAGTACTACAGATTTGTAAATTTGAGTATCTCTCCGGATATGGAAAGATTGACGGTAATACTTAGTTGTGAATAATGGTATCACGCAGCTATACATTACATATGACATCATTGCCTGTCGCAGTTACTTTGTCTCGGTGACCAGCTGTCACTGGATCACAGTGGATCCGAGGAACCGGCTATTTTTGGAACCAGTTCCTATCGGATTTATAAAATGGTCACCAAAACTTAAACTGGGTGAAGTTGAACTAAAAGCCGTCCGCAGGGCCTAGCAGCAAAAACCTGCGGAGCGGGTTTTTAACTGCTAGTAGCTTATTATTTAATAAACCTTTATTAATTCTATTACAATGTACTATGTATTTTGATGTGTTAAGCCTGTCTCACTGGGAATTCCTCTGTTAAGAGCAGACGCAGTTTAAAACAGCAGTTTATAACAAGAATACAAATAACACAATATTATGTTTAAAATAAAAGACAATCAGCATCGTACCATTGGAAATGCATACTTATAAATTGGTTTTGCTGTCTTGATTAATGATCCTAGACTTGATGTCTGATTTATATTTAAAATGAGTTGAAATGGTAGAGCATTGTATAGCTTTATTGCAAAATATCTAAAATATCTTTGACCAAAAGTTGTTTTAGCAAAAGGGATAAGAGGTATGCTATTATGTTTTTGGCATAAAGTTGCCTAATGTCCAAAACACAGATTCTCCTAAAGATTTCATCCGAACTGCTTGTGTTGGGTAGTTTTAGAATAATCATAATAATTAGTTTCTGAGCTTTAAACATCGGATCAATGGTGGTGGCGTTTTCTCCTCCCCAGGCTATAATACCGTACTCGATTGAAGATTATATATAGTTAATTGCTTTGAGTTGATTAAAATTAAGAAAGATGCGGAAGTGTATTGATTTTCTAAGTTGCTAATACGTTAAAAAAGAATGCAGCTTTCTTTAAGAACTTTGAAAAAATATTGTAATATTCTCATCTTAAACAGATTTTCCAAAATTTACAAAAATTTCCCAATAGACTGATCAGTGTCTACACCAGTACGATCCTACCACTAAGAACTCTGTTGTAACCTCTCTTTCTGTTTCTTTGCTTCGTTTACGGAAAAGAGGGAGAGGTTAAAATGGAACTATGAATGGTACTCCTTTATCAGAATGTTTGTCTATGCAAATACTAGTTTGTTTACTATATTTATTTGCATAAAGTGATTGTACTTACAGTCAAGATAATTTTCAGAGTACACTAACATACATCATGTTGTGATAATAATGTCACCTGTACGTTTTATAATAATGTGTGATTCTTATATTTTTTTTTTGCTGCTTGTAGAATTTGAGGTACTCAGTAATGTGTTATTGTGGAAAAACTATTTTAAAATATTACCAAGCAGTGGCGGTGGGTAAAAAAAGGTTGGGAATGTAGGGCGGACTCCCTGACATTGTCCAGGGACCCCCAACTCAATTTTAATTTTCCACGGACCCCCTGAATGATCTTGGGACCACTGGGGGACCGTACGGACCACTGGGAACCACTGATCTATAGGATTTAGCCTGCGAGAGAATGGGATAGTATAATGACCGGTCAGTGGTTGAGTGGGTATAGCGCTTGGGTCCCACCCGGGCGTCGCATGTTCGATTCCTCGGCTGCCTAAGTCCTATATCACAACACAAGCAACATTTTCGGCTTTCTGTGGTAGTAGTAGGAGATTTTCAAACATTTTTGGGTTATTCGTAACCCGAGAACGTTTGTCTTTCTTTAAAAAAAAAAATTTATCGGTCTCCTTTTTTTGCGGTGCTTCATATCCTATCAATCTCTTTGTGCGGTGCTTCGTAGTCTCCTCACTCTTGTCTACTTAATTTTCTGAAGATTTCATGTCTACCGTGTGTGAATTGCACACTCTGATTTTTTTTTGTTCTCTATGAAAATTTATAATAAAGTTTATCTTAATGAATAAATTTTCTATAAAGATTTAAAATGTGTTTTTTTTTTTGATTTGCCGCCAAAATGGCATGTTGGTTTTTATTTGTTTATTCGGCGAAGTTGACATCTTTTATTCATCGAAATTAAATCTACCTTTAAAATATAACCATGACTAAAAATGATTGTTACAAACTTAAATACTTATATTTTTAATGAATTAAAATTAAGAATACTCATACTTTTCAGTCCCTGTTATTATTGTTTATTTTAATTTTCATGCACTTAAACTAAATTTCTATTTATTTTGAATAATATAGTTGGCAAAACATAGCTTAACCTGTCGGGTCTATTTGTTCGGTTTTCGGAATAACTCAAATTGGTCTCATAGAAATGGTTGTGTCTCACTTACTATCGTGGTTAGAAATATGATCTAAATGGTGTCAGAAAGAGAAGATACCACGCTTTATATTCATATCTAAAAGTTAACCAAAGTTATCTAAAGTTATGAATCCAAAGTTTCCAAACGAAACATTGAGAATTTTTTATTCATTATTTTTACATGAAACGACAAAATAGTTAGTCGACGATAATGTGTATAATACATTTGTCTAATAAATTATATTTGAGTGTATTTTTTTTTTCATTATCAATAATTTTAGTTAGAAAAAATGTAAGGTGAGCCATTTTTAAACCTTTTTTATGTTTGCATACAAAATGCTTATATTTAAAAAATTATTTGTCTATTTAGAATTATCCAATTTGAAAGGGTATTTCGTCACCTTTCAAAAACCGTTTTTAGCTTTCGGATAAGTTCAGAAATATTCCGTTTATTTGGACGTTATTGTAAAGCGGAAATATTTTGACCCTATATGATAAAATATGCCCGAAGCCTCCAGTACACTCCTTATTTTCTTCACACAGCATCTCCAAAGATGACATACGCCTTGATTTACTCCTAAATGCAGTAAATAATATATATCTTGCACTAATTGACAAATGTATTTTTTTAATTATATTTTTACTCTAAGAAAGTAACACCGCTGCCATCTATTGACAGCATTTGCCAATGTCCCAGTGACCCAGTCTTTAGTTTGAAGAGTGGTTTTATGAGACCCATACTTCTGATTTTGTTTTCTGTTTATCTCTTTTATCCATTTAAGTATATTTGCTAAAGTAATAAATATTCCGATCTTCAAACTGTTTAGGGAAGCCCATGGTATTTGTAAAATGCTAATTTCAAACAAACACTTTTATTTATTTGATATTTTGTTCATTTAACTACACCAGTTGTTCGTTGTAGGTGTGGTGAGTCCATATTAGGTTTATGAGATGTAAATACTTTAAGATATAACCTCATATTGCCGTTGGGTACAAATTTATTATGCTTTTAAATTATTACGTGACTTTCTTGGATGCAATATCTTTTAGAATATTTTATGATTTTTAAATGGCCTATCCTGTCCCACGTTTGGTGATACTTATCTGGCGTTTGTGACGATAGCTTTTCACTTTCCATTAAATATTTTACCATAATATAAATAGCTGCCTATCACATTGCTAAACAAGTTTTGTTAAGATGGTGTTTCAAAGACTTTTTCTTAAATTATGACCCAGCCTACCCATGAGGTTTCATTGTGTGATGTTAAAACTATCATTTCTGTAACTCTGTTTTTGTGAAAAATCATGTCAAAAGTGCCTTAAAGTCTGACATACTTAACTTTGCAGTTGGTGGTCTGCTAACATTTTTTTTGGATACCAAAAAATTATTGGTTTTGAAAATTAGTGTGTTTATTCACCAGTTCCCAAAAAATGTGAAGAATATATTTAGAGCTACACAATTAGAGGCGCTATGGTGTACTAATATCTCGTTGAAAAGTGTTCCACTAGTGATAATCGGTGCCCAGTGCGCGTTGATGTTGCCATTTTATATAAGACTTTTCGGTGACCCGACAGTTGATCCCACGACAGTTGGCCCCCGAAATTATAATTATTATAAAATTATAATTTTTTGTGCATTATTTACCAATTTCAAGCCTAGAATCTACTTCAAAAATAATTTTAATAATAAGTTGGTATGAATATCAAACAAATGTATTTACAGTGTCGATTTTTTTATACTTATACAGTGATATATACGTTAATTCTTTTCCTTTTTTTTAAATTTTCTTTATTCATTGCATAAATATTATGGTTACATTATTTGTGGATTTTTCGACCACATTGCTAGGCTGATGCCTTTGCTATGGTGGTCGATCGCTTGATTGCCTATTTCTTTTGAATGAAAATATGTTTTATACTTTTGTTATTCGGCGGTACACCCTCTCTGCACACCCCTTAGGGGACACTTGGTTAGATTTTGTGTGAGTAGGTATTCCATATTTTCCCTAAATTTTTAAATAGCCCACAGTAATTACACAATGAAATACACTATTCTAATGCAGCATTCATAAGCGGAACTACATTGCCCATTCTCCGATACAACGATTTCACACTATGGGAAATCAATTCTTAGGTGATATTGACATATTTAATATCAACTTGGCGAGTTTTGTGGATCTTGTAATAAAACCTATTCCAACAGTATTACTAAACACATCTGTATTTTTATAAACCTATCAAATCGCATTATTTTTTAATTTCTTTTTTTGTATTTTTATGACTTGTGTCTTGTGTGCATTCTAACCTCTTTAACTCTTTTTATTTTTATTATTTCTTTACTTGTTTCAAAATTATCTGCCATGAATTAATTACAGTAAAAGCCCTCTGGGTTTTAAATAAATAAATGAAAAAATCAACTGCAGAGTGCCTATAAGTGAGCCGGGAGATCAATTGTCATGGAACTGACTTTTCAACTCTTAGCACCAAGGCAGGCCAATGAAATTGATTTTGATCAATTTCACCTGAAGTAAGGTAAAAAAGATCTTACTTCAGGCACACGGACATGCCCACAACATGCTTTTATTAGTTTTATCTCTTCAGTGTTTAATTTTTTTCATTCTATTCCACTAATATTAACCCTTAAAATCTATTTGTTCAGTTTTCGGAACAACTCATATATATATCTTTTAAAAAACGTTGTGTCTCCCTTACTATCCTAGTGAGAAATATGATTTGAACGGTGTTAGAAAGAGAAAATATCCTGCTTTGTATTCACATATAAAAAAATAACCACAGAATGAGTAAAATGCAGACTTTTATGAAACCAAAGTTTCGAATCGCAATTTGAAATTAATTTATGTAACTTTGGGAATATTTTATTCATTATTTTTGCATGGAATGACAAAAAAGTAAGATGACAATACATTTGTTTATCAAAATTTGTACCTATATGTTTTTGAATTTTTTTGTTATCAGTAAGAATATTTAGAAAAAACCCTCTGACAATATATCGTAGAGGACTGAAGGGTTAATTAATATTTTTATAAAATAAGTCAAATAGTTCATTTTACCCCATTCACACAGATAATTCACATGTTATTAACATTTAACATGCAAACACCATTAAAACCGGTTGTGCAATACCGTGAATCCATAACATTTGCCACAATAGAACCACAAAACTTTACAAAAGGTATTCAGTGGGTGGCCATTTACTATAGTAACAATATTTTACCAATCCCTACACAACAATAAAACAAACCTATACCTTTGTCTCAAATACTACATATTGTCATATATGTACGTACCTACATATTACGTACAACATAATAAGACCAAACGCAATAATTCTGTATGTAGGTGTAACAAGTTAACCAACAATTTATTGTTTCTTTGAGTGGGTGGCCTGAACTGAGCTGTAGGGAATTGTTCAAACAAATACGAACTGTTGATCTGAGTGAATCTGTTGAATGTTCTAAGTCTTTTTGTAAGTTTATCTCTTTTCTATCTTCTCCTTTATGTTCTCTTTGTTTTTTCTCATTTTTCTATTTCTTTTTACTGATGTTTTTGTAAATGTTAAAGAAAGTTTATTGTGTCTTTCGTGAGAGGTTATGTTAACATTTTTTTGTTGTCACTTGAGTCATGGCTAAATTGCATGCCCAAATTTGTACAAGGAACTAGGTTTGGCTTCATTGAATGAATTTTTATGATATTTCACTGTATAATTTACAAACAAATTTTACTAAATTATAACAGAAAATCGCAATTTAAAAAAAAATAAGACTTGAATGAAATTTTATTATTATTAGAAACTACTATTTGTGTTATGGGAGATGGTAAAAGATGCATTATAGTTATTTTTTCTCAAAGTTCAAAATGTCAAGTGTGACCATCAGGTTTTTTCTTATTTGCATCATCTGATGTTTGTTGTAAGTTAAGTTTGAAGGTTAGGAAATACGCCTAAATTTTTTAATTGAAATAAAACAATCACTTTGTAACCACTATTTTAATAATTTAATTTTTTCAATACCGACCAATTTTGCTTAGCACAAGCATCTTCAGGGTATAAAATTAAACTTTTAGTTTAATTTAATTTTAATTTTATACAGGGTATCTTTAGGGCATCTTCAGATGCTTGTGCTAAGCGAAACCGGTCGGTATTGAAAAAAATAAATTATTTAAATCGTGGTTATAAACAAAGCGATTGTTTTATTTCAATTAATATGTCAAACCACAAAGTTACTGCTTTTTACCAAAATTTTTTTTTTTTTTTTTTTTTACTGTAACTCCGCATAGGAGATGTCCTGAGGAAAATAATTTCCCTCAGGGCCTAAGTAATCTTTGAAGACCCTGTGTGGAGGGTCTTTTTGAAGAGAGGAAGGAGTGAACGTGTTGTATGTTAACATATTGTAGGAAAGAGGAAAGGCCAGTAAATTGTTCCACAGCCGAGCTGTTGAACTGAAGAACTAGTCGTAGAAGCGACCCGTTTTCATGTGACAAATGTCAATCGTGTACTTTTGTTGGGAGCGCGTCTGGTATGTTTCCCGGCTGTGCATCAGTACCAAGGACAGCATTCCCACCCAAAATAAAATAACCCAAACTAAGAACCTAATAACCTATTTTGTGTATGTTTTTCCATCTCCCGGATGTAAGTAGTTGTTTCTTGTAGTAATTAAGGTGTTATTTTTAAGTAAAGATTTTCCCTACCAAGCGTGTGGTGGAATTTGACAACTTTACTGTTTTTCCTTCTGTACCATTTTATTTTAGAGATTGACATATATTGGACTTGGTATCACAGGGCCTCACCTTTTTAACATAAAATAGACAGGGATGTAGGTTCCTGCGATCTCCATTAGTTTCAAAATATTTCTATGTATTTTCAATTACCGGAAATGTTATTGTGAGATGTTATACAGAAAGTTCCTTGTGTCAGTTTGCAAAAAATCCAGCAATCATTAGGTACTGGTAAATAAAACAGTTAATGTTCCATCAAATTACGAAGCAGGATGTTGGCGTTAAATGTAATTGATCAGTTCCGCTAAATACAGTAAATTAACAAATCAGTACAAATACGACATAAATGACTTCAATCATATTTTGGTTTGAATTGTACGTACTTGTAGTGAATTTTATCAGTACAGTTTTGGAAGCTAAAAATAAATAAAAATATGATGCTCATACATTGTTTGACAGAAATTATTGACTGCACTATAGATTCATTTACCCTTAGGGGACGGAGCCCTGCAGTTGCAGTTCCCTGAAAGAGTTTTTTATTTTATTTTATATCAATTTTTTTTACAATTATGTTAAATTATAATATTAATACATTGGCTGCTGAATATGCGCCTAGCCTTACGAAATTTCTCTTGGTGCTGAGTACGTGCCTAGTGCGGTTCCATGACAGTTCATCCTGCGACAATTCATCCGGCAACTGTTCATCCGGCAACTGTTCATTCGGCCGACAGTTCATCCTGCCGACAGTTCATCCTGCCGACAGTTCATCCGGCCGACAATTCATCCGGCGACAATTCATCCGGCCTGATCATTTAGAAGATTTTTTCTTCAAGTAAGTATGCAAAGAGGATATACGGCCGTACAACCAAAATCGATATAGTTATATATGAAGGCATCTTGAGTGGAAATCCGCCGGATGAATTGTCGCCGGACGAATTGTCGGGTCACCGCCTAGTGATTTATTACACTTACGGATTATATACACGGTAAATGATAAGAAAACTTAACGAGCATCGCTAGCTAAACATACTACCGCCTCAACGTTATAATTGAACTCAGTATTTCTCTGGCTTCAGTCTGTAACAGTCATTTCTCTCGCTCTTGCATACAAAGCCGCATTCATGAATGCGACTTTACATTGCTCGGCCTTGAAATTCGCATGTTATTCATTTTGCTGCTGGACAGCTCGCCATGTAATTTCTAAAGTTGTATACCCAGCAGAGCTGTCCCAGTTCAATAAATCTTTGACTTAATAATAAGTTAATATAATATCTCCCTCTTTCTGTTGTAGGAAACAAAGTGTGCCGAAAGCCGCCCCGGGCTCCCCTGTCGCCCATGTCCGATTCGCCGCTGTACCACATGACCACGGACCAGCGCAAGGACACCATGAAGGACAAGGGCAAGGCATGTGCGCGCGTTCGCTCTGCCTCCACCGGCCGCGACAAACGCTCTGAGCTGCAGGCGCGCTACTGGGGACTGCTGTTCGGGAACTTGCAACGCGCCGTGAGTTACACTCTTATTATAGTACTGTGGACTAAATTCCCTTTGTATTGACAAAATGTATGAAAGAGATATCCGAGTATAAAAGAGACAGCATGACTGTGACCTGAGAAAATAGTACACTGCTGCCACCATTTGAACCTAGCTTTCGATCATGTAACTTCTCATAGTCTTACGAATTAAACCAGTTAAACTCTACCCACAAGAATTATTTTTCTCTACCTATCAGCATTAAATTTACTCGGTGTTGATCGCAATATCCTAAAACAAACCATCACCACAAATTCAAATTATAGTACCCCTTTCCTCTTAGAGTTAGGAATCCAATGCTTTGCTTTCCTGTTGCAGCTTTAGGGCAGTTCCAAGGCAGTTTTAGGCGTTTAAAATGTTTGCACCGTTCGCCTGTTTCTGACTGATGGTAGAGATAGTTCAGTAATTTTTTGTTTCGTTTTCCAGATTGGCGAAATCTACAACACGGTGGAGAATCACGAGAACATGTCTGAATGCCAGGAGGTAATCCTCGTTCTCGAGAACTACACTCGAGACTTCAAATCTCTTTGCGAGTGGTTCCGGCTCAAATGGGATTATGACAACACTCCGTCCCCCAACAGGCCTCTCAGTCTCGCCTGGGAAGTCCGCAAAACTAGTCCAGCCAAACCAGAGCTTAGAAAAACCAGATCTTGTAAGAGTTCGCCGTCTGTTTCTGGTAAAAACAGCCCCTGTCTCTCTGGAAAAAACAGCCCATGTTCTTCTACAGGGAAAGTAAGTCCAAACCTCACATCGCACAAAATATCCCCCAGCTCATCTGGGAAGATCAGCCCGAGAACCATGGCGGGTTGTATCAGCCCTAAGCAGAAAGCTGACATCACCAATGCCTTCTTCAGCAAAGTTGAAAAAATCATTGAAGGACAAGTTGCCAATTGCGTAAACAAAAGTGAAGATGATTTGAGAGCTGGAGGTGATGCAAACAATGTCAAGACAGAAGAGGAACAGATTGTAGATGAACATGAAGATTCATCAAAACAGGATGTTCTTTCAAGCAAAACTTTGAGTGTCCCTGGTACACCAGAAAAATTACCTAAAGTTGAGATTGGAACTGCAACAGAATTCCCATCTTTACCCACACCCAGGAAAGCTATCGTTATCAGGAAGAATTCAAGTAAAAATGTTCTGAGTAGCGAAAGCAAAGCTGGAAACAGTACTGATGTTGTTCAAAAGTTGAATGATAAACCCAAGGCTGTGATTAAAAAAAGTACTGATGCTAAGAAACCTGCTTTGCCCGCACATGTCAAGCACACTACCGATATTCTAGATGCTTTAGAAAATGAACACTTGAATGTCGCCAAGTCTATCAAGATGTCAGAAGACACTGTTGTTATTGTTAAGAATAATGAGTTAATTCCAGAATCTGTTCATCAAATGAACGCTAAAAATATAGAAATTACTGCTTCTATGAATGATCCAGCTGTTGTTAAAGTAGATTTAAAATCCGCTGAGGATGGTGAACAAATCTCAGACATTATTGTTGTAAAAAATGACAGAGAGGAGGAAGCCACTGATGAAAGTGCAAAAATTTCGAATGATTCTGATAATCCTATTGCACTTGTTTCAAAACCGGCTTATTCTCAAGCCGCCTCTAAACCAAAACCTGCCGTTACCACAGTCCCCGCCGGAAGACACACCTTGAGTGAGTCCAAACCAAATACCTTAGTCACATCGAGTTCTGCCGGTAGTGTAACAACAAAGCATATGGCAGGAACTAATAAACCGCATGTTAAAATTACCCCTACTGACAGCAAGATGATGAGAAGTAAAACTATTGCTGAAATCAAACAAGGGCCTTGCAGAAAGATCGAAGCAAAACCAGTTAATGTTAATAGGAACAATGTTAAACAAATCCCTAATCGCAATGTTGGTAGTTATCCTTTCAATCTGACTGTCGGCCGGGGCAAACTATTTGAAGGAAACACAACCCGTGTCACTAGTAATCTCAGCAGAGTGGAAATGACCAAACCCAAAGTGGCCAACAATTTATCTAGGCCCAACAATCTGCCCATCAAAAAAGAAACATCCGTTACCAAGAGCACCATAGACAAAAGTGACAAACCTAATTCTTTGATAAACGGTTTTAAGAATGATGTCAAACCATACTTTAATTTCTTGCAGCCATCTCCTTTCCCTTGCTCGGACACCATGTATAGTTCTTCCGAGACTATTGTAAACTCGAGGCATGAGCTATCTCACGTCGAATCCAACGAGAGTATAAGAACACTTTGTCCTGACGGGGAAAGCCATATGTACAATGGAACTTTTGCAGGCTCTGTTGAAGTTTTGAATATCATCGATGGCAATGGAGGGCTAATCAACCAAGGTGGCAATGATGGCTGGCTAACAGTCAAATCTAGAAGATTAAATAAAAATAGCCAGGCTAAGAAATGTAGCTCCCACTGGGCAAACAGGTACCATCAACCATCGGCAACTGCCAGTCTCCCAACACTCAACATGATTGAATCACCGAAAGAAGAAAAGTCAAAGATAAACGACTTTGTCAAACTTGCAATCACCGTTGAAAATAATTCATCCAACAAAGATTACGCAGGCAAAAAGAAAAGCGAAGCTTCCAAACAAAAGAAGAAACCAGAAAACAAAAAGAATGCCGAATTAAAAGGTAACTCTAACATGCTGAGACAGAAGTCAGATATTACAGGAATGAAATCTAAAGGCGCTAAGGAGTCATCCATGAAGTATAATACTAAATGTATCTCACCGAAAGATCTTCAATTCATTGATGCAAAGTATACTGAAAAGATATTTGACGATTCCGATTATTTGCCGCGATCAAAGAAATTCAAAGGGAAGTATACAAAAATGCATTTCTCTTCAGAAGATTTGAGCGAATGCAAATTACCTTTGGAAGAAAATGTGGGACGGATTACCGTTGTTGCAAAGAAAACCGTTTTTAAAATGCCCAATTTTGATTCTTCTCCCAAGATCAAAACGACGGTCCATTTATCACTGGAAAGTTTAAATAGTGATAGTTGTACTTCCACATCTCTTGAACACATAACAGCCATGAATGAGAAATTGACTTTGAGTGAAATAAGCATAGACGCAGACTTAAAGTTGCTCAAAAGTTCTGAAGTTTACGATGGAGATAATGACGAGGCAAAAGATACTGTTTCGGATAATTTGGACACTGAAGCAAACGAGATTGACGAGATGACCAACCAGATTGAGGAGAATGAGAGGAAGATGGATCTAGCGCTCGATTGGCAGTCTGAAGAAGACCAGAGAAAACTGTCGGAGGAAGAAGAACTACTGAACCAGCAGATCCAGGAATTGCAGCAGGGGTCAGATTTCGATATGGACACTGAAACAGATGATACCGAGGTAAGCATTCATTCATCCAGCTCTGCTGTAGTCTCTCTCTTTTTCTCATAAACAAGTATGTATTTATGTAACAGAAAGAGAGGTTACAACAGCGGTAGACCATACCATGATATTTTTTCTTACAGAAAATATGAGTTAGATCACATTGTTGTATGTTCTAATAATGTACATTGTTATAAATTATAAATAATTTAAATTTTGTTGTTATCCACTGAAGACATCAACCGATAGAAGTGTTTTGTGTTTGTGTCTGTGCACCTGAAGTAGGGTCAGTTTTATCTTGTTTCCGGTGACTTTGATCATCGCAGATAACTGCATAGTTCTTGCTATCTCTCAGAAATTACTTGCTTCTTTTCAATGATTTTTTTTGATATACAATGCCTTGAAAATTAGGATCAAATTAGTTGGTTTCTACATTCTTATATTCCAACTTATTGATGGTTGAATAATCGTGAAGCTGTTTATTTATTTTTTAGATAATTTCATATTTTTTAGTTATGTGTCATTCATATTGTAAAGTATACAAGTGTCCATTGATATTTTGTACAACTACTTGATTATAAGGTGACTTTGGTCAACATATATTTTTTGACTCCCCAAACACATAATTTTTTTTTACATGCAATAAATATTTAACATGTGCAGTAAATATGACAAAAAAATATTTTGACACAATTTTTTTTTAACATTTACTCCATGTAGGAGGCGCTGAGAAAATAATTTCCCCTCATGGCCTGGGTCATCTTTAGAGATGTGTCTGGAGGGTCTTTTTAAGGGAATGAAAGAGAGGAAATTCTGGAAAGCACAAACTTCACCCCATGAATACGGGCATCCCTGCTAGGTCACCAAACATAGCGAACCACTTAGGGTGACCTAAAGCAGAGGTGTTGGTTATCCAATGAATGGTTTCCAGGGTGTCGGTACCCAAAATGATTTTATAAAAATTAATTTTGTTTCAAATTTCATAATTTATCGAAGACATTTTACAGATAATCAATTTGGTTGGATTGACTAGATTCTAGGAGTTGAAAGTTTTTATGAAGATTTGCCACATCATTTTTATTTTAAATCAGTGTCGATCACACTTTAGTGATTTCTTGTTCAGTGTTGCTACAATACTTTCTAATTTTGTTTTTTTAATTTATGAATGTTATAATATTACTTTCACTCTTTCTTACTGGACATAGTACAGTTGAGTTGGACAGCCTGGCATCAAGGAGATTTTTGTGTGCTTGATTTTTTCCTGAAACTACACATTACCAAATTACATATCTATGATTTAAATTTTCTTTATTTTAGAATCCTGTAATCAAATCAAACATACTAAATTTCTTGTTTAATGAAATCAAGTTTGCTTTGAATTCAAGTGCCATTTTTAAAATTAAAACTGCTTGTGTGAAGAATTCAGGCAAGCGATAAAGTAGGTTCCTGCCTGTATCTATTATTATTACTATCCCGTAATTTTTCACGTGTGTGCGCTAGTCATTACTACGATTGTGGTATCAAAAAATCTGCTGGAAACAACTCCTGACTTCAAATGACATATGCATTTTGTTTATCCTGATTTATTTTTGGGGGGTTATGCCATTTTTGCGCTTCCTCCTTCTTTAACCAATGTTTCGGATAGCGTTACAGTCTTCATAATCACATAACATCTGCCCCGATGATGGACACTGTAGCACTATCAGAAATGTTGACTAAAGAAGAAGGAAGCGCAAAAAGGCATAATACTTTTGGCCATGAATATCTCAAATTGGGATTTTCAATATAGGAGGCGGGTTTGGGTACCGCCACCCCAGGAATCATTTATTGGACAACCAACACCTCTGCTATAGGTCACCTCAAGTGGTTCGCTATATTTGGTTACTTAGCAGGGGTGTCCGGGTTCATGGGGTGAGATTTGTCCGGGTCTTGGCGGCGGATGCATCTGCCTACCAGCTGCACGGCAAGCCGGATCGTTAGAGAATAGTTGAGGGAGTCCCTTTGACTTCTCCATCCGTACTCTCTCGGAACATCGCCTTGCACCGCAATGGGAGAGATGGATTCATTCGTCTGTCACTCCTGGACACACCGCCCCTTAGATTCCTAATACCCTTTTCCTTCCCAGAACTTTCTCTCCTTCCTTTCCTAAAAAGACCCTCCACACTGCATCCACAAAGATGACATAGCATTCCTGGTGGGAATTATTTTCCTCAGTGTTTCCTAGTGTGGAGCTAAGGTAAAAAAAAAAACTACGATGTTTTGAATAGTTAAAATTTGTTTTATTCCAGACTGACGGTGAAATCCTCTGTGAAGAGGACGAAGATACACTCGAGGACAGTTCTAAATACGTGGGTGAAAAGGTCCATTCCAAGCAGGCATGGTATGCGGGCGGCAATGAGGCGGGCGATGGTGGGAGTGTGAGCAGCGAATGTAAAGTCGGCCACCAGGACGAGATGTCTCTGGAAGATCGCTACGAGCCCATACTGTCCAGTATGAGTTGGGTAGAGAGGATGGATGTACTGGCTGCCCTAGAATCACTGGTTTCAAGGGATCCAGGTATGAAGTCATTATTTAATTTAAACCACTCAGGTATTTTGCGATTCTGCAAGTTTTTTGTCTTATGAACTGTCAGATTTATAAAAACTCGGTGTTATTTCCGCTTTGCAATTAAAGCTATATAAACGAAATATTTCTGAACGTAACCGAATACTAAAAACTGTTTTTGAACGGTTATGAAATAAGCTTTAAAATTGTTATATTACAAATATATATTAACATTTGTAAATATTAAAATTTAGAATGCAAACATTGTAAGAAGGAATATACGACGCAAATGTGAATGGTAGAAGAAGTCGGGGACGTCCGAGGAAGACATGGCACGATCAAGTGAATCAGATACTTGAGTCGGGCCATTTCAAAAGTCAGAATAATAGAAGAGAATGTATGAGACGATGTATGAATGTGAGTGAGGCAAAGAGTGTGTGCCAAGACCTGTAACGTATCAAAGAAGACATTTGTTATTAAAAGTGGGCCATAATTGTTGTAAATTCTAAATAATTGATAAGACGTATTGAACAAATATAATATAGATTTATTGAAATACAAAGGAGCATGTTTAAATGAGAACTCTATCTTAAAATTAAATACTCAAGGGTGGACATGAACATCGAAGATGTTACATGTTAGATTAATGTACCATGATAAATTTAAGTGAGCAAGCATAAAATTTAATTTAATGAGGGCGCCATTACTTTTAAAGAGAAAGTAAAACTAATTTAACAAATGAAAGAATAAACTGATAACCAATGAAAATTAAAACGTTACGTTGCGTTGTCCAAAAGCGCCATGGCCTGGTTGGCCTCGACCTTGCAGCACGCGTGTTCACCTCTTGGTTGGTTTCTTTGCACTCAAACTCGCCGCGAAACAGATTTCTTGCGAGCGGTAGAGATCAGTGATGTCATATTCTGACCGCTGCTGTGCGTAAGTACCGTCGCAATCGGGGTTGAATGGTTCATAGCCGGGACCACCCGCTATATTACCCCCTCGCCAAAAATATTTCCCCCTGGAAATAATGAGGTCCTCCCGGCACCTCCTCAAAAGAACTACTTGTCGTGAGAGACTTGCTCGTGGAATGTGGTTGTTGCCAAGGATTGTCCAAACTTGAAATAAAGCCAGCTGGTAGGATCCTGGGATGAAGAGTACTCCCAATCCAAAATATTGTACCTATCGTAGGAGACGGTGAACTCCGTACAGCAACACTGATGACGCAACGCCAAATAAAGCGAAGAACGAGCAAAAGTTCCAATATTCATGCCGCATCCTTCCGGTAATGATGTCTTCAATGATGAAAGACTTCCAGAATGTTTCCATGGAAAGGCCTCACAATTGTGTCTTCTGCAGATATCAACTGCATCCTAATTGTGGATTTGTAGCCAACGTAAGCGTTGAATGAAGAAGAATCGGCAGAAATCTTGAGACTACTGATGAACTTGAGGTAAAAATTTGAAAAAAATCCTCCGATGATGATGACTTCCGGTGAAAATTATGACCCGAAGTGGACCGAAGTAGAGATGAAAGCCTTGGTACCATTCTTGAAATCAGCGTTAATGATCTTGAAACGTCTTCTTTTTTTGTCTTGAATTTTCTTCGAAGTTCTCTAAACTAAACTACCTAACAGGTTATCAGAAGCAATAATGTCATTTACTCATGTTATTGTAAGTAACCAAAATTCAGTACCAAAATATCTAAAAAAATGCTTGCCCAAAGCTAGTTGAATTTGCACATAAAATCTCAAGAAAGTTATAATTAAGCTTAAATGCTGTAAAAGAATACATAGTACATTATAGCAGTCATGTTATCTGACACGAATATACTTGCAATTCAACAAGAAAATATACCAATCAATGAAATCCCAGTATGGTAAGGTATCTATAAGCAAATCAATGCAATTTATTCAGATGAAACCAGGAGAAATATTGTTCAATTCATCCAATCCCCAGTATTTATCAACCAAAATTTTTTTTTAAATAAATAAAGTCATGTACCAATAAATAGTCTTATTCTAAAAATTTTCCATCAAATCTCATTGAAACCCCAGCCTTAGCTTGTATAAAACATAAGTCTGTAGACGTATAATGCTCTACAAATAAATACTTAGTTACTTTATTCGAAGTATTTCAAACAAAACCCCAAGGAATAATTAAATTTAACATAAAATAAATAATAATTTATATGATAATCTATTCCGCTATAGATGGCACTAGTATCGCCCAATAATTTTAAAATTTATCCGAGTAATATGAAGTTATGTAAACAACCAACAGATGTCAATATTCATTTATTGTTATTATTTTTTTTATTTTTTATTTTGAATTAATTATTGTGCCGACTGAAAACAACTATATTAAGTTATTAATCATACCCTGGATTGTAATATCAAAATAAATACCAAAGGTGGTATAGTGAATTCACACTTTATTAAATGGAAATAATAACTCGTCCTGAGAAACACAAACTGTGCTAAAACACAGGAGGAATTATTTTGTAACATACACAACATGGAACATTTAACAGTGATGTACTAAACACATATGAGCGCTAAAACAAATAAATTTTTCTTTGCTCAAATAAATTATATATGTAGAACCCCCAAGCTTCACTGAAATCCTATATGAGATATGAAATGCTTGAGTTTCCACACACCAAAACAAAAAAAATCCAAAATCATTAATGAAATGAATAAGGTAACCCTTACACATCGAAGGAAAATCTATTTCTCTACAGCGAAATAAACCGAACAAATCCATACGTAAAATTCATGTATTTACGCAAGGATTCTACGTCTGATATGATCAAATGAGACCAGCAAACCGACCACACCATCTATGGTCGATTTGAAAAAAAAGACGTGTTTGCGAACTCAGTGACAGGAAACAATATGTTGTCCTGTATAGAACGCGAAACCCGCAACCTAACCTTGTATTCAGAGGATCACAACGAGAGATCATGATACAAAAAACGTGTTTGCGAACTCAGTGACAGGAAACAATATGTTGTCCTGTATAGAACGCGAAACCCGCAACCTAACCTTGTATTCAGAGGATCACAACGAGAGATCATGATACACCCTTTGCAACGATCACGTTAGCAAAGTATGAACTCCAGTGTGTCTATGTTACCACTGAAAATTCTTTTGAAGCTAAGCTCCAAATAATTAATTTTGCTTTAATCAAAATTTTACCCGTCTACCTATCACAAAACAAGACAAAGTACTAACATAAACAAAACAGTACAATACAACACGCACTATTCAACTATCAACTCCATCTACCGTTTGAAAGTTGAATGTGTTATGAAAATGTAACTATCCATCTTAAGTGACGCTCTTAAGGCAGATATCAATCTTCCTTAACAATAAACACAAAATAAGTAACTGCTGATTTCCCCAAAATTGGTATGTAATTATAAAAAATTTCATGACCCATCTACGAGTACAAATCCTCATATGTAGAATGGACTTAAGCGAAATAACCCCATAGAACGCTGTTTTATTAGAAAATAGCTATTTAATAAAATAAAATTTGATAACAAATTTAAATTAAGATAATATATTTCCGGTGTATAGAATACTACACCCCAAAGTTTTGTAAAACCCAAAATATTGTATTATAATATCTGAAAGTAAAGAATCGCTGACATTAATTAAATGAAGACTACCTATACAAAATGCATGAAAAACATGTGCATAAATTTACGAGATCTAAAAAAACTTCCTACCCATAATATCGAGTAATATAAAGATTAGCATTATGTGAAAACTTCCTTAATTCTTAGTACCATAATAAATTCTTACTTATACATTCATTGTACCGAAATATTTATTCTGTATACCTCTGAAAACCCCATAGTAGGAAGATATACAAGCAAACTTGTGGTCAATCTATATACCAACAAGGAATATATTGCAAAGTATTTCAGGTACTATCCTGTTAAATATCTATTAATTGTAAAATAACATTACCCGCATTATAAAATTATAAGCAGAAATTAATCTGCAATATGACATCTATTGTCCAAAGCAAAAGCTTTATTAAATTTCACTGATTCTTATTATAAGAAGCGAAGACTCAAACCAAAATCCCTAATCTCGAGAACCATTTTAGCAAATACAACAAAGTAAACCCCAAAATTTCTCAATTGAATCAAGTCAATTAAAAAATACAGTAACAACTGACAACATCTTAAACAGTTATAACCCTCGAAAGGAATGATTAAGATAATGCTAGAATAACTGTGAATGAGCAGTGACGGTTCTTTACAGGGGGACAATGGGGACAGTCCCCACCAGTTACACTCAAAATCTACTAAAGGAAATAACATTCGATGCCGCCAAAATGAATGAATTCTTTAAACATAAAAGTAATTAACATTAGCAGAAATAAAATACAAACAATTATTCCGGATGATTTTAATAAGACCCTACAGCGAACAATGTACGGTGCAAAAAAAAGCAGGTCTATTTCTCAGTGCGCAGAATTACTGCGCACTTGGGGGACAATCCGAACTATCCCCATACTTTCCTTGCGTTGTTTCGCGATCGTATGCAACTGCGCATGCGCAGTAGTATGTGAGTTCAAGCATCTGCGGGGACAATCCTTTGGATCCCCATAGAACCATTTGTTTGCGAAGTTACGGGCGGGAATCGCTCGCGTTCAAATTAGTTTGATAATAATCTCGCAAGGTAAAGCTTTATTTTTATTATATATCATTGTAAATTGTCATATTTCTATAGGCACTTTATATTATTTTGTGTCAAGTATATCCGACTAGCATGATTAGACCATCAAAAAATTTTTTTTGAGAAATTTAATAATATATAATAATAATAATAATATTCTACGGGTGATGAGATTCCGGTACGTAAAAAAGTCGATCCCCACCACTAAAGAAGTGCTCGAGCCGCCACTGTGAATGAGAATTAAACCGTTCTGAGAAAATATTCATGGAAATTACTAAAACATTCATTACGATATGTAAATTTTTTTATTAGAAGTTAGAAATTCTTAAGCAGAAAGTGTGTAAATTTTAACAAAAAAAAATTATTTCAATTTTTTTTTGAATATTTATAAATATATGACTCAATTTAATAAAAACCACAAGAAAACTAAGAACTTGACAGATCAAAACCACCATGTAATATGTAATCTGCAGGTCGCTTCCACCTGTACAACCTACCGAACATACTAGATAATGTCGTGCCCTTCAAGAACAAACGATTTTAACTTGATAAAATATTATGACATAATGATAACGCCGATTATTGTACATATAATCTGCCATCGGAATGCCTATAAGACCCTATCACCCCAGCAAACTACTAGTGAGATATAAAAGTTATGAAAAAATAATAACCCCATAGAACTTGATGATAGAAATGAACAACCAAATGAATACTAATCAATCCCTGTCTGACCAGTTTCAGAAAATTGAAGGTCCCTATCAACTGCAGGAAGTAAGCTCTAAGTATTCCAAAGTTATCCTACCACTAGAAGATAATAATAAAATTAATGATTTATAAACTTTTCTTTCTAAGTCAAAATCTGTCAATCAAATCATATCTACTATAAATAAAATAAATGAAATATAAAACCCGCAATCCGCGATGATGATAGCAGCAAGCCTGAATAAGCGCCACGTCTGGTACTACTCGAAGAAAACTTGCGCTGAAATGTAAATATTTGCAATGTTATCCAGATGTAAAATAATTATCTACAACATGATAAAAGAATCGGCCCAACGAAAGGCTGACAAAGAACACGATTGTGACAAAATTCACTTGAGTCGCATGAAATTATTGTCCACCTATAAAATTCACAGAAAAATGTCCTAGAAAAGCAGTTAGCTTTTTTTTTTTTATGGAATATAGAAGCCAGATAATGTAAACCACTGAAATATAATAAGATGACTTGCATTAAGTATCATGACATGAAATGAAGTTTTAGTTTCCAGATATTGCCCATGAAAGTGAGAGTAGAGAGAAACCATCTCCCAGAAACACTAAATCCTGAAATCGTCAATTAGAAACAGAATTAAACCAAAACGAGGAAAATATATAATTAAAATTATTAACTTACATTATTGAAGTGTAGTCCATTTTGATATTAAGTACCTAGGCATCGTGCCATGACCATCATTAATGCCAGCAGTGCAATGAATTACCCATGTGACAATATTCGTTCAACTAATTCCTACAAAATTTACTGAAACGAAAAAAATAATTAGACGACATTGTATTAGATCGAAAGTCACAAAAGGTTAAGCACAACGTGAGATGAAATTGCAGAATTGACTCCATCCCATCTACAAAATTAACAGTGTACCTACAAAATAATATTGCGTGACACGTTTCCATTGTCACCCAAAGCCCGTAAAATCACGGTACAGATTTAACCGTGTAAATAGTTACACACGCATAAAAAACCCAGCAGTTTCCCCATAATGAGCACAAACAAACCAACCATAAGGATTAAACATAGTAATTGCATTATAAAAATTTAAAATCAAGCGTACTTACAATGTCAAGACCAACCAAGCCATTTTGGAAACACAACATAACCCAATTGACAATTAAAATACCCGAAAACATGCCTGCAAACATGCAAAATACATTAATCTAGTTCAAAACCACGTGGGTCGCCACTGTAACGTATCAAAGAAGACATTTGTTATTAAAAGTGGGCCATAATTGTTGTAAATTCTAAATAAATGATAAGACGTATTGAACAAATATAATATAGATTTATTGAAATACAAAGGAGCATGTTTAAATGAGAACTCTATCTTAAAATTAAATACTCAAGGGTGGACATGAACATCGAAGATGTTACATGTTAGATTAATGTACCATGATAAATTTAAGTGAGCAAGCATAAAATTTAATTTAATGAGGGCGCCATTACTTTTAAAGAGAAAGTAAAACTAATTTAACAAATGAAAGAATAAACTGATAACCAATGAAAATTAAAACGTTACGTTGCGTTGTCCAAAAGCGCCATGGCCTGGTTGGCCTCGACCTTGCAGCACGCGTGTTCACCTCTTGGTTGGTTTCTTTGCACTCAAACTCGCCGCGAAACAGATTTCTTGCGAGCGGTAGAGATCAGTGATGTCATATTCTGACCGCTGCTGTGCGTAAGTACCGTCGCAATCGGGGTTGAATGGTTCATAGCCGGGACCACCCGCTATAGACCGAGTTGTTTGGCGGTCCGTCCTCTCTGCCTACCCGTGCGGGGAAATGGCGTGTTGGTTAGTTAGTTAGAATGCAAACATAAAAAAATTGTAAAAATGACTCACACGATGTTTTTATGTGAATACGGTACTAAAATCACGGATTATGTAAAAAAATTACAAAATAAAATCATGTATGCGATTTGGTGGGTGAAAACTGTTTCTACAAAAAAAGTATTTTTTTATCTACTTCTATTGAATAGAGATGTGAAGCTTGATTCAATGTGGATCTTCTACTTTTTGTTTTAGCGTTGTCACTAGAACAATAACAGAGTTATAACGATATCTGTGTGAAACACGCTTATTGTATTTGACTGCTATTGTTATATTGTCGTTTACGGGTCGGAGTGGTTAATAGGTCACAATCAGTAAAAACACTCGTTATTTAAATATTACTGTCAATTTTTCAACTGTAAAAGTCCAAAAATACTATTTTTGTGAATTCGCAACCTTCAATGCCAGAAAGTGCAGAAAAATGTACTGGTTGGAATTGATTGCGAAAATAAATTCCTAGTGCAGCCAACAAAATATAATATAAATATAATCAGCCTTACTCATAATGAAACCCTAACACAACGCTGTATCGTCGCGTTAGCTACACAAGGAAGGGGGCCTACACTGCTCAGGTTAAAAATTTTTACTCATCATCATAATATTGCTCGACAGCTGGGTTATGATTTTTTTACAGTAGCAACACTCTGCTCCAAAGCTGAAAAACGCGGTCAATTTGGCATTTCAAAGCGTGTTGCCAACTTCACGTTTGTTCATACGTCAAAATATTATTCGACGATATTTTTTTGTGTTTCACGTTTCAAAAATAACTAATAATGGACAACATCATAAACAATAATTCGGATGTGGAAACAAAAAGGAGTAGGCGTAATAAGAATTAGGGTGACGTTGAAATGAATGTTATAAAAAAAAAAATAATAATAAAGCCTATTTGGTTATCGATTTCGCTGATTTGTTTCACAAGAATGCAATTATCAATACTCGTTTCTACCCTAGAATCGTATGGCACAAAGAACTTCGGATAAGAGATCGGTAGCCACCCCGTTTATTGTTCACATCCAAATACGGCCGTACCAAGGCAATCAAACGTCTCATGTTAACTTTTGTGAATCTATATTTAGACCTAAAATCTCCTTCCGTAAGTGCCGCAAATGGATCGAACCTTTTTTTGTACCTTTTCCGTAGCCGTGGTGCACGAATGCCGCGAATCAAAACATCAAGATTCTCAAAAAAGTTCGCCATTTCGAAAGTTACACTGCCGTAGTACTGAGTTAACCCTGGTGACTGGGTGGTTTAAATTCTGACAGCTACTGCATCTCCCATACAGCGACAGGGTAAAAAACGCGCATGCGCGCGATTGACCCACGATTATGAGTAACAATTTCACCTGACCTGGTCTTGCTCTCGTGGTTGTATCTTATTTTGCGATTATGAGTAAGACTGGATATATTTAAGAGAATGATTTTGCATTTTTTGTATGAATATCAAAATCCAAACATACTGAAGTTTTCATTTTGGGCCGCAAAAAATCTTTAATCGCAGGTTAGGCATGCCTGATCTAGAAATTCCAGACAGGAAAACTGTGCAAATTTATTGATGCCAGAGCAGCAAAGTAACAATGTTGTAAGTTGTCCACTTACATAAAAGTGTTTATTTTTCAGGTCGTGCACAGCAGTTGCACGCCAAATTATCTCACAGTATGAGAAGAAGAGGCAGTCTTCAGGAAACTCTTAAAAGGTTGGTTTACCTTTTTTCCCCCCCCCAATAATACATTTTATAAATCTATCTGCTCTTGAAAAATGTAAACAATTTGAAAACTGAAATCTATTTGTTTTTTTTTAATGTTTAGGTATCAAGCAAAGCAAGCAAGAGCAGAACAACATAGATGGGCTCTACAGAAAGAGAGGTCTACCAAACTTCACCAGCTTCTGGATAGAGTTGAAGATGTTAAGGTTGCCAATATTTTTATTTACATATTTTGATATTTTTTAATGTTACACCTCACAAAAGCTCCCCTATCTGCACAGCTTAAAGACAGGTAAACTATATTGCCGTCCGGCTGGGCAGCATTGTGAGGGGCATTAAGGTAAAGGCTGTAGGAAGGGATTTATTAATATATTGGTCTGGAAGATGAAAAAAATCTGATGCTGGTAGCTTGTACCACATGCAAGCCGATTTATCTAAAAATGAGCCGAAAAAGATTTCTCGTGAAGCCAACATTAACTGTGAAGTTTCACATATGTAGCACCAGTGCACAGGGGATCATTGCTGCCATAAAGCTACATTAAAATACCTATAGAAATGACTCAGCATGCCTAAATTGTGTCTGCATTACAGATGGCAATCAGTCTGTTAATCATACAAACCGCCCTCCTTTGCACAGAATCAATAAGTTTATTAGGTGTTTTAGGGCTCTAGCCCAGGGTTTTTTTTACCAAATTTAATAGTTGGACCCTAAACAAGACACCCAGTTTCTTGGAAGCCAGATTTGCCTGGACTTCTGGATTCTAATTACTATCCGTCAGAACATTTTCTCTGGTTTTCCTTAGCTTATATTTTAGTAATCATTATGTATTAACTTTGTTGACCTAACTTTATATTATTATTAAGACATTATTTATTTGTTCCCTTTCAGGCAGCTAAGTTGACACTCATTGAGGAGAAGAGATTGAGGATGGAGCAGAGGCTGCAAAGGGCTGCGGAAAATAGAGATCAGAGGCTTAAGGTTAGTACAATTGTGCCAGACAGGGTGAGACACTAGAACCGTAAGATAAGCTGGAGGTCCCAATCCTCGGAGGCGCAAGATATCGGGAGAAGTTCGTCTCTTTTTCCTGCTTTAGAGCTGGTCTGAGCCGATCTAATGGTTCCTTCCGTATGACGTAGCCGGGTCTGGTCCAGAGAGTGTGTGGTCCAGGGTGAAGCGAGGCGAATAGATGCAGGGTCCGAGCGAGGTCGGGCGGGCAAGCAGAGAGAGTTTTTGATGAGACGAGGTATTGCTGGTGAACTGACTGAAAAAGGGCTTGGGGCCCTTATTTATAGGGGGTGTGATAACGGCAGCAGTCTAACTGCCCCCGGCACGTTACCTAGAATCTATGCGACACACTCTCTCTTTGGATGCTCGCTCCACCCCCACGTTTATTGATTTGGAAAAACGTACAAAATATAACAATTACAAAGTTTTTACATAGAATTCAAACATATTTGGCGATTTTTACGCTCTTATTTGATTTCAGGTGGAGGTTTTCTGTGGCACTCACTTTTGTAAATCAAACGCTTGTTTTGTGTTTGTTTGTCTGGTCATAATTTATTATTCTTTTATTTACATAATCCTGATTTTTTATAAGATTTATATTGTGATCTGCTTGTTGGAACACATTTTTTTTACATAAGAATGGAAGCTACCTTCCTTTGTTCTTCTATAGAACTATTTGAATAATGGAACAAAAAAGAAAATAATAAAATTAGGTAGATACTTGCCTAGAAGTAATTGCCCATAGAACAAGTACCTACTCAATAAGCATCAATTTTAACCATAGCTCCCCGACAAAAAGGGCTGAAATTAAATGAAAGTTCTTTTTAGAACCCTATAATAGTTAAAATTGATTATTATTATTTGTGAGGATATTTTTTTTTTAAATTAGAAAGAATAACTTATTTTTATAAAATAAAAAGAGAGTTGAAACTAGGTAATACACATATCGTAATCCATTGATTGTTGTAGTTAGTTTAGAAACAATAAAATAATAAATTGAAGTAAATCATTAGAAGATATGCATAAGAAAAAAAATAACACTAAATTATAAAATGTTCATCTTCTTGATCCTCGATCGATAGCCTCTGCAGTTCTTGTCTTCAAGAAAGATGGCTTCTTTTTGATCCTTGGCCTTAGTAAAGATGACTTATTTTTTATACTGCTCTTCTTAGATGTTAGTAGTTTATTTTGATCCAGTTCTTCTAAGATGTGATAGCATCGTCCATTGGTAGAAGACACAATTTGGTAATGGGCCTTTTCATAGACCCTTGCTGCGTCTTCAAGGTGACTATACGGGTTATCCCATCTTGTCCAGGGTGAGTGGTGATGACACGTCCCATCCTCCATAAATTTGGTGGTGCGTTGTCGTCTTTGATGATAACTAAGTCCCCGATCTTTAGTTGTCGCCGGTTCCCATCCGTCCATTTAGTCCTTTGCTGCAGCTCTCCCAGATATTCAATTCTCCATCTTGACCAGAAGCTCTGTCTTAGTTGGCTTAGTTTTTGGAAATTATTAAGCCTGTTTATGGGAATCTGTTGTAGGTCAGGTTCAGCTACAGCTGACAGGTTATCACCAATAAGAAAGTGACCTGGAGTAAGTGCGAAGAGGTCGAGGGGATCGTTGGATAGTGGAATTAAAGGCCTAGAATTTATGCAGGACTCTATTTGGTATAATAACGTACACATCTCTTCATATGTTAATGAAGAGACGTTTGCCACTCTTTTTACGTGATATTTCACACTTTTTATGTTAGATTCCCAAAGACCTCCATGATGAGGACCTTTAGGTGGGATAAAAACCCATTGAATAGACATATTAGTTAAGTAATTAGCTATTTCCTTTTGAGAGACATATAAATTATACATATTTTTCAATTCATTATTCGCTCCAACAAATGTAGTAGCATTATCAGAATACAATTTACTAGGTTTTCCACGTCTGGAAATGAAACGCTTTAAACAATTAAGAAATGCATCTGTAGTCAGAGCGGTGACCAGTTCTAAATGAACTGCCTTAGTAGAGAAGCATATAAATAAACAAATATAAGACTTGACTGAATTGGATCTCCTACTAATTCCAGACTTTATTAAGATTGGCCCTGCATAATCCAGTCCTGTAACAGAGAACGGTCTACATGGTGACACTCTATCCTCTGGAAGGTCAGACATTATTTGATGACTTGTTTTTGGACTGCATTTGAAGCACACAATGCAATTTTTAATTATTTTTTTAATAGCATTTTTTGCCATTATAGGCCAATATTTTAGTCTAATAAGTGCTAGTAACGTTTGAGTACCTACATGCAAATTTGTATAATGAAAATGTTTAATGATTAACTTTGTTAGAGGGTGATCGTGAGGTAGTAATATCGGATGTTTTTGTGCTTCATGTATTAGTTTTCCTCTGGACAATCTCCCACCTACATGCAATAAATCCATATGTATAAATGGGTTTAATGATCCGAGATGACTGGTTTTATCTAAGTTTTTTCCCGCCTTTAATGTTTTAATTTCTTTTGAAAATGAATAAGATTGAGTGACTGTTATTAATAATTGTAACGACTTGTTTAATTCTATTATTGAAAGTTGTCCGCTAAATGTATGTTTTTTTCTTGTATTATTAATGAAACGTAGGATATAAGCAGTTACTCTTCGTAAACGCGTTAGAGAAGAAAAACGATAAAACAATTCCCAATCTTTATTCATACTGACGGTTAAATTTATTTTGTTTTTTAATTCCGGTGGATCGATGCAAATTTCCTTATAGTTCGGCCAAGTTGCTTCATCTTGAGTTAACCAATTAGGACCTCTCCACCAGATTTCTGAAGAAAATAGACTTTTAGCACTGGTTCCTCTTGATAAAATATCCGCAGCATTATCTTCGGAGTTGACATGCTTCCATTGACTGGTTTGGCTTCTTTCCTGTATTTCTGCAACTCTGTTTGCAACAAATGTATTCCATCGCGCTGGTTGATTTCCTATCCAGCATAGAGTTATAGTGGAATCACACCAATAAAATGTTTTATCCAAAGGTATAAGTAGGGATTCCTTTACTTTTCCAACAAGTTTTGTTAACAGAACAGCACCACATAATTCCAATTTAGGCAAAGAAATCGTTTTTAATGGAGCTACTCTTGATTTAGCTGTGATTAATTGAGAATGCCGTTTTCCTGATTGGTCTGTGGATAGCATATATATGCAAGCAGCATATGCTTTTTGAGATGCGTCACAAAATCCGTGCAATTGTATATTTAAAGTTTGATTACATATAATTTTTCTAGGTATTTGAAAAGAATTTATACCTTTTAAATCTTCTAAATATTTTTTCCAGAGCTTCAGAATTTCTATAGGTATTTCTTCATCCCAAGATATCTTTTCTTGCCATAATTTCTGCATAATAAGTTTAGCATTCACGGTTACTGGTCCTAGCAAACCTAATGGATCGAAAATACTAGCAATCAGTGACAAAATATTCCGTTTATTATAAATAGGATGTGACGGTAGTTCCACTTGATATAAAAAACTATCTTTTTCGCAATTCCAAGCTAAGCCTAGAATTTTCTCTCCTTCTGGTTTGTCCAAAATTACCATATCAGTGGCCTGATCGGCCTCCGATGACAAATCAGAAGAATTAGACCGCCATTTTCTTAAGTTCATACCGGCTGAATTCATTATGGAGATTAACTGTTCTTTTAACAAATTACAGGATTCCACATTGTCTGCACCTGTAATTAGATCATCTATGTAAAAATCTCTCTCTAAAATGAGACTAGTTTCAGGATATAACTGAGCGTTTTCCATACTCAGCTGCTTCAAGCAACGCGTGGCTAAGAAAGATGACGGTGGAAGACGCGGTCCTCCTCTCTAATGTTGACCTGCCTGTACATTTTCTCAATGTCAGCCGTCAATGCCACTTGATACTTTCTAAAATTCAACAAATGGGTATATAAATCATTTTGTATTATTGGACCAACCATTAACGCGTCGTTTATTGATATCCCGCTGGAGGTTTTTGCGGAGCCGTCGAACACCACTCTTAGTTTGGTAGTGCTGCTGGTTTCCTTCTTGATTGCATGATGAGGTAAATAGTAAGAATTTTCTTTATTTGAAACTGGTTCAAATTTTGTCATATGACCTAAGTTTTCATATTCTTCCATGAATTTAATGTATTGAAGTTTCAAATCCATATTAGAAGATAATTTCTTTTCCAAGTTTAAAAATCTTTTTTCTGCCATAGGCAAGGAAGTACCTATTTGATTTATACAAGGTCGGAATGGTAAGCTTACTTCGAAACGCCCATTTTCATCCCTTTTTTGGGTTGACTTGAAGCTCTCTTCACAAGCCTTTTCTTCATAATTTTGGTGCTTGATGGACACCAATTCCTCTTGTTTCCAAAATCTTTCAATTTGATTTTGAATCATATTTAAAGATAAGTGACACGAGGAGGATTCTTGCTCTTTTTTTGTAGTGCACATTCTAATTGGCCCGGATAATATCCATCCAAGTTCAGTGCGTTGCAGCGTAGGTCCAGTTGTTCCTAATCTCAATTGATCAGTGGTCAGCATTTCCCAAAATAGTTCGGAGCCGAGTAATATATCCACATGACCGGAAGTGGAAAATTCAGGATCGGCCAATTTCAATCCTGGTGGTATGTTTGCCTCCCTTTTTGGAAAAGAGGTCTGCGGTAACTTGCTGGTGATTTCTTGTAATACCAAGCAAGTAACAAGTTTTTTGTAATTAGAGTTTATTGATGACAATTCAAACGAGAGGCTCTTCTTTACATTTGTTATATTATTATGTAACCCAGAGACCGGCATATTTAATGACTTGTACTTTATGTTTAATTTTTTAGCAAATCGTTCAGTTATGAAATTCACCTGAGAACCATTATCCAACAATACTCTCGCTGAATGAATAATTCCATTACTGTCCTTAACGTTCACCATTGCCGTTGATAACAAAATTGTTTTTTCTGCTTCTCCAAAAGTGGAATGGTTTGAGACTGGTACTTGATCTATGCCATTCTCAGTGTTTTGATCCTCTTTAGGGAAAATATGGAGTAATGTGTTGTGTCCTGCTTTATCGCAAGTTCTACAATTATTCTTACTCCTGCATTCTTTAGTTGAATGACCTACATTTAAACACTTGATGCAAGCTTGTAATTGCTTGATTTTCTCAAACCGTTCATGTTGGTTTAGTTTCAAAAACTGTTTACAGAAATAAATCTTATGATTTTCCTTACAAACAATGCATTTCAACCTTTGCGACAATAATGAAACTGAAGATTCCTTTTTGTAACTTGACGGTTTATGATGCGCGAATATTGGTTTGGCTGTGGAACATGTTGCTTCCGATGCTTCCAAGACTATCGCTCGATCTGTTAAACATTTTAAAAATTCTTGCAATGTCGGTATTTTTTCTTTAGTTGGATATTGTTCCCAATAGATCCGGGTATTGGAATCTAATTTGTTGGCCAAAATATAAATTATTATTACATCCCAATACTCCGTGGGTAGACCTATGTTTTTCAATGAATTCAAATGTAATTGTGTTTGATCTAATAAACTTCTCAAGGCGACGTGATTTTCTTGTTTTAATTCCTTGAGCTTAAACAATGAATTTAAATGTTGATTAGCTATTACACGCTTATTTTCAAATCTATTTGATAAAACCTGCCAAGCTATTTCGAAATTGTCTTGGGTAATTTCAAGTGCGTTTAATATTTGTGATGCCTTTCCTTTTAAACAATCACGCAAATAGTAATGTTTCTGAAAATTATTTAATGATTTATTATTACCCACTATCGTGACGAAAGCATCCTTAAAAGATAACCATTTCGAATAATCACCACTAAATTCTGGGAGCGAAAACGTAGGTAATTGGATCTTAATATTGTTAGTATCATCAATTTTTTCAATGCTTTTTATGGATTTTTTTGCTAACGTCACTACTTGATAATATTGCAATTCAAAACACTCAAGTGGGCTATCCTCTTCATCTGAGTTACTATCAAACTCTTCGATCTGAGATTGTATATTCTTAAAGCGATTTAACAGTGTGTTTACCTCCTCCAATCTTGTTTCCGTTTCTATTACATCAACTGAATCACTTAATAGGTAATTCTTAAATCGTGTTAATTGTGCCTTCAATTCACCGCGCTTCTTCACCAGTGATTTTAATGTTTGTGGCATAATGCAGAATTTTTTACACAAACATACACATTAAATTATTTAAAAATAAACTTTTGTTTGTACCACCTTTGCGGGAGCGAATAATAAATAGATTACAATAAAATAAATTATATTATTTATAATAATCAGTGGTAATCATAGAGTAAATTATTTGGAATCTACCTACTGGTTAAATTATATTATGTTGACAATATTTTATCTTGTTTGATTATAATATCACGCAAAAAGAGTGGCTCTTGGTGGCGAATTCTTCGCGTGATTTTACAAGTTATATTATAATGCCTTAATACCTTAGGAATATGTAATGATGAATAAGAATGATGTAGACCGGACTTCTGGCTGGATGAGCTGGTTTTCATCTGGCTTCTCGAAGGACCATATGGCGATTTTTACGCTCTTATTTGATTTCAGGTGGAGGTTTTCTGTGGCACTCACTTTTGTAAATCAAACGCTTGTTTTGTGTTTGTTTGTCTGGTCATAATTTATTATTCTTTTATTTACATAATCCTGATTTTTTATAAGATTTATATTGTGATCTGCTTGTTGGAACACATTTTTTTTACATAAGAATGGAAGCTACCTTCCTTTGTTCTTCTATAGAACTATTTGAATAATGGAACAAAAAAGAAAATAATAAAATTAGGTAGGTACTTGCCTAGAAGTAATTGCCCATAGAACAAGTACCTACTCAATAAGCATCAATTTTAACCAATATTTTTGGGAGACCCATGGTTTGGCTCAGCTAGTTTAACTTGGGCTCGAATCGTTTTTGTGTGACCACGTCACAAATCATTGAACACGTCCGTTACAACAATCTATTCCATTAATGTTTTACACATTAATTTTCAAGTTCTATGATACATTTTTCAATCAATCTTAAGGGTGATTCTGTCTCTTTTGTGGCAGCCTAACGATGTTAATTAAATCAAATGGCTGAATTGAAAACTGAACACCTGAAATCTCCATCGCTCGAGTGGTTAGTAAACATTTATAAGAAATAGTGTGCATTTGGCTCCTCCACACGTACACTTCGGCGCAACCGAGTCCTGCGCCTCTTCAGGCCGCCGCGCAGAAAAGTACAGACCGGTAGGTTTACAGTGCAGTTCACCGTGAGACTTTTCTGCGCGGCGGCCTGAAATGGCGCGGGACTCGGTCGCTCCGAAGTGTGCGTGTGGGGGCACTATTATCTCATAGTCAAAAGATTGCAAGGATTGCTTTTTACCTTTTGTTAGTCTGCTTGGAACAAATTTGTCTTACAGCAAGTTCGCGCCAAAGTGATGAAGATCATTTATCGATAACACAAAATTAGGGCAGTAAAGGCTTGTTCACATTGATCAAATAGTAAGTCAAGTAGCGAGTGTACTTGCTACTTGAATCGTCGAAAATCGTTCTCATTACTAGTTGTAAGTAGAGTTCATTATTGCCCGCCGCCCGTTGCAAGATGACGGACTGCTACACAACAAAGTAGCTAATTAAGCATGTTGTAATGCTTAGAAGAAATGAAATTTTAGAGGAGGTGGAAGAATAAATTAGTAAGATGAAAATAAATAAACTATGGACACGAAAATAGATTAATAGCAGCATAAATAAATAATTTTAGAGTAGCATCTTCGCTCCAACGCCACAACATTTTCGCGCATTTACAAAAGAACTCTGCTAAAATGACGGATTCGCGCATGTTAGTGCGCAGTGACGCTTGGTGGGGTTCCCTACTCGCCAGAAAAATAGAACGAAATGGTCTGAATTTACTAAAGAGCTGACTAACCCACTCTACTAAATTTGTGGTGTTCGTACGCGTTAAGTTACTAACATATTTGACTAAAATACTCGCCAAATGCGAATGGCTCTTTAGAAATATTTTAGTAAGGGACTGTATTATTAACAATTTAATCAATTATATGAATACTTTAAAAATATACATTTATGTCCCAGATCGATTCTGGGCAGCGTGTTCAAAAATAATAACAATTGATAAAAGTGTTACATTTGTTCTTATGCCTTCTGTTCCCAGGACATAGTCAGAAAGGCTCACGATGAGGATGAGAAGTTGAGAGAGATTGCATTCATCAAGCAGCTGGAGGCGGCTAACAAGAGACACGACTTCTTGGTGCTGTGTCGAGAACAGACGTCCCGCTTGAGGGAAGTCAGGGCTGATAGGATGAGGCGGCTGGTATGTTATCAACTTATTTAATCTATTTGAGACGAGCGTCATGTGTACATGCCAACTGATCGCATGCCTAAAAGATGAGCATCATCTATACATGACGCAGCGTTAAACCGAATTTTGTACCTTAATATCTCGGTAAATTCATACTCGATGAGACGAAAATCGTACAAATACTATGTCTATATATTCTTCTTCGCGATATCTGTCAATTTATCAGCTATAAATAAATAATATTACTGTACTATAAACTAAGCGCGCCTTTTAAGAACCTACAGCGCATGTGCGTAGCAATGTTAGATCACGGCGCCGATTCATGTGTTTGAACATATGAACAATATCGGAGCAATAAATCTGTCATCTACGAACATTACTTCTTCGTTAAGATGCGGCTTAACGAAGTCTGGCTGTCAGTACGTTTTTTTTTTGTATTGGATTTTATATTACATTATTAAAATTGTTTATATAATGAAATGTTCGATTGTTTGATTTGATTTGTTATCTTTGAACTGTTTAAATTACTTCAACATCTTTGAATATTTTTAAGTAACACTATATTCAATTAAAATGAGATTTATAACACAAATCTCGAAAAACTGCCAGTCCACGGGTATTGCAAATTCTTTAACGACATCATCGTAAGAAAGTTTAACATGTGCTTGTAATTAAATACGATTCAATTATGTTCAACTTGTCCAAGAGGTTGTAAAAATATAAATGTCTGCGGAGAACAAGCATATTGAAGTAAACCTAAGGTAATCATTTTTTTTTTGTTTTACTAGCGAGTACCCGGCAAGCGTAGCAATGACACATAAAGAAAGAAATGGTTTCTCCCTGCTGTGCTTTCCCATGCGTCCCCGTTCCCGCCCCCCTACCCCTCCTACATTCCCTTTCCACCTTTCCCGTCTTCCACCTCCCGCAGCCCCAAAAAAACAATTCAAAGGAGTTTTCGAAGAAATAAGGACCTTGATACTCTTTTGAAAATGTAAAATATTATTATTTCCGCCATTGACAGCTCTGAAAACTGGTCGACAAATTTCATAGTTGAAAGCATTCAGAGAAGCTACAATGCTCAAATAAAAAGTAGCTTCCAGATTGATATTGGCGCAAACCATTCTGAGCTCATCTTTCATACAGTTTCTTTATACATAAGGGTTAAAACCTCATTTAAAAAAAAAACAGGACTTGTTTTTTTCGGCACCGGCGCCGAGCTACAGACGAGAGATTAAATAATATGTAATTGTGCCCTAAATTCTAAATAAATAATATTTTGTAGGAGGAGAAAGCAGCAAAAGAAGCAGCAGTAGAAGAGAGACGAAAAGCTTTGGAGACGGAGCGAATACAGAAGTTGGACAAGATGAGAGAGAGCAGGCGGCAGAGGGAGGAGCGAGTGGGACGCCAGCAGCTGCAGAAAGAGAAGGAGAGAGCGCAACTTGCTGAGGAAAAGGTAACATATACAAACGTAATCTATTAACCTGTTGATTGTCTAGTGGTATTTCGAAAAACCGCGCGGAAATTACCTTGTTGTTTTCTGGCCAAATATTCATATAAAAACAAAGGAATTGTTTTTTTTTGCAATTGTATTCTGTTTACCAGATAATATATCTTATTATTCATGTATATTCCATGATAATATCGTGGAATATGATAGGTTTTTCCAGATTAGATAACTAAAAAAAGATTTCATATTTTCAAAATTATCGTCACAGCTAGCAGTATTGTAGGGATCCACGGAGATGTCACGGTGCGGTGTGTGAGAGAAGCAAGAAAATGATTTCTTTTTTCCTTTGGAAGAAACAGACCTGTGTGCATTATGTATCTCATCTTTTGAAAGTGCTGCAGCATTATTGTGATAAGGAATGTAAGTTTATTGCCTCTTTTCATGCCGTTACAGTACCGTATTCGTGGATCGTCACGGTAATAATAAAAGCTCTCAATGGTTGAAAACAATCTTTGCCCATTGCCTTCTGTCTTCATTCATAGAGTATCACTATGTCCCTAAACTCTGATATTTCACATGTCAAGGAGTCAGTTCTTTCACTCATGTGCAGCTAGATGTATGTACATTTGATAAAAATATTAAATAATAAATTAATTTTGTATTGTCTAGGCTCGAGGCAGATCAGAGCGCTTGTCTGCACTCCTTGCGGCGCAGGCGGCCACCGCCCAGGCGCTGAGGCGCCGAATATCCCTGAAACAAAGGGAGACAGCGCGGCGTCATCAGCAAACCATCTCCCTGATAAAGCAACGGGCGCTTGAACTGTCTTCTCAACGCCCCGAGGCCGGCGTGCTAGAGGGACAGACCAGTAACAGGACCAAGGTAACAATAATCAATGTATATTATAAAATAAAGTGTTCAATGTGCATGCCGCTAAAACTCAGATACGAGTCCCGGTACAATCAAGGGATCTACAGTGAAACCCGCTTAAGAAGTCCTCTCTTAAGAAGTTTCGTTTTTTTTTGTTGTTTGTTTTTGAATATTTATTTAGATGTATGCAAATTTTTTTTCATACATCTAGTAAAAAAATATATACAAATACAATTTAAAGATACAGTTACATTTTAAGAGGAAAAAAAAAGATTACTAGACTAAAATACATTTTAAGGAAAACAGATAACTACGTGACTATAATATTGGTAAGATTGTTACAAATCAAAAAACGTTCTTCACATATAATGCACATATCCTACAAAAAGTGCCAAGACTTGAGGCTTCCTTTACGGAATTCGGCAGGCTGTTAAAAAGTTTTTGTCCTTATAAAACGCGCTATAACGTGGCTTAAGAAGTGTTTTTTTTCCGGTCCCTTGGAAAACTTCTTAAGAGGGTTTCGCTGTATATGGCTTGGTAGCCCTTTATCTCCCATCCATGAAGAAGGTACCCGTTTTTACCTGAAGGGCGTGCTTAAAGGCTGGAAGTTTCCATGTTTCCGAATGTTGTGGAATGTTCTGGAACAATGTGGACCATTCAAAGCCTTTTTTGTATGAGTGGGGCTACCCATTGAAAGAAAAATCTGTCGTGGGTTCGAACGTCAGTTCAATCTCATATTATACACAGAAAGGAAGTCCTTAGGAAAAAAGAATTCCCTCGGGGCTTGTGTCATCTTTTGGGGATGCTGTATTTTATTTATTTTGTAGGGAACGATATTCTACAAAGGAAAAATAGTTTTTACGCTGGCAACTCAGCCGACGTCACTTAGCGCCGAGCTAAGTTCGTTAAATTTACCGAAGATTCATTCGTCTTCCGACCGTCCAGTCCGCCGCTCACTTGTAGAGATATCGTCTCCCTCATACTTCCTTCTGATATAAATTTGTCGTGTGTAAATTAAAATAAATATTAGCTTCAGTGCAAACTAGTTATTTTATTTGAAATATCTCAGTACACTTTTGGGTACATTTATGGAGTCAGATAAATTGGTAAACTTGGGCGGATTGCCCGAACGCATGGTAAGTTGCAGTCTACCTACATGGGTTCACATCACCCAGCAGTCATCCCCTGCCAAACTGGTGACCCCGACGTGATTTGAACACGCAACCTTCTGAATTTCATTTCTTTCATTTATTTCTGAACTTCAGAATATAGTAGCGGACGCCCTATCTCGAATCGAAGAGATAAACTGCCCTACTGCAATTGACTATGGGAAGATGGCAGAAGCGCAGTGTCAAAACGACGAATTTATTAAGGCAAAAGTTGACACCGGCCTCTCTCTACGTCAAATGGTGATTCCCGGCACAGACAAATCACTTTGGTGTGACATCTCAACTGGTCATGTCAGACCTTTCGTTCCAACTACTATGCGAACTGAGGTAATTGAAAGCGTCCACAATGTTTGTCATCCAGGCATACTTGGGACAACAAATACAGTAAAATTGAGATTTGTGTGGCCCAACATGGCGAAAGACATAAAAACTTTCGTTAAGAACTGTATCCCTTGCCAAAAAGCGAAAGTCTCAAAACATACAGCAGCTCCACCAACAGCTTATGTCTTACCAGAAGACCGCTTTCGCAATGTACATATTGATTTGGTTGGACCCCTTCCAGCATGCAACGGATATCAATACCTGTTGACAATGATTGACAGATTCACCCGCTGGCCTGAAGCAGTACCATTGAAAGACATGTCTGCAGAAACCGTCGCAAATGCACTGATGAACCACTGGATAGCTCGTCACGGGACCCCGGAGACGATAACTTCAGACCAAGGTCGTCAATTTGAAAGTTTTCTTTTTAAAAAACTGGCGGAGAAATTGGGAATAAAACATACAAGGACTACAGCATACCACCCACAAGCCAACGGCTTAATAGAGAGATGGCACCGTACACTGAAAGCCTCTCTTATGGCATGCGGCGACACGAACTGGTTGGAGAATCTCCCACTCATACTACTCGGATTGAGATCTACAGTTCGCGAAGACCTAAAATGTTCCCCGGCGGAACTCACATATGGTAGAACATTAAGATTACCATGTGATTTCTTCACCGAAACACCTAGGGAAGAACCCGACACTTACGTAGGTCGACTTCAGAGAAAATTCGAAAACATCAAGCCAACACCTACCACCGCCCATGGATCAAGGAAATGCTTTGTACATAAAGACTTATCTCTAACTACCCATGTCTTCCTTAGAACAGACAGTGGAAGAAGGCCTCTTCAAAATCCCTACGAGGGCCCTTATAAAGTGGAAGAACGCGATGAGAAAACATTTGTCATCAACGTAAAAGGCAAGAATAAACGTGTTTCCATAGATAGGTTAAAACCAGCCTTCATACCTGTAGAAGATAATGTACCAGTTTCTACCCCTGTCCAGGAACCACTCCCAGAAATCAAAAGAACAAGATCTGGTCGCAGAGTCCATTTTCCCGACAGATACCGGTCGGAAAGCAAATAATTGGCAAAATTAGAGATAATTAATTCTTTTCCTTCCTACAGATCCCATATCAAATTAAAAATGACTAACAAAGTAAATAAAAAAGCATATACAATGCATATCTTAATCCATATATTTGTAAAATTACTGATACTAAAGTCTACAACATTAATACAATTTTGAGCTTTAGTACTAAAATTATTTGTTTTATACAGTACATATTGGTCATCAAAGTGATGAACCATTTAACCAATGAAAATTTTTCATTTTTTAAAAATCATGTAAACCATGTAACTAGTTTTAAGAAAAATTTAACACTATATTGCGTGAAAAACAATGTATGTACTTAGACAATAGTCATTTTCAAACATAATATTAACAGAGCGTAATATGTCTTGTATTGACCATATACTCAATATAACACATATTATCGTAAAACAACTTTATACTTATCTTGTTTAAAAAAAAATAAAACATTCCGCAGCTTGCGATGAGTATTTAAGTAGTAAAGCTAACCACTCGGTTATATGCGTTAAAGTTTTTATAAATTTTCAAAATTTTATACAACTTTTTCTTTTAAAAAAACTTTTATAGAATTTTGGAATGAAATTTTTATATGTACCTAGTTTAAGAAACTTATCAAGTTATTTTGTAAATTAATAAAATAAAAACAAAGTACCTTCACCATATTTAGAATAGGAATGTTGTCATATTCCAGTGATAGGAAAATTACTTTGTATGAATAATTTTTAGATAATCCTGTATCATACTTACCTTTGCCACATTAAGAGTAATAAATTTTTCATATTTCAGTGATAGAAAGATTACTTTGTATGAATAATTGTAGATATTACTATATTACTTTCACCTATAACACTCATTAATGTATTCATACATGAATAACTTATCCAAGTTTCAAACCATTCCGCTAGACGCGTTGAATATTAACCATGTACTTTATCATATTTCAGTAATAGAGTATTTACTTTATACGATAATAGGCTATAGTTATTATAACACTGTTACATTATAGGAACATAATTTGTCTTATATTGACCACACACTCAATATAACAGGTATTAATTACATATTTCCATTCCTAAATAAATTTTTTAGAACATTACGCACTTTGCGATGAAAAAGTAAAATGTACTTCTAACCACTCCGCTGTACGCGTCGAAGTTAAAAACTATACTCTAAAATGTTATAGAATTCTTAAATACAAATATTACATGTACCTAATTTTAAAAATTTACCAAGTTTTTCTATTATGTTAAAATGTTAAGTTAATAAAAGGTTTCAAACACGTGCAACCAGATGTTCCTTGACGTCCACATCTGATTGAACGGGTTAAAAAATTTTTTTTTTATCATACGATAATGATTCGTTCCAAATGCTTAAGGAAACGTGATAATGTTATTATTAACTAAATTTATTATTAATTATTATAAACTCATAACTTAATAGTTCTAAAGGTGAATTATATACCTGTCATTGACTAAGGCATACCATATCTAAATGTTTTAAAAAATACATAACACCTCAAATAACATCACATTTCGTTAAGCAATTGTCATTAATATACACTTGTTTGTTCATGAAAGTTCGGTAACAGTAAATAAGATATATAATGGATATAATACCACACATAAAATAATTTAACCCAAGTTTCATGAACACAACTATATATTTTTTATATTAAGTAAAAAGTTTACAACCTTATATTGTTTAAGAATAGGAATAAAATAAAAAACGTGTATTCGTACACGATTATAGTGTCAAGAGAGTTTTTAAAAGAATTTTCATATTATAATGATAGGAAAATTGCTTTATATTAATAATTTCTGGTAGTTCAGAATTATACTTGCCTTATATATATATATAGGTACCTACTTGCTCATTAAGCTTAAGTAACCTGATAAAATGAATAAATAATGATTCAATCATAGGTCATACAACTCTCAGTGCTCCAAACAAAATGTTTGTCGATGCAAACCTTCAAGCAAAACTTTAATGCAAATTTAAAAATGCAATAAATTTCTACAAATAGCAATTCTGTGAAATGCGACATGTTATAATTAAGTATGTTAATTTTAAGTATATAACATTACATTAGTTATTTTTTTCTCACCTACTTTTGTTATCGTTTTGCAAACTGGGGTGGAGGTATGTAGGGAACGATATTCTACAAAGGAAAAATAGTTTTTACGCTGGCAACTCAGCCGACGTCACTTAGCGCCGAGCTAAGTTCGTTAAATTTACCGAAGATTCATTCGTCTTCCGACCGTCCAGTCCGCCGCTCACTTGTAGAGATATCGTCTCCCTCATACTTCCTTCTGATATAAATTTGTCGTGTGTAAATTAAAATAAATATTAGCTTCAGTGCAAACTAGTTATTTTATTTGAAATATCTCAGTACACTTTTGGGTACATTTATGGAGTCAGATAAATTGGTAAACTTGGGCGGATTGCCCGAACGCATGGTAAGTTGCAGTCTACCTACATGGGTTCACATCACCCAGCAGTCATCCCCTGCCAAAATTTATTTATATTCTCACCATACATTTTGTTGCTTTTTTTTACATAAATTAACCTCACTAGGACTAATGTATGTATGGAGGATCTTTTTAGGGAAAGGAAGAAGTGGAAGCTCTGGGAAGGAGAAGGGTATGAGGGGGTGAGTAAAAATATGGGGGTCAATATTTCCATTAGTGACGGACATTTGAATCCATTCCTCCCACGGCGCTATAAGCCTATGAGTCGAAAGGGTCCAGCTGGAGAGGTCTAGGTTAAGTCTCCCACAACCGATCTCTCCTGATCTGGCCTGCCACGCAGTAGGTGGGCAAAACGCTTTCACCGCCAAGATCTAGACAAACCTCACTCCATGCACCAGGGCACCCATGCTAAGTGGGGTGACCCATGGCAGGGGTGTTGGTTATCCAATGAATGGTTCCCAGGGTGGCGGTACCCATACCTGCCTCCTAAATTGACTATCAGAACTCTTTGAGGTAATGAACATTTGCCAAAACAAAACTTGTGTTATTATTGAAGTGAAAACTTCTTTAGCACCGTTTTGATTTGAAACTCGATGAAACGAAAAGTAGCGACATTAAAAAGAGACAAACATATCGTCGCTTAAGTTCTAACACCGCGGAAGTCAAAAATAACAACTTTTCAGGAAAGCAAAAAAACCGTGCCTTTTTATATATCGCGATCATAGTACAGTGAAACCCTCTTAAGAAGTTTTCCAAGGGACCGGGAAAAACAAACTTCTTAAGCAGGAAAACCTTATATATGGGAAAAATTGGCCCAATATTGAGCCAAGGGACCGAAAAAACCAAACTTCTTAAGCCACGAAACGTCTTAAGAGAGAACTTCTTAAGAGGGTTTCACTGTACATATATTTTTTAATGAAAATTTATAAAAGAAAGGTTTTTATAAGATTTTTGTAACGGTTGTTATAAAAAATCATTATTTGGATTATTTTTTTGACATACGCGGTGTTACCACATTATAATCAATAAAATAGGGGGACTTACGCGGAGTTATTATAAATACAGTGAAACCCTCTTAAGAAGTTTTCCAAGGGACCGGGAAAAACAAACTTCTTAAGCAGGAAAACCTTATATATGGGAAAAATTGGCCCAATATTGAGCCAAGGGACCGAAAAAACCAAACTTCTTAAGCCACGAAACGTCTTAAGAGAGAACTTCTTAAGAGGGTTTCACTGTACTCTGTAATTGTCTTGAAATATTTATTTCAAATAAAATAAAAATAACAGGTAGACTTATACCTCATAAAAAAATATAAAACATAAAACGTACTTCTACAACTATCTTAACAGATATTCTTAACTTTTCGTTATAAATAATTAACAAATTAACTTTATTACACTGTTTTTCAACCTTGATACTTATTTGGTATAAAATCACATCAAAAAGGAACGTCAGTATTAAAAATGTGAAATCAGTTCTACCTTACAAACATAATCAAAAATAACAAAAATACAATAGAAATTAGTAATTATTAAATCTTAATGAAGTAAAGCATCGTAAAAATGGTGACAGTCAGGAGGAATAACTGACTTGAGTTCTTGAAGATGTTTCCATTTAGATTCATTTATTTTTTGATGGTTATTATAAAGCTTTGACCTTGGGCCTGGTCTTGTCCTTTTATTTTTGGCTCTTCTGGGCAAATTCTTATAGTCACCCTGAAAGCTCAACTTGTAGTTAATAAGGCCATTAGGGTTATACTCCAAAACCCTCAAATCTGTGACTGTGGGATCGTTTGCGACTCGGCCAGGCCGGATTGACTCATACAAGAAATCATTTTTGTTTGAGTAGTCAAAAAAAAAGTCATAAGATAAAAACTGAACGATAAAAGGTTGTTTTCGTCGGGCTTCCCTAGAAATCGAGGCATACTGGGAGGGTAAGTATATCTCCTTATTTTTAAGCCTACATTCGATTGCACTGTGGCTAGAGTCACACTCCATTTGGGTATGACCCTTTTCAAGGAATTTTTGCGTTATTACGACGTTATATTCCATGGCTAAATCTAAAAGAGCATTAGCTAAAACAACGTTTCTGTTTTGGGATGTACATCCATCAGAAAATAGGATAATTGGCATAGGTTTTTCAGAAAGTGATTTTCTCAGGCAATCTATGATACATGATGTAAAAACAGAAGCCACTAATCCTGCATTGTGCTCTTCAAACCAGTAACAATGGACATCTCTTGTAGCTAGATTAAACATTGTGAAATTGTGAACACAGAGTTTTGTTTTGTAATACAAAGCACTAGCCTGCAACATCGGACATAATTTTACTGATTGGAGATCGTGCGTAAATACGTGTGCTTTTCCTGCCAATGCTCGGTCCTTGTCTTTATTTTTCTCCTCTCTAGCTGCTTCTTTTCGAATGATGTGATTGAGATAGATATCTTCACTTATATTACCTGCTTTGATCGCACAGCATGTGTCACATTGATCTTTTTTTGGCTGGAATAAGCTTAAATTCTTTTCCTTAAAAATTTTGTCAAAGGACCATCGGCTGACGGGTTCCTTATTTACTGAATTACACTTATCACAATAAATTTTGAAAAGATGATTCTTGTTTTCGATGATAGGCTCTAAATATTCTCTAGAAGAGGTAGCTCTACAGTAGTGCGAAGGTATTTTTGGCAAACTATTTAGAAAGTCTTTCAGAAAAGCTATCTCATCTTTCTTTGAGTGACCTTCTAAAACCTTATGAGTAAGTTCGGGTTTCTTTGCCATTCCAAGCTCAGACGTCGATAGCCAATAGCGTACTGTCCATTCTTTGATACCAAAAGTATTCAAAAAAGTATGCTTGCAGACTTGAACACGTCCATTTGCAGTTTCTAAAAAATACTCTTTGGTTTCACTACGCCTAGATGATGATGTTTTAGATTTGACCTGCTTTTTTAGGCATACCTGAACATTTGATACAACGTATTGTTTACGCTGTTCCCACGTCATATTATTCCAGTAATTGGAGAATAAATTATTCCGTTCCTCTTCTGGTATTGTATCACAAGCACGAAGCTTTGATTTCTTACAAAACTCGGAAGTACATCGAGGGCCAATTATTCGGGCTGGCCTAATAGTATCATGTAATACCCTAAACTTTGGGCCATTATTGCTATCTCGCCGATATCCTAAATATTCTTTTCCTTCCATTCTAAGTTTCTTGCTATTATTTTTAGTCCAGTTTTTGTTAGCAGAACATCCCTTAGAACGCCTTTTTCGACCAGAATTAAGATCACCATGTTCGACCTCGTCATTCACTAGCAAGGGACTCGCAATCGGTAATGGAAGATCTGTTGTTTCTTCCATTAATATAGGCTCTATCACACTTGTTTGTCCAAAGTTAATATCAACAGGTTCGACATTCGATGGTAACAGAGGCGAGTGAACTGTAGTTTCTTCCGTCATTACAATGACATGGCATTCGGAAAGTTCATGTACACTCACCTCGCCGCTTATATTGGCATTATCTGGAATTATAACAACAGGCAAGTTGTTAATGTCGAGGTTTTCCAAATTTTCCTTGGGTGTGATATTTTCATTTTTCTTTTTCGTTGGTATTTTTATTCCTAGTTGTTTACATATTTCATCGATCTCTTCATCATCACTGCTGTCGTAATCCATGGTGCATTGATATCTGTAAATTTAAAACCTTGTATTAAAAACCGTTATATAAAACACCGCGTAAGTCACTTCTACATTAAGCAGAACACCGCGTAAGTAAAATAACAATTTTCATCTTATTTTTTACAGTAACGTAATTAATATTTAGACTTAACTATACTTAAAAACCAAATATAAAGACTTTATCCCTTATATGAACACATAATATTAGTAATATGATTTAAACTTACCTTGATTTACAATGTATTTATTCGGAGCACACGTCGCGACCTGTCACAATACGAAAGCAAACTGACTTACGCGCTGTTTGCATGACGATTCCCGCGGCACGGAGATACGCTGTGTATTTGTTTTCAAAATAAAACGCTTTTATTGGTTAAAATCCTTGTTTCTGATTGGTCTAGCAGGTGCGTCTTTCGATTCTCTATAGAATGACATGAAAAAGTTAAAATGGCATTTTTTGGACTTCCGCGGTGTTAGAACTTAAGCGACGATATACATGGTATAATCAGTCTCCTCTTTGTGCAGTGCTTTGTACCCTTCCCACTCTTGTTATCTTTAGTTTTCTGAAGGTTTCATTTCTACCGTTGTGAATTGCACACTCTGATTTTATTTTGATTTAATTAGGTTGTGTTTTGTTTAGCCTTCAGAGTTCCCGCGTAAGCCGAGTCAGGACTCCATCAAGAAGAATGAGGAAGGAAGTCACACAAGAGATTCCATCACACCGCAGCGGGAATCCAATTCTGACGGAGGCACTGATAAAAACATGGGAGATGGTTAGTTGTTTTATTATGAGATTCAGAATGTTGTCATTGTCAAGACGGGTCCATTGCAAGACGGGTCCATTACTTGGGCGTTTGCCAGACTTTTGCTTTGACAGTCCCATAACAACATTCAATGTTGATCAAAATATCATAAATGTTTGACAATTTTTGTAGTGTTTGAACTTCCCGTGTTCGACGGAAAACATTCCAAAAATAAAACTCAAACATCCCACCCGGGTGAAGCGAGAAGGCAGGCGGGGGCCAGCGGGGGGGAGAATTCATTTTTTGACAGAAGATGCACGACGCGGTCTTGTATGGAGAAAAACGGAACGGCCTTTTAAGGTTATGTGGTACATATGAGCGAGCATAATCACGAGTGTAAAATATTATACCTAAATATAATAAAATAATCAAAATATTTGAAAATAAAATAATAATATAATATCAAATATTTATAATTATTCTGTTTTTGTCGTAAATATTTACGCACTCTAAATGAATGACGTTATTATATACATAATGTCATTGGTGCAATAATCGATATTAGTCGGAAATCTTTCCTGATAAATAAATATCTGTGTTTTCTTCCTGGTGTAGCATCTTTTCCACATTGAACGCATTTTAACATTTATGTAAACGATTAACGTCAAGTTTTTTGGTTGTCAACTGCGCGGACCTAATAATTATTTATGATTTTTAATTGTAAATAAACACACTGTCGTAATAGATGATTATTTCTTTCGTGAACTCACTTGTAAATTACAGAGACACGGGAGAAATTGACCAATTTAAATTAATTATTTTTTTGATGCTACGTGCTACGTAATTATTTACGCACTCTAAATTCAGTGCTAACTTTAGGTCGTACATTAATCAATGTTAGTCGGAAATCTTTCCTGATAAATAAATGTAAAATATCTATCCTTTCTTCCTGATGCATCTCAAATTCAATAGTAACTTTAGGGCATGCAATAAACGCCAAACGTCAAGTATGTTCATTGCGTACGCGTGGACGTTCGTATTCCAGACCACTTGTCATATTGTGTGGAACGCGCGAACTTCACCCCAATCTTTGAACCGTGTTCGTAAACAAAAAATCTTGGTGAGGGATTGTTCGGCAAATGTTTGAGATTTCAACAAACTACGGTGGAGACTGAAAACAAAAAATGTTGGTGTGGTGTTTGAGGGACTGTCAAAACTGTTTGAGCTTTGGTCGCGCCTTTATTAAGATATTCATATTGGTTGTATGTACTTGTATTTCTGTGAGGTGGGTATAACATATTTTGCTTTTCAGGTAATGAAGACAACAGGCTTTCATCTAGTCGAGAAAAGCACAAGGCACAAAAGAAAAAACTGAAGAAAATCAAGCAGAGGATGTCCACAAAGTAATATATTTTATTTTTATTATTAAAAACTTTACTTTTTTGTGTAGAATGTAATTAATACCTAATCTTCATTCTAACTACAATGCAATACATTACATCCAACTACAGTATTGTCCGGGCGCATTTCATGTGAACAGTGACCTTCCTGTTTTCAAGGTTAAGTGTGTCAAATTTCATCAATCTCTGAATAAAACTTTATTCTTATTTACATGTATTTAAAAATCAAACAAACGTCGCCCGCCCAGTCTCATACAGACCACCACAGACACCAAACTCTTCTTTATATAAATATATGGTTCAAAACAAATTACTTCTAACCTTTCAATCTATTTGTGTACTTTTGTGAGTGCAGTTTTATGTAATTTTCTAGCTTTGTAAAGCACCGTGAAAGTGATCTTTCAATCTTAAATTTATCGGCACAGTTTTACTAATAACACTTTATGTTTTCTTATCAATAATAATAATAATAATTGGATAATTTGTAGAGCAACGCTTTTGTTAAAAATCACCTCAAGGGCGCTGTACAATTTTTAGCCTCTATCTAATTTTATTATTTACAAATAGATACAGAAAATATACTCAACTTACAGATTACTTCCCATAAACACTTTTATTAGATAGTTTATACGAGGAGATACGATTTTGCACATAGAGGACAATATATTTTAAACACTGGACATTGCATAGTTTTACATTGGCTGCCCACCATTACAATTGATACTACATTTATGAGAAGATTAGTGGCAAAGGTAGAGTTTATATTTATTTTGAAAGACTGGAGATTCTAGGACTGGGGAGTTTTTTGTGGAATGAACTTAACCCTAGATTACTAAACTATCCTACGAGTGACGTTGTTACTAAACATTCGTAAAAAATAGTAGGTAAAAATAAAATGGGAAAAAAAAGATTAAAAAACTTTTATTATTTGAGAAGTAATAGTAACATTCTTTGGGTTTAAGAGATCACGTAATAATGAAATTTTTATTTTTTTTTATTCTACCTTGTTGGGACAACATTGAGTGGACAAAGGGCACATATTTTTCTTTAATTGTTCCCGCTTAAGAAACAGATTCAACTAGCAAGATACTTTTTATGAGCTCTTTTATTTCGTACTAGCTGGTCCACGGCATGTGTTGCAATGCCAAATACATTGTTTCTCGTGCGTCCCCGTTCCCCCCCGCATACCCTTTCTAGCTAGCTCTATAAATTATAGCCTATGTCACCCGGGTATAGTGTAGCTTCTCAACAGTGAAAGAATTTTTCAAATCGGTTCAGCAGTTTCGGAGCCTATTCAATGCAAACAAACAAACAATCAAATCTTTCCTCTTTATATATCAGCATAGACATATTAACCTTAGAATACTAAACTATCGTAAACACTAAACTTTCGTAAGTTTTACCACACTCCTGCTACAAGGCAACACACAAATGACACCTGACAACAATGACAGTGCGTGGCACCCTGACGGAAAAAAATTAGGAAGCGGGGGGGCGCGGGAACGACGCGAAAATTGTTTTTTCAAGGATTTGTCATTTTGCCATCATAAGTTTTACAATAGTTTAGTATTCTAGGATTAAAAAGGTTACACATTCTTATTTGCTTACATATTTACACAATTAGTAATTTTCAATCATGTTTGGATGATTTCAAAAGAAATCCTAGTTTAACAAATTTAGAGATCTCATTTGATGATTTTTTTCCCAGGGGTCAAGAATACGAGGCGTCTTACGAATTCCCAACAACGGAAGCATTCTCAACCAAAAGCAAGATGTCTCGATCCATCAACCAAATAGCCAGCATCGTCCAGCGCCAGCACCACATCTCCACCAACACCAACAATCAGAGCAACGGCTTCCACCAAGTGTCCAACTCCGTGTCCAGGAGTCAGAACAACGTCCTGAAGAACGGCAGTCTGGATTCCCGGATCGGCTCTGTCCACTCTTCTCTCAGCGACCTGAGCAAGAACAGCAGCTTGAAGAGCGAGGGCTTTGTCAATGGAGGAGGGAATCTCAACCAGTTGGATCGCTTTTTGGGAGAACTGTCCAGGATTATGGAGAAACAGGTGTGTATTTTTGTTATGTATTAGGGAAAAGTTGTGTTTTCTTATGAATTTATCAATATATTATCTTTTTCGTATTCATGCTGTTTTTGAGACACCATAAACCGGAGTTACTTTTTTTTTGCATTACTTTTTTGGAATTTTTCACTAAAATTGTTTTTTTGTAAAGTTATGGTTAGGTAGTATTATCGAAATTTAATAGTAAGATAATATTATGAGGTATGAACCAACATCTTTTTGTTGTTTAAAATGTACTTAGTAGTTCTATAAATTAGTTAAAGTTTTTTGAAAAATGAAGATACTAGAACTCTGACATCAAATATATCCTCTCTCTGGGACTTCTTTTGGTAGGAAGTTGTAGTCCTGTGGTTAAAATTGATCAAACAAAATACAGCAATAAGTACATATTAAATAATGTGTTTTTATTCTAGATTAACCCCTCTGAGAAACTGGCGTGGCAGAAACTAAATGGATTCTCTATACTCAATGACATCTTGTCCTCTGGCGCTAATGAAAAGGAAAACTTTACAGATATCTCTACTAAGTGAGTAATGCATTTATTTTACATGATCCATTGCAAGGACAATATTTTTTATAGGTTGTATTATGTATATATATATATATATATGGGGACAGGAGGCCTGCATTTGCAGTGTTGAAGAATCATGCCCACACACAGTAAGAGGCACTGCAATTGCAGTGTCGACCTTATACAAAGTGGAGCAAAAGTTGTCTCTCGATTTTCTTTTGGCTGTAATTTTTTTTATGAATGAAAAATTTTGGTTCTGCTTTTGGATTGTGTCTATTTGAAGTTTTAATTTTTTTCCATTTAGTCGAGAAAATGATATTGGCCAATGGCCGCCGCCAGAATTGTGACCACATGGGCCCGATTTATGGCATTTCCCTTTCCAGAACTTCCGGCGATAGGTTCTCGCATCCTTGGCGGATATTCTCTTTCAGAGCTTCAAGAGTCTGAAGATTGTTGACATAGACTCGTGACTTTAAGAAACCCCACAAAAAGAAGTCTGGAATGGTTAAATCGGTCAATCTTGGCGATTGGCCGGTGTCAATCAAAAAATCAATTATTAAACATTCTTGAGGAGTGTAGAGATTCATGTCTTCTTGATGTGTATTTTGTATCTGTTTACTTCACAAATGTCAAAGCAGAACTGACATATGCCGCCATTTGCAAAAATTATGGTACCTTCCGATAAGTTGATGACTTTTACGCCATCTTGCACATTCATTTTGCCTTTGGATATTACCTCTCCTGGCTTAGTTAAAGAAACTAAAAATATCACGGCATCAAGTATGTTATTGTCTACTTGTTGGCTTTAACCCCTCAGGCTAATTTGTTCACTTTTGGGAACAATTCATATAGGTTTCATAGAAATTCTTGTGTCTCCCTTACTATCATGTTCAAATTTAAAAGTTAACCATAAAAGAATTAAAATATACACCTAAATAAAGCCAAAGTCTACGACCGCAATTTGAAAAACTTTTACGAAACTTTAAATGAAACGACAAAATAGTGATGTGATGATAACATTTACACTACATTTGTCTAATAATATATGTATGAGGTTTCTTAAAAAAGTAACGGGAATTTTCGTTTTTTGAAAAAAATATTTATTTATTCGTCTACATTAATGTTGTCGCCTTCAAAGGAGTCTCCATTAGATATTATGCACTTTTGCCAACGCTTCTTCCATTCCTCGAAACACTTCTCAAACTCTATCTTTGGGATATCCTTTAGTTCATTCAGCGATGCATCCTTTTTTCGGTCTTGGCGATCCAGAATGCCTCCACTGGGATGATTAAGCCTTAGTTTCGACGTCATATCCGTAAACCCATGTTTCGTCACACGTTTCGGTAATTCTGCATTGTCGTTGACTTCATTTAGTGACTCCTGAGCAACTTTCATTTGCCTCTGTTTTTGTTCAAAATTCAATAATTTTGGAACAAATTTTGCTGCCACACGTTTCATACCCAAACATTTGAAAAAATTTCATGGCATGAGCCAATCGATATGCCAATATCATCAGTGACTTCTCTGATTGTGATTTGGCGATCGTTCACAACCATTTCTTTCACTTTTTCATCGGTTGTTGATGTGCTGAGGCGTCCGGGGCATTCATCATGTTCAACTTCTTCACGGCCGTCTTGGAAACGCTTCTACCACTCGTAAACCCTTGTTTTACTCATAGAAGACTCACCATAGGCTTTTGTTAACATTTCACACACTTTGTTACACTTTATTTCATTTTTTACGCAAAATTTTATACAAATTCTTTGATACATTTAAAAAAATAAAATAAAAATTGCCGAGCTCATAAAAACACGTCTAACCTTAGCAGCTGCCACAGACACAATGAATACAGCTGACAATTTTATCATACTTCAGGGGCATTTATACCAAACAAAATAAGAAGAAAAAAAATTGACAATCGGACTCTCCAAACCTGCGACATTTAAAAATTTCCGTTACTTTTTGAACAAGCCACTTATGTGTTATTATTTTTTCGATACCAGTAATTTTAGTTTGAAAAACGAGCCCTTTTAAAAAAATTTAATGTTTGCAATAAAAATTTTATATTTAAAAAATTACATTCCAACAAAATAGGCTCGAAGCCCGAGTGGTTAAACAATTTTAAATAGATTTTATTGCAAAGCTGAAATTTTTTTGACTTTCTGGCAGAATATGGTTGAGGCCTGAAAGGTTAACAAATAAATGTTTTATATACATATTGAAGTTTCTTCACGGTCTTTTTAATACATTTATATGTGTATATATTTTTTTTTTGTTTTTTGTTTCAGGACCCTTATAACAGCTGGAAATCTATACCGGATGGCTTGCCTTAACTGCCCGCAGAACTGTGACTATGTAATTCTCTCCAACAAGATCATCTGCCTTGTGGACCTCATGTTGCATAGGCTGCAGGTTTGTGCTATTCATTGTTTATTTAGTACATTGCTCGTCGAATTTAATCAAAGACCCAATCATGTCTGATAAAGTCTAAAAGGGATTGAAATGAAAATCTAGCCGCCTTCAACGGAACCAACCTTCCGAACAGGCCCTCCATTGATATGCTTGGTGTAACTCTAAGTGACAGCTCAGGTACGGGGGCTCCATCGAAGCCAGAGTTAAGTTAGCCTCAGAAACTGGGCGTGCTGTACAGGGCCCGCAGATACTTTAATAGTACACAACTGCTAACCCTGTACATATTGCAAGTGCATCCCACGGTTGAATTTGGCAGCCACCTCTGGTCTGGAGCTCCAAAATACCAAAACAAAACCTTGACTGTGCAGAAGCGGACAGTCCGTTTGATACATTTTCCTAACTTAACAAACGGATTGCAATCTCTAGAGCACAGGCGTCAGGTGGGAATGCTGTCCTTGTTCTACCATATTACATTACGGTATTACAATGAATGCTCCGAGGAACTAGCTCATGATCCCCTCGACACCGGTGCATAGTTGGGAAACATGCCAAACACACGCCCAACATTTGTTTGCGGTTGACATTAGTCAAATGAGAACGGGTCTTTTCTACGACTCGTTCTTGAGTTCAACAGCTCGGCTGAGGAACAATTTGCCGGCCTCTGTGTTTCCTCCCTCCTACAACATGGGTCTCTTCAAGACCCATGTTCACTCCTTCCTCTCCTCAAAACGACCCTCCACACATCATCTTCAAAGATTATTTTCTTCAGGGCCTTATGTGTGGAGTTAATGCAAAAAAAAATTGCTGTCCACTGTTTATGTTCAATTTTAACCACTCCTATCTATCGCGAATACGCACTTTTTACGTCTTAAACGAAACAGATTTACGAAAACTTTGTGTTATTTTTACTTCACTATTAAAGCTCTATAAATGAAACATTTCTGAACGTAGCCGAATACTAATAACTGTTTTGAAAGGTTACGAAATAAGCTTTCAAATTGTTATAAATATTAACATTTGTAAATATTAAAATTTAGAATACAAAAATAAAAAAAATGTAAAAATGACTCACATGATGTTTTTATGTGAAAACGGTACTAAAATCACTGATTATGTAAATAACAATACTTATTCTGTTGTATAAATGTATAATAAACAATTTAGTCACCTCACTTTTTTATCATTTCATAGAAGAATATTTAATAAAAATTAACAATGTCTAGTGGCCCATAGGTGATTTGGCGGGTAAAATATGTATTAACCGTGTATCCGACAGAATAGGTCTATTTATATATTTCTATGGACAACTTGAATAGGGATGGCAAGCTTGATTTATTATCGACCTTTTCCTTTTTGTTTTAGGGATGTCACTAGAACAATAACAGAGTTATAATGATTTCTGTGGAAACATTCGCGCTGACGTGAAAACACGCTTATTGTACTTGACTGCTATTGTCATATTAACGTGTATATCTGCTTACGTTGCTGAGTGGTTAATTCAGTTCACTCGACCATAGGCGTATAGTAGGTTTATAGATTAATTTTGTCATGTTACGTTTCCGATTAAAGATGGTGGCCTTTTTAACATTTCGTGTTGCCCAGTAGCCAATAGGCACGATAAAAAAATCATTTCTCTGCATATAAGCAGCTATACTGGGGAAAATACTTATTGTACATAGATTTTAATATACTACTTTTATTAAAAAAATATATAAACGCATTCTGGTAAGACAAGGTACAATTTGCAATAACATGATTTTGCAAAGAACAAGTAATTTTTTTTTACATTAGTTCCACACAAAGAGACCCTGAGAAAAATAACTTTCCTCAGGGCCTATGTCATCTTTGGGGATGCTGTTTGGAAGGTCATTTTTAGGAAGGAAAGATCTGTGAAGGAAAAAGATGAGGGGTGGGTAGGAATTTGGGGGTGAAGCGGGTCCCGGAAAACCGGACCTATGAATCCCTCCCTCCCACTGCGGTGCAAAGCTATGGGTTGAGAGAGTTCTGCTGGAGATCCGACCCACCATGCAGTAAGTGTGCAAACACATCCACCGCCAAGACATGGTCAAACTTCACCTTGTAAACCCATGCTCCCCTGCTAAGTCACTAAATATAGCTAACCATAGGGGTGACCTGTGGTTGAGGTGTGTTATCCAATAAATAATTATCCAGCCATACATATCGCAAGGTCAAACGCGAATCCCAGTGACTGACCTTCGCTGCGGCATATATATCTAAGCACTCCGCACTCTTCGCGCTCTATCTGAAAACCGGAAAAGCATATAAAAATTTATTTAAAACAAAATTTGTTGAGAATTTTATACTCTACAAATGAATGCAAATATGATTTGAGGCAAAGGAAGCAAGATTTTTCCAAAAAACTGATTTCAGCGACCTTTGACCTTGAACATCTAAGGATACTCACATGTGACCTTATAAGACTTTTGAGACAACATTTAGAATGCCAAAATGAAGGTTTATTCAAATTTACAGCTTATTCCGTTTCATTCCAGGTGAAACCTGACAAAAAAAATTGGCTGGACTATAATGTCATTCTTTGTTTATTAAGATTACTATGTTTATTGTTTATTTATTATACAAAACTTTTTAATAAGTGAGAATAATATATTCTGTAAATATCTATGTAAAATATTCTGATATCCTGCCCAGATCGATTACTCGTCGATTTGCTAGTCGCTGCAGTTATTTTGTAGATGTATTTTTTCTTCCTCTTTTAGCTTTTGTAGAGCTAATTTTTAAAATTGTCATAAGTTATGTATATAATTTTTGGCTTTATTGATGTATTTTTTACTCGGACAATCTACTGTTTCTATCAAAAAGTTTATTTCAATTTTGTAGCTTTTGATAGGTGGCTGGTTGCCATTTATATTGTATAGTGACATCTATTGAAATTGTTGTAAATAAATGTTAACATCCAAGTTTCATACCTTTATTATATGCTATTGTTATTTTACGATTTGAAGGTAGATGTCATTAGAAGTATGTAAATGGCAAATATTTTTATTTATTTCTTGTGTAACAATGAATTTCACTGAATTAGCAATATTAATAACTGGTAGTTCTGTGTACTATTCCGATTTATTCAACTCTTAACGCTCATGCAAACTCTGGCGGAGTAAAAGGGTACTATCCAATAAAGCTACCATCTTGACGGGAATGACCTGATACGGTACAAAGAAACTAATGCACAGACTGACGAAATGCAAAGCGCTCGAGTTGAAACAGGTCTTCGCTACGCTCGGTCAATTAACCAATTGATATTAACTATTTCCGGCACCTTTTAAACATTTTTTATGTAAAATCTTATATTAATTTTATTTAGTGGGTAGATTATGACGAAAATTTTATTCAATATAATATATCAAAATACGTGGTGTAGAGGAAATCGGTGGAATAATATAATATTTTTTTGATTTAAGATTTCATTTTTGAGTAAATCAAGTCCGAAGTCGGAATATTATTGATAAAATTAGAAGACAAAAAATCGATTTATTACGAAATTACTATCAGCTGTTTGTCTTTTCGGAAATGCGTTGAAGCGTAGACCCAGATCCAAAGTTTTTTAAACCCTTTAGTTGCCGAAAAAAATGAAAAATAATAAATTTAAAAAATGAAATGCGTTTTTTGGGTACTCTATCTGATGTAGGTTCATAAATTTGGGAGGCGGTAATGGGTACCGCCGCCCCGGGAACCTTTTATTGGATAACCAACACCTCTGCCATATGTTACCCCAAACGGTTCGCTACGTTTGGTGACGTAGTAGGGGTGCCCGGGTTCATGGGGTGAGGTTTGGCTAGGTCTTGGCGGCGGATGACCGGCGGATATTTCTCTGGACACACTGAACCCCAGATTCCAGAACCCACTCCTCATACTTTTGTAGTAAAACTTATTTACGCACGCTGGACTTGGGGGGTAAGCTGGTGAATGCGTGACGAGAGCGTTACGAAAAGTGTGATCGGGCGAGGCGAACGGACGTTGAGGGGTAGATATAAGTTAGTGAAGATAGAAATAGTTACGTTTCGTATATTACTGTAGGGGTAAGAGAGAGATGTGCGAGCACACATTTTCTTTCTCTCTTTCTCTCATAGCCAGTTACGTTTCGTATATCTTTAAACACAGTGCAGGCCTATTGTCCGCATCACACTGTAGGAGCAAGAGAGAGCAGTGCGCGCGCACATTTTCTTTCTCTCTTCTTTCATAAGTTAGTGAAGTTTTACTTCGGTCTTGTGGTCTAAAGCACACTCGTTTTTTTTTACTTCCCAGAACTTCCTGTCCTTCCTTTCATTAAAAAGACCCTCCACACAGCACCCCCAAAGACGACATAGGCCCTGAGGGAAATCATTTCCTGTGTGGAGTTAATGTAAAAAAAGGAACAACTATTTTTGTTTGAATTATATAAATATTTCGAAAATCCATAACTCTTGATGGAATTTATTTAGAGTGCCTATGAGGCACTCTTAATAATTTCCAACATGATTAATTTTTCCTTTGGAGGAAAGAGACCTAAGTAAATTGTGTATCTCATCTTTTGAAAGAGCTGCAGCATTATTGTGATGAGGAACGTATGTCTATTGCCTTTTTTATGCTGTCACTCTACTATGGTAATAATGATGTCGCTCGATTCCTTTCAATGATTCAACGTTTTCTCGCGAATTTAATAATAAATAACAATGAAACGCGAATTTTCCAAAATAGCAGCTTTTAACCCCATGTTTAACCCTATCGCTACCATGTGCTATTGTTTTCTTACCATTAATGAGCCGGATCCCTATTTCTACAGCTGTGGCATCACTGATGGGTTACACGAATAGGAGTGTGTTATGGCGAATCTGTGTGTCCGAAGTAAGGTCAAAATTTATTAATTGTTACTTCGGGCGAAATTGTACAAATATTGTCAAATATTGAAAATATTACTTGAACAGGAGATTCCGAGGAAAATGTTTCCCATCAGGGCCTATGTCATCTTTGGGGATGAGGTGTGGATGGTCTTTTTGAGGAAAGGAAGGAGTGAATGAGTGGGTCTTGAAGGGTTCCATGACAACTCGACAAAAACAGTGGCATTTCAACAACCCTTTGAAAGTTCATTTAAATTGATGACTTTTTTCTCTATAAATACCCAATAACGGCAATAACCGTACTGTACAGAGCCCGCAGATACTTTAATAGTACGCAACTGTTAACCCTGTACAAATCACAAGTGCGCCCCACGGTTGAATTTGGCAGCCATCTCTGGTCTGGAGCTCCAAAATACCTGAAAAATACCCTCGACTCTGTGCAGAAACGGGCGGTCCGTTTGATAGATTCTCCCATCTTAACAGACGGATCGTAATCTTTAGAGCACAGGCGTCGGGCGGGAATGCTATCCTTATTATACCGGTATTACAATGGAAGATGCTCCGTGGAACTAGCGTCATTGATCCCTTCGGCAACGGTGCATAGTCGGGAAACAACATTTGTACACGGTTGACATTTGTCACATGAGAACCGGTCGCTTTTTAGACTCGTTCTTGTGTTCAACAGCTCGGCTGTGGAATGATTTGCCGGCCTTTGTGTTTCCTCCTTCCTACAACATGGGTCTCTTCAAGACAAATGTTCATTCCTTCCTCTCCTCAAAAAGGCCCTCTACACAGCATCCCAGATGACATAGGCCCTGAGGGAAATTAATTTCCTCCGGGCCTCCTGTGTGGAGTTAATGTAAAAAAATAACCCAATAAGGGGGTGTTTTTAAATTGTTTGCATTTAGGGGGGGGGGGGGGGGGGTGCTGAATAATTTACTGTGGTAAAAAGGGCGATTCTTTCAATACGGTTAAGAAACACTGACCTAACCCATTTTCTTTTTTATAACTTTTAATGACTTTTCAAAGGAGTGATGAAATTGTAAATTGTTGAGTTACCCGGTCACTGTCTTGAAAATACCCATATTTTGGGAGCTGACAGAAGCCGACGAATCATTCCACAGCCCAACTGTTTAACTCAAGAACGAGTTGTAGTATAAATAATTTTGGTTAAAAAATATCAATTCATTGTCAAAAATTATTTTCGGGGACTTAATGCTATAAGTACTTAGGTCAAAATTTTATCGCCCTAGAACAGTGGTTCTTAACCTTGTTGGAGGGACTGACCCCCACCAGTTTCACATGCGCATTCACCGAACCCATCTCACCATCACTCATTCACCGAATCAAATGAGTCGGGGTCGTGTCTTGACCTCCGCCGAACCCGCGAGACTGACTCACCGAACCCCTGGGGTTCGATCGAACCCAGGTTAAGAACCACTGCCCTAAAATGATTATAATTGTTCATCCAAAACACCAAAGCAATACTTTCACTTCTTTATTAGATTTAAATATGTCACTATTTCATAAATCTACAGCTCCTGACACATGTACGAGTATGCGTATTCATAGGATTCAAATAAGGGCGTTGCAGAGTATTTTATGGAACCTACAAATTACCAAGAACTGACATCGACATTTTTATTACATTCTGGGAGGTGGCATTCAACGGTGCCGCCGCCCCGGGAACCATTTATTATTTATTGGATAATCAACACCTACGCCATAGGTCACCCCAAAGGGTTCGCTACGTTTGGTGACTTAGCAAGGGTGCCCGAGTACACGGCGTGAGTTTGTCCAGATCTTGGCGGCTAATGCGCCTGCCCACCTGCTGCGTGGCGGGCCGGATCGGGAGAGTTCGGTTGAAAAAGACATTTTGTCCTCTCCAGCCGGAAAATGTCGACCCATTGCCTTAGGTCACCACAAATGGTTCTCTACTTTTGGTGACTTAGCAGGGGTGCCCGAGTACACGGCGTCAGTTTGTCCAGATCTTGGCTGCTGGTGCGCCTGCCCACCTGCTGCGTGGCGGGCCGGATCGGGAGAGTCCGGTTAAAAGAGACATTTTGTCCTCTCCAACCGGAACTTGTCAATGCAACTTGGAACTGGCACCGAAGTGGGAGGGATGGATTCATACGTCCGTCACTCCTGGACACACTGACCGCCAGATTCCTAAACCACCCCACATATCCATTTCCTTCCCAGAACTTCCTCTCTTTCCTTTCCTCAAAAAAAAAAACCTCCACACAGCATCCCCAAAGATGACACAAGCCCTGAGGGAAATCATTTTCCTCAGGGCCTCCTGTGTGGAGCTGATGTAAAAAAAAATAACCCCCTAACATATAAATTGGCGATACCAGTTTTCGTGCATATCAGTAAGGATCATATTATTATTTCTAGGGATTTTCTGTTCAGTGCTACTAATGCGTGCGTGAATTCTAATAAGCTTACTGAGATATCCCATTTCACAACAAACAAACAAGTCAAACCGAACCAAACAAGTGAGGGAATCATCGCTTTTTTTTAAACAGCTACTCTACCACGAAGATTAAAGACTTTTGGATTTGGACAATCGGAATTCAATATTTGTTTTGTGTAAAAGCTTTGGGAAACAAAACATCACATCTTATCAACATCTTGATATTGCATGGCCCCTGCTTTTTCTTATATTCATAAATGACCTTGGCTCGAAATTAAACTGTGATTATGCTTTTTTCGCCGATGATCTTAAAAATTTTCGTAAAATTAAGTCTGTTTCCGATCATCAGCTCAACCTCCACAACCACTGGACAACCTCCGTAGTCCAGTGGCTAAGACTCTTTACTCACAATCCGGAGGTCGCGGGTTCGAACCCGGCGTGCGCAAATAAATTTTATTTGATTAATTTGTGTTATTTCACAATTAATTCATTTAAAATAATATATAGTATATTTGCGGCACGTTCCAGAGTGGAAGATACTATCAGTATCGCCCTGGTGTAAGACCACCATTCAGAATTGAAACGTTGCTTGAAAATGGCTTTAGCCGTGTTTGGTGACCAGATCTGAATAGCCAGGTACTTCCCAACCTTCCTCTTCCCCACCTCCTTCCCCTCCCCACTACCTTCAGCCTCACAACATACCCCAATTGGGGATGCCATAGTCTCACTGGCTCCAGACGGGAGCAGTTGAGATTCTTGTGCGGTATTCACTGTAAAAAAAAAAAAAAAAATCAGCTGCTTCAAAATGACCTCGACACACTCAATAACTGGTGTACTGTCAATGTTATGCACTTAAATGTTGAAAAATGTTACATTTTAAACTTTACTAGAAATAGAATTATAAAGGATTTTTCTTATGTTATCAATAATATTATTCTCAAAAAAGTTTCTTCAATAAGGGATCTAGGAATCACTCTTGATTCTAAATTCATATTTGATGTACATATTAACATCATTAAGTGCAAATCATTAAAATGTTGGGATTTATTCACAGAATATGTAAACATTTCAAAGATCCTCAATCAATTCTAACTCTTTACAATGCCTTAATTAGAAGTAAACTTGAATATGGAAGCACTATTTGGAATCCACATTACTGCAAATATGAAAACATTGTAGAATCAGTTCAAAAAAAATTACTAAGAATGTTTTCCTTCAAATGTGGACTACATGGCCATCTCAGATCATACGATGTACGTCGTGATTACTTCAAGATTGATACACTTAAAACTAGAAGGCAATTGACTGATCTAATATGTTTACATAAAATTATTCACGGCCATCTTGATACTACATTGTCTTAACAGTATTGAAATAAATGTCCCCAATTCCCATTGTTTAAGACGCCATAACATTTTTCATATGTATACATTTAAAAATAATATCGCCTACTTTAGCCCTCTGACCCAGATGAGTCGACTTTTGGTGTAAGTCATTTAGACTTACACCAAAAAAATCAGTGCTTTGATTTGCGTTGACAAGTCTCGACATTGTGGATAAAGGAGAATGATATTCATAATTAGTAGAATGTTGATTGAGGAACATCAATTCATTATTTCAGAATCTACTGGAATGGAAGTTGAACTGGATGAGTTGTAACAAAGCAGGTGTGTCAGTAATACTGTCGATAATTTTGAAAATGCATATTATATCAGAGTCCTTTCTAAGTTTTTCTAAAGAAGAAATGTTTAAAGTTTGTTCAATTTCATCATACGAGTACTCGCCTGTTTCAATTTCTGTTTGATGTTTTACAGATTCGATGTGATAAATGTAGACAGCAAAGAAAGGAGACCAAATTACACTAGCATATTCAAGGTGATTGCGAACCAGCGAACAGTAAAGAGTTATAAGTGTATTTATATGTTTAAATTCAGAGGTAATTCTATGAATGAAGGCGGGTAGTTTAAGTGATTTGTTTGCAATGTTATTAATGTGATCACGGAAAGAAAGTTTGCAGTCAAGAGTGACCCCAAGGTTCTTGATAGATGTGACAGTAGAGAGACAAACATTATTTAGTTTATAATCAAACTAAATAGGTTTTTTGGTTCTATAAAAGGACAAAATTTTGCATTTATCAACATTTAGTTCCATGCAGTTAATGTTGCACCAATCTTTAAATGAATCAATATGAAGTTGAAAAAGTAAACAATCAAGATGGGATTTAATTATCTTAAGAATCTTATTGTCATCGGCAAAAAGCCAAAAATGTGTGTGAGAAAAAAACTTTTATGATATCGTTAATAAAAAGGTTAAAAAGAAGCGGGGCCAAATGGGGCCAAACTCCTTGCGGAACACCGGACGTTCCATCAATTTTAGAGGATTCAAAGTTATTTATTTTAACCCTTTGTTTTCTATTTGACAAGTAAGAGTGAATGAATGATAAAAATGGGTCTCTAATGCCTATAGCATAAAGTTTGGCCATGAGGATACGGTGGTTAACTTGGTCGAAGGCTTTGGAGAAGTCAGTGTAGGGGACATCAACCTGAGTGTTGTCTTCTAAGGCTTTATTAAGTAGCATTGCAACGCATGCCGGTAATTCGCTAGTAAATTATGCAGTATTATTATTTTATGATAGTAACACCGCTAGGTATTTTTTTGGTTTTTGTATTTAGTAACCATTCAGGTTGTTTCCAGTAGTTTAGGTACACCCAGTCATTATTTTACCCTTTTTGTCAGTTTATTTTATTTTTCATAGGTATCTCAGTAATTTATTATGGAAATATCTTTGGGAGTTAAAAATAGCGGTGAAAATTTTGTGCATTTCATGACGCCAGAGCTCACGATTCGAGTGTGTTTGCCACTTCATTCAATCAGACTTCTTTGTTTGTTGATATCTGTAATTCATTTACTGCCCTGAAGGCAGCTTTAGATGAAAGCGAAACCGGTTGGCGACAAACGTCTAAATTATTGCTTGACACAACACAAAAATTGCGCAGTTTTTTTTACTAGATTTGTAATTTTTGTCCAGTCGTAAAATAAGGCAATCAGAGTAAAAAATCCAATTCGTGATTTCCCCATTTTCGAAATGTCAATCCCTAACCATAAAGTGTAAATAAGCGTATGCAAATTTCCCTAGCAATACAGAAAATATTGCGAAGTCTGTTGCGGACCACGCATGTGGAAGAATCCAACTGATTTTCCGATTCGGGCACTCTTTCACCCCGTTCGGTTTTCCGTCGTTGAAACTTTGGCCGGTTGTAAAAATTAACGAGCGAGAATTTTCAATCAGTTTTTTACGCTTCAGTTTTTTCGCCTCCTTGTCGAGGCTTCAGACTTTGCACGGAAAATGAATTTTTATCGGAGTACCCAATATCTGAATAAAAGTATTTTTCGGAAAAGAAATAAAACAAGAGTAAGGATAGTAATCGAAAGGTGCCGTCATGAGAAATTTGGTTCTAAAATTTAAAAAATCACTGAAGCAATTTAAAAAGTTTACGAATGCGTTTATTATTATTTTGTTTAACCCCCAGAGCAATTTTGGGAGGTATTTCTCACGTCAAAGCCATAGAGCCTCTTTGAGAGGTATTTCTCTCAGCCTGATACGGCCTTATAAAATTAGTGCTATCTCATTTTGTATTACGCTGAGATACATGATTTAAGTAATGTTAAATAGTAATAGAAAAACAGAATACACCACGCTTTACGTTTGCATACAAAAGTTTACCGTAGACGCCCCACAATTTTTTTATTATTTAGCATTTCAAAATTATTATTCGTCAACGTTCACAAAGAAAATTATTAAAAATAAGTGACAATTACTTTTACATCACCCTTTTCTAATTATATTTTTGAAGTGAATATTTGTTTAGCACCTTTGTGATTTGATTTTACATTTACAGCGTTACAAAAGGGTATGTACGAATGTGAATGAAACAAAAAGTGTACTTACGCTAAGTCGGAGTTGTGTAATGTGTTTTTTAAGTACATTGCCAGCTGGAGAGATTTTCACGGTTTTTAGTAAGAATATACTTCAATCACGATTTTTTATTTAAAAAAATAATATTCCGATATTTTACACGTAAATGGATGGTGCTTTTAGCGTCCTGGGCCCACGATATTTGATATTCCCTCTGAAATACAGAGTATGATTCACAAACCAAAATGCGGCATGAAATAGGTACTACATAAAACCTAAGTAGAACTCATTAATTCGGTAGCTTTATTTGTTTATTTCTAGGCAAATCCATTTCCAGCCCTGGAACTCGCTTAAGTTTAAATAAACACCTACCATGCAGATTGACTGATTGAAATGGAAATCAAATCATTCTTTCTTCGTATTATTTTTGTAAATTTTATTTGAGTATTTCTTCACTTCATTTGGATAGTGTTCTAACTGGCATTTTTTTCAAAAATTACCTTTGAATGCGAAAGCATTTCCTTTGCTCATTTCTATACCCAAAATAATTTTCAGAACCATTTGTTTTGTATTTTCGTAGATATATTATGTATGACAAAATTCTAACATCAAGCGTTTTAAGTAATCACTCTATTTACACAGTTCTAACAGCACTTACACTCTCTATTTTGTTTGTATCTGACAGTTGATCAATATTACAAGGCGCATTATGGTTCGCCACTACGGTTGGATAGGGTTCCTACTTCGCATTTTTTATATGAATACCTCACAAGAGTTTCAGCTACTCCCGTCTGGAACCAGTGAGACTATGGTATCCCCAATTGGAGTATGTTGTGAGGCTAAAGGCAGTGGGGAGGGGAAGGAAGTGGGGAAGAGGAAGGTAAGGAAGTACCTGGCTGTTCAGATCTGGTCACCAAACACGGCTAAAGCTATTTCAAACAACGTTTCAATTCTGAATGGTGGTCTTACACCAGGGCGATACTGAGAGTATCTTCCTTCCACTCTGGAACGTGCCGCAAATATACTATATATTATTTTAAATGAATAAATTATGAGATAACACATATTAATCGGATTGCGAGTCAAAAGCCTTACCGCTAGACCACGCCGTCCGTCAAAAGTTTGCCTTACCGTGTTTTAGGGTTTCAAAGTGTACAAAGACGAATTTTCGTAATCTATTTAACAATTTTAGTTTAAAATTATTTTTTTTTTTTTTAAGAAAGACAAACATTCCCGGGTTACGAATAACCCAACAATGTTTGAAAATCTCTTACTACCACAACAGAAAGCCGAAAATGTTGCTTGTGTTGTGATGGAGGACTTAAATATTATATTTAATTAAATTAAGACAATATAAGCGAATCTCAATCGAAAATCTGGAAACAGAAAAAGATATTGGCACTTTCGGGACACAGAGGTGCCAATATCTTTTTCTGATTTTTGAGCTGGGTTAGCTGAAAGAATTTCAGTCCTGCCAGAGGCTTTTCCTTGAAGATGCGCGGGTAGGACCGGGAGGCAACTTAAGTTTCTCAAGTTATCTCATGATCTTATATCGTTCATCATCTGTGACATCTGAGCGGCTGGGCGAAGATTCTAACCAATAGTATCCCTCGTCCTTAATTAGTAAGGGACGAAGCGATGCGGGAGTGGGAAGGTATTCGAGATTAAATAACTCTCTATATACACTTGAAATAATATGATGTTTTTTGTTTATTTTATATTTATTTATTTAACGCCCAGAGGGCTTTTACATCTTTGGTGGTACAATTAATTCATGACAGATAATTTTGAAAGAAATATTAAAAATAAAATTATTTAAAAAATTCACACAAGTCCTAAAAATACAGAAATACAGATGTGTTTAGGAAAAGTGGATTATATTTTTTACAAGATCCACAAAACTCGCCAAGTTGATATTAAATATATCAACATCATCCAAGTACTGATTTCCCTTAGTGCGAAATCATTGTATCCGAGAGTGTGCAGTGTAGTTTTGCCTGCGAATGCTGCAGTAGAATAGTGTATATTGTCGTGTTGCTGTGGGTATTCGTAAGTTTATGATTTTCAATAGTTCGCGACAGTTTAGTATTTTTAATAAAAAGGTTAAGTCGTTTATTTTACGTCTGTCTTCTAATGTGTGTATTTTTATAATATTTTAAGTCTTCTAGTGGGATATTTATTTTAAAATTTATAAAACGCAGAATTTTTTTTTGTATTCGCTCAATGTTAGTAATGTGAATTTTGGATGATGGAGACCAAACTATCGAGTTATATTCAATTATTTTCATGTAATTGTCCATAATTTTATAAGTCCTATTTATTAGCAAGCTCGGATCATTGTTGGCGTCACGATGGCCATCAATCAAGTAGTTTGGAGAATGATAACCTAAACTCTGACAGGCTGTGTGTCCAAACACTCCACTCATTATTATCAGTCGGCTCGCAGGGTCCATATTCCATACCGCCTTATGTCTATTATCTCTGCATAATGCCAGATGTTAACATTATGAGGAACCGTGTTTTTCCGATAAACATTGATTAGGCCAATATAGCCCTCGAGTACCCACCTAGAGTATTGCACGCTATTAATGCAGTGTACTTTTGACGAAACGAACTGATTTTTGAAATCCAAATCAATAAGGTAATCAATATATTATATTATAAAATAAAGTCCAAAAAACGTGCGCCCCGCAATAACTCAGAAACGAGTCCCGGTACGTTCAAGAGAGTTACATGGTGTGGTAGATCTCTATCCCCCCTCCAGGGTGACGGTTCCCGTTTTTACCTAAAGGGCATGCTTTTGAAGATATAAGGGCTGGAAGTTTTGCTCTCTCGAAATTTCTAGAATAGTCTTCCGGAAATGTTCGATAGAGCTCTAGAAAGTTCTGGAAGGAGTGGCGGAGTATATCGTGGAATGTTCGGGAATAGGGAATCGGGAGCATCATTGTGGAACATTTCAGAACACTCTCGAATGTTGTCCTGAGCGAAGCCGGGTAAACCAGCTAGTAAGGCATGAAAATATTGTATTACCCTATTGAAAAATGCAAGGAATCTGTGTAAAGTAAAATTATTTGAAGGAAAATGTATTGATATTGACTGGCAATGCTATTTTTATCGTTCCATACACACTCAGAATCAACGTAGTTCAACACCTCTTCGAAAAACTATAAAAGAATATTAAAAAATAGCCCATAACCTAACCCAACGTAATTTAATACATTTTTTAATATTTTTTTTTCATCGCTTTTAATGACTTTTAAAAGTCGGTATTGAGTCTAGTTAATTCTGAGTTGTCCGGTCACCATTTTTAATGCGGATTGTGATTGTGAAATATCATCACCATACTATTATAAGTTAACCATAGGATAACATATTTTCGATTTACGATTTATTCATTCATAAAGTCCAAGTTTACTATTCGATACTCGAACATTGAATACTGGCTGTATATCGTATACCTAAGTTAGGTAAGTTTTCTGTATATTGAGCATTTATTTGCTTATTTATCATTTGTATAAGCTATCAAGGGGATGGTGAAATACCCCCCAAGGGTGGTGTACAAAGCTTAAAAATATCTAATCTATCTTCTTCTAAATTATAAAAAGATGATTGTCTTTTAGTGTCGGGCGGATGAGCGGGCGGGCGCGGGCGGCTTGTAAAACTCTACAGTTTTCTTCCGAGGTTGATCAAACTTGACCTTCAAAACAAGAGTAAGATCTGACTACATGAAATTTCGAAAAAAACTCTGCGTGAAGCCCGGGTAATCCTATTTTTACTTTACATCAATTGCCTGTGTCAGTTAGATATTAGCGGAGATATTATTTGCTTTGCGGATGACACTGTTCTCGTTTTTACTTCTGACTCCTGGACAAATGTTTATAAAAAGGCTGCCCATGGAATCAACCGGATTAAAAATTGGCTAGACAATAACCTGCTAACACTAAATATAGACAAAACAAAGTACATGACATTTAGTATAGATCCCAGACGTCAACCGAGACCTAATGAAAACTTAACCATACACGACTGCTTATCTAAAGAAAACTGCCTATGCAACCCGCTAACACGGACTGAGATAATAAAATACTTAGGAATTTACGTTGACAACTATTTTAGGTGGACAGAACAAATACATAAAACAGCGGGTAAAGTCAGAAAACTTATATATTTTTTTAAGAACATACGAAACATAATGCCAATGAAGACCTTAAAAACTATATACTACGCTTTAGGCCAATCAATTATCACCCACGGTATGATCGGTTGGGGTGGTGCTGCGAAAACTAATATGGACCCTCTCAACAAAGCGCAAAAGGCCTTAATTAAAGTTATTACTAAAAAACCTTTTAGATTCTCTACAATACAGTTATTTAAAGACTTTGCTGTATTGAACATACAGCAACTGTACATCAAAATTATAGCTACACATTACCAACAAGACAACTTAAACCATCATACTGCACAACACAATTACGACACAAGACATAGACATCAACACATGACTCCGAAGACAAATACTACATATGGACAAAGACATTATCATAATCTGGCTCCAAAAATTTTTAATTTAATTAAAAAAGATGTTAAAGATATCCACATGACAAAAAATGCAAAACACAAAATCCATATGTGGATAATCGACAAAGGCATTATATACTGCGGTCAGATAACCTGAACAATACAAGAACACACTCAACGCCTGTATTTTCCTCTTTTCCTCTCAATTATTTTTATGACTCTAATTTGTTTCTATCATATTTTTTTCTATTTTACTCTTTTATTTTTCTTTTATTGTATTTATCTTTCTAAACTTAAATATTTATTTTTTTAATCTTATTTTTCTTCCAAGATTAAGATATCTAAATTAGTTTAAATTCCTGCCACCTCGGAACAGGCTCAGCCTAGTGAGGTGGTTTATACCAAAAAAAAAATTAAAAAAAATGTACATTGTATTTTGTATATATGTATTCCAATATCTTGGTCAATAAATAATTAAAAAAAAAAAAAAATATATATATATATATAAATGAATTCCTGTTTCCCTTGGTCACCCCATAACTTCAGAACGACTTTACCTATTTAATTCATCTTTTTTTTAAGTTTTCTAATACTTTGTAGAAGGTTCGTACGGAAAGAAAAATTAAGAAAACTGGATAATTTCAGAAAGCTTAACGGCAATTTTAACTTCGCACGTTTGAGAGTTCGCGCGTTTGATGAATGTGAATTTAACAGGCAGCTGTTTGTTTTGTAACAAAAGAATAGGCCACTTACATCACATTTAAAAAAAAAAATTCCAGTTTAGGCAAATATTCTAAGACATTCTGTATTTTTTTTTAATCGTATTTTTGAAACCTAGGCGATTTTTTGAAAATTTCAATCCGAAAAATCAGACCATTTTTTATAAACCGGAAAGACGGGACATAATTTTATGGGTGCGAAAAAACGATAATTACATAGCCGAAAAACATTTTTTAAAAAAAGTTTTCCACACGAATATCAATAAATTGTACGGGGTTCTCTTCGTAACATCTGTGAAAACACCGCCATCTTTATTAAAAAATCAAACCAAAGGATAAGTTTGCATAGAAAAACAATAAATCTAGTGAACGTTAAACGCAAATTTAAAAATTCGGCGGAAGTCAAAGTGTTGCCATATAAAAAAAATTTATCAGTGTGGAATTTTACAAAATTAAGGGAACATAATCGAAGGCGGGACGTTTTCATATAGTGACATCACGAGCTTAAATAATGGATTTATTTATTTAAAAATTAAAAAAAACTATACATTTCTAAAAATTTTTACTAACATTATTGTAATCTTAGTAAAAAAATCTATCCAGACGATTTTTTCCAAGTCGTTATGAAATCCATGCAAGTGGCCTATTGTATATTGATTTTTTAAATTATAAATATTTTGAATAGGTACCTATTAGGTACCAAATTTGATTGATTGTTCTTATAATATACAAAAATAAATATTTGTAATATATGAAAAATGAAAATTTGAATAAAAAATTGTAATAGGTGACACGCGAGCTGTTTGAAAACTGAATGTACTGGGACTGAATATATGGAACGCGGGAGGAGAGTTGGCAGGACGGGGGAGCGGGACAGGGGTGAGGGTAGGCGGGGAACGCGGAAGGGGAACGGGATGCGGGAGGGGAAGGGGGGTTGTACGGGAAAGGACATGAAGGGAGAAACCATTTATTTCTTTGAATATGGCATTGTAACGCATGCCGGGAGTTAGCTAGTAGAATTATAAATCTCTAATACACGAAGAGTTTCGGGCAGGTAGGTGGGTACCTACTATACCAACTAGGGTAGATAGGGTACGTGTCGCAATAATAATTGGAAACGTTAACTCACTGCAACCTGCAGACATAGCACGCGCCTGTTACGATACGACAATAATCTCGGCCAAATCACATCCAATATGTTGCATTGTCCCGGGCTGCCATGTCTCGCACTCTCCGATAAGCCAATAAGCGCTAATGATTATGCAAACATATATTTTATGTGACTGACTCCATTTTCTAGCGGCACAAAGTGTTTGGCAAATACGGGTCAAGTGGAGTGATAATGGAGTGTCAACATTTCCCAGTGTAAATAAAATAGCAGAGAAGGGATTAAAAATAAATGGGTTATCAGCGAATACCGAGTACCTCCGTAAGTACGCCGAGTTTACCGAGCTTTAGTTTAGTGTGAGCATCGTCAAGTATAATATTATCTATTTTAGATGAAAGGCTTATTGATTGAAATTGTTAGGGTATAAAAATTATGTTGTAAACAATGACATTACACAAAATTAACATTGTTTCCAGTTATTTTTTTTTTATTCAAACGATGCACATGTACGACAAAGCAACGTTCAATGTTTATGACTATCCACGCGACGGCACAAAAAAAAACCTAAAACGTACGTTCTTCATCCTAATAATGCTGCAGCTCTTTCTTACACATTAAATAATGGTGAGACAAAAGATGAGACACAATATACTTGTCTCTGTTTCCTCCAAACTATTTTTTTTTTCTTTGGAGGAAGCAGATATATCTTATTATGGCTCAGCTACGGCGACGGGAATTGCGCTTATTTTTTTTGTACGTGTGAGGGAGATGTATAATAATGGATTGTATTTTTCCTTTTGGGTGGTGCAGACATGCGTTCACCGTTTCTTTCATTTTCGACTGTTGTTATTTAGTGTGTAAGAAAGAGCTGCAGCATTATATGTTTTAGAACAAAAGCAAAACCATCAGCTCATTGACGTTTGATGTTTTTGAATTTTCGGAATTCACTCACTATTCAATATTATTATTCTTCTTCGATGGCGCTACAGCCCATATCGAGCTTTGGCCTCCTGCAACAGTCGCCTCCAACTCCTGTCCTCAGCGGCTGACTTCCAATTTCGTACCTGGAGAAGCTGTGCTGCATCCCCTCTTACCTCGTCTTCCCACCTCAGTCTGGGTCTTCCCACTTTTCTCTTTCCACCTGGGTGTCCAGTCAAAATTCTTTTTGTGACGCGTGTATCCGGCATTCTCTGTAAATGCCCAGCCCATCTCAGTCTGAGGAGTCTCATATGTGCTGAGATGCTAGGGGCCTTATAAATATCATACAATTCTGCATCGTGCCGGATGCGCCACTGTTCACCCTCTTTCACAGGTCCACATATTCTTCTCAGCACTTTTCTTTCAAAAGTATCCAGCATTTCAGCCATCTTTACCGTCAGTGTCAGCGCCTCACATCCATATGCCAATACTGTTCTGACAATGGTATTATATATGGTACATGATACAAAATGTATGATAAAAAGATTTTGTTTCATAATTTTATTTTTCGTGAATTTTTCCGATGTTTTAATAACTTTTCTGCTATTCGGGGCGGAAACAAATCCAATAAATCAAATATCATAAAAATCGGTCCAGCCGTTCTTGAGTTATAAATGGTATAACTAACCCGACTTTGTTTTATATATTATAAAATATTTTTGCTCCGCGCAGGAATCGAACCAGCAACCTCGTGAAACGACTTTTGCTATCCTTAGCACAAAAACAAACGATCCCCTTGCCGTACTTTCCCGTGATAATTTTTTAAATAACACTACTAAATATGAAAATTCATCTAAAAATACCAGAGTAACTTTCCACCCATATAAAGAAAGGCTACATAATATTTAGGTAGAAACAATCCGGTGGGATGGGGCGGGTGTCTGTTGGGGAGGAGGGGAAGTTGCATTAAGCCTAAAAGCTTTTGGGGTACCCGGTACCTATGATCCAGGTCTAGAGGGAAACGATATTAAAGGGTAGGTACTTTTTACATTCCGTGTTGTTGTTATCGTCGCCAGTTTTTTCTACAACACCACTTCTTCTTTCTCTTTTTCGTTGTTCGCCTCAGAACCGAGCGTCCCTTATTGTATTAGATCTCACTGGAAATAATTTTTTATGCAAACACTTTTGCATCGTAATTTTATACGTAACTTTATTTTTCTTTGTCGGATTTTTTAGGCTTTGCGGTATTTTGAGTTTTATTTTTAATCTTCCTTACAACAGATTTATTGAGCCATTTTTCCGCAGTGGTTTTTAAAATCTTTAAAATCACAATACACAGACAAACAGTCTCCATAAGCATATTCATATTCTTAACAAAATCCTGTAATCTCATTTAGACGTTTGTGTTTTTGATTTTGTTTGCGAAGTTTAGAAATGTTTCGTGTTGGAATATTTTTGATCCTCGAAAATTTATTTCCGGAAATTTCGAGATTGAGAAAAAAATTTCATGCAATATTGGTAGGAAAATAGGTCAGGAAAGTTCTATTAAGGTTTTTGAAACTGAGAAATTCCAAGTTTTGTTAATTTATTTTTGACTTTTTCATCGGGAGATGCTGTTTGAAACTTCAACGGTTTTCTTTTCAAAATAACAGATGGCACCACTTCCTTTTACAACAACCCATACTCTACAGTTGTTAAGATAATAATATTTTTATGCCCAGCTGCATGAATGGGGTGTGCATTTCAATTTATACATGCAAGCACTGCATACTATACTAGTTTTGTGCGAATAATGTATGTAGTCCTCATGAAAAATTTGAGTATTCCATTTTGACAATTCGTAACGCTCACGAGAATTTTGGCAGAGTAACAAGTTACTAATTATCACGCCTACCATTTTGAGAGGATTGACCGGACACGGAACATACAAACTAATTTACAGGCAGACGAAACGCGAAAAGCTCGAGTTAAAGCAGGACTTCGCTAAGTCAATTAAATTTAGGTACAAAGGAGATTTACGAGTACTTTAGCTGCCTAACTTTTGCAAAGCCAGACAGTGTTTTAAATTATCTGCCAAAATTTAAATGCTTCATTTATAATCAGCTGGTTCCCGGCATGCGTTGCAATGCCATATTCAAAGAAATACATTGTTTCACCCTATTTAACGTGCCTCGTCGTTTCCCTCCCGCATACCCTTCCTAGATAGCTTTATAAATTATAGCCTATGTGTTATTCTAACTTATGAGCAATATTATTGTAAAGTTTCATTAAAATCCATGAGTAGTTTTTGCGTGAAAGAGTGACAAACACACGTACATCTATACAAACTTTCGCGTTTATAAAATTAGTAAGATTAGCTGATGTCCCCGGCGTTGTCCGTTCTCCGAAATCATATGTAGGTATATAGTAAATTTCCTCTTTTGAACGAACAAAATTTCATCAATAAGTATCAAATTCTGCTACAAAGGGTAGGAAAAGGGGATGCGGGTGGTTTTTTTAAATCGCGTGCAGATGGTCAAGTGTGCGAAATTTCATCAATCTTGGAACACAACTGAAGATTTGTATAAAAATCAAATCGTTTCCGTCCACCCTCCACAAACGCTCTTCTTTATAAAAATTGATTGATATTTATATCGTTAAAATTGCAAATCGCCAGTATGTTGTGGTATATTATAAAAAAAACTTTGTAGTTTCGAAACAAACCTTCCGTAATCAATGTCCCTCCAAATCAAAAACTGTTATATGAAGTATGAAATACTTAACAATTAAAACCTCTTAATTTCCAATGGTCATGCCAGTCGGGAGGGCTGTCTTGTTGTTAAATAGAATCACTTCGAATATCGATATTTTTAACATCAATGAAGCTTAATTTAGACGGCAAGCTTTGTTGCTGTTAGTATAAATCTGCTTATCTTATCTTACCTACTATCTTCAATTTGTAAGGCGGGTATGGGTACCGCCGCCCCGTTAATCATTTATTGGATAACCAACACCTCTGCCATAGGTCACCCCAAGTGATTCGCTACATTTGGTGACTTAGCAGGGGTGCTCGGGTTCATGGGGTGAGGTTTGCGTGAGTCTTGGCGGCGGATGCGTCTGCCCATCAGCTGCATGGTAGGTCGGATCGGGAGAGAGTGGTTGAAGGAGCCCTTTTGACTTCTCCAGCCGTACTCTTGCGGAACATCGCCTTGCACCGCAATGGGACGGATGGATTCATACGTCCGTCACTCCTGGACACACTGACCCCCAGATTCTTACCCCTACTACCATTTTCCTTCCCAAAACTTCCTCTTCTTCCTTTCCTAAAAATTTCTTCCTCACGGCATCCCCAAAGATGACATAGGCCCTGAGGGGAATTATTTTCTTCAGGGCCTCCTGTGTAGGTAGAGCTAATGTAAAAAAAAGAAATCTTTCATCATCATTGTTTTATGTGAAAAAATAAAAAAAATTGTTGTGTGAAATATGAATACCTTAACAATATAACCTCTTATTATAGGTGCAGGATTTTATAATAGGGAGCAGTAAAGACATTTTGAATTTAGATTATATATATATTTTTTTTTCTAGAGCTCTGTGAACTCGGGGGTACCCTGCGCCCTGGCCACGACCCTGCAGCGCGCCACCAGCTCCGCACTCAGACATGCCACCTCCGCAGTGGCCGCCAGGATGAACGACCTCGTCAGGTGAGCTACACAACCCTACCTAACCAACCGAACAACCTTACCTATAACCCGATCCAATACAATTTATATAGGAACTTACGTCAAGTAGAAAATATCAGAACATAATAATACCTTTGTCTATCTATAAGAATGTATTTACTTTTTGACAAAAGTTTTAAAGTTATTACAATTTTATTCTGTTTTTCATCGTCATTGTAATGAATTTTCTTAAAACAAGTCTTAACATCTTCGATCGTTTGTCGATTTGATTTTCCGAAAAACATCTATTTCGCCTCACAATTTGGGAGGCGGGTACGGGTACCGTCGCATCGGAAACCATTTATTGGATAACCAACACCTCTGCCATGGGTCACACCAAGTTTTCGCTGCGTTTGGTGACTTAGCAGGGGTGCCCGGGTTCATGGGATGAGATTTGTCCAGGTCTTGACGGGCGATTCGTCTGTCCACCTGCTGCGTGGCGGGTCGGATCAGGAGAGAATGGTTGGGGGAGTCCCTTTGACTTAAACAGCCGTATTCTCTCAGAACATCGCACTGCACCGCAGTGGAAGGAAATGATGAGGGGTGCCCGGGTTCATGGGGTGAGATTTGTCCAGGCCTTAGCGGGCGATTCGTCTATCCACCTGCTGCGTGGCGGGTCGGATCGGGAGAGACTGGTTGAGAGAGACCTTTTGCACTCTCCAGCAGGACTTTCTCGGATCATCGTCTTGCACCACGGTTGGAGAGATGGATTCGTATCTCCGTCACTCCTGGACACACTGAACCCCGGATTCGTATCCACCCTCATACATTTTTCCTTCTGAGAACTTCCTCTTCTTCCTTTTAATAATAATAATTTATTTATTTATTTATTTATTTATTGACGCCCTATTGGGCTTTAACATATAAAATACAAATAACATTTATAACAACAGTACATAACAAACTTAAAAAAATATTACAAAATATACAAATAAAGCATAAACTCAATAAAAAAAAAAGTAGGAGTACATACATCTAAAGCTAATTCCACATGGATGACTTTAGAACTCGTAGGTACAACAATTCATATACCTACGAACAACAAAAACATGAAAAAAATCAAAACACATTTATTTTTACTTAATTACTCATATTGGAAAAAGAACAATAAAATAAAACCATAAACAAAAGAAAATCGAAATAAAATAAAATTTACTCATTCATTATTTACATCTAAAAAGTGGTGGACTAATTTGGCTTTAAATGAATCAAAGTTTAAATTAAATATGTCAGCGACATCAGTCAGTTCATTACCCAACCTATGTATTCTTTCTACCGCAGAATTCGTAGCGAAGTTATTGTTGCAAAATAAAATATTCCGTCTAGTATATTTTGGAGGTATGTGTAAGGATAACAAGTTGATAGCGTCAGGGCAGTCCAACCTTGAATGAATAATTTTATACAATAAAAGGAGATCAAATATTTTTCGCCTTTCCGATATTTTCGATAAGTTAAGTTTACTGCGTAAACTGACATAATTGATTTCAATAATAGGAATACCAATTTTGAAATTAATAAAACGTAAAAATTTATTTTGAATTTTTTCAATTTGTAAACAATGAGAGTTGAAATGAGGACACCAAATACTTGAATTGTATTCAACCTGACTTCTAACCAAAGACGTGTATAACAATTTTATGGTTTTTATGTTATTAAAGTCTTTAGCAATTCTGAGAATAAATCCAAGCATTTGTAATCCCTTACTGGTTATACTAATAATGTGATTCAAGAAGCGTAATTTAGAGTCAAAGATAACGCCAAGGTCGTTAAATTCATAGACTCTTTTTAGAGTGGCATTGTTAATTGTGTAGTCGAATAATAAAGGAGTTTTAGATCTATGGAAACTTATCGTTTGGCATTTGTTGATATTAAGATATAATTTGTTTACGATGCACCATTCATAAAGTTTATTTAAGTTCCTTTGTAGAGTTAAACAATCAGAAGAATTTTCGATAGATTTAAACAGCTTTAGATCGTCAGCGAATAGAAGAAAGTGAATATTATCGAAAATTAATGAAATGTCGTTAATAAATAGTAGGAAAAGAAATGGTCCTAGGTGGGAACCTTGGGGGACTCCACTTAAGGCAAAAAAAGTGTATGAAGTTGTGGAGTTAATTTTTACAGATAGTTTTCTATATGATAAGTAGCTTCTAATCCATTCGAGAAAGTTGCCGCTTATTCCCAAGTGTTCTAATTTTTCCATTAAAATGCGATGAGAAACAGAATCAAAGGCTTTGCTAAAATCAGTATAAATAGTATCAACTTGATAACCCTTGGACAGTGCATTAGAAATAAAATTTTCGTAAAGCAATAAGTTAGATGACGTAGATCTGCCTGGCATAAAACCATGTTGAAATATTGATATAAGTGGTTTAATTTGATGCATGATTTTACTTAATATAATCTTTTCAAAAAGTTTAGGTAGTGATGACATAATACATATGGGTCTATAATTTTCAATTTGACTTTTATCTCCTTTTTTAAAAATAGGTGTTATAAAGCTATTTTTCCAAATTTCAGGAAAACATCCTGTAGATAAAGATAAATTGAAAATTATAGTAATAGGAAGAGCTAGAACATGAACACAGTTTTTAAGTAATATTGAGGGAATCATATCTGGCCCCGAATTCGACCTGATATCCAGCTGTTTGATAAAAGTCACAACATCGTTTACTTCCACATGGATGTTATGCAAGTTGAGTGAGCTTTCGATAAATTGGGATTTATCAGATAAAATGTTGTCATTGTCTTCAACGTATACACTCTTAAAGAAATCTGCAAATAAATTTACAATGTCGTTTTTGTCATGACCCACCTTTTTCCCGTAAAACATTGTACCAGGAAAGTTAGAGTTATTTTTCCGAAAGGAGTTAGCATAATTCCAAAATTTATTAATATTTGTTAAAATAGAATTTTCAACATTGTTGGTGTATTTCTTAAAACATACTTTCGATTTCCTGGTGCAATTCTTACGCAAAACAGAGAATGCGATATAATTATCTAGCGTTCTATTTATTTTATAACGTTTGTGGGCAATTTTTTTATCGTATGTTAGATTAATTAGTTCAGAATCGAACCATTTAGGGAATTTAGAAGTGTAATATTTTTGTAGGGGAACAAAGTTATCGATTGCTTCATAAATTACATTGTAAAAATATTCTAAGGCCTCATTTAAATTTGTGCTTTTACAAGTGAGATCATGAGCCCAATTATTAGATGATAAAAATTCTATAATCTTTGGGTAATCCGCTTTTTCAAAATTACGTTTGACAATCGCGGGGTCAATTACCTTAACATAAGTATTGATGTAAATGATTATTAGGGGTGGGTGGTATTTATCGATTGGAAGAATCATTTCATCAGAGGCATAAACATTAACACTAGAAGAATTTGTAAAAACAAGATCGAGAAGACGAGAATTGATGTTGTACACATGGTTTTTCTGATGCAAATTTAAAAAGTTGGACATTTCTATAATTTCATGGGAGCCATGATTGATGTTGTCCGGGCTCGAGGACGCAATATTCTCAATGTCCCATATAATATTTGGAAGGTTGTAGTCACCCATCAGAATAAATGTAGCATCAGGAAATTTTCTTCGCATAGTTTCAACTTCTAGGTGATGATCTTTATAAGTTTGCAGGCCGGAGGACGGTGGAATATATGTGCAACCGATTATCAGTTTTTCTTTTTTTAAGGAAACCATTACAAACACTTGTTCAAGATGTTTGTGAAGGCATTTCAGTTTCCTTGAATTCAGTTTGGTTGATACTGACAATAGTACGCCGCCACCTCTTGTTTTATTGCCGGAATTTTGATATCTGTCGTTTCTGTAAATGAAATGATCAAAAAAACCCAGTTCTTGATCGTTTATATCAGCATTCAGCCATGTTTCAGTAAGGGCATAAATTTCGTAATTCATCGTTGGTATAGTAGATCTTAGGTCTTGAAGTTTCGTTCTCAGTCCTCTTACATTTTGATAGTATATTTTGAGTTTGTTGGTCAGTTTTTTGGATTTAATCTTACAATTGTTGGGTGATTATTGATATACTTGATTGTAATATCTTGCTCACCTGACGATTGCCTATTTTTTAGTTCGATTCTTAAATTATTTAAATAGTTCCTTTGAGCAACTGATTGGTCAGGGTACATGCGGATGTTATTCTTCAGCGAGTGTTTTTTGCTGAGTAGGATTTTCGGCCATTTAGACTCAGGGAACTCGACTTTTACACCCCTCGGTTTGTTATTATCCCTTTTACCGATTCTGTAAACTTTCAGGTCAAGAGAATTGGTAGAGTTGTCCAGGTCGAAGATGATTTTTTTTATGCTGGTTGTATCGTCTTTCATAATTTCAGTCTGAGTTACTGCTTCGCTTTCGGGAATGTTACAGATTATAATATTTTTTTCCCTTAAATTTTGGTCATTCATTTCAGCAATAATCTCACAGACATTATTTGGTTGCAAATTTGTAGTGGAAACAGCAGGAGGAATATTTTTGTACACTGATAATTCACCTTCTAGAGTAGCCATTCTTGCTGCCATTTGGCCTATGGACCCTAGGATATTATTAGTTTTGGGCATTATTTTTGCAATATGCTCCTTTGTGAATTTGTTATTGGGATCCATTACGATATTAGTTAGTGCATTAATTGCGTCTTGTGCTAGAGATATGTATGTCTGCGCATCCATAGTTACTTCAAATTTAGTTATGTAAATAAAAATTAAATAGAAGGTTGAACTCCCCTGATTACTGGTTAGCTGTCTGGAATAACGTTCGCTTCCAAGTAGTAGTGAGTAAGTAACAGTACTTCAGTCACTAGGCGTGCGGAAATGCAGGTTACCTGCCTTTGGTGTAACAATAATATTTAATACTGGATTAGTGTAAAGTTATTATTAATTGTTATTAAAACTACGGGCTTCTGACTTTTATTGTTGATGACACAAAGAAATGAGCAGATTCACAACTTTCGCACTGTAACACAATGGCACAGGAATAGTTTGTTTTTAAGCTTTATTTTGAATATTTTGTGGACAGAAATAATTCGTGACTGGTTTAGTTTACAGTTGTTGTTGTATTAATAACGTAATATTTGAATAGCGCAGTTTTGTGTCATTTCACTACAAGTGCGCTTTTCCTAGAAGGAGGGCCACACAGCATCCCCAAAGATGACATAGGTCCGGAGGGGAATTATTTTCTTCAAGGCCAGTTTTTAGGAACTGAAAAGTGTTGTTTTACAACAAATTCTGGTGTGGTTCCTCACTTCTGTGTTTTGGGGTGTCGATTACAAATCCATGTTTTGCCAATCATCATCGTTAAAAAAAATTTTTTGTCCCTTTTTTTAAAACTCAAAAACTATTAACTTTGGGAGAATTTATGGTCGTCACCAAAATAATTTGCGTAAATTTTCCTATAATTTCGGTGTGTACAAGTTTTTCGCCACGCGTACCATGTAGGCGCAATGGATGTTTGACTTGATACCTGTGTAGTCCAGTTAGTATAGCACAAAATTTAGGACGTATTTTGTTAATTCCTCACAAAAAGGTCGGGTGGTTGGGAATTTTTCATATATTGTTTGGGTTGTCACAGCGATGTTAAAACGCGTTTATAATAATTCTTTACATCCCCATGTATATAATTTCGTCACGAAGTAACACTTTGAGGCTGCAGAGAGGTGGCATTTAAAAACTTGTGTTCTACCGATACTCTTGCTGGGAGTAAAATCGGCCACTCCAAATCAAAGCGATCGAACAAGTGGCGCATACATTTGAAGTGTGAGTGGCGCCTTATGGCTTGCCAATATCCGCTACCGAATGCACTTCTGTGTTATGTACCCAGCGGTTTAATGACGTACTGTGGAAGCCATGTGCAGCAATATGTGATTGTGGAGTTCTATAAATCAAAGCTGAAGTCCCCGACGTTGCCGTTGAATTTCTCGAAATCAAATGTAGACAGTGATTCTCATCTTATTTTGAACGTGGTGTGTGCAAAATTTCTTCAAAATGTATCAAAATACTGCTTTAACACCCTTGGGAAGGGTGGTTTTTAGCAATCTCATGTACAGACCGTTTTGAAGGTCAGGTTTACAAAATTTCGTTTAACTCGGAAGAAAACTCTACATTATTAAAAACAAAGCCACACCGAGACACTTCTTAATATATGTAGATAAGTAGATAATATATTGCTAAAATCCCTGGCGTTTTCTTAGGTAAATTTCTATGGGTATTTCAATGAAAGCCAACGTAAAATGACAATTTGTAGAGCTACCAACAGATAGCACTGACTGCTTTGTGATTTGTACGGAAAGGCACGGCCTTTTTCGATTCGGCTAAAACAAACGAGTCTTCCATTGAAACCATGAACGTTGCGCAAACATGAACATTTTTGTGTAGAATACAGTATACTAATACTTCTCCGTCGTACAATATCGCCATCATCCGAGAGATCTTTAAAAATGATGGGCCCCGAGTATTTAACATTATTAGATGCGTTTATGTTTCCCTCATTATGTATGGGAGCATTTTCTCGGGATTTTTTCCATCGCGGAATTATTATTTGGAACATTAGCAAGTGAAATATTTACTGAGTTCATTTCGTGAATGAATGAACGATTGTTTATATATCATCCGTATGAAAACAGTTTTTCTTACCATATAAAAAATACAGTTTCCCATTTTATGACCTCACTCTATAAAAATCATATTAAATGTTTCGTAAGCCGCCGCACTTTTATTAGGCACAGATTTTGAAAAGTACACTACTTTTAAACTTAGTTACCATAAAAAATGTCGGTTTCAGTCGGAACCGGTGGAAAAATATGCATTTAAATTTATATTTCATAAAAAAAAAATTGTACGTAATTTCTCGTTACGGCTGACATTTCTTATTACATTATTTTGCATTCTGACCGATTTCCAGGGTACCAATCGATAAATATTAAAAAAGATTGCCATATCGCAAAAAATCACACATATATTCGAGGAAGGTACTAAAGGTTGCACCATACAAATTTTCATGTTCTGAATAAATACATAATTGGAGTATATTCTTTTGAATCACAAACCTAGCGTAGCCGCTAAAAAACTACTTGAAAACTGGGATGTTTTTCTTGCCTTGACGCGAGTAGGCGTTATAAAGGGGCACTTTCTTTTGTATCACAAACCATGTTACACAAACCTAGCGTAGCCGCTAAACTACTAGAAAACTGGGATGTTCTTCTTGAGGTAATAATTTTTCGGGTATGGCAACCTTTATTAATATTTAAAAATTGATACCCCTTCAAAATGGAAAGAATACATCATGAAATGTCATTCGTAAAGGAAAAATTACGTACAAAAAAGTTTTTATGAAATATAAATTTAAATGCATATTTTTCCGCCTTTTTCGACTGAAACCGATGGTTCTTGTGGTAATTAAGTTTATGGGTAGTTTATTTCTTTAAATGTATGCCTATTAAAAGTGAAGAGGCTTGCGGCGGTTAGGTAAATATTTACCAAAAACATTTTCATGATGAATGACTTTATTGACTTTACTTTAGCTTTTCATAGTAAATTACCTTTCCGAAGACATATTTTATATCTAGCTATCTAATTCAACGTACGCCGAGGTGGTGTTTCGTGGTGAAAGACAGGCCGCTAAGGGTGCCCCACAGTATTCAGGCCGCATGCTTCTCCTCCTGATGATGGTTCCGTAGGTTTCCCGTAGATAGTAGTCGGCTGGTGTTGTTCCACACGATGGGTCAATCAATCTGTCTGCGGTCTCACGAAAATACACGTGTGCCCTGACCTTGTGTAAGATTTAATAGCGAACAGCATTGTGTTCCGTCGATAGATGAGACTTTAGCTGAATATGCGTGCTCGTTTTATTAAAGGAAATTGTGATTTTCCGCCAATTCAAAACCCGACAGTTGCGGTACACGCGGATAACACTTTACGTTACGTATGTGAATGATTTTACATTTTTATTATCAAAACGGAAAAAATCACGATGACTTTCGGAAGGCGGTCTACCTCCTAGGCTGCTCTCCAATAAGTGAAGTCTTGCTTTACCAAAACCCTAATATGTATTCTTTCGAAAAAATAAATGAGTCGTTTAGCTTCCACGTTTAAAATAAAGTTAACTGACGTTTCACCTAGATTATTTTTAAAACGAGGGGTACGTGACTGGGTCCGTTGTAATGAAATAAACATAGGATTATTTATTTCATAACAAAGTGATGAAAAAAAATGGTTAAATAGGTTACGTTAGGTAATGGCAATTTTTTTTATTTCATAACTTTTAATGGCTTTTCAAAGTGGTGTTCAGTTGAGTTGATTCTGATTTGGCATTGAACCGTGTTGTATATAACGGTGACCGGCCAAATTGGTTAAATAGGTTTAAAATAGTTAGGTTAGGGTTACCGGTAATTTTTTTTTTTATAGATTTTAATAATCTTTATGAAGTTGTTCTGAGTTGGCATGGAACCGTGTATATAACAACGTAAAAGTACTTACAAAAAACGACACTGAAAGTAAATTCGTTAGAAATCCATACCAACTTATTATTAAAGGTGTTTTTGAAGTCGATTTTAGGTTTGAAATTGGTAAATAATGCTCTAAAATTTATAATAATTATGAGGGGTCACCAACTAAAGTATGTAAACTAGCAGTTAAAAACCCGCTCCGCAGGTTTTTGCTGCAAGGCCCAGCGGGCGTCTTTTAGTTCGGCTTCGCCCAGTTGAAGTGTTTTTTATACTCATGTCCATTTTATAAATCCGATAGGAACTGGTTCTAAAAATAGCCAGTTCCTCGGATCCACTGACAGCTTGTCACCGGGACAAAGTAACCGCGACAGGCAATGACGTCATATATAATATATAGACGCGTGTTAAAAATCGCAACGTGGGTTCACAACTACCAGTTACAATAATAAAATACGAATCTAATAGTACTTACGGCTGCCAGCCGACGCTCCTCGCGCTGGCTATTAACGTAAGTAGCGCCATCTTTAGGCACTACTTTAATTCGGTTATATTACAAAAGTTGATTTGCAACAAACTAGACGTACGAAAACATTTCTTGCGTAAGGCGCGGCGTTAGAGTTGTATTCGTAGTCGGATTATTAAATTTCAACCGTACAGACGATGGGCTATTAATACTGTCAGATGCTTATTTTTTTATAACCGCGAATAGCTTATCTTTTTTTCGCAATGAAACAAATTAAATTGTCATCAACATAACAAAGCGATCAATACATCACAATACGGCACTCATTCGCTGTCACACTATCCAAAAATAATAAATTCCTAGAACACCCCAAAGCTTCTGATAAAAATTAAATTATGCATTAAGTACCTACGTACGTTGAAAAAATATAAGAAATTAGTTGACATTATAATTTCGGGGAGGTAAGGCAAACAGTATCCGTGATCGGGGATTAGAGTGTGTTTGTATTTAATTAAGCCCCGCGGGGAATGGAAACCCGGCTGTCTGGGGCTAGTCGCCAGTTTCGGCGTTTGATCCACCGCCCTACCTCACCCCCACTTTTCCACCCATCGCCGCCCATCTGTCGCGTAGTTCTTCGCGCACTCGAGGGCACCGGTCGCGGTACTTGCCCAATATAATGATTTGCCAGTACCTACTGACCTGCCAATCATTTGTAGGATTTTTGTATGTAGATACACTGAAATGTCTTTTCTGGAATTTGCGGTGTAATAAATAAAAAAAATTGCGGTTTATAATAGTCATAATAATAAAAATTTATTCATCAATAGATTTTTACAATTTTTTACGTTTTGTTTATTTATCATTGATTATATTGACTTAAAGGTCACTGCTCAGTGCTCAGCTATACATTCAGGATTTCTCCTGGAATGTAGCTGGTTTTCAGCAGTGCCTATTATATAATACAGAAAATAAATAATTAAATTAGATCAAAATAAATACAATTAATTTAAATAAGATGAAAAATATTAAATCAAATCTCTAATTCTATCCTGATTATATAAAAAAATAATAATTAAATCGTGTAAATCATAAATCAAATCAATGTAAATAATGTTAATATTCAATTATTTTAAAAAATATTCAAAATAAATAATATAATCAAATCAAAAAAAAAAACACAATTAGGTATTTCCTTAATTGTAAATTATTATCAATTAAGATGTGCGGTTGATTGTGCAGTCAGCAATCATTCGCCGATTCATTGAAGCACACTACAAACTACCCTCAAATACTGCAATTTTATGTCTGAGAGAATGAGTAAATGCAAATTAATTTAATAATCTATTCATATGCATTGGCGATTTTGTCGATGTGATGTGAATTGTCGAAAGTTTTTGTCGATGCGATGTGAATTGTAGAAAGCTTTGTCGATGTGATGTGAATTGTCGAAAGTTTTTGTCGATGCGATGTGAATTGTCGAAAGCTTTGTTAATGCGATGTGAATTGTCGATTTTTTTTGTCGATGCAATGTGAATTATCGAATGCTTTGTCGGTGCAATGTGAATTGTCGACAGTTTTTGTCGATGCGATGTGAATTGTCGAATGCTTTGTCGGTGCGATGTGATTTGTCGAAAGTTTTTGTCCATGCGTTTGTGAATTATCGAATGCTTTGTCGGTGCGATGTGAATTGTCGAAAGTTTTTGTCGATGCGATGTAAATTGTTGAATGACTTTGTCGATGCGATATGAATTGTCGAACGTTTTTGGAGGTTGGAATTTTAGTAGTAAAATGGTAAAAACCAAATTCAAATGCAACAATATTTTTTTATTGCTTTCTTGCTTTATTTATATTATTTAGATTTATATCGTAGGTTCCTGAATAATATGGGACAAATAATAACGTTATTACTTCTTGTATTTTTTGTCGATTGTGTGTTGAAAAGCTACATAGCTCACGATGGACTCTCAACTGCTTAACAATGGTGCATTGACCATTAGACTTTTGTCACTTTTTATTTATTTATTTGCAAAAAGAGTATAAAAAAGAAAATTTTCATGATAAATACATTTACCATTGATTATAAGCAATTACACGAAATGTATAGGAAACTATACTTTTGTACCCAATTATTATGTTAAATTATTATCTACACGGAATTTGAGGGAAAAATAGGTAATAACATTTTTCTATCTATTCAGTAAATATCTCAACCCACTCGACAAATAATAATTACGCGGGCAGACACGTGCTATTTAATATCAATGAATACGTAATTTAATATCGCGTTTCCTCGCGAGCATTAAACCCAGCCTCAGGGTATTTAAGGCGACCAAACAACCCCTAACCAACCCAACCCAACCTGGACCCAGTTGGAGGCAGTACTTTGATTCGCATTAGATGATCAAAAGCTTAACCATTGCGCATCAGTTGCTTAATATACTGGGGGATGTACAATAAATAAAACAGACTATTATTATTAGGTAGTACCTTGCTGGTGAATAGGTGGTTTGAACCGGGAGCGTTGTAGAATAATTTGGACATGGGCAACTCCGATTATCCATTCCTCTTAGTAGGGTAAGTTCGTTTTTTTTTTAACTATCGAGGCGTAATTTAAAAGTAAGGTGTTTATTTGTTCGATTTAATCGTTTGGAGTGCTTTTTATGGAAGTGTTTTCTTTTTTAATGGTAGGAATAGAGGGTAGTGCGCTACTATTTGAATAAATTATTCATTGCGTGTTGGATATTTAGTATTATTTATGTTGTCTGAAAAATGTATGATCCGTTAATCGTTATGATATTATAATTTACGTGTTCCATTCCATCGGAGGTTTACTATCATCAGGTAAATTTATTCTCTATATTGTACAAAAAAATAAAATAAGAAACTTTGTTAAAAACATGATATTGAGAAAAATGCTTTCATTGAAAGATTGCATACTATTCTAAGCATTACAATGTTAAGCATTAAAATACGTACCAATACCCTTTTTTTATATGAACACCGTACAAAAGTCCCAACTGCTCCCAACCGCTTGGAGCTAGCGAGACTATGACATCCCCAATTTAGTAAGTTGCGAGGTTGAAAGTAGCGAGGAGGGGGAAGATGAAGATGAGGAAGTACCTAGCTATTCAGTTTTGGTCACCAAACGCGGCTAAAGCCAAGCAACGTTTCAATTCTGAATGGTGGTCTTACTCAAGGCTCTAGGGCGATACTGAGAGTATCTTCAACTCTTATAAAAGTTAAGTTTGCTTTTATCAGAATTCCTACCGTTTTTGTCACCCGCTTTCTCCCGAGATTTGGATTGAAATAAAAGAAACTAACACCGTTTAGATCTTATTTCTAACCATGATAGTAATTGAGACAACAATGTCTACGAGACCTATGTGAAATGTTCCGATAACCGAAAAAATTAGCCCGAGGCTTAAAAAAATGGCAATATGTACTAACTGAAAATAATTACGTTGATTAGAAATTCGAGACAAAAAGCTGCAGGAAAATATGCCAGAACTCGCCATTCGAGTTTTTTTGCTGCTTCAGACAAACCAATAGTAAATCTGTACTATGCAATTGTTCAATCTATATTACGGTATTATAGGCTGGGGAGGAATATACGATGTTATTTTAAATCCACTCAAAATAGTTCAAAGATTGATAAATAAGGTTCTCTTGAAAAAACATCTATGTTTTCTAATGAAAAAATCTTTTCATTATTCAATGTCCTTCATTAGACAAAATATATACAAAATATTCAATTCAAAGAAAGACAAGCTAGCTACAAGAATCCCAAAATTTAATACCAAGCACATTCAAAATACCTGTCTCTCTTATTTCTACAATCTCCCTATCAAAAAGTTATCGAAAATAATCACGAATTCCAGCTTAAATTGAAAAATTACCTGAAACTAAATACTATGAAAGTTATTGTTTCTTTTAAATCTTGAATTTTATTTTTAATAAATCTTGCGATTTTCTTACTTATCTTTTTGTTATTATTTGCAACATTTTATTAATTACTTGCTTACATGAACACAATTACGACACAAGACATAGACATCAACACATGACTCCGAAGACAAATACTACATATGGACAAAGACATTATCATAATCTGGCTCCAAAAATTTTTAATTTAATTAAAAAAGATGTTAAAGATATCCATATGACAAAAAATGCAAAACACAAAATCCATATGTGGATAATCGACAAAGGCATTATATACTGCGGTCAGATAACCTGAACAATACAAGAACACACTCAACGCCTGTATTTTCCTCTTTTCCTCTCAATTATTTTTATGACTCTAATTTGTTTCTATCATATTTTTTTCTATTTTACTCTTTTATTTTTCTTTTATTGTATTTATCTTTCTAAACTTAAATATTTATTTTTTTTAATCTTATTTTTCTTCCAAGATTAAGATATCAAAATTAGTTTAAATTCCTGCCACCTCGGAACAGGCTCAGCCTAGTGAGGTGGTTTATACCAAAAAAAAAAATGTACATTGTATTTTGTATATATGTATTGCAATATCTTGGTCAATAAATAATTTAAAAAAAAAAAAAAAAAACATGATTTCTCATAATTGAGTACGAATTCCCTCACCAATATAACCAATGTATAACATATAAAAATGTATACTTATTGTAAAAAAAAAATACAAACATTAAATAAATAAAAAAAATAAAAATTTGTTAATGGTCAAGAATATAAAATAATGTGAGTTTTTTGAAAGTTGATCCAAGCGAATCCCCAAAGCTATCCCTTGATCCTTGGGGTGGTTTGGTTTGTAGTTTGAGGCCATATGGACTGCTTGTACCATCCTCCTGTTTGGATCCGTATCGTTGTCACATATCATTATGGGTTTTATTGTTTGGGTATGTTGTTGTTTCCCCCACTTGTTAAGTACAGTACCTAGGTTGGCGTGTCACAGGAACAATACAGGCAAGTAAGAATAAATCGGATCGAATAACACCTCCATTTCATAGATTTCGTTTTTGGATGAACGTGAAATGATCATGTTTTATTTTTTCTGGAACTGTTCAATTTGGGAGGTAGATATGGGTACCGCCGTCCCGGGAATTGTTTATTGGATCAACCTGCCATAACCTGCTAAGTCACCTGCTTTTAGTTACTTAGCAGGGATGCCCGGGATCATTGGGGGAGGTTTGTCTCAGTTTTGGCGGCGAATGCGATCGGAAGAGACTGGTTAAGGGAGACCTAATCTAGCTTGACTCTCTCGACTCACCGCCTTGCACCGCAGTAGCAGGGGTGGATTCATGACTCGTGGACACATTGACCCCTAGATTCCAACCACCCTCTATATCGTTTTCCTTCCCAAAAGTTCCTCTCATTCCTTTCCCTAAAAATACCTATACAACATCCCCAAAGATGACATGTGTGGAGCTAATGTAAAAAAAGTTGGACAAACACCTAAATCTCTCAGGCTAAATCCTATAATAATAATAATAATAATTGGATAATTTATAGAGCGCCGTTTTTGTGAAAAATCACCTCAAGGGATGTATGTATTTGTTTCATTTTAATGTCACTTTTTAGTTACATCTAGTTTCAAATCACAACGGTGCTAACGAAGTTTTCAATTAAAAAAAAAAATACAAGTGTGCAGTTCCCACAAGGTAGAAGTGAAACCTTCAGAAAACCAAAGTAGACAAGAGTGGGGAGGTTACAAATCATCTCACAAAGAGGAGACCGATTATTCTACCTTATTCTCTCGCAGACTAAATCCTATATGCATATATAGGATTTAGTCTGCGAGAGAATGAGATGTTTGTCTCTTTTTTTGGTGTCGTTTTTTCGTTTCATCGAGTTTCAAATCACAACGGTGCTAAAGAAGTTTTCACTTGAAAAAAAAGTATTACTAACAAATCCAGGCAATAAGCAATCTTCATAAATCCGTCTTATGTTATGACATTTATCTTGTTTTTAAGCTCAAAAGTTTTATAGCCAAGACCTGGGGGTAAAAACTTCACTCTTAACACACACTGAAACATGTGCATTGTGTGTGCGCATACATGTATGTTTTACAGTAAATACGCGAGTGTACTTTGCCTTCTCTTATAGAGCCATTATTATTTTACGGTGACAATCGCGCTCCCACTTTGCAGGGGCAGGAGGACATCTAGCGACTAGCCCCCTCGTGATTTCTATACGGCATATAATTCAATAATCATGAGCCCCCTCCCCCCCCCCCACCCTTCCTCGCCCCCTTCACCAAAACCACCCCACTTTTTGCAGTCGAAGGGAGCGGTAGAAGCGATGCGCAGATGTTCCCGCAACAGAAGTAACGCGCTACATACTGTATTAACACGATAAAGTACTCAAAGTGTATTTAATTCGTACAGACATGTTGAATATTCGAGCATGGTGGTTTTGAACTGCTGCGCTTTTGAATTTTTGAGAGGATGTCAATATTTTTTTTGCTGAAAAAATGTCGAATTTCTGAGCAATATGCATTTTGTGCATTTTTTATAAATCCTATAACATTATTTTTTAAGGATTAAATTTATTTATATTTTTAAGATAATCTCTATTCAGATGCAGAGTTGATAAGGTAATTAATTAGGTATATAAAATTCCCTCGATAGAAAAAAATCTCAAACTGTGTTCCGAAAATTATAAAAAAATAATCAGAGTCTGCAATTCACACACAGTGAAAAAACATCAGAAAACTAAAGTCGACAAGAGTTGGAAGGCTCCGAAGCACCGCACAAAGAGGAGACCGATATGCTACGAAACACCGCACAAAGAAGATACCGATTATTCTATCTCATTCTCTTTCTAAATCTTAGAGATGTATGCGTTTGTCTCTTTTTAATGTCTCTATTTTTAGTTTCATCGAGTTTCAAATCACAACGGTGCCAAAGAAGTTAAAAAAATATTGAAAAATAGCCCATAACCTTTCCTTTGTATTTAACCATTTTTCCATCACTTTTAATAACTTCAAAGGAGGTGTTGAATTGAATTCATTTTGTTGGTCACTGCATTTCCAAAGGTACGATATTTGTATTTTTGTTATGATGCTACTGATTATAGTGATTATATTATAAACTGTGCTTCCATTTATAAGTATGCATTTTCAATGGTACGGTGATTGCCTTTTATTTTAAAAGTAGCATTATGTTGTTATGTGGATTTTTATTATAAACTGCGGCTGCTCTCAATAGGCCACTTGCATGGATTTCATAACGACTTGGAAAAAATCGTGTGTATAGATTTTGTTACTAAGATTACGAAAATGTTAGTAAAAAAATTTAGAAATGTATAGTTTTTTTTTTTTTTTAATGAAAAAATCCATTATTTGAGCTCGTAACGTCACTACATGAAAATGTCCCGTCTCCGATTATGTTCCCAAATTTTGTAAAATTCCACACTGATAAATTTTTTTTCATATGGCAACACTTTGATTTCCGGCGAATTTTTGAATTTGCGTTTAACGTTCACTAGATTTATTGTTTGTTCTATGCCAACTTATCCTTTGGTTTGATTTTTTGATAAAGATGGCGGTGTTTTTACAGATGTTACGAAGAAAACCCCGTACAATTTATTGCTATTCGTATGGAAAACATTCTTTTTTTTAAATGAATTTCGGCTATGTAATTATCGTTTTTTCGCACCCATAAAATTATGTCCCGTCTTTCCGGTTTATAAAAAATGGTCTGATTTTTCCGATCGAAATTTTCAAAAAATCGCCAGGGTTTCAAAAATACGATTTAAAAAAAAAAAAATACCGAATGTCTTAGAATATTTGCCTAAACCGGAAAAATAATTAAAAAAATGTTATGCAAGTGGCCTATTCAGGAGTTGCAGTTGCTAGTGAGACAGGCCTATCGTATCGCTAATTGTACTAGATTTAATCAATATGAAAAATAAAAAAAATAGTTAAGGATTGAGCCGGCGATGCTTCGATCGGAACCTGACAAATATTAACTCCATATAGGAAGCCTTAATGTGGTCTATTTGGTCATCTTTGTGGTCTATTTGGACATCTATGTGGTCTATTTGGTAATCTTTGAAGTCAATTTGGTCATCTTTGTTGTCTATTTTCATCTTTGTGGTCTATTTGGTCATCGTTGTGGTCTATTTTGTCATCTTTAAGGTCTATTTGGTCAATTTTGTGGTCTATTTTGTCATATTTGTGATCTATTTTGTCATCTTTGAGGTCTATTTGGTCATCTTTGAGGTATGTTTGGTCATCATTGTGGTCTATATGGTAATATAATAGAAAGCCCATACCTTCTGGAATGTTATAAATTGTATGTACTGAACAACTACAGCCAGGGACGGTACCACGATCTTCTATGTATTCCACATATCAGAACGGAAATACTGGCTCGGCATAGAGGACACGAGGTATCGCGCTGTTAAATAACGCTTCCAAAACTGTTGACATCTTTAACAGTTTTATATGCCACTCATTACGCGCTATAATAGTATATGTGTATCTCATGTTACTATCGTTTTTTTTTATTTACCCATAAATGTGTAGTTTGTGTCACATGTGTATTGTAAATGGACATACTGTCTGTAATACACAAATAAAATAAAATAAAAAAATAAATAAATAAAAAAAAATCTTTGAGGTCTATTTGGTCATCATTATGCTCTATTTGGTCATTTTTGTGGTCTTTCACGTCATCTGTGTGGTCTCTTTGGTAATCGTTGAAGTATTTATTAATCTTTGTGGTCATCCTTGTTGTCTATTTGGTCATCCTTGTGGTCTATTTGGTCATCTTTGGATGCAGTTTTAGCGCAGTTTTGTGATATTTCGCCTCTAGAATACCAACGATCTGACTTATGGCGTATTATCCTCTCACTCTACCCTTTATAACATTATTTAATATGATTGATAAATACAAATAAATCTCGCCCGTCGCATTAGGCGAGTAAATTGAATCATCAAAACGCGAATGTGCATATTTAAATATTTAATGAGGTGAATCATTTTATTACACTTGCATTATTGCATTGTGCTAGTTGTATTGTGATGAGGAAGGTTTGTTTAATAGTATTTAAACAGTGGCCCAATGGACGGCCCACTGGCTTGGAATGGCATGATTGCGAGTTCACTCCCCTCGCGAATCCAAATAAAAGAGGGATGTTATTTCACGATTCCTGTCAGTAGTGCTTACTTGGGTTTTTTTTAGGGATAATCGGGATCAGATTGTTAAGCATATTGAAATTTAAAGTAAGAGGTTTATTTCTGATGATGATTGCTATGTTAGTTTTGATAGATTTGTAATGCTTTTATATAATATATACTAAAACGAATATAAAATTTATTTCCAATTAATTAATTTTTTACCGTAACCGATTTCAGCATGTTAAAACCATCTTCAGGCTGGTACAAATAATTCTTAATCTAAAGTTTATACAAAGTCTACGAGCCGAACTAGAAACGACCTTCACCCATCTGTTTAATGGATGAAAAGTATTTTATATCAAATTTAATGAGCATTATTTTGGAATAGTTCATTAAAGTATTTACTAATGTATCGCTTTCCTTCTCTGTTGCACGAATAAATAGCATACGCGCTCTCTTTCAATTAATATTTTTTTACATTTATCATAGTCTTTCCAGGAATTTTTTAGACAACCCTCTCGAGATATATTTTCTAATATATTAAATCTGATATAAAATACTTTTCATCCATTAAACAGATGGGTGTAGGTCGTTTCTAGTGCGGATCCTCTACTAACTTAACATATTAGGGAGAAAGAGGGTGTTTCCTATGAACATTTTATTCATTTTAAATTTTAAAAATATATCATATTTGTTGCCATGTCGTCTTTAAAGATTGGATTTTACTACAAATTTTGACTATAAAGATTTTATTAAATTTATATGTTTTTTATCATATTTGTAGCTATGTCGTCATTAACGATTGGATTTTTAGTTAGTGTCTGTATTATTTTATTTATTTTTTCTTTTACTTGTTTTTTGATTCTATAAAATGTAGTCACGTATTACGTAAGGTATGTTGTTACCTACTTTTCCATTATTTGTGCATTTTCTTTAAAATGAAAAATTCATTTTAAGTCGTCGTTAATTTATATCAATTGACTCGGAAAATTGTAGACTAATAATACTAGCACAGAACCTTGAAAATCGCAGATTTTTCGACAAATCAGTTCCAATTTTGAAAATGGCAATTAAAATAATTTTCTGTTAAAAATCTTATATTATAGGTAGGCATTTAAACGCTTTTCCGAATTCTTCGAACAACAATTTTGAAAATTACACTTGAGCAAATCCGAGTTCTAGAGTTCATTGAACCTGTGTTACGTAACAGACAGATGGAGTCGTAACGGAACTTATTATTTTTTTAACTAAAGAGTCTTATCTGATGAACTTTATTTCAGAGATGTAATCTTCATTGATTCAATGTTGTGGATACATTCTTGATTAGTGCATTATTTTTTCAACTTTCTGGAAGATTAAAATATGTCTAATTTTGCACAAGACTTTACTTGGTTAACTTATGCGTATATATATATTCCCTGAAATGAAATTATGGATTGAGGTTATTGCTAGACGCGTGTTTATTTTCAATTACTTTAAAAATATATAAATCGTAGAGAGAACGTCATAGAGTAAATAATACAATTTATAATAGGCCAGGAATGGCAACGATCTGTTTATGACATCTGACATCTGATACCTACCACCTTCATTGGGGTTGCAAGTTGACAGTGATAGTACTTCAGCCTTCTGCCTAGCGGTAGCCTTAGCTGGGATGGCTAACCTTTTTATGGTGGTTTGTAAAATAAGCCCACTTTCAAATAATATTCTGAAAAAATACCATGGTATCTTTATATTATTTATATTTTTTAAAGTAAAAAATCATTCTAGGTATTGTGTAGTTTTTGTAGGGTAGGCAGAGAGCTCAGACCGCCAAACAACTCGGTTTTGCACACAATCCTTGCCTCATGTACGTTCACACATCGTCTCATACATATTCTTCTATTATTATGACTCTTGACACGGCCCGACTCATGCATCTGATTGACTTCATCGTGCCATGTCTTCCTCGGGCATCCACGACTTCTTCTACCATTCACATTTGCATCATATCCTTGCACTCCTTTTTACTATACTTTGCTCTACTTATCAAAACCATCTGAGAGTCCCTTTATTAATCTTACTCATAGGCTTACATCGACATTGCATTCTTTACGGATTCCAAGTTTCTCGCACGATCATAAATGGTTTGATCACACGAATGCCTTGGGGACCTCATATCTACCGCATTTAGTCTACTTTCAACCTTCCTATGCCAGTTCCATGTTTCACTGGCATACATCAGGGTAGGTACCACGTACCACCACTCCATTGTGGCTTTGCTTCTTTGGACAATTTTTTGTGAGACTTAATTTTTTTTACATATTTAAAGGGGCGTTTTCACAGTATTTTTACGGAAGGAAATGGGGAAGCAAAAGGTGGAGAATTACCTGGCTATTCAATCAGGTCACCAAACACGGCTTAAACCATTTCTTTTCTGAATAGTGGTCTTACACCAGAGCGGTACTGAGAGTGTCTTTCACTTTGAAACGTGCTGCAAATACACCATTTGTTATTTTTATCTAATAAATTGTGAAATAACACTAATTAAAAAAGTAAAATTTACTTGCGCACGCCGGGAATTAAACTCGAGATCTCCGGATCTCTAGTCGATAGCCTTGCCCCTCAGCCATAGAGGCGGTCAAAATGACGTCAGTTCAAACCATTTAGGAATGTGCGGTTTTCGTTTTACAAAAATGAAAATACTGAAATTATTCATCTTCAGTTCTACGTTCAGAATTAGAAAACTAATCTACCACATATTTTTAACCATATCCATAAATTATGAAAATACACTCTTCCGACTTTACCCGGTAGCCATCCGTTATCTAGTGTTCAGCCTACATCCTCCATAATAACCACTCCTTAGGTACCCCCCCTGGCCCCCCTGTGGGGCTGTGGAGTGTTCTGGTCTGAAGGGAGGATCGCTATTTAATTGTTCGTACCGATATGATGTGATTATCTCCGTATTTTGGGGAGTGACGCGAAACACTTGTCGCAGTATAATGCATCTCTCAATGTAAAGAAAGTGTTTCCCCCTATCATATTTTATTTTTATTTCATTCCAATGTAGACGTCTCAATTTTGTAGCGCCGAAATTTTTTTAAATTTTTATTACATCTCTTTTTTAATTTTATTATGACAGAACACTGTCAACCATGTATTTTATCCTTCTGTGAATTGGCTTCATTTCTAACGAATGTCGTTTTAAAATATCCACTTTTTCGTTTTGAAGTGAATAATGCAATTTTGCACACTGTTAAAACCCTTTAAATGAAATTGATTTTCAATGTTTTCATATGATCACAAAAAACCCACAGAATCCCAGAGCAGGTGACACTATCGCCCTACCCTTATCGGGGAATAATGTGATAAAATTGGGGAAGAAAAATATACGCTATACAGTTTTCGCTAGAAAATACAACTAAAGTCTTTCTTCAATTCAATTCTTAGTTGGGATATTTCTCCAGAATACTCGTACTGAAAGCATTTTTATCTCTGGATAACGATACCAATCCTATAGTATATTTGAATATGTTTGTAGTTTCAATGTCTCTCAACAGATGTCATTAGTATAGGTAGTTATATGTAGTTTTAAGGTGTCTCAACAGAGGTCAGTAGTTGTACTATATGAGAGAGACAACTGTCGCCCGTTCGGGTCTAAGATTGCCGGTTATGCGCGTTTTCATCCCACGACAAAATATCCTCGACAAAATATCCTCCGACAAATATGCTACTGACAAAATATCTACTAAAGCTTAACCTAATCTAACCCAACCTAACCAAAAAAAATGGTACAAAAATAATACAGACATCCTGTAAAGACAATAAATTATTGTTCGAAAATAGTAAAATGGGACAAAAATAATACAGATAGAAAACAATAAAATTTATTGTCTTTACGGGATGGGATGTCTGTATTATTTTTGTCCCATTTTTTGTTAGGTTATGTTAAGTTTCAGTCAATATTTTGTTGGGGGATGTTTTGTACGTAGGATATTTGTTCGGAGAATATTTTGCCGCGGGGTGTCGCGGAACCAATTGACAGCGAGGACGGCACTATGCGGCGACTAGATTAACACAGAACATCCTTTAGAGCGGAAGTAGCGTTCAGTTAAATTTTCAATGTTAATACGACGATCATAAACAAGATTCGTAATCTCGACGAACCGAAGCATTTTTGAAAACTTCCGATTATCAGAGTACACCATAACACAATTTTCTTCACGAAATACAATGCAATACAATTTGCTTTTTGTTAAGATCAATAGTTTTTAATTAAAACTCTTGTGAATCAATGTGCAATCACCAGTAATAAATTTCACAATACTCTTTTCTCTTTTGGTCCTTAACCGCCAATCGAGCAGAATTGTCGATGGTGTTTCAATACTTTAATTTTAATAGAATTGAAGCCCTTGTTTCAAGAGTCCCGCTTTCAACTCCCAGTTTGCAGCTTCATGTTTCAACCCCCGTTTCACAGCACCCCCACAATAGTTGCGCCCCTTACAGCAGATTATCTCGTAGCTAGTTACACTGTAAGTATATGTAATATATGATCGTGTTTAATGATGAAATAATACGGTTCGTATACACAGATGGATGCTCTTTTCAATGACACTCGATGCGGTGCTCGATGGCAGTCGCTAGAAGTACAGTGGGTTTCATTGGGCGGATCTAATAACAAAGGTATTCTCAATGGAGCACTTGTTATTTGTTGCAATGTTTTGTTAGGCCTCCTGTCAATCATCGCGTGATTCTTTGTACGACTAGGTACCTATATATTTATTTTTTTGTTATTTTTTGTTAATTTCTATTAAAGATACATAGTATTTACCTATAATAGTATAATCACACCAATAGGGGTTCCTGTTCCGAGGCTGACTGTGGGTTGTTATGTTGGTGTCAAAATATAATTTTTATGATTTCCTCATCTTCATGTATGTATGTATCTTCATATTTATAGGTATATCTTTTTTTTTACATGAGCTCCGCACAGGAGGCCCTGAGGAAAATAATTTCCCTCAGGGCCTATGTCATCTTTGGGGATGCTGTGTGGAGGGTTTTTGTAAGGAAAAGGAGAAGAGGAGAGTTCTGGGAAGGAAAATGGTTTAAGGGGTGTGTAGGAATCTGGGGCTTGGTTTGTCCTGGTCATCCGCCTCCAAGACCTAGACAAACCTCACCACTTGAACCTGGGCACCCCTGCTAAATCACCAAACGTAGCGAACCACTTGGGGTGGCCTATGGCAGAGGTGTTGGTTTTCCAATAAAGGTTCCCGGGGCGGCGGTACCCATTCCCGCCTCCCAAATTGAAACCTCATATTTATGTCGGTTGGTTTCCTCATATTCGTATTTGTGAACCTCAAATTCACGTTTATTGATTTCCTCATCTTCATGTTTGTAGACACCATCTTCATGCTTCTAGATCTCATGTTCATGTTTGTAGACCCTATCTTCATGTTTGTAGACCTCATCTTCATGTTTGTTGATATTATCCAATCTTGTTTATAAAGATTGACAAACGTAACTAGGTTTTGAAGCCTGGAATATTCGCATTTCCTCGCGGTGTAAAAATGTTTGCGGACCTCATCTTAATTTTGTGGACCTCACTTCATGTTTGTTGATTCCTTCGTCTTTATGTTTACAGACCTCATCTTCGTATTTGTAGAACTCACCTTCACGCTTATTGATATTGTAAGTTTTCCCGGATTTCGTTTAAAAGGACTAACAAACTAAACTATGTTTTTAATCCTGAATCTTCGCATTTCCTCAACAGCATCTGTAACAATGAATTTTACAACAATTAAGCTCATCTTTGGACAATTCTGGGAACCCTTTTTTTAAACTGGAAGATAAATATTTTGAGTACATCATTGTTAAATCGATTCCTCATAGTTGGGGCTTATATTTAATGGAAAATAGGCGGAGATGGGCCTAAATCACAACTAACGCTCACTTTTTGTTGTTATTATTCTTGCTGAGAATACCAGGTCATATAATCGTAACATTCTTTATTTTTTTTTAAATCTGATTGAAAAATTGATGTCATCTCTAAGTTTATCACTCTATGAAAATTGGAATACCCTGCCTCAATCCCATAATACCTCTTTGTACATTGGTTTGTGGTTGGTTGGGTTGAAATTATTATGCATGACACACAAGGTAGAAACTTTACTGAAGTTAACCTTCCCAATTCAAACACAAATCTATTGTACATAAATAAGGCCGTGTTTCCGATAGCTGAGGCATGCAGTGTCGAGAGCGGCGGAACTATTCCACTGGAATGCGCGCCCGTCTCCCTTCCCCAAACCCCTGACTACTTGCATTACCGGTCAGGGTCCAGTGGCGGTGTTCCTCCAAGGAACATATTACAATATCAGAGTGGATACTCTCAGTATCGCCCTGGTTAATACCACCAATCAGAATCTTTACTTTGCTCTGTGTCGACTTTAGTCGTGTTTGGTGACCAGATCTAAATATCCATGCACTTTACTTCTTCTCTCCTTCCACTCCTTTCAGCATTGCTACATACCCCATTTTTTGGGTATGCCTTGTCTCACAGTGACTGCAGGCAGACTGTTGTTTTTTGTTTTACATCCATCCATGCGGGAGATTCTGAGGAAAAGAATTTCCCTCATGGATCGGATCATCTTTGATGTGGTGTGTGGATTTGTGGATGCTGTGTTGAGGGTCTCTTTAGAGAAAGGAGAGAGAGGAAGTTCTGGGAAGTAAAAAGGTTTGTAGAAATCTGGGGTCAGTGTGTCCAGGAGTGACGGAATGATGAATCCATGACGCAAGGACTCACTGTCTGTCCCGACTCAAGTCTGTCCCGATCCGGCCCGCCATACAGTCGGTGAGCAATGCGCATCCTTCGCCAAGACGTAGACAAACCTCATCCAATGAACCCGAACACCCCTACTAAGTATTGGTTATCCAATGAACGGATCCTTTCACTTTAAAACCATTAAGACACTCCGCAACAGCGGGTCATTCATTAGTCATTAGAACACATTAGAAAAAAATCCTCTTATAGGAGCGGAATCCAGAACGCACGTATAGACCAACCGTGCCTATGAATAATACTTCATTCGAAAAGCATTCCGTCTCATTTCATATCGTGTAATATATCTTACGTGCCTCTCTATCTGCAGAGCATAAAACTCATGATTTGGAGCAGTGTTCCTGAGCATCTACCATTTTGCACAAGACGTCCGAACTTTTACGAAATTCTAATATTCGTCGAGTTCTCTTTCGAACTCGACGAATTCGTATTCTTTTTTTTTTAATTGAACGGAGATTTAATTTTTTCATCTGTTAACTCTCATTGAGAATGATCACGAACCGCCACTGCCGTATCTTGCCTCCTGCTATACTACCTGCAGATAGAGGGCTGCAGACTAAGGATTGCCACTGTTATCGGCAGGTTGTTTATGGGCCAAATCCGTCCCGCAAGGGAACAATTTTTGTGTTTTTATGGCTGACCAATTAGAGATTTTTATATTCCACGGTGATTGGAGGTCTAAATTGGGTGACTGTTTAATTATGCGTAAGATTTATTTACTGTTTTTGAACTCAAGCCGAGAAAAGTGTTAAAGCCGACTAGGTTACAGTTCGCTTAGTTAACTTCACTGTTTAAAATAGTCTAATCACTATGTTTATAAAATTAGTGATACACTATGATAAAACAAAACAGAAATCAGTGGTACCAACGAGTATCAACAGCAATCTCTATTATTTGAAAATTGTCGTTGCTCGATGGCACTGACTTAATCACGCAACAAAATGCTTCGCGCGCTGTAGTCTGAACTGTAGTCGGCCTTGCAATTTGAAGAGGAAACGCGGTCGCAGAGAAATTTCAACAATAGTTATTCTACCAAACTTTTGCTGTCGGTGTCGCTCTTACTCCCCCGAATACTGAGCAAAAGCGACAACTGAACCTCAGGCTGATAATACCTAAATAAAATCTTCATAATTGGTTTTTCCCCCATCTTCCTCCTCCAAAATTGGACCGATTTTTAGATTTTTTTTACTAAATGTATTAGAAGAAAATACTCTATGACTGTAAGCTTTGCTTTTAAAAAAAAATACACTGTCTAGTTCGTATAGTGAAATGATGGCGTTTTAAAAAGTTTCAAACCAAGCAATTTTAACGATTTTCGGAGGGTCCTAACCAAAGATATTGAAATATAAGGAGATCTGCCGTTTTTACTAGGTGAGACTGCGCTTCCGGGTGTCGCCGGCGTTGTTTACCAATTAACGAATAAACTAAATGAACGAATAAACTAAACGAACGCTAAACTAAATGAACGAATTCTTTCCGGATTCAAATATTGTTAACCAATAATAATGTACACCTTCAAAAATTGAACAAATTCTTTTTGTATGCAAACTACTCCCATTAGGCCGTAGTTCGGCGACAGTCGCGCGGACATCATAGCATATCTCCTTTGTATTTGAATATCTTTGGTCCTAACTCCTATAAGAAGCAACTTATCAAAACAAGCAAAACGTACAGAAACGTAAGTGGTCGATGCCTACATTATATTAAAACAATTTTTGTAGTAGTGTCAAAATTCAGAGCGGAAATCGATGAATACGTTTGTATGGACAAAACGCCGCGCGCCGCCAGGTTTTCTCTTAAATGACATTTAAATAAGTTGCTTGATTCGTCGAAGATTGCAATTTAGTCCAAAAGTTTGACAGTTTGCAAATGGATTTTCTAATGGCAGGTAACTCCCGTTTTTTCGTTAAAATATATTATTATTAATGCTAGGAGGTGAAATACAGAAGTGATAAAGATTGTCATTAAATATCATCTGAATCGTGTTATAGGTAGGTATCCTAATTTATGGAAGATTTGTTTTACTAACTAGCTTCTCCAAACATTTTTTATTAAATAATATGAAATAAGTAATAGAGCGTGTTCTCTTATTTTTCTAATACTGTACGTACCAATATTATTTTATCATCGAACACATTGTTAACGTCTCTCAAACGAAAATTTGAAACAGAAAAAGATACGGAGCTCTCTGTTCTGCTCGGCAAGGCTAAGATCCTGGGTTTAATTCCTAGATGCGACCGGATCTTTTAAAAAAAAAAATTGTTTCAAATTTTTGCTTGACAGTCTCTAATATTGTCTTCAATGGTTAAATATTACGATTTTAGTTTTTTATCATTAAGTTTTGCAATATTATTTATTTTTTTATTAATTAGATAATAATCCTGTTTTTGAAATGTGTGTATCTTTTACTTAATTTTTCATTACTGACGATGTTCAATCGATAGGTAAATTTCTGATCGTCATTAAAATTGACATTATTTATAATTTTAGAAGTAATATAGTGATTAATTTTTGTGATACCATCATCATCACACTTTTCTCCTCTGTGTTGCCTTCGGCATCTGTGTTTCCTCCCTCCTTCAAAATGGGTCTCTATAAGACCCATGTTCACTCCTTTTTCTCCTCAAAAAAGACCCTCCACACAGTATCTTCCAAGATTACGTAGGCCCTGAGGGAAATTATTTTCATCAGGGCCTTCTGTGTAGAGTTAATGTAAAAAAAAACTTCTGCCGTGATGGTGGACACTTAACGCTGTCCGAAACGTATCTTGATTTCCCGCTAAGCACTTGCATACTGCTTACTAACAACGTATGCAGGGACACTGGACGTCTTGATTCGTTCAAAATTAAATTTAGATTCTTTCATATTAGAGTCCTTCCGAGAGCCTTGATGGAGTAATCATCTGTTAGTTACACCAGGGCGGGTAAGTGGTTGTGGTGGATAACCTCCAATATCCGAAACGTTGGCTAAATAAGAAAATAGCGCAACACGGCGTTTTATACCCCTAAAATAAATCACTGTAAAATTGACAATGTTTGTTTTTAGTCAAATATATTTTTTTATAAATACCTAATTTAAGCTTCACAAAATCTGAAATTAAAATATCCCGTGATTTTTCACCGACTTTAGTTGGACAATTATAATAATGGTGATAATGTGTAATGTTGTATGGAATTTTCTTGCGGTTTGGCGTCGCCACCCCGGCGCGGCGAGTCTGCTCTGCGGGTACCTACCGGGGACAAGAGACAAGAGACACGAGACACAGACACGCATGACCCACGCCTTATCTGCGGCTTTTGTATTATTGTTTTTATTTTACGGATTTGACCGCAACCCGTATTTATCCGCTTCGTCATTCATTGCCCGAATCCTGTGCTTCTCAAACTTTTACACTGATGGCGGAATATGTCAATTTGGGAGGCGGGTACGGCTACCACCGCCCCGGGAACCATTTATTGAATAACCAACACTTCTGCCATAAGTCAACCTAAGTGGTTCGATACCTTTGGTGACTAAACTGTGGTGCCCGGGTTTTGTGGGGTGAGGTTCGTCAAGGTCTTGGCGGCCGATGGGTCTGCGCATCTGCTCTTTCCGACGGGCGGGCCGGATGGAGAGAGATTAGTTGAGGAGGACTTTTGACTTCTCTAGCCAGAATCTCTACCCATCGCCTATATAGCATAGGTATATTTATTTATTTATGCATCGGATTCATTCATCTGTCACTCCTGGACACACTAACCCCCAGATTCCTATCCATCCCTCATACTTATTTCCTTCCCAGAACTTCCTTTTCTTCCTCTCCTTAAAAAAAAACCACCATACAGCATCCTCTAAGATGACCTAGGCCCTGAGGAAAATAATTTCCCTCACCTAATGTAAAAAAAATGTCGATAGAAGCGATGCTGACAGTTCCAATTGCCAACCCCACTAAGAAATCTATAACTTTACAATATCGGATCGATAGGCATAACTTCTAAAGATTTTATGTCGATATCTCGAGCACGGTTACACTATTGACAGCCGAACCAATATTCACAGGGAATAAATAAGAAATCGATATACGCTGGCAACACTGGTGGCGTTTTCTTTGAATTTTACTTTCCGAAACGTCAAACGAGATAGTCAAATATTTAATAACAACCCTGGTGAACTTTATCAAATTTACTTTTACAAGGAATTGCAAATAACACATTGGACCCATGGCCCGAGAGCAAGGGTACTACCCGTAATTAATAATTCCTTAAAAAATAATAGGGTGATATTTTAAAAAAATTACCATTATTTGTAGTTTGTGCTAATACTTTTACAAGAATTTTTGAAGGACCCTTAATGCTGTGATATATTATGAGGATTAGTCAGATGCAACCATTTACACTGTGATTAGATTCTACGAACTTGAAATGACTGTCTTTTACACTGTTTGAGTAACATTCAAATGCCATTTCATATAAATTTCTGCGAAGTCTAGACTTGTGATATTGCCATATCCGGATCACGGTAACTTGGAAAGATATCATTAAATGCCATCAAACTGAGTCTCGTTCATTCTCTTACTTTCCATCTCATTTGCATAAGTTATTAATTTAATGATCTCCAAACCACATCTTATCGGCGTCACTGGGTGCAATCTCAATTCCTGTTTAGGACTGATTCGTTTAGTCACCAATTGAAATGAATAAGACGACATCCGTAGTTATTTGTACATCTAAATTTACAAATCACTAATTTATTATAACTTAAAAACTGTTACATTTTATATTGCTTATTGTGGCTCCTACAATTCATCTTGAATCTACCAATTGGTGCAGACTTTATAGTTTTCGGCAACGCATCATAATATTTTCATCCCTGTAAAATTAACTATTTTGTGTATTGGAATTATCCTTTTTCAGGAGACTGATTTCACTGCCGATCCTTGTGATATGTCTGTGAAAGTTTTTGTTGTATATGACTTTAATGAACATTATTTTAGTGGCAGTTAATTTATAATTTTATATACCATCGCGTTTAAGTTCAGCGTCTGTTTCAATGTTAGCTAATTTAGTTCCTTTAACATTTTATTTACTTTTGAAATTAATTTCGCTTAAATAATATGGTTCTCATTGCTCTTTTTTGAAAAATTTGCTACTTGTTTTGTTCTCTGTACACAAGAAAAAGTCGGTTTAGAGTAATATGTATGTGATCGTAGTTTTTCTAGATTTTTTTTTTAATTGTTGAAGGTTGTGTCCGATTTCTGCCTAATACGTTAGTATGGCTAATACCCGTGGCTCTATCCTATTGACTTTATCTTGGGTATGCTCGGAATGAACCATCTACGGATCAGAAGGGATGTACACATCGTTATACATTTCTTCAATCTGATTGTGGATGGTTTGAAAACTCCGCTATCATGGAGAGCGTTCATTTATTTATATGGTTATCTTCGTCACGGACAACACAGGCTGTTTTATCTACCAACCTGCAGGACTAACTTGCCAACGTCGTGCCGCTGGGGATATCGACATATTATTTCGTCAGTGCATCAGTGAGGATACTTTTAAACAGCTAGCCTTGTTGATGCTATGCTAGTATAGCACCTTTAGAAGCTTTTTAAATTTATTTTATATTTATACTTTATTTTAATTTTGCTTTATAGCATGTAATTTGAAAACGTCTTAATATAGACTTTTTGTGAGGCTTTTAATAATTAAAATTTAATTGAATTAACTTGATAACAATTTCTTTAAACTTCTCATATGTGAAAAGATATATAAAGTCCCTCCTGTAGGTTTAAGTAAGTCCATCCCTATATTGACAACCTGACGGACACGATTGAAACACCCGTTCACAGCTGATATAGGAGTTTCGGGAGAACGGGCCGTTTCTTCGTCACGTTTTTATGTAAGGCTTGTACGTCAGCTCAATTTGGGAGGCGGGAATGGGTACCGCCGCCCCGGGAACCTGTATTGGAAAACCAAAACCTCTGCCATAGGTCACCCCCAAGTGGTTCGCTACGTTTGGTAATTTAGCAGGATTGCTCGGGTTCATGGGGTGAGGTTTGTCTAGGTCTTGGAGGCGGATGACCAGGACACACTGAGCCCCAGATTCCTACCCACCCCTTATACCCTTTTCCTTCCCAGAACTCTCCTCTCCTTCCCTTAAAAAAACCCTCCACACAGCATCCCCAAAGATGACGTAGGCCATGAGGGAAATCATTTTCCTTAGGACCTCCTGTGTGGAGCTCATGTAAAAAAAAAAACGAAGGCTGGCGTCATAGTTCCCCAGTATTTATGCTGTACTATAGAAAGGGGCGCTCTTGTGTGGTGTCGCTTTTATAAAAGAACTACACATTTTATACTACCATATTATTTCACCATTATATTTTATACGTACAATTATTATATATAGTTACTAAATTTAAAAAAATAAAAATAAACTTATTTTTCAAAATCATTCTAATTTCACAGTTTGAGCACCCTCGTCACAAACTGAACCCGTCTTAGCCCCAGCTCATCCTCTATCTGTTCTTATCTCCGTAACTGTCCCGCCTGGCGACGGATTGGACCTGGCCAGCCAGTCGTGGTGTCCAGGTTTCCATGATTCCAATGGTTTCCGTGATTTCCCTGGTGCCTGGGTGCCCTCCACCAGACGCGCGACAAGTCCGACCTATCTTTATTGCCCAGATAATAGGTATTATTGTTTCGGCGAGCGCTATTAACAATAGTAATTTATTACCTGTCTAGGATTTTATACGGAAATTCTTTAAACAGTCGTTATTAGATTGGGTTGAACCCAAATGATGTAATCGTGGCCTTATTGGTTTGATGATAGGTCTTAAACCGACTTAGGTACTTAAATAAGGATATTCAAATGAAAACTTCTCATCAGCCTTGAAGATTGGATCTGTCATCCTTTCTTTAGAGTATGATAATGTTATGATGGCAAATCGTCAGTCCTCTACAGCAATAATTACTTCATTCCATAGACATATGAATATTAATAGAACAGAAAGGTGAGGGGTAGAAACCAACTACAGCGGGACGAAGAGCGGGAAGACGGCTTTGGTGATATGTGATTCGTCAAAACTCAATCTGACAGTATATAGTCATCTCGCATTATAATATCACACTTTCGTTCTTAAAAGTAAACTCTGCTTTTGAATGAATTTACCTTTTTACATGGGAGCGCGAATTGTTCGCCGCGTAATGAACACATTTGCGAAGTCCAAATATGCAAAGTAAGGTCGCCTATAAGATCGAGTTCAATATTTTGTTGCTGTATTTAGTGAAGACACTTTTATAAATGTTTCATAATTTACTTACCCCAGTAAACAGGGACGGGCACACGCCATGTATCTCGAGTGACAGTGTATGTTACAAAAACGATCATATTATGTGATCTAAATTGGCTTAAAATAGTGTAAAATAATGATTGCCTATGGAATGTAATACGACAATTTTGTTTATTCTCTTTTTCACTTCTATTTTTACACGTTTTCAAAACACAAGCCACAATTTTTACCGTTTTATTTCGTAAAATGCACCGATGAGTGCTTGACGCTGGCTTGCAGGAGAATGATTTTTTAGATTAACGCGAAGCCATGCTCGATCCCAGCCGGTTCCAATGGAATGTTTACAATGGGAGGGGGAAATAATACGCTTTTATCACTTAGGGCAGGTCTACTAATATTCATATGTCTATGCTTCATTCTCTATTTGCTTTGGATATTTTTCTCTATGGGTTGTAAGAGGAAATCCGGTCGCAGAGAAATTCGCACAATAGTTATTTTACCAAGCTGTCACTGTCGCTCTTTGCGCTGCTGCACTTCATGCTGCCTAATTAAAATCATAAACATCGAGGTTTTGTATTCCCCATTTTTTCTCCTCCAAAACTGGACTGATTTTTAGGATTTGTTTTACCAACTGTAAGAAAATACTCTATGTCTCTGAGTTGTGCTTTTAAAAAAAATACATGGTCTAATTTATAGACTGAACGTATTTTGATGGCGTTCAAACCAGGCCATTTTAAGGATTTTCCGAAGATCCTAACTCCCACAGAAGTAACTTATCAAATAAATCAAAACGTGCCGACACGCTAGTGGGCTTTATCTACTTTATTAAAATATTTGTTAAATTGTCAAAATTCAGAAAGGAAATTAAAGTATACGTTTGTATGGACATTTGGAAGGTGTGTGTGGTTACCAACGCCCCGGGAACCATTTATTGGAAAACTAATACCCCGGTTCGCTAAGTTTGGTGATTTTGCAGGGGTACCCGGGTTGATGGGGTGAGGTTTTTCTAGGTATCTAGCGAATGTGTTTGTCCACCTAATGCGTGGCTGGCCGGATCGGGAGAGACTGTTTGAGGGAGACCTAACCTAGACCTCTCCAGCCGGGCTCTCCCGACGGGATGGATTTATACGTCCGTCACTCCTGGACACATTAAACCTCTACAAAAACTTTTACTTACATTTCCTTCTCAACACCAGTGTCATTTGCAACCGTTTTAAGAGCATATAACCAGAGAACACCAGAAATATGTCATTTTTAAATCAGTGTTTAGACGTATTGACTCTTTTCCACAAAAAATTATAAATTGGTTTCGAAAGATTGTTCTTTTATCTAGTAAACGTATGTTTTAAATTTTCAGAAAAAATTATAATATTTAGTATAATAAAGTTATACCATAGGTCGTTGGCGGATTTGTTAAATTTTCAAAAAAGTACATTTATTATACAACTCCCATTTCAAATCATATAATCAAGTAAAAGAAATCAATACATTATCTGGTAAACGTACGTAACAGAATTTTAATTTTAGTTTAAATAAAATCATTAAAAAATATGTAAGTACATGTGTTTCTTGACGAAAATTGGTCCGTTTGTGTATTTATTTGCGCACTTACAGACTAATATATTTTTTTTTTTTTTACATTCTTATTTTGTTGAGACATTATTGAAGAATGATAAATTATACTTATGATCAAAAAATAATTACAAAAAGTACATAATTTTAAAAGTTTTATCAACACGCCTTTCAGCATTTTTGTATGAAGGTATAAATTAAAGCAAATTTGGAATGAAATAAAATCGATATTGAGTTATAATTTTAAAAAGCTGGTACGGAGAGTAATTAATCTTTCTCATTGGAACCGCCCTGTACGATCGTAAGAACATCTTTCGGCGAAATGTGGATTTTCGGCCGCTGGCTGGTTATACGCTCTTAAACTTTTAAATGCAGATATTTCAAAATAACTTTCGATGGACATTCAACGGCCTTGCAGTGGACCTTTTAACTACATATTTTACTTTTTTTTTTTTTTTTTTTAACTTTATGGGTAAAACCTCAAATTGTAATATTTAATTTAATGAGGACAATATTAGCGAAACTTAATCTAAAAACTGGAGACAGAAAAATCAGAAAAAGATATTAAGATATAGATAGGCACCTCTGCAATCTTGCAATCATTTATAAAGATAGCAGCCTAATATGTGCGTTAAGAAAATGTAGATAATTTTGGCAGTTCTTAGTCGAAGTATGATACTGTTAAAAGTGACCGAATTGGATATAGAAACCTTAGCTTAGTTGGTAGAGCTGTTGCCATGTAAGCAGAAGGTGCCAATATATATTTTTTTCTGTCTTCAGATTTTCGATTGAGTTTCGCTAATATTGTCTTCATTTAATTAAAAATATTTAACTGTCGATAATGAGACACAATACTAAATGTTTTGCTCATTATTTTTCTATCTAAGGCATAAATAAAAAAATTCAAATCTGCAGTTCACACGCAGTAGAATTGAAACCTTCAGAAAACTAAAGTAGAAAAGAGTGGGGAGGCTACGAAGCGCCGCACAAAGAGAAGACGATTATTTTATCTCATTCTCTCGCAGGCTAAATCCTATAGATAGATGTATGTGATTGTCTCTTTTTACTGTCACTTTTTCGTTTCATCGAGTTTCACAACGGTGCTAAAGAAGTTTTTACTTGAAAAATCTTACAGCTCCCGTAGACATAAATTTTCCCTCATATCCGTTTTTCTAAATCTTTGGCAGCCATCCCCACAAAAATAAAGATACTTTCTCCACCTTTGTAAACAAATCATAGCGTCCTTAGTCCTTGCGGCTCCCGGCTCATAACTCTGGCGGTATATCTCTGTGAGAAGAAAGTGCCCCGTGTGAAAAGGCTTGTCATTCACACTTGTTACAATATTTGAACACCGTTTAAACGCGTCATGTCGCCTCACGAATACACCCCACCCCTTCCCACCCCCACGACCTCCATGGGGAGGGACGGTGTGAATCTGACACGTGATTTGTTAAGGATCATCGAAGCCTTTCCACCAAATTATTACGTATTAAGCGATACTTGAGTTGGATCAACAAATGTTGTTCTTTTTTTATATTGGATGATGTTCACGTTTGTAGAATTTCTTCGCTATTTTTATAGTGCCATTTTTGTGAAATATCATCTGAGGGGATAATCTAATTATAAGAAGGATGTATCTATCTGTTTAACGAAGAGTGTCTGTAGCGGGGGCGTTGCTTTGTTTGTAATTCAAATCTACAGTTTTATTCCAAGATTGATAAAATTATGCAAACTTGACCTTAGAAACAAGAGGAAGGTGCATGAATACATGAGATTTCGTAAAACCACCACTATCCCCTTTTCCAAACCCTTAAAGCAGAATTTTAATGCTTCTTAATGAAAAAATTTTTCACTTCAACATCTGATATCAAAAATTCTGCGCAACGCCCGGGCAGCACCGGGGACTTCAGCTATTATTGAATATTTTGAAGCAAGCAATGTGTGCCAAGACAGATTTGTATCTTGGTCCGTCTTCTCTCCTAGAAAATAGCGTGACGGTTAGTTAACGGAAGAAAATAATCGCGTTTATAATAATAATAATAATACTTTTTTATTTTAGCAATTAGTACATTTAAGTTTACAAATTTTTTATTAATTATAATATTTCATTTTGCAGCTAATTAATGATAATATTTCATATTCACTATATTTTTTCTAGTTTAATGTTGTTCTTACAGAACATCTTGAACTTTCCAATTGGTGTGGACTAGTTTCTGGTAGCTTGTTATATAACTTCATTCCCTTGTTCAGTAAACTTTTCTGCGTATTCGCCTTGTCCTTTTTTTGTAACCTGATTGCTTGCACGTCCTTATGTTATGTCTGTGAATGTCCTTGTTGTGTACAATTTTATTTGATAAGTATTTCAATATAATGTTGTTTAAAATTATGTGGATAAATTATCATCGTGTTCAAGGTCAGCATCTGTTTAACGGTTAACCAATTTAATTCCTTTAACATTTTAATTATATTTAAAAATCTATTTCGTCGAAGTATTATTCTCATTGCCCTGTTTTTGTAGAATTTGTAACTTATTTTGTTCTCCTTCGTTATATAGGAAAAGGATACTTGAGCAGTAGCTGAAATGTGGAGCAATAATTGAATTGTAAATGGTGATTGCAGTTTTTCTAAAAATTTTCGGCCGAATTCTTCCCAAAAAAGATATCTTTTTGCCAATTTTCTTTTAAGTGTATTCAGCATGTCTATTGAAATTTAGTTTGGAATCTAATATAACTCCAAAGTATTTCATTTCGGTAACATTTTTAATAATTTCACTCAATTTTAATTTTGCTTTCACTGGATGTCTTCTTATATCCAATAACAATACATTTTGCTATTTTTTTATTTATTATTTAAGCTTCTTTATTTTTAGCCATCTTGACACATCATTTAGTTCATTATTTAACATATTTATTAGTTCTTCATAGTTATCGCCAATTAATTATATTAATGTATCGGTAAATAGTCGTACTTTGCATTTTGACATACCTACATACTAAATACCTATGTTTATTTTAATAACGGGAATTATTTAAATGATCACCAAAAAATGACAATTGATCATTTAAGTACTATTTCGATACCAACAACGAATAATACGCTTCAAACCTAAAATTTACTCTACAAAAAGGTGGTTTTGGCTATTCTTCAAACGTCTAAGCGAAGATGTTGACCTAATCAAAATGAATAAATAAGCACAACCTAATTAAGCGTAAGCACGTGGGAACTTTTTCAAATGCAACTCAAACACAAGAGCGTGAAATAATGAAGTGTGCCCAATTGCCAGCGATGTATTTAATTCGCAGATTATCATCAGACGCAATTACTTCCGAAAACCCACTTGTTTTGAAAATCACTCCAAAAAGCCCGTGCGCCTTGGTCCCTCTAAGCCGGAAAACGAATTCCGTAGGGCGCATCGGCCGGGACAAGTGGCTACTGCAAGCGGCGAATTTAAATTGCAGATTGGCAATAAACCATACATAAGCCGCGGCGCCCTGTCCCCATGCTAATTCTGTTTTTATTTCATCAGAGGGGTGACGCTCGCCGCTAAATGGAGAACACTGCCGTATTTGTTTTTAAGTATATTGTTTTATGATTTAAATAAATTAAATGGCTAACTTTACTAGTGTGTGGGCACTTTCAAAAGTTATCACTGGGTATTGCAAGCTCTCCTTATCTTAGAAGTTCACGTATTTTGATTCCCAAATATAATATTACAGCACCAAAAGTTATACAGAAACTTCTTTAGCACCGTTGTGGTTTGAAACTCGATGAAATGGAAATGAGCGACACTAAAAAGAGACAAACACATATATACATCTATAGGATTTAGCCCGCGAGAGAATGGGATAGAGTAATCGGTGTTCTCTTTGTGCAGTGTCTCGTAGCCCATCGGCCTCTTATTTGTGCGGTGCTTCGTAGAATAAAATGTAAAATAATTTTAAAAGTTGGTAACAATATTATAATAAATAAACCCTCCAATAATCCTTCTCCTGATACTCCTCTCGAAGTTTAGTTTTCTGAAGATTTCACTTCTACCACGTGTGAATTGCGCACTCTTAGTTTTTTTTTTTACATTAGGCCCACACTGATGAGATGCTGTGTGGACGGTAGTTTTAAAGAAAGGAAGGAGATGAAGTTTAGGGAAGGAAAAGGGTAAGAGGGGTGGGTGGGTCAATGTGCCCATGTATGAATCCATCTCCCCACTGCGGTGCAAGGCGATGGTCGAGAGAGTCTGGATGGAGAGTTAAAAAGGTTTCCCTCGACCAGTCTCTGGCCTGCCACGCAGTAGATGGGCAAACGCCTCCACTGCCAAGACAAATAGATAAACCTCACCTAATTAACACTTGCACCCCTGCTAACTGACCAAGCGTAGCGAACCACTTGGGTGACCCCTATGGCACAGGTTTTGGTTATCCATTATATGGTCCCCGGGCGCGGCAGTACCATATCCGCCTCCCAAAGTTATGTATGTCAAAGACAAATAGATAAACCTCACCTAATTAACACTTGCACCCCTGCTAACTGACCAAGCGTAGCGAACCACTTGGGTGACCCCTATGGCACAGGTTTTGGTTATCCATTATATGGTCCCCGGGCGCGGCAGTACCATATCCGCCTCCCAAAGTTATGTATGTCAAAGACCTATCCAGACAGTTTATTACGCTCACCACCACTCCTATCAGAAGCCCTATTATCTATCTTGTCCCGTTCCGATATATCAAATCATTAATATCAATCTGGACCTTTATGAGCATGGATACCTTATTGCATACCTTTCTTCCCTTCCATTAGGTGTTCTGCTCTTTCACCATTCCAATAGTGGAGACCATTCATGCTAATGATGCTCACCTTGCAACCGTTGAATTTTTCTCACAATCATCTTCCGAAAATATTAAATACTGTAGCATAGCGAATTACATGTAATACGTCTGGCGAACCCACACCTTAAACCCCTCAGGCTAATTTCCTTGCTTTTGGGAACAGGTCGTATAGATCTCATAGAAAGCAAATTTTCCGACCGCAATTTGAAAAATAATTATTAAACTTCTTCAAACACAATTTTAACTAGTTTATTGTGATGTATATATTACTAGCTGGTTCCCGGCATGCGTTGCTATGCCCCCGTCCCGCGAACCCCCCTCCCAAATTCCCCTCCCCCTTCCCGAGTTCCCCTACCCCCTCCCAAGTGTTCCCCTCTCCACTCTTGCATTCCATACATTATTTCCCGGTATATAATTTCAGTTTTCAAACAGCTCGCGTGCCACTTATTGTAATTTTTTATACAAATTTCATAATGCCAGAGCTCGTAGATGTTATTCTGATGTATAAGCTATATTATTGTAAAGTTTCATTAAAATCCATTCAGTAGTTTTTGCGTGAAAGAGTAACAAACAAACATCCATACAAAGTTTCACGTTTATTTATTTTATTTTTTTTTACATTAACTCCACACAGGAGGCCCTGAGGAAAATAATTTCCCTCAGGGCCTATGTCATCTTTGAGGATGCTGTGTGGAGGGTCTTTTTGAGGAAAGGAAGGAGTTAACATGCCTCAAAAATGGTCATTTTCCAGAGCAATTTAAAATCTCCACTATAATACCTATTCATAAATCTGGTGATAAGAATAAATTAGACAATTATAGACCAATATCTCTTGTTTCAAACCTCTCGAAAATATTCGAAAAATGCATCAAGTTTAGAGTCATTGAACACTTAGAAAAATATAAAATTCTATCGAAAAACCAATACGGCTTTCGTAAAGACTTAAGCACCGAGGATGCGATATATGAATTGACAAAAAAGATATACTCATCTATCGATAAAAAAAAGAAATGTCTTGCCATATTCCTAGATTTAAGAAAAGCCTTCGACACCGTAAATCATGATATACTCATTACAAAAATAAATCAACTAGGCTTCAAAAAAGACACACTTAAACTACTCTCTAACTATCTTAAAGACAGAATACAAAAAACAAAAATTGGGAATGATTATAGTTCAGAGTCAAAGATAAAAAATGGAGTTCCACAGGGAACTGTGCTTGGCCCGATTTTATTCTTAATTTATATTAATGATTTATGTAATTTTGTAATCCCTGGTAAAATTGTTTCATACGCAGACGACACGGTACTAATAGTGGATGGTAATCATTGGAATGAAACTTTTTCGAAAGCAACTGATTGTATTTCACTGGTTTCAACATGGCTAAAATACAACAAACTCGTTTTAAACTATAGCAAAACATATTACTTACCTTTTTATAAAACCATTAAAAATAAACCTAAAGACAACCTTAAAATTAGAATCCATAATACTAGTTGCAATCAAGAAATGTGCTTCACGTGCAACGAACTCACTTATGTCGAAAATATAAAATATTTAGGAGTATCAATAGATATAAATCTTAATTGGAAATCACATATTAATCAAATCACTTCTAAATCTAGATATCTGACCTACATATTTTATAGACTTAAGGAAGTTCTAAACATTGAGAAATTGAAAATGATCTACTTTTCCCTAGTGCAATCTTCAATCACTTATGGCATTATAGGATGGGGTGGTGCACTTGATACATTTATTAAGCCTCTACAAATAGTTCAAAAACACATAATTAAAGTCATATTTAACAAAAATAAAACATTCTCGACAAACTTATTATACAAAGAAACTAAAATATTTAATAAACGTAAATTATTTATATTAGAAACTTTGAAATATGTATTTAAAAACAAATATAATTTCGAAATAAATGAAAACAGAATGAGCAAAAGAACAAACAATATATTTTACACCCCACAAACCAATACTAAATTATTACAGACACATAGCAGTTTCATTGGTCCTCGTACATTTAACCTTCTACCACTACAAACTCAAATTATAAATAAAATGATAAAATATATAAAAGAGGTAAAATTATGGTTGAATAATGTTGATATTGAAACGCTTTTTCTATAAATTTATCAATCTTCATACAACTCACTTTCTGTAACTTACTAAACTGTAGTACAATATGTTTTATGTTTATTTTTATTATTATTATTTTTTTTTTAATAACTAAAAAAAAAAAAAAAAATATTTAAAAAAATATTTAAAATCATTATGTTTTTATCCATATTTTTATTTTACTTATATAATAGTCGAAAAAAACCTTTTTCAGTACAATATGTTTTCTGTTTATTTTTTTTAATAACTAAAAAAAAAAAAAAAAAAAAAAATATTTAAAAAAATATTTAAAATCAGTATGTTTTTATCCATATTTTTATTTTACATATATAATAGTCGAATAAAACCTTTTTCATTTACTCTAACTATGAAATACTAACTTTATATTTTATATGTTTTTTTTTTTAAAGTCTATTTTATACTTTGTGTACTTAGAAATATAGTATTTTGTTTTTAATATTACCCACACTCAGGCAGTGCCTTAGTGGGTTTTCATTTCTTGTTTATACTATATGTTATTATGTTTTATGTTATAATATACTATTAATTTTCTATTATACATTATATGTAAAAAGAAATGAGAATAAATAAAGTAAAAAAAAATAAATAAAAAAAATGGGTCTTGAAGACACTCGTGTTACTGTTGTAGGAGGGAGGAAACACAGAGGCCGGTAAATCGTTCCACAGCCGAGCTGTTGAACTCAAGAACGAATCGTAAAAACGACCCGTTCTCATGTGACTAATATCAACCTTGTACAAATGTTGGGCGCTTGTTTGGCGTGTTTCCCGACTATGCACCGGTGCCGAGGGGATCAATGACGCTAGTTCCTCGGAGCATCTTCCATTGTAATACCGGTAGAACAAGGACAGCATTCCCACCTGACGCCTATGCTCTAAAGATTGCAATCCGTCTGTTAAGATGGGAGAATCTATCAAACGGGCCGCCCGTTTCTGCACAGAGTCAAGGGTTTTTTTTAGGTATTTTGGAGCTCGTTTATAATATTAATAAGATATATATTTCCCACATTACACCGTTTGCATCGTTTTTATGACTTTTTACTGTCCTTAACAGTCCGTTTTGTTGACTTTCTTGTTTTCTCCCTCCTACAACTTTAGCATCTTCAAATCCTAGGTTCATTCCTTTCTTTTCTTGAAAATATCCAGACAGAATTTTCAAAGACGACATAAGCCCTCATAGACACTTCAGGGGCTCCCACGGAGATTGTTAAATAAATAAATATATAACAAAACGGTTTAGACCAGCGAATTGTTAAGAGGAAGTCACATGCCAAAAATGTGTATATTCTTAGTGCGCCTGTCCACCACATAAATTTTTTTTATAAGCTTAGCAGATAATCTTATCCATAATACATATTGTATTCTTAAAAAGTTGTTTATAAATGCGCTCTACTTTCGTTGATTTCTAAAGAAAAATACTTTTTTGTAGTTTATGCTTAGATTTTTCGTAACATTTGTATTTTAATTCCACTCAAGCGGAACGATGTGATATGCTTCAATGTATCCAAAACATATTTTTTGGTATTCGCAATGTAAACCAATTCTTAGTAAAGATTAATCTAAAATCTAATCGCCTTGAGGAACAGCTGCGTAGCATATTTCATAGGATTTGAGGCCCAGAATACTCAACCAAACTTAATAACGACCGGTCGGTGGCTGAGTAAGCATCGCGTCTGGTTCCACCCAGGCGTCTTCTATTCAATTCCTCTATCACGACACTAGCAACATTTTTCGCTTTTTGTGCATAGAGATAAACTATAGAGGCGCTATCCCGTACATAATTCTCCGAGATTCGTGTTCAAATCATGCACGAACAGGCCTTCGGGAAAGTGAATTCTAACTGAAGCCACCGCGTCGAAAGGCTCGGCCGTCAGACCGTCCTTTCCTTTTACTCAAGCCCATGGTTTCATCCTTTTCCATCCTACTTTGATGCGTTACACGCCAGCCACGGTCGACGGTTGTTGTTGTTGTACTAATAGAGAAATGGAGGTACTAACCTACGATTCTGTTGAACCAATTTATTCGCTAAATGTCTCATCTTTGTATAATATATCAATGTTATTTTGATGGTTTTAGGAGATTTTCAAATTATTGTCAGATTATTACCCGGGAATGTTTGTCCTTAATTTAAAAGAAATACAGACATTCATATTAGTATATTACAAAAATATAATAAACAAATATCTAGTATAGTCTGTCAAATAAGAGTAGAAAATATAAAAAATGGAACTTAGAAATTTTTAGGCTGGCAACACCAATTTATCTGTCAAATATTCTTTAAAAGTGCAATGACACTGAATACACAAAACAGTGTACACACATTTAAAAAAAACGTTCTTTTGTTCTTAAAAAAATTAAATCGAAGAAGCATTGTGAAGGTACCTACTAAATGACATAAATTTGACTAAATTGTGTTTTATAAAGTGATTGGCTTTCATTTAATTTAACATAGATTTGAATTTCACAGTAGGTGGAAAGGAAGAATCATAAATGGTGAGTTTAGTTGCACTACTTTTAGATCTCAAAGAGTTAAATATATTCAGATCTAAAATTAGAGGCATTATCTAAAGCCCGGGCAACGCTAGGTACTTAAGCTAATATAAATATGTAAATGTGAGCAATTTCGAAAGTGTGCTTTATATTGTATTACAATCTCGTTATTCTTCATTATGCTAACACAAAATTGCAAACGTATAATAATAATATACCTATATGCAATTATAATTTTGAGATCAGTGGGTATATCTATATTGCAATGAAATTTTATTTTTCGCTTTTATGCCTTTTTAATTTTTAATAAAAATGTTGGTTACACAGCTTTAGATTAACACCATGAATATATTTTTAGTATTGCCATTTGGGCAACGGTGGCGCCCTCATTTATTTTTTACTCTTATTTGACAATCTGTACGGATGTGTGCTATTTATTTTTTATTGTTATTAAGTTTAATTTGTTACCATTTGATGCAGGTTTCTCTTCGAGTATTTTCAGAAAACAAAATCGCCTCACCGCGAACACAGCACTCGCTCGACTGACCAGTTGAAACTGTACGCGCGTACAGGTTTCCACTGATTATTGCTTTTAAGAGTATTTTCCAGTATTCCATTTAAGGGATTCTATTCCATTTTTGGTTACTTTCCTCTACTAGGTTTGTACTGTATTTTAATATATTCAGTTTGATTGGATATTTTGGCTTCAAATGCCAAATTAAGTTTTGTATAAAAAAGGTCGCGCAGCCGTTCCTCTTAAGAAAGTAAAATTATTATTACATACTTTTAACCCATTATCTTTCTATGGCAAGTCGAATGTTGTATCTTCAGACCGCAGATGTAGATGATTGATTAAAAATAGGCTAATTATCTATGGTGAATCACCCAATACCAACCCTCCTTCTCACGTAGGCTTTCCCACAGCAGTACCTCATTCCTCCCTTGTGTTCTGTTTTCCTCCTATCGCTACTCCTGCTCAGTTCTGCTCCCCGGGGAGCCGGCCGCTGCGCAGATAATTGAGATAACAATGCGGTTAGGCCCGGCGTGGGTAGGCAGTTAGTTGCCAATCAGCTTGCGATGGGTATGTTGAGTGAAAAACGTACAAATATTATGATTACTGCCTATCGTTCATTGTGTGTCGTGATAATTAGTTTAGTTTTTTTTAGGTGATTTTTGATTTTATTTTAAATAGGTAGGTACTATCGCGTAAATCAGTACCCATTTTGTAAATGGCTGTTCAATTAAGTTTTTGTTAAAATATTTTAGATATTATAGGTAGGAACTTTATCGCTTATCTGAATTCTTCACACAATTAGTTCAATTTTTTTATTACACTTAAATTCAAATCAAATGCGAATTACATAGTTAATTGAGCCAGATTTACGTAGGACGCGCGCAACCGAAATTTTTGTTTATTATTACATTAACTCCAGCTCGTTTTTGTGATATTCTGCGATATTCTGCAAATAAAATGCGAAGGATCTTTTTATGGAAAGGAAGGAGAGGAAGTTCTGGGAAGGAAAAAGTACGAGGGGTGGGTAGGCAGAATAGGTGGGTCCTGGAGTGAAGGACTCATGAATCCATCTATCCCACCGCAGTGCGGGTCGATAGAGTCCGGCAGGCAAGGTTAAAGGTCTAACTCAACCAGTCTCCCGATCCGACCCGTCACGCAGTAGGTGGGCAAACGCGTCCCCCAGCGATACCTAAACCTCACCCTATGATTCCTGGCAGCCCTGCTAAGTCAGTAAACGTTTGTCTCATTTTAAACTGTTGTTATTTAGTTTATGAAAAAGCTGCAGCATTATACGTTTAAGAATAAAAGCCAAACTATTAGCGCATTGACATTTGAATTTTTGAAATTCACTCACACTTCAACATTATCATTGTACCTAACTACGAGTATATTCCATACTTTCAAAATTATTGTCACGGCTAGTAGTATCGCAGGGTTCTACGGAGACCTCGCCGTGCAGTAAGTAAAAGAGATTACTATTTTTCTTTGCAGTTAACAGACCTATTGTGCATTGTTGCTGGCACTCTCTGGTGCGTATAGAACCGTTGCTTCGGACGCTTTACCCGTTTTGGCTGGCATATTGCCAATCGATCTGGAAATTAGGGAAGTGCTCACTAAGCAGAAATTAACCAGAGGAACCCCGGCCACTCACCTAGGTGTTGTTCTGACACCGGGTGGGCCGGGGACTCTCCCTGGACTGCTCCGTCAAATGAGGGATCTGTCGCTCCAAGAGTGGCAGGTCCGTTGGGATAGGTCGAATATGGGAAGATGGACCTTCTCCTTCTTCCCATCAGTTAAAATCAGAATGGAAGGGGCATATCTACAACTGGACCACCACATCACCCAGCTTCTGTCCGGGCATGGGGAATTCAGGGGGAGACTTCACACCCTCGCCCTGTCTCCCCATCCCAACTGCGCATGCGGATCGACGAACCAGTCAGCCGAGCACATTCTGTGGCACTGTGAGATCTTGACGGATGCGAGAGAGGAAATGCTCGATGGTTTGGATGTACCTATCAGACCAGTATGGAATACTGATCTGGTTTCGAATAAGAAGAACTTCGAGTGTCTGAAGAAATTTGCAAGGATCTGGGTTGAGAGATGGCCTGAGCTTAGAGTCGCTGACTAGTTGACTTTGACACCAGGTGTACTTGTTCCTGTTTTACCACGGACTATCGACTACTCGACTTTTATAATTGAATACTGTACAGTATGTATATTTTTTATGTTTTTTTTACAGTTTGCTTTTTTTTACATATGTAATTTTATGCTGTTTTTATTTTTTACATCTTGATTTTTATCTTTTATCATGTTCACACATGTCCGCGTGATTTTACGCTCATGTCTTCTTTTTTTTTTTTTACACTTATTTTTTTGCCATTTTTATTTTTATACTTTAGGTATTTTGGTTCCGGATACATATAGCGTAATTAAACGCACATGCCTATTTCATATTATTTTGGTTTTCTTGGTTGCTTTACTGTTTTTTTTTCCATTTCTTTTAGTTTTGTTTAACGAGAGAGAACTGAACTCCGTTGCCCGTTTTGTATCGTCCTTATCCCCATTTAAGGGGTCGGACCCTAGAACGTGTCCCCGTGTACGTGCCATGGCCGATCTCTTGGAACTGGTGGGGCTTCACCCGGCCACCGCGCTACCCCCCGTGACATGAAGAGGTTGGGGAGAGGGCTAAACGTCATCCGAAAGCTGTCCGTCCCGCCTCCAGCGACCCGACGCTTCTCTCCCTAGGGTCTTCTTTTTGATTTCCACACACTCCTCGTCTAGGCACCACCGGGTAGCTGGCTTACGGACGACGCTGCCGGTTATCGGGAGGCCTGACAACCAGCCTTCTTCACTGTCTCTGGGACTGCCGGTGGCTGGATTTCGGTATCACCAGTTCTACATTGTAAATATGTTTATTTTTTCTTCCATTTTTTATGTACAGTGCACGGTGCTGCCTGCTGGATCATTGTGTGGTCCTTCGCCGCCATGAGCTTCCCACTCATGACGGTTGTCGTTCATTTTGTTTTTTTCCTTATATTTTCTCTATTACCTAGTTTTGTTACTAACACCTTGTTTGACTGTCCATGGGGCTCACTGCTTTAGCAGTGATTACCTTCATGGGCTTTAGAATTGTAGAATTGACCATCACAGTACATTCCTGTAGGTGCGCCTGCATACCGCCCTCTAACAACGTATGCGGGGACATTGAAGTTCTAGAATCGTTACATATTTTAAATGTAGAGTCGTTCATTCAAAAAAATTAGATTCTTGCGAGAACTCCGAAGGGGCGACCATAAGTCGCCTATACCGGGGTGGGAATAGGTGGGTGAAAGCTTCAATGTGCATTGTGTATCTCATATTTTAGAAGAGCTGCAGCATTATTGTGATATGTTTACTGCATTCTCAATGCCGTCACGGTACCGTAATCGTGGATCGTCAAGGTAATAATAAAAATGCTCAGTCAAATTGGTTTCTTCCAAAGGTTTTGAATCAATATCCACTGCACCGTTTTATAGAATTTTCCCATGAAAATGTGTCTTATCCCTCCCTACGTCAGCAACCTATAATCAGCCCTCTGTTCAGTAATTAAAACATCAGAATGATGGGGATTTATTTACTCGCACAACCCTTATTCGGTTTGCAATGCCTGGCGTTACTCACTTCAGCGTGCTTCAGCTTAATCCAAAGCCTTCCTGAGCTTTATCGAGCCTTCCCCGCCGGCCTGAGTTACCACTTCAAGACTGTTTGCTTTTCTCCTTCCTTTGAGCTTTTCTTTAGCAAAGAGTACCTACATATTACCTTGAGATTTCTTGCATAACTCCCAATTGGTATATTTTAAATGAGTTGACCAGTTTTCCCACATACCTAACTTAATAATATATTTTTTTATGTGTCCCATCTGCTCCCATCCGTCTGGAGCCGGTGAAAATATAGCTTCCTCAATCGGGGTGTGTTGTGAGGCTGAAGATAGTGGGGAGGGGAAGGAGGTGGGGAAGAACCTGTCTATTTAGATCTGGTCACCAAGCACAGCTAAATCATTTCAAGCAATGTTTCAATTCTGAATGGTGATCTTACACTAGGACTAGACCAATACTGAGAGGGTCTTCCTCTCTGAAAATATACTGTATATAATTTTAAATGCATACACTGTGAAATAATACAAATTAAAAGTAACATAGACAGAAAATTATTTTAATAATTATCTCATTTTCGAATTTTGAAAGGATGTGTCGAAAATTCATAAGAGCCATGAAGTACCTACCTGCTTACGACATAATGTTTTTTTACAAGTAAATTATTTTAATTGCTTATTTGTGAGGTGTATTTTTTTTTTAATTTCTTAGGGTAAAACTAAAGACATATTTTGTTATATTTTAAGGTTCTGCGCTCTTCAGCTAACACGCCATTATCAATTCTGCAATTATAATACTCGTATCCCATGACTTTTTCATGGTTCTGCGCTAGTTTTTCTAATAAAATCCTTGAAAGTGACTTTTTATTTCTGTGTAAAAAGCAACATGCTTGAAAACTAATTACCATTGCCATCAAGGCATTATGTTCGGAGCTTGACTAAAACCTACTGTCATTTATGTCAATTACTTATTATATGATTAAGCAGATCGCTCTTTCTCTTTCAGTCGGTAATGCAGAGTGTTTTTGTGAGCTATTTGCTAATACGCTAACATTTGGGTTGTTGTTAGTTTTTTCAAACCGTTGTTTATAAATATAATAGGATTCCTTGAATCCTTCTTTTTCTAATTCTCAAGCGGAACAAGTATAGTCTGTCAATCAAGAGTAGAAAATATTAAAATGAAACTACAAAAATTGTTGGCTGGCAACACCAATTTAACTGTCAAAATATTATTTTAAAGATCAATGACACTGAATGTACAGACCACTGTAAATCACATTTTAAAAAAGAGATAGTAGAAAAGAAGAATCACTTACGATGAGTTTAGTTACACTGCTTTTAGATCTGAGTGAGTTAAAAATATTCAGATCTAAAATTAGAGACATGACCTAAAGCCCGGGCAACGCTAGGTACTTAAGGTAGTACCTATAAAATAAATGTGAGCAATTTCTAAACTGTGCTTTTTATATTATTACAAAATTGTTGCAAAGGTATATTGTACTCGTGCCTATATGCAATTAATTGCAATGAAAAAAATATTTTTTCACTTTTATGCCTGTTTAATTTTTTACAAAAAGTATGTTACATAGTTTTACATTTCCACCATGAGTTATATTTTTAGTATTGCCATTTGAACAACTGTGGCGCCCTCCTTTGTTTTCTACTCTTGCTTGACAAACTGTAGTTCATTTAATACCGAAGAACTTAGAAACCCGGCCAGTCTCTAGCCTAGAAGAAATAAAAAAAGTATAAAACCATGTAGGTATACGTGTTATTGTAAATATACTCAGAATTCTGTTTTTTACTGAATATGATCTGAAACCTTGACATTTTCTATTCATTACATATGCTCAACATACAAGACAATAAACACACGGGAATACATAAATACTACACCTATATCCATGTAGTGTTTTCGTTGCTCCCGCGCGTTAAGCATTCCTTGATTGGATCCCTGCGGAGCCTCGATTGAATCCACAGTCCACAGTAGCAGCAGCATCCCTTCAAGTCCGTTGGGGGTCCGGACACGACCAGATGCGAGGTCGGTTCGGTGTTTACGCCGTGACGCCCTGGGTCCGCCGACAATGGCCAATAATGGACCTCGTATCGACTGCGCAGCTGGAGGTGTGGATATCTCAATGTGCCGAGATTGAGTACTGGATTGGATCATTGTGTTGATGAAAGCGATCGTTTTGGATGGGATTGTGGTGTTTTCATTACTTGTTTGGTAGCGGGTGTTTTGTTATACCGCTGATAGTCCCGTTGTAATCTTACCTCCTTTCGCCTAAATCCTAAATGACGCTTTTCACGGAAATAATGATTTCAACGGAGATCTTAGTAGTAGGACTATGGTCACTGTGTTTAACAGTAACAGAAGTAAATCAACAGTGTAGAAATTTATATGAAAAGAAATCTAAAAACATTTCAAATTTTGACTCTGTGTGTTCAATGAAAGTTGATCCCCCGACAGTTGAGCCCTGGCATACTTACGAGTGTAGAAATTTATATGAAAAGAAAGCTAAAAACATTTCAAATTTTGACTCTGTGTGTTCAATGAAAGTTGATCCCCCGACAGTTGAGCCCTGGCATACTTACGTACAATTTGCAGTCGGTTTATGAAAAATACGGTATACCTACTTACACAAAATATAATTAAGTGTCCCCTAAGAGGTGTGCAGAGAGGATGTACCGCCGAATAATAAAAGTATAAAACAATTTTTCATTCAAATGCGTCGAGGATAAAAATATACCAACCATAACATCATACCAATTTATTATAAGGTGTTTTTGAATTCGATTTTAGGTTTCAAATTGGCAAAAAATGCACAAAAAATTATATATTTGTAATAATTATAATTTCGAGGGACAACTATCGTGTCACCGTCGCAATGTTGTGAAATCCAAATTATTGTTTAAATAGTAGGTTTAAAAAATAAAAAAAAACAGTAAAAACGGTCAATTTTTATGAGTAGGTAAATACAATTTGTATCAGGTATTGCAAAAAATGTACTCAAGGATATTTACTAGAAAAGGTCGAGTTCTACGTTTTACTAGCAGTTATTTATTCATTTGATTGACATAATATCTTACATTTCAAAAATAAAATCATCAATGTCGGCCTCACTGGGTAGCTCACCTGTGCTGAGGCCTCCATTTTATAAAACAAAAACAAAATAAACTAAAAATTTTAATTTATAATTAAGTTGAAATTATAGGATAAAATGAATTATTTTATTACAAAAAAAAAAAAAAATCGGTATATATTACATATATTATGTGTTGTGGGTTTGTGAGTGATGTGTATTTTATATTGGTTTTGAGTGTTACGTGTAGTTGTTTTATTCTTATTTTGTAATGAAATTTTGGTAATATTGTCTTTTTTGTTCTTTAATCCATTTTGTAATTTTGAGAACGAAATTATTTTTGTTTTCTTCCATTTTATTTTCAAGGGTAAGACTGTTGAATGCTTTTATAGCATGATATTTATAGTGCCTTTGTCCAAAGCTTGTATTTACCGTCGGAGTTTTTAGGTTGTTTTTGTACGATTGTCTAACTGGTCTGTTAGTGATATTTTGAGATTGTTGAAATTTGTTTTTCTGGTCAAAAATGTAGTTTAGCAGTGTTTTAACATAATAATTAACGTATATCTAGTACGTCACAACTGTTGAATATTTGGTTTGTGTCAGTCAGTCTATGTTTTTTAAGTATTACTTTTAAGATCGTTTTCTGTGCGATTTCTAAGTGATCGATAGCTGAGTTTGTTGCTCCTCCCCAGATAATTAATCCATATTCTATTATTGACTGACAAAGTGCAAAATATATAGTTTTCATTTGTTTTATATTATATATTTTTCTTATGTTTATGAAAATGCGTATTGTTTTGAGGAGTTTATTTGTGATTTGTTTGATATGATGTGTCCATCTAAGGTTATGGTCAATTATGATTCCTAGATATTTTATTTGTTCTGTTTTTTCTAGAGAAGGGCAACTGCAGATGTTAGTATTTAAACATTCGTGTATTTTTATGGTATGAGTTGTTTCTTGGTTGTCCTGTACTATTTAAACTGTACGTTATAAATTTTGATTTCGATATATTTAGTGTAAGTATTTTTGAGTCTAGCCATGTTTTCACCCGCGTGATTTCTAAATTTGCTATGTTAAATACATTATTCCAATCCTTAGATTTAAAGAGTAAAACTGTGTCATCTGCATAACTAACTATTTCACCGTTTTTTCCATGCTACAAAGTCATTTATGTAAATAGTGAAAAGAACGGGCCCTAGTCTGCTTCCTTGTGGAACTCCGTATGTAATCGGCAGTGGTTTGCTAGTATGGTTATTAATTTTGACTTGTTGTGTTCTATCTCTCATATAACTTTTTAATAGTTGGAGTTCCTTGTCTTTGTTCCTGCACGGCTTCTATTTTTATTTATTTATTTTTTTAATTATATTAAAAAAAATCAAAATGTATCTTATTATGGAGGTGATGCTGCGTACTTCATATAGATTATTTTTAAAATGCTGTTCAAATTTCTTGACTCCAGAACTTTATTTTACTGGCGACCTCCGTGATGGGGGGGAAGGCCCCTAATTCATATAAAATAATATATAATATAGTGCTGAGGCATATTCCAGAGTGGTACACACTCTCAGTATCGCTCTGGTGAAAGACTACCGTCAGGATTGAAACGTTGCTTGAAATGGCTTTAGCCTAGTTTCGTTTCAAAAATACGGAGGGACTTCCCCACCGTCCTCCTCCATCTCTCATTTCCTTCTCCATACCCGTCAGCCTCACAACTAAAATGCCCACAGCTAAAATTGGGGATGACATAGTCTCACTGGCTCTGGTTATAAGGGAGCAGTTGGAACTCTTGTGAAATATTCGTTTCATTCATTCATTCATTATTTGTTTTTATTCTGTTTTTTTTTTTTAATTTATTTTACATTTTACTCATTCATTCTTTAAACTTGCCTACACATACTCTCGTACTACGTCATAGGTTTTCATCTGAACTTGTGGCAAACAAAACTTGCTTTACGGTCACAACTTTACTATAATATTTACTACCTTTGGCTTGTTAAACAAGAAGCTCGAAATTAATCCAATCACCCGTTGTATATTTTTCATTACAACTTGAAAACTAAACCAACATTTTCTTTAACGGAAAAACTTTACGTTTATAACGCACACACACCCATCTTCCCAAAACAACGCTCAAGGGTACCTGCCAGTTATCTGCGATTCAGCTGTTTTTAAACAGTGCAAATCTTTTGTTTATTTTTGTACATCTTTATATGTATACGTAACAGTTAAAATTCGTTTTTAGTTATAACCCGTTTTCTCTAGTTAAAACTAGTTTTTACTAACTGCCTTAAACTGAAACTGGGATTAAAAATACAGATTCTGTTTATTAAAATATTTAATAACTGTTAATTAAAAACGTAACCTAAACTAACCTAACCCTATGTCACTTAACTAATCAGAATAAAGCACGATGAACTTTGACATCGGTTGAAACAGTTTTAACTGAATCATTTCTAGAAAACGCGTTTTGTATAAGTGTTTATAACTAGTTTTCACTGATATTAAGCGGTTAATTCTAGTTGTAACGAGAGCATTTAGTGAAAACTAGTTTATACTAGAGAAACCGCCTTGTAACTAAGAACGGGTTTTAACTGTAAAATATATAGGTATCTATATAAATCTTGCGTCACGATATTTGTTCGAGATAAAATTACTTAACCAATTTTTTATGAAATTTGGCTTGCTTTAAATTTGGTCCAACTTAAAAGATATGACACTTTTTATCTCGATTATTGATATCAGTATTTATTCTTGTGAATTAAATGTTTTTTATAGAACAATGCTTTGTAATTATTTGGAATTTGCTTTGGAATTACCTACCTACCTACCGAACTAAATAACACACAGTTTAAGTGATCCGTAAAAAATATCGCATAATTGTGTATAATTAGTAAACAATACAATCCGAAACTCTTGCGAGATTCACCCAAGTGTCCACTACATTAATAGTGATATAAATTTTGAACATTGAAATTACATTATTCAAGTGAATTTCGAATAATTAATATCGGAAAATAGTGACAGTGTATTTGAAATATATTTGACAGTTAGTGGAGTTCTTGTGATTGGCCAAAACCGTCGCCATCTTTCTTACACTGACCATACAGCTTGCTCGCTGTACTGTCTCAGTCAGTACTTACGTGTTGTACTATTTCTGCCGATATACAATACAAACTACTGCTAGGGTGACCATGAGTTTGAGCAAAAAAACCGGTTCCCAACAACAAGAAAATTTATGCACAACCATGAGGTCCAAAAAACAAAATGAATGCACTATCTGAAGAAATTAACACAGAAGAAGATGCCTTTTCAAAATTTTCGTCTTACGTAGATGTAAAATTAGAGAAAATAAAAACCCAAATCCTCGAAAATATTGACAAAAAAATGTTAGAATTTCAAAAAACTACCGAATTCATTTGTCAAAAATATGACGACATAATTACCCGCTTAGACTCCATGAATGAGGTTAAAGGAAAAGTTGAACGTTTAAAAAATGATTTGGCAAATAAAAGCGAAAATATTAAGCATCTGGAAACCAGAGTGGCTTGCTTGGAACAGTCAAACCTTGATGACTGTATCGAAATAACAGGCATTGAGGAAAAGACTGAAGAACATCCCAAAATAACCGCTATAAAACTGATAGAAGGTGCTAATATCAAAATAAATTCAGAGGATATTGCCTCCGCAATAAGACAATATGACAGAAGACCAGGACATCCGAAAAAAAAATATCCTTAAAATTAGAAACCCAGAAACTAGATTAAAATTATTAGCAAATAAAAAGGTAATTTCTAATCATGAAAAAAAGGTTTTCCTAGGAGAATCACTATCTCCTTACTTCAAGGAACTTCTCTGGAAAGCCAAAACAAAGGGAAAAGAGTTAAAATACAAATACATTTGGTTTAGAAATGGAGCCATTCTGATGAAAGAAGAAGAAGGAAAAAAATCATTGAAATTAAACACGAAGATGACCTTAATAGATTATAATAGAAGTTTAATAGTGAAAGGCACCGAAAAATATTTTCAACATTAAAAATGGATATCGATTTTGGAAAATACATCGACTTGAAAGACAATACAGAATCTAATTTAACTATTAAAGATTCATTAACTTGCAAAAACTTTTTAAAACATTCCAAATTTTCTTTACTTTGTTTGAACGTTAGAAGTTTAAACAAAAACTTTGATGAAACCATAACCATGCTGGATGGTATTGAGCATCGTCCTGAGGTACTCGTTTTCACAGAAGCTTGGCTGAAAAATTTTACCAATATACCTAACATCCCCGGATACGCAGTTTACAACACAAATAATAACTATTTGCAAAATGATGGTGTAGTTGCCTATGTAAAACAAAATGTTCACGCGACTGTTGAGGAAGTTGTTTTCCCTGGAGCAAACTGCTTAAAAATGCAGATATCGAGTACCTTGTGTGTAATAGCTGTTTACAGATCTCCGTCCCTGGCTCACATAGATAATTTCCTTGAATCACTGAGTGAACTGCTTGACTCTACATCAATACAAAATAAGGAGATTATTTTATGTGGCGACATAAATATTAATACTTTGGATTTGAGCAATATGAAAACTCAAAAATACCTCTCTCTTTTGGCTTTTCATGGCTTGAAGCCATTCATAATTTCACCTACCAGAGTTTCTTCTACCATTTCAAGCTGCATCGATCATATTATGGTAAAATCTAAATTTGAACCACAGGGAGCTGTCTTCACTACTGACATAACAGATCATGATGTGATATTGCTGAGATTTATGAGCTTTACACTAAAGAAAATAGCAAAAGATGATGAAAACATAAAAACCGTCATCGATAACAATCTTTTGAAGGTCACATTAAAGGAGGAATCATGGCAGTCAGTACTGTCATCGCAAGATGTTAATTTAGCTGCTGAAAATTTCATAAAATGTTTAAAAATGCATGTAGAAAGTTGTTCATCTGTACGAAGTGTAAAGCATAAAATGAAATATTTAAAACCTTGGATAAATGACGGAATTATTAAATGTCTCAGAACCCGAGACAAATTACACAACAAATGTCGAACAGATTTAAATAATATTCAACTGCTGGATTATTACAAAAGATATAGAAACTGGTGTACAAAAATTGTAAAATATACAAAGCAAGCATATTACAAAAGGAAACTGGACAACGTAAGTGGAAATACCAAGCAACAGTGGAAGATTATAAAGGAGGCTGTAAATATACAAAAGGAGCAAGTGTCAAAATTTTTTGAAACAACCCTTCAGTAATTAACAGATTGGAGAGCTTTTATTTTATGGTAACGGGTTAATTTGTTTTAAATGCACATCGATTACCGAACAGTTTTTTTAACAAATTTGCTCAAATTGTAGAGCAAGTAATGTGAAAAACACCATAGATATTACCGTACTTTATTTTTGGGATATTATGCTGTTTTGCGCTACTTCCTTCATTAGCCACGTTTCGGATAGCATTACAGTGTCAATCATAAGGACAGATGTGTAATCGATAGTGGTAAAGTGTGCGCTTATATATGTAGAAGCAATGACGTTTTACCAGCTCCAATCTCTGTGAGCTAATATTATAGTATAATTTTTAAATGGTTTTCTGCGTTTAATTTTGGTGTAGCCGGCAATTATCGGATACAAAAAATTATTGAGCCTAGCCCGTCGTCTCTATTAATATTAATGGGATTTTTCGTAAATTTCAACTTAGACATCGCACAAATCTCTCGTTTAGTGGGGGGGTGTGCATCACCCCCCTCCGGTGTGGAAGAGTTAATTAAATTCAATGTAAGATAGGTTGGGGCAACACACACCACAGGAATTCAGTAACTCAAAGCACACTCTACATCTAGCAGACTTACTTCTAAATCAGTTTGCAAGCGTTTTCATTTTGTAAGGGAACGTAGATGAGGACGTCTCTGTGCAAATTTATCTCCACCAATCGGCGGCCAATCTTGGCGGTAAACACAATTATGACGTATGTACACCCCCCCTTCCCCTGCGCTCGCAACCCTTCCGTAGGTTGGTTAGTTTGTTTCCATAATGAAATTTTGCCCCCGCCTGGTTTGTCTTATCGGCTGGTCCGGAATGCCGCCTTCAGATTTCTGGCCTTGTCAACTTTGCAAGATAGCCGTTGGCTTTAGACCTCGTACGTTTAAAAAAAAGATTTTCAAATTTTGAATTGATACGAATTGTCGCTTTGACGGTATTTAACTGTTGACTTGAAAAGCAATGAATTCGGACTTTTGGTAAACTCTGATAAAAAAAGATTATGGCGTTTTTTTACGCTCTTGTTTGATTTCAGGTGGAGGTTTTCTGTGGTACTCACTTTTGTAAATCAAACGCTTGTTTTGTGTTTGTTTGTCTGGTCATAATTTATTATTCTTTTACTTACATAATCCTGATTTTTTATAAGATTTATATTGTGATCTGCTTGTTGGAACACATTTTTTTTACGTAAGAATGGAAGCTACCTTCCTTTGTTCTTCTATAGAACTATTTGAATAATGGAACAAAAAAGAAAATAATAAAATTAGGTAGGTACTTGCCTAGAAGTAATTGCCCAGAGAACAAGTACCTACTCAATAAGCATCAATTTTTCCCATAGCTCCCCGACAAAAAGGGCTGAAATTAAATGAAAGTTCTTTTTAGAACCCTATAATAGTTAAAATTGATTATTATTATTTGTGAGGATATTTTTTTTTAAATTAGAAAGAATAACTTATTTTTATAAAATAAAAAGAGAGTTGAAACTAGCTAATACACATATCGTAATCCATTGATTGTTGTAGTTAGTTTAGAAACAATAAAATAATAAATTGAAGTAAATCATTAGAAGATATGCATAAGAAAAAAAATAACACTAAATTATAAAATGTTCATCTTCTTGATCCTCGATCGATAGCCTCTGCAGTTCTTGTCTTCAAGAAAGATGGCTTCTTTTTGATCCTTGGCCTTAGTAAAGATGACTTATTTTTTATACTGCTCTTCTTAGATGTTAGTAGTTTATTTTGATCCAGTTCTTCTAAGATGTGATAGCATCGTCCATTGGTAGAAGACACAATTTGGTAATGGGCCTTTTCATAGACCCTTGCTGCGTCTTCAAGGTGACTATACGGGTTATCCCATCTTGTCCAGGGTGAGTGGCGATGACACGTCCCATCCTCCATAAATTTGGTGGTGCGTTGTCGTCTTTGATGATAACTAAGTCCCCAATCTTTAGTTGTCGCCGGTTCCCATCCGTCCATTTAGTCCTTTGCTGCAGCTCTCCCAGATATTCAATTCTCCATCTTGACCAGAAGCTCTGTCTTAGTTGGCTTAGTTTTTGGAAATTATTAAGCCTGTTTATGGGAATCTGTTGTAGGTCAGGTTCAGCTACAGCTGACAGGTTATCACCAATAAGAAAGTGACCTGGAGTAAGTGCGAAGAGGTCGAGGGGATCGTTGGATAGTGGAATTAAAGGCCTAGAATTTATGCAGGACTCTATTTGGTATAATAACGTACACATCTCTTCATATGTTAATGAAGAGACGTTTGCCACTCTTTTTACGTGATATTTCACACTTTTTATGTTAGATTCCCAAAGACCTCCATGATGAGGACCTTTAGGTGGGATAAAAACCCACTGAATAGACATATTAGTTAAGTAATTAGCTATTTCCTTTTGAGAGACATATAAATTATACATATTTTTCAATTCATTATTCGCTCCAACAAATGTAGTAGCATTATCAGAATACAATTTACTAGGTTTTCCACGTCTGGAAATGAAACGCTTTAAACAATTAAGAAATGCATCTGTAGTCAGAGCGGTGACCAGTTCTAAATGAACTGCCTTAGTAGAGAAGCATATAAATAAACAAATATAAGACTTGACTGAATTGGATCTCCTACTGATTCCAGACTTTATTAAGATTGGCCCTGCGTAATCTAGTCCTGTAACAGAGAACGGTCTACATGGTGACACTCTATCCTCTGGAAGGTCAGACATTATTTGATGACTTGTTTTTGGACTGCATTTGAAGTACACAATGCAATTTTTAAGTATTTTTTTAATAGCATTTTTTGCCATTATAGGCCAATATTTTAGTCTAATAAGTGCTAGTAACGTTTGAGTACCTACATGCAAATTTGTATAATGAAAATGTTTAATGATTAACTTTGTTAGAGGGTGATCGTGAGGTAGTAATATCGGATGTTTTTGTGCTTCATGTATTAGTTTTCCTCTGGACAATCTCCCACCTACATGCAATAAATCCATATGTATAAATGGGTTTAATGATTTGAGATGACTGGTTTTATCTAAGTTTTTTCCCGCCTTTAATGTTTTAATTTCTTTTGAAAATGAATAAGATTGAGTGACCGTTATTAATGAATGTAACGACTTGTTTAATTCTATTATTGAAAGTTGTCCGCTAAATGTATGTTTTTTTCTTGTATTATTAATGAAACGTAGGATATAAGCAGTTACTCTTTGTAAACGCGTGAGAGAAGAAAAACGATAAAACAATTCCCAATCTTTATTCATACTGACGGTTAAATTTATTTTGCTTTTTAATTCCGGTGGATCGATGCAAATTTCCTTATAGTTCGGCCAAGTTACTTCATCTTGAGTTAACCAATTAGGACCTCTCCACCAGATTTCTGAAGAAAATAGACTTTTAGCACTGGTTCCTCTTGATAAAATATCCGCAGCATTATCTTCGGAGTTGACATGCTTCCATTGACTGGTTTTGCTTCTTTCCTGTATTTCTGCAACTCTGTTTGCAACAAATGTATTCCATCGCGCTGGTTGATTTCCTATCCAGCATAGAGTTATAGTGGAATCACACCAATAAAATGTTTTATCCAAAGGTATAAGTAGGGATTCCTTTACTTTTTCAACAACTTTTGTTAACAGAACAGCACCACATAATTCCAATTTAGGCAAAGAAATCGTTTTTAATGGAGCTACTCTTGATTTAGCTGTGATTAATTGAGAATGCCGTTTTCCTGATTGGTCTGTGGATAGCATATATACGCAAGCAGCGTATGCTTTTTGAGATGCGTCACAAAATCCGTGCAATTGTATATTTACGGTTTGATTACATATAATTTTTCTAGGTATTTGAAAAGAATTTACACCTTTTAAATCTTCTAAATATTTTTTCCAAAGCTTCAGAATTTCTATAGGTATTTCTTCATCCCAAGATATCTTTTCTTGCCATAATTTCTGCATAATAAGTTTAGCATTCACGGTTACTGGTCCAAGCAAACCTAATGGATCGAAAATACTAGCAATCAGTGACAAAATATTCCGTTTATTATAAATAGGATGTGACGGTAGTTCCACGTGATATAAAAAACTATCTTTTTCGCAATTCCAAGCTAAGCCTAGAATTTTCTCTCCTTCTGGTTTGTCCAAAATTACCATATCAGTGGCCTGATCGGCCTCCGATGACAAATCAGAAGAATTAGACCGCCATTTTCTTAAGTTCATACCGGCCGAATTCATTATGGAGATTAACTGTTCTTTTAACAAATTACAGGATTCCACATTGTCTGCACCTGTAATTAGATCATCTATGTAAAAATCTCTCTCTAAAATGAGACTAGTTTCAGGATATAACTGAGCGTTTTCCATACTCAGCTGCTGCAAGCAACGCGTGGCTAAGAAAGATGACGGTCCCATACCATAAGTTATCGTATTTAACTTGAAATGGCCCATTTCCTCTTCTGGAGATGCTCGCCAAAGTATTTTTTGGAAGACGCGGTCCTCCTCTCTAATGTTGACCTGCCTGTACATTTTCTCTATGTCAGCCGTCAATGCCACTTGATATTTTCTAAAATTTAACAAATGGGTATATAAATCATTTTGTATTATTGGACCAACCATTAACGCGTCGTTTATTGATATCCCGCTGGAGGTTTTTGCGGAGCCGTCGAACACCACTCTTAGTTTGGTAGTGCTGCTGGTTTCCTTCTTGATTGCATGATGAGGTAAATAGTAAGATTTTTCTTCATTTGAAACTGGTTCAAATTTTGTCATATGACCTAAGTTTTCATATTCTTCCATGAATTTAATGTATTGAAGTTTCAAATCCATATTAGAAGATAATTTCTTTTCCAAGTTTAAAAATCTTTTTTCTGCCATAGGCAAGGAAGTACCTATTTGATCTATACAAGGTCGGAATGGTAAGCTTACTTCGAAACGCCCATTTTCATCCCTTTTTTGGGTTGACTTGAAGCTCTCTTCACAAGCCTTTTCTTCATAATTTTGGTGCTTGATGGACACCAATTCCTCTTTTTTCCAAAATCTTTCAATTTGATTGTGAATCATATTTAAAGATAAGTGACATGAGGATGATTCTTGCTCTTTTTTTGTAGTGCACGTTCTAATTGGCCCGGATAATATCCATCCAAGTTCAGTGCGTTGCAGCGTAGGTCCAGTTGTTCCTAATCTCAATTGATCAGTGGTCAGCATTTCCCAAAATAGTTCGGAGCCGAGTAATATATCCACATGACCGGAAGTGGAAAATTCAGGATCGGCCAATTTCAATCCTGGTGGTATGTTTGCCTCCCTTTTTGGAAAAGAGGTCTGCGGTAACTTGCTGGTGATTTCTTGTAATACCAAGCAAGTAACAAGTTTTTTGTAATTAGAGTTTATTGATGACAATTCAAACGAGAGGCTCTTCTTTACATTTGTTATATTATTATGTAACCCAGAGACCGGCATATTTAATGACTTGTACTTTATGTTTAATTTTTTAGCAAATCGTTCAGTTATGAAATTCACCTGAGAACCATTATCCAACAATACTCTCGCTGAATGAATAATTCCATTACTGTCCTTAACGTTCACCATTGCCGTTGATAACAAAATTGTTTTTTCTGCTTCTCCAAAAGTGGAATGGTTTGAGACTGGTACTTGATCTATGCCATTCTCAGTGTTTTGATCCTCTTTAGGGAAAATATGGAGTAATGTGTTGTGTCCTGCTTTATCGCAAGTTCTACAATTATTCTTACTCCTGCATTCTTTAGTTGAATGACCTACATTTAAACACTTGATGCAAGCTTGTAATTGCTTGATTTTCTCAAACCGTTCATGTTGGTTTAGTTTCAAAAACTGTTTACAGAAATAAATCTTATGATTTTCCTTACAAACAATGCATTTCAACCTTTGCGACAATAATGAAACTGAAGATTCCTTTTTGTAACTTGACGGTTTATGATGCGCGAATATTGGTTTGGCTGTGGAACATGTTGCTTCCGATGCTTCCAAGACTATCGCTCGATCTGTTAAACATTTTAAAAATTCTTGCAATGTCGGTATTTTTTCTTTAGTTGGATATTGTTCCCAATAGATCCGGGTATTGGAATCTAATTTGTTGGCCAAAATATAAATTATTATTACATCCCAATACTCCGTGGGTAGACCTATGTTTTTCAATGAATTCAAATGTAATTGTGTTTGATCTAATAAACTTCTCAAGGCGACGTGACTTTCTTGTTTTAATTCCTTGAGCTTAAACAATGAATTTAAATGTTGATTAGCTATTACACGCTTATTTTCAAATCTATTTGATAAAACCTGCCAAGCTATTTCGAAATTGTCTTGGGTAATTTCAAGTGCGTTTAATATTTGTGATGCCTTTCCTTTTAAACAATCACGCAAATAGTAATGTTTCTGAAAATTATTTAATGATTTATTATTACCCACTATCGTGACGAAAGCATCCTTAAAAGATAACCATTTCGAATAATCACCACTAAATTCTGGGAGCGAAAACGTAGGTAATTGGATCTTAATATTGTTAGTATCATCAATTTTTTCAATGCTTTTTATGGATTTTTTGCTAACGTCACTACTTGATAATATTGCAATTCAAAACACTCAAGTGGGCTATCCTCTTCATCTGAGTTACTATCAAACTCTTCGATCTGAGATTGTATATTCTTAAAGCGATTTAACAGTGTGTTTACCTCCTCCAATCTTATTTCCGTTTCTATTACATCAACTGAATCACTTAATAGGTAATTCTTAAATCGTGTTAATTGTGCTTTCAATTCACCACGCTTCTTCACCAGTGATTTTAATGTTTGTGGCATAATGCAGAATTTTTTACACAAACATACACATAAAATTATTTAAAAATAAGCTTTTGTTTGTACCACCTTTGCGGGAGCGAATAATAAATAGATTACAATAAAATAAATAATATTATTTATAATAATCAGTGGTAATCTTAGAGTAAATTATTTGGAATCTACCTACTGGTTAAATTATACTATGTTGACAATATTTATCTTGTTTGGTTATAATATCACGCAAAAAGAGTGGCTCTTGGTGGCAAATTCTTCGCGTGATTTTACAAGTTATATTATAATGCCTTAATACCTTAGGAATATGTAATGATGAATAAGAATGATGTAGACCGGACTTCTGGCTGGATGAGCTGGTTTTCATCTGGCTTCTCGAAGGACCATATGGCGTTTTTTTACGCTCTTGTTTGATTTCAGGTGGAGGTTTTCTGTGGTACTCACTTTTGTAAATCAAACGCTTGTTTTGTGTTTGTTTGTCTGGTCATAATTTATTATTCTTTTACTTACATAATCCTGATTTTTTATAAGATTTATATTGTGATCTGCTTGTTGGAACACATTTTTTTTACGTAAGAATGGAAGCTACCTTCCTTTGTTCTTCTATAGAACTATTTGAATAATGGAACAAAAAAGAAAATAATAAAATTAGGTAGGTACTTGCCTAGAAGTAATTGCCCAGAGAACAAGTACCTACTCAATAAGCATCAATTTTTACCAGATTACAAAATTCTTTCAGACATTTTTTTAAAGTTAACTTCGCACCATAGGCCCCTAGGATAATAATTTTTTTCTGGGACTATATATCATTTTTAAGGAAGCTTTATGGAGGGTCTTTTTGAGGAAAGAAAGGAGTGATTCTGAGTCTTGAAGGAAAGAGGAAACATGGAGGCTGGCAAATCGTTCCACCATAAACTTACCTAAACATTGTGTAAATTGAAAATACGACTACCTTTATATTTATTTAATTTCTTTGGTTTAATTTTATACTTTTAGCTCTAAATTTGCCTTTTACGGTTTAAATCGTGATATTATGAAATATTTTAATGTCTGTCTTCTATTGAATGATTTTTTAGAGTATTTAATAGAATAATTAATTCATTCTAGCGGGTTAATTTCCTAGCCGAACAATGGTAACAAAAAAAGTGAACTTGTTAAATGTCTGAGCTTCTTTCAGAAACTGGAAAATCCTAAGCATTCTAACTATGTAGGTAAAGGTGTTGTGCGGTTGTTTACAGACTTATTCAAACTTCATCTTGCCAATCATTGCTTTTGCGTTCTTGTTGTTTTCACACTTTAAAATTATGTGTTTTACTCCACCATCTCGAATCTTATTTTACAATATTGAAAGCACCTGGCCGGAGACGTTTGCCGAAGCAGATTGGATACGGCAGGTTCCTTGAACCAACAAACCTAAGTGTTTTCATTATTATTGTGCCATCATACTTCTACAATACTAACAATAATAATAATATCGACATCGACTACACCGATACCTACAGGGACTGACTATCATCCCTGGCGGATACTTTATTAAACCCTTCCCTCTCATTTTATAAGGGGATGCTGAAGTATTGTTGAGATATGTAAACAGTGCTGATAGCGAGTTCATAGCTTTTCTTGAAACATTAAACTCCTTAGCAGCGAAATTAATTTTGTTGGGTTCTTATGGTAAATCTCGCAGAGCGAGCTTTATATCTCGGGACGTAAATATTGAACGGTAGGCAAATGAATTGCAATTAAAACTGTTTTATTTATTATTTAGTAAATTTTGGATAGAGATGCCCCTTACAACTCAACGACGATTATTATTGAAGTAAAACTTCTTTACGCACGCTCGACTTGGGGGGTAAGCTGGTGAATGTGTTACAAAAAATGTTATGCGTTACGAAAAGTGTGATGCGAACGGTGATCGATGCGAACGGTGATCGGGCGAGATGAACGGTCGGGCCTTTACGCACGCTTGACTTGAGGAGTAAGCTGAATATGGATGAGGATGAGGATGAGGACGAGGACGAGGACGAGGACGAGGACGAGGACGAGGATGAGGACAAGGACGAGGATGAAGATGAAGATAAGGATAAGGATGAGAATAAGGATGAGTATAAGGATAAGGATGAGGATGAGGATATTAGGATAAGGAGGGGAAGGGGAAGAGGGAGATATAAGTTAGTGAAGTTTTACTTCAGTCGTGTGGTCTAAAGCACACACGTTTTTTTAAACTAAGGACCTTCACTTATGGAGAAACCGAAAACTGGTTGGCAACTCAATTCTAGGCACAACTCAATATATCAACCTCCTGAATAAAATCTATATTTTTCTGATCTGACATATCGCAAATTACTCGAAAATATGACAGGTCGTGTGGCGTTACCATGGCAACCTGTCATCTACCGGCACTGCTTGTCGCCGCGTCGCCCTTAACAACAATGACAACTGGTCTTTAACAAGTTGTCTGTGTGCGGACCGTCAATGAAATTCGCAAGTTCCTTTCCTGTGGATAGCGATTGAGTCGCCAACGCGACAAATGCGCTACTCTCCTCTTCTCTCATACATTTTACAGGTTGATTTATAAAGGCCAGTAAAAAACATTAACTCCTGTCTTCAGTATTGTTTATTTTAATGACTAGGAAATTTAAAACCGATTTCATGGAACCAACTTGGTTCCGTGAAATCAGTTTTAAATTTCCTAACCAACTTGGTTCCGTAAAATTGGTTTTAAATTTCCTCGTCATTAAAATAAAAAAAAATACTTACGGCGCCGTAACCGGGCTCATAAAGAAGAATATGGAGAGATATGTAATTACGAACGTTAGAGGAGCGCGCTAATAATTTAGTTTAATAAAACACGACTCGTTTAAAATAGAGCAAAAATCTGTGAAATCGGTTTTAAATTTCCTAACCAACTTGGTTCCGAAAAAAATGGTTTTAAATTTCCTCGTCATTAAAATAAAAAAAATACTTAAAGCGCCGTAACCGGGCTCAAAAAGAAGTATATGGAGAGATATGTAATTACGAACGTTAGAAGAGCGCGCTAATAATTTAGTTTAATAAAACACGACTCGTTTTAAATAGAGCAAAAATCTCGCAAGGGTTGTCTTAAACAACATTTAAAGAAACACTGAATTTTTTCATACATATAACTTGTAAAATAACTGAAACAAACATGTTTAAGTATAATAATTTTTGGAGCATACTTTGCGATTTTTTTCTATCGAGGTAATTTTATATAATTTGCGTTTCGGCGCAGGGAATGTTTAGATAGTATCTTCATGAATAACATATATTTTAAGAGCTTTAAAACTTGAACAGCCTTACTAAAAAAAAACTACAGCACGACCGATGACAACAAATTTACACTAAAACCCGAAATTCTACCAATAAAATATTTCACGCTAAAACTGGTTTTAAAATCTGGCAACAGTGCAATTTTTAGTAATGTTCATACAAAATTGTTGTTTTCAATGTTTTCATTCATGGCCGCTAGATGGGGGCGCCGGCGCATTCGCTGTTCGCAGTGAAAACATATTTTAAGCCGCGAAAGATTACTTGGGTACGGCGATGTGCTTCTTAATATTACCAAAGTGATCGTAATTTTTATTAATATGACTAATTCACTCTTATATTCATATAATTGATATATTTACCGTGTTTTTTGTGGTTTTTCATAAGTTTTAGTGAAGTTATAATAACAATAATTGTACTTTCAAAGTTGAAATGTCAAAAAGTTTTTTATATGATACATAAAAATTCATATTTACATTTAATGATATTTATTTTATGAGAATTTCATAAAAGTGGTGGTTTTTCTAAATATTAATATCAAATTCACGTGTTGGTAAGCTTATCAAAGAAATTAACATCTTTAGTGGTGCAAGAAATGTGTTGAAATGTCAGAGATATTTTTAAGGTTATTTTTTTGGCATTAAAAAAAACTTTGAAATTTTTTATAATTTTTTTATTGCATGCCCGAGGAAAAAGTGAGGTGACAGTTTCATTTCAAATTCATTATATAAAAGGTCTGTATTTTTTAAATATTTCTGTACACTTTCATCAAAAATGTTTTTGTAAGAAATTATGTTACACATTTTTCCGTGTTTAAATCTTAAAATATAGCAGTTTTTTTAAACTATGCTGTATTTCAAATACACAAATCTAATAGGTAATTTTATCTAGTTTTTAAAAATGGTATTTGTTTATACGGCACCTTAAAAAATAAGAAATATATAGAACATTCAAAATACTTTGGAAAATTCCAAATTTCGTTCAGACATCATCCCTAAAACAGAGATAAACTAGCCCCCCAGGCTGTGTAAACGGTGTGTATTTTTTTCCAAGAACATTTTTTTAATTAGTAATGTTTTCACATCCGCGGCCGTTTGTCAATTGAATAAATTTTTCACGGGGTTTTTTAGTAAGGCCGGAAGTGTTTAAGAGAGATATGTAAGAAATCGGTGGATATTCGGGTAGCGGTGGAAGAAAGGAGTAAATTTTAAAAAACAACCTTTAAATACCTTCTACAACCTTTCCAAAAAAGTCTTCTTACGTCTTTTCACGTATTTTTAAATCCCTCCCAAAAAGAGGTGGGGCCCTTCGGATTTCGATTTTTTCAAGGAATAATGGATCACCTTAACTGGATTATTTCAATACAATAGATATCTCTCATACTATAAGTATTCAAAATATTTCAAAACCAAAGTTTTTTTTTCTTACTAAGAGAAAATTACAGTGATCGTTGATCAAACTTTGTATTGTAGAGTTTATGGCATGTGTGTGCAGTTTTCATGTGTCTCTTGGGACAAACACGTAAAGCTGCTGTTTGGGGGTTGGTAACCCAATAATACCCACCCTTACTTACTGTTGATCCTTTGTGTGATATTTAATATCACTATTTGGATATGAATTTCTTACTTTCGTATTCACTTCTCGTTATTGTCAGTTGTCCAATGCTGAGTGATGTCGAATTGATGGAACACATACTTTGTCATTATTTCATGGCAATGTTTGCAAAAGTTGCTGCAGTTCCGTGAAAAATCAGGTGATATTATAATTATTGTAGGATTTGTGAAGCTGAAAGTGTTTATAAAACAAAATATTAGAGAGACTATCAGAAATTATCTTTCAAATGCACACCGTTAGTGAACTTAAAAAATCAGTAGTGATTCAGATTTAGATTTATCAACAAACAAAAAAATAATTTAAAAATGAAATACACATTTCAGATTATGGAACTATTACCAAAAATTTAATGATTTTAGTACTTAATTTATCGCTTGGTTCCCAAAATCAGTTCTAATTTTGAAAATTAAAAATTCGTTGAAATGTAATAATTTCACGCGTTGAATTAAATTTCACAGGAATATTTCACATAACCAGACAAATTAGAATGTTTGACATAATAATAATATTTGGATGGGTTGCATAGCGCCGGTTTTGTCAAAAATCACCTCGAGGACGCTGTACAAATTTATTTATCCATTTTTACAATATTCTGACTAATGCGCTGATAAACTGACTAAACAATTGACTAAACAACTGACTTTACAATATTCTGACTAATGCGCTGAATATGACTAAATTTTCTGACACAAATAATTTTTATAAAAAAGTTTAATATGATTTCAAAATTGAAAATGAATTATATCACCCCATTTTACGGTACCGAAAACAAACAAAAAATGTACACTAATAATTTATTTTGTGAAAACATTGTATTTTTTTTTAAATATTTATTTATTTATTTGATCATAAAAATAAAGATACAATGTAAGAAAGCTTTGACTGTCCAACTAGGAGATTTCCCGTGTCAGGACAGTCAAATTGCATAGTTTAGTTTACATTATTAAAGCCCACAGTAATCGTAATCAATTAAAATTTCACAGTAATAACCAGAAATATTTGTATGATGTTTTCAAGCACAAACAATAATAAAAAAACGAGTGTGCTTTAGAACACACGACTGAAGTAAAACTTCACTAAGTTATGCCGTCCATTAACAGTATAACAATAACAGGAATAAAAATATCGCCATCCCCTCAACATCCCCATCAACTCATATCAACTCAACTCTTAACTCTCAACTCTCAACTCTCAGCTCTCAACTCAACTCAACTCTCTCAACTCTCTCAACTCTCAACTCTCAGCTCTCAACTCTCAACTCTCAGCTCTCAACTCTCAACTCAACTCAACTCAACTCAACTCATATCATTGGTTAGCGTTTCATATTGATTAGCGTTTCACATTTTTTCGTAACGTTTCACGTTTTTTCGTAACGTTTCGTATTTTTTCGTAACGTTTCATATTTTTTAGTAACGTATTCATCATTTTACCCCCAAGTGTCGAGCGTGCGTAAAGAAGTTTAACTTAAAAAAATATGCACATAATACATACATACATACTTACACACTGGTTGGGCATTTACACTATACATAGCTACTCTTACCTACATACATCTCTATACATCGCTGGCCACATACATCAGGTTTTTCCATCCGATTGTCTGATCAGACAACCGGAAGACCTTCGCGCCATACATTTCTTATGAAAGTCGGATAAACACCGCACACATCCGATTCGAAAACCTGATCGGTAACAAAAATAGGCCACGCCCTTCCGCGCCGGCCGTCCAATCTTTTCCTTTGTGTACATTCTCTCTACTTGCGCAATGGTCTTTCACACACATTTTACATAACATTCAAGGTCATTCGATATTTACAGTCGCAGAAAACACACATCACGACATCACACACATATATACGTATGTAAAAAAAACATGCATAGACACACATTACTAAACCATTTTTCATTATTTTTGTAATCTAATAAAAAAAAACTTGGATTACTTCTTTATTGTTTTCTGTATCTTATCTTCGTGGCAAACACGAAGCACTAACTTTTACCTGATCCTCCCCGTCCTGGTCGGGATTGGCTCGGTAGGGCGCGGGAGGGATGAAATTCTCCATTAAGCTGAGATTAAAATCAGGTTGAAGAGGAGCCACTTGGCTCTTGTTTACTTTCACCTTTCCTATCCTCTCTCCTCCACTTCTCAAGAAACGAAGGTGGCTGAAGTATTTTTGTGGTATAATTGAGTTTTGCGCTAGTACCGCGAAACTTATAAGGATATTCTTATAAGAAAAACATCATGAATAGTTGTATAACACAATCTTTTTCAAATTAGCTATAAACTACTATGACGCCATGGTAACCATCATGTAGAATCACCCTCCAAGGTCAATGCACTTACACTTGCCCCGGACACCCTGTATATTTCGTTCATACCCTCAAAATCATTGAATGTCTATTTTTGTCATACATGAACATCTTCATGTTTTGAAAAACATATATTTTTTAAACTTATCTTAATGTTCTTTCTTTTTATTCACTGTTTATGAAAAATATTGTTTTGTAATATACAGGGTGATAAGGGGGGTTCTAGATTTAATTTAACCGGTGATTCCTGACATTATTTTGAGTAAAAAAAGTAAATGAAATTTTGCTATCTGGTGAGCTTTTTGATTTTGATTGATGAAACAAAAAAAATTCTTCCACATGTCGTCACTGGTCACTCTGCCGAGTAACCACCCAACTTCTCACCCGCCTGTAACTGTCCAATACCTACTGATTATTATGCTTTTTATTTTATAAAAATGTCACCTGAGTCCAAAATTTCTTTTCGATGTAAACACGAAAACCAAATAAAAAATTACAATCATTGAAGAAGAGTATACTAATAAATCTGAACGTAACATGAAACAAAACAAGACATAGAAAAAAAAATACAAGTTTGCAGTTCACACATGGTAGAAGTGAAACCTTCAGAAAACTAAAGTAGACAAGAGTGGAGAGGCTACGAAACACCGAACAGAAAGAGGAGACAGATTATATCTACCATCCAATTCTCTCGCAGGCTAAATCCTATAGATGTATGTGTTTGTCTCTTTTTAGTGTCGCTTTTTAATTTCATCGAGTTTCAAATCACAACATTGTATAGAAGTTTTTACTTCAAATGGTAACGGTCGCAACTGGGAATCAAACCCAGAACCTCTTGTCTTAAAGCGTCTTGACAGAATCGGCCATTGAGACCTTAAGTCATTTTGTCGATCTCGCATCTTACATTGATGACTAAAACCTTAAAATGTTGTTAAAAAAACTTATTTCAATCAAAAATTACAAGTTTAATAATGACTTGCTGTCTTCTAAATGTGGCATCTTTTGGATGTGATTACTATATATATTTTTGTAGGTACGCTCAGCTTCCCTATCCCCTCATCCGCTCATCCCCCACTCGCTCCGCTTGCCTAATATATTTACCCAAGTGGAATCTAATTACAAGTAGAGTTGGGTTTGTTTGAGCTAAATTTAATAATCCCTGGCAAGATTTCTTTGCTGAAAGACGTGGATTGCATCACTTTTCAATTTTCCGGCGAGATTTCGGTTTTGTATGTTTCCACGCTGCTTTGTTTGCCCGCTCGCCCTGGCTTTGCTATTTAATGACATTTTTTCTGCTTCGTTATACCGTTACGGGGTGAACTCGCCTCCATCTTAACCGAATTTCAAAAAATCATGGTTTATTTTGCAAACATGTACATTAGGGTGTCCCTTATTTTTCAAAGTTTTTATTTTCTAATGCATAGGTCTTAGTTTTGTTCCTTTGCTTCTAAAACACTCGGAAATTTTTTTTTACCTTATTCGGAGCACGATAACCTGTGCCGACTTGCACCGAATTATGTTCATACAAGTTACGCGGAAGTAGCGGCGCGCACTCGCGGTATTTGTCATTTTTTTTCAGTTATTCTCATGATTAACGCATATTGTTTTATATTTAAAAGATGGCAATGGAATTAAGAAGCAATAAAAAAAGTATTTTCTTAGTTGGTGACGGAAATTATCAAATAACAGGCGCAAAGTTACCGTCTAACCGGCAAGTTCTTGCAGAACTTTTTTTTAACATTCGCGAAGTTAAATTGACTGTTAGTGAAAGCGCGAATCTCGTCATTCGAGAGTGTATTATATTTTGGGAAAAAGCTAGAATCCCTACCAGAGCTATACCTAACTGTGTAAAAAAAATTGTGGATCTTCACCATGCTTGGAGGGAGTTGAAGAAAAATTAAAAAAAAAAACACTAGTTTACAAGTGCCATGAGGAGGACTTTCAAGACAATTTAGACAATTTATTCGATATAGCACACGCGGATGCTTTGGAACGGATGAAAATAGAAGATAAAATATTTTTACAAAAACAAAGAGAACCAGGTCGTCCAGGATGCTTAGCGGTTGTAGACAAAAAGTTAGCCGAAAAAGAAGAAAGGACAAGAGGAGATAATTAATAGAGAAGAAAAGACACGAGCAAATGTGTTTCGCGAGTTTATCATCATCTCTTACTACACAAGATTTTATACAAACGCAAGGACATACCGATTAACATACCAGCTCTGATGAAAGCCTTGAGGAACCCTTGCCAACCACCTCTCAAACGGTTTCTGAAACTACTACAAAAAGAGGAAGGAAAAACTTTATCACGCCTAAGTAAGTTGGAGCTTTAGATAGATGTCAATTAAGCTTAAGAGATTCTGTCACTTCATGCTGTAGTAGAAGCGCTAGACCTTAGCTATGATGATTTCCCGATAAACAAATCGTCCATTCAACGCATTCGCATGCAGAGTAGAAAAGATAGAACGGAATCTATAAAATCAGATTTTCAGAATAATATGCCTGAAATGGTGACCGTTCACTGGGATGGGAAATTATTACTTGGACTGGACGTGAGAAGTTCTAAAGAAGAACGCCTGCTAATTCTAATTTCATTTGGAGAAAAGGAACAACTGCTGGCTGTACCCAAACTGGAGAGCTCTTCCAGCCAGGATCAAGCTAAAGCTGTGTTAAAAGCACTTTATGACTGGAACCTCGATGACAAAGTACAAATAATGTGCTATGACACAACTGCGTCTAATACTGGGCGATTAAAAGGAGCTTTTGTACTTTTGGAACAAAGACTAGACAGGGAATTACTACTCTTTGCTTGCCGCCATCACGTTTACGAACTGGTTTTAAAATATGTGTTTGAAACAAAAATCCAACAAGTTACTAGTAGCCCTGATATCCCAATGTTCAAAAAGTTTAGACAACTGGAAAACTATTAATCCCGCTGTTATTGAAACATAGGACGATATCGTCACACAAAATTTTTGTATTACAACAAAAGAAGAACTGTTGACATTTTTAAATCAAGAACTGCAAAAAACAATTGTACGTGAACTGATTGAACTATCTATAATTTTCTTAGGAGGAGATAATGAGAAAAAAATTAAAATCAGACCTCCTGGAGCGATGCATCAAGCAAGGTGGTTGGCTAGAGCTATTTACTCTTTAAAAATATGTTTGCTGCAATCCCAGTTCAAAATTAGCGCCAAGGATAAACGAGCACTTCAAGACGTTTGTTTATTCATTGCAAATAAAGATTTGTGCTTCTTAAAGAGGCTTAAGGAATATGAAGATGTTGACAAATTGATCTCCAAAGCAGCCCTGAGCAAGTTTAGTCAACGTCTTTGGTACATGTCAGAAGAAATTGGCGTTTTATCACTCTTTGATGATGAAGTTATCGCAAAAAACAAGGGAAACATTGTAGTGAACTTACAAAGAGAGAGTTTGTATGCAACAAATGATCACTGCAAAGGAAGAACAAAAGCAATTATTGCTACGCTGTGTGCAAGAGCATAGAAATCTGTATCCAGACTGTAAAAAGAGACCCCCAAAGGAAAATATACTGCCTGATTTGTAATTTTACCTTCTTTTAATAATTATTTGTTTAAATATAAATATTTAATCTGCTTAATTTGGACTGTTTATGATTAATTCCTTCTGTGTACTTCCTGTGTGTAATAAAAGTTTATTATTATTATCATTATTTCAATTGATTTAGCTACATAACGGAAAGGGTAAAAAACAGCAATTTTCAAAATCTTCAGAGCTCTGTCGGCACGGGTTAATGTTGACGTAGGAAGATAAAATTTTGTATTTAAGTTAGTCTGGGTAGTTCAAAAAGAAATAGTGGGTATGCATTTTGATATTCAAAAAAAATAATTTTTCAACCATATAAGGGACGCCCTAATGTACATGGTTGTTCTTTCTAAATTTATTTAAAAATTGCTGAAGTCCCTGGCGTTGTCCGTACTTTTCGCAGAGTTTTTCGAAATTTCATGTGACCTTCCACTTCTTTAGAAGTTCAAGTGTGCAAAAATTGTCCGCCACAGACTAACCTTTATAGAAATAGATGGATAGATTTCTGCTTAATTTTTATATAATAATGTGTAGGTTCTTCCCTGGTAGTTCTTCCCTTCTTGACTTGAAGTGTTATTGCTTGCACTAGAATATTATGCTTTTATTGCCTTGTTATGGTGTTTTTGTTCCTTAAAATCAAAAATAGTCAAATTGTTAATAAGTCACAACACAATTAATGATGTAATGAAACGTAGATGGCGGCAAAATAATTCAGGTGACCAATTCCCTCGCTTCATTGGTCGAAATGAATTTGACCACTTTTGAAACTAAAATGAGTTGTTAAACAGTTGAAATTCGCCACGTTTGGTGACTTAGGTTACCCGTAGGGTGAGACTTGTCCAGGTCTTGGCGGATGCTTTAGGATCGGGAGAAATTGGTTGACTGAGATCTTTTGACCTATCTAGCCAGACTCTCTCGATCCATCGCCTTGCACCACCAGTGGGAGGGATGTATTCATTCGTTCGTTACTCCTGAACACATTGACCCCGAATTCCTACCCACCCCTCAATACTTTTTGCTTCCCAGAACGTGCTCTCCTCCCTTTCCCTAAAAATACCCTCCACACAACATCGAAAAAAGTTGAGTGTGACCACATTTTTAAAACTACCTAAAACGTTTATCTATTTTAGGGGGTAAAATGCATGGATTTTATCACAGTCGAAAAATAATAGTTAAAAATTTTGATTGAAATTAATTACATTTCCATAATAAAACATTATTTACATTTTTTTGGATTTGACCACTTATAGATTCTAAGATATGGATATTTATGTATAAATATGTCATTTCTGACAGTATTTGTTATTCCTTGTTCTAGTTACGTGATTGGCTCTGGTCTCGTAGACCTGGTGTCTCAAGTATGCAGCTGTGAGGACCCACTTTCCCCCGGTTCCTGTGACTTAGTGGAGTCCTCTCTTGAATTACTGGCAGCCCTTACGGATAGGTGTGCCAAAGATCTCCAGGTAAATAAATTCCACAATCTTTTTCCTTTTCGTTGTACTTTGATAGTTAAATTATCTACACATTCCTGTACCTGATACGTCAGCAGCAGCGGTCTAGAATTTTCTAGGTATGACAACATACCTGTATTGTTTTAATATTCAGGACAGTTTTTTAATGTTGTGATGCAATATTCAGGACAGTATTTAATGTAGGTACAGATGGACAGAGGATTAACACAAAAAAATACAAATAAATTTCTTGACACGACAGTGGATTTTACGTAGTCGACGCATTCCCTCGAGAGACTGGGAGAAGGTTAAGTTGGTTCTTTGAAAAGAAATATGGAAAGTTTAAGATTTTCTTAATAGACAGTGATTGGTGTTGATTTTGAATGTGGCCAAGAAGGAAGGTCCTACGTGGTTATTTATAATTTTGAGAAGAAATTTCAAAATATTTTTTTTCATATTGGGCTAATGAAGAACAGGTTGGACTTATTCTAGAGGCATTTCGTGGTTCACCAGAAGCCGGTGATATAGATTCAGATTCCCTGATTCCTACCCATCCCTCATACCCTTTTCCTTCGCAGAAATTCCTCTCCTTCCTTTTCTTAAAAGCCCTGAGGTTAATCATTTTTCTCAGAGCCTCCTGTGGGGAGTTAATTTAAAAAAAGGTGAGATTGAGTCGTATAAAAAGTAACTTGAGTTGTTAAAAAATAAGAGTGTAGGATAATTTGTAAAACTCTTCATATCTCACTAGGCCTTGCAACCGGCTGCTCAGTAATCAATTATGACTAGCTTTCCTCCAAATTTTCCTGCTCTACATTATTCTCGCGGAGACTGCTCGAAAGAAACTGAGCGTTAAAGTGTAAAGCAATCATCATAATTTGATGTATGTACATTTAACATTTGAACGTTTAGATCACAACAAACTCAATATGATCACGAAACAAGATGCTTATCCCGTTTTTTATTTATTAAGGAGAAAATACAAATACAGATGTCAATTAACAAGAATATACAAAACAATAACTAGAGAACTCATCTACATCCAAACTATTTCTCACGAATTAACATTAATAGCAGATAAAAAGTTTTGTTGCTTGTTTCAGACCGACGCGTGCGCGCGTCTCGGCATCGCCCTGCGCAGCTCTGAGATGGGCGGCTGCGTGCGTGCCGTGTGCTGTGCCCTAGCGGCCCCCCCGCACGAGGGTGCTCTGCCGGCATCAGCGCTTCGGCTTGCCGGTGCCGCGCTCCAACTACTGACGGCGGCGGCCGGCGCCGACCTGACCTCCTATCAGGTACGTAACATTTTTTTATCGCTACGGGTACTTTTTGCCTTTTCGTACACATTAATTACATCGATATCTGGAGTCTTTTTATGCCCTTTTTTATGGTACAAACTGAGACGGCTTCATAAAACTAGAAATTAATCATCTACTTTTGTGTTACAGCGGTGAGATATATATAATTTAATGAAATCTTTGGAAGTGCTCTGTGGAGTTCTTTTTAAGGAAAGGAAGAAGAGGAAGTTCTAAGAAGGAATAAGGTGTTAGGGGAGTGTGGGAATCTGGGGTCAATCTGTCCAGGAGTATGAATCAATCTCTCCTGGCTCTGGGTCTAGAAAGTCCGGCTGGAATGTCAAAAAGTCTCTCTCAACCAATTTCTACCGATCCGGCCTGCCACGCGGTAGGTGTGGCAAGCACATCCGCCATTAAGACCTAGACAAACCTCTCCCTAAGAATTTGGGTACCTCTGCTAAGTCACCAAACGTAGTGAACCACGTATGGCAGGGGCGTTAGTTATCCAATAAATGGTTCCCGGGGTGGCATTATCCATACCCGCCTCCCAAATTGAATGCACGATGCCTGCTTACTCCTCTTTTCCGCAGATGTGTCCTCATATACTGATTAGACTAATTTGTTCGCTTTTCGGAACAACTAATATAGGTCTAATAGAAATCGTTGTGTCTCCCTTAATATCATGATCAGAAATATGATCTAATCTATACGGCTTTCGAAAGAGAAAACACCACGCTTTTAACACAATTACGAAAGTTAACCACAAAATAATTAAAATGAAACTTTTTATTTTTTATTTATCTTTTACATGAAACGACAAAAAAGTGAGTCGACTATAACGTATATAATACATTTGTCTAATAAAAAATGTGTGTGTGTTGTAATTTTTTAAGTTATTAGTAATTTTTGTTGTTCAACCTTTTTTTATGTTTGCATTAATAAAAATTTTATAATATTTAATTAAATGAAGACAATATTAGCGAAACTCAATCAAAATCTGAAGACAGAAAAATCAGAAAAGATATTGGTTCCACTGGGACGCGATCTGCAAGTCTAGGATGAATATTTTTATTTTTAACTTTATGAGTAAAATCTCAAATTATAATCTTTAATTAAATGAAGACAATATTAGCGAAACTCAATCAAAATCTGGAGACAGAAAAATTGGTTCCACTGGGGCGGGTAGAGCACTTGCCATGTAAGCAAAGGGACCTGGGTTCGTGTCCAAGCGGAACCAATATCTTTTTATGATTTTTCTGTCAAAAAGTGAATAGATGTCGCGTTTTAAAAATAAAATGGATACATATTTATCCAGACACTATCTAGATAGCATTTAGTTCGGTTTGAATCTTACAATCATATATCTTTAGATAGCAGCCAATAATATGTGCGTTAAGAAAAATTAAGATAATGTTGGTAGTTCTTAGTCGAAGGATACAGTTAAAAATGACCAGATTGGAAATGGGTTCCATAGCTCCATCGGTAGAGCACTTACCATGTAAGCAAAAGGGACCTGGGTTCGTGTCCGAGTGGAACCAATATCTTTTTCTGATTTTTCTGTCTCCAGATTTTGATGGAGTTTCGCTAATATTGTCTTCATTTAATTAAATATTATAATTTGAGATTTTACTCATAAAGTTTTAATAAAAGAAATTATATATTAGAATAATTTGAAAGCGTATTTTCATCACCTTTCAAAAACGGTTTTCCATTTTCGGATGTGTTCAGAAATATTTAATTTATTTTGTTTTTATTGCAAAGCGGAAATATTTTGGCATTTTGAATAAATAGGCCCGAGACCTGAGGGGTTAATTAAGATTCACCACCAATCGTCTCCTAATCAAGAAATCAACCCACGTACGTTTTCCGAACGCAATTATCAGCGAAAATCTCTCGTTTAATTTGCGGGGAGGTTATTATCAACTGAACTGAACATCCTCAGTGGAGATAGACGATGATATAGAGATTTGATTCACAGTGGAGATTGATTAGTTTACTCAGCCCGGGACGGGATGGATTGGGATGCCGGGTTCGGCGGTTACCGCTGCTTGCTCAAGCCCCCGTGCGCCGCCGGGGCAAACATTATTAGGTTTATTAATTTGTTTGGTTTCGGCGGACGGCCGTGTGTCTGGGGGTCATTATTATGGGGCGGGCGTATTCAATGGCTGTTGGATCGTTCTAATGATCAAGAGGTCACTTTGGCAAGTTGCGAGGTACGAAAATGAAATTAAAATCGAGAAAAATGTGATCATTTATTAAAAGCACAATTTTTTTTTATTTGGGAGTTTACAATTTGGGAGGCGAGTTAGTATGGATATCACCTCCCGGGATTCATTTATTGGATAATCAATACTCCTGCCTTAGGTGACCCCAAGTACAAGTTCGCTACGTCTAGTGACTTGGACGGAATCATGGGTTGAAGTTTGTCCGGGTCTTGGCTTGGGACGCGTCTGCCTTTTGACCTTTTGGCCTCTCCAGCACAACTCTCTCAATAATGAATATCATATGTTATCGCACTGCTGTGGGACGGATGGATACATACGTCTGTTACTCCTGGACACACTAACCTCTAGATCGTTATCCACCCCTCTACCTTTTTCCTTCCTTTCTTAAAAAGATTCTCCGCGCAGCACCCCAAATATTAAATAGACGCTTTGAGAAATTAATCCCTCAGGCTAATTTGTTCGCTTTTCAGAACAACTCATATATGTCTCATAGAAATCATTGTATCTCCCTTAGCATCATCGTGATAAATATGATCGGAACTAAATAAATAGTATTGGAAGACAAACCACCACGCTATATATTCAAATCTAAAAGTTAACCACAAAAGAATTAAAATGGTTCACCTTTATGAAACCAAATTTTAATTATTTCTACATAATTCGACAAAAGTGAGTTGATTGTAACTTTTATAAAACATTTGTCTAATAAAATATGTGTGTGTTATTATTTTTTTTCGTTACTAGTAATTTCATTTAGAAATACCTTAAGTGAGAAATTTTTAAAACTTTTTAAAATTTGCATTAAATTTTTTAATACTTAGTTTATAATAAAATTTGAATGTGTATTTTATCACCTTTCAAAAACAGATTGATTTCGGGTTCTTATATTCGCAAATATTTAATTTGTTTAGATTTGGTTTGATGTTAGAAATATTTTGAACTACTGACAGAATATGGTCGAGGCCTGAGAGAATTATTTCCTCAGGGCCTCCTGTCTTAAGCGAAAGTAAAAAAAAAAATTATATTGACGATGGTGTAATCCCACACATCCCGTAGTATAATAATAATAATAATAAATTTATTTCATATAAAAATTATACCATTAAACATATGTGGAAACTTTGACTAGCCAACTAGGAATGGATCCTGTTTTAGGCCAGTCAAATTGACAAATTTAGTTCATATCATAAATTTTTTTCATTGTTTAAGTATATAACATATTATTTAAAGAAGGAAAAAATGTGTTACAATTGAATTCCTCATATATTCTTTAGATAAATACACAATTTTGTACTTATGAGAAAAAAGAATACCTAAGTGAAGAGAAAAAATGAAGAATGTTTTGGAAAACGGAAAATGGAAAAAGGAAAAGGGAAAAAGGAAAATGGAAGATGGAATATACTACAACATTGTTAAAAAATTGTATTAGATCGACAAAGTACATCCTTATACCGCTCCAAACTTACAGACACAGTCAGTAGCGGCGTTGTTTCTATGACTTTAGCTGCCTGACTGGCGGTCTCTCCGACTACATAAGCACACAATAAACCCAGCCGCATATCACCAATAAACAAATATCAATATGTGCTCTTGTATCCGTCCAATAACACGGTAATGCATATTCCGTTATATTGCTGTTAGTCCATATAGTTAGAACAGCGGGAGCAGCCAGCCCACTGTATGACTTGTAGAGTAATGGGCCCTACAGACGACTCAATCTGGTTTAGCGCTTGTACCAATCTGATGCAGTCGGACCATGTGGAGGTTACGTATTATAAGCGATAATGGGGCATGGCTAACGAGTTGAATGGTTGTGTGGTCTGAGAAACCAACCACCATGCAATCACCTAATCGTCCAACCAGGTTGGGTCATTTCTTTTGTCCACGTTTGTCATTTTCTTTTCATGTTAATAAGAGGAGCGACAAGCCAAAAATGTATGTACATATTGTTTGTGCCTGATATCGCCACAAATATAGGTAGGTTTAAAAATCTCTTGGCAAACGGAGTCTGGAGGCCAGGATTTCAAGCATGTTTGAATTATTTAGTGAATAACTTTATAAGAAAGAAAAAAATTAAATCATTGGAAACGGTCACGGATAATTTTAGCTATAAAATTGTGTTTTTAAAAGATTATTTCTAAAAGCGTTCACACATACTAATGAAAAAAAAAATTATTCGTTTTTTTTTACATTAATTCCACACAGGAGGCCCTGAGGAAATTTCCCTCAGGGCCTATGTCATCTGAGCTGTGTGGAGGGTCTTTTTGAGGAGAGGAAGGAATGAACATTGGTCTTGAAGAGACCCATGTTGTAGGAAGGAGGAAACACAGAGGCCCGCAAATCGTTCCACAATCGAACACAAGAACGAGTCGAAGAAGCGACCCGTTCGTGTTCGGGTTCATGTGACCTTCCCCGCGACATGTTCGGGTTCGAGCATCGAAGAACACTGGAGAAAGACACTGGCTCCCACAATATCAAATCCGATGGACCAATACGAGCTCAGTAAAAGATTTTATCATATATATCTTTGAATCCTTATTATTATCTAATATTACTTCTTTTATTTTATTTTTAACTTTCTAAATTCAATTTTACTATATTATTGTTTCCTTCCTATTTTTCTTTACTTTCGATTTTTATTTTTTAGCCTTGACTCTGTTGCATCCTAGCTCTTATTTATTTATAAATACCTATGATTTTATTATATGGTGTACTTATACTCTGTATGGGATGTGCGGGTTTGCACTCTCCTCCCCACATCCTGGAATTATATAACCTTATTATTATTATTATCATGTGACAAATTTCAACCGTGCACATTTTTGGGTACGCGTTTGGCGTGTTTCCCGACTATGCACCGCTGCCGAAGGGATCAATGACGCTAGTTCCTCGGAGCATCTTCCATTGTAATATCGGTAGAAGAATGATAGCATTCCCACCCGACGCCTGTGCTCCAAAGATTGCATTCCGTCTGTTAAGATGGGAGAATCTATCAAACGGACCACCCGTTTTGGCACAGAGTCGAGGGTATTTTTCAGGTATTTTGGAGCTCTAGACCAGAGGTGACTGCCAAATTCAACCGTGGGGCGCACTTGTGATTTGTACAGGGTTAGCAGTTCTGTACTGTTATTCGTAACCTGGGAATGTTTGTCTTTCATTAAAATTTAAAAAAAAAGATTTCGCAATAAGAATCGCCTTAACAATTCTTCTAGAGCGATCATATGTTTTTTGTTAAAGTAGGAGGCATTTGTTCCCTGACAAAACTGAATCAAACTTCGCGTGTTCTTCTTGTAAGCATGCGGGGAAATTATGTTTATCAAAAATGTGGCATTTCCATTTTAAATTTGTATGTACGTCCCAAAAAAATTATTATAATAATCAAACATACTGATTTCTGTTAACTATGAGGTTCATTATTCCAGTGTGAAATTATTCGCGTTCAATGAACTCAAATTTGATTTGAATTTAAGGATCATTTTCAAAATTGGAACTGCCTAATGTAATATTTTTAATTGAAAAATTTTTAATTATCATTTTCAAAAAGTGGAATTTTTTAAAAATTTATATTTTTCACGGGTTTTCTCTAGTATGTTAATGATAATGTGGTTGTAAATCTTAATTTAGTTTAAGGACAATTATAGAAACATTGATGGACATTATACAAGTTAAATCAAAATGCCAGTTCGGTGAAAGTTATGTGTCCATTTTCATTAGTGGAAACTTCCTTAGCACCGTTGTGGTTTGAAACTCGATATAACAGAAATGAGCGGCCCTAAAAAGACACAAACACATACATCTATAGGATTTAGCCTGCGAGAGGATGAGATAGACTATTCGGTGTCCTCTTTTTGCTTCGTAGCCTATCGGAGTCGTCTTTGGGCGGTGTTTCGTAGAATAAATTGTAAAATAATGTTTATACTTGCCAACGATATTATAATAAAAGAACCCTACAATCATCCTACTCCTGATACTCTGCATTGAGTAGAAGTTTAGTCTTCTGAAGGTCTCACTTCTACCGCCTGTGAAATGCACACATGATTGTTTTATTTTATTTATTGTTTTGGAACATTTACGGATTAATTGACTATTCTGTTCTCACTGATCTTGACTTCACTCTACTGATTGGTCTTGACTTCACTCTTCTCACTGGTCTTGACTATAATCCTCTCACTGGTCTTGACTTCACTCTTCTGATTGGTCTTGACTACACTCTTTTCACTGGTCTTGACTTCACTCTTTTCACTGGTCTTGACTTCACTCTTCTTACTGGTCTTGACCTCACTCTTCGCACTGGTCTTGACTTCTCTCTTCTCACGATTAACAGATTATCAACATGTAAAAGTTATAAGATTATCATTGTACAGAGTGTAAACGTTAATAATCCATCTTAAAATGAACATAATGCACAGTTTAAAATTTTTTTTTCGCTGCGTAGAGATAATAAAAAATTGAAATAACAAGATATAAACAAAAGTATAAAAATAGATAAGAAAAATGAAACATAAAGTTTAAAAAATGATGTAAAAAGAGAATAATAAATAGAGTAAATAACAACCATTCACATTCGAATTAAAATATAATTGTTCTCTATAACATTTCCTTATGTATTTGAGATCTCGTTGGTAGGTATAGAAAAGATCTCGCCTAGTTTTACTAGAGTAGTTCCCGCTTTCGCTTTCTGTTCCTAAAAATTTCACCAAAATTCGAATTAGATTATTAATTATTTTGAATCCGATTTCAACAAGAAATTATTCGAAAACCTTCTCATTTCTTACCACCCGGATCCCCCCACAACGGCGCGCGGCGGTCTCCTCCCCTTGTGTTTACAGTCCCGGCACATGCGCTCTGTTACCGCCATACAACCAGCCTGTACAGCCTTCCCGCAGTCGACTGTAAAACCAACCACCCCCTTACGGGTAGGCATTTCCTCTGGGGGCTCTAACCCTCCCTGAAAGTCCCCGTAAGCAAGATGAGGTTTCGACAACCGCCTCGAGTTTGTTGAACTCGCTGAAATGTTTCATTTTACGAATATTTTATGTCATTTTTGCAATATTCCAAAGGATAGGATAGGATTTTTACAATATTCCAAAGGTTGTGGGTTAGTTTTCGAGTCTATAACTAGTTATATTAATAATAATGATTGGATAATTTGTAGTTCGTCGCATACGTGAAAAATCACCTCAAGGGCGCTGTAGGTACAATGTATTGTGAGTTCTTAGGCGCTATTTAATCTTATTAATGATACTTTTTTTTTTACTCAATGCCTCATGTGTGGAGCTAACGTAAAAAAAAGTTGACGACAAACGTAACGAGTTAAAACGGCTGTAAAAAGTTGACGAAAGTATTTTCACATCGCGATGTACTTCTCCCTTGAGATATTGGAACAAAACTTTCATACCATTTTTCAATTGTTCGTAAAAAATATTGTTGGATTATTCTGAAACCGTAATAACCGTTTGCACATATCTAAACTGTCGTACCTATGACTCCAATCTTTTAATTTTAAACTAAATTTGGCGTAGGTGGTTATTTTTTTGAACTGGCTAATTTTTTTCCGAAAATATTTTCAAATTAAAAAACAGGTATTCGATGAAAATACAGAAAGTACAAAAGGTATAATAACCTATAGGTACATCCTATTTCTTCCAGTTATCCCAACAAACACATTTTAGTTTATATGCAAATAAAAAACAAATTTAATTTATGAGAGGTATTCATTTGTAGTGAAATGACGTTTCTTTAAAAGAAATGTTTTTAGTGATGATTTTAATTTAAGTGCAACGTTTATTTGTTAAATGTTACATGTACAGTTGTTATATACTTAAAGATCATATGGCAGGTTCCTTTTTTAAATATAGTTTTGTTTGCTTTTGGTATTAATACGTTTTCTGTGACCTTGTAGCGTTTTTATGTGTGGGGATTTTTTTGTTGGAACGTTTCTGGAAATGATCTAACTAACAGGCATAACTCCATCATATTTATCTCTGTCACTGTCAAAAGTCTAAGATTTTTAAATGTGGATAAATATTTAAGTCTTAGACTTTTAAATATTTTTAATATATAATTTTAAATAATTTATTTATATCTACAGGAATCCAGGTGATCAGAGTTCGTATTTTTTTCATTTCAAGCATCTTTTTTGGATGATAAAACATCTTTAGCATTTACCGAGTTTCTCCCAAAAATTATTCCATATTTCCATCCTCGATAACAACTACGACCCGAATGTTACTTTTGTTCGAAAGTACATAATAATTCATTTTTAATAAGTATATACTTTTTCTGACCGTTTTCATTTTAACATTACGTTTCCCTTATTTCTATTTCTTACTAGCTGGTTCCCGGCATGCGTTGCAATGACATATTCAAATAAATACATTTTTCTCCCAGAATAACCTTTTCGTGCATCCCCGTTCCCCTCCCGCGTCTCCTTCCTAGCTAACTTTATAAATTATAATCAAATCTTTCCTCTTTATATAGTGTGTTAGATTAGCCCATGTCACCCGGGGATAGTGTAGCTTCCCAACAATGAAAGAATTTTTCAAATCGGTTCGGTAGTTTCGGAGCCTATTCAATGCAAACAAACAATCAAATCTTTCCTCTTTATATAGTTATTATTAGATTAGATTAGATCCAGGGTGGTTATGTTCTGAAAACTGAAACATGTACAACACAGTTTAAAACATAATTTAAACAATACATTTCAAAAAAAACTTCAGGAACACTCAAATAACAACCAAAGGAAGACTCACACCTGTAATTTTGTTCCAATTACGGTTCCTGTTCTCCCATTTTTCATTTGATCGCGAATTCCCAAAATTCATATTCGTACTTATTGTGTCGGAAATCAAAAATGTCGAACGAAAATAAAGCAGAGAAATGCAACAAAAATAAAAGATTCCTATTGGTGGAGGTGGTAGCTGGGGACCATAAATAAATCGAAGGGGACTTATGATATCACCAAAGATTCGGTTGGTTTTTGATCGGAGTTACACCCGCCTGGCCGCGCGGCGCTTCATTTCTTGATTCTCCTCCCGCCCGGCCCGTAGCGGGGTGAGCGGCGAAACAACACAACTTTTTTTATAATACTTACATTTGTAAACTCGTGATATCTTTCGAATGCCATGTCCGAATTGAATAATTCTAAAAGTTAAAAAAGGTTTTGAAGCAGTCTTGAATAGGAAGTAATTTATTTTGATAAGGATTAAAACAAAGATACAAACAAAGAGCCTTTTCAAGCGGCGACATTTTAATTAAATTTTAAAAATAAAAGAACACTTATTGTGGCATAACTATAATAGTTAGACATATGCTGTCGCGACACTTTTTGTAAATAATGATGTGCTCTGCAAAGTCGTAGTACATTATTTTATTCTATCATCAATGGGTTTCGCAGCGCACGCGATGTAAAGAATATTTTAGGTAATTTTTTTACACCTTGGGTTACATTATTGAAGTTTTAGTAAGGATCCATATTTTTTTGGAAAATATATTATAGCCTATGTCACCCGGGGATAGTGTAGCTTCCCAACAGTGAAAGAATTTTTCAAATCGGTTCAATAGTTTCGGAGCCTATTCAATGCAAACAAACAAACACACAAATCTTTCCTCTTTATATAGTGTGTTTATTTATTCCCTCGTTTCTCTCAATTCAATTCACATTTCTAAGATGCGGTGTCCTTTGTAATCTCATTTCCTCGTAACTCCTGAAAAGTTTCTTTGGTGCAACGGTAGTTTGTTTCAACCCAAACTCGATGAACCCCCTGTCCTTCCCTTTCCTTTCTACATTTCAAACCCTGAACCCTCGTGGTCCGTGGTGGTATAATCGAATGCCAACTTGTCATTGGTCATTTTGAAAGTTTGGTAGCTATCTAGGCTAGAATGTTTAGCTGGCCGGTTTATTCCGACTATCACACATCACACCCGAAATATTGGGGAATCGGTAAATAACCAGATACTTCAATGAAATATGCTCCTGGGAATTCGCATAATTGATCCCATCGGCACCTTTACGTGGTCGGGAAACATGCCAAACGCGCGCCCAACATTTGTACACTGTTGAAATTTGTCACTGAGAACGGGTGACTCATACGACTCGTTCTTGAGTTCAACAGCTCGACTGTGGAACGATTTGATCGCTTCTGTGTTTTCTCTCTACTAAAACATGGGCCTCTTCAAGATCCACGTTCGGTCCTTGCTCTCCTCAAAAAGACCCTCCACACGGCATCTCCAATAATGATGGAAATTATTAAAATTGTGATGATTATTCAAAAATATATGAATTTTTTTAATTCCCTTTGTGTCATCTTTGGGAATGCTGTGCGGAGGGTGTGTTTAGGGAATGGAAGGAGATGTAGTTATAGAATGGAAAAAGTTATGAGGTGGGTAGGAATCCGGGGTCAATGTGTCGAAGAGAGACCAACGGATGAATCCATCCCTTCCACTGCGGTGCGATGGGTCGAGAGTGTCCGATTGATTCAAATATAATCAATCAAAAATAGTCTGATAAGGGGTTTTAAAAATTTCATCGTCAGGACAGTTTGTTATCAGCGGTTAATTTTAATAATAATGCACTGACTCTAGCAAAACAAATACTAATTAAAATTAGTGTACTCGCATATAGCACCATGCCGATTGAATGGGGAACTTAAATAAATAAAATTATATATTAACTCGTAAATTTAACCCGTCTAAAAAGAATAGGACGTCGTTTTTGAAAGATCGCGATTTCCCGGTGCATAGAGAAGTCTTGATAAGATTACAATAGAGAGCATAGATATACCATACGCGTCGACAGTTGATTTGTTTTTCAAAAGAAACATATTCCTCTATTAAATTCATGGACAATACACGTAATATTGGTGACGTTAGGCTTTTGACATATATATTAGGGTGTATCGATTTTTAACTTTTTTTTTGTTTTCAAATTCCAAGTTGAAAAAAAGTTGCTACTAGGTACCACAACTTACCACAAAAATTTTTGGATTTTTAAAAAAATGTTTAGGTCTCCCGCACAAGGCCTAAAGTTTTAATTTTTTTCAAAAAATACCAATTTTTTTTTAAATAAAAAAAAAATAAATCGTAACTTTTGTGTTTATTCCAAGTTAAAAAACAGTAATATTAGGGCATAAAAATAAGTAGAAAACGTTTTTTTTTTATAAAAATGGATTTTTGGGTCTCCCGCACAAGCCCTAAAGTTGGTTAATTTTGATGAAATTTTGTAATTTTGTGTATATGAACCACGTTTTTTTTAAAGTTTAAACCACCGGAATTAATTGTACTTTTCTTACAGAAGGCATGAAATGAGACAATATACCTATATATACATAATTCATATATACATATAGTAAAAATATATACCACATAATATACTATATAATATGTTTTATACCTGAAAAAAGATAGTTGGACGGTGTAAATTGTATGAGAAAGGTGTTGAAAGAAACTAATGTTATTTGTTATTATTGTTGTTTATTACAAAAGTATAAAAGGTTATAACATGTCATAAAATGTAGTATAATAACTAAGTATAAAATGTTGCTGATTACTTTCCATACGACATGAGTGGCAGTTTTCTTGTTCTACTGCAAATTTACTGACTAGTTTAAGTATTCGTCCTTTTATCTTGACTTCAAAACCTTAAATTAAAGTTATTTATAGTGTTTACATAAGCCTAGTGATTTGAACAAAATTTTATAAATGTTATTACAGTTCCCAAATGAAATTTCGATTTAATATGGAAGGCAGTATGATAAAGACGTTATTTAGAAACATTATTACTACAAAATAGTCGAAAAAAACTTACTTAAATTCTAAAACTTTGCAGAGGTTTTGTACTGGCTCTTGGTCTCGAACGTAGGTAGCTCTTTACGGTCTTCCAGTCTGGCACGGATAAAACCATCTCTTTCGATCAGTCCACATACTCGCTTCGAAGCTTCTGTGACTTCCTTGACAATTCGTTCCACCGCTTGAGTGTGAGAAGGAATTCTAAATTCAACCCTTCCACTTTTGCCAGTTTCCGCAATTGACTCCAACTCTTCTAGGCTCATATCAGTAACAAGAGGGGGTTCGGTTACTGAAGTGGATTGCCAGTCAATCATATCTATATAGTCTTCGGCATCAAAATTGATCTGAGGGGGTTTAAATACCCTTACCTCTTTCCTTTCGGTTGCGCGAGCTTTCTGGATTCTCTTATAAGCCAAGGCTCTGATATGTTTTCATTCATCGAACAGCATAGCTATCAAAACATTCTCTGGGTGAGCCATGAAAGCATTTCTCTGTAACGTTGCATGGACGACTTTTCTTAGCTCATTTTCCAAGTAATTCAGTCTTATCAGAGCCTTGGCTTATAAGACTGAATTACTATAACCGAACCCCCTCTTGTTACTGATATGAGCCTAGAAGAGTTGGAGTCAATTGCGGAAACTGGCAAAAGTGGAAGGGTTGAATTTAGAATTCCTTCTCACACTCAAGCGGTGGAACGAATTGTCAAGGAAGTCACAGAAGCTTCGAAACGAGTATGTGGACTGATCGATAGAGATGGTTTTATCCGTGCCAGACTGGAAGACCGTAAAGAGCTACCTACGTTCGAGACCAAGAGCCAGTACAAAACCTCTGCAAAGTTTTAGAATTTAAGTAAGTTTTTTTCGACTATTTTGTAGTAATAATGTTTCTAAATAACGTCTTTATCATACTGCCTTCCGTATTAAATTGAAATTTCATTTGGGAACTGTAATAACATTTATAAAATTTTGTTAAAATCACTAGGCTTATGTAAACACTATAAATAACTTTAATTTAAGGTTTTGAAGTCAAGATAAAAGGACGAATACTTAAACTAGTCAGTAAATTTGCAGTAGAACAAGAAAACTGCCACTCATGTCGTATGGAAAGTAATCAGCAACATTTTGTACTTAGTTATTATACTACATTTTATGACATGTTATAACCTTTTATACTTTTGTAATAAACAACAGTAATAGCAAATAACATTAGTTTCTTTCAACACCTGTCTCATACAATAATATACACCGTCCAACTATCTTTTTTCAGGTATAAAACATATTACATATAATATTTTTACTATATGTTTATATGAATTACGTATATATATGTATTGTCTCATTTTATGCCTTCTGTAAGAAAAGTACAATTAATTCCGGTGATTTAAACTTTAAAAAAAAACATGGTTCATATACACAAAATTACAAAATTTCATCAAAATTAACAAACTTTAGGGCTTGTGCGGGAGACCTAAAATCCATTTTTTATAAAAAAAAATCATTTCTTACTTATTTTTATGCCCTAATATTACTGTTTTTTAACTTGGAATAAACGCAAAAGTTACGATTTTATTTTTTTAAATTTAAAAAAAAATTGGTATTTTTTGAAAAAAATTAAAACTTTAGGCCTTGTGCGGGAGACCTAAACATTTTTTAAAAAATCCAAAACTTTTTGTGGTAAGTTGTGGTACCTAGTAGCAACTTTTTTTCAACTTGGAATTTGAAAACAAAAAAAAAGTTAAAAATCGATACACCCTAATATATATATTTCAATTCGGAAGGCGGGTATAGGTACGGCCGCCCTGGGAACTATTTATTGGATAACCAACACTTCTGCCAAAGGTTACCCCAAGTGTTTCGCTAAGTTTGGTGAATTAGCAGGGGTGTCCGGGTTCATAGGGTGAGGTTTGTCCGGGCCTTGGCGGCGGATGCGTCTGTTCTCCAGCTACATGGCAGTCCCTTTGACTTCTCCAGCCGTGCTCTCTCGGAATATCGCCTTGCACCGCAGTGGGAGGAATGGATTCTTACGTCCGTCACTCCTGGACACACTGAACCCCAGAATCCTACCCACCCCTCATACCTTTTATCCTTCCCAAAACTTTTTCTCCTTCCTTTCTTAGATGACATTGGCCCTGAGGGGAATTATTTATCTCAGGGCCTCCTGTGTGGAACTAATGTATATATACGGATTCTGCGTTCCAAGCTGGGCTAAGCTCGACATTCCAACCTAGCCAAGCTTATAATCAATTAATGTACTCGTGCCAAGCCTTGCTCGGACTGCGCTAAAAGCTGCAAGTTTCTTGTCGGGTCCTGTTTAAGCCAATTTGTCCACTTTCCTGTCTTCTTTATCAGTCTTATTCATTCCACTCATCCGGGTGGGAACTCGTTCTCAAGTTTTGCGTTGACTGCAATTAATTTACGTAAGGTGTCCGTTTCAAAATTATCTATACAAATGTATTTGTATGAATTAATTAGTGAAAATTCATCCAAATTTATCAAACGTCTATCTCCAAATACTAAGTTTTGAGATGAGGATAGAAATATTCAAATTCTGACCATAAGTCGAATATTAGATAACAAAACCTTTTCGTATAAGCTATCTTCGCAAATGTATAGATTGTTAAAATAATAAATCTTGAACTTTGAATGGATAATTTATCCAAAATTATATTATATTATTAAAATTGTACAAAAGATTAATTATAATTATAATTAATCTTTTGTATCTACAGTAAAAGAAAAATAATAACATTCCACCCAAAACGCGTGCATAGAAAGGGTTTTATTAATTTGGGTGTTAAAGAGGCCCGGAATTTGAATTTTGTGTTTATTTGTCGAGCGTAGCAAAGTCTTCTTTTAATGACCGCTTTCCGCGCGCCCTCTCAATCCTGTTAGCCGTTTTAGATAGTATCCTGTTACTCCGCCAGAGTTCGCACGGGCGTTACGAGCGCTCAAATCGGAATAATCAACAACTTGTGGTCTACTGTTCACAGGATTAGGAGTCCTTGCCCGGAATAATGTTGTATCCAACAAAACTATCAATGTTGAGTTATTGATATAATAATGTGGGGCATATTAATATGTATCTTTTAAGGTGGGATTTATGGTAACGAACGTTTTTTTAGGCCTGTAGCAGCCTTTTAATGTTTGGTTTGCGGAAGAATGTTGTATAAGGTCATTTATCGAAATTACTAAGCATGGTTTAGTTTATGGTAATAAATAGAGAAAACGAACGTCTTATGGTTCATCTAGAAAGTCTTCAAAGCCAAGAAGCTGAAGAATGCAGGAAGGTAGAATTTGTCAAGAAAAAATATTATTAACTCTTTTTTTTAGCCGTTGAAACAGTTTTGTGGAATAATGTTGTATGTTGATTTCAAGATAAATCTCTAGAACGTAAATGGTTTCATTTATTCATATATTTGTTTGCTTTTTAAGCTCAAATACATCAATGACATGTGTACATTTAAGTTAGAAGAGCATGTCGCTTTCTGTAAGGTACGAAGAGTAAAAAAAACGTTTTGTTAAATAATGTTGTATGTTATTTTTTTATATACAACATTATTCAGTGTAAATTCTAGTAAGAAACCCTAATTTAATTGCCTTTCTAGACGACTTTTCAATTAAAACTCTTAAGAATTGTATGTTTTATGTATTTTAAATATAAAATGTTATGAAACATAACTGGTTTCATTTTTTCAATCCTCGATTGGTTCACGAACCTGGGCGGCCGTGAAATGGTAGCACCGTCAATCAAATTTTTAAATAATTGTACCCCGGACGGGTAGTCGTGATATAGATGTGTTCTACATTATTTAATCAATGACGCGAGTTGTTGTTGGATTTATTTTTGCAAAAGGCCGAGTCGGGTCTGGAAGTTCCAATAATTAAACGCAGTGCTGGTTCGTTGAAATCTCAAGAGATTGCGGGAATTATTGACGCGATCCCGCGATGAACGGTGTTCCGCGGATTCCGTTATTGAAGCGTGGACTTCAAGTGGCGCTGCACAAGCCGTATTTTTTATAATAGAGAAACGTAATTGGGGTCACACGCCAGGACTGCACCCGCGCAGGTGATCTGACCGATCAGCTCCACAATGGCGTTGATGGATTGGCTCGATTAACGCTGGATCCGTGTCGCTCTATAAACGCCTTGCCGGAGACGCTGGACCCGTCTCCTGGGACGATCCCCTCGGACCAAAGCCCAGATGAAGCCAGCTGGGTCTGTCAGGGACAGATCCCCGCCAGCCGGTTAGATGCTCCTTGCTCTTTCACCGTTAATAAGTAGTAGTCAGTGCTAGTCAGATTAGATAGAACTAATAACTAATTCCTGATCCCTGGGGGTAAGTTCTGATTCATTTAATGTATCATGTTAAGTCAAATATAATTGATGATTTATGCTTTGCAAAACTATCTTTCATTTCACTACTATCGGTGCAACCTGTAGTCCATTTGTGCCCATGCTCTGGAGACAGTCTTAATGCTCTCCCCATCTCGAACATTACTCGTGAACCGAGTATTGGCGCGCGGTGTAACCGCAAAGTTCGGGATGGCATTACATTATTATATAATAAAACCCACGACACAGCAGCCGGCATAGCAATTGGCTAATTTCGTATCTTTCAACGTTTCTCAACCAAAAGCAGACTTACCTTTCACTAATAAATCGGAAAAATTTGATAGTACTGCTAAACAAACACATAATTTTAATAATAATAAAACCCACGACACAGCAGCCGGCATAGCAATTGGCCATTTGATATGCAGTATTTTAATGAGTAGGGATATTGATGGGTTTAATGTTAAAACACACCGCTTGTTAAGTGGGTGTATGATTATATGTAGGTACATATGTTAAATATTATAATGGCCATCACTGTGGTCAGCTTTGTTCCCGACGGGAACTCGGACGCCAAACCTTGCCGGAGGCAAAGTATGCTGACTCAGCGGGAAGGCATGGGTTCTCATCATCAGGGATGGGCATGAGGTGCTTATTCACAAGTAATCTCAATCAATGAAAGGCAAGATCTTCTGATAACACAATTAGAATCTATTTCATTAGAAGTAAGGGGTTACAAATACAGGTGAAAACTTACCCCCATCATTGACCGTATAACTAAACCTAATCTATTATGTTTCTACCGATGGATGGGGACGCCTTCCTCCAGGGTTCCGCGACTGCTTCAGAGCGGCATCCAGCCTGCCAGCTCGTCTCTCGTACAGTATACAGGCCAGAAATATACCGGGACCCCGTGGATTACCTCCGGTATCCTTCCATCCGTGTGTTAGCGTGACTTCGCGGCAAAGTGGGTAAAATGCGATCTCGCCCCCAAATACGGATCTCATCCGATATAAAAGCAATTAATACTCGATCCCGACAGTCAATAGGTTCAAAGCGACCAGGAATATTGTTGAATACAACATTTTTCCGGACAAGGGCTCAATTATTGAATTGAATTACTAGCGAAAACGGTGCTGATGCTTTTGAGGACTTAGCTAACAAAGAATTGGAAGTCCACCAACGGACACCAGCTGAATCCATGATATATCTATAATAATGATTGTCTCCTTGTTCCAGGACACACTGTCGGGCGGGGCCGCGCTGCAATTCCGTCACGTGGTGTCCCGCCTCCTGCGTCACGCCGCTAAGGCTCCCGACTCCTGCGACCGCCTGCTCCACGCTCTTCTCCCGGCCATCGGGTACTTCGCCCTGCAGCGAGAGGACAACCAGGTCAGTCTAACTATTCAAATACATTTTGTTAATGTTGTTTACAAGCTATTTTTGCCGGAGCGTCGACTAGACCAAATTTGTCAACTTTCTTGGCACTGTGTTTCTTCACTCAAGCAGCTATTTATCTACATTCTACATAATAATATTTGCATTCGCTTTACCCACCTACCAATGTTGCTCAAATATAAGCAGTCAAATGGATAACACCTTCAAAACACCTTTGTAAAAAAGTGGCGCAAAAGTCATGACTATCGGAATATAAATGTCGTGGCTCCGAATGTTCATCCGAATTGTGCAGTTTCAGAATTTTAAAATGGTCTGTAATTACTTTAGACGAAACGAAATATGGAAATGGGTGATTGTATATTATGTAGGATAAAACAAGGTATGGAAGGAAAATGGGATGACTAATCACTAACCACTTTGTCTCTGCGGAGGAGCACATAAAACAAATGACAATCGACACTTCTTGGTAATAAATTATTGTCACAACAAAAAGAATGAGTACTTAAAAACGAGATTGTATACACAAACCAACAACTTGCCTCCAAGGTAGTCCGATTCCTTCTTCTGTTTTCAAAACCACAACACTCGAACTTGCGCTGGTTTCGTTCAATTGTTCCAATTTCAAATAGTTTTCCAAAAAGATGATGATTACTGACGGCTTGCGGGCGGCTCGGCTTCGCCCAGTTTGAGGGTTGGCCATTTTATAAACCCAATTGGTTCCAACCATAGCTGGTTCCTCGGATCCACTGGGATTTAGTGATATCTAGTCACCGGGAATAGTAGCCGCGACAGGCAATGACGTGATGTATAGTATATAGACGCGTAGTATTATTATTCACAAGTGCCATTAAATTAAATAAAAACGAGTGTGCTTTAGACCACACGAGTGAAGTAAAACTTCACTAACTTATATCTCCCTCTTATCCTCACCCTCTTTATCCTTATCCTCATCCTCATACTCATCCCCATCCGCATCCGTATCCTTATCCTTATCACTCCCTAAGTCAAGCGTGCGTAAAGGTCCGACCGTTCGCCTCACCCGATCACCGTTCGCATCACCCGATCACCATTCGCATCGATCACCGTTCGCATCGATTACCGTTCGCATAATATAAATGTATATATACTTACGCATTCACCAGCTTACCCCCCATGTCGAGTGTGCGTTAAGAAGTTTTACTTCAATAATCATATTATCGTCAATCTCCATATCCGGAGAGATTCACGAAATCACAAATCCAATAGTACTTACACATGCCACGCGATGCTCCTCACACTAGCGGTTAATATAAATGATATGGTACCTACTCACAGATTAAATATCCCCCGGGATTCTACCTTAAACTCCCGGTCAATACACATCCTTCTAAATCGTGTTTGTTCGCTCTCCACATTACAATTGTTTATATTTAAAGATTAAATTATAGTGCGTTATGTTTGTTTGTAATTTGTTAAAATAAACTTGTGTATTATAACTGCAAACTACTTATTTGATTTACCATACATCAATCACACGTAAACATAACCCCCCATAAAATGGTTACGAACCCCTTATCGTTTATGGTTAAAAACTCCACGTACGAAAACGGTCAGAGTTGTATGCTTAGCCGGATTCTTAAATTTCAACCGTACAGTCGCTAGGCTATTAATACTGTTTGATGATGATTAATTTATATTCACATTTCAAGACCAAACACAGAAGCAGAATACACCTTAACACACCAAGGACATAATATATTGCTTGAACACACACTACTAATTGTGTAAATCAATTATTTTTATTTACAAACAAAGATGACTTTTTACTGCCTTAGCAAATGGAGTAAGGAATTTTGCGCCCGCTTTTACATTTCAAGTTCACCTGCTAATTATCTCCATCAAGACAATGGCATATTTTTCAATTTCTTTCGAATGCTGGCGTGGGAACCAACTAGCCCTTCCGGTAGTCCAGGACATTGTTAGTATCGGGGAATAGCCATAAAAACCGCATTCGAATATTCCATCGGCGACTGACAAGGTGTAAAACATCAAATATCCTTCCGTCCACCTGTGCTCCTGGTACCAATCTATTTTAACCCGCGTCTTATTACGTTAAAACTGTTATTTCTTGTTCCACGTGGAAAAATGAGCACCTGCACTTACTTATCTTAATAAAAATGAATGTTTCTTTCAAAATTAATAGAATACTTAGTTTTTACCACGTTTATTACTACCCCCCTTCTCCCACCTCCTCCCTCCCCTTCCCCCAATCAATCAACAATCAAATAAGCGCCGTTTCGCATTCATAATAAATAGTAGGTCAAAATGTAGATTAGTACACTAAATTAATATTCATATTAGAATACTCGTATTTGAATTTTTGCTATCAAAGAAATCCAAATAGCAAAATGACAGCCCACTTCAAACATTTACTTAGCAACACGCTTTGCCAATAAACGTATAATAAATAATTTCATAACTCCACAGCTTATTCATAACGCCAGAGCTTACCAAAATATATAGCCTATTTTACTCGCAAATAATGTAGCTATCGATTAGTGAAATAATTTTTAAATTCCATTTGGAATTTATTGCGTGAAAGAATAACAAACACACATCCATACAAACTTTCGCCTTTATAATATCTATAAGATAAGATAAGATGGAACTAATTCTCATATTTTGAAAGAGCTGCAGTAATATTGTGATAAGTATAATATTGAATAGCTGGTGAATTCCAAAAATTCAAAAACGTCAAATGTCAATGCGCTGATTGTAATGCTGCCCCCCTTTCTTACATACTAAATGTCAACAGTCGAAAATGGTACAAACGGTGAACGTACGTCTGCACCCCTCCAAAGTAAAAACACAATAATTGTAATAAATCTCCCTCATACGTATAAAGAAAATGAAACGCAATTCCCGTAAGTAAGTTGAAAAGTAAGAAAATCACAAAAATTATAAATCCTAATACAACGCCATCTCTGAATCTGACAAAAACAAAACACGGACAATTGCGCTTCGATAATAATTGCTTAATTGTGTAATTCTTAACTTTATAAATAAACTGAAGTCAATTCAGCCAATAAGTTAACATAACAGTTATTGATTCTGAGGCGGAACGAAGTTCTCTGGGTCAGCTTTATAAAAACAGTCATATTTTATGAGCAATGCTCACTTCCTTAACGCGAAGAAGGAATAGGTATAATATCCGTACTAAACTGCAACAGAGCACTCCAGCGGTCAGAACGGTCTATATCATTCATTTTGAGATTATTTTGTTTTCAAAAAGTTGCGTTAAAATCCGAAAGATGCCACTAGAAAAATAAATATTATTTATTTTATTATTCAACATGTCGCATCTGGTAGCATCAAATAATTCGGGCCGCTAGCCGGCCAAGGGTACTATGCACGTGTCAGTACAGTAAAGTTTTGAGAAAAAACTACCTGAAGTCTTAGTGCCTGAAGTCATTATGGCAACGTCGCGTCGCACGTCAGCTGAAGCTAGTGACATTTCTGACGCTTGGCCAATTTATCGTCACCCAAAATCTCAAGATCACATGGATCACAGAATGATTTGTGCTTGTTCCTTTTTTTGCAATATCTTGATACAGGAGGCCTCAGGAAAAAATGCTCTTTTTTTATATGTATACCGCGCAAGAGTCCCAACTGCTCCCGCCTGAAGCCAGTGAGGCTATGGCATCCCCAATTGGGGTATGTTGTGAGGCTGAGGGTAGTGGGGAGAGGAAGGAGATAGGGAAGAGGAAGGTGGGGAAGTACCTGGCTATTCAGATCTGGTCACCAAACACGGCTAATGCCATTTCAAGCAACGTTTCAATTCTGAAAGGTGGTCTTACACCAGGGCGATACGGAGAGTAGGTATCTTCCACTCTGGAACGTGCCACAAATATACTATATATTATTTTAAATGAATAAATTGTGAAATAACACAAATTAAACAATTAAAATTTATTTGCCACGCTGCGATTCGATCCGATTTGTGCGAATCAAGTCTATCTACGTCATCTTGAGGGTGCCGTGAATAGGGTATTTTTAGGGAAAGGAAGGAGGGGACGTTCTGGGTGGATTAGGAGTGACGAACGTGCGAATCCATCCCTTTCACTGCGGTGCAAGGCGACGGGTCAAAAGGTCTCCCTCAACCTGTCTCTCCCAATCCGGCCCGCCATGCAGTGGGTGGGCTAAAGCCTCCGCCGCCAAGACTTAAATAAACCTCACCCCAAGAACCCGTGCACTCCTGCTCACCAAACCTAGCAAACCTTTGTTGTTGGTTATCCAATAAATTTGGGAGGCGGGTGTGGCTGCCGCGCCCCGGGAACCATTTATTGGATAACCAACACCTCTGCCATAAGTCACCCCAAGTGTTACGCTACGTTTGGTGACTCAGCAGGGGTGCCCGGGTTCATGGGGTGCGGTTTATCGGGTGTTGGTGAAGGATGTGTCTGCTCACCTATTGCACGGCAGGCCGGATCGGGAGAGAATGATTGAGGGAGGTCTTTTATCCTCTCGAGTCAGAATCTCTCGGAACATCGCCGTGCACCGCAGTAGGATACGTTCATCACTCCTGGACACACTGCCCCCAGATTCCTACCCACCCCACGTACCTTTTTCCTTCCCAGAACCTCCTCTCCTTCCTTTCCTGTATAGAGTACCGGGCTATTCAGATCTGGTCAAATACGGCTGAAGCAATTTCAAGTAAAATTTAACTATTTCTCAAAGGAATGTATTTAAAAAAATAATCGGAACGTAGCCATCTATTTTAGTTTTTAAATTGAAAAAAAAAAATACAACAAAAACTTGGTTTGACCAAGGCTCGAACCTTACCCCCCAGTGACCGAAATCAAACGCTTTACCACTAAGCTAACTCGCAAGTCGGAGAGACTGACATTATTTATAATATAAGACTAAACTCATGGACAGAAGTGAAGGCGATGATTTTATTAATTGGCAACAGTGTATTGTATCGCTTTCCGTATCCTGTTGCCAAAAAATAAAAGCTTTTGGTTCAAGTTTGGGCCACGGGCATGATAAAGCGCCATGTTACGGTAATGTAATTCATTATTTTAAAAGTCCCGAAAACCTATTTTAATACAAAATTTAAAAATATGAAAATTATTTTTAAAAATGGAGAAAGATTTTAACATGTTGTTGTCGTTTAGTTTTTTCTAATAAACTTAACCTAAGTTTTGTAATTTGAATTTTAAAAAACATTGAATTTAGGGTTTATGAAAAAAGTTAACCAAAACCCTATTCTTGATTTTTTTTTAAATTTAAGTATGTCGGCTTAAAGAAAAACCTCCAGAGTATTTTTAAGGGTCTTTATAATTTGAAAATATTTTGTAAAACATATGTAAGGGCGGTCAGAAAAGGGTCCGATTTCTGATTTATTTTTGATAAATGCTAACCCCCTGTAAATTTAAAAAATACGAAATATTTTTTTTTCCCACTAAAAACATTATTTTTATCGTATTGCGAAATAAAATTTTCGTTATTTCGAAATAATTTATGATTACATTCCACCTTAAGGTTTACTTGAAACTATTTATAAATAATAGACATAGACAACGGTCTCAATGGAAAGGTGAAGAGGGAAGGGGTGTAATAGGGCACAATTTACAAAGGGAACAATGTATGAAGAAGTGAATGTTTCTTTGTTTGTCCCTTATCATTTATCAGATACCTAAACATAAATATTGATAAAACTTTGGTGATTTATCGTACGCATGCCTGCAAAAGTTTCTTTGTATAGTGGTGAGCTGTTGCGTTATGAAATTATTTCCACCATTTATCCTATTGCGATAAAACTTTGGTGAGTTGTTATGCTCACACCCGCGAATGTTTTTAAATGTGTATGATTGTGAGCTCTGGCGTTATCAAATTTGTGTAAAAAGTTGGCAATAAGTGGCGTGCGAATTGTTTGAAAAATGTATGTATTTCATATGGTTTAGTGGCAGGGAGGGAAGGAGGTAGGAAGACGGGAAATTCTGGAGAGGAAGGGACGCTAGAGAAGAACGGGGACGCATGGGAAAGGACAAGAGGTGGGGTTACGGTGGGGTGGGAGACGAGGGACGTGCCTAGAGAGGAATTGCAAAGGAGACATAATAACGATAGGGGATAGCAGGGGTAAATTTCGAAAATCCATGCTTCTCACCCTGACAGCTGTATGTAACCTGCTCATGGGTCAGAAAACCTTCTGATTTTTCCGAGTACGCACCAGACGGAAAAAATTTCAGCTTAATTAAGGTTTTTGAACTCCATGGCTTATGATGGAAATTACGTCGCGGGCTATCAATAGTTGCGTTGACCTGGCAAATCTGTTCAATTTTCATAATGTCAGAACTCAACGGTTTTTTACTGCTGCAACTCAAACATTTTAATTTTTGTTTAAGAATATGTTTTTTTCTTGATAACTTCTATTGTTTTTGATATTTTAGCATTCCTAACGAGGTTGTACAATATCAAATATTTATTAATTATTTCTGTTGTCTGTGCGTGGTGGTTTGTCCCCGTGAAAACTGGTTCACTAATTTGCTTTGAATTTAACTCTCATTTTCAAAGTTGGTATCAGTTGACTGAAGAATTGAGGCAAGCGATTTAGTACCTACGGTGACCGGACAACTCAGATTGCAACCAACCCAACAACACCTCCTTTGAAAAGTCATTAAGAGTGATGAAAAAAATGGTTTAGTAGGTTGCTTTAGGTAAAGTTATAAGCTGTTTTTTTTTTTTTGTTCACAACTATTAATGACTTCTCAAAGAGGTCTTGAGTTGGCTTGATTCTGAGTTGGTATGGAACCAGTAGATACCTATTTGTAATATAATATTGTGTAATTTTAAAAATTGGAACTGATTTGTCAAACATTAAAATTTCAGACTATCCCGTGATTTTTCACGTGTTTGCGCTAGTACATACATAATTTTTCATAAATGCCTTGGAGATCCCATTTTTCCTTCTTTCAGTCATCTCTGGCAGTAGTTACAAAAAAGCATGAACTTTATTTTTTTTTTCTTGATTATTTTCATCTATATTTATCCTTCGCTATATTATTGATGGTTAATATATCTTCTCCTGCATATTCATGTCTTCCACAATTATTATTACGCAGTTCCCAATGACTGAACGGACATCGATGTCCGTCATACGGGCGAATTGTCGAGTCTCTTTGTAGATACCATCCACGGGTTCGATTCTCGGGTCGGATAAGCAATTTATTTGATGGGTTACAGGTGTTTTATGTCGGGGCTGGCTTGGGAATGGACAAACAACCATCATAACAAGGGGGCTTTACGACACCTGTGAACTGTGACGTGGGAAATTGGATAATATCTTACGATGGTCTTTAAACGAAAGGATGTCGACTTGTTTCTTACTAATAGGGGGATTAATATTAGTTTTAAATTGATTAAGTTGTATTTTTTTATGTTATTGCTTAGGAGCTTCCATAGATGTTGGTTCTTTAGAGATCTTTAATACAAGACTAGTTTTGTTTGAATTTAAACTTTGTTATTGTTTGACAGTTCAATCGATGTTTCTGGGCAGATACTGAGCTCATTCGACCACCATACCACGGTCATCAGCCTAGCATGGTGGTCCAAAAATCCACTTACAATGTAAATAATTTAAGCAATGAATAAAGAAAAAAAAAAGCGGTGGAATTGACATTGCGAGCTGAAATAATTGCCCTGACCTCCAAATGGCAGGCAGAAAATGTTTATTTGTGTCTTTTTATATAAAAAAATCTCGCTTCACGATGTTTGTTCGAGATAAAATCCAAACGTACTTAACCGATTTTGATGAAATTTAGCTTATTGTGTGTAATTTGGTCCAACCATTATTGCGAATTAAATTATAGCACAATGCTTTGTAATTATTTGTAAGTTCCATAAGTGTCTAACAGATGGCGGTGTGAGTTAATTTATCGACACAAAACTTGGTTATCTAGGTTAAGCGGTTAGCTGGAAGAAATGGGGTCTACCCATAAGCTACACCCTTTGTATTTCATATGTACAATAAATATTTTTTGATTTTAATTTTAAGTAACCATCCAGAATATGGCGTTGTGTTTACTTAGCCACAGCAACGCGCGGCTGGTTCAGCTAGTAGGGTAGACTGGGGACGATTGAAACACGTTATGATTGAAACATCTCAATTTACTCGAAAACTATAATACCTAAGAGTGTGATACAACACTCGAAACTCCGTCAAGTCTGTTGGGACGTTTCTACAAAAGCGCAGTAGCCGGCGAGTGACTCAATCGTGCATAGGGGACATTATTGAATTTCGCACTAAAACGTAAATATTTAACGCGAAGAAGGAATAGGTATAATATCCGTACTAAACTGCAACAGAGCACTCCAGCGGTCAGAACGGTCTTTATCATTCATTTTGAGATTATTTTGTTTTCAAAAAGTTTCGTTAAAATCCGAAAGATGCCACTAGAAAAATAAATATTATTTATTTTATTATTCAACATGTCGCATCTGGTAGCATCAAATAATTCGGGCGACTAGCCGGCCAAGGGTACTATGCACGTGTCAATACAGTAAAGTTTTGAAAAAAAACTACCTGAAGTCTTAGTGCCTAATAATAATTCTAGAACATATGAAAGCGTAGGTACCTATCGATATTCCAGATGTGGTATGTTGTGAGGCTGAAGGACGTGGGACCTTTCTTTAAATTATCTTCGCACAGGAGGCCCTGAGAAAAAAAAACCCTTAGGGCCTATGTAATCCTTGAGGATGCCGTGCAGTAGGTCTTTTTAGGGAAAGGGGAAGTTATGGGAAGGGCAAAGTTATGTGAGGCGGGAAGGAATCTGGGGGTCAGGTGGGATGAACGTGTGAATCCATCGCTTCCACTGCGCTGCAGGGAAGGTCAAAAGGTCTCCCTCAACCTTTCTGTCCCGATCCGGCCCGCCACGTAGTAGGTGGACAAAATCAACCGCTTTCAAGACAAAAAAAACTCGTAAAAAACTAATAACGGATAATGATAACATTTTATATTTCCGTCGAATTCGTCGGAATTAATTATTAGCAAGGAGTTATGTGTCAAGACAGAGATCCTATACCTACTGATTTATTATCATTTATGAATGGTCAAACACCATGCACAATGATTCTCAAATGGTAAAACACCGTACACAAACAGAGAATTTGCTTCTGCGGAGAGAGCTTATGACTAAAGCTGTAATTTATGGCAGAATCAACGAAAAGACTGCGATAAATTTATACGAGGAAAGACATAAGGTAAAAGTATTGCCATGTGGTCTTTTTTTATATTTTTTTTTATAGTGAATACCGCACAAGAATCTCAACTGCTCCCGTCTGGAGCCAGTGAGACTATGGCATCCCCAATTGGGGTATGTTGTGAGGCTGAAGGTAGTGGGGAGGGGAAGGAGGTGGGGGAGAGGAAGGTTGGGAAGTACCTGGCTATTCAGATCTGGTCACCAAACACGGCTAAAGCCATTTTCAAGCAACGTTTCAATTCTGAATGGTGGTCTTACACCAGGGCGATACTGATAGTATCTTCCACTCTGGAACGTGCCACAAATATACTATATATTATTTTAAATGAATTAATTGTGAAATACCACAAATTAATCAAATAAAAATTATTTGCGCACGCCGGGTTCGAACCCGCGACCTCCGGATTGTGAGTCAAGAGTCTTAGCCACTGGACTACGGAGGTCTATTTGTAAGAAAGGAATGGCCATACTTGGGGGCAAGTCCAGATGAATTGGTTGGAGAAAATGGTTTGGTGGAAGTAAAATGCCTACCCTCAATTGGAAATAAACCCATTTTTGACGCTGCTCTGGAAGACAACATCTTCGTCGCCGTGCAAAACGGAATACTTGAATTGAAGTAGTCACATAATTATTCATTTCAAGTTCAAGGCCAATTGTTCATTACAAGAAAGGACTTCTGTGACATTATAATTTATTCTGAAAGTGGAATAGAAGTAATAAGAATATATCCTGACAATGATTTTGAGCTGAAAGTGTTACCACGACTGACAAAGTTTTTCAACGAATCACTATTGCCAGAGTTAGCGGATAGCCGAATTCAACGCGGTATGAAGATTAGAGAACCTGAACATGTTATAAATGCTCAAAAACCAAAATGTTCAATGTGATCAGATGTATACAGCTATTATATGTATATCAGATATATATGAAGTTATTATATTTTGTGCGTAGGTTTGTCTTTAATAATAATAATATTTGGCTAATTTATATAGCGCCGTTTTCGTGAAAAATCACCTCAAGGGCGCCGGGCTTTATTGGATTCTTTGTGTTAGTTTGTGTTGGTTTAAAAATTTTATTTTGGTAAAAAATGTATTTAATTTTATATATTTATAGTACGTCAAATGTGTTGAATACCAACTTGATCCATGTCAGACATTCGTTTTGTGTAATCTTATAGATATTATAAAGGCGAAAGTTTGTATGGATGAGTGTTATTCTTTCACGCAATAAACACCGAATAGAATTTAAAAATTCTTTCACTAATCAAAAGCTACATTATTTGCGAGTAACATAGGCTATATATATTGGTAAGCTCTGGCGTTATGAATAAGCTGTAGCGTTATGCAATTATTTTTCATACGTTTGCTGTCCCTAACAAAATCAAATTATTGCAAACGTCAAACAAATTGTTACCTTGGAAACAATGTTTTTTTTTTTTTAATTAGGCAATTCACCCTAAAAATAGTGCTTTGTTGGCGTCATAGTTAATATCTACCTATCTCTAAAAGTGTTAATTGTCCGGACGAAAAGCATAGTCACTTTTAAAACTTTTTAATATTTGCATTCAAAATATAAATATTTCAAAAATAAAATGCTTACTTCTAATGATATAATTTGAAAGCTTATTTAATCACCTTTCAAAAACAGTTTTTAGTTTTTGGATACATTTAGAAATATTTAAATTATTTTGATTTCGTGGAAACGCGGAAATTCTCAAGAAATCGCTGGCATTTGACAGGACTTTTATGAGCAGTACCTATCAATAATATAACTCAAATCTTGAAGGGTTAAACAATAATTATTTTTTATTAGACAAAAAAGCAAGAATAATAACAATTATGCCAATAATTATGCCAGTAATTTCCCACTAATTCCATGCGAGCGAAGCCGTGGGTAAAAGCTAGTACTTTTATAATAGTTTTGATGTCCGATTTTATTACTTTCTATTGCTGAATTTATTGTTTCCATTATTTGATGTATCCATCTGAGATTATGATCAATCATGATATAGACTACTACTAAATATGAAAATATAGATTTCAATACTATATATATTATAACATTGCTTTTTAATACTATCTATAACGCTTCTATTATTAATCATTACATGTATAAAATGAAGTCGCTCAAAATGTTGGTGCGCTTAGATCTTTTAAACTACGCAACGGATTTTCATGCGATTTTCACCAATAGATAACGTTTTAAGAGTAAGGTTTATATGTATAATACATATTTATTATAGTAGAGAAAAGCCGATAAATTGAAATATTCAATTCAGGCAGCAGGCAGCGGGCAGCTGGCAAGCGGGTGGTGTGGATTTTGTAAAGGTTGGGTAATGGCGTTGTGTTTCGTTAGTCACAACAACGTGTGGCCGGGTCTGCTAGTTCTGCTGCCCCGGGAACCATTTATTGGATAAGCAGAGGTGCCCGGGTTCATGGTTTGTCTGGGTGTAGTTAGTCCGGGTCTTGGCGACGGATGCGTCTGCCCACCAGCTGCATGGCAGGCCAGATCAGGAGAGAATGGTTGAGGGAGGCCTTTTATCCTCCCCAGCCGGAATCTCTTGGAACATCGCCTTGAACCGCAGCGGGAGGGATGGATTCAAACGTCCTCACTCCTGGAAATACTGCCCCCAGATTCCTACCCACCCCACATACCTTTTTCTTTCCCAGAACTTCCTCTCCTTCATTTCCTACCCGCCTCCCATAGCCGCCTCCCAAATTATACCTTGACCGTTTTGTAGATTTAAAAAAAACATTTATGTGAATACTGCACAAGAGTACCAACTGATCCCGTCTGAAGCCAGTGAGGTGGGGAGGGGAAGGAGATGGGGAAAAGGAAGGTAGGGAAGTACCTGACCATTCAGATCTGGTCACCGAACACGGCTAAAGCCAAATCAAGTAACGTTTCAATTGTGTTCGGTGGTCTTACACCAGGGCGATACTGGTATCTTCCACTCTGGAATATGCCGTAAATATGGTATTGGTACTCAACGAATTTGACGTAGGTACTAGAAATACATAAAATAACATTTTTTTACAACACAAACACACCACGTGGCTATGGCAAGAATTGTGTACGGTAAGGTACCTAAATGACCCTGTTGAAATACCACATTTCAGAATTCAGATTGTAATGTATGTAGACCCCATAAATACCTAGTGATAGGTCTACATAACAAAAATAAATAAAGTAGTTTTTATTTTTTTTTGTGAATACCTCATAAGGGGCTATCCTAAATTACGTCACACGAATTTTATGATTTTTTTACCTCCCATAATAATATCTTAGATTCTCACCGCGTTTGATTACTGCCATCTTTTGAAATAATTTGAACAAAGCTTTTAGTTTAAAATTGTCCCGTAAGCCGAAAGATAAAACGGCGCCACACGACAGTGGGCATTTGCTAGTAATTTAAAATCCCCTATGTCATTGTTAAATTGTAGTTTAAAATTATAATATTATCTTTAAAAAATGGAGAAAGATTTTAATATGTTGTTGTCATTTCGTTTTTTCTAATAAACTTAACCTACGTTTTGTAATTTGAATTTTAAAAAACATTGAATTTAGGGTTTATGAAAAAATTTAACCAAAACCCTATTCTTGATTTTTTTTTTAAATTTACGTATGTCGGTTTAAAGAAAAACCTCCAGAGTATTTTTAAGGGTCTTCATCATTTGAAAATATTTTGTAAAACATATGGAAGAGCGGTCAGAAAAGGGTCTGATTTCTGATTTATTTTTGATAAATGCTGACCCCCTGTAAATTTTAAAAATATGAAATATTTTTTTTTCCCAATAAAAACATTATACTTATCGTATTACGAAATAAAATTTTCGTTATTTCGAAATAATTTATCATTACATTCCGCCTTAAGACATTATTGCTTATCTTATAACTCATTTTACGCTCGCAGCTTGACGAAATGTTTCTTTACATTCTCTTCTTTATCTATTTAAGAGTATTTATAATGCATTTGCGTGGCGTTAATGTCTATTTAAAAGGCATGTTTTTGACTTTGAAGCAGAAAATGCAGCGTGGGGATGTTTGAAACAACTCGTGTGGGGATGATTGCAACGTTTCAATCATAACCATGTTTCAATCGTCCACACTGAGAGAAAATTTAAAAGTTATAATGAAAAAAGGTCAGAAATTTAAATCATTAAGTATTATTCAAATTCAAATCATTAAGTCTAATATACTTCTGTGATCTTGAATGGTGAACTTCTGTGATCTTGGTTGATGAAGTCGATCTCATTCGACCACATTCGACGTCACACACCCTCACGTGACAATTTCGTAATAACATATCTTTATTGATTTTTTTACATTTATAACTAAAAAAAATCAACGTTAATAGTATACATTGTTTTATCAATTATGTATGTACAAAACAACAGAGAAAAAAATTATGTTGTGAAGAAGGTGTGTTCCCCTTCTCAAGAAACCGAGGTTGCAAACTATGCTAAAAAAACAGCCAACATTTACCTATTTTGAGCTATCTTCAAAAGATTTAAGACAATTGGCATTTGATTTGACCACACGGTTCAACCTGGCAAGGCCAGATTCATGGTACACAAATGGGATGGCCGGAATAGAATGGCTCCGAGGATTTTTGCGCGCCATCCAGAATTTATTATCTATAAGATGTGCCCAAGCCACGAGTATGGCACAAGCAACAAGTTTTAATTGACATAATTTGATGAATTTTTAACAATTTAGCGAACGTTATGGATAGTTTTAAATTTGAACCAAAGGACGTCTATAACGTAGATGAGACCGGTGTCACAACTGTTCAAAAACCTAATCGGTTTATAGCCAGGAGAGGAACTCGGCAAGTAGATGCAGTAACGTCGGCTGAACGAGGAACTTTCATTTTTCATAACTGTCTGTAGCGGCAAATGCAATTGGCAACTCAATTCCGCCGATGTTCACATTTCTACATATCAATTAAGCCATTTTTTAAAAGATAGTTCGATTGGTAGTATCGGTACCACGAACAAATCTGTCTAGATGCAAGAAGAAGATTTTACCAAAATTCTTATTCATTTTCAAAAATACACCATTTCGTCCTTAGATCGCAAAGTTCTTTTATAACTTGATAATCATTCATCGCGGTCGAATCCTACGAAATAAAAAAAGAATATTATTTTGTAAAATCAATATTTAGTATTTAATTAAATGAAGACAATATTAGCGAAACTCAATAAAATCTGAAGACAGAAAAATCAGAAAAAGATACTGGTTCCACTGGGACTCGAACCCAGATACCTTAGCATTCATGGCCAACTGCTCTACCGATTGAGCTATGGAACCCATTTCCAATTCAATCACTTTTAACTGTATCATTAAAATATTCAATATTTAGTCTTCAAACCATTCCAAAATGAACAGGCAAAAAAAACTACACCTAGAGACTCCGAAGAAGAAACCACAAATAAGATGACCAATGTATAGGAAAAGGTGCACTGGAATCCGAGGACAAAAATATGAAAAAAAAATCACCCTTCACATTGATAAAAAAAAGTGCTTCGTAGTCCCCACTCTTGTCTACTTTGGTTTTCTGTATGTTCCACTTCTACCGCATGTGAATTGCACACCCAGATTTTTCTTTTCTTTTAATATATAATATTTAATTGTTTAATAGATTTTAATGCCTCTTAACAGATTATTTAAAAAAAAATTCTAAAATATTGCGATATTTTGTATAATGATGTCACATCCCAAACCAATAAATTTTTATTTTTTCGACTTCTTAATTGTTGAATTTTACACACAAAAAATGCTCTTAATTCAGAGGTAAATTCTACATTGTTATGATTGAGTACTGTTTTAATAATAAAAATGTTTAACATTGATTAAAATTATTCCAATTATTCCATAGATATTTAGAGTGTTTCAATTATCCCCACATACTGTTTCAATCGTCCACACTATGGGGATAATTGAAACAGTTTTCCCCATCGTCTTTAAGTGGTCATTGTAGCTTACCAGTACGAGTTGTGGCCATCCAATAAATTTAATTTGATAAATCGATAGATCATAGAACATCTGGTATAAACATCTTATCCATAATTACAAAAGAAATATTACTACACCTAGTTAAAGTAAAAGTGTTTCAACCATCCCCAGTCTACCCTATCTACATATATAAAGTTTGATTATAAATGTCTATCGAAGCCTATCTCACTAGGATATACCTGTGTCGAGACAGACATAGGAGGTACATAAACACAGAGAAAGATAGAATAATATTACAAGTGGCTGAAGAAGGAGATAGCGAACACGACATAATACCCCAAAAATAAATTACTAAAAAGTAACATGTGTTTTTATGAACTGAAACTTATTATAAAGAAGAATTCACACACCAAAAATATTTACCTATGTTCTCATCGTGCCATGAAATAAAAAGCTTAGAAAAGAGAGTCTAGAATCGGTCGATTTTAGCGTCAAGTAGTTGTTATTTATTTTGTGAATAATTTTGTAAGAAAGAAAAAAAAGGTAGTCTAGGTAAACTGTCACAGGATATTCTTAAGTCATAACATAGTATTTTTGAATGTTTTTGTACATACGCTTATATTTTTTATAAAACAACTAGCTGGCCCGGCGAACTTCGTACCGCCTCAGAACCAATAACTGCTGTGTTAACTTATTAGCTGAATTAATTTTTTTTTTTATTAAGCTATAAATTACACAATGAAGCAATTATCGATGCGCAACTGTCCATGTTTCGTTTTTGTCAGTATCAGAGACGGCGTTGTGTACGGATTTAACTTACGGGAATGGAGTTTCATTTTCTTTATACGTGTGAGGGAGATTTATTATAATTATTGTATCTTTCCTTTGGAAGGGTGCAGACATACATTCATCGTTTGTCCCGTTTTCGACTGTTGACATTTAATGTGTAAGAAAGGGGGGCAGCATTATATGTTTAAGATCAAAATCAAAACAATCAGCGCATTGACATTTGACGTTTTTGAATTTTTCGGAATACACTCACTACTCAAAATTATACTTATCACAATATTGCTGCAGCTCTTTCAAAAAATGAGAATCCGTTTCATACAAAATGTATGATGAAAAGAATTTTCTTCATAATTACGTTTTTCGTTAATTTTTCCGATGTTTTAATAGCTATTCTGCTATTCGGGGCGGAGACAAATCCAACAAAGCAAAGATCATACAAATCGGTCCAGCCGTTCTCGAGTTATAAATGGTGTAACTAACCCGGCTTTGTTTTATATATTAAGATTAACAATAATTATTTTATTCTGCTTAAGCGAAACGATAGGAAAAGTATTAATCTATCTAAATCATATTTTTTGACGTTCTTATATGTAAACATTTTCTTAAAGTAAAGATAAATCGAAAATAGTGATTTGAATAATTGGCGCGATGTGTCGAAAGCAAAACGCGGTTTTGTAGTTGAGACTGCAATTTAAAATATCAATCTCCGCAGCCTAAAGAAAGGTTGATCTCCATTCGGCTTAAAGGCCAGTGGGCAGTAACCAGTAAGGGATAGTGAGCGCGGTACTGCAGGCTTATCTCTAGCTTATCAGCAGGCGCGGCCGGCGCCTTAAATTTTTGGTGGTTCACCGAGTAATTCATCAAAAACGTAAAACAAAAGTAGGTACTTAAGTAAATAAATAAAAATAAAATTAGACAGAGCCTAGTAACTCATAACTCGTACAGTGCCCTTGAGGTGATTATTCACAAAAAAATGGTGCTATACAAAGTATCAATTTCAAAGTTTTCTTTGCGGATTTCCTATCTTGGTTGATAATTAAATGTAGTTTTGGCGGGCCGTTGGCTATAATTCTGCTTTTGAACTATATTTGTCTATATTTATTATTACATCACTAATTTTAAAAGGCAAGGAAATTTATTTATATATATAAACAGCGATATCAGAATATGTCTATAATATAATGATTTAGATGGCGGCTGACGGAGGCAAAATGTATGGCGAGCGATATGCTGAAATAGGCCAAAACCAAATGATCCTTTTATTATAGCTAAGACTGTTAGCACCATAAAAAAAATTTAACCGGTTAAATAATTATAATTTAATTATTTCGCCTTTAACAATAAGCGGCTCTGGAATCTTTGTTTTGCCAAAATGAATAATAACACACAGTAAACGTTTCTTTTTGTAGCGCGGGGTTTACCGATTGAATTTTGCAATATGTAACAAAAATTCACACAAACAAAAGGTCACAAAAACTAATAATGACAATGTCAAATCGGTTCTCTTTCGATCAAGATAATATCGCACACGCTGACCCGTTGACTCACCGTTACATTTTACAAGACCAAAATACAATTACTAATTACTATCTTATTCAAACCCGACGCGCGATGTAAGAATAGTCATTTCGCTGGAACCATTTCTTCGGAAATCTTCGGGCCTTCGGGCATTTCCGTCATCCGCACGCCGCACGGGCAGCCGGCATTTTTTCGCTACAATTGCCTGTTTTGACGGTTTGAATATGTTGCTGGGAACTTCATACAAATGATAATTCTCAAACGGCGCATCACTAAAGCGCGCGGCGGCGGAATGGTATGTAACTCGGTTCCTGGCCGATATGTGCGTATAAGTGCGCGCGGGAAGCAATGCTTTAGGCCCCGATAACTATTCTCTACCAAATTCATGTACATTTAAGTAGGTAGCCAAAACATAAAAAAGGGCGCAATTTTATAATTAAAAATATTATTTAGGAATACGATGAGCTGCAAAATGTTGTTCAATTTTGTTGGCGGTTCAGCGCACTAGTGCACTTTAGGACGGGCCGCGCCTGCTTATCAGCCGATCTACGAGTAACTGGTATTTGACTGCTAACCGCCAACTGTCTGCTGAGCCGAGGAGTAGCTAGCTACCCGCTAAAGTTCGACTTACCGGTTCTCACGGTAATCGATTGGCGATCGACCACTGGTCACCTGCGGGTGGGTAATCGGAAACCTTCCCGCGTAGCTAGAAACATACTTTAAAAATAAAAGTTAAATTTAATTAAAATAAACATAAAAAATTTCGGTGACCGGACAACTCAGAACCTCCTTTGAAAAGTCATTAAAACTGATGAAAAATGGGTTAAATAGGTTAAGTACGTTGGGTTAGGGTTATGGGCTATTTTAAAACTATTTTTTATAGCTATTAATGGCTTTTCAAAGAGGTGTTGAGTTGTCTTGTTTCTATGTTGGCATGAAACCAAAGTTTCTACCGCCAAAAATCGAACCCCGAACAACTGCTTAGAAAGCAAATATACTGACCATTAATACCACTAATACTACCCGTCTCCCAAATATAAGTAATTTGGAAGGCGGCTATGGGTACTGCTGCCCCGGGAACCGTTTATTGGATAACCAACACCCCTGCCACAGGTCACCCCAAGTGGTTCGCTGCGTTTGTTGACTTAGCAGGGGTGCCCAGGTTCACGGGGTGAGGTTTGTCTGGGTCTTGACAGCGGACGCTTTTGCCCACCTGCTGTTTGAGGGAGACTATTTGACCTCTTCAGCCGGACTCTCGACCCATCGCCTTGCACCAGTGGGAGGAATGGATTCAAACGTCCGTTACCTCTGGACACACCGACCCCCAGATTCCACCCCTTATACCTGGAATCTGAATCTGACCGGTCAGTGACTGAGTTAGCATCGCGTTTGGGTCTCACCCGTATTTAATTCCTCGGCTGGCTAAGTCCTCTTTTTCAGCTTACTGTGGTGGTAGATTTCAAGTATTGTCAAGTAATTCGTAACCCGGGAATGTTTGTCTTTCTTTAATTAAAAAAAAACTTTTTTCTTCCTAGAACTTCCTGTTCTTCCTTTCCCTAAAACGACCCTCCACACAACATCCCTAAAGACGACATAGGCTTTGTGGAAAACAATTTCCCTCAGAACCTGCTGTGTGGAGCTAATCTAAAAAAGCCATATTCTCAAGGCATAATATGAATTAAAGGAAAAAGATGAATAATAGAATTTTTTAATTCCGTTTAAATTCAACCAAATTCTGGATGTTAGCAAGAGTATTTAGTGTGTTAGTTGACAACCCCTGCACTGCACACACATCGTATTTACAACTCGGCCCCTGTTAGTAAAGCACCTGCATTCTCCCGCAATAAAGGGTATATTTCATTAATTACCGCAATAATAGTGCAACCTTCTTGCAGTCTTAGTACCTACTAATAATGGCACCGAGCATGCGGGATGTCTAGGAAAGGGATCGTAAATTGCGTCATCTTAGCATATAAATAAGATGGTGTTGTTTTTCTCACCGAAAAGAACATCATCTTTATTATTTTCGGTGAGAAAAACAGAATTGGAGGCTTACATGCCTTCCATGTGTTAAATGGATTAATTACCTACAAAAAAAACACGAATTACTGTTTACTAGTGATTAAAACTACTTTCTTATAAGTTTAACAGGCGTTCATGAATGACTATAACGCGTTCATATTTTTTCCGCGACTGACATCACGTAATACGGCAAACGCGCTGCAATCTCTGTCGTTAGGGTAACTACTTTTAAGTCTCGATAATTTATGCTCATATTAAGATCGTAGCTTGTAGCACTTCATTGAGAATGCTGGGCTTTGTTCTACGCACTGCAAGGAACTTTAGCTATACCCAGGTTCTCATAATTTTATTCAATTCCTTAGTAAGGAGTAGACCTGAAAGTGGGTCGGTAATTTGGAGTCCACACCAAGTAAAGTATTCCCTCGCGTTGGGGAGAGTTCAGAAGAAATTTCTGAGATTTGTCTAGATGAGGGAGTATGGCTTCTACCCGTGGCTCTTCCTACCGACTTTCTTTTGGGTATACTCGGAGTGAACCATCAAGAAGGGATGTACACCTTGCTACACATTTCTTCAGACCGATTCGCCGAGAGCATTCATTTCTGTGTTCCCGATGGTTATCTCCGTCACCGACGGCATAGATTATTCTATCTCCCAGCTTGCAAAACTAAATACCTAAGCTCTAGGTAGACTGTAATTGTAAAGTGCCTCTGTAGTTCTCTGCATAGATATTAAGTCTTATTAATACTGGGCCAATATCTTCAGTATGAAAATGCAATAGTTCTATGAGATCACAGTGACTGTATATTGTTGTTTTGTACTTTACAAAGATAGTTTAAGATGGTGCACGTCCTTACAACTGGGAAGCTAGTTTTTGTCTGATTGAATTATTCTGCCTACCCGTTTTCGGTTATCTTTGGCACGACTCGTAAACAACACCTTGCGACCCGAAGATAACATAGACAACCAAACAATGTTAGAACTGATCACAGTCTAATTATGATAAATCACACCAATATAGTTGATATAAATTTAATAATGTTATTATAAAGTTCTCAAGTATTTTTGTTTTTATTTTTGTTACAGCTGTTTCGGCTTACAAGGCCATTTTCAAATTGGACCTTCTAACGAATGTATTTTATGACTCATCGAAATGTAATATTTTGTATTTTTTTCAAAAAAACAGTAGGTACATAATTGAATTAAATTGACACAAGCGCAGTATTTAGCTCGCGATAGGGAATACCGCATTTAAACTGTTAAAATGTTAAATGTTAATATTAACTGTCAAAATGCGGCCAATTTACAGCTGTCACAAAATGCAACTCTACTACTTTTTATAATCAATATTTTCGTTCCGCGATCTTCGATTGCGCTCTTTATTTCATAATATTTTTTAAATAATTCGGTTGCTATCTAAATTGGAGAGGGTCGCTAACCGTATAATCCAAATACAAGAAACCCGATCGAATCAGTTTTTAAGGTGCTTGGCGTGCTTTCTTTAGTTGGATAACCTATTTGAAGTAGGCATTATTATTTCTGTCATTGACGCATCCTGGGATTCCGGTCACCTGCCGGACTCCTCGGGCCCGCATGCGTCGCGCGTCTTCTGCTAACGACTGGCACATAGTCCTGTAATGAACAAGGTTTTATTTCAATATCTTTGGCAAGGAGTTATACGCGTATGCTGTTAACCACTCAGCAACATAAGCAGATATACACGTTAATATGCCGACATCACTTAAGTACAATAAGCGTGTTTACACGTCAACGCGTATGTTTATACAGAAATCGTCATAACTCCGTTATAAATATTCTTGTATGAAATGAAATGATAAAAAAGCGAGGTGACAAAATTGTTTATTATACATTTATAAGATAGAATAAATATTTTCTTTTATATAATCCGTGATTTTAGTACCGTTTTCACATAAAAACATCACGTGAGTCATTTTTTCATTTTTTTTTTTATGTTTGCATTCTAAATTTTAATATTTACAAATGTTAATATTTATTTGTAACATAACAATTTTAAAGCTTATTTCATATCCTTTCAAAAACAGTTTTTAGTATTCGGCTAAGTTCGGAAATGTTTCATTTATAGAGCTTTAATTGTGAAGCGAAAATAACATAAAGTTTTCGTAAATCTGACATGTCGTTTAAGTCGTAAAAAGTGCATATTCGCGATGTATCGGAGTGGTTAATACTGGTCAGGTGTGACTAAGTGGCATGTTTCATTCTCGATATATGCCAAAAGCATCCATGCCAATAACATAGCTTAACCAAAAGCACCATATTATCTGAATTATCATTAGATTATTTGAAAGGCGAAAAATATGCATATATTTTTTTTTACATAACTCCATACAGGAAGCCCCGGGGAAAATAATTTCACTCTGGACCTGTCATCTGAGATGCTGTGTGAATGGTATTTTTGAAGAGAGGAATGAATTAACATTGATCTAAAAGAGACCCATGTTGTAGGAAGGAGGATGTGCAGAGGCCGGCAAATCGTTACACAGCCGATTTGTTTAACTCGAGAAAGAATCGACGAAGCGATCCGTTCTCATGTGACATTTTTCAACCGTGTAAATATATTGGGTGCGCGTTTGGCATGTTTCTCGTCTATGCACCGGTGCCAAAGATTTTAATGACGCTAGTTCCGCGGAGCATCTTCCTTTGAAATACCGGTAGAACATGGATAGCATTCCCCCCCGACGCTTGTGCTCTCAAGATTGCAATCCGTTTGTTAAGACAGGAGAATCTATCAAACAGACCGGTTTCTGCACAGAATCGAGGGTTTTTTGGAGCTCCAGACCAGAGCTGGCTGCCAAACTACCAACTCTGGGGCGATCTTTTTATTACTTATATAATTTTTTGTATTCTAGTTAGTTTGGTAATAACTTGAAAAGTATTGAATTTTGTGCTTTTTTGTAATTTATTTATCTTTGTTTTAGTGTTATTTTTAATTTAATTTAACGCTATATGTCTTATTCTATTCTTATTTCCAACGCTACCTCACCCCATGAACCCAGGACCCCTGCTAAGTCACTAAATGTAGCGTACCACTTGGGTGACATATGCCGTATCCGCCTCACAATTTGAGATTAATGCTTCTGCCTTCACCTTATTCTATTCTTATATTCGACGCTACCTCACAACATTACCCCATGGACCCAGGCACCCCTGCTAAGTCACCAAACGTTGCGAACCACTTGACACATGCCATAACCACCTCCCAAATTGAGACCAATGCTTCTGACTTCAAATATTAAGTTCTTATGGAAACTTGAATGTCCAGTCACGTAATGATATTATTTGCCAGCAAAAATGCAACCAATCGTGTTGCTTATCTCCTCGACATTATAATTTTTCCCTTGTCAATCAAATCTCCAATTTCTCCGGTTGACACTGTTGCTTTTTATCCCGTTCTTGACATTCTCCTTTGTGCCCCGTGTGAACATGGCGACATTTGGTTTGGTCAATCACAATCTGAGATTCAGATCGACTCAGAAGTAATGACCGGACCCCGCTGTGTTTGTCTTGTGACTTACTTTTGGAAGTAATCTGCATCGAAAACCGGTAGCGAATAAATCTCAGAGATTAGAATTCGATTGCAGCTTTAACTGTTATTCAAATTGTTGGCAGCATTATAAAAAGTTTGAACTTTCGGCATCTGCAACAAAAAAAAACAACTGATTATGTTTCAATTTAATTTTGAATTGAGAATTGAATTGAATTTAATTGGTGTTTTCGTAAACTTGCATCAAATGTTATCTGGATTTTTGAAACTAACTAGTGCAGACCCAGAAATTTACATTTGGAATGAAGACTGTTAACAAAATTGAATAATCATGAAATCTGTTAAAATTGAAACCGAAGGACAGGTTGTTTAAAAATTATAATAAATAAAATTATAATACATTATTAGCGAGTAACATAGACTGTATATAATGCGAAGCTCTGGCGTTATGATATTTGTATAAATGAAAATGTGTGTATTACATATATTTTAGCTGCAGTTAGTAATATTATAAACGCAAAAGTTTGTATTGATGTATGTGTGTTTGTTACACTTTCACGCAAAAACTACTGAATTGGTTTAAATGAAACTTTTCAATAATATAGCTCATACATCAGAATAACATAATATAGGCTAAAATAATGTCTAAAGCTAGCTAGGAAGGGGGCGCGGGAGAGGAACGGGGACGCACGGGAAATATGATTCAGGGAGACACAATGTATTTCTTTGAATATGGCATTGAAACGCATGCCGGGAACCAGCTAGTGTAAAATAATAATCTGATTCTAAGTAGGTAAGTACCTCATTCGTCATTTCAAATTTTAAAAATTTCCCGGGAAATATGTGTTCATTAACCCTGAATATTTCATTTAGCTTAGAAAAGTTAATCATTATTTATGTTGTTTTTATCTTGGCTTAAAGTTAGCCTTGGGTTTTTCTAGACATCGCTAAGCATTTTCTTTTATTCTGTTCTAAGCGAACCATAATACTCATACATAATACTTGTGATAAATTGTTCTAATTGACTGATAACAGCTTAATTGCGTCACCCAATCATTTTAAAACCATGGAAAAGTATTGGAAAATTGTGTTCCCTAATTATCGATATTACCAATAACATGAAAGGTAAACTTCCAATAACACAAACACCTGTATATTTCTGACACATAACAGCAATATGTGAGTTCTTGGTAAGGTACCCATGAAGCAATATGTATAACAGTATGTTGGCTTGTTGGTGTCTTGTATTAATTTAAACGGGAGCCTATGTAGCAATGTGCTGATGGCTATCTCAGACAAGGGGAATGACATTTGATGGATTGGAACCTACATAGATCAACAATAGGAGGTAAATGCGTACTTAGATGAAAGTGCTAGATTATTAGATATTAAAACAGAAGTTATCTACGTAACTTACGTAGTTCAAATTAATGGACATTTGTTTGAATGCACTAATGTATTGGATATTTTTTTAATCCAGTTTTAAATTATCTTTTTTATGGACGTTAGGTAGGTACATTTAAGTAATGTTTACGCATATTTTTAACTGTGCCGGACTCACTAGAGATCAGTGGAGGTCCGTGAGTTTTCAGTCTGCTAGAGCGCTTAGATTGAAAAAGATGACGTTGTTATAGATTATAATAAAAACAAATAAAAAAATAATGACGTTGTATCTGAAAATGTTTTTAAATTTTTAACTTTTTGTTTAAGATTCTTCAGGATTAATTCAGTCAAGGGATGCGCCACATCAATATACTGAAAGATCTTCATACAAAATATTGACATTTTGAAAAAAATAAAAAATCATTTTCAGCTACAACAACATCAGTAATGTCGTGTTTTTCAATCTTAGCACTCTAGCTCACTGAAAACTCACGGACCACCACTGCTAGAGATACATAAATATTTTTGTATGTTAATATTTTATTTTAAAAATAGGTATATTTATCGATAAACTTAATTTCGTTAAGTACATTATGAAGCGAAAACGTTCTAAAAAGAGACTCCCATACTAAGGTCCCTCCAGATTTAGCGGTGAAACGCCTTTGTTGTCGCAAAATATTTAAATATATATATCGTGGCTGAAGGGTTGTGGCGCCGAGATTTCGTCTAACATGAATACTCTAAAAATACACCATTGTCCGTTGTTTTTTAAAGCGTTTACGTCATCGAGCGTGAGAGGGGGGTTAAATAAGAGCCTCGTAATTCACTCCGAATCGGTCACAACTCCGCAACGGAAAGGTTATATGAGAGATTCGTGCATCGTCGTGTAGATCTTGAGGTGCTCGAAATGTAAGCCGAGCAGAAAAAGTTAAATTACTCCCTTTGTCAAACGAAGGAGGTTTTCACGCAAAAAGTAACCGAATCAAGTGAGGTTTGTATTGGTAACCATGATGGGGATTAGAATTAGTTGGAAAACTTTTTCTATTTGATGTTGGATTATGACTAAAGTCAATAATTACCAATCAAATTATTCAGCATAAATTAATGTTAGATGTGTTTATCTTGCTATGTTCCTCTGCCAACATTTTACCTTACATTTCCAAAGCTGGATACCTAATAATTGATGAATTAAAAATGTATTCAATTTAACCCATGTACTTTAATAGACAATATTCAAACTGTCGAAGGCGATATTCAGAAGGCGAAACAGCTGTCACGCGTAATAATAATTACGCAGCAGAACTAGTTTATATATAAACTTTTTTTTTTTAATTTAATAATAAGGTTGTGGATCATATAAAAGAAATAAAAATGGAGTTCTACAAATTAAACTTTATGACAATAATCAAGAAATATAATATAGTGTCAGGAAAGTCCCGAAAAATTTAGGATCAATGGAATGGAATTCTTAGAATATCAAATTGTAAGATTTTTTTTTTAAATCTGCCAACCACCAACGGTTATACCCTTATTATAATAAAAATGTACATAGTTTTTCAAAATTTAAAACAAAATTTTGCCAGATAAAATAACAATATTTTGTAATGAATTTTTTTTTGGAAAAGGGAACATTAAAAGTGTGACATATTTCCGTTTGTGTTTTTGTTATTCCCTTGCTTCGCCTTAAGAATACAGTGATTTAGGTATATGTATATCTATATTTTTTGGTTGGTAAATAAATTTTTGAGTAAATCGTCAAATTAATAATATTTATTCACTGAAAACAATATTAGCGACTCTCAAACGAAATTATTAACACAAAATCAAAAAAGATTCGGTCCATGTGGGTACATGCCTATGTAGATGCGACCGAATTTTTTTTTCTGATTTTTCTGTCTCGAATTTTAATATTGTTTTCAATGATTAAATTTCGTGATGTGTATTATTAGAGTTATTTGTATTAATTAGGGCTTGTTTCCACCTCCAGAACCTCCTAACCGCCGGCACTCCGCCGTGCGTCGTCCAGCAGCTGAGCACGTTGCCATTCAGATACTTCAGCGGGCCCGAGCACGCGCGCGTGCTACTGCCCGTGCTCATCGCGTGCAGCGAGCACTGCGCGCCCGCCAGACAACTTCTCAAACAGGAAATCTCACAGCAGGTAACTTATTTTCTTCTGTGAACTTATTTTAAATGTTTTAAGACTCCATTAATATTTTTTACACAGGTAACTAATAATAAAACAAACGCGGCAACCAACTCCCCCATTCCCCGTATCATTCAACTCAATTCAAACAAGCACAAATACTGATATATTTTTTTGATTTCTCCCTCTATTTATTATAGAAAAACTTTTGTAGCACACTGAATTCGCACACATAACACACACACATCCACCCTGACACACCCTCACACACAAACACTTACACACACACCTCTCTCCTTCCACAATATACTAACTAACTTAATTTATGTAAAATGTATAATATATTACCCAAAAACATGCATATAACAGCGACATGACATTGGTAACAATTATTGTATTAACTTCTATAACTTTGTAACTATTTTCTTCTATGTAATTATGTTTATACCTGCAAATTAAAAATAAATAAATTACAAAAAGAAGAAGAAGATTACTGAAAGAGGTTTCAAAGGAAGATATATAAATACGAATGATGGAGGAAGCTAATGATAATACAAATATGTATTTTAATGAATAGGCGTAAGCGACTGTTGCGAAAATGTTTGATAAAACACCAAAAATGCGAACATACTTAATAAACAGATCTCGTACGTTAGATAATAGAACTAGAACTGTTTTTCAATAATTTTCGGAACATAGTTTGAAACATTTTCTATCGAGAGAATTTCATGCAGCTAACTATTTTCCTTTCAACTCTGCATCTGAATAGAGATTATCTTCAAAAATAAAAATATAATTAACCCCGCAAGCCTCGGGCATATTCTGTCGGAATATTTCCGCTTTGCAATAAATTTCAAATAAATGGAATATTTCTGAACGTTTCCGAAAATTAAAACTGTTTTTGAACGGTGATGAAATGCGCTTTAAAATTTTATCATTAGAAATAAATATAATTTAATTTAAATGCAAACATCAAAAAGGTTTTTAAAAATGGGTCACCTTATGTTTTTTCTAACAAAAATTATTTTTACTGAAAAAACATACCTACATACTTTTTATTAGACGGAATGTATTATGAGCATTATCATCACCTCACTTTTGTGTCGTTTCATGTAAAAATAGTGAATTAAAAAAATTCACAATTGCGGTCGCAAAATTTTTTTTCATAAAGGGGTACGTTTTTATTTTTTGTGGTTAATTTTATGATTTGAATATAAAGCGGGATATTTTCGCTTTCTAAAACTGTTTAGATCATATTTGTTTTGTCATATTTATTTGAATTTTTCCCAAAAGCGAACAAAAAATTTTCAACGGGAGTATATGTCGGTAGAAATTCTTCTAAATAAATATAAACCAAAGATATTTAAATATATGGAAATGTGCTATTCGCCGTTTTTACTAGGTGAGACTGCGCTACCGGGTGTCGCCGGTGTTGTTTACCAATTAACGAATAAACTAAACGAACGAATAATTAACGAATAAACTAAACGAACGCTAAACTAAATGAACAAATTCTTTCCGTATTCAAACTATATTGTTTACCAATAATAAAATAATGCACAAAATCAAGAAAATGAACAAATTCTTTTTGTATGCAAACTACGCGCATTAGGCCGTAGTTCGGCGACAGTCGCACGGACATCATAGCGTATCTCTTTTGTATTTGAATATCTTTGGTATAAACAATTTTTTTCTCAGTCTTGGCCTTGTAAGTACGAAAACAAGTTACCATCAGCCATTAGTAAAAAGTTAATCTACATTCCCTGGTGCAAAAATTACCTATATTTATGTTATCACCAACGAAACTAATTCTTCCCAACTTCCCCCTGCAATGATCCTCGTTTCCTCCAAACTCAAAATAATCATTGTAATTCCGAATAAACTCTACAAAAAGGTTTGAATAATTGATAAGTCCTACCCTCCTCCGTTAGATGCAGGCACTAAGGGTCTGTGGGACTGTACCCTCTGTTTTATCCTAAATTTGTCCCTTAAACAAGAATTTACCCGATGCCACACCTGCTACGGCCTCGGTTTTACCGACGTCCTCTGGGTGATCTGGTAGCCCATTTGGACCCTTGATGTACACTAATGCACAGAAAAACCAGTGATCTTGGACTAAAGTAGTTATTATTTAACAAATGGTGAACACTTAACGTTAAAAATGCGTAGACTTTTCTTCTGTCGGAATATTATTTCCGCTCGAGAGGACTGTGTCCATTCTAAATCATTCAAACATCTGTAGTTGATATGGTGGGTACATATAATTGGCCAACGCAGCTACCACACAACAAATAACTGAGCTCTTGCCCGGAAGAATGTTGTATTCAACAAAACTATCAATGTTGAGATTGATGGAATATTGTTGGGCGTATTAATATGCATCTTTTAACGTAGGAATTGTGATATTGAACATTTTTCTATTCTTGCGGTAGCATTTTAAAGTTTGGTTTGTGGATGAACGTTGTATAATGCTGTTTATCGAAATCACGGAGCATGGTTTTGATTCATGAGTATAAATGGAAAAAAAAACGAACGTATTATGGCTTCATCTAGAAATACTTCAAAACCAAAAAGCTGAATAATGCAGGAAAGTAGTATTTATCCCTAAAAAATATTATTAACTCTGCTTTTTAGCCGTTGAAACAGTTTTGTGGAATAAAGTTGTAATGGTTTAATTTGTGCATGTAATTGTTTTGCTATTGAACCTTAGATACATCAATGACATGTGTTAATTGTTAGAAGACCATGTTGCTTTCTGTAAGATACGATGAGTAAAAAACGACATTTTGTGGAATAACGTTGTGTATGAAATTTTCATAAACTCCAATTAATTTGCCTTTCTTCGCGGCTTTGCATTTAAAACTCTTAAGAATTCTATTTTTTATCGTATCTGTCTTCTATCTTCTTCCTTCTTCTATATAAATAAAAATGAATCGCCGAAATGTATGTACGCGCTTAACTTCCCAACGGCTGCACCAAATTGGATATTTTTTTTTTGTGTTCGTTATTGACAGGACAAGGTTTGTATAAAACTACTGGTGAGCTCTGGCATTATGAAATTTGTATTTAAAAAAAATGCAATAGGTGGCACGTGAGCTGTTTGAAAATTAATGTACCGGGACTGAATGTGTGGAATACGGGAGGGGGGAGGAGGGAGGGGAACCAGGGAGGGGGTAGGGGAACCTGGGACGGGGGAGGGGAACTCGGGAGGGGGGTTCGCGGACGCGGGAGAAGAAGGGGAGGCGGAAGGGGAACGGTATGAATGGGAAAGGACACGCAGGAAGAAACAATTTCTTTATTAAATGGCATAGCAAAGCATGCCGGGTGGAAGCTAGTTTTAAATATTAAGTGTTAGGAAACAAAATAACTGGTTTATTTTTTTCCGTTTTTCTCGGAACAAGAATATTGTTTCAAAAGCATTTTTCCGGGCAAGGGCTCAACTATCTAAGTAACTGCGCGATACGTGGGGAAAAGGCGGCATTGGATCTTGCCTTTTACTGCAAGGAAAATACTTTGATTCTTTCTCACCAAAAAGGCTTATTATCATGCATATAATCACAGACATAGGCACGTGGAGTCCGGTAAGAGTCAAGTAAGAAATAGACCTTATGAAATTTGCAATACTGAAAGATGTAGCTCTCGCGGTTTTTTGACTCAGAAAAAAGCCGCTTTGAACATCTCAGCGCGGGTGTTTGTAGGTAGAGCACGCATTCAAGTTTGCGGAAATGCTGTTTAGAATGCATTAATAATGTAGTAGTAAAAATCTTCATAATTTCCCCGCAAATGATTATCATTGTCCTTTTCACTCGGCAAGCCGTACCCGCCCTTCCCGCCCTACCTCTCGGTGATGTAATAAAGGTGAGCATTTCAGGGGGCGTGGGAAGGGCGGCTCCGCTAAAAGGGTCACGGCTCGTGAAGGCTCGCAATGGCGCTTGGAAACAAGCACAAACAAACACCCTTAGGACGGCAAGTTATTAACTTAACAGTAACTTTTAAAATTAAATTAAACAAAATATCGAGTTTCAAGAGGTATTTCAGTGAAAATCGTCGACGGTAGATATGTTTTTTAAATTTTAAAAAATAATCGTGTAACACCTCACAATTCTCCCTGTCTGTACAGTATCTTAATACAATACAGAGGAACTATGTCGCCACCCAGTTGGACAGCATTGTGAGGCGGGTTAAGGTAGTAGGGGCTTAGAAATAAACAAAAAAACTAGTGTGCTTTAGACCTCACGGCTGAAGTAAAACTTCACTAACTTATAAAATAAGAGAGAAAGAAAATATGCGCACGCACTGCTCACTCTTGCTCCTACAGTGATACAGACAATAGGCTTGCACTGTGTCTATATACGAAACGTAACTGGCTATTAGAGAAAGAGACAAAGAAAATTTGTGCTCGCACCTCTCTCTTGCCCCTACAGTAAATACGAAACGTCACTCTCCCTCTTTCTATCTTCGCTAACTTATATCTCCCTCTCAACTTCCGTTCGCCTCGCCCTATCACACTTTTCGTAACGCTCTCGTCACGCATTCACCAGCTTACTCCCCAAGTCAAGCGTGCGTAAAGAAGTTTTACTTAAAAAAAATTTGGTTAACAAAATAATAGCTGCCTGTATGTCACTTTTGTTGACCATGTGTCCTTGTTATTTTGACTCCTCCCACCGTTCTCCTCCCCCCCTCCCTCCCCAAATCACTCCGCTCTCCCACCACCCTCACCTAATAACGAATCATTTCTGTACTTGTATAATTTTTTTAATTAGTTTTAAATACTACATCAGTGCTGATCGCTGCGGCAGTCGCGTTTCAGTTGCGTTTTTGACAGATTGCCATAGTAGTGGCTCACGACCTGACAAGTTTTGTCATGTTTTGACATGTCAGATCAGAAAAATATCGATTTTGTTCAGGAGGTTGATTGCGATTGCGCCGACAACTGTTTTTTTTCAGTTTCTTCATGAGCGAAGGCCCTAACACTGTATATTTGAATTTCCGTGAAACAACCCAACCGAAGTGTATAGTAAATTTATAACATTTTGCATTTGTATTTGTTCGCAGTTGTTGGAGAACTTCAAGAATTCAGAGGAAGGAAAGACGTCCAAGCTGCTCCTTCTCATGACGACGAAAACTTAATTTTTATTTTATTTTCTGACAATTTTTTTCAATCTCATCCTGTCTCGTTTTTGAAATGGAAAAATCTTAAGAACTTTTAACTACTGATAGTTTAAATGTTAAGGGTTCTTATTATTTTTTACGAGTTTATAAATCTATTTTTTTTATAATATTAGTTAATCTCAAATTCTTGCATTTTATTTTAACATAAACATTTTTCCTGCATATTATTGTAAATTAGCAAAGTCCCTGTCGTTTCCCAGATTTCCTTAATACAGATCTCTACATATTATAAATTTAAATCCTGCGCTGCGTCTATAAACTCAAAAACTACTGAACTGATTTTCATGCGGTTTTCACCAATAGAGTGATTTATAAGGAAGTTTTCGGTACATAATTTGTCAAGGTTTTGTGGAAATTGGTTAAAATATAATACATAAAGGAGAATGTCTGCATATGGTGGACGACCGGGCGGGCAAGCGGGCGATGTGGATTTAATTATATAATCAAATTAACAGATGGCGTTGTGAGTTAATTTATCACGTGGTTATAAAGGTTGGATAACAATGGATAACCATCCAGTAGTTGGCGTTGTGTTTCGTTAGCCACAGTAACGCGTTTCCGGGTCAGCTAGTTAAAAATAAAATGACATAGACCTTCCTCTTGTTTTGAAGGTCAAATGTGCAAAATTTCTTAAATTTTACTCGATTACTAGCTAAAATCTCCGGCGTTACCCGGATTTAACACATAGTTTATAAAATCAGATGTAGACATTAATCTTTCTCTTATTTTTAAAGTCTAGCTTGCGGAATTTCATCGAGAAGTATTAAAATGCTGTTTTGAAAAGTAGAAAACGGGGGTGGGTGATTTTTCGAAATCTCATGTAGACAAGACCTTCCGCCTGTTTTTAAGGTCAATCGTTAAAAAATTCAATATTCTCAAAATAAAACTATTGATTTAAAAAAAAAAAAAACAAAACCCACACACTCTTTTTTATGTGAAGAAGAAGATTATCTACCATTCTTTGGACCGCTAGCACATAAGGATTGTATGGATAACTCTCAGTAACTTCTTATCGTTTCCTAGAATGACTGCAGATCCTCAACAAATAAATAACAGTTCACAATGACTAAGCGTTCTTAATATATTCAACGTCAACTGTTGTTTGTACGTTGGCGATATGTTGTTGTTGTCATAGAAACGATGAGAACTTACAATACTTATCAATCTACCGTGCTAGGTAGGGTCCTGATGTATACTGCATTATTTGACTGATTGTAAAATTAAATCTCTAAACATTGTTTTTTATTCTCGTTCTATAGAAATAATATCGAGGTTTAACAGCCAAATCCTAGATCGATATTTCATTAAAAAAAAAATAACGTTTAGAATTTTTGTAAGTAAAAACTTTTTTTTTAAATGTATACTATTACCAAACGTATAAAAATTGTTAAGACACATATGCTTAGATGTTGTGGCATAATGAAATTAAAAATGGTAGCTTTTGAAAAAAGTATGACGTGTATTTGAAAGAAAACTGATCTTGTCAGTTTAAATAATAATAGCTTTTAATAATAATAATAATTATTATTATTATTCTTATTGGACGATTTTTATAGCGCCGTTTTTGTGAGAAAATCACCTCAAGGGCGCTTTAAACGCTGACGGGCCAATAAAATTGATTATCTGTTTAAAGGCGGGTCTCCTCCGCAAAAAAATTGGGTTTTTTGAAACATTTAGTGCGCAGGAAGAAGACTAAAAAAAGCCTTTTTGCCTAGAAGCAATAAAGATTTTTTATAATTTCATAAAAAAAATGAGGAAAAATTGGTAAACATCGGGCGTCGTCTGTGTATGTTAACTCTCGATTTATTTTTCGCGAGTTTTTCGCATTTTTTTGTTTTATGTTTTGCGTAATTTAAAAAAATATTATTTATTCAAATGTGATATTATTTGTTTATTATATTCACGATATATAAAATTCGTTTATATTAAGATTATAATTTATTTGAAATTAAATCGCTTCACGTTGTGTGAATTATTTTTTTAATTAATATTTTGTTTAATTGAACTTAAGATTTTACCAGAGAACCCGTTTCGTTCGGTGAGTTGTACGAAATTAGCAATTTAAACGAAAGCCCTTTTAGTTTACTATAATCTCGATACTAATGTGGATTCGTTCGTGTAGAGATCTTTTTCTTGGAAATACAATATAATTAATATGTAAAGACTTAATAATAAACTATGAATAACTTGACTGATAATATCTTGGTAGTGATTTGTTGTAATAATCCGTGTAATATTGTATTGTGATAATTTTAAATAGTTTGTCGGTTGGTAACCTACCGTAGAAAGCTTATTATTATAAAGGAAAAATATATATTTACCTCTTCTTGATTTATTGTTAAAACCATAGAATAAAGAAGAGCACGAAAAATATCTTGTATTTCGTGATCCAAATATTTGCATATCTCTTATTTCGTGATCCAAATATTTGCCTATATCTCGTAATTCGTGATCCAAATATTTTCCTATCTCGTATTTCGTGATCCAAATATTTGCCTATCTCTTATTTCGTGATCCAAATATTTGCCTATTTCGTGATCCTAATACTTTCCTGTCTCTTATTTCGTGATCAAAATATTTGCCTTTACAAAACCCTCTCTCAAATAAGGCGGTGTAAAAGAAGCAGAGCGATTGCCAAATTGGCGAAATCTTTTTTTTTTGCATTCAAATTTGTATGGAGAGCGCTTTTAGTTTTCTTCTTTATACTATGGTTAAAACTGAACAATATTATTTTGCAAATTTCGGATTATCCACATCTTTATTGACCGAACTTAATTTACAATTAAATTACACTATTTAATATTGTACGCTGTTACAAAAAACGACGTATTTTCTTATCAAATAGCATTTTTTCATGCTACGCAAACACAGCCGGAAGATTCAAGTCATTTTTTAAACCACGAGACTTTGAAGACCAAACTTTTGCTAGATAACAATTTTTTTTAAAACACAACTTTTCTTGAGAATAATATTTATAAAGCATGACAGAAAACAACTTCTCTCGGTTTACTAAACAAAACATTGCTTTCTATCGTGAGGCGTTTATATAAAATTGTCTCTTTCACCTCCAATAAAGTACATAGTATACCACATGTAAAAAAATGCCATTTTAATCCGACCTTGTTCTGTAATACGCAACATTCACGTACGGATATGCTCGACGGATATGCTCGACGGATTTGTCCGCCGAACCAGTCCGACGCGAAAGCATACGAGCGGATTGGTCCGCCGAGCATATCCGTGCGTGAATGTTGCATTTTAGTAGGTACGAATCAAATTTGTGCATTTTATAACAGCTATTCTATGTTATAAAAACAAAAAACAGCATTCTATATTTTTAGCGTAGCTATTTTTATTATAATATGTATTTATATAGTAAAATTACCGCACCTAGTAATAAAATATGATAACATTGCATCTATTTTTGAAAATATATTAATCTCCTATTATGAATAACTTACTAAAAATTATTACTAATTCATTATTTTTTTGACGTTTCGATGTAAATTATAATTTTATTCATATTGATCCATGTTGATAGAAAAATGCTAGTCTTTTTTTTTGTTTAGTGTTAGGATGAAGTTTAAATGGAAAGGGTTGGTTATACATTATTATTATTATTTTATAAATTTAATGGAAAGATATGATTGATTCAAGCCTTTTTAAATGTTGTACTTTCAAAATAATTTTGTATTGCCGACTAAATGCCAAAGGTCATTAATCTAGGCCTAATTTAAAAACTTACACTTAAATTATGAAATATTATAAAATACCTAAGCATAATAAATATTATTGTATTTGAATAGTTTCCGAACGTTTTGTATCTTTCATGAAAAGTAATTGTGAACACTTTAGAAAACCTATTTTATCATATTCAGTCTACAAATAAACTATATTTACCACAAAACCTATTTTTTATTTATTTATGAAACCATTTTGTGTTGTGTTTGTGCAGGGTGTTAAGGGACACACTTGATTTACTTTAACAATAATTCCTGACATTATTTGAAGTAATAAATGTAAATAAGTATACAAAAAAAATCTATACCAAAAATATTCTGGTTCATCATCTCAAAAAAAAAATACATGCAAACACCTCACACACTCATAAATCCATAGCCAAACAAACTGACATACTAATTATACCAAAGTGTAGCTCTACCTTTGGACAAAGAAGCTCTGATTTTTTAGCAGTAAGTAGGTATATAACAAACTCCCACAAAGTATCAAACAAATTAAAACGAAAAATAAATAATACATAAAGGACATTAAATCTTGGCTTAAGGGACTATCGGAAAAAGAACTTACTTTTTTTTACATTAGCTCCACAAAGTAGGCCCTGAGGAAAATAATTTCCCTGGGGGCCTATGTCATCTTAGGGGATACAAACCTCACCCCATGAACACGGCCACCCCTGCTAAGTCACCAAACTTAGCGAACAACTCGGGGTGACCTATGGCAGAGGCGTTGGTTATCCACAAAATGGTTCCCGGGGCGGCGATTCTCATACCCGCCTCCCAATTTAAAGTATGTCAAAAACGTCGTCATGCAAGTTTCTCGAAAATCTTACCCAAACCATGAAATTGTACCATGGAAGGCGCTGAAACTTATCCAAAACGTAGTCCCCCTCAGAACAATATCTCTTAATTTGAAGGGTATTTTAAGGAAAAGAAGAAGATGCTGTTTTGGAAAGGAAAATGGTATGAGGTGTCAGTGTGTCCAGGAGTGACGGAAATACGAATTTATCCCTCCCACTGCAGTGCAAGGCGATGACCGAGTGAGTCCTGCTGGAGAGGTCGAAAGGTCTCTCTCAACCAGTCTCTCCCGATTCGGCTTGCCACGCAGCTGGTAGGCAGATACATCTACTGCCAATACCCGCCGGACAAACCTCACCCCGTTAAACCGGGTACTTCTGCTAAGTCACCAAACGTAGCGAATTACTTGGGGTGACTTGTTCAGAGATTATCCAATACATGTTTCCCGGATCTTAGTATCCATAATCCCTAAGTAGATAATATCTATAATTTATTAAAAACAATTTGCAAATGGAGGGTATTTTTAAGTGTTTTCAATATTTTTTATCGTCACCATCATCATAAGTGACACATAAGGGACACACTGACTCCCAGATTTCTACCCACACCTCATACCATTTTTCTTTCCAAAACAGCATCTTCTTCCTTTCCTTAAAATACCCTTCAAATTAAGAGATATTGTTCTAAGGGGGACTACGTTTTGGATAAGTTTCAGCGCCTTCCATGGTACTACTTCATGGTTTGGGTAAGATTTTCGAGAAACTTGCATGGTGACGTTTTTGATATACTTTAAATTGGGAGGCGGGTATGGATACCGCCGCCCCGGGAACCATTTAGTGGATAACCAACGCCTCTGCCATAGGTCACCCCAAGTTGTTCGCTAAGTTTGGTGACTTAGCAGGGGTGGCCGTGTTTATGGGGTGAGGTTTGTATCCCCTAAAATCAAAGAACGGAAGTCTTCACTATCAATAGGAACATTTGTACGCATCGGTAGGTATTTATTTATTTTTTTGGCTTCTTCGACAGTCATCCAGAAGAAGACCAAACAATTCCCGAATGACTCAATGATCCAAAATATTAGATATAGAGAAACGGCTTGAATGAAAGCGATACCCAGAACCGAAGAAGTTATAGTCTGAGAACGAGAAGAGCCGACCCCAACACCCTACATAGGCAAAGCGTTGGGGCAGTGTAAAGAAAAATGTAAAAATTAATAATACTATTATTACAAATTAAACATGGTGGTCTCTTGAAGATAGTGCGATGTCACACGAGCAATATGAGCTTACCACCAGCGAACCACCCATGACGACGATAATATAGAAATACAACATTTTGTCTAAACAAACGCGGCGCTGACGGCCCGTCACGTGTCACTGTGACGTCTCCTGTCAAACGCCATTATGACACATCCCGTCATCTGGCAGCAGGCAGCAATGTTCGACTGATGACAAAATGTTTTGGATCCAGCCTTGGGAAGAAAGTATTCAAATAAAATATTATTTTTTGATATAACTGTTTTTTTCTTTCATTAACTCTTCACAGGAAGCCCTGAGGAAAAGAATTTCCCTTAAGACCTACGTAATGTTTTTGGATGCTGTGAGGAGAGTCTTTTTGTGGTAGGAAGGATTGAACCAGGGTCTTCAGACCAATGATGTAGGGGAGAAGAAACACAGAGGCCAGCAAATCGTTCCACAGCCCTGCTGAACTCAAGAAAGAGTTTTCATTTGACAATTGTCAAGCATGCACAAATGTTGGGCGCGCGTTTGGCATGTTTGACGATTGTGTACTGGTGCTGAAGGAATCAATGACGCTAGTAGGAGCACATTCAATTGAAAAACCGATAGTTAAGGAAACCGAAAGTTATGATTTGTTTTATGTTTTCATAATAAAAGCTTCAAATGTCGCCATAATAATAATAAATATTGACAGCTTATTTGAACAATTTGTTTTTCAAGAAGAAAAAATACCTTAATAAGCATCTGCATAATATTTAATTATTATTATTTCATTTTTATTTTTAACTTTATGAGTAAAAATATATATAATTTAATAATTAATAATATAATTTATAATTAAATATTATTATTTCTTTCAACTCGTTTTTAACCCAATAAAACGACTGAATTTGAACGATAATTCATCAAATTTCAAAGTTAATGTTCAATTTGTATGAAATTCCTATTAGGTTCTGTTTTCTGTTATTTATTTTGAAGAGTTTTAGTTTTCATGTAGATACATTTGTTACTTAAATTTTAATTTTTCTGCTACCGGTTCGCCACATCCACACAGTTTTAAGTTTGCTAGTGAATGATACTAATGTGTCGAAACCGGTAGCAGAAAAATTAAAATTTAAGCAACAAATGTACATAAAAAGTAAAACTCGTCAAAACAAAATCTCTAGAAATTGTTACATAGTTAATACTTAAGAAATACAAAAAACTTGAATTTTAACTTTGAAATTTGGTGAATTTTTCAAACTCTGTGAAACAACGCATCCCGCTTAAGATTATAATTTACCTACAGTGCTCTATTTTTGGACATCCGATTACTTGTGTTCTTGCCTAACATGATAGAAGAAACTTGTTTGCACTCGATTCGCCATATCCTTGTGATTGATATTCAATGGTTTGTGGAAATAGGGCAAACAACAAAATTGTTCAAATACCTGTTTGTTCAAGCCGTATTCCGTATGTTCCATAACTGAATCTCGAGTTTCCGAATTCGTAATGTAATAACATTATTATTTATTTGTATAGCAACTACATAATATGTACTATTATTATTATTATTGTGTTGTGTGTCAGTAATACGCCTCGGCAGTTCGCAGCTCGCACGGGTTACGGGATCGAATTTCCCAGAGGATGTTATTGTAAAGGGGTTATTTTAGAGGGAAAGCTAAATATATCTGATTATATTTATTTTACCCGTGATTAATAATTAAATTTAAAGTTTAGTATAAATAACCAACACAGGCAAATAGGACTGACCGCAAAACAACTCCATTTTGGCACGCACTCCTCACCTCATTCATATTCATATATCGTTTCATACATATACTTCTATTATTCTGACTCATGATATGGCCCGACTAAGGTATCTGATTCACTTGATGGTGTCATTTCTTCCTCAGGCATTCTCGACTTTTTCTACCACTTTTCTATCACATTTGCGTCATATATTCTCCTTACACTTATTTCTTCGTTTATTCGCTCTACATGTCCAAACCATCCAAGCGTCCCTTTTGTAATCTTACTCATTACGCTTACATCAGCCTTGCATTATTTGCAGATCACCATCTTTCTCACAAGATCATACATGGCTTAACGCACTTACGCCTCAGGGATATCATTTCTACTTCATTCAGCTTACTTTCATCCTTCCTCTGCCAATTCCATTCCTCACTGCCATACATCATTGAGGAGTGCTAGCTTTCCTTCTTTGGACAGTTTTTTGTTAAGTAATGCCAGTTTGGCATTTTGTGCTAAATTTGAAAAATAATCGGTCGCTTCTTATCGTTCCCTACGACAACTTCACTGTAGATCGCTAAAGTACAATACATTAACGTCGTAACATACATCGAATATATTAAGAACACTCAGTCACTGTGAACTGTTACTTATTCGTTAGAATCTGCAATCATGCTAGGGAACGATGAGAAGTAACCGAAAGTTATCCTATCAATCCTTATCGATCGACTGTGCTAGGGGGCCACATGTTTATTGATATTTAAAATACGTCGAATCGTAGACCCGGATCCAAAATCTTCCACTGGTTTTCTCCCCAAATATACCTTCTTCGGCGTAGCATCCCCGCAGATGCCATAGAACTATCCTCAGTGCTTTGCAGTAATATTTTCAAGAATGCAAGGCTTACAGCTTAATGAGTAAGATAGGAACGCTCAGATGGTTTCGGCATGAAGACAGGAGTGTAAAGAGAAAAATAATATAAAGAGCGAATGTAAGTGGTATAAGAAGTCAGGAATGCCCGAGGAAGACATGGCACGATCAAGTGAAACAAATACTTGAATCAAGTGAAATAAATACATGACGATTTAGAGTTGTTTTGCGGGGTACCGCGCGCCTTCATCCCGCGACAAAATATCCCCGAGACAATATACTCCGACAAAATATCCCTCGACATAATATCCCAAGACCAAAAAATCCTACGGACAAACAACCTCCAACAAAATATCTACTAAAACCTAACCTATATTTTGTTAGGGGATGTTTGTCCCTAGGATATTTTGTCGGAGGATGTTTTGTCCGTAGGATCTTTGCCGGGGATATTTTGTCGGGGGGTATTTTGTCGCGCATGAAAAGTCGCGGAACCATTTTGCGATCCATCGTTTTGTTAATAGTTGGTTACTATTTGTAATTTATATTTTAAAAAGAAAGCGTTATGAACGTTTTTTTTTAACAATTTTTTTTATTTGGAAAGGCATTGATAAAGTCTCCCTTCGAGGAAATAATGTCATCAATTTAAAGTTTCGCCTCGTAATGTTTTCTGAAATATTCGTATTTCATTGTCCGGAAATAGTTTTTAAACCCTAGAATGGACTTCCGATGAAGCGTTAAACCATTTCCGTCTCATTTTTGTGGAAACGGAAAAGAATAAACGCAAATTCCCCCTCCTCCCTCCCCCCTCCCCCCTCCCCCCTACTACACCGAGCAAAGGGCATTATGTCTGTTAAAGAATGGGATGCAGATTTTTTAATTTTCTTTGTGCAAAATCATTCTAGTGGAGATAATTTTGGTCTGATTTGAAAAAAGGGTATCTTAGATTTTCTTTTCAATTTTTCTGTGATTAAAGAGAATCTTTGTCGAACAATGATCTTCACCGTCAATAGTCTTGCAAGTCAAGATGTTAGTCGTCAATATTGTCGTGTCCCCTCAATGCCGTAATGTACAAGATAATTTTACAACACATAAAGGCCTCCTTCAATAACTCCACCTAACTTGTATAAAATCGCAAAAATAAAATATCAGAGTGTGCAATTTACACGCGGTTGAAGTGAAACCTTCAGAAAACTAAAGTAGACAACAGAGTGGGGAGACTACGAAGCACTTTTTTTTATCAATGTGAAGGATAATTTTTTTACATATTTTTGTCGTTGAATTCCAGTGCACCTTGTCCTGTAAATTTGGTCATCTTATTCATATTTGTGTTTTCCTCTTCGGAGTCGCTAGATGTCGCTTTCTTTTGCGTTTTCATTTTCGAGTGGTTTGAAGATTAGGTAAATATTGATTTTACATTTTTTTTTTTGGATTTTGTAGGACTCTATCCAAGCTCTGCTAAATGTCTGGCCTCTGAGGTTCGTCAGGCACTTTATACCACTACACCAAAGGAGACTTGCGTGAGACTTTGGATTTATCATAGTATGTTGTAACCGAGTACCCGTGAATTAAATAAATATTTTATTGCTATCTCATTCTCTCGCAGGCTAAATCCGATTTGCTTGTCTCTATTTAGTGTCACTCGTTTCCGTTTCACCGAGTTTCAAATCACAACTGTTCTAAAGATGTTTTCACTTCAAAAACCTTGTTTTTAATGGGTTGATTTCTTTAAATATGATTTTTTATCAACTATTTAGAACTGACACATGATTCTAACAAATTATTTGGCTTGCGTATCTCCTTTATAACGAGCTTACGTTATTTTACATCAAATTTCAGCCGTTCTATATCCACTACGACCACCTTGAGTTTGCCGCTGATGAAGTTCATGGTTTCACCGTGTGTAATCTCACGGTGGTGGGCCTTTACCTGTGTTTTGTACAAGCCACAACCTGCGTCGCGAGACCAGGGAGTGTAGTCGGTAGATATACTAGTAATATTCAGGAATACGTGTTCCGTGCTTACAGTCGAATGGCCGAGTGGAGTGGGTGTCGGTTGGCTGGTGTTTGGGGGTGTTTGTGGGGGATGGGGTGGCTCTTAGCGCTAAGTGCTGTTGTTAATCCGTGGGGGGCGCAGGGGGAGGCTGTAAGGACGAGTATTCACCCCTCACGCTATCGGAGAAAGGCGGCGCTAGCTGAGGAGAATATTTTTTCTGTAATATTAAATGAGTAGGTGGCTGTACACAGAATTTTGGACGTCAACAAATATATTAATTTAGGTTTTCTGTGCTGTGGGTTGATTAGTGCAGCGTGAAATTTGGTTCAATGAACCAAAATTTCATTTTCAATTTTTTTTTCAGAATTCAAATATACAATTTGTATTTTTCCTAGTTAAACGTACTTACTTTGATTTTATGTGCTCTGCGTGAAATCTGGTTCAGTGAACTCAAATTTGCTTTGAATTACGAGTCATTTTCAAAATTAGAACCGATTTTTCGGGAATTTAGATTATCCCGTGAATGATGATATAGTGATATATGAAACCTTGAACACAGCACAGGACCGTCACTAAAATGGCGAAGGTATTAACCCCTCAAAATTTTGGAATTTTTTTCAGATGGTCAAAATATTTTCGCTTTACAATAAAATGCAAATATTTGGAATGTTTCTGAGCACATTCAAAAACTAAAAACTGTTTTAGAAAGGTGATGAAATACGCTTTCAAATTATATAATTCGAAATAAACATAGGTATATTTTTTTAATTATAAAAATTTTGCATACAAACATAAAAAAGTTTTAAAAATGGTTCATGTTACGTTTGTTCTAACTTAAGTTACTAAAATTAATTAAATAAAAATATGTTCGTAATTTTTTCTCGCTCTATGTAAAAACAATTTATAAAAAATTCCCGAAGTTTTAATTTTTTTTTTCAATTTGCGATTCAAAACTTTGTACAGATAAAAGTGTACATTTTAATTTTTTGCTGGCTATTTTTTAGATTGGAATATAAAGCGTGGTGTTTTCCCATTCTAACACCGTTTAGAACATATTTCTCACTACAATGTAAGGGAGTTACAGCGTTTTATACGAGACCTGTGTGCGTTGGGACAAATTAATATGGTCTCCTGCCATTCGACGGGTTAAAAATGCTTTTCTTTTTCAAGATTTCAAAATGTATCCCTTTTTGTATGGTAATACAAATTAAAAATATATTCTATATTTTAATAATTCTTCGTTCCAGGCGCCGTTTGGCTCAGGGCCAGGAATGATACGTTTCTTTTATTTTTTATGCGAGTACCGCACAAGAGTTGCAACTGTTCCTAACCGTCTGAAGCCAGTGAAATCATGACATCTTCAATCGGAGTACGTGGCACGATGGCGTCTCCAATTGAGGTATGATGGCATCTCCAGTTATGAAGCTGAAGGTAGTAGGAAGAGCAAGGAGATGTGAAGAGGAAAGTGAGAATTACTGGCTATATACTGTCTTATTTAAAACGGAAATAAATTATTCTAAATCCGTACATAAAAGAAAATGATTAATAATAAAGACAGCCTACATGGTTGAGGGGTAAGGCTCTCGACTAGGAGTTCACGGGTTCCAATCCCGGCGTGCGCAAATGCATTGTATTTGATTAATTTGTGTTCTTTCACAATGAATTCATTTAAATGTGTAGCACATTTGTGGCACATTCCTGCGTGAAAGATACTCTCAGTAATCGCCCTGGTGTAAGAGGAGGTTTTGATAAGACCCATTCAGAATTGAAAAGTTGCGTGAAATGGTTTTAGCCGGTTTTGGTGACAAGATCTGAATATCCAGGGACTTTCCCACAATCCTCTTCCTCATCTCCTTCCCCTCCCCACTACCTTCAGCCTCACAACTAACCCTAATTGGTGTTGCCATAGTCTTACTGGCTCCAGACAGGAGCAGTTGGGACTCTTGTGAGCTTGTGAGGTATTCAAATAAAAAGACAAATCTTTCTTACGGAAATGTTTAATAAAACCTTTTTTAATTATTATTGTTGTGATTTTTACAACTCCATGACAACTTAGAATCAATTAAATTTAACACCAGTTTGAAAATTCATTAAAACATATGAAAAAAAAAATTAAAAGTAGCCCATAACCTGACCTAACGTAACCTATTTAACAATTTTCTTCATCACTTTTAATAACTTTCAAAGAAAGTGTTGAGTTAAGTTCATTCTGAGTTGTCTGGTCATCATTTTAATGAACTCCAATAAAGGCGGCTTTTGGATCGGCTTCGCCCAGTTGTCAGTGTTGGTGATCATTTTATAAATCCGGTAGGAACTGGTTACAAAAACAGCCAGTTCCTCGGATCCAGTGACAGCTAGTCTCAGAGACAAAGTGATTGCGACTCGTATTATTATTCAAAACTGCCAGTTACAATAATAATTATGTTACCATCAATCTCTCCATACCCGGAGAGATTCACCTAGCCGACGTTCCTCACGCTAGCTGTTAACGTAAGTGGCGCCATCTTTTAGCGTTAATGACTTACTTGAATTTTTATTACAAAAGTAGCTTTTTAACCAACTTCAAGTACGAAGATGGTTTAGTTTGTATTTGAAGTCGCTAGGCTAGGCGATTATTATGCAAGGTGGACAAATATGTACTTATCAAATATTTTGAAAAACATCGTTGAGTGACTTTTTAAAAGACAACAAACACGTCAGCAAAATAATGTATATGTACCCCGTGATAAAACTTATCAAATATTAAACTTACCTAAAATAAATGCAATATTTGTTTACGTAACCCCACGAGACGCCCTTACATTAGATGTGAAAATAACTCTACCCCAAGATTTTTTTCGCATTTTCCCCTTCAAGAATAAAGCACCTCCTTCCCCCGCCGCGGCCGTCTCAGATTTCGCCTGCACTTTCCTTCCCCTAACCAACCCCCCTCTCCCCTTCCCCCCTCACTTCCCTTCAACAACCCTATCCATTAGAATAATAATATCTTCAGTCAACTAACACGACATGATATTAAAAAATTACAACATTTTAATTTAGTCCTTCATTTACGTTAAATGAGGGACTAAATTAAAATATATTATTTATAATAAAAATAAATTTAAGATGTCAAAAAATGTGAATTTCGCATAATAGTCCCAACATCTGATAACTTTTTTTAAATATAATATTATAAAGGGCATTAATTGGCGTTTTTGCCTTACTTTACCAGTGATTCCTGACATATCTGAAGTCAAATATGTAAATGAAATTTTGGGCTCCGGTGACATTATTGATGTTGTTTGACAGTTAGGGTCAATTAAAAAAAAACATATATACCTTAAAAGTAACCGGAGACCAAGATTTAATTTTAATTTTTTACTCCAAATAATGTTAGGAATCACTGGTTTAATAAGTCAAGTACGCCTGTAAATATCCTGTATTATCTGTAACTTACTTTTTATGTTGATTTTTACCTGTACTCTAATTTTCCTTTGATATTGATTTTTTCCATTGTACGCTTTTTATATTACCGTGACGACTCCCGTTTACGGTACAGTGACGGCACAAAAAAATAATTAACATGCGTCCCTTATCGGAATAATGCTGCAGCTCTTTCTTACACCTTAAATAATGGTGAGACAAAAGATGAAACACAAAATGTGTACGTACGTCCGTTTCCTCCAACGGAAAAAGTAATAATTTTCTTGTATCTCCCTTACAAACGGCACCGTGACGTCTCCGCAAAATTTCGTGATTCTTCGACTTTAAGAATAGAAAAAAAAATCGTAGCACAGCCCTTTTCTTGTTCAGATCTATGTTTGGTGCATTTTAAAGGTTTTCGTTTTATAAAACACCAAAAGTTTTCTTAAGTAAATTTTGTTTAACTTTCCGAATGACAAAATCAACAGTTGCCCAAAACTGCCATTAGATATTTTTTAAATGTTTTTATATTTTGCAATGATAAAAATCTACAGCATTTACGTGTGTAACCAGGTGTGTTTTCTATTATTTTCGGGATTTCTTTTTCTCTCGATTTGAGGGAATTTCATCTTCTCTTTCGACTCAATATAGATATTACCTTAAAACATAACACACCTATATATTTTTAAGAGCTTAAAAAGTGTTCAAGGAAAGTATGTTTGGCGAAAAAAGTTGAAAGTATATTTTTAAATATGTTTTATTTTTTATCTCGATAATAAATTAAAACTATTTACACCACAAAGTGGTTGTTTGGCGGTCTCCATGTGCTTTCAGGGATACTAAATTGTAATGAGATCATGAACTGCGAAATGACAACAACTGGGTCATAGATGTCTTGGATACTAAATTTAATTTATTGAAATGTTATTCCAACATGACAAAAATGAAACTGCCTAATCATTGTAATTTTGAATCATTGTGGAAATTACTCTCTCCGGATCAACTTAACCTAATCGGTGTCCATCACAAAATATTATTAAATTGTAAATCTATACGAGTAACTTGGACTAGAAAACATCTAAAAGGCCTCTTATGCAGCTTACGTCACTCTATAAGGTCAGTTTATTAGTTTATTTCATGTTCATTTAGGGGGCATACATTAATTAAGTGAGCAGTTTTTTTTTCAATTTAGACCCTCCCCCCACCTTAAGTGCGATTTGGTGGGACCCCCCCCCCCCCTCTCCTCACGTGAGATCAGTGGTGTATCTTGGGTCCCACCCTGTCCCATCCCGCCCCATCCCATCCTATAACGCCCCCCCCCCCCCGCCCAGTTGAGGTAAATATAATCACGATAATACACGGAAACATTTTTCAAGATCATATTTACCTCAACGGAAGGGGCATAATGGGATAGGATGGGGTGGGATGGGATAGGGTGGGATGGGTTTTTCTAGGCCCCCGCCCATGACCATACTTTTTCAGCCAACAAAATTTGGAATAAATTTGACCTGAGATTTTTATTATTGGACTCCTCCCCCCCATTTTGGGCTCATGTAATTAATGTAAGGCCCCCTAGATCTGCTGATTGCCATTTTGTATCCGCGTAAGTTAATTCATCGGTAAATTTTTAGGGTATTATGACCTGCGAGTTTGGGATTATTTACTCGTATACATCCCAGGCTCACTTATTATTCGGAGTATAAAATTCTGAATGCGGGGAATTAAGCATCTTACTCCTACGGCGACCACTCAAAAGTATTTTTGATATTTATGAGTATATTAACTGTTATCACCAAGGCGTCAATCACATGTGGACTTCGTGAAAGTCATTAAACACGACTAAATGTCGGATCTGAGTTGCTCTGTCTTATCCCCGCTATAATAGTGATTCGTGCCTTGCTTATCCTTGTGCTCACGACACGCGACGGTTCGTCTCTTTCTGGTCGTTGTTCCAGGGCTTTAACCTCTCATAAATCGGGCGTATTTTCATCAAAATATTTCCGCTTTGCAATAAAACCCAAATAAATGGAATATTTCTGAACATATCTGAAAATTAAAAAATGTTTTTAAATGGAAATATAATTTAAGAAATATTAAAATTTGTAAGCACGTTTTTTTCTATCTAAAATTGCAAGTAGAGCGAATGAACGAGGAAAGGAGTGTAAGGATAATATATGACGCAAATGTGAATGGTAGAAGAAGTCGGGGACGCCCGAGGAAGATATGGCATGTTCAAGTGAATCAGATACTTGAGTCGGGCCATGTCAAGAGTCAGAATAATAGAAGAATATGTATGAGATGATGTATGAATGTGAACGAGGCAAAGAGTGTGTGCCAAGTCCGAGTTGTTTAGCAGTTCATCTTCTCTGCCTACCCCTGCGGGGAAACAGCGTAATGGTTATTAAAATTACTTATTAACCCCTCTATTTCCTCTTTTACCATTTTTTAAATTTTTTTTTTAGTAATACCTCACAAGAGTCTCATCCCCCCTCTTGAGCCAGTGAGACTATGGCATCCCCAATTATCTATTTTGTGAGTGGGGAAGGGAAGGAGATGGGGAAGAGAAAAGTGGGGAAGTACCTGGCTATTCAGATCTTGCCACTAAACACGGCTAAAGCCATTTCAAGCAAAATTTCAATTCCGAATGGTGGTCTTATACCAGGGCGATACTAAGAGTATCTTCCACTCTGGAATGTGCCGCAAATATAGATTCTATACATTATTTTAAATGAATTAGTCGTGAAATACACAAATTATTTTTTTTAAAATAATTCGATCCCGTGACCTTCGGAATTCGAGCCGATAGCCTTACCGCTAGACCACGCCGACCGCGTGCTGTTTCGTGTTTGACCCGCTTCGCTACTTAGCAAGGGCGGCTGGTTGCTCAGTGTGTTCGTGGGCAGTACTGGTAAATTATTTATCCTAAAATTACTTTATAATATCTTACCGAAAAATATAAAATCTATAAAGCTCATTAAAAATATCACCTACCAATATAATGCCTAATATGAATGTTTAGGGAGAGCCAATAGGCCACTTGCATGGATATCATAACGATTTGGAAAAAATCATGTGGATAGATTTTTTTACTAAGATTACGAAAATGTTAGTAAATTTTTTTAGAAATGTATAGTTTTTTTTATTATTAAAAAAATAAATGCATTATTTGAGCTTGAGGTGTGACGTGACGTCACTACACGAAAATGTCCCGTCTCCTATTATGTTTCCTTAATTTTGTAATATTCCACACTGATTATTTTTTTTAATATGGCAACACTTTGATTTCCGGCGAATTTTTGAATTTGCGTTTAACGTTCACTAGATTTATTGTTTGTTCTATGCGAACTTATCCTTTGGTTTGATTTTTTGATAAAGATGGCGGTGTTTTTATAGATGTTGCGAAGAGAACCCCGTACAATTTATTGCTATTCGTGTGGAAAACATTATTTTTTAAAAATGATTTTCGGCTATGTAATTATCGTTTTTTCGCACCCATAAAATGATGTCCCGTCTTTCCAAAATCGCCAGGTTTTCAAAAATACGAATAAACAAAAAAACAGAATGTCTTAGAATTTTTACCTAAACCGGAATTTTTTTTTAAAAATGTGAATGCAAGTGGCCTATTCTCAAAGTTTCGCGCGAAGTTGCCCATTCCCGTGTGCAGACCCATTGCAAGAGGAACGAATTATATTTTTGTATCGAATATCCCAAACATCGCCTGCGCGCCTCGCTGACCACATGTATGAAAAATTAGGCGATCGGCGTGTTCCACACGGACGTGCTGCGCGGCCGTTATCATACAAAACTTAAATTTGGATTTGAGGCAAAAATACTTAACCAAACTGAATAATAATTTTTTTAATCAAAAGGTATAGCAAATGCCTAATTTTTACTTTACATATATTTGCTTTTTTATTGATTTGTGTTTTAAATTATCAAACAATCATTAAGGAATTCAATTTTCTTGGTACCTTGACAATTTTGCCCACGTACTGTTTATACTTTGTTTATAAATACTATTTGTGTACTGTGTATAATAAAATATTAAATAAAATAAATTAAGAATTGTAAAAAAAATGGTTTTTTGGGTTGAAATTAAGGATTTGTTCACGAAAAAATTTTGTTGTGTTTTTATTTTCTTAGTACTGAAAAAAGATCTGTACAAAAAAAAAATATTAAAAAGCGATATGTAGAAATTTTCACCCTTAGAAAAGAGCTTAGAATAGACCTTCTCTCCAATTAAGATTAGTGGAATTATTTTTACCTATTGTTGCTCAGTAATCGTTATCTCATAGGTACGGATTATCAGTGAACCACCACATTTTCAGGGCAGCGGTCGCCACTGCTACTTAGGAAAGCTAAAACATCATTTTTTTTCCAGAATTTGTCAGGAATCGCTGCTTAAAATCCTTCGCGTACATGATGGTACAACCTGTGTAGACTAAATGACTTAACTCTTGAAAGAAAATTGGAGTACATATTTCAAATCTCGATTTTAACACACTGGACAAAAAAAAAGATTTTCTTGTTAAATTGATGATGAATACTAAACAAATTACAGAGCATAAAATTATGGAACAACGGGTCCCGGAACTTTCAGAGAAACTTTATAACGCAAATGAAAAACTATTCATGATTCTGCGTTCAGCACATATATTTTGCAGTTCATGCTTACAAAACATAATAAGAGAACAAATTGAAAACTAAAAAAAAATATTTTTTATGGACTTCAATTTGGATTAAGGTACTTGGGTTGGTTGCGTACCTACACACAGCATTTACCTTACGTAGAGTGCCTGCACATTACTTGCTCAGATCCGGGTATTTAGCCACTTAAATGCAGGAGACAAAATTTTTCCCAGCTCAAATAGGTCCCATATAAATCGTTGCATCTCCCTTACTATCATGGTGACGAACAGTATTAGAAAGAGAAAACTCCCCGCTTTATATTCAAATATAGAATTTAACCATAGAAAAAAATAAATGTGCACCTCAATGAAACCAAAGATTATGATTGCAATATGAGAAAAATGTATAAAATTTCGAGAATTTTTTATTAATTTTTTTTTTTATGAAACAACAAAAAGTGATGTGTCAATAATGTTTAAAACACATTAACTTATAAAATATGCACGTGTTTTTATTTCTTTTCGTAATTTGTCATTTTTTTTTGTTTTTATGTCTAATGATACACTTTTTCATCTAACACGTATTTCATCTACTTTAAAAATAAATTTTTAGTTTTCTGATGTCATTTATTTGGATTTTATTCCAAAGCGGAAATAATCTGACCATCCGACGAAATATGATCGAGGCCTGAGGGGTTAACCAATTTAAATAAGTTTGGGTCTCGGCCGAAATTAGAACAGAAGCAGAAATTCGGTTTCGGCTTCTGCTGAGAATATAGTTTCAGTCAGTCACTAAAAATGACGAATAAGGAAGTTGGAGATGTATGGGAGAAGGGGGCGTTCTGGTCCAACCGTGTTTTTTCAATGCGTTTTTTTCAAAGATAAGATTTATATTCGTTTACTAAACTTTTGTTATGTGTAAAGGTAAATTTGAATCAGAAAAAACACTAATGGAAATTTTATTTGAACATGTATATATGTACTAGTACATATAGATATAGCGACCGCAAGCTGAGAATCCGACCAAATCGGCTGGAATCCTGGATTCCTTGGAAATTATTATCTGAATCATGAATGAGAAGGGGGGGGGGGGGTGAGGGGCTCAACTGTCGTCACGGAATCAATAATTCGACTAAAATATATATTTAATTTTTTGTTTAGTAAGTTAAAAAAGCAATTCTTACGTATTTTAAGTACTGGGTTGCTACCTCCTTCTTTATTATATCCACGATATAGTGTCAACTCTTAATAAACATACACGTAAGTTGATAATATTACATAACAAAAAATTTCATATAATCCAATTTAATTTTCATTTTGAATGTAATGGAATCTTTCAGTTCAATTATCATCCACTTCCCGAACTACCGAAATTTATAAATTTTCACACACGTAATAAAAATTAATACAGTACATATAACAACAAAAATTAGCCAATATTAAAGTTGCCTTTGCTGTATTATTACATGATTAGCGTGTTTTTTTTCTCTTGTTACTTAGGATAAGTTCATAAATCAACTTAGGATTCATAAACCAACTGGGCGTTTTAAAATCAAATTAATAATCGATAGAACAATGTGCTCTGGATTCCAGGCGCTTTGTGAATCAGGTTTTTTTTCAATCAAACATATAAATTATGATTGCCCCCCCCCCCCCCCACCCCCCTCCTCCCCTTCCCCTCTCTAGTTCCGGCCCTAGAGTTTGGGACATACAAATACATGTTTAAGTCTAGTAAGATTTTCAGTTGTGAATGAGTATTTATCGTTTTCTTTTATAATTTCAATTTTAATAATTTCAATCATCTTCAATGAAAGGTGGTGATATAAATATAAACATGTCGTGCTTTATTTCCATTGTAAGTGATATTGCTCGAGTCTGGGGTGGTCTCATAAACGCGAGTCTCACTGTAAACTGTAAAGCCGAGGTAATCTTAATCTTAGTGATGTATTCAGCCAACCGGAGTTTATAGGATGTCGATTGCTTTCGACTTGGAAATTATTGCTGCTATACTAGTTTATAATATAATTATGCATCATAATCAGTAATGGAGAAACTTGAAACATAGCGATCGTATTTTGAATCAAAATCAGTATTTTTGCAATCCAATTAAAACAACTTTGTATAGTTACAAAAACATACCAATGTACCTATGTATATCTACTTATACAACAAATATCTCCCCCAGCGTTGCCAGAGCTTTTCACGGGGTTTTTAAAAAATTTGTTGAAGACATTAATTTTCCTTTTGCACGTCTAGTGGGTAAATTTTATCAAAAACTATCAAAATTCTGCTGTAAGGGGTAGGAAAAGGGGGGGTGGTGGTATATTATTACAATTTGGGAGTCGGGTAAGGGTACAGTTACCCCGGGAACCATTTATTGGATAACCACACCTCCGCCATAGGTCATCCCAAGAAGTTTGCTACATTTGTTGACCAAGCAGGGATGCCCGGGTTCAAGGGGTGAGGATTGTCTAGGTTTTGGCAGCAGATACGACTGCCCATCTACTGAGTGGTGGGCCGGATTTGGAGAGACTGGTTGAGGCAGACCTGTTTACCACTCCAGCAGGACTGTCTCGACCGTTTGACCTCCAACCTATCCTTCGTATTTGTTTCCTTCCCAGATCTTTCTTTCTCTCTCTCTCTCTCTCTCTCTCTCTCTCTCCTAAAAACACACCTATGTCAGATGACATAGGCCCTAAATCAAAAAAAAAATGTTAACAGTCACCTTCTTCCTGTTTTGAAGGTCAAGCGTGCAAAATTTCATCAATCTCGGAATAAAACTACTGTAGATTTGTATAAAAAACAGTGCCAAACTGCCACAAACACCTTCTTTTTTTATTTTGTTCTTCAAACAGGAAAGGTAACCCTGAGATAATTTTTTTCTCTTTTGGTTTATGCATTCTTTTGGGATGGTGTATGTAGGGTCTTTTTGAGGAAATGAAAGAGCAAACCTAGATTTTTAAGAGACCCATATTGTAGGAGAGCGGAAACACTGAGGCCGGCAAATCAATTGACAGCCGCGATGTTGAACATAAAAAATAAATCTTTCCCTGATTTATGAAGTGGGTAAGCAATATTGTATTTGTTAGTTGACGGCTACACCAAAACTGAACGCAGAAAATAAATTTAACCGAAAACCATTATAAGTCGAAAACATTGGATAAAGAAGGAGATATCGAAACACAGCATGATACCCCAAAAATAAATCTAAATAATCTTGTATTATTTATCGTTCGTCATATTATGACTAAAATACGAGTATTTTCAATAATATTATACTTATTTTTACAATGAATTAATTTCTTGTCCTCCTGTCAACAAATAAGATTATCCTCGTCGAGTAGTTAGCAGATTCCTTATTACGAGTGAATCATCGGCTCGTAAATGAAACGCGATTTGATATGGCGTTTGAAGCCAAAATCCCTTTTGAGACGATAGCCTCACATAATGTCCTGATGAGGAATTTGCTTAATACAGTCACGGGTGGTCCGAGCTGTGATCGTTTTGATAACCAAAAACGAGGGCGGTTGGAAGAAAGTAATTATGGTTTTTATTCCAACCAAATGCACGTGAGTAGATCAGTAGCACACTAACATTTCCATACTTCAGACAAACAATTAAGTACGGTAACTTTTTTGGTTTTTCACGGCCAAAAGTATTTTCGTTATTTCTTTTTGGGGTGTTATGCCGTGTTGCACTACCTCCTTCTTTAACCAACACTTCGGACAGCGTTACATTGTCCATCATCAGGGCAGATCCGACACTGCAACGCTATCCGAAACGTTGGCTAAAGACGGAGGTGGTGCAACATGGCATAACACCCTAAAAACAAATAACCAATAAGTACCGTTTACATCGCGTAAATGCAAAATACAACAAATTTATAAGTCTAAGAAAATCAGAAAACTATTATTGAAACTTTTATTTCGAAAGAACTTAAGCCAAAAAAGAAGGGAGGGGGAGAGGAATTCGGGTTGAGGGTTCACAGGAGGGGGGAAAGGGAACATGGGATGGGATAGGGGAACGAGAGGTGGGTTCGCGGGACGGGGGAAGGGGTAAAGGGACGGAGTAGAGTGGGAGAGAGAAGGTGGAGGAGGTGGAGTTGGAACGCGAGAGAGGAAGGAGACGCAGGAGAAGAAGGGGAGACGCAAGGGGAACGGAACGAATGGGAAAGGACACGCACGGAGAAACAATTTTTTTATGAAATGGCATAGCAACGCATGCCGGGTACCAGCTAGTTTAATATATTACCAGAAAGAAACACGATAAATATGAATAATAATTTTTTTTCAATGCTGTAATATCGGTTCTCACCAAAACGTGCAAAGCAAAAAATAAGATAAGTAAGATTCCTTCTCAATTTCACTGCTCCCAACGCTATTCAGGTAGTTGCGTGACCTTTTGATTACAATCCACCTAATGACCAATTTTTCTCTGAAGCCGATTTGGTCATCACTAATTATTTTATAATAACTAAGGCCTCCGTGGTAGAGGGATAAGGTTCAAGACTTCCAATTCGAAGGTCGCGGTATCGAATCCCGGCGTGCGCAAAAAAAACTTATTTGATTAATTTGTAGTATTTCACAATTAATTATTTAAAATTAATGAATAGTATTTCTGCGTCACTTTCCAGAGTGGAAGATACTCTCAGTGTGGACCTGGTGTTAGACCACCATTCATAATTGAAACGTTGCTTGAACTGACTTTTGCCTTGTTTGGTGACCAGATTTGAATAACCAGGTACTTCCCAACCTTCTTCTTCCCCATCTTCTTCCCACTACCTTCGGTCTCAATTGGGGATACCACCATTTAATAATTTTATTTGTTTTTCAAAGCTTTCTATCAGTGGCAGTTCATTAAATCATACTATGCGTAACTCATGTTTATCCTTATCCGTAATGACAATATGTCATATTAGGTAGATTGCTTTCTCGAGCCAGCATCACAGGAGCTAATCTCTGTTCACTGCGGACAGTGCCGAGGTCCAGACCTCACAGAGGGAGGTAAAACCTAAATTAAAGATTACCAGCGATCTGGGATTAGCGGTATCTCGAGCTTCTTTTTTGACATTCAATTAAATTGTTCAACAATCGGTGAGATTTGTGGATACCATCAGGGAACAGAAGCAATTTAAGACGTATTTTAGTTTTTATTTCTGTTTTAATCACTTCAACCGTGTGTACAAGAGTGGGAAGAATAGAGAAAATAATTATATCATATATAAATACCAGACGTTGTAATTTTGTATGCAGAAATTAGAGAATCTTTTATCTAATTTTATTATATGTTTCTGTGTATAATTAGTAGTAAAATATTTTTTTTTATAGTTTTAAAGTAAATTTATAAATTTTTCTATTATTTGTGCATGTTTTTTAGATTTTTATATTCTTGTGACAGCTGTCTCGTCTTAAAAGGTCATTTGAAAATGACAGATAGTTTGAAAATGGCCTCGTAAGCCGAAAAAGCTGTCACAATAATTAGAATAATCTAAAATACTTGCAAAGTTAATTTATTTATTTTATTTTTATTCTTGAACACACACTTAACAGATTATTAAATTGGTTAATATTAACATGGATAATAAGTTAAGTAATAAAAAAATGTTAAAAAAATACCAGTAGTAGTATTTTGTGAACACCTCACTAGGCTAACGTGTGCTGAGAATGCTGAGATGATCCCATATTTGCGAATAAGGGCTATTCTGTCGGCATAAGTAGAAACACCGTATCCTACTTGATATTGTCAAGAAGGGCGCTGTGGGTCGACCCATGGCGGCAGTATCGAATACATAAATTAAATATTAGTTGCAGTTAGGATCTGAATACAGTTTTTCTTAGCATCTAGATTATGTTAACTAATAATAACATCATTACAATTAATTTAATTAAATTTAATTTCTAAATATTTGTATGCCTTTTTAAAATACGCTTAACATATTTAAAATAACGTGCCTTATTTAGTAAATTTCGGTAAGCTGATTTGAAAATAATCTAACAATAATTTGAATTTCTGAAGCGGCCTGCGACCCCGACTTCTTTAACCATTCACACTCGCATCATATATTTTTCTTACACCCCTTTCTTCCTTCATTCGCTCAACATGATCAAACCATCTAAACGTCTCTTTCTTAATCTTACTCATTACGAGTTGGTTAAAGCGCTGTATTCTGGTAAGACAGGAGATCCTGGGTTCAAGACCTAGTTGTGCTTTAACGTTTTTTTTTTTTTTTTCTATTTGTCATATTTTCATGTGTCGTTTAGATTATTAGTTCTATCTTCTTCTTCGATGAACATTACGCTTACATCGGCCTTGACAGCATGCATCATTTCTATAGCATATCCTATCCTACTTATATTTCTACTTATTTACATCCTTCCTCTGGCAGTTCCATGGCTCGCGCAGATGATGAATGGCAGAAGAAGTAAGAACAAAAGGCATAATAACCCAAAAATAATCACTATGTTAGCTGTGAAAACATCAAATTATACATTTTTTGTCATTTTCTTCAATTTCACTAATAACATGTTTTTTAGGTATTTTATAAGTCAAAGGTAGTTGTGTTACCTATTATTGTATTTTTTGTTTCGAGTTTAGATATTTTAATAAGTCAGGACGTCTCATTCGTCGTGAATATGTCCGGTACTATATTATGGTGAAACAAACTTATGGGTCCGAGTGGTTAAAATCATTAAGTTTACTGAAATTTAACTTGTTCATCATAAATGTTATATCCCCGTGTGATATTTTTGAAAACATTGCGCGGTAAGTATTTAAATTTAGGTACAAAGTATGTAAGCGCTCAACTTCCATGTTCAACGCACTTATAAATAGAGAAATATATTAGGTTTGTGTTGGAACTCACCGTCATATTTTCATAGCCTATTCAAGTTAAAAAAAGCTTCCATTAAAATCACAAAAAGCTATAAAAGCTCCACTCTCATCTCGCGCATCAATCACCTTATTATTAGTGTTTATTTAACAGTGCACGCATTTCGGCTTCTGTATACCTAATATCAACCTACCTCCTACTGTAGAACCTACTACCTAATACATTCAGTCACACACCTTCACTCCTTTACTCTTTATAGCGCTGTAGCGGTGTGGTGAACAGCGAACTCAGCGCGGGCGCAGGTTGACAACTACTGGTTATTGAAGTGAAAACTTATTTAGCACCGTTGTGATTTGAAACTCGATGAAACGAAAAATAGTGACATTAAAAAGAGACACATACATACAACTAATGGATTTAGCCTGCGAGATCGGTAAAGACACTGATTCATCGCATTAACGATATTTTCGTGAATTAAAGCGATAAATACGTTAAAACGCGAAACAGCAGCAATATGCGAACTTTTCAGTAATGCGAGCAAAAGTACAAATTTCGGGTTTTTGAATCAAGCGCCTCGGCTGCCTAGTCCTTTCATAACTAGATGGAACACGTGGTTTCATGCAGTCGAATATCTAGCTGAATACAAGAATGCTCTCATCCATTTCCAAATAACCAAATGACAGTAAATTCCTGGAAGGTAACAGCTATTTTCAAATACAGCTTGTAATGCAAGTGAGGAATGGGGTCACTGTAGACATAATTCAGCTACTCTTAGCTTTAAAAATTGTTCAGGGAGAATTTGCAGGCAGCTCTGATGACTGTGTGTGCCCCTGTGAATAGTGTTGACGCAGAAAGATGTTTTAATCGCTATACTCTTGTATTGACAGATCGTAGAACGAACGTGACACACTCTGCTGTAGAAACATGTGCAATGTTGAGTTTCAATCAATAATACAATAAACATGTTTCAAGTGATTTAGCTAATTTATCTAATTCTTTTTCCACTCTTTCCGACTTCCATTCCTTGATGTTATCCTATTTAGCTATAAACGCTATGAAAACGCGAAATTAAAGCTATAAAAGCAATTTTTTCAATAATTAATGCTACATTTCTTAAAAATTAAAGCTATGAATCAGTGTCTATACCTATCGGTCTCCTTTTTGTGAGGTGCGTCGCTTGTCCCACTCTATAGTTTTCTAAAGACTTCACTTCTACCACGTGCGAACTGCACACTCTGATTTTTTCTAATACCGCAGTGTTTTAACCCATCAATCTGATTTTTTCGCTTTTGGGACCAATTTCTTACTTGGGACAGATTTTTTACTCGGGACCAAATCGTAGTATCTCCCTTACTATCGTAGTACTCCCTTACAATTTGAGAATGTGTACCGCCGTCCCGGGAATCTGATAACTAACACCTCTGCCATAGGTCACCCCAAGTGGTTCGCTACGTTTGGTGATTTAGCAAGGGTGCCCGGGTTCATGGGGTGAGGTTTGTCTAGGTCTTACACACTGAACCCCAGATTCTTACCCACCCCTTAAACCCTTTACCTTTCTAGAACTCTCTTCTCCTTCCTTTCCTTAAAGGAACCCTCCACACAGCATCCCCAAACATGACGTAGGCCCTGAGGGAAATTATTTTTCCGAGGGCCTCCTGTGTGGAGCTCATGTATAAAAAATTCTTTTTATAAAAGATAGCGAAATATGATCTAAAAACGTTGTTAGAACGAGAAAATGATTTATATTCAAATCTAAGAGTTGACCACGAAATAATTCAAAAGTGCATCTTTTTGAAAGAAAAATTTCCGCAATGACCGCAACGACCGTAATTTCAAAAAAATATTGTGAATATTTCGTTTTTTTTTTTTTTTTCATTGATATATTTAAGGTCATCGTTGTTTTTGTAGGCATACTTTATCAGAAAAGATCAGCTCTTGTGCCTGATAAGGGAGTCACGATTCTTAGTTGTTAGGTTGTATGTTATAATATGTTTTATATAAAAAATTTAGTTTTTAATAGATATAAGTTCTTTTTTGGAAAACTGTTTAATTTAATTTATTTGTTCTGATTGGTTCCGGAAAACCGCAAGTAATTTTTTTTATTAAATTGTGTTATTTAGTGGATTTTATGTAGATATATTTACGCCACTTTCCTCAGTATCGCCCTGTTGTGAGACCAAAATTCAGAATGGAAACTTTGATTGAAATGACTTTAGGCTTGTTTGGTGACCAAATTTGAATAGCTAGGTACTTCCCCTTCTCCTTTAGCATCGTAAAATATTCCAAATGGGGATGCCATGGTGTCAATGTGATTTTAAGTGTTTTTCTTCACCAACATAATTTTTTTTTTCAAACTGTAGATATTAGATGTATAAATTCTTATATTAAAAAATGGGGGCCTCAGTACGGGTAAACAACCCAGTGAGACCAACATTACTGGATTGTACTATGAAATGGTAAAATATTGTATCAACAATAAAAAAATGGTTCCAGAAGGCCGGCGGGTAGCAATTGGGACCTTTTTGCGATTTCAATTTTTTTTAAATGTGTTACCAATGTTGGGCAATGTTTGCGCTGGTTTCAAGATAATCAATGCTGGTAATTCTCTTTAGCACCTTACATTAAGATACCAGTAGAACAAGCAATCATATATAAAAAGGTTGTCTGCTCCCGTTACGAGTATGGACGGTAGGTAGCGAGAGAGGTGGCAGCAGTGTTTGTTTACACCGCGAGGCGCCAGCTAAAAGCATTCCGACCGCTAAAAGGGGCCGCTGCACTCGACTCGTATAGCCGCCCGCCTATACTAGCCCCACCTATATGCTCGTACTGTGGTGGCGGGGCTCTAGTATAACAGTACCTAGTCACTATCCATGTATCCATAATATCATAATATATATAGTCGAATCTTACTCTTGTTTTGTCCCTAATTTGGTAGTAGTGTTTTTCTTTGAGTTTTTGAAGTGAAACATCTATAGCCCCACTGTGATTTGGATTTCGGATGAAACGGAAATGACGATTACTCCACCTGCGACCTGTTTTGATTATGATGTCACTTTTAAAGGCTCCTCTTGGTTGAGATATGAAACTGAATTTATGCTAGGTCTGCGCTCTTTGTCGCTTTGATTATGACCTTTATTTTCTAATATTTGTTAAAATTGTTTTGGTAAAGTTTCGCTTCTACCGCGTGTAATTTATTTTCTAATATTTGTTGAAATTGTTTTGGTAAAGTTTCGCTTCAATCTTAAACTGCACTCGAATTTTTTTTAACATACGCATATTTTCACTGCGATTCCGGGTCATATTTGTAGTTAAAATGAAGATATTTTGCTGACAGATGATATTTTTTACAAATAATAACAATATGACCTCTGCGGTCGAAGGCAAGGCTCTCTACTAGTGACCCGAAGGTCGCGGTTTCAAATCGCGGCGTTCGCAAGTAAATTTTATTTAATTGATTAGTTTTTTCACAATTTATTCATCTTATCTTACTAATATTATAAATGCGAAAGTTTGTATGGATGGTTGGATGGTCCTTACTCTTTCACGCAATAAATATCGAATGGAATTTAAAAATTCGTTCACTAATCGAAAGCTACATTATTTGCGAGTAACAAAGGCTATATATATTGATAAGCTCTGGCGTTATGAATAAGCTGTGGCGTTATGAAATTATGTATCATACGTTTCTGTCAATAACAAAATCGAGTTATTGCAAACGTCAAACAAATTGTTACCTTGGAAACTATGTTTTTTTTCTTTAATTTTAGGCTTTAAAAGATTGCTTTGTTGTGCTTAAAAAGAGTGCTTTTTTGGCGTCGTAGTTAATATGTACCTCTCTCTAAAAATGTTTACTGTCCGAACAAAAAGCATAGCGTTGCTAAAAAGCATAGTGTTTGACGTGGACTGCCATTTTCTTATTTTTTATGTTACTCTGGATTTAAATATGAATAAAATGCTAATAAAGGGAGTAGGTACTTAAAATAAATTTCTATTTCTATAATTTAAATATTTTCTAAAATAGAATTTTTATTTGCGAAATGTCATTCTCAAGAATTTTATTTATCTTATCGTTATTTGTTGTTTGTATTATGTGATTTTTTTTAAACAAAAATAATTGGAGGAATGGGAAATAACATAGGCTACTTTTTATCACGGAAAAATATTTCATTACCGTGGGAAAATTCTTTATACAGTAATTTACCACTAATACCATGCGAGCAAAGCCGCGGGTAAAAGCTAGTTTTAAATAATATAAAGTATTTTGTGTTGATAATGTTAATTATGCAGTGGTGTTTATAAAGCTATTTGTTTTCATTAAATATAAAGTGTATTTGCGGCACGTTCTAGAGTGGACGATACTCTCAATAACGTCCTGGTGTAAGTCCATCATACAGAATTGAAACGTCGCTTCAAATGGCTTAAGCCGTCTCTGGTTACTTGATATGAATAGCCAGGTACTTCTCCACCTTCCTCTTTCCCATGTCCTTCGTCTCTCCACCACCTTCAGCCTCACAACATACTCCAATGGATGCCAAAGTCTAAGTGGTTGAGAGTAGTTGGGACTAAAAATATAGACATAAAAAACTGCACCTACTACTGACCTCTGTCCGCGGCATCCCAGGGTGCCGCGGAAGATGAAGCTATACGTGAAATCACTATTTAGATTAATCTTTACAACGAATCGGTTTACAGTACGAATATAAAAAAATATGCTACGGATAAATTGAAGCTTTAACTACCTTTTCTACGTAACAGAATAACAATAAAATTATTATTTACGTATCAAAAAAAATAAGCGTAAACCACTAAAAAAAAAGTTTTTTCATGACTTTACTATGAAGTAATGTAAGTAACAATTTTAAAAAAATACCCCTTTATGGCTAAGACTATTTTTGACGTTTTCTACGTTCTAACTTTTTTTCGTTCTTATAAAATTATGCACAAAAAAAATAAAAACCGCTTTGGCGCTTACGTCAAATTTTTAGAACCGTACTAATTCATACGATCTGCGCCCAACGCTTGTATTCCACCATAATGCCGCGAGCCGTGGCCAGAAACGGACGTGGGATCTGTGCCCGTTTTTTCGAAGTTTTTTACTTGCAATATACGTAGCGGATTCGTTGTTACAGCGAGCATTTTTGGTTCTCAAACAGCGTGAGCTCAAAATGAGTCAGCATCAACTATTCCTGATTTCAACTCTTTTGATGTTCAGAATGTTATATCATTTGAGAAATTTTAGGTTGACGAATATAATGCTTAAATTCATTATCGGTAGGATTAATATTTTAAAAGAATAATTTTTAAATATATGTAGCTGTGAGCTGTTCCTTGAAAATGTCTAATACTGAGATTTGCTTGCCGGGGTTTGAACCCGCGATATATTGTATTTGTTTAAATTATGCTCTTTTAGGATAAATTCAGAATAGGTAGATACAAATTATTTATTTTCACCGTTTTTTTAAGTGTGTGTATCCATAAATTGATGTATATAATGTACAATATTTTTAAACCTAGCTGTGAGTTGTTCCGTCATCATTTCTAATACTGAGATTGGTTTGTTGATTTATTTGCAAATTTTTTAGTTGTAAATGAATTTTACAAAAATTTTAAATGCGGAAATTTGATAAAAGTGTATGTAAATTTGATAAAAGTATATATTCCTAGTTTTGTAAAAGTATGTATTAGTTACATTTTGTTAATATATATATACATAATAATATAGAAGAAAGGAGTGTAAGGAGAATATATGATGCAAATGTGAATGGTAGAAGAAGTCGGGGACGCCCGAGGAAGACATGGCACGACCAAGTGAATCAGATACTTGAGTCGGGCCATGTGAAGAGTCGGAATAATAGAAGAGCATGTATGAGACGATGTATGAATGTGAACGAGGCAAAGAGTGTGTGCCAAGATCGAGTTGTGTGGCGGTCCGTCCTCTCTGCCTACCCCTGCGGGGAAACGGCGTGATGGTTAGTTAGTTAGTTAGTTAGTTAGTTACATAATATTATATTTTACTTAATCAAGTTTCTTTTTATTAATATATGAAGCTGGGAGCTGTTCCTTGATAATGTCTAGTACTAAGATTTGTTTGCCGGGGTTTGAACCCGCGATATATATTGTATTTGTTTTAATTATGCTCTTTTAGGATAAATTCAGCATAGGTAGATGCAAGTTATTTGTCTTCACCGTTTTTTTTAAGTGTGTGTATCCATAAATTGATGTATCTAATGTACAATATTTTTAAACCTAGCTGTGAGTTGTTCCGTCATAATTTCTAATACTGAAATTGGTTTGTTGATTTGTTTCCAAAAGTTTTATTTGTAAATGAATTTTACAAAAATTTTAAATGCGGAAATTTGATAAAAGTGTATGTAAATTTGATAAAAGTACATATACCAAATTTTGTAAAAGTATATATTAGTTACATTTACATTAGTTTATTAGTATGTATTAGTTACGTATATATATATATTACATTAAACTTAATCAAGTTTCTTTTTATTAATGCATGTAGCTGGGAACTGTTCCTTGATAATGTCTAATACTAAGACCCGCAATCTCCGGATCGCTAGCTGGCAGCCTTTCCCCTCTACCATGGAGACCGTCGAAATTTTACTTATTATTTTAAAATATTATATTGCATTCGTTTTAATTATGCTCTTTTAGGATAAATTCAGCATATGAGGATGCAAGTTATTTATTTTTACCGTTTTTTTTAAGTGTATGTTTCAATAAACTGATGTATCAAATGTAGAATATTTTTAAACCTAGCTGTGAGTTGTTCCGTCATCATTTCTAATACTGAGATTGGTTTATTGATTTGTTTCCAAAAATTTTATTTTTGTAAATGAATTTTACAAAAATTTTAGATGTGGAAATTTGAGTATATGTAATTTGGGTATTTTGAAAGTGTATGTAAATTTGATAAAAGTACATACCTATACCTAGTTTTATAAAAGTACGTATTAGTTACATTTTGTTAACATATATTCATATTATATTTAACTTGAATCAAGTTTCTTTTTATTAATATTTATATATATTTAAAATAATATGTATTAATAATTCACTTTCATAAAATTTTTTAGATTGTAAATAAATAAAATCAATTCAAATTTTATAAACATTTACTTTTATTAGCATTCCCCATAGTTTGAGGATTCTCGATCCGCTCCCGCCTCGGCCGTTGCTGGTAAAATAGAATTGACGGTATTCATCCACCGGGTAACAAGGTATGTGTAGAAGCATCAGCGAACGGAGATCTCGCTGGGCGCTTCTTACGTATTGCAAGCACCACGTCATAGCAACAGTATTTATTTCAAATTACTTGCCTCGTGCAAATCAGTCCAAAATATGACGGTACCCGGCGCTCGGTTTTAGATTTAATAAAACACAAGAATCGAAATATTTCTAGCGTTTATATTCCTCTTAAGATGAAGCTATACGTGAAATCACTATTTAGATTAATCTTTACAACGAATCGGTTTACAGTACGAATATAAAAAAATATGCTACGGATAAATTGAAGCTTTAACTACCTTTTCTACGTAACAGAATTACAATAAAATTATTATTTACGTAACAAAAAAAATAAGCGTAAACCACTAAAAAAAAAGTTTTTTCATGACTTTACTATGAAGTAATGTAAGTAACAATTTTTAAAAAATACCCCTTTATGGCTTAGACTATTTTTGACGTTTTCTACGTTCTAACTTTTTTTCGTTCTTATAAAATTATGCACAAAAAAAATAAAAACCGCTTTGGCGCTTACGTCAAATTTTTAGAACCGTACTAATTCATACGATCTGCGCCCAACGCTTGTATTCCACCATAATGCCGCGAACCGTGGCCAGCAACGGACGTGGGATCTGTGCCCGTGTTTTCGAAGTTTTTTACTTGCAATATACGTAGCGAATTCGTTGTTACAGCGAGTATTTTTGGTTCTCAAACAGCGTGAGCTCAAAATGAGTCAGCATCAACTATTCCTGATTTCAACTCTTTTGATGTTCAGAATGTTATATCATTTGAGAAATTTTAGGTTGACGAATATAATGCTTAAATTATTATCGGTAGGATTAATATTTTAAAAGAATAATTTTTAAATATATGTAGCTGTGAGCTGTTCCTTGAAAATGTCTAATACTGAGATTTGCTTGCCGGGGTTTGAACCCGCGATATATTGTATTTGTTTAAATTATGCTCTTTTAGGATAAATTCAGAATAGGTAGATACAAATTATTTATTTTCACCGTTTTTTTAAGTGTGTGTATCCATAAATTGATGTATATAATGTACAATATTTTTAAACCTAGCTGTGAGTTGTTCCGTCATCATTTCTAATACTGAGATTGGTTTGTTGATTTATTTGCAAAAATTTTAGTTGTAAATGAATTTTACAAAAATTTTAAATGCGGAAATTTGATAAAAGTGTATGTGAATTTGATAAAAGTATATATTCCTAGTTTTGTAAAAGTATGTATTAGTTACATTTTGTTAATATATATACATATTATATTTCACTTAATCAAGTTTCTTTTTATTAATATATGAAGCTGGGAGCTGTTCCTTGATAATGTCTAGTACTAAGATTTGTTTGCCGGGGTTTGAACCCGCGATATATATTGTATTTGTTTTAATTATGCTCTTTTAGGATAAATTCAGCATAGGTAGATGCAAGTTATTTGTTTTCACCGTTTTTTTTAAGTGTGTGTATCCATAAATTGATGTATCTAATGTACAATATTTTTAAACCTAGCTGTGAGTTGTTCCGTCATAATTTCTAATACTGAAATTGGTTTGTTGATTTGTTTCCAAAAGTTTTATTTGTAAATGAATTTTACAAAAATTTTAAATGCGGAAATTTGATAAAAGTGTATGTATATTTGATAAAAGTACAAATACCAAATTTTGTAAAAGTATATATTAGTTACATTTACATTAGTTTATTAGTATGTATTAGTTACGTATATATATTACATTTCACTTAATCAAGTTTCTTTTTATTAATACATGTAGCTGGGAACTGTTCCTTGATAATGTCTAATACTAAGACCCGCAATCTCCGGATCGCTAGCTGGCAGCCTTTCCCCTCTACCATGGGTCGAATTTTACTTATTATTTTAAAATATTATATTGCATTCGTTTTAATTATGCTCTTTTAGGATAAATTCAGCATATGAGGATGCAAGTTATTTATTTTCACCGTTTTTTTTTAAGTGTGTGTTTCAATAAACTGATGTATCAAATGTAGAATATTTTTAAACCTAGCTGTGAGTTGTTCCGTCATCATTTCTAATACTGAGATTGGTTTATTGATTTGTTTCCAAAAATTTTATTTTTGTAAATGAATTTTACAAAAATTTTAGATGTGGAAATTAGCTGTGAGTTGTGAGCTGTGAGAAAACCTAGCTGTGAGTTGTTCCGTCATCATTTCTAATACTGAGATTGGTTTATTGATTTGTTTCCAAAAAATTTATTTTTGTAAATGAATTTTACAAAAATTTTAGATGTGGAAATTTTTGAGTATATGTAATTTGGGTATTTTGAAAGTGTATGTAAATTTGATAAAAGTACATAATACACCTAGTTTTATAAAAGTACGTATTAGTTACATTTTGTTAACATATATAATATATACATATTATATTTAACTTGAATCAAGTTCCTTTTTATTAATACTTATATGTATTTAAAATAATATGTATTAATAATTCACTTTCATAAAATTTTTTAGATTGTAAATAAATAAAATCAATTCAAATTTTATAAACATTTACTTTTATTAGCATTCCCCATAGTTTGAGGATTCTCGATCCGCTCCCGCCTTGGCCGCTGCTGGTAAAATAGAATTGACGGTATTCATCCACCGGGTAACAAGGTATGTGTAGAAGCATCGGCGAGCGGAGATCTCGCTGGGCGCTTCTTACGTATTGCAAGCACCACGTCATAGCAACAGTATTTATTTCAAATTACTTGCCTCGTGCAAATCAGTCCAAAATATGACGGTACCCGGCGCTCGGTTTTAGATTTAATAAAACACAAGAATCGAAATATTTCTAGCGTTTATATTCCTCTTAACAATACATCAAAAACTGTACATATAGTTTAGCTATAAATAAAGTTATGAACAGTTAATTGTTAAAATTGAGATATATTTCTACAAAATTCTGTGCGCGTCTTAAATACTCAGAAGCACAAAATGTTCCAGTATTAAAAATCTTGACATATTGTAGTCATACAAAATTACCTACGCTATTTCTGACTCGTGGAATCCAGGAACCCAGTAATGTAAGAACGGGATTAAATAATGTAAAGGACAAAAGTTTAAAGTAGTCATTCATCCCTTTAAATAGGTTTCTATTTTCCGTGAAAAGGTTCCAAAATTACCTTCAAAGTCAACAACCGTCATTCATGATTCAACAACTAAAATATATTATACTGTAATACAACGCATTTGCAGAATCAATTATAGGATAGGAGTAAATGGTTACGGATTAACGTACAAAACTTACTTAAATAAAATAGAATAATTACAAATCCGTTTCCTAAAATTGATATCAAGCAAAAAAAAGATCAGTTAGGTATGTGAAGGCGATTATAAAAAAAAATTCTCCTTGTGTAATGTGCTCTCTATAGATAGTAAGGTAGATTACCAATTAACGCTAGATGAATTCTGGAATACAGATTTCAAAAAACCTGTAAACTACAACTACCCTACTAGGCATAGAGAAGCACAGATGTGTATTATTAATATATCTCAAAATGTATATGGTGATAGAACAAAAAGGCATAAAATTCCGGAAATATTTAACGCATTACCTGAAAATGTTAAAAATGAGACATCTTATTCAAAAATCAAAACAAAAGTTAGATCATTCTACATCCGTAGAACATGAAAACAAATAACATTGTGAACAAATACACAGATCTATGAAACACAAATAATATTGAAAACAAATATTATAATAATAATTATTATTTAGATACTAATATAATTGTTAAAAAAAAAAAATTACTACCTATCGCACACCTTGATCATAAGCATTATAATTATTAAGTAAATATTATGTATTACGCACCAAAATATCAAACATTTAATTATAATGTAAACAAATAAATAAGAAAAATCAGAGATATCTTACAATCAAATTAATTGATCAGTTTTTTAAGAATTTCAGTAAGATAAAATATTGTACAATTAAAAACTGAAAAAAAAGTTTCGTGTACCAGGCACTAGGCATGTTAGTTGTCGGCTCTGTGTGTATAGTTAGGTTAGGTTTGAATACCACAGAAGAGTCCTAATTACTCTCAATCACTGGAACCAGTGAGGCTATGACATTTCTAATTGAGAAATGTTATGAGGCTGAAGGTAGAGAGGAGGGGGAGGATACGGGGAAGAAGAAGGTGGTGAAGTACCCGGTGGTTCAGATCTGATCACCAAATATGCTTAAAACCATTTCAAGCAACGTTTCAATTCTGAATCGCGGTTTTTCACTGGAGAGATACTGAGAATAGCTTACACTCTGAAATATTCCGCAAAGGAAGCCTTAAGAAAAAAGTACCTCACAGCTGTGTGGAGGGTCTTCTTAGGAAAAGGAAGGAGAAGATCTGGCGAGGAAAAGGGTATGAGGGGTGGGCGGGGATTTAATGTGTTCAGGAGTGATAAACGTATGAATCCATCCTTCCCACTGCGAAGCTAGGCAATGGCTAAAGAAGTCAAAATGTCTTCCTCAACCAGTCTCTCCCTTTCCGGCCCGCCACACTGTAGGAGGGCAAAAGTATCCGCCGCCAGGACCTAGACAAACCTCATTCCTATAACCTGAGCACCCCTGCTTAGTCACCAAACGTAGCCAACCACTTAAGACATATTATATATAATTTTTAATGATTAAATTAGGCACGCTTGAATTTAAACTTGCGACATCCGAAAAAAAAATATTTACGCTGATAGCTCTATTTTACACTGCATGATAGATATATTTATACCTCGAAAAGTACCTATCTATTACTCAAATTTGTTATGTGTCTGTTATGTTGGTACTGGTCAAAACCCAATTGTCCCATGCGGACAGTTGGTAATCCGTTTCTTTTAATATCAACAAACCACAGATACATAAAAATTCATGGCATTCCCTAGTTCGTAAGTTCACCCTTAAATGAAACCGAGCTTAGGAACTAAAGTAAAATTCCAATCAATAAACATTCAAGTCGGGAGATAATTTAACTGTTCACTCATCGCATAAACAGCATATTCTGGATTCCTTGACTAAGTGAATCGGGATTGATGAATCAACTGACTGACAGCTGTGAACAAATATTATGTTCTCCGATGAATGAAATAGTGATGAACCAAACAGTCGAGGTGAAAATGTGAAAACATCGGAGCTTTTAACATTGCGTCCGTTTCATTCACAGTCTATAAATAATAACACCGATAAAAGCTTGCAGACTTTGGTGTAAATATATTCCCAGTATGTTCTGTATGGTGTGGACGTATAGCCTCGGCCATATTTTGTCAAATGGTCGAAATATTTCTGCTTTGCAAATCCAAATAAATGGAATACTTCTGAACGTATCCAAAAACTAAAAACTGTTATCGAAAGATGATAAAATATGCTTTCAAATTTTATAAATAGAAAATAACATGTAATTTTTTAAATAAAAATTTTTTTGCACGAAAACATAAAAGAGTTTTAAAATGGCTTAGCTTACGTTTTTGTCTAATAAATAATACTGAGGACGGAAAAAAATGTAGGTAGATATTTTACTAGAAAAATATAATGTCACCTCACTTTTTTGTTGTTCTACATATGTTTAAAATGATAAATACATAATTCCCACAGTTTCATAATTTCTTTTCAAATAAAGATTTTAATTTGGGAGGCGGGTATGGGTACCGCTGCCCCGGGAACCTTTATTTGATAACCAACACCTCTGCCATAGGTCGCCCAAGTGGTTTGCTACGTTTGGTGATTTAGCAGGGGTGCCCGAGTTCATGGGGTGAGGTTTGTCTAGGTCTTGGAGGCGGATGACCAGGACACACTGAAACCCAGATTCCTACCCACCCCTTAAATCCTTTTCCTTCCCAGAACTCTCCTCTCCTTCTTCCGAAAAAAATCCCACCACACAGCATCCCCAAAGATGACATAGGCCTTGAGGGAAATTATTTTCCTCAGGGCCTCCTGTCTGGAGATCATGTAAAAAAAGAAAAAAATCGAAACTTCGGTTTCATAAAGGTTTTCGGTTTCATTTTACTTCTTTGGTGGTTAATTTTTAGATTAGAATATAAAGCGTGGTGTTTTTTCTTTTTAACACCCTATTTATCACTATGATAGTAAGGGAGACACAATGATTTCTTCTGTACCTTTATCAGTTGTCGAGTTGTTCCGAAAAGCGAACAAATTATAAAATTACTGGTGAGCTCTGGCGTTATGAAGTTTGCATAAAATTTTAGGTTGAACAATAATTTATTTTCTTTACAGGATGTCTGTATTATTTATTTTTCCTTTTTTGCAATATGTGTGTATTTCACATAGTTTAGCAGGGAGGAAGAGGGAAATCCGTAAGGAGGGGAGGGAACGAAGGAGGGGGAATTCGCGGGACGTGGTGATGTGGGAGGGTGAAGTTAGGGAAGGTAGACGATGAGCGCGGGAGGATACGGGGACGCGTCAAGGGAATAGGGACGCATGGGAAAGGACATGCAGAGTGCAACAATTTCTTGCCATGCATGCCAGGTAGTCGCCAGTCTCTTATAATATTAAACATGTTTAGTACCTACAAAAGAAAACCTTATTTTAAATATATAATATAACTAGCAGACTCGGCCACACGTTGCTGTGGGTAACAAAACACAACGCCATTATAGTACAGTCAGTGGGGGATAAATAAACAAAAATTTTAACAACACAACATAGTATAGACGACTTCAAAAATGCACTAAAAAGTAAAAAAATAATTTCCTACGATTGTTATTTTTGGAGTCGGTGTCAGCCAAGGTAACTACATACATAGGTAGTTATAGGTGAGATGTGGAGATCTTGGCTGACACCGACTCCAAAAATAACAATCGTACGAAATTATTTTTTTACTTTTTAGTGCATTTTTTTAAGTCGTTTTTTGTTTTGTTAAAATTTTTGTTTATTTTTTGATTTTTAGTGACGAGCGCGCGTAAAGAAGTTTTACTTCAAAAAAAGAATCATCGAAATCTGTTGGCGTAATATTGAGTTATTCGTCCATTTGTCGCGCACATACTTATTGCAAATTTAAGACATATATGGTTTTCTCATGGATCCCATTGTCAAAACTGAACCAAATTAAAATGGGACTACACGGGAAGCACCAGCTTTCTAATAAAAAAAGAATCATCAATATCGGTTTCCCCAATCAAAAGTTCTGAGGTAACAAACATTAAAAAAAAAAAAAAAAAATACCGTCGAATTGATAACCTCTTCCTTTTCGAAGTCGTTTAAAAAGGGCTTCACCTTGCAAAACTTCAGGTTTTTCTTCAACGATTTGGTTGTAAGATCAACCACTTCACAATTATTTTGAAAAAAAAAACAAATTTCGGCACCTTCAATCCAAGATTGCGGGTCGAGCTCGCCCCCCCCCCCCAAGGTCGAAAGCTTTTTTTTAGTCCCAATCTTAACAACATATATCAAAATCGCTACTACCTAACCTTTTGCAAGGTAAAACTCCGCACTGACTGGACTATTACCCAACCTTTATAAAATCTACACCACCTGCTTGCCAGCTGCCCGCTGCCCGCTGCCTGAATTGAATATTTGAATTTCTCGGATTTTCTCTACTATAATAAGCATGTATTATACACATAAACCTTTCTCTTGAATCACTCTATATATTAGTGAAAACCGCATGAAAATCGGTTGCGTAAAAGATCTAAGCGCACAAACATTTCGTGCGACTTCATTTCATACTATGTAATGATTTTGTTCGGACGTAAGTTTCTAAAAAAAAGTATTCAAAAACCACAAAGCACTCTTCTTCTTAGGTTGAATTGCGTATTTCATAAAGAAAAAAAATTCTAAAAACATTTCAATCTCTAACAATATTCAATTTCTAAAATAAATACTTACGTGTACGAAAATATGACACGTTTATCGATCAATTTAATTTTGTAAACCGTCTAAAATCGCAATTTTTCTCATTGTTCGTGAACATATTATATTATCGACTATTCACTAGCTAGGGTAGAGGAAAAGGGGCCACACTGAGCGCGAAGTAATCTTCCAAATAAAATAGAAAGCATTCTGAAATGACAAAATAAAAACGCAGTGAATTTGAAGTAAATTGCACATCAAACGGTTCAGGCATAAAATATAAACAAACAGAGAATGAAATAAAACAACGAACTGTCAAACAATGGCCCCGACTCCCTCACTTTGTAAGCTAAATAATGGCGGCAAGGGGGAATAACGATCATCACTCAACGCTGGTAAATTAATGTTTTTAATTTTTCTAGAAAAATGTATAAAAAAACTTTGTAGTTAATAAATTTACCAAAAGACTCTTTGATTAAAGATACCAGTTTATTGTGCGTTGCACAAACGCGTATTTCTAAAAGATATAATAGATGCCATTTTGGTTCATCTATATTTTTCAATAATGTTAGGCGAAATCGGGTAGGTATATTTTTTAAAATTAAAGTAACAAATACATTTTCGATTGTGCCACCTCACCGTAAACAAATGTGCAATTCTGTAAAAATAATTGCTAAGCCATATAATTTATATAAACACGATATAATCTTATGCTGCCTTTATACTCGTAAGTTTTTTCCCATAACTCGCTCACGTAAGCGATTTATGGCCAAATTACCAATGTTAACGACACCAAAAGTCACTTACGTAATTTATAGCAAGTTACAGAAGTTCTTCTTTCGCAAGTTTTTTGACAGGTTAATCGCGTGCGCGCAAAATTCCAGCCTTCTCACAGTTTATCAAATCAGTTTGATAAGTTGATAGACTTTCCGTAAGAAATGGTACCAAAATGCGCCATTGCGAGATGTCAAAAATTAAAAGAAATTTGTTTTCGTTGCATTTTCTTCCAATAATAATATTTATTTATACTTATTTATTCCTAAACTGTGATCAGGTTAAGTGGATAATTACACACCTTATTAGGTATACCCCGAAAACAATGCAAAAATTACACTAGATAAAAAATAAATTAGCACCACCCCTGAAAACAAATTTAGGCGAAAAGAAACTTTTCTGATCCCAAAAACCGAAGAGATATCATTTATTTCTTAGGTGGAAATGAGCCTCCTTCTATTTATTTATCGGTCTAATCCTTTCTAATCTCAATGTTTCTGTTTATAACATTTCTTATTTGATTTCGAAGTCCGTTGCTGACAGGTATCTGTGAAAATTAATGACGATTAACGGTACATAAGCGGGTTAATAATTGTTTATTTCAAGCTAAATTCTATTTCATTACTTTATTTGGTCTTTTTCGTCTTTATTGACAAATCGCATAAATTTGACAGCAACAGATCGTTGCTGACATTAAGCCATCTTGGTGCAAGTAAATTTATACCTATATGTAAACGGTCGCTAACGTCGCTAGGAGCACTTACACAAGTTCCGAACAACATCCGTGAGCATTAATTACCACAAGTCGGGAGAATATTTAAACGTTCCTGTGAGTAACTTTTCAAAAACTTCCGTAAGTCGTAAATTTTACTTATGAGTTTAAACTAGCCTAATATTAAAAAACACAAATTCCTATTTTCAGTAAATATGATGAATTTTTGCCGCCGTTCTTAATAGTTTGTGGTGCAATCGTCAACAGGGTTTTCTGCCTACTAGTTGATCGGGGTTCAATTCTCGGTCGTGGTAAATAGAAAATATGTATTAAAAAATATGAAATAAAAATGCTAGGAACAAAAATTTTTTTTATGTGTAGGTAGGTACCACTATTTCTGCACTAGTACCCTGTGAAAAAAAGTTATGTTATTGAGCCATACTTGATCATTTTTCTCCTGAACCCGAAATACTGTCCTTTCAATGTATAGAGCTGGTTCTAGGGACAAAACGTCATTCAGAACACATGTTGGGCAAAATCTTAATTACGAAATAGAGCTTTTTACTGCAAACTGTAAACGCCTCGTTTAATTGGAATTGTCAGCCGAGTGGTGAATTTAGATCTCAAAGGGAACTGATTTCTAAAGCTGTTTAACCTGATGATTGTTAATGAAGTATGAAACGTCACACGAGGGTGGAATTGTTTTATTTATTATAAAACAATACGGTATCATTTAATCTATGAATGTTTTTCTTGGATGTATGTATTTTTGTTCCTTATGCGTTGCTAAACCATTCATTCGATTCGGTGAAACTTTAAGGATTTGATGTGCCCATACCCCTGATGGTTTCTATATATAATAGTGAGCTCTGGCGTTGTGAAATTATTTATTATACTATTTATCCAATTGCGGTGAAACTTTGGTGAATTGTTGTGCGCATACCCGTGAGGTGTTCTCTATGTAATGGTGAGCTTTGGCGTTATGAAATTTGTATTAAAAGAAGGGGGTTCGTGGGACGGGTGAAGCAGAAAAGGGAAATCCGAAGGCGGGAAAGGTGGAGGGGGAACGCGGGAGGGGAAGGGGAGGAGGGATTGGACGAATGCGAAAGGACACACGAGGAGAAACGATTTCTTTTAAGTGACATTGCAACGCATGCCGGGAAATTCCTAGCAATACTATAGTCGTGTTTTTCAAAATTAGTGATATTTGCAATAGCCGTGTTTGTACATTAGCGCTAATTTTATTTTTTAAAGCCCTGGGAATCATTTATTGAAACATTTATGAATTTATTGGTAAAAATAAACTCAGCTAACTTATCCTAAATATAGCCACTATTCTTAGGTTCGAGTAACGAAAAGAAAACTCGAACTATTTAAATAAATAAATCGTTTTTTATTCATCGAAAATGTACGTTGGATAATATGCGAGGAGGATGGTGAAATACCTCCTAAATCAGATAAAATTATTCTACATAGATAGCTACACGTAGGAAGGAGCGCGAGAAATTAAATACTTGGAGTCCTTTTGATGTGAAAGTTCCTTCCAGACTCATTCTGGGAAGGAATTTCACAATGACCTTAAAATGCTTCTATTAATATAATAAACTGCATTATAATGTTAGTAGACCATAGGTAAAATAAAATAAAAATGTTTTATGTTTATTTGAAGATATCACCAATAATATAATATTATGTTTTCTTCCCGTGGTGAGCTTTTCCCATAGGGTGTTTTAAATTTTTTTAAACTTTGCGATGTAGAATTTTCCGCAAAGTGTGATTCACATTGAAACTCGATGAAACGCAAAATAAGACACTAAAACTAGATAAACACATACATCTTCAGGATTTAGCCAGAGATAATGACATATACTAGTCGGTCTCCTCTTTGTGCGGTGCTTCGTAGCCTACCTTCTTGTCTACCTTAGTTTTCTGAAGGTTTCACTTGTATTTTTTCACGTTTTTCAGCGACTAAAGGGTTAACAAAAACTTTTGTAGCCGTTTCTACTCTTCGACGCATTTTAAAATCCATTAAACAGCTGATTTTAACCCCTAGCCACTGATTTTTTTTAGTTTGACTTAATATTCCAACTATGGTCTCGATTTATTTGAAAACGAAACATCAAATCCAAAAAAGTTATTTCACCAATTATCGATTTACTGCTTGTATTACGAGTTTAAGGACGCTTTGTATAATTTTTAATATTGCTAAGAAAGTGAGTTGACTAAAGTTTCTATCTATGCGTCTTGTATATATTTATATAATAGTAATGGGAATTTTTTACAACTACAAATACAGTTAAAGTGGTTCGGAAGATTTAAATTTTATATTTCTTATTTTGATCGTGTATAAAAAATGTGTAATTTTTGTATTTTATATTGTATTGATTTTAAAAACGGTCTAATCTCATAGTGCCCGGCGTGACTTAAACGCCGCTATATTCACGAATAAAAACGAACGTGACGTTTTGGCGGCAAATCGATTCTTTTTTACATTAGCTTCACACACAGGAGGCCCTAAGGAAAAGGAATTGCCTCGGTGCCTCCGTCATCCGAAGATGCTATATAGAGGGTATTTTATCGAAATTAAGGTGAGGAAAATCAGGGAAGGAAAAATATATGAGAACTGGGTAGGAATATGGCAGTCAATGTGGCCAGAAGTGACTGACGTATGAATCCATCCCTCCCATTACTGTGCAAGGTATTGAGTCGAGATAGTCCGGCAAAAGAGGTCAAAAGGTCTCTCTCTACCTGTCTCTACCGATCCGGCGCGCTATGCAGGGCAAACGCATTCTCCGCAAAGACGTAGATAAACCTCACCCTGTGAACCAATGGCAATTTTTAAAACATATAAAAAATTAAATCGTCAACATAATTTATTTTTTTTAAGAACCTAGACTATTTTCGTTTCTCCTTTCCATATTTTTCCATTTTCTTCTTAACTTTTTTTCTAAAATAAATAAAAAATCACAGTGTACAATTCATACGCGGTGAAAGTGAATCCTTCATAAAACTAAATTAGACAAGAATGGGGAGACCATGAAGCACTGCACAAAGAGGAGACCGATTATACTATATCATTATCTTGCAGGCTAACTGAGGTAGGTAGTTTTAGTGTGTTTCATTGTGTTTTATATAACAACGGTGCTAAATAACTTTTCACTTAAAAAAGTCAGTGAAATTATCCTGTTATTAATGAAAATAAATATATGTATAATTTTTTCATTTTTTGTTTATTAATCTATATAAAGTATATTTACATTGGGTTTTTTTATACCTATCTCACTAGGATATACCTGTGCCGAGACTTTGGGAAAGTGGAATAAATTGTAATGCCACCCTGTAGTTTTGCGGCGGATGTATGTAGTATGTATGCGTGATGGGGCGCATCCATCGGAAAGCTTTTAGCCCGCGTCAGACCCGCGCCGCGCTAACACTTGTCATCGGAGCTTTTTACTCTCTCCCCGCGCCCGCTCCCCGCTCCCCGCATCACACACCACGCACCACACCATCCACCACACTGATGGATGTTATTGCGCGGTGTGGCCGCGGACTATACTCCACACCGCGTAGATAGCATGACACCGCGCTCCTCTTCTGACTTCAATGGGCCTGCTGGTCGTTTGTGGTGTATGAATATTACAGCTCACGTCAAATGCCTTTTGATACCTAAATTTTCACAAGAGTACCTACAATACCATCAAGTAACATAGTTTGAATATTGTTATTTGTTGACGAAAGTACCTACCACCAATCAACATAGTTTAAATATTGTTATTTGTTGACGAGCCTACCATCAATCAACATAATTTTAATATTTTTATTTTTAATATGTATATGTGTACCTACCATCAAACAACATACTATTGTTTTTCTTTTTACCTAAATGCTGACAAGAGTACCTACCATCGAATAACATAGTTAAAATATTGTTTTATTAAATGAAGACAATAAAAGCGAAACTCAATCGAAAATCTGGAAAGATCCTGGGTTTGAGTCCCAGAGGTGCCAAAATCTTTTCTGATTTTTCTGTTTCCAGATTTTCGATTGAATTTCGCTTATATTGTCTTCATTTAATTAAATATTACAATTTGAGGTTTTACTTATGATGTCAAAATAAAAATTAAATATTGTTATTTGTTGACGAGAGTACCTACCACCAATCAATATAATAATTTAAACATTTTATTTTTGATAGTTTTTTTTACGTGAATAGGTACATCACAAGAGTCTCAGTTGCTCTCGTCTGGAGCCAGTGAGACTATGTCATCCCCAATTAGGGTACCTTTGTTGTGAAACTAAAGGTAGTAGGGAGGGGAAAGATATGGAGAAGAGTAAGGTGAGGAAGTATCCATCTATTCAGATCTGGTCACCAAACACGGCTAAAGCCATTTCAGGAAACGTTTCAATTCTGAATGGTGGTCTTACACCAGGGCGATACTGAGAGTATCTTCCACTCTGGAACGTGCCGCAAATATACTATACATTATTTTAAATGAATAAATTGTGAAATAACACAAATTATCGCCGGGATTCGATCCCGCGACCATCGGATTGCGAGTCAAGAGCCTTACCGCTAGACCACGCCGGCCGTCAGCTAATACAGCGGCATATCTAAATGTTGACACGAGTACCTACTATCAAATAACATGGTTTAAAGATTTTTTTTTTTATGCCTCATTGTTGACAAGAGTAACATCGAACAACACAGTTTAAATTTAGTTATTTTTAATGTTGACAAAAGTACCATGAAACAAAATAGCTTAAATATTGTTATTTTTGTAATAAATACTAAAAATAGAATATCAAAAAGCCTTGTTTAAATATTTTGAAGAGTAGGTAGATAGGTACCATAAGAGTAGGTAGGTACCATAAAACAACATTGTTTAAATATTGTTATTTTTATACATAATTGTTGACAAAAGTACCACCAAACAACATAGTTTAAGGGGTTACATGGGTCTCATAGCCAATGAAATAAGCATATTTTCTAGATTTTTCTAAAATTTTATATATATAAATTATTTTATTCGAAGTGTTGAGCATATAAAAGAACAACTTCTAAACAATATTGAAAAAAATTGTCATAAAAAAATTCGGAAAATTCTGCCGGTGGGGCCCGGTTTCCGGAGACCCCTAAAAGAAGTGTCCTGGTGGTAGCCGGAATAACTCATGATAGCTTCATCGGAAACTAAAAAAAAACTTTTTTTCTGTTAGTAGATAAGTATAAGCTCACGTGAACGAAGCATTTCCTAAAAAATTGAAATTTGAATTTTTGGCAGAGTTTAATACAAAATAATTCAATTTTTGGTACAATTTACACTACGTATAGCCTTGTAATATTATTTGTAAGCAAAAAAAATCCTTCGTTTAGGTATCTACTGGTCAATACAATTTTGAAGAAGTATGCCAAATTTTAATGATGTCGGTGCATCGGTTTCTGAGAAATCGTGCCTATCGACTTCAAAAATGGTGTTTCGAGATAAACTCGATTGAAGTTTCAAGTATAGGAATAAAACAGAGATTTTTTTTGTAACTCACATGAAATCGTCCATTCCAGCTCCTTAAAACTAAGACTATTCTAGACATATAGACATATCCAGATAAAGGGGAAAAAATGATTTTTTCAAATTTTTGGACCAATATAACCCCTTAAGTATTGTTATTGGGTTATCTAAATATCGAAAATAGCTTAATTTATAGTAGTCTATTTTAATATAAAGTTTATTATTATTTTATTTATAATATTATTTTTTGGTTTATTTTAAGTACCTACGTTTTATAAATAATCTTAAACATTATTTACATAATTAAAAACACATTATTAGACATAATTGTTTTGCATTTTAAAAAGTAAAATTTTAAAAGCCTTAAGGTACGTAAACTATCTGTAAAATAGAAATTTTAAGAGAAAATTATTTTTGTTGTAATTTTCAAAATTAAAGAATTCAGTCTGTCCGTGTTTTACCACGGGTCAGTGCTCGTTCTATCTTGCATCTAGACATTGTACTAACTAGCAGTAAGCAGTTATCTCGACTGCCAAATGCCTTCCAATGATTAAATTGATGAACAAGTATTATTATACCCACTCTGTTTTGAAAATGTTTGCACTGGGCTCGAGATGTCGGGGATTACAAACAATTTTGAAACGGAGCTTCCGTATTATCGGAGGATTTACAGTTCGCAGCAGAGAAATAAAATACATCAGGTACGCCCTCCGGGACACTAGAAGCCTTGAAATGTATTATTATTTTCTCATTTTTATTGGAATAGCTTTTGAAGGTTATATCCATTAGTTTAATATTAATCATTGAAGAACAACATAATGCTGTTAAATCTAAACTAAGAATGAAACAGAACAAGGCACTAAAATCATAAAAAGTAAACCTTCAGAAAACTAAAACAGACAAGAGGTGGGAGGCTCCGAAGCACCACTCAAAAGAAGACCGATAGGCTCCGAAGCACCGCGTAAAAAGGAGACCGATTTTACTATCTCATTCTCTCGCAGACTAAATCCTATAGATGTATGTGTTTGTCTCTTTTTAGTGTCGTTATGTTTCGATGCATCGAGTTTCAAGTCACAACGGAGCTAAAGAAGTTTTCTAACTAACTAACTAACTAACCATCACACCGTTTCCCCGCAGGGGTAGGCAGAGAGGACGGACCGCCACACAACTCGATCTTGGCACACACTCTTTGCCTCGTTCACATTCATACATCGTCTCATACATGCTCTTCTATTATTCCGACTCTTCACATGGCCCGACTCAAGTATCTGATTCACTTGGTCGTGCCATGTCTTCCTCGGGTGTCCCCGACTTCTTCTACCATTCACATTTGCATCATATATTCTCCTTACACTCCTTTCCTCGTTCATTCGCTCTACATTCCCAAACCATCGGAGAGTCCCTTTCTTAATCTTACACATCACGCTTACATCAGCCTTGCATTATTTGCGGATATCCACGTTTCTCTCACGATCGTACAGGGTTTTACCACACATTCGCCTCAGAGATCTCATTTCTACAGCATTCAGTCTGCTTTCATCCTTCCTCTGCCAGTTCCATGCCTCACTGCCATACATCAGGGTAGGTACCAGCACTCCATTATGGACGGCTAGTTTCGCGTCTTTGGACAGTTTTTTATTACCGCCAACGGCATTCAGTCCTCCATTAATGGAATTACCGGCATTCACCCTTCTTTCAATATCTCTATCAGCCTTCCCATCTTTCGTAAACATACTACCCAGATACACAAACTCATCCACCTGCTCCAAGTATTCATCATTCACAACTATATTGCATAGAAGTTTTCAATTCTCAAAAAAATAAGATTGTACAATTCACACGCGGTGGAAATGAAACCTTCAGAAAACTATAGTAGACAAGGGTGGGGAGTCTCAAGGCACCGCACAAAGAGGAGACTGATTGCACTATCTCATTCTCTCGCAGGCTAAATCTATAGATGTATGTATTTGTTTATTTTTATTGTCGCTATTTTTCATTCATCGAGTTTCAAATCACAACGGTGCTAAAGAAGTTTTTACTTCAAAAAATGTAACAGTCGAAATTGGGAATCAAACCCAGGATCTCTCGGCATACGACCATTGAGATCTATTTTGTTTATATCATTTTATGTTTCAAATTCAGAATTAACAATATTATTATCATAATTACTAATTCTGAATTTTAAATATGAGATCGACAAAAAGATATAAATAAATTAGGTCCCAATGGCCGAGTGGTTTAAGGCATTGTCCAGGTAAGACAGATATCCTGATTTCGATTCCCAATGTTCTGTGTGTTGTACTGTTTTTTATGTTTCGTTTAATTTTGTTAGCATTATCCTCTTCTTCATTGATGAATATTATATTTTAGTTTAAGTTGTATTTTAAATATGACTTTTTAAATATGACTATTTGAAATAAACTGCAACTCAGAACCTGCTTTGAAAAGTTATGTAAAAATTATATAAAAAATATTGGTTGAATAGGTTCCGTTGGATTAGGTTATGGGCTATTTTTTAGGTAATATCAATTAACCGTAATAATAATACATTCGTTGTGCATTGTGGAGCACGTTTTCCAAGAAATAGATATTGTCAAAGAGTCTTGTGTAATTTCAATGGTTAACAGTCACGTGTATCTGCGTGGAAGTGGATGGTAGAGGGAGTAGGTGGCAACCTAAAACAATCAGAGGGAATTCTCAACACTTGAACATTTCATTTCCGTTTTGAAAGTGCCCTCGAGGATCGGCGCGCGGAATTGAAGTACCTACCTACCTACACTACCAACCAACTACCCTTAGTGATATAGGTGGAGGTACTCACCGGCTCTTGGCTCAGTGAACATAAATAAACTTAGAATTCAGATTTTTTATAGGTTCAAAGTAGGAATGTAACGTCCTATCGACATGTAAGGAAAATTCTACAATATTGTTTTTTTGAATTCTAAAATTTGGATTTTTGCTCCGGTGACCCGGAGTCTCATCAGACCGGCGAAAGTAGTCCTAGCTCCGTAAACGTCGATGCGTTGCTTTACCTTCTGTATCCAAATACAATTCTGCATGAGTTACTATATTGTATCCGGAGTGTTCCACCGAGCTGATTCGGTAATGACACCTAATTTCACTCGTGTTTTACACGCTAGTTCAAAATGCATTGAACAATCTTTTTTTTACTTTACTGCTTTGGAAGAATCTTCGGGCAATCATATTAGACAGCATACTGGTACTGCTCATCTGTCGTTCAATATCACCATCATCGGAAAGGTCTTCAGAATTGATGTGCCCCAAGTATTTTACATTTTTAGATGCGTTTATATTTATTTTGTATTGATGGAATTTTTCCATCGCGGAATTTTTATTTGGAACGCATGTGAAATATTTACTGAGTTCATTTTTTGCAAAAGTTTTCCTAAACTTATCCACTTTGATCTCGAAATAACACAACATTTGGCGTGCTATTTAAAAAGGCTGTAGAAGTTTAGATTCCCAGTAAAGTCTTTTTGGAAAACATTTCCATCCGTTCTATCCGGAACAATATCGTAAATATTTCTAGATTCGCTAGAAACATCTTGTTTAAATCTCTCTGCCACTCGAATGCTCGAAGTCGTGAAAAATAATATTCCACTCTAAGGAATTTGCTTCCCCGTGAAAGTTTTCCTCTAACTTTGGATGTTTTCCCTGCTAGCATTTACGTTTTTCATTCTAATAGCGATTCTTACTTTGACTTTTCCAACGTTTGTATATTTTTGGTTGAACCCTACAGGTACACTCGCCTTCAAGAAAGAATCTTAAAATTATTTCATATAAAGGATGGGTTGTTTAAAAAAATATGAACAATTCATAAAATATTTGCAGTTAATTTTCATGTTCTGTGAAAGTTCTATCGAGTTCTGTGATTATTTCAGTTTTTTGAATCAACTAGCCTATAATGACATAATAACAGAACTTGAATAGACCTTACACAGAACGTGAAAATTAACTTCAAATGTTTGATGAATAGTTTTTGAAACAACCTGTCCTAAGTAATTCAATCGTTTTTGGATCATGGTGCTTCCCGTGTAGTCCCATTTTAATTTGGTTCAGTTCTGACAATGGGATCCATGGGAAACCATATACCTATGTCTTAAATTTGCAATAAGTAGGTATGTGCGCGACAAATGGACGAATAACTCAATATTACGCCAACAGATTTCGATGATTATTTTTTTGAAGTAAAACTTCTTTACGCACGCTCGTCACTAAAAATCTAAAAATTTTAGCATAACAAAAAACGACTTCAAAAAATGCACTAAAAAGTAAAAGATAATTTCGTAGGTACGATTGTTATTTTTGGAGTCGGTGTCAGCCAAGATCTCCACATCTCACCTATAACTTACTATGTATATAGTTACCTTGGCTGACACCGACTCCAAAAATAACAATCGTACGAAATATTTTTTTTACTTTTTAGTGCATTTTTTGAAGTCTTTTTTTTTTGTTAAATTTTTTTGATACTGACAACTCGTGGTGGAATTACATTAAAATAATATGTTTAATTGATTTAAATTTTTTTACACATTGACATTAATTTCAGCCTATTAACCCCTCAGGCCTCGGGCATATTCTGGTCAAAATATTTCCGCTTTGCAATTAAATTCAAATAAATGGATTATTTCTAAACTGCCCCCAAAACAAAAAACTCTTTTTGAAAAGTGAGTAAGTACGCTTTCAAATATCGTAATAAAAAATAAATATAATGTTTTAAATATAAAATATCTTAATGTAAACCTCACCTTACGCTTTTTCTAACTAAAATTACTAATAAAATAAAATCTTCAACCATCACGCCGTTTTACCACACGGTTAAGAAGAGAGAACGGACCGCCAAACAACAACACTCTTTCCCTCATTCACATTCATACATCGTCTTATGCATACTCTTCTATTATTCTGACTATTCACATGGCCCGACTAAAGAATCTAATTCACTTGGTCGTGCCATGTCTTCCTCGGGCGTCCCCGACTTCTTCTACCATTCAAATTTGCGTCATATATTCTCCTTAAACTCCTTTCTTCGTTCATTCTCTGTACATGCCCAAACCATCTGAGGGTCCCTTTCTTAATCTTACTCATTACGCTTACATCAGCCTTGCAATCTTTGCGGATGTCACACGATCGTACACGGGTGAACCACAAAACGCCTTAGGGATCTCATTTCTGCAGCATTCAGTCTACTTTGATCTTTCCTCTGCCAGTTCCATGCCTCACTGCCGTACATCATGGTAAGTTCCACCACTTTAATGTGGACTGCTAGCTTCGCTTCTTTGGACAGTTTTTTGTTAGCGCCAACGGCATTCAGTCCTCCATTACTGGAGTTACCTGAATTTACCATTCTTTCCATATGGAAAGAAGGGTAAATTCCCTATCGGCCTTCGCATCTCTCGTAAACATACTTCACAGATACACAAACCCATCCACCTGCTCCTAGTAGATATTCATCATTCACAACTATATTGCACACTGTTTTCGTACTCTCTTTTTCAAACACCATGACTTAAGACTTACTTACATTCATCATTAACTCATTTTCCATACATACCTACTTCATTCATCCTAGATACAAAAGACTGTAGAATGTAGATCTTCCACATTGTTAAAAATCAGCACCGCATCGTAAAATCTTCTTTTTTACCTAAATACCTTTTGAGCGACCTAAAAATATATAGAGAATTTTGAATAAAAAGTGTTCGAGACCAATTGAGAAAAACGCCTTGTAATTTTCATCAACATGTCAATTCCTTACATAGCATATTTTTTCTTATTCAAAATGAGTTTGACCTAAATGTTAAGAGCGTCTGGATTGCGGTCCGCTGTGATGCATTTAACGTCTTGGACTTTTTCCTCCTAATGTTTTAATGAATGACTTTAAAAGCTTTTCATTCTGAATCCTTCAGTTCCGATTGCTCCGTGTTAATTCTGTGTGACATTAAGTGCAATTGAGTTAAAAGGAAATAAATAGCCGCCGCACTTAGCAAATAACACACTCGTATACACAAATACCTACGCTCTACGGTAAAAATACACGACATTCTTCCAGTAAAAACATTGAATTCCTTTTAGAAGTTTACTTTTTCTTTGTTAATAAATTAATTCCAGACTTCCTTCTTGAAATGAAATTGGTAGAAGCACGCACTGATGAACATGTTAACATCTGTATTGAATTTTGTGATCAGTAATTACAAAAAGGTGTGCCGTTAGTTTTTCTGACCAACTTTTTTAGTCAACTTATGGTTTTTCCAAATAGTTACCTAATTATTCCTTCGGACAAACGGGACACTTAAATTTTATTGTATGTAGCTAACCCGGCGAACTTTAAACCGCCTCAGAATCAATAACTGTTATGTTAACTTATTTTTAGCCGAATTAAATTAGGTTTTTTTATTAATTTAAAAATTACACAATGAAGCAATTATCGATGAGCAACTGACCGTGTTTGGTTTTTGTCACTATCAGATATGGCGTTGTGTACGGATTTATAATTTTTGTGATTTTCTTACTTTTTCACTTAGGTACTTACGGGAATTGCATTTCTTTTTCTTTATACGTGTGAGGGAGATTTATTATAATTATTCTATTTTACCTTTGGAGGGGTGGATACTTCACCGATTGTCTCATTTATGACTGTTGATATTTAGTGTGTAAGAAAGGGTGGCAGTATTATATGTTGAAGAACAAAAGCAAAAAAAATCAGCGCATTGATATTTTACGTTTTACAATATTTGGAATTCACTCACTACTCAATATTACATGTATCGCAATATTACTGCAGCTCTTTCAAAAAATGAATTCGTTCCATACAAAATGTATGTGGAAAAGAATTTTTTAGTGAATTTTTCCGATGTTTTAATAGCAATTCTGTCATTCGGGGCGGAGACAAATCCAACAAATCAAAGACTATAAACATCGGTCCAGCCGTTCTCGAGTTATAAATGGTGTAACTAACCCGACTTCGTTTTTTATATATATTTTTATTAAAATTAAAGATTAAATAAAAAAAAAAAACATATATTTGATATAATTATTGAAGAAGATCGTTTATGCTACGACCGGTCAGTGGTTGAGTGGGCATAGCGCTTGGGTCCCACCCGGGTGTCGCGTGTTCGATTCCTCGGCTGGCTAAGTACTCCATCACAACGCAAGCAACATTTTCGGCTTTCTGTAGTGGTAGTAGGAGATTTTCAAACATTGTTGGGTTATTCGTAACCTGGGAATGTTTGTCTTTCTTTATAAAAAAAAAAGCATCATTTTTTTATAAAGTTATTAGCACTTTTACTTTTAATTCTACTCAATGAAAACTGTAGAAAAAGCTTTAATTTATCCAAAATATATTTTTTGTATTTATAATGTAAACAGATTCTTAGTAAATGTGAAACATTTTTTTACATTAGATCCACACAGGAGGCCCCGAGGAAAAGGGCCTATGTCATCTTTGGGGATGCTGTGTGGAGGGTATTTTTAAGAAAGGAAGGAGAGAAGTACTGGAAAGGAAAAGGGTTTGAGGGTTGGGTAGGAATCTGGAGGTCAGTGCGTCCAGGAGTGACGAACGTATGAATCCATCCCTCCCACTGCCGTGCAAGTCGATGTTCCGAGAGGGAAAAGTGAAAGGGACTGCCTCAACCACTCTCTTCATATTCGGTGGGCAGACCATGCGCTGCCAAAACCCGGATTAACCTCACCCCATGAACCCGGGATATTGACGGCTATTGAAGGCCAAGACAGTTAGTTGTTCGGCGAAATACGCAACTTCTCTTGCTTTTTATATCAGCATTTTTAAAAACTTACGCATTAAATCATTTAAATTTGCTCTCTAAAATAAATTCGGCAAACAGATTTCACGCAGCTCCACCCTTTCATAATTCACACTGACTTTTTAACACCGCCATGAATCTCCGGCCCGATTTCGGCTTCTTTTGACGAACTCTCACAAACGTGTGCGACAATTTTTTTACCTCGAATGTTTCGTTTCCCGCCAGCTTTATTATCTCGTCATGATAAAAAAGGAAAACGGAGCAAAAAAAAAAAGAGTATGAACCCTTGACGTGTCCGTGTATGGCGGTAAGGCGCGAGACACGTGTGGGGAATGTTAGCGCCACTTATAGCCTGGGAATGCCACTTAAGGTTGGAGTGGCGCTGGAATAGAGGCTGGAATTAGCCATCAAACGGCGCCCGGTAATAAGGATATTATAGCCAGGGCTTTCATCACCGGTATTCGAGAAATCGGTGACTAAATTTTAATACTCAATTACCGGTAATCACAAAAATACTATTTATTTGCTAAAAAAACGGAAAAAAAATCTTTTTTAGGAAGTTTCCAACAACAGGCTGGTTGGTTTAGAAAGTATCAGTGGATGGATAACTGGTCACCAAGTTATGAAATAATAAATTGAAACGGAAAAGCGACATGTCTTACTTGAAGGAAGAAATAAATTGAATAAAATTTTTACAGTCTTGCAATTAATTATTTTTTTGAATAATGTGAGGGAGAAAGCCTCTCTTTATATTACCTGTTACCCCTACCCATACTCATATAGACATCGTCTAGTGATGCGGGTCATCATCCTTCCTTTCAAAAACAGTTTAGTTTTCGTATGCGTTCAGAAAAAATCCATTTCTTTGGCAAAGATAGAAATATTCCTTTTATTACAAAGCGGAAATAATCCGCCTATCTGTCAGAATATACTCGAGGCCTGAAGGATTTAAGATATGACTTTTAGTATTAACGGCTTTCTTTATTTCGAGGGCTTTTAAATTATCTCTTGCCAAAAGAATATTAGCACTGCTGGTTTGATTAAAGGTGTGATCTTTATCAATAAGATGATTGGCTATTTCCCAAAATCCGTTATTGTTTATGAAACTTTCTGCCAAAATATTAAAAAAATATACATATACTAGGGTCCGTCAATAAGTGCTGCCACCTATTTTTTTCTTCTTTAATTGTCAAGAAATAAAAAATGCGATTACATGAGTTGAAAACTACACTATTGACGATTAATTTGTTACTTTTTAATATAGGTAATCTCCGACTATTTTAACAGCTTTCGTCCATTTTTTAACAAGGGCATGTATCAGAGTGTTGTAAAAGCACGGTTACATCCAGAACACCATCGCAATTACTTTCCCCGCCGATCACATAGTTTTGATTTTTATTTGTCCTTCAGCTTCGTTACAGCGACGAACCCATCGTCTAGAAGTGCTGACATCCACTGTTGCATCATAGAACACATTTTTCAGTTTTTCATGAATCCGAATGGGGGTTTCACCTTCTACAGTCAAGAATCAATCAATAGAATGCTGTCTAATACGATCTCAATGTCAGCAATTTTGCAAGTAACTGCAGGGCTGCCACCTGTTGACGCAAAAAGTTACTACTGCAGCGGATTGTAGCAGAAGGTTTGAGGAATAGCACCAAATGCAAATTTTTCACTTAGCTTACTCTATTTAAGAAGAAAAAAATAGGAGGCATTACTTTTTGATTGACATGGATAATTTGTAGATTGTTGGTTCACAAGTATTTAGACTTCGACCATGGGAACGCAGTTTATGATATCGACTCAAGTGGCCCGTTATCCTGACATTGAACACTGGACAATGTTACGCGGGTACTATATATCTAAAAATAGCATTAATAACATGGGCGAGCTTGTTTTACAAAGATACCGCGATTCAACTTGGAATACAGGCAATTAGAAAATTCTTATCTTGATGCATGACTTTGTTTCTGCACTAAAATGGAACGCGAGCCTGTGCGGCCTTTTTCAAAAATTACTTAATTCGATTAAGACAATCTTGAGGAAAAAAGGCCAAAATACTTGCTGAGTATTGTTTTTAACCCCTCAGTCCACGGGTCTTTTCGCCAGGTCCTAATATTTCCGCTTTGCAATAAAATCCAAGTAAATGGAACATAAAGTGTATTAAACTGTTATATTTAGCCTATGTTAGAAGTCAACTTGAGTACAATTCTCCCGTCTGGAACCCACATTATAGTATGCATGTACAGGCTGTTGAAAGAATACAAAAAATTCTTACGTTTTCTAAATTTTAATTTAATTTTAATTATGTTGAACTACAATACTGTTTTAAATGCTTCGATCAATGATATCATACGTCAATGTTTAAATGATATGAATACGCTCAAATTGTCTGACAGAAGAATTTTCACTGACTTGGTATTTCTATGTAAAATTCTAAATGCTTTAGTTGATAGTTTGGTATTGCTTGAATTGATAAGCTTCCGAATTCCACAACGTAATACTAGAAGTCAGGATTAATTTCAGTGTAGAAAATCTGAGACCAACTACCATATGTATTCCTCTTTGCCCAGAATACTAATGGAGGGAAACAATTATTCCAAGTCAGTGGACATCTTCAATTTATGTTTAAACAAATATAAAATATTGTTGCTTAGACAGTTCATTTATGTACAATGAATGTGTGTATTTCTTACTATTCATATATAAAAGCCTCGAAAAAGGGCGTTAATAATAATAATAATTGGACAATTTGTAAAGCGCCGTTTTTGTGAAAAATCACCTCAAGGGCGCTAATAAATAAATAAACATTTCTAAACGCATCCGGAAACTAAAAAATGTTTTTAGAAGGTGATGAAATACGCTTTAAAATTTTATAAATCGGAATAAACACATACGTTTTGAAATATAATAATTTTTAATGCAAATATAAAAAAGATTTAAAAATTGCTCACCTTCCTTTTTTTTAACTTAAATTAATGATAACAAAAAAAATAATAACAAATACACATTTTATTATGCAAAAGAATTATTAATGTTATCGTGAACCTGCTTTTTGTCGTTTCGCGTAAAATTAATTGATAAAAATTTATCAAAGTTTCATATATTTTTTTCAAGCTGCTATCGGAAACTTTGATTTCATAAAGGTGTACATTTCAATTATTTTACGGTTAGCTTTTAGATTTTAATATAAATTATTACTTTTCCACCTACTTTGAGATTTTTTTTTCTAGCGCCTCCCCCCCCCCCCCCCCTCCCCAATTGTTACCTCAGAACTTTCGATTGGGTGAACCGATGTTGAAGATTCTTTTTTATTAGAAAGCTGGTGCTTTCCGTGTGGTCCCATTTTAATTTGGTCCAGTTCTGACAATTGGATCCATGAGAAAACCATATATGTCTTAAATTTGCAATAAGTATGTGCGCGACGAATAACTCAATATTACGCCAACAGATTTCGATGAATCTTTTTTTGAAGTAAAATTTCTTTACGCACGCTTGTCACTAAAAATCAAAAAATTAACAAAAATTTGAACAAAACCAAAAACGGCTTAAAAAAATGCACTAATAAAAAAATAATTTCGTACGATTGTTATTTTTGGAGTCGGTGTCAACCAAGATCTCCACATCTCATTTTTTTTACTTTTTAGTGCATTTTCTTAAGTCGTTTTTTGTTTTGTTTATTACTTACCATCTGTCGCTAATCTGAAACAGCTATTGTCACGATAGCCAGCTATTTCCACAAAAAGGGGGGGGGGGGGTACTCGGTTGCTATCTCCTTCATTATAATACACGTAAGGTTATTAGTACGTGACAAGCGTGTTTTTTTGGTCTTTTTTAGAACATTTTTTACCTGATACGTTTTTAGATTTTTACGGCCAAAAATATTTTCATTATTTGTTTTTGGGGTGTTATGCCGTGTTTCGCTACCTCCTTATTTAGCACACGTTTCGGACACATCTGCCCTGATGATTGACACTGTAATGCTGTCCGAAACATTGGTCAAAGAAGGATGTAGCGCAATACGGCATAACACCCCAAAAACAAATAACGAAAATATTTTTTACCTGCCCACGCCCTTGCTATGCCATCTCAACGACCCCTAGTTTTCTCAGTGACTTCTACCGCCCCCCTGAAAGTCTCGAACGCCCACAAGGGGGGCGTTATCGCCCACATTGAGAACCTATGATCTAACACACAAAACACCAAACTTGCCTAGGTAGGTTCTATGTGAGTTCTCGGAACCAACAAAGAAGTAACTGCTTGATTAATTTTCCCACATTGGATAGAACAGCCTTCCCTCACACGTATTGAGTATGGTGATTGGCGTTCTCCCGTTACCCCTTCCCGCTCCCTTATTGATTCTGGAACATTCATGCTGCGTCATCCAGTTTAGATTGGCTCCACACTTCTGGAAATACGTTCTGATCGGTTGTGTTGATTAACCACTCTAATCGTGGCTGGAGAAGCCAACAAATTTAACAAAACTATCTTAAAACCTGACTAATTTTATAAAAATCCGCATACCGTGAAGAATTATTTTGGATGAAAAACTAAGTTTCGCCAATCATATCCACCAAATAATGAACAAAGGTATGAAAACACTAGGCTTTGTATTAATAATTCCATACAAGCCATTTAACTATTATATGTATCTCTAGTTAGAAGGCAAATTGAATATAACTCGGTAGTTTGGCCTCCATCTTACAAAATTCACATTAATATCATTTAGCGAATACAAAAAAAATCTGCTTTTTATAACTTTTAAAATAAAGATCCCACTGAAGACTTAAAATATAATCTAAAACTAAAAATTCTAAAAATACACACACTAGAAGACAGGCGTAAAATAAACGACTTAACATTTTTATTCGAAATACTTAACTCTAAATTCGACGGTTGCGAACTCATGCAACTCATAAACTTACGAATACTAACAGTAACCACACTAACAGTAGTGCACTAACAGTAGTGCAGAATTCATAAGCGGAACTACAATGCCCACTCTCCGATACGACGATTTCACACTATGGGAAGTCAGTACTTAGGCGATGTTGACATATTTAACATCAACTTGGCAAATTTTGTGGATCCTGTAAAAAACTTATTCCAAAACTATTCCTAAACATATCTGTATTTTAGTAAACCTATCAAATCGCTTTATTTTTGTGACTTGTGTGCATTTTTTGTCTAATTTCATTATTATTATTTCTTTATCTGTTTAAAAATCATCTGTCATTCATTTTACTACTATTTTTATGTAAAAGCCCTCTGGGCGTTAAATAAATTAATAAATAAAAAGACCAACCGGTAAATTCGACTTTTATTATTCCTACTAACCATCACCTCAAAAAAATCCCTAATACCTACCCTAATCCCTAATCCCCAATCCCTACCTGTCTACGTACGCAGTATTAGATTCTATTTAACAACCAGACAGCTCTCCCGACTGGCAAGACCTTAGGCAAGTTAGTTCTGCAAGCCGGGAGATGAAAGTCTATGCTGTGGTTGATGGAGATAACCATCGGGAACATAGAAACTAATTTATTTATAAACCGAAATAAATAGTACATTAGATACATTGGTGAAAACCATTTACAAATATAATTCATGGTGGGTACCTATTATGTGGTTCATTGTAGTGTCTTATTTATGGTGTGCATATTAAGTATGTACCGGGTGATGTGTGTAGTGGGAAGGTGTGTGTGCGTGTGAGTATGTGTATATGTTTTTATGCGCATTGAACAAATTTATATTATTGACATGATGCTCTTTTTAATTTTGGGCATTGAATCTTAGAAAATGTCGATGGTAGAATTTAGACAAATATTATTGAACATATGAAGAGCACGATTGATTGGCGAATTAGATGCTGCATTTGTCTTGTAATTTAGCGTGTGGAATAGTTCTGTATGGCGTGTACGTCTTTTACCGTGTGTTTAAATTAACTAAGGAAAGAAGTTCTAGTGTTATGCTCTCCATGATAGTCGAGTTTTCGGTTCCATGCCAACTCAGAACTTTCTCAGAAAGGTCATTAAAAGCTATGAAAATGTAATTTTAAAATAGCCGGTAACCCTAACCTAACTTAACCTATTCAACCAATGTTTTTATATTTTTTTATTATCACTCTTAATGACCTTTCTGAGGTGGTTCTGAGTTGGTTTCATTCTGAGTTGTCCGGTCACCGAGTTTTCGATCCATCCACACATCAGGCTGAAGAAATGTGTTACAGTTTTTAGTGAATATTACCAAAATGAACAAATATATAAAATCAAATAATATTTGAGATCTGTAACAGTTTCACATCAAAGCATTAAAATTGAATAAGTTCAAAATACCTACCTCTCAATTTACAGAGAGCCTCACAATGGGTTATAACAATGGAATGAAACTGCAAAACGTTTTGTTTAGCTAGTACTAAAATAATCATTAAGTCTTCTACCATAATTCTTTTACCAGTGTAAATAATATTCATATTTCTCTGTTACTGAAAAAACATTCTAGTATCGAGCTAACCCCATAAAAATACCATAATATAATTATTTGTATGTAGTAACACTATTGCATCGCTGCGCTGTTTGTGCTTTACATACTGCGAGGTGTATCCGCCGCGGTCCATTAGTGGAATTAAACCGCCTCCCTCCCCCTTGGGTGGTAGGGGGAACACTTAAACCCCCCCCCCCCCCCGCCTCAACTCATAGGGGGAGGGGGTGATTGATGGGACGCGAGGAAAGTTGCTGGGAAATCTGGAAAAGGGGAATAATGTCGTCGGAATAATGTAAAAATTAAATAAATATCCATGTCAGTTGCGTAGTAGGTAATCTAATACATACGTTGTGTGCTGCGGGGATAACTTTTAGGTAATGCAGTAGGTACCTAAAAGTTACCTGTAAGTTACGTTTCACTAGATTAGTGTTGTGGTACATTTATAATTTAAAAATCTGTTATGTGTGTCAACTAAAACCTATATACTAGTCCAAGCGATAGATTATACGTGAAGTCATCGTTCTAATATCTTTTGTCTTTTTTGTTTTCAAAGAAGACGCCTCAGAAGGAAGAGGACAAACGTCGATGAAATCCGTACGAACTTTCACTAGGACTATTTTAGTGCACTTTTATGGTTTAAGATGAAGCCATACTAAATAATGTAAAATCATACGTTTTTGTTTTGAAAATTTTAACGCTTAGATCAAATTTTCAATTATATTTTTGCTTTATATGCCCACTGTTTGTTCTTTCTAGGTACAATAATGAATGTATATAACTAAATAACCCACGCACAGGTAGCGCCTTAGTGGGTTCGCACTACAATATGATTGCTTAATATTGTACATATTAAGATGAAGCCATACTAAATAATGCAAAATCATACAAAATCACACTTTTTGTTTTGAAAATTTGATCGCTTAGAAGTATTATAGATGCTTAATTTAAATACTGCGTGTAGAACATATCTTGGCCTTTAAAAATATCGGTCATTTTTTTTATAAGTCTTTTAATAAGCCTAGAAAAAAAATTATAAAGTCTATAAAAATCACTTTGAAGTCCAAACACTCCTATTTATAAAACTCTTTTCGGATATGGTTTTATTGTTTAATGTGGAAAATTTGGTTTCTTTTATGATAATCGCAAAAAAAAAAAAATTTACGCCCGAACCTCACAAAATAAAATATAATATGCATTTTCGCGTTGTTATTTGCGACAATACGGCAGTCGACGAATTTGTAATATCAAAGTGAACCTTATACCGTCCACCGAAGAACGACTGGCAGCCGCCCTTATTTTCTGCCACTACTCCTCCGGACGGAGCGGAGAAATGACGTGTTAGGCTCCGCGCCGCTTGTTTTCGTGAAATCAATTTAAAAAATCCATTTTATTACAATAAACAATGCATAAAAAAGGAATTAATGTTTTTTACAGGCCTTTACGAACCAACATGTAAAAAAAAATCTCAAATATGTTTTCCAACCTTTCCAAAAGCTTTTTCTCAAGTATTTTTAAACTCCTCCCATAAAAGGGCGTGAATTCCGATTTCGATTTTTTCCTGTACTAGTGGATCGCCTTAACGATTAACATTTTTGGTGTAGATAATAATTATTATTATTGTAGGTTGTAGACAAGTAGAAACTTCTTACAGTTACTAGTTTTTGGGTAACTGTAAGTATTTTAAACCCATATTATTTTTAAACCCGGCTTTTGGTTGAAACATAATATGGGTTTTAATTTTTTACATTTAAATCATTACAAAATATAAATGACAGTTCACTTCGTAAGATACGATTCAAGGTATACAGATGAGCAAGGTATACAGGTTTTTATGGCGAGGATATATAAAATACATTTTTTCTCATTAGGCACATCAATTCAGTTATTGATGGAAAGAAGATTTTAACAAAAAGCACCCAAATCTTAAAAATACAGCAAAAGAGTTTTCTTATGAGGAAAAAAACATAAATTTGGATTTTGAGGACAAAATACCAAACCAAATTGAAAAAATATTTTTTTAATCAAAAGTTGTTTCAAATATGTGGCAAGGGTGCCACTTAATTTATTTATTTTTTAAATAATAAAATAAAGGTCATTAAATAAATCTATTTTTCACTACTAAAGAAGAGGCTTCGAGATTTTGCCAATTATTAGTGAGTTACCGATTTTGTTTAAAAAAAATAATATTTATCTACCTACTACTTAAATATAATGAAACATACAATAAGAAACATTCATTATTAAAATTATAAAAATGGCCGAGCAGCCGTTCCCCTTAAGTACAGTACTGTGCGAATTATGTACCTACCAGTTCTGATCGGTACGGTACTTGACCGGTCAGCGGTTGAGTGGGCATCGCGTTTGGGTCCGGCCAGGCGTTCCGTCTTCGATTCCCCGGCTGGCTAAGTCCTCCATTACAACTCAGGCAACATTTTCGGCTTGCTGTTGTGGTAGTAGGAGATTTTCCAATATTGTCGGGTTATTCGTAACCCGGGAATGTTTATCATTCCTTAAAAAAAAAAAGTTTTCAGAATTCCATTTCATTAATAATGAAATTATTATTGAAATTAATTTTAGTAATGGAATACGCCTCCATTGATGGCCTCCGTGGTCGAGGGGTAAGACTCACGACTCACAAACCGAAGGTCACAGGATCGAACCCGGCTTGCGCAAGTAAATTTTAATTGATGAATTTGTTTTATTTCACAATTAATTAATAAAAAATAATATTGAGTATATTTATGGCACGTTCTAGAGTGGAAGATACTCTGAATATTGCCCAGGTGTAAGACCACCATTCAGAATTGAAACGTTGCTTGAAATGGCTTTAGTCGCGTTTGGTAACCAAATCTGAATAGCCAAATTCCCCATCTTCCTCTTCCCCATTTTCTCCTCCTCCCCACTACCTTCAGCCTCACACAATATCCCATTGAGGAATAGTCGCACTGGCTCCAGACGGGAGCTGTTGGAACTCTTGTGCGGTATTCATCACAGTAATGCTTTTTCAATTTTCTTGTTATTTCACCACTGATCGTTTAGTGTTAAGCTAAGTGAAGAAATATTCGTAAGGAATGGCTCAGTGGGTGTAATCGCCGTCAATTCCCCGCTTCCTCGCACATGTCAAAATATTTATTTCCCCGCCGTTCAACGTGTAATTATTGGGCTGCTCCCGCCTACCTACAGCCGCCCTACAGCCGCCCTCCCGCTAGCCGCCCAGCCGCCTAATGACTGCCGAGGAAATCAGTCGCGATAGATTGCGCGACACATGACAATACATTTTAATATCACCCCGCGACTTGCTAGTACTGAGTGGTGCGACTTCGTGTGAGACTGATTTTATTGAACTCAGTTTAAACGACACATTTTAAGTTGTACCATAGAAGTCGCTGAAAACTTATCCAAAACGTAAGTCACCCTGAGTACAAGATCTCTTGGTAAGAAGGATAACGAAAATAATCTACATCGATTTTATGTGTATCCTTCTATATGTATTATTTTATATGTATCTTCTATGAATGTAAAAATTAAAACATATTAACCAAATAGATAAAGAAATTGCTAACATGTATCTAGGTATTTCTTAATACCTACATTGACAATGCATGAATGTAATTATAATAGTTTTGGTTAATTTAAAAAAATATTTTTTACTAGCTGAAGTCCCCGGCGATACCCAGGCTTTACGCAGAGTTTTCGTAACCAAATGTAGACAGTGACCTTCCTTTGCACACATATCAAATCCACACCGCCCGCTTGACAGCCCGCTCATCCACCCCATACAGACATTCTCCTTTATATATGTATTATATATTTCAACCAATCTACACAAAACCTTGACAAATTATATACTCTATCTATTGGTGAAATCCGCATGAAAATCCGCTCTGTAGTTTTTGAGTTTATCTTAAACAGACGGACAGACGCGGCGGAGGACTTTAATTTATAATATTTAGAGATATTTATATTTGTATCACCTATGTATTTGTAATATATTTCGTCTGGAATTGGTTAATATATTTGGACTACAGTATGTATAGGCGAATGTAGAAAGAGCTGTAGTGTCACGCTATTCGCCAAACGCTGCATGCGAGGACCATCGGTCCAGCTCGTCAGCTCTACGATTATATCGATCGACAGACCGTACGCGCGGCTTCTTCCAGCTTAATTTTTCTAATATATTTATTTTAATATTGTAACGGCGTGCTAGTCTCGCTAATGGTTGGTCGAATCAATCACGACTCCAGTGAGTGCAAGACTCGGAACGCAGGACTTGGGACGCGCGATGTCTCCAGGAACAATGGCGAGCACTTGCTCCGCTTGACAATTACTGTGATGACAATACTTCCAACTAAAGCCTCGCCTATTCTACTACCACCCCGCTACCCTATTACTGTAGGCTATGGGACATACTACAGGGCGCTCTCACTTACGTGACTGTTATGTTTGAGAACGATTTTAAGATAACAACAATTACGAAACAGTTATAGAGGCATTATTGCGTATTAATAACTCGTCAGAACGTGGTCCACTATTATCAAGCGAGTAGCAATGCGCGGGGACTGAATTCGGTAGTTTCCAGTCGTTCGGGGTCAAAGCGTTAGGAGCGTTGGAGATCAAATAAGACTATTTTTTTTAAGAGTTTTTCTTTTCATGTTCAAGTACAGAAATGATTAGTTTTTTAATATGACCGGTCATTGGTTGAGTGGACATCGCGTTTGGGTCCCACCCAGGCGTTCCGTGATCGATTACTTGGCTAGCTAAGTCCTCCATCACGACTCAAGCAACATTTTTGGCTCACTGTGGTGGTACTAGGAGATTTTCAAATATTGTCGGGATATTCGTAACCCGGGAATTTTTGTCTTTCTGTTAAGAAAAAAAAATAGGTTGGGGTAGTAGAAGGGGTGATTTGTGGGGAGAGGAAAAACGATGGGAGGAGTCAACATTACAAGGGAACATTGTTAATATGGGTGACGGATGTGTTGAAACTGGTAGCAGAAAAATTAAAATTTAAGTTGCAAAAGTACATGAAAATTAAAACTCTTCAAAACAAAAATGTCTAGAAATTGGTACATAGCTAATGCCCAAAAAATACAACAAATTAGACTAATTGGAGGTAAAAAACGTTAAACCAAATTTTCCGCTTCGTGCCTCAACTAAATATATTAGGTACATCAATAGGGATATTCTGAATTCTCGGTAAAGTAGATTCAATTTTGAAAATAGTTTTTTTTTTTAAATACTTTATTATCGGTTGTACTTTACTACTTTATTGTATATCCGAATTCTTCAAACAAAAACTTCATTTTTTTTAAATAAACTTTAATTCAAAACAAATTTGTAAGCAGGACTAACCGACTAACCCATAGACAGCCGAAATTAGTATGTTTGATGAAACCGTGAAAGCCTTTATAACACGTTAGTCTTAATTTTAGACGAAATAAAAAAAAAACATCCTGTAGTTTACGATGTGGAGCTGTGGGGTATGAATTGCACCCCCTCCTCCCGCCACCAATGGGGGGCGACCCCACTCACTTTTTAATCTAACGTCAACTTTCATTATCTCGTTGAGGGAAATATCACGGCGATTATTTCTATGGATTGTCACAATGCGTCGCTGTCAAATCATTGACGGGGAACACCATACAAAAACACCATGTAAGCAGTACAGACTACTGGGTAGGTGCCAAGTACACACTCTAAACAAACTAGTACATATCAAAAATGCAACTTGGGTATCAATAGTTCAAGGTAGGTAATACTCCATCATGAAAACACACATTTTTAACACTTTTTTAACGCTTATTTGTTTATTTGCGTACAAAAAGCCCATTAGAAATATTATAATAACACGAATAATAAATAGAGATGACATTGAAAAGAGAGTACACGAAAACGAAGAGCATAGACATTGCGTATCGACTGCCGAAAGTCATTTAGGCTTATACCAAAAAATTCAATGCTTTAACTTGCGTTTACAAGTCTTGACATTCCGGACAAAGGAAAATGGTATCCATAATTAGTACTAGTAGAATGTTGATTGAGGAAGAGCAGTTCATTATTTTGGAGTCTACGGGAAGGGAAGTTTAACTGGATGAGTTATAACAAAACAAAAAACGACTTAAAAAAATGCACAAAAAAGTAAAAAAATAATTTCGTACGATTGTTATTTTTGGAGTCGGTGTCAGCCAAGGTAACTACGTACGTAGGTAGTTATAGGTGAGATGTGGAGATCTTGGCTGATACCGACTCCAAAAATAACAATCGTACGAAATTATTTTTTTACTTTTTATTGCATTTTTTGAAGTCTTTTTTTGTTTTGGTCAAATTTTTGTTTATTTTTTTTATTTTTAGTGACGAGCGTGCGTAAAGAAGTTTTACTTAAAAAAAAGAATCATCGAAATCTGTTGGCGTAATATTGAGTTATTCGTCCATTTGTCGCGCACGTACTTATTGCAAATTTAAGACATATATGGTTTTCTCATGGATCCCATTGTCAGAGCTGGACCAAATTAAAATGAGACCACAAGGGAAGCACCAGCTTTCTAATAAAAAAGAATCATCAACATCGGTTTACCCAATCGAAAGTTCTGAGGTAACAAAAAAAAAGTCGAATTGAGAACCTCCTCCTTTTCGACGTCGTTTTTAAAAAAGCAGGTGTGTCAGTAATACTGTTGGTAATTTTGAATGTGCAAATTAGATCAGAACCCTTTCTACGTTTTTCTGAAGAAGAAAGTTTGCTCAATTTCATCATATGAGTACTCACCTCTTTCAATCAATTCAGCGTAAGAAACGATGTTGTACAGATTCGATGTGATAAATGTGGAGAGCAAAGAAAGGAGACCAAATGAAACTAGCGTATTCAAGGTGATGGCGAACCAGCGAACGGTAAAGAGTTTTAAGAGTACTTATATGTTAATCAGAGGTACCTAATTCTATGAATGAAGCCGAGTAGTTTACGATGTTATGAATGTATATAATATCATTTATTTATTGTTATCAAGTTTAATGTGTAGTCCTCTTTAATTTTAATGTCTTTATTATTCAATTAATAAAAACAGTTTATTTATAAACTGGTTCTGCTATGTAATTATTATTACGCGTGACAACTGTTTCGCCTTCTGAAGGCATTATCAAACTGTTTGATATGCCAGCTTTTGCCAGCTTTGCTTTATCTAAATAACTTTTGAAAAGCTCCGAAGGTGGTGACGCGTAAAAACAATAATAATAAAAGCTCCGCACAAAAAGTCGGTGAATTTCCGTTGCTGGGGAAAGCCAAGGAAAGGGGAGCCCTAAACGGCAGAATCAATTGACAGCGGACCCTTTAGTACTAATAATGGTCTGCAAAGGCAATTTTAGGTATGCAATTTGTGTGATGATGCAATCATTCTAAGTGCAGTGCACGATTTCATGGTGACAAGTGTTTAGTGTGGACTCAAAGTAGTCAGCCGAATGAATAATTACATTTTATTGTGAATCTGGGATGTAAGTAGAGGGTAGGGAATTGAACTGATTGTAGAAATATTGTCCTCGTTTCATGGTAGCTAATTGATAGCTACAGTCATCTTATTATCAATTCGTTGTTATAAATTTTCATTGATTATATGCATGTACCTAATCTCACGTGTAAATATGCCAGATGAGTTTAATTTATTGTTATCAACTTAAATTTTTAGAACTCCATTTTAATTTTTATTTATTTATGTATAAGTACAATAATTTTAATATTCAATTTATAAAAACAGTTTTAGTCATAAACAAGTTCTGCTGTGTAATTATTTATACGCATGACAGCTGTTTCGCCTTCTGAAGTTAGGTATTATCAAACTGTCAAGTGACAGATTAATGATAATGATAGTTTGATAATGCCGTCAGAAGGCGAAACAGCCGACAAGCGTAAAAATAATTGCATAACAGAACTTGTTTATAAAAAAACTGTTTTTATAAATTGAATACTAAAATTATTGAATATATGAATGAAATAAAAATTATTATTTTACATTAGTTCTACACAGGAAAATAATTTCCCTCAGGATCTATGTCATCTCTGGGGATGCTGTGTGCGGGGCTTTTTTAGGGAAAGGAAGAAAAGGAAATTCTGGGAAGTAAATAGGTATGAGGGGTCGATAGAAATCTGGGGGTTAGTGTGTCCAGGAGTGACGAACCTACGAAACCATTCAACTAAGGTGCAAGGCGATGGGTCCAGGGATTCTGGCTGGAAAGGTCAAAAGACCTCCTCAACCAGTCTCTCTATCAACCTTGACAAACCTCACCCCATGAACCCGGGCACCTCTGCTAAGTCACCAAACGCAGCGAACCACTTGGCGGAGGTGTTGGTTCTTCAGTTATGACACGCCGACCCGGAATGACAAAAGCGTGACATAAACGTTACCAGTTGTCAGAATGTGTACCTTTGTAACTTTTGATCTCTGCCCTTCTAGTTTAGTCCGGCAGATGGCATCTTGTGCGCATTGTGCTTGTGATAGGTAGTGCGCAGTGGTAGAGTCCCCAGGCTGCTGTTCGCGGCTCAGTGCACAATCCCAGCCCTTACTTCTGAATTTATTGTCATGGGACAGTTTTTGTTTAAAGGCTTTCTAGATTCGGGAATCAGTGAAAGTATTAGTTGACTATTCTAAACATTTGGGGATTTTATGAAAATATATGATGATTTTTTTTGTTTGCTTAAAGCTGAATAAAAATTTGAAGTCTACAAAAAAAAAACAAAAAAATTATTTTTATAATTGCATAGGCTTATGATCGAAGCATTATTGTGATGACTTGCAAAGGAGATATACGTAACACGATATACAAACATATCTAAGTTAACAAACGATTAACAATATTATTATTTTTTAATTGGGAGGCGGATATGGGTACCACCACCCAGGGAACCATTTATTGGATAACCAACACCTCTGCCATAGGTCACCCCAAGTGGTTCGCTACGTTTGGTGACTAAACAGGAGTGCCTGGGTTCATGGAGTGAGGTTTGTCCGAGTCTTGGCGGCGGATGGGTCTGCCCACGAGCTGCATGGTAGGCCGGAGAGGAAGAGAATTGTTGACTTCTCCCTTTGACTTCTTCAGCCTTACTCTCTCAAAACACCGCTTTGCACCGCAGTGGGATGGATGGATTCATGCATCCATCACTCCTGGACACTCTGATCCCTACCCAATTTCCTTCGCAGAACTGCCTCTAATTCTTTTCCTAAAAAACCCTCCACACAGCATCCCCAAAGATTACATAGGCCCTGAGGGGGATTATTTTCCTCAGGGCCTCTTGTGTTGACATAATATTAAAAAGTAAGAGGATTTTTTTTTTTTTTTTTACTTCTAAAATTTAAAATATTCCTACCATTTCATTATTTTACGTCTTTTTTACTTTAGCTCCATGCAGGAAGCTCTAAAAAATAATTTCACTCAAGTCCTAGATCATCTTTGTGGACGATATTTTTTAAGGAAAGGAAGTTCTTGTGAGGAAAAAAGATATGAGAGATAAGTAGTGTCCTGAAAATTTCAAATCATTTTTCCACCGTTTCAGTGAAATTCTTTGCAAAAATATTTTTTCTTCCTAAATAACTTTCCTTGCTCTTAATAAGTCAGGAAAGCCCATACATCCTACATATGTCTAGTAATGTTATATAATAGTGAAAACAAGCCTATTTAGATTATTATTAACTCCTTTTGAGATTATTCGACAATACTTTTTCGTCCTTTCACACATAATTTGATTTGTAAAATTGCGAAAATCAGAAAAAGGTCCAATGAAACCTCTGCCAGAAATCATACAATTTATTATGTTGCATTACACAATACATTACTTGGCATTACACTTTTTAAAATTACATTGCACTTATTTGCATTGCTATTTATAGCCATAAATTACACTGTAAACATTTACTATTTATTACATTACACTTTATTACATTATAAGACAATATAAATACATTTTTTTAATTTGGTAGGCGGGTATGGATATCTACGCCCGCCCCAGGAACCAATTATTGGATTACCAAAACCCCTGCCATAGGTCACCCCAGGTGGTTTGTTAACTTAAATTTGGTGCCTTCACAGGGTTTCCAGGGATCATGGGGGTGAGGTTCGTCTAGATCTTGACGACGAATGATTTTGCCCACTTACTGCTTGGCGGGCCGAATCGGGAGAGACTTGTTAAGGGAGACCTAACCTAGACATACGTTCATCGCTCTTGAACACTTTGACTCCCACATTCCTATCAGCGTTCCTTATATTTTTCCATAAAAAGACTCTCCACGCAGCACACCCAAAGATGACCGGGGGGGGGGGTTTATTTCCTCAGGGCCTCCTGTATGAACATAACTTTAAAAAAAATGTATCTTTCCAACGAACCTCTGACAATAATGTTTATCAAATATAGTCGTATTTATGATATTGATATTTATAATACGACTGTATTTATGATATTCTAAACCTTTATTAGCAAACTGCGCCCCCCAGGTATTTATTTTCATCATTATCACAGTCGATAAAACACATCTCCGATCAACTGTGCAAATGACACGACGGGGTTAAACCGACCGAAACTTCATGATTTTTTATTGTTGCTGGGAGTGTGTTTTGGTTGTGATTATCACAAATACTACAGCCAAAGTGATTTAATGTACTGGATTAAAAATAGCACTGATTGAATGGAATAAACTTATTGATTTCGACTGTGCAAAATGTGACTGATATAATATATTATATTATCGCCATTGTCGGGTGGGTACGTATTGATAAGCAAACATATTTCATTAGTTATTTTATTAATAATATTTTTGCTAAAGCGGATATTACAATGACTATAATAATGAAGGCAGACGTTCCGCGACTTTTCAACCCGCAACAAAATATCCCCGACAAAATATCCTACGGACAAAACATCCCCCAATAAAATATCACGTACATTATATAAAATTATGCGTAGATGTACTAAATAATGCTTTATGTAAACATAGGTTACCTATCATTGTACTAAGATAATATACCTACATTATTTTTTGCCAAGATCATTCGCAGATAAAGCCAAGGCTTTAAGTCTTGGAACTATGAAGCTCATACACATTTATCCGCTGGAGCATTTTTAGAAACATTTTATTCAATGTGCAAACACCCTCGAGCATTTGCTGGCTAAAATGTTGTTTAAAAACAATTATTAATATAGCGTCTGGCTTTGTGGAATACTCATGAGGCGAAATTACTAAATTGGACTCAATAAAAATAATACAAGCATTAGGCATTAATATTTCTGTGAATTACGAGTATATCTACTCCAGGAACTTGAGGTAGATTTGTTCTGTATCCTTAGTCATGTTTTTCAACCAGATCTTAATAGTCTCAACCTTAATAGATCAATTTGGGATGCTAAAGTCTCGCTCACTCCGGACGCTGAGAGCAGTTGGGAGTCTTGTATGGTACACTGGTGTGTATGGTGCTGTGGGTAATACTATTTATTTGATAACCAACACCTCTGCCGTAAGGTTACCCCAAATGGTTCGCTACGTTTGGTGACTTAACATGGGTTCCCGGGTTCATGGGATGAGGTTTATCTTGGTCTTGGCAGCGAATGCGTCTGTCCACCTGCATGTCGGGTCGGATCGGGAGAGACTGTTTATGGGAGACCTAAACTAAGCCAGACTCTCTCGATTCATTGCCTTGCACCGCAGTAAGAGAAGTGGATTCATACATTTGACACTCCTGGACGTATTGATCCCCAGATTCCTGCCCACCCCTAACACCTTGTTTCTTCTCAGAATTTCCTCTCCTTCCTTTCTCCACACACCATCCCAAAGTTGACATAGCCTTGAGGGATTTTTGGCCTAAGGGCCTCCTGTGTGGAGCTAATGCAAAAAAGAAGGCCGTGGACACGGGTAGAGGGTAATAAGAGATATAACACATTGTAACAACCATGACAAGTGGAGTACAGAACCTCCCCCAACTCTAATTCCAGTTGTAGTTATGTAGAGACAGATAGGTGATAAAGGGTGGAAGTAGCAGTGGGAGGTAATGATGCGAGAGACATTACCTACTGGAACTAATCTATTATAATAGATTACATCATTACATGACATGTAAGATAGATGCATGTTCTACGCAATCGAGAACATTTGGTCAATCGGTGCTATATGTAATAACAACAACTGCTTGTCTTAATTGTAGTTTTTTTTTCTGTTTATAACTCCTCAGGCCTCGACCCTATTTTATCAGAGGGTCAACATTTTTCCGTTTTGCAATAAACTCCAAATAAATGGATTATTTCTAAATGTGTCCGAAACATAAAATTTTCGAAATGCAAAAATTTTACATGCAAACATAATTTTTTTTTAATTACTCACTACCATTTTTCTAACTTAAATTGCTGATAACAAAAAAAACACTTTCATAATTTATTAGACCAATCTCAAAAATATTCAAAAAAAATTTTCGTAATGGTGTACACTTAAATTCTTTTGCGGTTAACTTTCACATATGAATATAAAGCGCTGTATTTTCTCTTTCTAACACCGTTTAGGTCATATTTCTAACCATGATATTAAAGGGATATATAACGTTTTCTCTGAGACCTAAAAGAGTTGTTCCGAAAACCACACAAATAGACCTGACGGAATAATTACCTTTTTTGTTTTTTTTTTTTTTTTCATTTGTTATTCCTGTTGTAATTTTTTTGTTTGCTTCAATGCAGTTGCCTCTACTTTTTGCTTTTGTTCTGATATGTTATTTTTTACTTCCTTTCTCCTTTCTTTAAATATTTTATTGTGTGCTATGCCAATATGGGTAACGTTGCATTGCACAATTTCTGCATGCAGTCCGAAATAAAAGTATCTATAATTATTATTTAATTGAAAAATTTAATTTGTTGATTTGTGATCAGCTAATCAGTGAGCGGCTCCCCGCCACTTACCGAAGGATGTACCACAACTGGTATGGCCTTATATAAGCCGTACAGCCTTTAACTAGCACAAGGCCTAGATTTAGTACCTGAAACTAATAATGAGATGTATTGTTCGTATTAGTAAGGTGAAGGAGTATCTGGTGGAATTCTTTATCTTTCGTACAGATATCCAGATCACGTCCTAGGGGCTCAGTATCTGAAACTAATAGTGAGATATGTTGTACTAATTAGTAAGGTGAAGGAGTATCTGGTGGAATTCTTTATCTCCAGATCACGTCCTAGGGATCAGTATCTGAAACTAATAGTGAGATTTGTTGTACTTATTAGTAAGGTGAAGGAGTATCTGGTGGAATTCTTTATCTCCAGATCACGTCCTAGGGCTCAGTATCTGAAACTAATAGTGAGAAATGTGGTCCATATTAGTAAGATGAAAGAGTTCCTAGAGATTTTCTGTCCTCCGAATACAGATAACGCGCCTTATCAATCACGCGAAGTGTAGAAATATTGGTTGATTTGTTATTTTATTTTGTTTGTTATTGTTTTGTTACTTTATCTACAATAAAAGTCTAAAAATTATTTTAATCGTTGTCACTCTGTAATTTTTCACTACTTAATTATTTTTATTGTATATTTGACTAAAGGTCGAAGTGGTATCTTCAAATTAATAATTTGAAAGAGGTAGTAATAATGAAAATGATAAGAAATGGAGGTCTACAAATTACCCTTGATAACTATAAACAAAGTAATTGGTTTCTATTAAAATACCTACAACGTGTACTTAATTATTATTCATTGTTTACAACTCAAGTACCAACACGTGCGAGAAAGCAATAGCTATTATTAAAAAATGAATGACATTAACGTTTTCAATTAATATAAAAGTGTTGACAATGTGGAAGTTAACCGTAACAACCAACCAATAAGTGTTGTTCTTATCCAAAAACAACATATATATTCGTTGAGTGAAGAGGAATGATTAAAAAAGAGAAAGGTACCTAAAGCAATTGGTATATACTGTAGGGTTGCCATCTCCAAACTTTGAAATCCGGCATTTGAAGGTAGAAAAACCAGGACATTTCGGTGTAAAGCCAGGACTATATATGTATAAGAGCAGTAGCTAATTGTTATACTTATATTGCATATAAAAAAGAGTCAACTACCTTCACACGCGCGGCGCGAGCCTAGTGACAAAACGATTGGAGAGAGTAGTGGCGCGCGAATTTTAAAAGATAGGTCCTTAACAGGACTCCTTAAAAACTCAGGACGATACTTAAAAACTATCCAGGACAGCCCAGGACACCCCAAAAAACAGGACATGCCCTGGGAAAATAGGACGGTTGGCAACCCTAATATACGGCAATGAGTAGAGATTATAAGCAGCCACAACTAGATAATTAAAAACTACATAATGAAATGTTGTAGGTATGTTAAGTAAAATAGTAATAACACTCAATTTGGGAGGCGGGTATGGGTACCGCCTCCCCGGGAACCGTTTATTGGGTAACCAACACCTCTGTCAAAGGTCACCTCAAGCGGTTCGCTACGTTTGGTGACTTTGCAGGGGCGCCCGGGCTCATCGGGTGAGTTAAGTTCAAGTTTTAGCTGCGTGGCGGGCCAAATCGGGAGAGGTGGGTTTAGTGAAACCCTTTGACCTCTCCAGCTGGCCGAGAGAAACCCATTGCAGTGAGATAGATATTGATACATCAGTCACTCCTGGACATATCACTAACATCACTACACATCAGTAACGACCCCTAAATACCTACGTAACCCTCATTCCTTTTTCCGTCCCACAATTTCCGAGTCATGCTTTCCTTAAAAAGATCCTCCACACAGCATCCCCAAAGATGACACAGGCCCTGAGGGAAATCATTTTCCTCCTGTGTGGGGTTAATGTGAAAAAAAATCAGAGTGCAACTCACACTTTTTCGAAGCGCTTTTTTTATTCATGTGAAGGAAGATTTTTTTCTAAATTTTTGTCGCCGATTTCCAGTGCACCTTTTCATATAAATTTGTACATTTGGTCATCTTATTAGTATTTTGTGTTTTCTTCTTCGGAGTCGCCAGATGTCGCTTTTTTGAGTTTTCGTTTTGGAGTGGTTAGAAGATGGGATATTCATATTTTTTTTTTTTTTTTAGTTCGATGGAATCGACACTTGGTCCGCTGAATGTCAGGCGCTTTATACCACTAGACCAATGGAGACTTGTGAGTGACTGTGGATTTATTGTATTGTATTAGAACCGAGTACCCGTGAAATAAATAAATATTTAAAGATATCTCATTCTCTCGCAGGCTAAATCCTATAGATGTATGTGTTTGTCTCATTTTAGTGTCGCTTTTTCGTTTCGTCGAGTTTCAAATCCAAAGCGCTAAAGAAATTTTCACATGAAAAACTTTGCATCGTGAAAAAATATATACAACAAGCAAGATGATCTTTGCAGCACAATTTTCAACCCTTATTCTCGACCCAGGTTTTTTTTTCATCAATACAAGTAAAAGCACAAAATCAACTCAGCCGTGAATATGAATCGTAATAGGTTCTATAGATGGAACAACCCTTGCTCTGGTCTATGAACAATTTAACGTAAAAATGGTGTAACATATGTTACCGAACCTGCAACCAGTGAATTGTGAATAATCTCCAAAGATAAATCCAATAAAATATTCAAACGATAGCTTTCAATAAATTAGGAACGCCCTTTGGCTTTTTGTGCCAATTTATTGATATATTTTTTTATTGTTGTTAATTTTTTTTTATGACTTCATTTTATTAATGTTGTATATTATTACAAACTAGCTGGTTCCCGGCGTGCGTTGCAATGACATAATTCATGGAAATACATTGTTTCTCCCTGAATCACCTTTCCCGTGCGTCGCCGTTCCCCTCCCGCGTCCCTCCCTAGCTAGCTTTATAAATTATAGGTTATATATTATTCTGATGTATGTTCTATATTATTGTAAATTTTTATTAAAATCCATTCAATAGTTTTTGCGTTAAAGAGTAACAAATACACATACATCCATACAAACTCTCGCGTTTGTAAAATTAAGTGGGATATGTATTATTAAAAATAATTTCAGTGGTATGCGTCTGTGTCTATGTGTAACTCGGGTTGGATGAATTTTGCTTTGATTTTCAAAATTTGAGTTGTTTGTGGGAATGATTCATAAAGTAGGTAAGATACCAAATTATTTTATTTTAATAATTAATAATTCTATATCCATTTTATTTATCTTCATTTTATTTATTACATATTTATTTCCTTTTTTAAAAAAAGAAAGACAAACATTCCCGGGTTATGAATATCCCGACAATATTTGAAAATCTCCTACCAACACAATAGGCGAAAAATGGTGCTTATGTCAAGTTGTGTCATGATAGAATGAATCGAACACGCGACACCTAGGTGGGACTGAAACACGATACCAACTCAGCCACTAACCGGTCTAACATTGGATTCATTTATATAGCAAAAATAATATAGCATTAATATTGCGTAATAACTGATTTTACGACTGGTTATGTCGGTATTAGTTCCTAGCTAAACAGGTATCTGAATTACATATTTTATTTATATTTTTGTCAGAAGTTAACGTTGTTCATTCGAAAGGTTGATCTGATTGTCTTTTGAAAAGAAAATATAAATATTTAAATTGACTGTGGAAACGAACCAGATAAGCGATGAAGTAGGAACGATTTAAAAAAAATTATATTATTATTCTGTATCTGACAGGTGTATTTCTTCTGTTTACATTTTTGACAGATTTTTTAGCGTTAACTGTATTCTTTCCAAAGGTAAACTTCTGACCGTCTTTTGAAAGTTATGTAATTATTATATTTATTGTTTTTTTTTATTGTAATACATATAAAGAATAAGAGCTTCATTTATACATACATGTTATAACTATACATAATAAATAATACATAATAGGTACCTATGTTTTGTATAAAATATTTACTTTTTAATATAAGTTTTTTTGAAAAATTGATTATTTTTATTTATTTGTTCTGATTGGTTGATGATACTGCGCAATTCAGAAGTAAGGTTATTATGATTTTTTATGTTTTGGTAAATATAATATTTATATTTTCATTAATATTTTCACCTTCAGAAATCCTTCAAAATATTATAAAATATCCTGTGATTTTTAATCCTTCAAATATCTTGTGATTTTTCACAGATATTTGATTATACAGAACAATTATAATTAATTCCTTTTTGTGGAATTAATTATAATTGATTATATATATAGGTATGTATATTTATCATAAAATATTTGCTAATATCCGTTTTGAATATGCTACCTCTGGGTTCAGAGCCAAAGAGCTTACTGCTCTGTCACAAAGGTCGCCAATTCACCAAATCTATGACGGGCGTAAGATATTAGTTCTTTCGTAACACATTTTGTTCTCAGTCCACCGAAGCGTCGAAACTTGTTTAAAAACCCTTCAGAATATTGGCGCATTTTTCAGATGGTCAAAATATTTTAGTAAAAGTAAGTAAATTGACTATTTCTTAACATATCCGAAAATTAAAAACTGTTTTGGAAAGGTGATAAAATAGGCTTTCAGATTATTTTATAATTCTAAATAATCATATAATTTTTGAAATATAAATTTTTTGCATGCAAACTCAAAAATAAATTAAAAATGGGCCACCTAACGTTTTTCCAACAAAAAATTACAGGTAACGAAAAAAGATCATAGTTATGTTATTAGACAAATGCATTATAAACGTTATCGTCAACTCACTTTTTTGTAGTTCAATATGAAAATAATTAATGAAAATTTCCCAAAGTTTAAAAATATATTTCAAATTGCGATTCAAAGCTATGGTTTCATATAGGCGTATGTTTTACTTTTTGGTGGTTAGTTTTTACATTTGAATAAAATAAATAATAATTTTTCCTTTCTAATACCGTTTAGAACATATTTCTCACTATGATAGCAAGGGAGTTACAGGGATTTATATGAGACCAATGTGAGCTAGGACAAATATGTTCTCCTGTGATTAGACGGGTTAAAGCGAATCAATAAAATATTGGTTAAACAATTATATTCATTGAATCTCCTTTAAATATTTATTATTATTATCCACTGTCCACAATAACAAAATTTCATCCCTTGTACTATGTAAACCCTAACATCCATTCCAAACCAAAACAAACAAACAAAATAATAGATTGAAATAAATCAATTATTAAACTGACTGAAGAGTAGAGCAAACAAACTAGAATGTACACACGATACGGGCTTCAGATCCCGGGTAGTTGCTAGAAATCCCCTTATCCCCTAATGATATTTTAGATTGCCTCCGCTGGGATACGAACCTACGGTCCACTGGTTAATGCAAGCAGTGGAGCAAGACTACCACCACATGGTTATCGTAATACTTGACATCGAGTACAGTATTTACTTTCGATTTAGTTAGGTTAAGTTATGGACTAGATTTTTGTATTGAGATTCTTTTAGTAAGTACGTTAGTTAACCCATATTATACTGTACCTATAATAATAGTAATAATAATTGAATGAGTTGTCTCTTGAATAATAATAATTGGATACTTTATAGAGCGCCGTTTTTGTGAAAAATCACCTCAAGGGCGCTGTACAATTTATTATGAATTCTTAGGCTCTATCTAATTATATTATTTACAAATAGATAATTATTGGATACTTTATAGAGCGCCGTTTTTGTGCAAAATCACCTCAAGGGCGCTGTACAATTTATTATGAATTCTTAGGCTCTATCTAATTATATAATTTACAAATAGATACAGAAAACATACTTACCTGGCAGCTCACTTCCGATAAACACACTTTAATTAGAAAGTTTATTCTTGGAGAAGATATATGGCTTTACACGTGGAGGACATTATATTTAAAACACTGGACATTGGATAATGCATTTTTATCCCGCCAGAGTTCGGAGGGTGTGAATCCTTTCTACGAGCTGCCAGTTTGGAATAATCACTATATAGGCCATTTCCTTTTTTATTATTAATTTGTGTTTTTTTATGTATTTCCCAATTAATTAATTAAAACTGTCATACCATCATTTATAATTGAAACCTTGCTTGAAATGGCTTTATCCGTGTTTGGTGACCGTATCTGAATAGTTAGGTACTTCTCCTTCCTCTTCCCATCTGCTTTCCGTCCCCACTACCTTTAGCCTCACAACATATCTCAATTGGAAGCCGTAGTCTCACTTGCTCCAAACGGGAGCAGTTGGGACTCTTTTCACCCACTACTCATAACTTTTCCCTACCCAGAATTTTCTCTACTTCCTTCCCTTTAAAAAGATCCTCCCAACAGCATCTCCAAAGATGAAATAGGCCTTGAGTATAATTTTTTTCCTTAGGACCTCCCATGTGGAGCTAATGTAAAAAAAATACGACAATTTGCAATAATCTAGTAATTCTAGATTGTTCCCATCTAGAATTACCTATTATTTCTAACAATCTACCTTTCCTGAGACTACTGTCTAACAGAAAGTACAAATCTGGTAAGCAGAAACAGAAAGAAAATTTAGAGCACTTTTCATAGCGATAAAGTTATAAAACGATGATCGCCAAAAACGCAGAGCGTAAATCAATTTTGCTAACTGTACACGAAATACACCGGATTTCAGGGCTGCACTTAAATATTCTTATTTAACTTAATTTTTCGAAGAAAACTCCTTCTGAAAGGTTTTCACTTAGATGATTATTTTATTAAAAAGACAAATAACCTAGTTTACATCACTTTATTAATAAATATACACAATTTACATGTTTCGTGAACAATGTTCACATCATCAGGAGTAAATGTACAAGAGTTAATGTAGTTGTGTAAATTCACTCCTCTTATTTAACCCTTGAAGATAATATTAGCCACCATCAAACGAAAATTTGAGATGGAAAAATCAGGTAGAAATACGAGGCAAAAGATAATTCCTAGATATCAACGAATCTTTTTTTCTGATTTTTCTGCTTTAAATTTTCGTTTGAGAGCCGCTGATATTGTCTTCAATAAATAACTTTTATAATTTGATGTTATACTCATTAAGTTATTCTAAAAATAAATAAATATCCCTAGTTACTATAACATATTATTATGAAATAAATTTCGATATCTTAACCTAACCTTACTTTAACGGCTAATTTCTACAACTCGCTCGAATGTGTGCTCAGCTGTGGTAGGATCTACGGCATCTGTGTCTGAAAGACACTTCCCATAGCATCCGCAAAGATGACACGAGCCGGAAGAAGATGACAGGAGGGGATTTATATTTCTTTGAAAACTTCTATGTGTAGTTAATGTTGATATTGAGAAAACTTCATGAATAAAAAGTATTTAACTCGCACGTACAAAAGCCGAATTCATTAAAACGTCCCAAGCACACACGCTTTACACGACAATACGATAACATTCATTTAAAAACCATACATAACTACTAGGTTAGCAATCCATTGGTTACGAGGGGAGGAATTACATGCTTTCCTTCCATACAACATTAAAAATGAAAAAAAATCTTGGTACATTTAAAAAAATTATAAATTTTTATGTTTAATCAACAAACTAATAAAAGTAAGTAGTAAAGTGTATTGAAATGTAGGTATGTATTAATTTGAATGTGATCATGTATTTTTTCTAAAACAAAGTAAAATAAATATTAAAGTGTATTGTAATGTATGTGTTTATTTGAATGTGAATATGTATTTTTTCAATAATCTCATGTGTTAAAATGTTTGACTAGCCTCTTTATCGATTGCCCGTTATTGTGTCAGCCCTGCTTCTGTATTGTGCCTAGCGGGCTAGTGTTTCCCCCCTCCTCTCTATAAAAAGCTCAGTGATCCAAAAAGCTTTCCATTCACATTACACATACATTATTAAATTACCGCGGGCCGATGCAAAGTGTTTTCTGCGAAGTCAGGGGTAAGGAATCGTCGGCAGGGGATCCATGGAGAATTGGGTGCTGAAGCTTTCCGACCAGGGGTGAAGTTGTTTATTTGGGATGGGTACCGCCGCCCCGGGACCCATTTATTGGATAGCCGAAACCTCTACCGTAAGTCACTAAAGTGGTTTGCGATGTTTGGTGACTTAGCAGGGGTGCCGGAGCTTATTAAGTTTGTCCAGGTCTTGGTGGCGCGCGCATCTGCCTTCCAACTATGTGGCGGGCCTGATCAGGGGAGAATGGTTGCGGGAATCTCTTTCACCTCTCCAGCTAGATTCATACATCTGTCACTCCTGGACACACTGACCCCCAGATTCATACATCTGTCACTCCTGGACACACTGACCCCCAGATTCATACATCTGTCACTCCTGGACACACTGACCCCAGATTCATACATCTGTCACTCCTGGACACACCGACCCCAGATTCATACATCTGTCACTCCTGGACACACCGACCCCCAGATTCATACATCTGTCACTCCTGGACACACTGACCCCCAGATTTTTACCCACCCTCATACATTTTCCTTCCCAGAACTTCCTCTCCTTATATCGACCCTCCCACAGCATCCCCAATAGGTTTTAAGTATTATCTTAATTATTTTACTCCGGGCCTTTTCCATGAAACAATTTTATAATATTTATTTTATCTTGATGCTATTAAATAAATCTGAATAAATTTCGAGAGAAATCAATATTGATGCTAACAATAGCGCGACAAATTTTCGAATGGCCATGTGGGTATTTTAATAACGATTGTGCAATAATATTTTGCATTGAACAAGTAGGTAGGAATTGTAATCATCTTCTTCTTTTGTTTCTTCTCCCAAGTAGGGATTTGTAGGACGGAGAAGGACAATGGGAGATACTACCGGCTGAGCCGGCTGTTGTTTTCATACAATCAGTTCTCCAACTAATCTTGGAAGAAGATTACTTCTTTGGGAAGGAATAGAGTTCTTTATGCTAATCTGGATTTATTAATACTTCGCTTATTACAAGTTGTGACTGCGAGTAGTAAACCTAACTAGGAGGTAGCTGAAATAGATCTGATTCCCACCATGTTTTGTGGGAGCTCCTTCACCTCGGCCTTCGGCCCCCTGGAGCACTAACACATAATTAATCCAGCCGCCATCTTGCGGACTTTCAGGAAAGCTTTTAGCACTGCCCTCTATGTGCGAATCTGGGAAGCTTTTATATATAACAAATGACAATGACAGGACTTTGGGGAATGGATTTGTCCCATAGCTGTTTCAACACTAAATTTTCTACATCTTCTCGCTGATTTCGTTCAAAACAATACCAATTTCAATAAAAATAAAATTATTTTAAACAGTTGGCGACCCCAAAACAGTTCTTCCGTCAATCTCCGCCATAATGCACGGGAGCGGCTTGTCAAAATAAATACAGGGCGGACGGCTCAGAAATAATGTAATAAAGTTATTATAATAACTGTTCCGGCGCAATGGACTTGCGTACTGCCATTGCTACTTCTACAGCCACTGCGCATTCCAGCTGGGGCGTAATTCGGAAGTCTGCGCAGATCAGCGCGCAATCACTGTCAGTTATTATTATGCCTGTCTCACACTATAACGACTAAACAAAGATATTGAAATACAACTTTAACTAAACAATACATATCTATATCTAGGGTCGAAGCAATTTTTTTTTTTTAAAGTTAAAACTTCTTTAGCACCGTTGTGATTTGAAACTCGATGAAACAAAAAATAGCAACACTAAAAATAGACAAAAACATATGTCTATATAAGATTTGACCTGCGAGAGATAGTATAACCGGTCTCTTTGAGGATACGATGTTTCGTAGCCTCCCCACTCTTAGATATATAATTTAGTTTTCTGAAGGTTTTACTTCTACCGTTTGTGAATTGCACACTCTGATTTTTTATTTATTCCGGAACGACACATGATCCCCAACTGCTCCCAACCGTCTGAGCCAGTGAAGCTATGGCGTATCTAACTTTGGTATGTCGTAAGGTTGATGATAGTGGTGAGGGGAAGGAGATGGGGAAGAGAAATTGGGGTAGTACCTGGATATTTAGATCTGGTCACTAAACACGGTCAAAGCCATTTCAAGTAACGTTTCAATTCTGAATGGTGTTCTTGCACAAGGGCGTTACTGAGAGTAGGTACCTTCCATTCTGCCATCACAGAAGTTGATAGTATTTAACGAAACTTGGAACAGAATAAGATACAAACAATAAAATAGGCAACGGTCGCATCTGGGGATCAAATCCAGTACTCTGTTTTACCATGGCAATGCATTGAACTACTAGATAATTTGTTGTTCACTGCACAAGCTTGATTAATAGAGTGATTGATTTATTGTTGCAAATGTCACGCCTAGGTAGGGGAAGATTGGCAAAAATTGAAAATTATAGATAGATTGCTCAATCAATTGTTATAACATAACAGCATTCGTTCCGCTCCTTATTCAAAAAGTTTGAAGTCAATAACTTTTAAAATAAATTAATGGATTGAATTTTAGCAAAAGCCGACAAATGTCCAAATCTACCCTACTCACGGGGTACATTCGTACATGGGTAGGGGAACATTCATTGTGACTCTTCTTCAGTAGAAAATACTTGGTAACTTGTGTATTTAGACTGATATGTACTGCGGCTCGTGCCGTTATCATCAGGTTTATATTTTATTTTCTTTACCCGAGTCTCCAAGAGACCCTCTTTCTGTGAGATAATTTTCCTTTCCAAACATCTTTTATTGCCGCAGACATATTTTCTTCATTTATTATTATACAACTAGTTTTTGTTCACCTATTTCTTATAATTCCGGACCATTTTTTCAAAAATAACAGATTTTTACCGACACATAAATCATGCAGAAGAATCCACACAATAGATACATTATTTTTATCTTGATTGTAGTCACTTACCATTGAGCAATAATCCTAAAGAATATGACGCCTCACTAAAGCACGAAATATCCACACATCGACAAAATATTTACTTTAAGCATGTGAAAACACATTTGTCACACAGCGGCCGCAATGGCGGCTAACTTCGTAGACAACTGACGGTCGCCCGCGCCTACCCACACACGAAAAGCTAAATAAATACGCTATTCTAACAAGCTGTAGTAGCGACTGTATGAAGCCTCCCCGTGTATGAATGGTGCCAATCTTCCCCTAAATTGGCCAAACACTTTCAGATAGAGATAGGTAGAGGAAGGATGTATATAGTTGCGTCAACATCTGTAGTTATCTACAGATCGCAATTCTAGGTATTAGCTGTTCGCTTTTCGGTGATAGAAACTCAGATTTCAAAATTTTCATAACAAATAATAATAACAATAATGTAACGCGATATTCAATCATTATTAAAGTCTAAATAATAACACGAGCATAGCCGGGGGCTGAAGCATACTTAACCCTTCCCGTCCCGTTTGCCGTCACCCTTTCGCGGGGAACATTTCATCAGGGTAATTGCAGCCCGGGGCTGGATGGGTCAGATTTAGCTATGATTGGGGGTATTGCAGACATAAGCTACGAAGTACAATTATTACACAAGTCGGTAGATGAGGGGAAGTAACAAAAAACAATGAACGCTTGCGCTTTTAAGAATGCTAAATAATTATAAATACTAATTTCGGCTGTGATTCCATCTGTCTGTCTGTAACTCCGGTACAATGATTTTCACGGCATCGTGGTTAAGGGTAAGTATCTCAAATAGGCAATCCAGAGGTCGCGGGTTCAACACCGGCATTCGCAAGTAATTTTTTAAAAATAATATACGTACATTTGCGGCATGTTCCAGAGTGTAAGACACTCTCATCAGTATCTCCCTTTTATTACAATTCAGAATTGAAATGTTGCTTGAAATGGCTTTAGTTGTTTTTGGTGACTACATCTGAATAGCTAGGTTCTCCTCCACCTTCCTCTTCCTATCAATGGCCTCGTCTCTAACGGTGAGATTCTGGCGCAAATCAATTTATTTGTACCACCGTCTCACTCTCGGGCACGTCGCCATAAAATATTATATTGCCGATTGAGTCGTACAAATCTGTACCCGAATTCACCCGTGGGAAGAGCAATACGCTATTTAAATACATTAGATAAAAATTTCGTCATATTCTTCGAAAAATTCAATGAGTTTGTAAGGTTTTTGGCGCTACATTCTCACTATGGCAGTACTTATTCATAACACTTATTCACGCGTATGGTATCCCAGATGACCGGCACTAAATGTCACCGATTGCCCCGAGATGCGATTATATTATTATTCCGCTTCTAGTACTCGATCCATCCGGTTGCACGGCAATTTTACCTCACTACCAGTTCGTACGCGAATGTTTATTTGTTGTAAATAATATTTTAAATAAAACCTAATATCGCGGACAACTAAGTGTTTTCAATTAAACATCATCATTATTATAAGCCTGAACACAAGATCACGGCTTGGAAGTGCCGTGATCTCAAGGAGCATTTAAACCTCAATATTGGTAAGGTATGAAGGCAATCCTGCCTGACGTGGAGAGGATCTCCTCACCAAACACTCTCCATCCACTCCTACACTAACAAACAAACACTTCCAACATCACTTTGAAAATGGTACTATTACAATTAATTAGATAAAATATCTGTAATGTTGTAAATTTTTTGTACACAAATAAAATAAAAAATAAAAATCTCCTCCCCCCCCACTACATTCCACCATAGTCTCACTGACTCCTGACGGTTGGGAGTAATTGCGACTCTTGTGCGTATTCACGTTAACAAAATTAACTCTGGAAGATTTTCTTTGAATTATGTCAAATTATGAACATTTTAAATGGTAAAGTACCTACTCTCCTATAATACAGCATTTTTAACAGATTTTTTTTTAAATTTTCCAAATTGGAACTGATTTGTCGAGAATTCAGCGTAACCCCTTTGATGAATTATATTCAGATTAGACACGATGCAAAAATATGGTTCCTGGCTCTGTATTTGAGGGAGTAAGAGCGACAGTGACAGCATCGATTTGGTAAAAATGCATATTGTTCAATTTCTCGGCGTTCCTGAGTTTCCTTATAAAGTCTGTAATGTTGTTGAAGTAAATACATATATCTGCAACGTCGAGGTATAAGTTTCCCAAATTTTGGATTTGTCTTTTAGGCATATATACAATATTACGACGTTGAAGATGAATTGTTACAATAACAAGTAGGCACTGTCCTACAGGAACATGGAACGAAAATAAATACGCAACTCAGGGTATTCAACATCGAATTATTAATTTTAAATAACCACATTAAATCGCAAATAATTCTTCGTTTTTTTTAAGAATCTACTAAAGTATACCTTGTCCCTTTCAACCACATACTGCAAAACTCACAAAACATTACATAATCAACCTAATAATATACCAACTATAAAATACATGCGTGTAGCTTTGTAGAGATCTATTCAACGTTTAAAAGTATGTAATAGAAGCTTTTATATTTACCATAACGATTCACGGTTACGGTACCGTCACGGCATAAAATAAGATAGTAAACATACGTTCCTTATCACAATATCGCTGCAGCTCTTTCAAAAGATGAAATACACAATGTACGTAGGTCTGCTCCCTCCAAAGGAAAAAGTAATCATTTTCTTGCATCTCTCTAGACCACTACAATACTACTTGCCGTGACAATAATTTTGAAAGTATGGAATATAGTTACAGTGATAATATTGAAGTGTGAGTGAATTCCAAAAATTCAAAAACATCAAACGTCAATGCGCTGATGGTTTTGCTTTTGTTCTTAAACAAATAATTCTGCAGCTCTTTCTTACACACTAAATGACAACAATCGAAAATGAGACAAACTGTGAACGTATGTCTGCACCCCCTAAAGGAAGCAAACAATCTTTTTCATACATCTCCTTCACACATATATAGAAAATGAAAAGTAGTGTTTTGTAGGAAACAGCCATACGTATTTTGTGCATCTCGCCATTATTTAATTTGTAAGAAAGAGCTGCAGCATTATAGCGATAAGGAACTTATGCTTATTGCCTTTTTTGCCGTCGTGGTACCGTTACCGCGAATCGTCACGGTAAATATAAAAACGTCCAATACTTTCCTATACATAGACTAGGCAAGTAATGTAAGAGTGTGAAAAGTACAACAGGGTAGTCGGGTACTTATTTCCCTTGAATATTCCTTGAAGCGAGGGTGTCAGAAAATTCACTTAGCGGCATTACACAGATATGCTTTTAGCTTCCCCCAATAAGCTGGCGCACCCTCGTATGGAGCGCCGGATCGGACGGGAACCGGGATGCGTGGTTATGCCTTCTACTGAGTGCGCCAACCAACCTATTAGCACTGGCCTTGCAACTTGCCTATGACTATAGATTATAATAGACCTTCGCTATTTTATACAACCTGGAAGTTTCTCTGTGTATGTCTCTAATACAGGTATTAAAATACGATACCTGACTATGAAGTTTGGATAACGGTGGCCTTGAAAGATAGCATGCAAAGGTATGTAAAGTTGCACCAAAATTTCAAGAGCATTTTTCTGGCACTTTTACAAGGTTGTTGGCATCGAAATTTCACACTATTTCACTCCCACCCACTTGCATGTATATATTGCGCTCGCACCTACGGAAGACTTTTAATGAGTCTGACAAGGTGAAGGAACCATCGAAACTGTCTGATAACTGAAAAAACATATGATGATAGTTCCTCAAGTAACATATATAAAATGCAGCTTTTATACTTTAACGTAAATACAATTATAATTAATTAAAATAATATCTTTCAAAGCCACCGTGATCCAAACATCATAGTCGGGGATCATCTTTACCTGTATTAAAGACATACACAGATAAACTTTCAGGTTTTATAAAACGAGGGTCTGATCGTCACGGGCTCTTGGACTATAAGCAAATCTAGCAGTAGCGTGCTGTTCATGAAGGCTGAAAAGCAATGCATACCCAAGAAAAATGCATACCGTGTAAACATTTGAAAATATGAACGCAGATTTCAGAATTTTTGCTTCACCATCTATCTGGTTTAGAGCTTATAAAATTGGCGGTTTTCGTTATTCAATTTTTTTACATTAACTCCACATAGGAGGCCCTAAGAAAAATAACTTCCCTCAGGGCCTATGTCATCTTTGGGGATGCTGTGTAGAGAGGCTTTTAGAGGAGAGGAAGGAGTAAAGGGTTAGAAGTTGGGTACTATTAAAGTATCTGCGGGCCCTGTAGAGTACGCCCAGTTTTTGAGAGGCTAACTTGAGATGACAATATACCCTAAAATATATTCAGAATCTTAACGTCGTAAGTAAAGAAGCCGTTTATATACCTAAACTGCGATTCGCGATCCGTGTATTGCACGGACCTACTGTCGAATTTTCCCTATCAAAGAAAAGAAGAAGAAGACATATAATGTGGGAATCTTAACGACGTAAGTGAAGAAAGCGTGAAAACAAAAATGCGCCCGCTGCACGGCGTGCTGGACGAAAGTACGGTGGAATTCACCCTGGCAGGCATGGAGATTAGACCTTTCCACCGCGTTCAATTTAATTAATTCTGAAGAACGTGTTACAAATATTGAAAATGTGCCATGATGTCGCACTGCCGAAGTTATTCGTTTATCGTCTAGAAAAATAAAATCTTGTGCTTACCGCTATCTTTATAGTTGTACACGGGTTATAAAGCTTTAAAATCGTTGTACGTAAAATATATTAATCGTAAGGCATTGTTTTTTATTAATCTTAAATGCAAAGAACTTGCATCCCCAGATCTGAATAAAAAAGTTAATATAGTTACGAATTCGCCGGAAATGATTAAAACATGAGTTTTAAGCCAACAAAAATTATTAGGATTGTGTACCGCCTTAACTCTGGCTCTGATGGAGACCCAGTACCTGAACTGGTCACTTGGAGTGTCACCAGGTATATTAATGGGAGACCTGTTCGAAATATTGTTGGTACGTATTTTTACGTATAATTTTTATAATTGACTTACCGATACCGCAGCCATTTTTCACTTTTTTTATGCGTTCATTGAATATATTTTTTTCAATGATTCATTTTTGGGTAATTATTAAAAAATATATAATGTTGCGTTTTTGGTATACAGTGAATGATTTGTCATTTTATGTGAAACATTCTTTCTGAAACCTAATGCTCATTAATATGAAAGTAGCAATAATTTAAAAAACACCAAAAGATTTCAAATAACGCTGCCAATTTTATCAAACATCAAATAAAATCTACCATCTCCAGTTTTAATTCAGTCAGAAAGGTTAAAATATTTTTTTTTTAGTTTGAAATATATTTTTTAAATAAATTCGTCAATTTTTGTCATGCCACAATTGTTCCACATTGATAAATCTTTTCTTTGCCTTTCACAAATATATGCATTTTGTTTATAAAACGTAGATAATATTATCAAATTTTCAAATAATATTCAAAGCATTAATTTAACCAAAAATTGAATAACTAGCTTATCTAAATAAAAAAGACATATATATTTTTTTGAATATGAAGAGAGGGTTTTTGAGGTGGGTACGGGAGGTGGGTAAAATTTGGGAGGTGGGTACGGGTACCGCCACCCCGGAAAACATTTAATGGATAACCAACACCCCGCCATAGGTCAACCCAAGGGTTCACTGCGTTTGGTGACTTAGCAAGGGTACTCGGGTTCATGGGGTGATGTTTTTATTCTCGGTGGCGGAATTTTGCCTATTGCATGGCAGGCCGGATCGAGAAAGACTGGTTGAGAGGTTATTTTTGACCTTCTCTCGAACCATCGCACTCCACCACAGTGGCATACTGACCCCTAGATTCTTACTTACCCCTCATACTTTTTCCTTCCTAGAACTTCCTCCCATTCCTTTCTCTAAAAAGACCCTCTACAAGATATCCTCAAAGATGACACATTCACGCCCAAAGGTAATTTGTTTTTCTCAGGGCCTCCTGAGTGGAGCTAAAGTAAAAACAGGGTAATTAACTAATTCATCTTATCATATTCAATTTATAGTACCATACACACAAGCCCTGCTTACTTATGGGGATACATCAAATATATTTACCATTTAATTAATAACTGTATAAAATTTATTTTGAATTTTTTGTATCTATGTATTTGTAAATAATAAAAATAAAAAAAATTCTTTATTTTAAATATGTACCTAAGACAGACAAAATATATAAACAATATCAAAGAAAGACAGCTATATAACTTATGTCATAATATTATCAACAAGATATAAAAAAATTTAAAATATAAAAATATCAAAATTTAATACCAAGGACATTCAAAATATCTCAAACCTTATCAGTATATGGGTATAAGTTATTTCAACAACCTCTAAAAATTATCGAAAATAATCATCAATTCCAACATAAATTGAAAAATTACTTGAAACTATTACTTGATACTAGTTCACATCTACTAATATTATTTCGTTTAAATCTTGAAAACCATTAATTGATAAATCTTGAGTTTTTATTTAAGGTGCTTCAGATTTTATGTCCGAGTTAAATCTTCCTCACAGGAAAGACTAAACCCTTCCACACACTTTTCCACAAATGTTTATCTAGTCAATCCACGCTATGTAAGTGCACTATATAAGTATAATAAATACAAAACAATACGTCAATCAACCAGAGACCAAATGGGAAAATTATTCACCGACTCCAGATATTTTCATATCAGAGGGTTCGGCTCGGTAGAACTCTTAACTGGACCGATAAATCCTACTGATCCCTCAATATAAATATTTAAAAAATTATGTCTCATCTCTTTGTGATTATTTGCAATATTATTATTTAATTACTTACATGATTACATTATATATGAGCATGAATTCCCTCACCAAACACAAGAGCCTTGTCTCTATATGGTGAGAAAAGGCTAATTTTTGTATTCATTTACAACTCTGTATAACAGGAAAAAATGTATAACTACTTTTTGTAAAAACATACAAATATTAAATTAAAATTAAAATAAAACATTACAAATCCATAATTTTGTTCTCTTAGCAATTTAAAACATTAAAAAATTACAGAAAATCCTCTCAGTTATCCAAAAAATTTAAATTTTTTATAGCACGCACCGAGTTTATTATTTTTATTGACCAGTAGGTACTAATAATTAGCAGTTGTTTAATAACGAACCCTTGCGTAAAAAACGAAGGTAATAATGAAAAATGAAGATAAGGGTGATGTATGATGATTGGCGATAGTGGCATCCTCATTAGGGGGACACCTGGCTTGTAGGGGGGGAGGGTGGGCCGTGACGTCATTTTATTCAATGGCAGGAATACATAACCAGACGCACCCTATTGACTTATGAAGGCAAAAGTACAAGTCATTTTAAAGCAACGGAGATTTACGAATTTCACGAATTAAAAGTCAGATGTTAGATGTGTAAAAAAATTATTTTTCTTATCTATATTTTTTTAAGTATATCTACCTGTATACATATTTTTTTAAAACAAAGACAAACATTCCAGGGTTATGAATACCCTGATAATATTTGAAAATCTCCTACTACCGTAAGAGGAAAATGTTGCTTGTGTCGTGATGCAGAACTTAGCCAGCCGAGGAATCGAACACACGATGCCTGGTGGGACACAAACGCGAGGCCAACTCAGCCACTGACCGGTCATAAAGCATAATGTATTGGATGATAATTTGTCTTGTCTTTATTCTTCTAAATTAATAGCAAAATATATTATATTAATAAACTCCGATTTTATTTTATATTAATATAATCTGATTTTAACCCTCCTTCAGCTTATTAGATATCTATTATCTGAAACAATGTAGTTCTGAAATATCTACCTATATAATTTGGTTTTATTTTTATTACTTTTTAAAATTATTATCCTCAACACAGGCTTGTTCTAGACTCCTAGTGATATTTGTAAGTTGAATAGCGGAGGGGGAAGATGGTACAGCGGTCCAGCGTAAATAGGTAGACTGGGTCGCCGCTACCATAATTAAAATAATGGCGGCAGAATGGGGAGGGTGCCCGCAGAGCGACAGGAAATTAGAAAACGAGGAAGTTAGCAAACACTCCTCGTCTTCTATTTTCCTGATAATACGTCCGATACAATGTTAATAATAATATCTACAATGTAAAGAAACAATAAACAAAAATCAAATTAATGCAAACTGTTCAAAATATATCAGTCCCAGCGAGATATCAAGCATGACGTTATCGTTCTAGCATCTTTTGTCGATTTCAAACAAGAGGCGTGGAAGAAATGGACGAACATCGATGACGTCCGTACGAACTCTTGCTGGGACTAGATTAGACGATAATATCACAAAATAAAATCAATCATAGTTCGATTAGTCCAAGAGCCCGTGACGATCAGACCTTCGTTATTTTATGAAACCTGAAATTTTCTCTGTGTATGTCCCTAATACAGGTAAAGACGATCCCCGAATATGAAGTATGGATCACGGTGGCTTTGAAAGGTTTTATATTAATTAATTATAATTGTACTTACGTTAAAGTATAAACGCTGAATTTTATATACCTATGTTACTTGTGGAACTATCAAGATATATTTTCTCAGTTTTCAGAGAGTTTCAATGGTTCCTTCTCCTTGTCAGACTCATTAGAAGTCTACCATAGGTGCAAGCGCGATATATACATGCAAGCGGGTGGGAGTGAAATAGTGCGAAATTTCGATGCTAGCAGACTACTCTTGTAAAAGTGGGAGCAAAATGCTCTCGAAATTGTGTATATTTTTATACACTTTTGCTACCTGCTATTTTTTAAAGGCCACCGTGATCCAAACTTCATATTCGGGGATCACCTTTGCCTGTATTAAGGACATACACAGAGAAACTTTCAGGTTTTATAAAATAACGAAGGTCTGAACGTCACGGGCTCTTGCTCTAGATTTTCGAGGGACTACTATTATTGTTGTCGTTACGTGACTGTAAAAAAATCTAAAATATGTTCAAAAAAAACATTCAAAATAATCAATTGTAAAGTTGGGTTGATTTACGAAAATTCAAATTTTGCATTTTATTTTTTTGACCATCGAACCCCCTTTAATTCCGATTCAAAGTTTGTTAAAAATATTATACCATTGATAGGTACCTGCTGAATCATTTATCTGGAGAATTATCCTTCACGCAAGCAGTTCCAATTTTGAAAATTACTTTTAAATTCATAGGAAATATGAGTTCATTGAACGTGATTTTTTTTAAGAACCGAATATTAAATGATGATTATGATTAGATGGATCGACATATTTTTTAGAGTTATATTTTTTTAAAGCTCCATACAAGAGGCCCCAGGGGAAATAATTTCTCTCAGGGCCTCTTGTCATCTTTGACGAGGCCATGTGGATGATTTTTTTCAAGGAAATGAAGGGGAGGAAGATCTGGGAATGAAAATAACATTCAGACTGTATTTTTCATTTGTTCGCAGTCATCTTGAATTCGCTTCTCAAATATGGAATCCTCAATATAATATTTATATTAAACGCATTGAACTCATCCAAAGAAAAATTGTCCATCATTTAAATTTCAAGTTTAATATTGGTTATCATGATATAAACAGCTCGATGGACTTTTATGGACTTCAAATCTTTAAAGATTAGAAGAGACTCCGCAGATAATATCTTCATAAAATTATTAATGGTTTTATTGTTTGTTCGCCCCTTTTGGCTGAGATTAATTTTAGAGTCCCACGTGAACCAGAAGAAAAATCACCCTTTCATATTCAAAAATGTTCTACTAATCTCAGACAAAATGCTTTTATATTCAGAGCATGAAAGGTATTTGATAAAATTTTAAATACCTTAAAAAAGTATGTCAAACCCAACATTAAATAATTTTTTGACCGTTTTGCAAGTTATCATATTATTGCTATGAATCCTTTCAGTTGCTTGCCATTCGACTTACTATTTCTGGTATGTACATATTATTATTGCTATTGTGTAGTGAGAATAGATTTCTGATTCGGACTACTTTATGTTTTGAAATTTTGTAAGCAGATTATTAGTTTATATTATGTTTTTATATCTTCTTTTTTTTACAATTTTCAAGATTATATTTTTGTAACTTCTTACGGATACAGGATCCTTACTTTTTAATTATAATTTTAATTATGTGAAAATCTATTATTGTATATTATGTGTTTATTTTACGGTGCTCCAGATTTTATGTCCGAGTTAAATCTTTCCCAAATGAAAGACTAAACCCTTCCATACACTTTTCCACAAATGATTACCTAGTTTGGAGGTTTACAGTAGGTACCTCTATGTTGGTTGTGTGTGTGGGAGGAAACACATTGGGAGTTAAAAGAATAACACGTCTACTTCAGAGCTAGTGCGTTTAATGACTGGCTGGTTAGTCCCAGCGGTAAAATGTATTGCGACAATGTTGAGGTGGGGGTGCCTGTGACGTAGCCACTACATGCCTCCCCTCCAAGTGAGATGGTCACATATTACACGAACAAAATAGAATTAAAACAACATTGTCAAGGATTGTAAAACAAACACAAAAAGTATTCAAAATTTGCGAAAAATACATAATACATTTAAATATTGTAAAGGATACATTGTACAAAATATTTGTAATGGTGCATTAAAATTGTCGAAGAAAAATCATATGCCATAAAACCACAAGCAATAAATAAAGTGTCATTATAAAACATAAGAATGATTACACACACAAAAAAGAAAAAATAATTCAAAATATTTATCACAAAATAGCACGAAAAATTTTAATTGTACACTTTTTTACACTAAGCGCATTCGCCTTTTAAACTATAAATGTACGGGATATTGACGGGGAAAGTTAGCAGGATTGTCCCCTGCTCCAACTCGGCCTGTGATCCTGTCCATGATGCTGTTCGAAATTAGAAATGAACATTTTCAGGAGAAGCGTACTGGTTTTTTGATGGTTCGTCCGGCACGTGTAGTGTATTTTGCTGACGGGGTTAAGAGTACCGGTTCACTTTCCACTTCGGTTGATCGTCCTGCCCTGTCTACAGCTGACTCAGTAGTTGCCCTGAATAATGTTTGGTCAGCTGGTTTATTTTTTTCGGAAACATTAATAGGTTGATATATTGCCGGTTTAAGTCTATCGATAGACACGTTTACCTTTTTTGAATTTATTATTAAGCTAAAATACTTTTCCTTTCTTTCGAAAACCTCATACGGACCCTTGTACGGTGGAGTGAGAGCTTTCTTTACTTCGTTTCTGAGGAAAACATGGGAGCAAGTTGTTAAATCAGGGTGAATAAAAATGTGTCTTTGGTCTGTAGCGACTCTTCCCTCTGGCCATGATACGTTTCGGAAATGGTCCATCAGTCTTTTGTTGAATTCTGTGTCATTTATTTTCGGCTTCGAAGGCACGAAAATATCTCCAGGAATCGCTAAAGATGTACCATACACCATTTGCGCTGGGCTGTAGCCTTTATCATCCTTGACGGCTGATCGGAGGCCCAATAGTATGATTGGTAATTGATGTACCCAATGTGCGTTACCTTCACATTTTGCCATGATAGCAGCTTTGAGAGTACGATGATAGCGTTCTACTTTCCCGTTGGCTTTTGGGTTATAAGCGGTAGTATGAATCTTTTCGATGCCGAGTCTCTTTACCAGTTGATTAAATAAGTCAGACTCAAACTGCCGGCCCTGATCAGTCGTGATAAAGGTCGGACAACCAAATCTTGAAATCCAATGAACAATCAGAACGTCAGCTATCGTTTCGGCGTAAATGTTTTTAACTGGAATCGTTTCTGGCCATGATGTTTCTCTGTCTACCATCGTTACACAATATCGGTTTTCTTGTGAAATTGGAAGCGGTCCGATGATGTCGATATGCAAATGTTCGAATCGAGATACATCATGGAATTCCCCCAGCGGTGATATGGTATGCCTACTGACTTTTGCTTTTTGACAAAGTAAGCATTTTTTTACCCACACTGCTATATCTTTGTTCATTAAAGACCAGAAATAACGCTGCGTAATCAAACGTCGAGTTGCTTTGATGCCCGCATGACTCATGTTATGAACGGAGGCCATTGCTTTTTCGCGGAATTTCATTGGTAGATATGGCCTTACACGTGCTGTTGAAACTTCACAAGTTATTGGACAATTTGAATTTGGCAAAGTAATCAGTTTAAATTGAACATTACTCTGCTTTTTTAGCTGTTGTAATTCTTTATCTTTACTTTGCTCGTCTGCTAGTTCTTTGCTGTCAAACAAGCTAGGTAAGGTGATTTCTTGAATTCGTGAAAGGGCATCTGCGACAGGGTTGTCACCACCTGGAACATATTTAATTTGAGAACAAAACTGTGAAATGAAATCTAGTTGCCTGATTCTTCGAGGTGTGTCGGATGTTGAAATTTTCTTTGTAAGAGCAAAAGTAAGAGGTTTATGATCTGTATATATCGTCAGCTCTCTTCCTTCCGTCATGCTGCGAAAGTGTTTGATTGCCATGTAAATGGCCAACAGCTCGCGATCATAGGTGCTGTATTTCTGTTGGGTTTCACTCAATTTCTTCGAGAAAAAACCCAGTGGTTGCCAGCTGTTTTTGACTAGTTGTTGTAATACAGCTCCGACACATGTCTCAGAAGCGTCCGTCATTAGGGCTAAACCTGCGTCGAGAGCAGGGTGAAACAGTGTAGCAGTGCTTTTTAGACTATCTTTGCACTGTTGGAATGCCTCATTTGCAGATGCTGTCCATTCAATTCGTGTTTTGTCTTTCTTTTTGGAGTTGTGCAAGAATGCGTTGAGCGGGCCTTGCATTTGTGCAGCTTTAGGGATAGAACTACGGTAGAAGTTCATCATTCCCAGGAATCGACGTAGTTCTTCGATAGTGTTGGGTTGAGGGAAGTTGACAATAGCCTTAACTTTTTCTTCATTAGGGGTAACTCCATCACTTGTCACGCAGTAACCAAGAAAATTAATCTCCTTTTTTCCGAATTCACATTTGCTTGCGTTAATTGTTAAGCCAAATTCGTCCAAACGGGATAATACCTGTTGAAGGTGTTGTAAATGTTGTTCTTCGTTTTCTGACGCTATTAGTATGTCATCCAAATAAGCAAAAACGAAGTCCAGTCCACGAAATATCATGTCTATGAACCTTTGAAAAGTCTGACCCGCATTGCGGAGACCAAAATTCATTTTAGTGAACTCGTATAAACCGAAAGGAGTTAAAATTGCTGTTTTAGGAATGTCTTCGGTTGCAATTGGAATTTGATGATATGCCCTGCATAGGTCCAATTTTGTAAATATTTGTCGCTTGTGCAATGCGTAAGTGAAATCTAATATGCGAGGAATCGGATATCGGTCCGGGACTGTCTTGGCATTCAATAAGCGATAATCACCACAAGGTCGAATCGCGCCGTCTGCCTTATCTACAATGTGTAAGGGATTCGCCCACGGACTGTTGGATTGTTGACAGATTCCGAGCTCGAGCATGTGTTCGAATTCTTGTTTGGCTGCTTTGTACTTGATAGGATTTAGTGGACGTACCTTAACGTGAATAGGTGGGCCTGTAGTCACAATATGATGACAAATATCATGTTTCGGTGCATTTTTTAAAGATTCCGGTCTTGTTAACTCGGGATACTTCAATAATAACTTGTGATATGGGTTTGTTATGTCTACTGCGTAAATATTTTCATTTGAATCCTTTGTAATGGATGTATTGGTGGTTAGGGTTGTCACCTTGTCTACCAATTTCCTTCCATGAAGATCTACGAGTAGCTGCTTTGCCCGTAGAAAATCTGCTCCGATGATAGATTGTTTGACATCAGCAACGATGAACGTCCACCGGAAAGGTCTGCGTAGTCCTAGATCGAGAACGAGAGATTTTTCACCATACGTATTTATTTGGGTTCCATTTGCTGCATATAGTTTGTAATCGGTAGGTATTGATGAGTGAAATTTTCGAGAAGAAAGGACGGAAATATCGGCGCCTGTATCAATTAAGTATCTGATACCACTTTTGCGGTCGGTAACACATAATCGAGATGTATTATCAACGCCAACTATCTCGATCGCGGGCGTCAATGTTCGTTTTTTGCCTTGTAAGTACATTGATCTTGACACTTCTGAGCCTTAGCGCCAAATTTATAATGGTACCAACACAGGTAGTTGGAATCCCCAAGCTGTGGTGCACGGAAACGATTTAGAGAAGTTGTCCGGCGGCCCCTGGAAGTCGAACGTTGTCGCTCGCGGCCTCGTGGTTCTCTGCGTAAGCTCGCTATTTCCAATTGTAACTTTTCAACGGTCCGAGTCAACGTCTCGATGGCTGAAGATGTTTGCTTCACCACATTCAACTTAACCACATTCACATTAACCACATTCAACTCGGGTTCGGGGGCAGCCCTGGATACACTACTTGGGCTGAAAGCCATTGTTTAGATGTCTCTGACTCACTTGTTGTTTAATGTTCACGAGATAATATTGCACTTTCTTATCACTCTATTGTTCCCACACACACACTTGTAGATCACGTCGGGGTCACCACTTTGGAGGTTTACAGTAGGTACCTCTATGTTGGTTGTGTGTGTGGGAGGAAACACATTGGGAGTTAAAAGAATAACACGTCTACTTCAGAGCTAGTGCGTTTAATGACTGGCTGGTTAGTCCCAGCGGTAAAATGTATTGCGACAATGTTGAGGTGGGGGTGCCTGTGACGTAGCCACTACACTAGTAAATTCACGCAATGTAAGTGCACTATATAAGTATAATAAATACAAAACATTACAAGAACAATACGTCAATCCACCAGAAACATAATGGGAAAACATTTCACCGACTCCAGATATTTTCATATCAGAGGGTTCGGCTCTGATGAAAACCTAACTGGTCCGATAAATCCTACTGACTACTGATCCCTCAATATAAATATGAAAAAAAAATTTTTCGTAATCCTACATGTATTTAAAATGACTGACTTTTGCATTTTTATATATAAATTTTTTGACAAATCTAATACGCCTAAATTTTGAATGAGAGAGCTAGGTATAATTATATATGTACCTAGCTCTCTCAGAGCTAGGTATATATATATATACCTAGCCAGTAGCCGAAATAACAAATGGTAATATTTTTATAGTCTGAGAATGCCAAATTCTTTTAATCTCATTTCATAAATCTGTATATTTTCTTATTTTTTCAGAAACAGTTTTCTGAATATTACAAAAATTTGGAATAGCGACATCAATGATGTAAGTTATTTTTTTAATTTTGTCATGTAAAACTATATCGGGTCTATTATGATTAATTGTTCTGTCTGTTAGAATAGTTTTATCATAATAAATTTTATAAAATTCATTTTCTAAATGAATTTTATAAAATTTTATGAATTTTATAAATTGTATTATTATAAATGTAAAACCAATGAATGTTCCCTTTGCGGCAGAATACATATAGGTACGCCTCCCCAATGACGAATATAAACGAGCCTTAATTAAAGCATACAAAAATCGATAGGAATTCGACACTCAATTAGGTCCTTACATTATATATGAGCGTAGGTTCACTAAGGGATTGGCATGCATGTAAGGCATGCATCGCAACACCTGACCGCTAATTAGTCCTGGTGAGGTAGGTACAATTTCAGATTAATTTCAGTTTACGTCTGACTTTCGCATGTTAATAGTAATATTGGAATTTCATTAGGGCTCCCTGGAGTTAGCCCTGTTGCAAGTTAGGGAGAGGTGCGTGTTTGGGGGAACATCTGATTTCACCGTCACACCGTGTCATCAACGGCAGGACGCGTGGCTGATTGCTGGTGGAGATAACGTGAGATTGAGAAGGCACATAAATGTATTGTTTGCGAGTGTTTAAAAAACTCAGTTTCGCCTCATCCGTATGTCTAGTAATGTTACATTGTCGTGTAAACAAGCTTTAATAATATGGGTCCGCGTGGTTAACTATAGTGAATATTCATAGTCAATCATAAAACATATTAATTTGGGTTAATGCGCGTTTGTCTTGCGTGAAATCAGGTTAAATGAACTCAAACTAGCTCCAATTTAAGAATAAGTTTTAAAGTAGAAACTTTTTTTTGCATTAGCTCCTCACGGGAGGCCAGAAACAATTTCGTTCGTGGCCTATGTCGTCTTTAGGGATGCTATGTGGAGGTTTTTTTAAAGGAAAGTAAGGAGTGGACGTGAAATTTTACGAATCTTTGGGTCTATACAAACATAAAGAGAGACGATCAGATAGATCAGACCCTTGAAAATTCAAGATATCTGGTTTTACTTTTCAAGATTATCAAGAAAACACATTTTCAAAATACGGTTATGGGGACCGCCGCCCCGGAAATCATTTATTGGATAACCGACACACCTGCCATAGGTTCCCCAGATGGTAACTTGTGTGATTTGTGTGATCAGGTGTGCCCAGTTTCATAGGGTGAGGATTGTCTAGGTCTTGGCGACACACGCATTTGCCCTTTTACTGTGTGGCGGGCCGGATCGAGATAGACTGCTTGATGAAGATATTTTATCACTCCAGGTGGACTACCTCGACCCATCGCCTTGCACCGCTCTTGGAGGAATGGATTCATGCATCCGTCACTGCTGAACACACTGACCCCAGATTCCTACCCATTCCCAGAAATTCCTCCCCTTTCTTTCCTTAAAAAGACCCTCCTCACATCAGTCCTTAAGATGGCATAGGCCCTGATGGAAATTATTTTCCTCAGAGCCTCCTATGTTGAGCTAACCTAAAAAAATGGCCCTAAATAAATACATACTTTCATTATCACAAGTCGTACAATTATAATATCCCGTGATTTTTCACGGATCTGCGCTAGTACATCATAATAATATATCTACATGACGTTACACCTAAGTTTAATTTAATTTTTTTGTTGTGCGCTTGCAATTTTCACCTGGTCTACCCTGCGCCGGTCACTAACAATACAATAAAACATGAAATGATGATTCTGCCGCCATGCACGCCACGAGATAGCACCGATGCTAGTAATTAGGGAAACGGCGGCGTTTTGATCAGTAGGTAGTTAGTAGCTGGTAGTTAGTTTGTCGATCGCAGCACGCAATACTGCTGTTAGCCGAGTCGGTCAGTCAGCTAGCGGAGGAGCAGTCGGTAATCAGTTAGTCAGTTAGTCACTGGAGGGCTGGTCACCGGTCAGTGGGCAGATACTGGTTGGGGGGGGGGAGGTAGATCGATAAGTTCAAATCGTAATGAGGATGGTTTGTTCTGTATCGCGTGATGTGTTATCTACCTGGCATCTGTTGTTGGTCAGGGTATGCGGTGGATTAAGCATTCAACTGATACAGTTGTTGCTAAACTTGTCTGCCTATGCTATATTATGAGTATATTACATTTAAAAGGATTACAATTTTTGGATAACGTTATTTTTATTATGAACTGTTTGTGCACGGATGTTTCAATAAAAATTCATAATCTTGCATGAATATTCATGGGTTATTGTTGTTATTGCTAAACTAGCAGTAACTAAAACTAACTAACCATCTCGCTGTAATCTCGCAGGGTTAGACAAAGAGGACTGACAACTCGGTCTTTTTTTAAATTATTTATTCATCTAAAATATTGCTAAGCGAACAAATTTTCAAACAAAAAAACACATGATTTTGAATTAGTTTCACAGTGCTTCGCCATAAGGCAAAAAAATGAATGGGTACTGCCTACAATACACGACATCTTTTTTCAGCCCGATTCCAATTAGAGACCAAAGTCAACATTTTTCGCTTCACGCGAACGCTATTTTCATCTCTATTTTCATATCTACAATTTCAATTGCCATCACAGCAAACAACACATGAACCATGCTGTTTGCTGTGATGCCAACTGAATTCGTAGATATGAAAATAGAGATGAAAATATTCGTTGTTATACAAAAATATTGTACCAAACTAAACTATGTACCAATAACAATTCTTACATTTATATGATTATATATTCATAATTCGACTACCATAATACGGGCATGTGCCTAGCGTGGTAGTCGAATCACCTGTAAAACTGTACACACATTATATAATAAAGTTAATAAGAAAGTTTAAAAAAAAAAAAAAAATAGCAATCGCGTGAAGCGAAAAATGTTGACTTTGGCCTCTAATTGGAATCGGGTTGAAAAAAGATATCGTGTATACGGTATAATGATTGAATATGAATACCTCGCGATAGTCGTAGCTGCTCTCGTCTGGTCAAACTTTGGCATCCCCAATTGGGGTATGTTTTGAGGCTGAAGGTGGTGGGGAGGGGAAAGAGATAGGGAAGAGGAAGGTGAGGAATATGAAGGTGGGGAGTATAGGCATTAAAATCGTTTGGCAAGCGGAGTCTAGAAATGGTCGATTTAAGCGCAAGAGTGGTTTTCACAGTTGAGTTGGCATTAACCTCAAATTGATGATACACCAGCATATTATGAAAAAAACACACTTATGATGTTTTTTTTTCTTAGAATTTTTGAAACAATGTCTAGAAAAAGACAGTGTTAGTTTTAAAAAAATATTGAAAATATACTAGGGTTACCTCATGGATCATTAATAGGTCTAATATTTTTTCTCCCCGTTTTTAAATATAATATTGTATAAAACCGCTAGTAGGCAATTGAAAACAATTAAGGCTACTTTACAACTCACTGGTGCTAAGTGTACTGGAGTCGAATTGTATTATCTGGGCCCCATTTGAAGCATCCTATATTTTAAAAATTGAAAGAGTTCATAAAAAATTACTTCGTTTTTTTTTTTACGCCTCTATGGAACATATCCATATTTATATCCATCGAGATTTATTCTAGGTATGACTAACTACCATTCTCTAGAAACTCGTAGATGTTTTGCGTTGCTAAAATACTTCTTTCAATTAATTAATGGCCTCGTCTCTAACGGTGAGATTCTGGCGCAAATCAATTTATTTGTACCAGAGTCTCACTCTCGGGGACGTCACCATAACATATTACATTGCCGATTGAGTCGCACAAATCTGTACCCGAATTCGCCCGTGGGAAGAGCGATACGCTATTTCAATATATTAGATAAAAATTTCGACATATTCTTCGAAAAATTCAATGAGTTTATAAGATTTTTGGCGCTACATTCTCACTGTGAAGATGGTACTATTACAATTAATTAGATAAAATATTAATTTTTCGAAGAAAACTTCTTCTGAAAGGTTTAATAGATAAAATATCTGTAATGTTGCAAATTTTTGTACACAAATAAAATAAATAAATAAATAAAATGATTTATATTGCGGAAAACGAACACAATCAAACGAGGAAAAAATGTGATTTTGAATACCTACCTACTTTAACGAAACGGCTGAAATGAAACTAATTAAGAGCACGTATTAATAGAACTCTTTGTTTCTCTAGATCTAAAATGTCCAATCTTTGTTTCTCTAGATCTAGATCATCCTGTCATTTAAAAATTACATCATAAATTTTAAAATTCTTAAATACATTAGGTGTAAAGATTCTGCACAATTGCAGTCATTGATAAGAAATATATATATTTTTTTTTACATAAGCACCACACAGGATGCCCTGAGGAAAATAATTCCCCTCAGGCCCTATGTCATCTTTGGGGATACTGTGTTAATTTTTAGGGAAAGGGAGGGGAGGAAGTCCTGGGAAGGAAAAAGGTATGAGGGGTGGGTAGGAATCTAGGGGTCAGTGTGTACATAAGTGACGGACGGATGAATTCATCCCTTCCATTTCGGTCGAAGTCCTGCTGAGTCCTGCTTGAGAGGTCAAAAGATCTCCCTCAACCAGTCTCTCTCGATCCGGCCTGCCATGCAGTTGATGAGACACCAAGATCCGAACAAACCTAACGCCTGTGAACCCGGGCACCCCTGCTAAGTCACCAAACGTATCTAACCACGAGGAGTGACCAATGGCCGAGGTGTTGGTTATCCAATAAATGGTTTCCGGGGCGGCAGTACCCATACCCCCTCTCAAATTGTATTAAATGACCAATTTTAAATAATTTGCCGCCCATGTTTACCAATCTTCATAATATTGTAGAAATATTAGCGTTATAGCGAAAAGCAAATTTAATTTGATGCCTTATGGTTAATTGCTAAAATTGTAACATTATTAATTCTTCTCGCATCACCTGAAAACACGCGTAAACTAACTTCCAATTTTAACATAACTACCGCAATTTGGAAAAAAACTTTAAAAGCATAATGTCCGTGGCAAGTTACGTTCCCACTGTTCCCCGCTCGAGTCTCCTCGCGGAGGCGTCGATTCATAAGGGATGACTTTGAATATAAATACGGGAAAGCTTTTAGCTTAATAACTGTAATCAAGGCCCTACGGGGGGGATAATATCTCCACCGAAGCCATTAGGTAGGTGCCTCTGCCTACCAGTGTTGTACTACCATCTACCTCCGTGTATATGGTAGGGGAGACATTGGGTCAGGAAGGGAAACATTATTTATATAAGACATTCATAATGTTTTCTTTACTTTGGGTTTTTTCAATTTTCAAAATGGTATGTCGAATTGAATGTTTGCATTTATTGACCATAAATACAACATCTTTCACGTTCACACCGCGAAACTTCTAAATATTCTATTTTTTTTCTACAAGTACGTTTCAATTTAAGTACCTAAGTCTATAGTCATGGTGTTTGCAAGAGAGAGTATGAAAACAATGTGCAATATTGTAGTAAATTATGAGTACCTACTTGGTGCAGGTGGATGAGTTTGTATTGTATTTTCGAAGTAGGTCACCGAGATATGGGAGGGCTGCTAGAGATATTGAAAGAAGGCCAAATTTAAGTAACTCCATCAACGAAGGACTGAACGTTATTGCTGCTAAAAAAAAATTTTCAAAGAAGCGAAGCTGGCAGCCCACAGTGGAGTGCTGGAACCTACCCTGATGTACGGCAGTGAGGCATGGATCTGGTAAAGAAAGGATGAAAGTAGACTAAAAGCTATATAAATGACATCCCTGTGGTGTACGGATGGTAAGACTATGTACAATTGTGCGATAAATGTGGAGATCCGCTAAGAATACAAGGCTGATGTAATCGTATTGAGTAAGAAAGAAAGGGATGCTCAGATGGTTTGGGCATGTAGAGCGAGAACGAAGAAAGGAATGTCAGAAGAATGTATGACGCAAATGTGAATAGTAGAAGAAAGCGGGACGTCCGAGAAAGACATGGCACTTACTTAAGTCGGACCACGCCTCAAGAGTCAGACTAATAGAAAGATGTGTATGAAACGATGTATGAATGTGAATAAGGCTAGGAGTGTGCCAAGATCGTGCTGTTTGGCGGCATTATCAAACAGTTTGACAGTGCCTTTTGACAGAATGCGAAACAGCTATCACTCACAATAATAATTAGGTACATGGCAGAACTTGTTTGTAAATTAACCGTTTTTAAAAATTTAATAATAATATTACTGAATACTCGTATATAAGGCAATACAAACTAAAGTTTAATTTTTACAGTGGTTAACTTAATTTTCGCTGCGATACCTATAAAAACCCATAAATATTAAATACAAATCGCAATGCTAATAAAATTTGCTCTGTGTGAATCAAACGACTAAACCCGACTTTTGACTTAGGCCAATGAATGCGTCCATTAATAATAATAGTTATAAATAGCATTTCAATAAAAAGAGGGATTTTTCAATGAGACTCATTGAGTCCTCTTTGGTTTTGCTTAGCATTAAATCCTCTATCTAAAATGTTAATTAAAAGCAAGTTTGGAATAAAAATTAAAGGTAATACAAGAGAGAGAAATATAATTTCTCATTTATTATTTATGGATGATTTAAAATTATATTCGAATTCTGAACCAAAGTTAGAGAAAATGATTAAAGTAGTTAAAAAATTTTCAGATGATATTAAAATGACTTTTGGTTTAGATAAATGTAGAACGATCCATATAGAGAAAGGTAAAATTGTAGATGGAGACGAGGGTATATTTAGAAATTTCAAAATTGAAAGTATGAAAGGGGATGAGGTTTATAAATATTTAGGATATCCGCAATCAAATAGATTAGATCATACTAGTATTAAAAATGATATTAGGATTAAATTTAAAACTAGGAACAGAAAAATTTTAAAATGCAATCTATCTGCTAAAAATTTAGTAAAGGCGATAAATACTTGGGCAATACCTCTATTAACTTACTCATTTGGCATAATTAAATGTTCTAATACAGATTTAGATAGCTTAGAACGATTAATTAGAACTACGTTAACAAAATTTCATTCCCATCATCCAAATTCAGCTATAGAACGAATTAATTTACCTAGAAATTTAGGAGGTAGAGGTATAGTCAAAATAACATCTTTTAAACATAATCAGGTAGAAATGGTAAGAATTTTTTTCCATAGGAAAGCTGATAGTTCAGAAATGCACAAAATAATTTGCAAGGCAGATAGAAATATTTTGCCATTAAATTTATACGACGAGAATGCCAGCATTCTTATAAATACTAACCAGGAATTATTAGATTCCTGGTCAAATAAAATTCTTGACGCAAAACACTTCAACTATCTCAACCAAACATATGTTAACAAATTTTCGTCAAACAAATGGTTGAGTATTGGAGCGTTGAGCGCAGAAATAGAAGGCTTTATGCTTGCCATTCAAGATAGAGTCATTAATACTAAAAATTATAAAAAGCATATCATCAAAGATGCAAATCAAATTGATGATTTATGAAGAAAATGTTTGGCTTTTCCGGAAACTATAGAACATATTATATCGGGATGTTCTGTATTAGCGCCGTCCGAGTAAACATTTAGGCACAATCAAGTTTTAAAAATAATTCACCAAAGTTTGGTAATTAAACATAACTTGATTGACTGCCGTAATGTACCATATTATGAATATGAACCAAATTCATTTTTAGAAAATGAATTTTATAAAATTTATTATGATAAAACTATTCTATTAACAGACAGAACAATTAGTCATAATAGACCCGATATAGTTTTACATGACAAAATTAAAAAAATAACTTATATCATTGATGTCGCTATTCCAAATTCTTGTAATATTCAGAAAACTGTTTCTGAAAAAAATAAGAAAATATACAGTTTTAGGAAATGAGATTAAAAGAATTTGGCATTCTCAGACTACAAAAATATTACCATTTATTATTTCGGCTACTGGCATTATACCTAGCTCTCTCATTCAAAATTTAGGCGTATTAGATTTGTCAAAAAATTGGTACATAAAGATGCAAAATTCGGTCATTTTAAATACATGTAGGATTACGAAAGATTTTTTAAATATTTATATTGAGGGATCAGTAGGATTTATCGGACCAGTTAGGATTTCATCAGAGCCGAACCCTTTGATATGAAAATATCTGGAGTCGGTGAAATATTTTCCCATTATGTTTCTGGTGGATTGACGTATTGTTCTTGTATTGTTTTGTATTTATTATACTTATATAGTGCACTTACATTGCGTGAATTTACTAGATATTCATTTGTGGATAAGTGTGTGGAAGGGTTTAGTCTTTCATTTGGGAAAGATTTAACCCGGACATAAAATCTGGACCACCGTAAAATATTTGGATGACTTGTAAAGCGTCGTTTTTGTGAAAAATCACCTCAAGGGCGCTGTTGAAACCTAACATATATTTTTACAATCTTACTTCTAATTACAAACTAGACAAACCATTATAACGTCTTATGGCTAAAAATTGCATCCACCGGTTCATCGATCACCGATACGAAATTATATTCACAATGATTTTACCAATTAATGCGATGCTGCGTAAAAATGAACTGTACAGGCAGAAAATATTCAGGACCATACTTACCTGGGAGGTCACTAGAGACTAGAGATTAACATTATTTATTGTTTATTTAGAGAAATTTAGGAACAGTTCGCACAAAGAGGACATAGTTGGGATAATATATATGTTCTTTAATGAGCGTATTTTGAAAACAAAGGAAAAATTTTATGATGGGCTGTACAATAGTATAAGGACTTGATCAGAATATTTATCTTCCTAAATGTGATTCGTCCCTCGGTGAGACACAGATTACGAAAGTGCTGTCATTTCGATTTACAAGTTTTATTTCGGTATAACACGTGAATACTAGTAATGGACTTATTCACATGTGTATTTTATTTTCCTTACCTTATATTATTTTGAATCATCTGCCTCGTCACAGGTCCAAGAAGACAGGGGACGTCACTCAATACAGACAGATACCTTTGTTCGGGTCCAGAGATCATCGTTCTGAAGAAAACAGCCATCTTTTAAGTCAGGTTGTATTATCTTCACGGCATATCTGATACACATAATGTTACCATAAGTATTATACATATTAAGGGGCTATGATATGACATTGACACATTGAAATTACTAATAGCTTTTTGAATTGTCACTTTTAAGGCAAGCTTTCGAAAATATGTGAAAATAATTTTTGTGTAATTTTAACTATGTTTGGGATTGTAGTTGAATTACAAACATTTAATTCTGAATGTTTTGTTCATTAGACGCTTTTATAATTATCGTGACGATTCACGATTACGGTACCTTGACGACAAAAAAGGCAATAGTCATAGGTTCATTATCGTTATAATGCTGCAGCTCTATCTAATCTAAATAATGGTGAGACAAAAGATACTGAATGAATACGTGTGTCTATTTCTTCCAAAGTACAACTTTTTTCCTTTGGAGGAAACAGATATATCGTATTACGGCTTGGTCATGGCGACGGGAATTGCGGTTTATTTTCTTTATGTGTGTGAGGGAGATGTATGATAATTATTGTTGGGGGGTGCAGACATACGTTCACCGTTTATCCCATTTTCAACTGTAGTTATTTAGTAAGTAAGAAAGAGTTGCAGCTTTATATGTTTGAGAACAAAAGCAAAACCATCAGCGCATTGACATTTGACGTTTTTAAATTTTTGGAATTCACTCATATTTCAATATTATCGTAGTAACTGTTTTTCATACTTTCAAAATTATCGTCACGACTAGTAGTATTGTCGTGATCTAAAGAGACGTTACGGTGCCGTGTGTGAGAGAGACGCAAGAAAATGACGACTTTTTTCCTTTGGAGGAAATAGACCTATGTACATTGTGTTTCCCGTCTTTTGAAAGAGCTGCAACTTTATTATGAAAAGAAACGTATGTTTATTGCCTTTTTAATGCCGTTACGGTACTGTAACCGTGAATCATCACGGTAATTTTAAAAGCGCTCTAGCTTTGTGTATCAACTGTGAAAGAAAGATTTCCTATTTTTTTGTCTCTGATCTTTTAGAAGAGTACACTAATACAGGTTGTTGATTGTACAAAATTATGTTTTTATCATGAGACAATATGAAACCCAAGAATTTAGCATGAAAAATTGCGAAATTGCTGCAGGGGGCTTATCCTTGCGGAAGACTTGTTCCGTCTTTACAAATTTTGTAGAGTTACAATATGGGAGGGGATTATGGTTACCGCCGCCCCGGGAACCATTTATTAGATAACCAACGCCCCTGAAATAGTGGTTCGCTACGTTTGACAACTTAGGTGAGGTTTGTCTAGGTCTAGGCGGATGCTTTTGCCCCCTTACTGTGTGGCGAGGCTGATCAAGAGAGACTGGTTTAGGGAGCCTTTTTGAGAGCAGGATTCTCTCGACCTTGCACCGCAGTAGGATTCATAGGTACCTACGTTCGTCACTCTTAAACACATTGACCTCCCAAGATTCCTACCCACCCCTCATACCAAACTTTTTTTCCTTCCCAGAACTTCATCTCCTTACTTACCCTAAAACGACCCTCCACATAGCATCCCCAAAGATATCATAGGCCCTGGGGGATTTTTTTCTTCACGGTCTCCTGTCCGAAAAAAATCTATATAATAAAATGATATATTTCTAGACTGGAACTATCAAATCTCGATTTAGTGTTAAAAACCCATATAAATTTCGGATTTCAGACTTTTTCCGCCTTCTTATAATTACCGTCACGATTGAAATATTAACAACTATGAGAAAATATTCGTCCTTTTCAGATGAACCTGATCGAAAAAAAAATGAGATAATATCGAACCTTATCAAAACAAAAATCAAATATTCTTGAAACCCAGTTTAAATTCTGTACAATAGAAGAAGACACGATTACAATCTCCGATACTACAATAAAGTATAATCTCATTGCCGCGCGGAGCCGCTTTCATAGGTCTGTGATCAGCTTGTAAACCGCAAATGCTTTTCAATAAAGCAGATCTTATCAGTGGGTGTAAGGTGGTGCAGTTTCATACCTCTAAGATCAGGTATGAACCGAAGACGAGTTGGAAGATGATGGAATTGATGAGGAATTGAGAGGATACTGCGATTGGTTCTCACGTCTCAGAAGTCAATCAAATGTGATACCAAAGACAGGGTTACACGAGAAGAGGATGGTTTAATAATAAATTAAGGAAATGCGATGTAATCAAAGAGAAGATGAAAATTAGCACGCTTTTCCCGTTCATCCACAATTCTGAGGTAGGTAACCATCGATTGACAAGATAAGGTCTAGGAACAATGACGGTTAAAAAAAGCTCTTCTTGTAAATGTACTTCAGGATGCCATTTCTGACTTTAGAATGTAATGAATGTGACACACAAAATGAAAGTATGACTTCTAGAAATTTTAAAATTAGAAGCAGTGAACATGAATTCTGTTTACGAAATAATTACTGTTTCGAGTTCGCTATTCATTTATTAGGGACAGGCCATAGCTTCCTTTACATTAACTCCACACTGGAGGCCCTGAGGAAAATAATTTCCCTCAGGACCTATGTCATCTGAGATGGCACGCGTGTGTAGGATCTTTTTGATTAGAGGAAGGAATGAACATTGGTATTGAAGAGTCCCGTGATGTAGAAAGGTGAAAACACAGAGGCCTGCAAATTGTTACACAGCTGAGCTGTTGAATTCAAGAACGAGGTGTGAAAGCGACCGGTTCTCATGTTCGATGTGTTGGGCGCGGATTTGACTTGTTTTCCGATTATGCACCGGTATCGAGGTTATCAATGACGCAAGTTCCTCGGAGCATCTTCCACTAAAATACCGGTAGAAAAAGGATAGCATTCCCACCCAACGATTCAAAGGAGAAGATGTTATTAAAATGTTAATAGGTACATATTTCAATTGTGCGCCTTAGAAACATTGAAAATAAACAACAACAAAAAAATTAGTAAACCAAATAATAGCACCCTGTAAATCACCTTTGTTGATCGTGTTTCCTTGTTATTTCGACCCCTCCCACCATTCCCTCCCCCCCTCCCCCCAAATCACCATTCCCACCATCCTCATCTATTAACATCTAATAAAGTCTGTACCCTTATAATTTTTAGGTTAGTTTTAAGAATGCTAGTGAGGCACGGGATGAGTTGAAACTGTCAGCAAATAAATAAAATTAAGTAACAAATGTACATTGTAAATAAAACTCTTTAAAACAAAATGTCATTTCATGACCAGAGACTTGCATATTTACAGGTTATCTATATATAGAAACTCGATGAAACGAAAAATAGCGACCCTTAAAAGAGACAAACACAAGCATCTAAAGATTTAGCCTGCGAGAGAATGAAATAATAAAGTTTTATTCCAGGATGTGGGGAGGATAGTGCAATCCCACTCGTCCCATTTAGTTATACATATTTACAAAACAGATTTTAAATCAAAAATCAAGTACATAGAATAGGAAATAAAATAAATAATAATCAATTATTGTGTAGGGCGTGGTCTGAGGTGAGCTCGAGCCCAGCGCTCACTCAGGAGTAGCCCTTGGTGCTGGTAGGCAGCGGTTACCACTATGTTGTCGGAGGCCATTAGCCGCATCCTGGTTCCAGTGACCCGATATCTCATCAGACCGGCGAATCCGTGCAGTCCTAGCTTCGTAAACATTGTTGATGCATTGCTATATCTTCTGAATCCAAATATAATTTTGCATGCTTTACTATATTGGATCCGGAGTCGTTTCCCCCCTTCAGCCTCCTCTCTCCTGTCTACTTTAGTTTTCTGAACTTCTATTACGTGAGAATTGCACAATTTGATTTTTTCACTGTATTTCTGTAACATTCTTTAGCCACTCCTTTCATGGGAAACAAAGAATTTCATTTTAATATTTTTTTCCAAAAGTTTGAATTCAACCATCTTAATTCTAAATCTTCAATGTCCACCCTTTTCTATAGGATTTTTGTAAAACAAATTCATTTGTGTAGACTGTAGAGTGTAAATTGAATACTAGCGGAGAAAACGAAAACCTCTCAGTGAATGTAATATTTTTCAATTTTAATTACATAAAGGATACCACAAGGTTTTCCTTAGGTCCTGTCATATTTAGGGATATGGTGTGGAGGTTAATTTCAAGGCATATAAGTAGTGAGCAAACTCGTAAGCATAACATAATTAAAACGTAACATTTAGTGTAAATCTACCTTAACCAGTACACTTTACAGGAGAAAATTGTCCACATAGATCAGAAGATAAAATATGTAAGATGTAACAGGCAACAGGTAACAGCGATCGGCGATCACAGATCGACCCCGTCTCTACCATCAACATCAGCACAATGGCTGTCAAACCTGCCCGGCTAATGAAGAGATAAGACATGACGAAGGAGTAAGAACTTAAATGGGAGTGCTGCTCAATAAGAAATTTAATCTGTATTAATATAAATTAAAAATTATTGAAAACCAGATTTGAAATGTATTTCCTGACTGAATGAATTGTTATGACTATTTGAAATTTTCTTATACCATAAAATATAACCGGTTGATGAATTATTATTAGCAGCTTACTCTGATATCAGAATATAACATACAAAATAGGCCACTTGCATAATATTTATTAAAAAAATGGCGATTTAGGCCTTTTTTAAATTTATTTTTTAAATTTCATTGTAAGTATTGCAAGAATTTTAATAACAAGAACAAAAGTACTCACGCAAACCTGTCACAAGGATAAATTGTAATCCAGTTTTTTGTGGATATTTTAAAATCAATATTAATCGCTGAAATACAAAGTTAAATAAAATATAACGTTGAAAAGAAATAAATAATAGAACTCTCGTTATGAACCCAGTCTTTTATAATTTTTTAAAAATTGTTTTTCATTACATCCCTATATTTATATCTCCGTTGTGTTTTGTAGTCACACGAGACTGGTCGTTTCTAGGACTCGTTCTCGTGTTAGGGATATTATTTTCCTTAGGGCATAGTGAGTGGAATTATATTTTTTTCCGATTTCGATAATTTGTTCTTCATATTGATAATAAAGGAAAACTCTTCGATAACATAGGACACTTAGAAATAGTAAAAAAAAATCCTTTTGTAATATAATGAGTCCATTATCAATATTCCTATAAGTGGTCTAACAAGGAAATATTATTTTATTTATTTGTAATTGATAACCATAAAGTTATATCTGCATTCAAAAGTATAAAAAGTACTCATTAACATAATTTAATTAATTATAAAAAAACAACCCAGTCCGAGGAGGCTATAAAATAGTACGATATAAGAATCACCTACATGCATATTGCATAGGTACCTGCCTTCGTACTTGTTACTTGCGGTTTGTTCTCAGAACGATATTAGATTATATCTGACAGGAGACTTTTGTTTGCGCGCGATCAAAGTCTCGCCGCGGCCTTTTCGATTCTCCGGGAGCGGTCACCCATCCGAGGTCCGAGGCGACACAATACAGAAACCACAATGCCCGCCACTGGCCACTGGATGCAAAGCTCGTGTCTGCGGACAATACATGTCACGGCCTTTATTTAATATCTCAATTCTTCTCGGACCTTGGCGGCAGATTAAAATTTCCATTTTGAACTTCTTCCTTGAGATTTGAACTCACTACTCAATTGAAAAACACTGACTTACAAACCAGACTTTAAAGCGCAATATCTAAATGTGAACGAGCAACTTTTCAACAATTTCTTGCCTTTTTTGTGAGGTTTTTTGCTTTTGCCTGCAAGGTATTCCATCAATATTTTCGTAATATCGGTCAGGATCGTGCAAGATTGTCGTTTATTGCCTACAACCTTGTATTTTTTTGACATTAGCTCCACGCCCGCCACGAGGAAAATAATTTCCCTTCGGGCTTTTGTCATCTTAGAGGATGCTTTGTCTTAGGGTCTTCTTAAGAAAAGAGTGGAGAGAATTTTCTGAGAAAGAAAAATGTATGACGGATGGGTGGAAAACTACGTGTGTTCCGAAATAAAGGACGGATGAATCCATCCCTCCAACTGCGGTAAGGCAAAGCGATGGGTTGAGAGAGAGCATCAGCAGCTATAGTGATCAAAGGGTCTTCCTAAACCGACCTCTCCCAATCCGGCCCGCAACGAAGTTGGTGAGCAGGTGCATCAGCCGTCAAGAACCATTGAACCCGGACGTTCCTGCTAAGCCGTATGCTGTAATTTCGCACTAGGGCAATTCTGCTTTTGTGGCCTATAAGTAATGTTTACAAATGAAACTAATGTCATGAAGTAATTTGTGCGCAACTTCGGCTCCATAGGTATCCATACTTTTTCTAACCTTTACTAATTGATAATTATTAGGTAGGTACATTTGTAGATTCTAAGTTTCTTTTTTCTTATTATATTATGTAATTAAGTTTTTCAATTCAACTGAAAATAGACAGGAACTTCCTATTTGACCTGTAAAAGTTTTCGTATATCTGTATAATTATTTGTGCATTCATGCTATAATGTTATAAATGCGAAAGTGCGTGTGTTTTTTTGTTACGCTTTCACTCCTAAACCACAGAACCGATTTTTAACATTCCTTCACCAATAGAAAGCTACATTATCAGCTAGTAACATAGACTGTATATAATGGTAAGCTGTGGCGTTATGAAATTTGTATAAATGAAAATGTGTGAATTTCATATATTTTAGCGGCAGGGAGGAAAGGCAGGGGGAAGGTGTACGTACGGGAAAGGACATGAAGATTTCTTTGAATGGCATTGCAACGCATGCCGGGTACCAGCTAGGAATAAATATAAATGAATGAATAATTTTATGGAAAATTCCATTTCATCGCTTGAGGCCTCGAGCCCGTGACCTATTCGATCAGAAAGCCTCTCAGCCATGAAGTTCGTCAGAATTGTTGGGTTAGGCATTTTTTTCTGACTTCTAAACCGCGCCACAGGATAAAACTGGAGAGTCATACAGATTTCTTCTTCGGAATTAGATAAAATCCAAATTGCACCCCTACTCAAGGCACTCAGCGGTCCTAATGCATGGTTTGGGTCCACAATAAGGGCCGACAAACGCAAATTACAGGGGTCGCCAATTGGAGCACTCAAAACATGAGTAAACCAATAAAGAGGAGACCAATAATGACTAGGCAGAATTCTTCAACATCTTTTTTTTTAAATGACGCCGAAGTTCTTTTGTTTCAAATGCTTTTTGTTCTTATTTTTAAAACTATTTTGACAGCAGTGAATTTTAGAGGAGGGTTCTCTTATAGTATTTGAAATTGATTTAAAAAATTTTTTTGGGGAATAATTGACGTACGTAACCAACCCAATTACAGAGATATAGGAATATTGTATTGCTGCATAATTCTTCGTTGTTATTTGGTATAGAAAAAATATATCTCTTTCCAAATCAAAAGTAGAAACATAAATGAATAACTTGCCACGTTAAACCAACAAAACCATTTTACTTTAAAATTGACACGAAACACGGTATGCCATTGGTAAAATCAAGGAAAAATCTAACACAATTAGATTAATTTATTTTTTACTGATGGTGTAGCAATAATACTCGTAATAACAAAATAATAGATGAGAATAAACTGAAAAACGACAGAACAAACATAAGCGAATGGTACCTATAAACTACCTGCTCCTGAATATAGCAACGACAAATTGTAAAAAAAAAACAAATATCAGGAGGATAATCTCTGAAAAATGATTTGTTTTGTTTAGTTACATTGCACACCTGATGATGGTAAGGCTACATACATATATACAAAAGTAGTTAAATTATCTTTATAGGTAATGTTTCAACTCAAAATAACAAATTTAATATTGCACACGGTGACATAGTGCATGTTCAGCATGTTCTTAATATATAATGAACATAGATATTGGAAATTTATTTCCATTAATTCATACTTACGTCTTCTTCTAGATATTCTAGATTGGCGTGTTATGATTATAATTATTGTTTAACCACCCCAGATCGCTCTCACCGCCAAACAGAGAACGACACAGTACTTCCATTACAACCTGCCCTTCATCTTGTCTAAACTATGGACAACATTTGCATCCAGCTCAGGACTACTACCTGGATGATATAATATTGAAAGAAGAATAAACATCATAACAAATAAACCGCATGTACTTGCACCACATTCATTCCACGTGCCTACGTGCATCGGACCAATAACCTCTTTATCAGGAAGACTCAATAACATGTTGACAAACAACATGGAAACAGAAGCAGACGCACACGTTACAACACTATTTTATGATGGACTATATAAAGGCCAAATCATCTTCTACTAATTAATCTATCTCGTCAATTCAAGCAGTCCGCTTGTCGACCTGATTATTCCCTTTGAATTGTACTTATTTTAAGTTGTATTGTTTAAATTAAATAATAAAGGATATTTTTTTAACACTACAAGACAACAAAAGTTAACTAGCGCGATCACCGGTTTTAGGTTTTAGGAAATTTTTAATAATGTATAAACAATTACATACACGACCGATAACAATTACAGTTTTTAAAACCGCAATAACCAAACTTTTAGGTTGATCTATAACCCTAGTGATTTGATTTTTGTCTATTTTTATTAGTGAGTTAGTATTTATAATAAACACAATAATATAACTTTGTTTTAATTCCACTTTATCCAAGAGTTATTATTTATTAAACATTTCACAATGCAAATATATTATTTGCAGGATACGATTTTGTGCCTTATTATATATATTTTTCCTAATGCAAGCTGGTGCTTGAGTTTTAGGAATAGTGCTCGTTTAAAAATTATACTAATATGAATTTGGGAGGCGGATACGGGTACCGCCGCCCCAGAAACCATTTTAACCAACCCCGCCCATGGATAACCAACACCCCTGCCATAGATTACCTTAAATGGCTCGCTACGTTTGTTAACTTAGCAGGGGTGCTTATGTTCATGGAGTGAGGTTTGTCTACTAGTGTGAGAGAGACTGTTTGAGGAAGACCTTTTGATATCTCCAGCCGTACCCTCTCGAAGGAATGGTTTCATACGTCCGTCACTCCTGAACACATACCCTTTTCCTTCCAAGAACCTCTTCTCCTTTTTTTATATAAATACCGCACAAGAGTCCCAACTGCTCCCGTCTCAAGCCAGTGAGACTATGGCATCCCCAATTGGGGTATTTTGTGAGGCTGAGGGTAGTGGGGAGGGGAAGGGGACAAGTAAGAGGAAGGTGGGGAAGTACCTGGCCATCAGCATCTTCATATATGTCATATACTCCGAGGGAAGTGGTTTTCCTCAGGGCTTCCTGTGTGGAACCATTGCAAAAATGGGAAAAAAGAAAAGAAAAATTAAAATTTTTGATTAAATGGGGGATAAGGCATAGGAGAAATTAATAACAAATTAAAAACTGATAGTAGTAATTAATTAATAAATTATGTGGCATATAAACACTATGTATAAAATGCCATCGATGCTTGAATAATAAAATAAATTCAATCTGCCCAAAAGTGACCCAAACTAACATAAATAAATTAACCTAATCCACTGCAGTTTTTGTGCATATGGCATTTTTCGACAACATTAAGCAACCCCTTGTCCCCTTGTTGGCTAAGGGTAGAGGGTGAATCTTCCCCACGCGATCTTCCCGCTGCTGACATTAGCGGAATTACCCGAACATGCTGCTGAATAATTTTACACGGCTTAGAGCTGCTTTACCCAACCCTACATAAATACACATACACTTATTTGGGTTTATTTATGTGAATTTTAAAGATCATTTCCATTTTAGTGATTTATTTTTGGGGTATTATGCCGTCTTGCGCTAATTCCTTCTTTTGCCAACGTTTCTGCACCATTACAGTGTCCATCATCAATATCTAATTCTTAGCTTTCTTCTTAAGCCCCTCCTTCCATTCTTAATTTTTAACCCAAATGGGGATGCCATAATTTCTCAGTTTTAAAACAAAATCATTGTGTACAATCACATGCGGTAAAGTAAAACCTTTAGAAAACTAAAGTAGACAAGAGTGGAAGACTTCAAAACCGCACAAAGAGGAGGCCGATAGGCTATGAATTACCGCATAGAGTGGAGACCGATTATACTAGATATACATCATTCTCTCGCAGGCATACTATAGATATATGCGTTAGTCTCTTTATGGTGTCGCTAATTTTTCGCTCCATCGAGAACAATTAAAAAAGGTTTGTGATTTCTGAAATTTTATTTTTGTAATGTTGGGATATTCCCTCCTTGTTGCTTAGGGCTTATTGTCAAATATTGGTAGCACTAAAGTAATTATTATTGTTAGGGTTCTCCACATATTTGGTTTATTACATTTTTAAATTACATACTTAAATTATACCACTGCTCTCTGAAGTAAAATTATTCTAAGTGTAATACATATAATGGGTAAATTAATGGTGATTGTTTAATTATATAAATTCTTTTATATTCAAAATACTTACTACTTACTATGTAACATCATTCATAATTTATTTTAAATACACTTTATAATTACCTAATGTACCCTAAATTAACAAAATAACTTATAATACCTTAAATTAACAAAATAGGATCATTCATTATACATAGACAATGTTGTGTACCCGTGCCTAGTTTGTATAAAATCAATATCATAAGAGTTTCAACTACCAGTCTGAAAATCTCCGTAGTAGGATGAAACCGGTCCTGGTAATAATAAATAAGTGGAACAAAGTGAAAAAGTTTTTTAATTTCAATTCTATTAAAAAAAAATGATGAAGAAAAATTTAACCTCATATTATTTGCATGGAACGAGTTCTCATATTTTGAAAGAGCTACAGAAAAGGTACTGCAAGCAGTGGCGTAGCTAGCATGGGTGGCACCCGGGGTGGACAACGTGGTTGGTATCACCCCCCCCCCCCCCCCATTAAAGTTTACAGACACTAATTTCGACCCATAAAAAATTGCCCCCTCTTTCTTACACACTAAATATCAACAGTCGAAAATGGGACAAACGGTGTACGAATGTCTGCACAAATGTCTATACATCTCCCTCATACTTATAAAGAAAATGAAACGCAATTCCCCTAAGTATGTGGAAAAGCAAGAAAATCACAAAAATTATAAATCCGTACACAACGCCATATCTGATACAGACAAAAAAAATACGGACAGTTGCGCATCGATAATTGCTTCATTGTGTATTTTTTTACATAATAAAAAACTGAATTTATTTCAGCTAATAATTTAACACAATAGTTATTGATTCTGAGGCGGTACGAAGTTCACCGGGTCAGCTAGTATGGTATAAATAGCTATTTCAACTTCCATAAATTTATTCAATTCAATATGTTATAATTCTTTGAGCGCCATATATCCCCCATAATGGAATCACGTTACAAATGCTTCTGTTGTTAGACACATTATTAGGCAAGCCGCAAAAATAACTTGCACACAAACAGCTCACCGCATAAATATTGCAAATATTTCAGCAAAAATATTGAAATCCTTATAAAAATGCATGAGGATTAGTATCCGTCGATTGTGATCATGTATGACGTCAGAGAGGCTGTATTGTGTTCAATTACTTATTGCTTGGGTAATAATATAATGTGGTAAGTTGGTGTAGCGGATAGGTGAAGATTTGCCTTAATATCTATTGTGATGTGGCTAATGCCATCATGGGGTGTTGTAAGTATGAAATTATTGCGGGGATGAAAAGATTCGGGTGGTTACAGCTATCACTAAAAAAATCAAGAGGATGTAGGTATTATAACCTTAAAAATTATTTAGATAATTACAGACTCTTAATTGTAATTTTTGTAATATGGGCAACAATATGAAAAGTCTTTGATTTTTTTTATGATATCGTTTTTGATAAAAAATCTTGGTAATTAATTATTTATATCCTTTGACAAAATGTGAGTGCCCACGTTTCAAATGTTTTGCGAGCACAAACTAGTGGGTTCAATGCGCGTAAACTTAGTAAATACAAAAAGAAGCTCGAATTTTTTTTAAGTTACGACCAATGTGGGAGGTGGATATGGGCACAATTTGAATCGCCAAAACCTCTGCATAGGCTACCTAAGTGGTTCGCTACCTTTGGTGACTTAGGTGAGGTAGGTTCATGGGGTGAAATTACAGGCCGGATCAAAAGGGACTAGTTGAGGGAGAACTTTGAACCTATCAAACAGGACTATCCTGGCTTACCGCTTTGCACTGCGCTGTGAGAGATAGATGCGTTCGTAACTCCTGAACACACTGACTCACATCTTCCTTGCCAACTCTAAAACTTTTTCTCTCAGGACTTTATCTTTTTCTAAAAAGAACCTCCACACAGTATCCTCAAAGACGACATAGGGTCTGAGGAATTTTTTCCTCGGGGCCTCCTGTGTGGAGCTAAAGTAAAAATAAATATTAAAAATTCACGTTTTCACACTACACAATAAGTTACAAACCACTAGTTAGGGGTGACGTAATTTTGCTCTTGCCCGATTCTAATTTTGTGGCATTTAGTTAATACATACATGATGAAATTACATGTTATTTCGAGAGATTTGGGAATCACATTTGATACGCACCTAACATTTCACGTCCACATAGAAACGATATGCAGAAAAGCTTTAATAATACTAGGATTTGTACTAATCTTTTATTTATTTATTTATTTATTTATTTATTTATTTATTTATATGCATACATATTACAATAAGTTAGAAAATTATACTTTGTCTGTCCAACTGGGAAGGATACCCGTTTCAGGACAGCCAAATTGTATATTCAGTTCATAATATTTTTAACATGTGAATGGTTTCTTTCAAGATATCATAGGATATCTTGAAAGAAACCATTTATATACTCAATATATTATGACAAATGATATATAAATACTTTTTTTTTTATATACGTAACTTTTTTATATACGTCACTTTATTTGTTCTATTTTTTTTAAGAGAAAAAAACTAGAACAAATAAAGTTATGATGGAAATAAAAACATATACATGAAATAAAGATATGAGCAAAAAAAATATATAAATTTAAGTACAGTGAGATATGTGTTATCAATAAGTTACGATAAGAAAGAATACAAACATAATATAAAAATGTATACAACCAAAATTTAAAGTAAGGTGATCTTAGGTTTGCAAAATTGCAATAATAACTTTCAATAACACCTTAGTATGTTTCGAGTTCCAATGCGCCGCAGCGCGCTGTTTCGATGGTACGAGTACCTTCAGTACCTCCCACTGCAAGTTGCAGGAGTTCGGAACTGTGGATTTTTATATTTTAGATATAATATTTTAAATTTACTACATTTAATTACATCAATAATTGTCTTCAGAATAGGTAAATAGCTTCTTTCGGGCGATCACAATTTTGAAATTCTTTCGAGGTCTTTTTGGAGAACATTAACAATTGCATATTAGAATTTACACATTTATATTTATAATTTGCCAACATTTGACATATTAGTTCCCAATTTATTTTTGACTATTTAATTTTAATAAGTACCATAAGTAAGTAATAGAAATAATCCATTTAAACCAGAATATAATTATGACATGACATATGAATTTCCTATGTATTTATATAGATAATTTCAGGACTTATTTTTGAAACGCCTGGTCGTTATTTTACAAGAATCAAAGAACAGTCGTTATATTACAAGGATAAGAAAACAGAGCAAAAGATTTTTTTTTTGAATAACATAAACTTTTTAGTACATATTAGGTATGTGAGATTGTGTTAGCATATGTTCGCTCTTGACTCTCCCCATATCTAGAAGCCAATTGCTAACCCATTTCCGTAAAGTGCTTGTATTTTTCGATTTCCATGCATCGGGTATGATGTTGAACAATTTAGGCCCTAAGTAGGAGTATTGTCTTTGGGCATGTGATGTGTTTGTAGTAGGTGGAACCACTGGATTCCTCCCTGCATGGCGGGTGTTGTGGAGATGATCAATGGATGAATATTGGTGTCGGTGTTTTTGTGTATGTAAAATAATTTTTCTTATGTATAGTTGCCGTACATCAAGAACTCGTATCTCTTCAAATAATAGATCACTGGGATACCTGAAGGGTTTCTTAAGGATGACCCTTAGAAGTGATTTTTGTGCTTTTGCTAAAGGATCCATTATTGTTTTGGAACAGCCGCCCCAGCCCAAGGAAGCATATTCTAGCAATGAGTTGCACAAGGCATGGTACATTTGTTTCAGATCTTTTACGCGAAGAATATTTCTAACAGACATGAATAGATGAGTAAGTTTTCTGATCTTTATGGAAGTTGAGACTATATGTTCGTCCCATCTCAGAGACTTATCTATCATGATTCCAAGATATTTTATGCTATCGACACATTCTAAGTTTAAGCATTTACAAGTGGTTTGGTCATTACAATGGTGTATAAGGATGTTGTGTATTTCTTTTGGTTTTCCTGCTTGTGTTGCACTGAAACGGAGGAATTTGGTTTTATCTAAGTTAAGCGTGAGGAGATTGTTGTCTAACCATTGTTTAACCTTAATTAAACCCACTTCTGCTTTACTGTGAACAACATTCCAGTTTTTGCTTTCAAATAATAAAACTGTATCGTCAGCAAAGGTAATAATGTGGTCGGCAAAGGAACTGTTACATAGATCATTTATATATATATTAAATAAAAGTGGTCCTAAAGTACTTCCTTGGGGTACACCGAATTTAATATTAGCTGAATCGCTTATAGTGTCGTTGATAAGCACTCTTTGGCTCCTGTTATCTAAATAGCTACACAACAGATTGAAGAGCTGACCTTGTATACCAATGCGCTGTAGTTTATTCAACAGGATTTTATGAGAGATAGTGTCGAATGCTTTGGCTAGATCCAGGAAGAGCGCAATGCATTTTGTACCTCTATCTATGTTATTAGAGATAATTTTTGTCAATTTAGCAATGGCATTTTCAGTGCCTAAACCTGGACGGAAACCGTATTGACTATTGGAAAGGATGTTATTGTTTTCTAGGTATAGGGTGAGCCGATTCTTAACAATTTTCTCAATAATTTTAGACACAGAGTTGATCAAAGAAATAGGTCGGTAGTTGTTGATCTGTGATTTATCCCCATTTTTGTGATGAAGAATAACAATTGATTGTTTTAAATGATTGGGGAATTTTCCAGAGTTAAAACTTAGATTACAAATGAACGTTATGGGTGATACTATGGCGGATTTTATAATTTTTAACAGGTTTGTAGAGATCTTATCTGGGCCACACGCATTGGATGACTTAAGTTCGTCAATTGTTTTCATCACTTCGTGTGACGTAGTTCGAATATTATCTATTTTATGCTCGAGATTACAGCCAGTTTTCTTAGCGAGATCAGTTTCAGTTGTGTTAATTTTGTCGAGAATTTTTTTGGCCAGAGTGGTTCCCACTGACGTGAAATAGTTATTTGCAAAGTTTACTATCTTTTTTAGGTCTGATGTGATAGTGTTATCAATATGTAGTGATTTAATTTCAGATGATTTATTGATTTTGGTTTTAGTTATACTGCGAAATGCTTCCCATAGCCTTTTTGGTGTATAGTTATTTTCGTAAATAATGTTTTTAAAATAGTTTTCTTTAGTTGAAATGATTATTTTTTTACACAAGTTCCTATACTTTTTATAGCGGGTTTGTAATATATTATTCTCTGGGCTACTTTTCGCCTTTTTATGTAGTTGGTTCCTTCTATGAATTGATTTGACAAGGCCAGGGGTGATCCATGGTGTAAGTTTTAATTGTTTATTAGATATGAGTTTCTTACTAGTGTGTTTGGCTATATAATCATGTAACTTGGTGATGAATTCTGTCATTGCTGAGTCAGTATCTCTTTGGTCTAGAACGTTTTCCCATTTTTCTGAATTTAAGTCCTCAAGTAGATTGAAGTAGTTTATTCGAGGTATGTATTTAATTTTGACTGCGGTGGGAGGCTTATTTTTAAGACAGAGAGCTGTAGTGTAGTGGTCAGAAATTGTGGTGTGAATAACAAATGAGTCGCAATGTTTAATTTTTTTAACGTTAATGTGGTCAAGACAAGATTTACTTGAGCCCTGTTCTCGAGTAGGGCTGTTAATTGTTTGCATGAACCCATTTTCCGTTAACAGACACAGATAATCTTCGGATTGACGGTGGTACTCTGGGATCGTGTTAATATTTAAATCGCCTAAAATTATTTGCCGTTCTAATTGTTTTGAACTGTTGATGTTAGATTGTAGAGAATTCAAAAAAGTGTCAATATTTTGGAAAGAGGGTGACCTATAGATTGCGAAAATACATAAGTTATTGTTCAATACGATTTTCATACAGTTAGCTTGTGGTAGTAATATTTCATCGACTTGTGCTTGTAGACCGTCTCTGATGTAAATTACAATTCCACTTGATTTATTTAGAATTATGTTAGTGTGATATTCTGAGTAATTTTGAATTGCTTTTGAGGTGTACTCTTTATTTATCCAGCACTCCGATAAGATTATTACATCGAACGCGTTATTAAATTGATCTAAGAAAATTAGGAAATCGGCAAGTTTAGATATGCTTCTTATGTTCTGATGTATAATCTTTAGACTGTAGGAGCCCCAATTATAGTTTTTTATATTATTCAAGTTATCAATAATATTTGAGTTACAGAATATACCTGAATGGTTATTAATATCATAAGGTAAATCAAACATAATTAAAAGTTAGTTGAATGTAGAATAGCAAACAGCGTTCCAATAATATGTTATTAAAATTAAAACTCTTCTCAATGTAGTTGAATAGATAGTTGTGTATGGAAATAAGTTGACAGTGATTTGATAATATAAAGCAGAATATTTGCAACCGCTGAAACGTTGTGATAAAAAAATTATAATAGATATGTTGATGGTAACAAAATAATAAGTGTAAATGAGCGGGATGGGGTGTGTTCGTACAATTGACTAGTGAAATAATTAATCAACGCTAATCGTTTTACATCATTGTAAATAGTGTAATGAGGACTGGTAACTTCGCTGTATCGCTGAGTTTCGGCTTTATTGCATATACCTGTAGACGGGCGAGACGGTACATACCTCGATATTTTGGTTCTTTCCGTTGTAAATCAACTCCAGACATTTTTACAGCTCGGCCGCGATTATTATAAAGGTACTATAGTTTAAGGGGGCATCCATTAATTACGTGGGCATAACCGGGGGGGGGGCAGCAAAATCTCACGTTACATGAAAAAAAATTACGAATTAGCCCAAATTTATCTCACCGAGGGGGAGGGGGGAGGTCTAGATTGGAAGAAAAACTGCTCACGTAATTAATGGATGCCCCCTAATACGTAGCATTTTAGAAAGTGGCTCAGTAATATGGGAACCAGTGGATTAAACTTACTCTCAAATGATAGAGAAAGTAAAAAAGTAGTTTCTGAGATATTTTTTTTTTTTTTTTTTTTTTTTTATCCTTTATTCCAGATCTCGGGGAGGGTGGTGCAGTCCCACGAGTTCCATATAATACATATACAATATATCAAGTAAAATAAAAATATTGCAAGATGAGAGAAAAAAAAAAAATTACATGGTAAAAGAAAATAATAGATAATAATACAAAACAAAATAAGAAAATTTGAATTAAGTTAACTTTTTGATATAAATCTATGTCATCAGGAAGTGGCTCCACCGCTTGTAGATGGGACCCTGCCAGAAGTGGAATGCTGCCATCACAAGACTGTTTTCGCTCGAGGCTAGTCGCGTTCTGAAGTTAGTGATCCGTTTCTTCATGAGTGCTCGGAATCCGGGAACTCGCCCTTCTTCAAACATCTCGGTGGCACTGCAGTACCAGGACAACCCAAAAAGCGTTCGATACGAGTTGTTGTACTGTACTTCCATTCTTTTTAGTGATGCTTTCTTGAAGTTGGTCCATAGCTCCGAGGTATATAGGCTCGTGCAGTACGTGTTAAAAAGTTGCCTTTTTGCAGCTGGGCTGCACTTGTTAAATCTTCGAGAAATCATATTTGCCCTTATGCACAGTGATCTTCTCTGTCGCTCAATATCCGAGTCATCGCTGAGGTCCGCTGTTATGATGTGTCCCAAGTATTTGACCTCGATTTTTTCTGTTATTTTTGTGTCGTTTAGACTGACGGGTAATACTTTTATGGTGCCTGCGCCTGACTTGAATACGAGCAAAACAGACTTAGTGGGGTTATAGACCATGTTATATTCGGCAGCGTATTCTTCACATATCTTTAACAGCTTTCTCAGTCCTTTTATGCTTGGTGACAAAATGACCATATCATCTGCGTATGCAATATTATTTACACAGTTATTTCCCAGGTGACAGCCTACATTTGCCGAGGTGAGTTTATCGCTTAAATCGTTCATATAGACGTTAAATAGAATAGGCGATAAACTTCCCCCTTGTCTGACGCCGCATTCCATATTCACTGGTGTTGACATTTTATTTTTCCAAATAACTTGGTTCTCTTGTTGATGATGCCAGACTGCCAGAATATTGATTATTGAACCTGGCACCTTCCTTTCTTTTAGTTTTTTCCAAAGCAGTTCGTGAGAAACCCGATCGAAGGCTTTACTTAAATCAAGAAAACAAGCATACACTGTGGTTTTCTTGCCTTATAATATTCGATACATTGTTTTAAGCTGAATATTGCCATATCTGTAGACAATTTAGATTTAAAACCAAATTGATTGTCGGATGTAAATAGTTTGCCTTCTATTTGAATTTGTATAACTCTTTCAAATATTCTAGATATTATTGTGGCAAAAGATATCGGCCTATAGTTGGAAGTACTGGATAAGTCTTCTTGTCTGGATTTAACTAGTGGTACAATAATTGTACGTGAGAAGTTTCTTGGCATGTGCGTGTGTTGAAGAATCTGTGTAAATAATGTTGCTAGAAGCGTGTATATTTTTTCGCCGGCGTTTCTAACATGTTCAATATACATATTTATATCTTAGAGACTTCGGATGTTATCCCTGGTTATATCCATCATTCTTTTTGTCCAGCATGCTATATGAGTTTGAGAAATTTGAGTTTTATGATCCCGACAACTTCACAAGAGCGCGCAGACACAGAACTTTTTTCTTCCGAGAAGAAGAAGAAACTTACCATTAGTAATGCCTCTCGGAAAAATGATTCTGTTAATAAATAGCCTGTCCCCTGACATAGATATGTTTCAAACAAAATATTCAATAATTTAAAAACGCTATTATTACTTAATAAAATAAAATGCATGTTTTTTTATTGGTTATGTATAACTGTAAATATGCATTTAAAGTAAAATAAATGTTTACGTATGAAACTAGCAGTGCTACTAATGTCATGAAACATCTTGTGCGCAACTAGTAGCGAAATGCAAATTGGGTCTTTTAGCATCAAGTTGTTTAATAAAAGTATCCTGAATGACCTTATATACCCATATTTTAAAGTATAGCCAAACATCGCGTGTATTATACCAATTGCCTTGTTACCAATTTACCACGGATTATACTTTATTAGTCTGTTTAATATCGCCATCTGCGCATATTTTTGAGGCATGAATATAAATTTTCTCATTTTGGAAATTTACCACAAACATTAGCTCAGTAAGCCACCCACTGATATTATTTGGTAATAGATGTAAGTATGTTATAAGCTAAGCCGATTCAACTTAGTGTTTTCACAAACAAGGGATATTCCGCAAATGCCACAAAGTTTGCAAAATCTACCCCAAAATGCAATGTTGTTGGATGTTGTTTGAAGCTGCATATTTCCTTTGATGCAGTTTAATTTCAGTGGTTCTTAATTTTACCACATCGATAAGGTATGATAAAAATGCGATAATAAAAATAAAATAACTAGCGAGTTCCCGGCATGCGTTGCAATGCCACGTAATAAAGAAATTGTTTATCCCTGCGTGTCCTATCCCATTCGTCTCTTTTACCTTCCGCAACCCCTTCTCTCCCGTGTCCTCTTCCCCTCATGCGTTTCCCCTCGATGTTCCTCGCTTTCCCACACTCCTTTGCCTCCCCCAGCCCGCGAACCCCTCGTCCCGCGAACCCCCTCCTGCGTTCCCCTCCCCACTCCCGCGTTCCATTCATTAAGTCCCGGTTTTTTCCGTTTTCAAACATTCATGTTTTCGCATGCCTCTAATTACATTTTTTTGTACAAATTTCATAAGCTCACCAGTGTATATGTAAAACTTCGCGGGCGTGCGCACAAACAACTCACTAAAGATTTGTCACAATCGGATGAATAGTATAGGCAATAATTTCATAACGTCAGAGCTCATTAGTGTACCTATATAGAAAACATCGCGCACAACAAAGTTTCAACAAACCAAAGTTTCATCACAATCGGATGAATGGTTCAAGGACCGCATAAGGGACAAACAAAGAAACATTAATTTTGATTGTAAATTATCAGTTGAATAGCCCTGATATATTAAAGTTGGTTCACTTTCATTAGATCAAGATCTCTAGTATGTATTATTGTGACAGTTTTACTATGGTCTCAAGCTACAATTACTTTTATGCTAATGTCGCTGATATTCTTAATATGCCTTTACTGAAGTATAAGGCTGTACTAATTAAATATTTAAGCTGTACATATTTTAACGAGATCTCGCCGGCCTCTGTGCCTCCTTCCTCCTTCAACAACGGGTTATCTTTTAGACCCAGGTTCACTCCTCCCTTTCCACAAAAACCCTTTACACAGTATCCCAAAAGTCGAAGTAGACGAAAATTATTTTTCTCTGGGCTTCTTGTGTGAAAAAGTTGTAAAAAAAAAAAAACTTAAAGTTTTCATCAAAAATTCAATAAAAACAGAAATAATTTGAGATTCTCTGCTACGCGATCACTTCCATCGATTCCCTTAAATAAAAAAAGTGTGGGGTAGTTGGAATTATCACCCTATCAATCAGTTCTGTTACTGGATTAGAAGATTAGCCGAGGGTAGGGTACACACGTACACAGCACACATAGTGCATGGTGCGGGAGAGCTTCTAGGTAAAGGAGGAACAAGGTGGTTTTGATGAAGTTTTGACAACATAAAGGGAAACCCACGTGTGACAGGTGTGTGAACCATTTATTGGATAACCAACACCTCTGCCATAGGTCATCCCAAGAGGTTTGCTACGTTTGGTGACTTAGCAGGGGTGCCCGGGTTCATGGGTTGAGATTTGTCCGAGTCTTAGCGGCGCGGCGGATGCGTCTGCCCACCAGATACAAGGCAGGCCGGATCGGGAGAGAGTGGTTGAGGTAGTCCCTTTGACTATGTACTACAGCCATACTCTCTCGGAACAACGTCTTGCACCGCAGTGGGTGGGATGAATTCATACGTCTGCCACTCCTGGATATACTAACCCCCAGATTCCTACCCACCCCTATACTCTTTTCTTCCCCGAACTTCCTCTCCTTCCTTTCCTAAAAAAGACCTTGCACACAGCATCCCCAAAGATGACATAGGCCCTGAGGGGAATTATTTTTCTCAGAGCCTACCGTGTGGAGCTAATGTAAAAAAAAATATATGTATATAAATATGTACAAATTATCCTCTTCAATATACCTTAGATTTAGATTAAGAAATATTGAATTTCTCTTCCTCAATCACGGCAATTATGCACCATTGTCCAGAGTGGTAACTGGGCAATTCAGAATTAATTCAACTCAACACCTCCTTTGAAAAGTCATTAAAAGTTATGAAAAAAATGGTTAAATAGGTTACATTAGGTTAGCTTATGGTATATTTTACATTTTTTCATAGCTCTTAAAGATTTTTCAAAGTGGTGTTAAACTGAGATGATTCTGAGTTGTCATGAAACCGTCCAGAATGAGCAGATTTGTCAAATCAAGCCAAGACCTTGATTTTTTTGGTATGTTATTTTACTGATAACTTCTTTAGGACCGTTGTGATTTGAAACTCGATGAAATGAAAAAGCGACACTAAAAAGAGACAAATACATACATCTGTAGAATGTAGCCTATGATAGAATGAGATGGAATATTCTGTCTCCTATTTGTGCGGTGCTTATTATGAGATATGTAAATATGAATGTTAGTAAATTAAAAAACGATAATAATCAAGCGAAAATGAATAATTAAAAACGACTCGTTTAAAATAGAGCAAAAATCTAGTGGGGATTGTCTAAATTACCATTTAAAGAAACACTGAATTTTTTCATACATATAACTTGTAAAGTATCTGAAAAAATGTGTATAATAAATTTCGGAGCCTACTTTGGGTTTTTTTTCTGTCGAGGGAATTACATTTGCACGTTTAAAATTTATCTTTAAGAAGAGCTTTAAAACTTAAATTATTTAAGGAAAATATGTAATAAATCGGTAGAAATGCGGGAAGCCGGGCCTTAATGTGTACCACTGATATGCAAGTTGTGTAGGTACACACCGTCTTGGAGAGTTAGTCACTTCATAACTTACGTAATTTAAAATACGAGAATTACAAATTCTATGCTTTACTAAGTCAATAGAATTTATATCGTAGCTGCTTCCATTAACTCAAAAACCACGAACAAAAGCTCAAAGGCGCCATAAATATATATAAAAGGTATAAAAAACGCATAAAAAAAAAATCTATGAGTGGTGTTGATGGTTCGCGCACGCGTTGGCTTTTTCTTGCGTTTTTTAATGGCAAATAACGAAATAAATATTCTGGTTTGCTATGCTCGTACGGGTTATAAATGAACCCAAATGACGGCGGACTCGCCATTCGAGGTTCTCGGAATTGCAGCGATTTATAAGCAGAGTTTGTTTAGTTTATGGTCGCGACTGAGATAAGGACGAGGGCAAGATTGATGACCATTATCGGCTATGCTAATAACGATGGTCCGGGTTTAAAATATCACTGAAGAGATTATTGTATAAAGTTGTCCGGGAGCTGACCGACACGTGATTAGGTGTTTGCATTGGGTATACTTGGTCGAAGGGTGTTTGGTTTGTTGTGGGGAGAGGCTGCAAATAATTCAGATTTTAAATTTTAAGACATCTCATCTGTTTTTAATAAATGGATCATTTTTCAAGCTCCGTTTTTTGAGAAAGAATTTCTAATGGCGATTTACACTATTATCGCCTTTAACTAAGATCTTATAATTTTTTTTATTTTACATTAGCTGTACGAAAGTAATTCCCCTCAGGGCCTATATCATCTTTAGGAATGCTATGTGGAGGATATTTTTAGGAAAGGAAGGAGAGGAAGTTCTGGTAAGGAAAAGGGTATGAGGGGTGGGTAGGAATATGGGGGTTAGTGGGTGCAGGAGTGACGGACGTATGAATCCATCCCCTCCCACTGCGATGCAAGGTGATGTTCTGAGAGAATATGGGTGGAGAAAACAAAGAGACTCCCTCAAACATATTCTCCCGATCCGGCCTGCCATGCAGCTGGTAGACAGACGCATCCACCGTCAAGTCCCGGATAGAACCCGGGCACCCCTGCTTAATCAGCAAACGTAGCAAACCACTTGAGGTGATCTATGGCAGAAAAGTTATAATAAATAAGAATTAGGTACTTATTATAACCACCAACATATCTAGAATATGTGACATATTGTTGCATTTAATACTTCCTTTTATGACTTGCTTAATTTCTAAATAATGCCAAATAATGTACCTAAGAAACATTATTTATTTCGTCAAATTTTTCCGAACAACGAAAATGTATTACAATTCCGTGATTTTACACAAAAGCGGCGCTATACAAAATATCCTATTATTATTATTACCTACCTACTTATAAATTCATAGGTAATTAGTTTAATGATGTTCCTAATATAGTAAAGTTTTCGTGTTAGAAAAATCACCTCAAGGGCGCCTTCCATTTTTATAAATCACATAAAAAGTCTCGTCCATTTTAACTTTGCAACAATTGTCTGTAATTGAAATAACATTAATTTAATTATTATTATCCCTAAATTCCAATCACAGATTCATTTGGACCCAGTTTTTTACGCTTTATAGCGAAGACATTTATACAAAACTTCATATATTTCACAACTTTCCGCAGATAGAATTTACAAAACTAATTACATCACCAGGCATTGAAGCTTGCAAGTTTAAATTAAAATTAATATTTAACCTTTCTGAATGCATTGGCATTCACGTTCCGCGTTGCTTAGTAACCTACATACACAATGTTACGTGTGTTCAACCTTGTATTTATGTGCCTCAGTTTTGATAGTTACACGTACTTTTGACCTCTCTTGACAGACAAGTAATATACCTTAGAAGAGTGGGTATAAAACTAGAGAGCATGCACGGTCCAATTAATCATTCATTGTAAACTTTACGATAACGTAAATAAAGTAACTTGTGATCTCGACGCACCTCGACCTTTATTAGAGTTTCTCGAACTCATCCAACTCATCCTTGGACGGCCGGCGTAGTCCAGCGGTAAGGCTCTTGACTCGCACTCCGAAGGTCGCGGGATCGAATCCCGGCGTGGCAAATACTTTTTTTTCGATTAATTTGTGTTATATATCTGTTACAATTTATTCATTTAAAATAATATATATCTAACATTAACTCCACACAGGAGGCCCTGAGGAAAATAATTTTCCTCAGGGCCTATGTCATCTTTGAGGATGCTGTGTGGAGGGTCTTTTTGAGGAAAGGAAGGAATGAACATGGGTATTGAAGAGACCCATTTTGTAGGAGGGAGGAAACACAAAGGCCGGTAAATTGTTCCACAGCCGAGCTGTTGAACTCAAGAACGAGTCGTAAAAACGACCCGTTCTCGTGTGACTAATGTCAACCGTGTACAAATGTTGGGCGCGTGTTTGGCGTGTTTCCCGACTATGCACCGGTACCGAGGGGATAAATGACGCTAGTTCCTCGGAGCATCTTCCATTGAAATACCGTTAGAACAAGGACAGCATTCCCACCTGACGCCTGTGCTCTAAAGATTGCAATCCGTCTGTTAATATGGGAGAATCTATCAAACGGACCGCCCGTTTCTGCACAGAGTCAAGTGTTTTTTTTTTAGGTATTTTGGAGCTCCAGACCAGAGGTGGCTGCCTTATTCAACCGTGGGGCGCAATTGCGATTTGTACAGGGTTAGCAGTTGTGTACTATTAAAGTATCTGCGGGCCCTGTACAGTACTTCCAGTTGTAAGACAGCCATTCAGAATTGAAACGTTGCAACGTATCAAGCCATTCTTATAGCCGTGTTTGGTGACCAGATCTGAATAGCCAGGTACTTCCCCACCTACCTCCTCCCTATCTCCTTCCCCTCTCCTCTACCTTAAGTCTTACAACACACCCCAATTGGGGATGCCATAGTCCCACTGGCTCCAGACGGGAGAAGTTGGGACTCTTGTGCGGTATTCATGAAAAAAAAATAATCTCAATCACTGGGATTGAAAAACATTACAATAAATAAACATTGAAATGTAAAAATATCAAAAACGTAATATTCAATAATTTTATTATGGCAAGCCACAAAGTAAATGCATTTTACGAATACATACGTATGTACAATTTTCAGATGGCGTTAGTGAATACATTCGATCAATAAACGTCAATGGTGAATACGGAAGATGTGGGTGGCTTTGTTTTTTTAATAAATCTACATTTTTATTTCGAGATTGATTAAATTTTTGACGCTTGACCTGAAAACAAGAGGAAGGTTACTTCAACATGAGATTTTTATATTTCTTGGTGAAATTTTGGATACTTGACGTTCAATTAAAAGGAAAATTACTGTTTGCATGTGATTTCGAAACTTTGTGCAAAGCCCGGGCAACCCAATTATTCTAATAAAAATGTATTGAAGGGAGAGAGACTAGCGGCCAATAGAGTTTTGATCAAATGCCGATGCACAGTAGTGAGTAAACTGAGAAGCCTATTTGAGGTGTATTTGTGGTAAAAACACGTACATACAGCGGTATTAGATACGAATACGGAGGTCGGAAAACAATATGTAGAAGGCGAATGTAAGTGTAAAGAAAGTAATTAATGGACATGGATGGATTGATTAAGAAGTAAGAAGTTTCAGGTGATCAAATAACGCGAAAGTTAATGGAAATAGAAGACGGGGAAAACATAATTCGATCACGATAATGAAATACTTAAATCGGGGCATATCAGCTCTGTAGAGTTTGTATAAAAGACAATGAAGGATGTAGAATTTTATAAAAAAACAGATCTGCTTTGTTTTATACTTTCTGCCTACCCCTACGATGACGGGATATTTTTTTATGTAAATGACTCACATGAGTCCCAACTGCTTCCAACCGTCTGGAGACAGTGATACTATGGAATTCCCAATTGGTGTATGTTATATGGGTGACCCAAAGATATTCAAATATATACAATTTTCTTGATTTTTTGAAGGTATGCATTATTATTGGTTAACAATATAGTTTGAATACGGAAAGAATTTGTTCATTTAGTTTAGCGTTCGTTTAGTTTATTCGTTAATTATTCGTTCGTTTAGTTTATTCGTTAATTGGTAAACAACACCGGCGACACCCGGAAGCGCAGTCTCACCTAGTAAAAACGGCGGATAGCACATCTCCTAATATTTCAATATCTTTGGGGTGACCCTACCACCATTATAAAGGTTGGGCAATGACGGGGTGTTGTGTTTCGTTAGCCACAGCAACGTGTGACCGGGTCTGTTAGTATTGTATACAAATATGCCGGAGGGCCAACTGTCGGCGAATCAACTGTCATGGAACCGTCGGAATGCTGGAGGTATTGGGGATACTGTAGGTATATTCAAATCTGGTCACTAAACAAGACTAAAGCCATTTTCAACAACCTTTCAACTCCGAATGGTGGTCATAACTAGTAGTTACAATAGGTACTAAAAATATTTTCCAGTTTAGAACGTAATGCAAACATACTAAATATTATTTTGAATGAATAAATTATGAAATATAGTCTGTCAAATAAGAGTAGAAAAAATAAATCAAATGGATATAATGAGCGTAATACACGAGCCCGATTTTCAGCCCGATTCCAATTAAAGACAAAAATCAACATTTTTCGATTTGCGCGATCGTTATTTTCACCTCTATTTTCATATCTAGGATTTCAATTGTCATCACTGCAAACAACACATGAACCATACTGTTTGTTGTGATGCCTACTGAAATCGTAGGTATGAAAATAGAGTTGAAAACAGCGATCGCGTAAAGCGAAAATGTTGACTTTTGTCTCTAATTGGAATCGGGCTGAAAATCGGGCTCATGTATTACGCTCATTAGAAATTTTTAGGTTGGCAACACCAATTTATCTGTCAAATATTCTTTAAAAGTGCAATGACACTGAAAATTCAAAACGCTGTATACACATTTAAAAAAACATTTTTTTGTTCTTAAAAAAAAATTAAATTGAATAAGCACTATTGTGAAGGTACCAACTAAATGACATAAATTTGATTAAATTGTGTTTTACAAAGTGATTGACTTTCATTTAATTTAACATAGATTTGAATTTAACAGTAGGCGGAAAGGAAGAATCATTAATGGCGAGTTTTATTACACTACTTTAGATCTGAATGAGTTAAATATATTCAGATCTAAAATTAGAGACATGATCTAAAGGCCGGGCAACGCTAAATAATTAAGTTAATATTAAATAAATGTGAGCAATTTCTAAAGTGTGCTTTATATTTTATTACAATATTGTTATTCTTCATTATTTTAACACAAAATTGCAACCTATTCTTTCTTATAATAATAGTCTATGCTTTCTTATAATATAGTGTGCTGGGGATCCTGTCATAAGACTCATATAGAACCACTTAATATTGTACAAAAACATTATCATCAATTAATTATTAAAGTTATGCTCAAGAAAAAATTTAGATATCCAACTAATATACTTTATAAGGATATTAGACAAACGCTTTGTAGATTTTTTAATAATATTGATATTTCAGAAAGAACACAGGAAATTCGTATTTCTAGAGTTGGCTCTGGTCTGAATCATCATTCATACTAAATCTTCTTTTGGTCAAAAAAATTATTTTTATCGGGCTCCACTCATATTTAATAGTCTTCCAGATCATATTAAGTCATCTAATTCCTTGAACATTTTTGAAAAGACTCAAATTATTTGTGTTAGCGGAGGATTGTAAATTGTTTTTCACTACTTTATCATTTCTAAATTAATATCATATTATTTTGTCTTAATTATATTTTTTTTCATCCTACTCTTGCTAAATTAATAGCGCAATATATAAATTAGATAAATATTTCTCATCTTAATTCTCTGAAAATAAATATATTTTTTCTAAAAGTCAAATCTCAACATTATGGTCACCCTATGTACATGCTTTCATTGTAATGTACCATTGCCTTCAGCTAATTAGTTACTAATCATACTCATAATCTGTAAGAAACATACAACAATATTGTTCTTCAATAACTGTATTATTTTTGTGTTATTTTATTAAATTGTAGGCTTGACCTAGTGAGGTTATAAACTGAATTGTAAACATTAGACCCAGGTACCATGTAAAGAAACAAATAAATAAAAATAAAATAAATACTTGCAACCTATTATACCTGCAACCTATACCTACCTATAAGCAATTCTAATTTTGAGATCAGTGGGTATCTGTATTGCATTGATTTTTTTTTCTTCACTTTTATGCCTTTTTAATTTTTAATAAAATGTAGGTTACACAGCCTTAGATTAACACCATGATTATATTTTTAGTATTGCCATTTGGGCAACGGTGGCGCCCTCATTTATTTTCTACTCTTATTTGACAAACTATAACACAAATTAATCAAATAAAATTTACGTACAAATTTGATTGGAACCCACCATCTCCGTATTGCTAATAAGAGCCTTGGCCTCGACCAAGGAGACCGTCTTTAATTGCTTAGTTTGTTCATTAGACTGAGAGCTTTTAACAGCTAAAACTATTAGTCGAATAGAGGCTTTACATTTAAAGTTCAAACCATTTAGCCCGTTTGTAAAAATACGTTATCATTTTTTGTAAATCATTAATATTTATCTCAAGGATCGTAAAATAAATTATTTTATCAAATATTTGAAAACAACAGACGTTCGAAATTCAAAAATAAACACAGAGGCGTGTTGAGTGGGATATAAAGTTTTTTTAGCTGCGGCCTTTCGACCAATGGGATGACTGCGGTGAATAACGGTCGACCAATGGCGTGCCCTTTAAATCCGTGCTTGGAAACGTGATCGGTGAAGTTCGTGACTGATTTTTTGTTGTTTTAACAGGCCATTAATGTGGTCAATAAAAAGAATAAAATAATGTTAAAACGATCGGTTGAGGTTTTTTATGTTTGCTTGGGCCTTGGTTCGTGGTTAGTGGATTAAATAATGTTAACTCAACGGCAAACATAAAGGGTATGAGTTCAATTACAAAACAGTTTACTTCGCCTTGGTAACAGTTAGGTAGGTAGGTAATTATATATCTGCAGACAGAATTTGAAAAACGGCAAATAATGTCAAGTAAATAATTAAAAATATTAAACTTTTCAGGTTAATTCAGGTTTATTTAAATAATTATTTGTGTGTTATTATTTTTTCGTTATCAGTAATTCTAGTTAGTAAAAACGTAAGGTGAGTCATTTTTAAAACTTTTTAATGTTTGCGTTCAAAATGTTTATATTTCATCACCTTTCAAAAACAGTTTTTAGTTTTCGGATGCGTTCAGAAATAATCGTTTTATTTGGATTTTATTGCAGAGCGGAAATATTTTAATCTTCCGACAAAATAGGTCCGAAGCCTGAAGGGTTAAACGGGGTTACGTTACTTATTTATATTTTTTTGTCTTATTTCTGAAAACTCAAAATTACCATTACATGAATCCGCTACGTTTGGTTATATAATACATGGGGTTATATAATAGCGCTGCAAAGTGCTTCGCAATTTTTTTATTTATTTGAATACTGCATAGGAGTTCCAACTCCTCCCAACCCTCTGGAACCAGTCAGACTATGGTAACACTAATTGGGGTATGTTGTGAGGCTGAAGGTAGTGAGGAGGGGAAGGCGATGAGGAAAAGAAAGGTGAGGAAGTACCTGGCTGTTCCGATTTTGGTCACCAAACACGGCTAAAGCCATTTCAAGCATAGTTTTGTTTCTGAATGGTGTTCTTACACCAGGGCGATACTGAGAGTAGTTTCGACTCTGGAACGGGCCGTAAATGTATTATTATATTAGTATATTTAATTAATTCATTGTCCAATAACACAAATTTACAAAATAAAATTTATTTGTGCACGCTGGGATTCGAATTCGTGACCTTCGCATTGCTAGTTGAGAGCCTTACCCCTCGACCACGGAGACAACACTGTCATCAAATATACCTACTAATTTCGGTTGTCCGTGCGTCAGTTATTCCTGCGTCAAATTATTCACGTCCAATGAATTAAACTTTTTGCATAAAATATCGGTGTTATTTTAGAAAATAAAGCTGATTGTCTAAATAATTAATTCAGATAATCGATTATCATAAATTATTAAAAAAATTTTGAAGGTTTTGAAATGTTTATTTCTTTTGTTTAATTTTTTAACAATTTCGTGATCTTAAGTTTCGTTAGGGTTCCACGACAGTTGATCTGACGGAGGGTTGACCCCCTCGGACAATTGATCCCTCTACGAATTGATCCCTCGGACAGTTTATCCCCCAAACATTATTTCTTCAAGTAAGTTTGAATATATGAAGGTATTATTATACCATTACTGGATGAAACATTATGCCTGATTTTTGTAATGGTGATCCGACAGTTGATCCGCCGACAATTGGCCCCCTGAAATGATATTTAGGTACTATAAAATAATACTTTTTTGTGCATTATCTACCAATTTCAAACGATAAATCGAGTTCACAAATACCCTTAATAGTAAGTTAAAATATCAAACGAATATATACTATTCACTCAATATCGATTTTTTGTACTTATGCGCTGGTATATATGTCGGCGGCCGATCTTAAAATCAGGCGGATCTGATCGATCGGATCGATCGGAGGTGATCTGCCGCCATTTCACAATATGCTGGGGCAAATCACGAAAAGGCAGATTCACAACCAGGCGTATCGATCGAAGATGAATGTCCGACATTCCGCCTTGCTATTCGCTTAGGCACATTCAAATAAGTTGTAAAATGCACCAATAGAGACGCTGCCTGCGCTTTATTTACGTTCGTGTGACAATGTTGTGCGACAATAATGTGCCTAACTTATATTCGGTACATTGTGAAATGACGACAGATCACGATGTGGCTAGGCGCATCCTCCGCCTAGCATGATCCATTAGGTATATAGGGAAACAGATTTTTCCGGTGTCCAGCCAACTCAGAATGAACCCAACTCAGAACCACCTCAGAAAGGTCATTAAGAGTGATAATAAAAAAATGGTTACTTAAATGGTTAGATTAAGTAAGGTTAGGGTTACCGGCTATTTTTAAATTATTTTTTCATGGCTTTTAATGACCTTTCTTAGGTGGTTCTGAGTTGGTTTCATTCTGAGTTGGCATGGAACCGATTCTCCTATGATGCATTTGAATGAAAATTTGTTTTATTCCTTTGTTATTCGGCGGTACATCCTCTCTACGCACATCCCTTCGGGGTCACTTAGTTATATTTTGTGTAATTATATATACCGTATTTTCCCTAAAACCGACTGCACAGTGTGTATAAGTACGCCGGGCGTTCAACTGTCGTCGGATCAACTGTCAGCGGATCAACTGTCGTGGAACCTTTTTTATAGATTCCAATTTTTTTAACACTAAAATGTTTTGATCTGGAACCTCTAAAAATGAATTAAAAAAAGTTTTCCTAATTAAGTCAACGATAAGAAATAACATTTAAAAAATGTGCACACCCGTTTTCGAACCGACACCTTCTAAGTTTAAAGCAAAGAAGTTATCCCGTCTGTAGTCTTCTTAAAAGTATAACAACCCTCCTACCCTCAATTCCAACTGAAAGCTTTTGATAACATAAGTACGATTATCTTTCCCCAGTAGGCAGTGGCAGTTCCACCCCCTTGTTCAACCATCATCGATAACCGGTGACCGGTTTCACCCTAAATGGCATCGACAGACGACCAATCGGGTTTTCCTGAACTATTCAATGCGATTGTCCGGCCAAACAATGGACGGGATTGCAACAATACGATTTAATAATGTAATTCAATGACTTGGAGGGAGTCCTTGTGAAGGAGATAACGTCAAAATAAAATACTTCGAATATTGTACATTTTAATCGGAATTGTGCATTTTCTGTCATTTATCAAGATATGATAATATTAAAGATGTAATTTTACTGTAGAAATTTTTTCCGAGTCAATAATACTAAATAATTATCTATAGTCTACAATTTTTATTGGAAAACTCCTGTTATAATAACGTTTTAAAGCTTATTTCCACTAATGTACAATATCATCGAAGAAGAAGATGATAAGTAGGTACTAATAAATCTAAATGAAAATAAGAAAAATATTGAAACACAGAAAAATAAAAACGGTAACGGTCGCAACTGGGACTCCTGGACACATTGACCCCCCAGATTCCTACCCACCCCTCATACCGTTTTCCTTGCCAGAAGTTCCTTTATTTTCTTTCCCTCAACACAGCACCCCCAAAGATGATATAGGCCCTGATGGATTTTTTTTCCTCAGAGCCTCCTGTGTGGAGTTACTTACTTTAAAAATTGCAACCGTTACCTTTTTTTTCTGTGCCTTGTTCTTTTTCATATTTCCCTTTAGATTTATTAGTGTTATTTCAATTATAGTCTTGCTCGAGCCATCGCAATTTCCAAGGTAACAATCGGTAAAATGTTAGATTAAGAAGAGTGATTTTGGGGTCTCTTTTGAAGGAAAAAAAATCTAATGTTTACAGGTCCCTAGCTCATAAAGGAATTTTATTGTTTTGAGGTGGTAACACTGATAAATATACGTTGCACTAGAAATTCAACACAGAAACCTGTGTAAATTTCATAACGCCATAGCTCACAATTCGCCCATTCCAGAGATCTCACTACTTCAGATATACAGATTTTGATGTCTTGGGGGGTAAGTACCTAAGTAATATTTCAAAACAAAAAAATATCTAACTGAAGTTGAAAAGACTTGTGTCCTTTTCCATAACTACCTTTCTCCAACTACTCTTGACTTACTGATGGAGAATAGAGGGGGGGTGAAGGGCTGGTCGGCCTTGGAAACTATAGTTAGGTCCAACCGGAAACGGCCGCTGGAGTGACCGGAAGCAGGAAGCTGAGGGGGGCAGAGGATATTCCACCACCGGAAGTGCCGTTGAGTAGCAAGGATTCGATTGTGGGAACGAAAGGTCTTAAAGGTTCGAATAAAAATTTCCAAAAATGTAAATAAATAGAAGATAATAATTCGAAAACTATAGTTTGGAGCGGGTTCTTAACTGCTCCGCAGGTTTTTGCATTTATAAATCTGATAGGAACTGATTCCAAAAATAGCTCGTTCCTCGGATTCAGTGTGATCCAGTGACAGCTAGTCACCTGGAGAAGTTAACCGGGACAGGCAATGACATCATTTGTAATATGTAGCCGCATGATACAACTAAATATTACCGTCAATCTTTCCATATGGGGAGAGATATTCAAATTTACCAACTAGTTAACTTTTACCTAGGGAACCTTTTACCATGCGACCTGCTAACGGAAATAGCGCCATCTTTTAATGAATCCTTGAATTTGAAACCGAATTACAACGGTATGTAGATTTGTATGAAATTTCAAACACGTACACGCTAACGTATTAATACTATCAGATTAAGAACATGCGTGCTTTATTGTATAATCTCTCACTCAGTCGGCTTTTGTGTTAATTTTAAAGTATCCATTCTTCAAATCTGAGCTCTAAACGAATCCATCGGAATATCTAATAGATACTCGTACATATACCTACCAAAATACATTTAGTCAAATTAAAACAATGTAAAAAAGTTCTGTGGAAGTAATCTCGAATGGAATGCCAACAGTGACAGACAAAGAGGTCCAAATTATACTGTTTATTTATTTATTGTTTTTTTACATGGTAGGTATTAGATAATGTTTTCAATTCAATCTTTAACCAATGTAGGAGAGGCCTGTGTTGAGGTCAACAATAGGCCACTTGCATCACTTTTTTTCCGGTTTAGGCAAATATTCTAAGACATTCTGTATTTTTTTTTTAAATCGTATTTTTGAAACCCTGGCGATTTTTTGAAAATTTCAATCTGAAAAATCAGACCATTTTTTATAAACCGGAAAGACGGGGCATAATTTTATGGGTGCGAAAAAACGATAATTACATAGCCGAAAATCATTTTTAAAAAAGAACGTATTCCACACGAATAGCAATAAATTGTACGGGGTTCTCTTCGTAACATCCTTAAAAAAACCGCCATCTTTATCAAAAAATCAAACCAAAGGATAAGTTCGCATAGAACAAACAATAAATCTAGTGAACGTTAAACGCAAATTCAGAAATTCGCCTGAAATCAAAGTGTGGCCATATAAATAAAATTAATCAGTGTGGAATTTTACAAAATTAAGGGAACATAATCGGAGACGGGACATTTTCACGTAGTGATGTCACGATCTCAAATAATGGATTTATTCATTTAAAAATAATAAAAAAACTAACATAACATTTCTAAAAATTTTGACTAACATTTTCGTAATCTTAGTAAAAAAAATTAAAATTTATCCACACGATTTTTTCCAAGTCGTTATGAAATCCATGCAAGTGGCCTATTAAACAAAGTAACAAACAGATCATAAAATAATATAGGTTTTGAAAGAACAATATTTTTATAAATGTTTCTTAAGATAATGAGTACCAACTAATTTGACGGAGGCCAGTACATTAAAAAAGAAACATTTAGGGTGCATTTTAAAAGGAACTAAGATGAAAAGAAAAAATATATTTGTACGTATAATATATTCGGCTATTAATTTAGCAGAACTCGGATGAAAAAAAAAATTCATTAGAAAGGACAAAGACGAAAAAAATATTGGCGATCCTCGGCGAAAAAATAATTTAACAATCATTTAAAAATTGATGACGTCCCTCACTCCTGGACACTTACCCCCAGATTCCCTCCCCTCATTCCCTTTTCATTCCCAGAACTTCCTCTCCTTCCTTTTCTAAAAATACCCTCCAAAGATCATCCCCAAAGATGACATAGGCCCTGACGAGAATTATTTTCCTCAGGGCTTCGTGTGTGGAGCTAATGTAAAAAAAACTGTCCTAGTGAAAACAAAAATATTTAAGGTTATTATTTAAATTTAAGTAACTGTAACTCGCTTTCTGTACGGATTTTCATGCGGTTTTCACCAATAGATGGAGTGATTCATGATGAAGGTTTAGGTATATAATTTGTCAAGGTTTTGTGTAAATTGGTTGAAATATAAAATGTATAAAGGATTTGATATGTATGCAAATTAACAGATGGCGTTGGTTATGAAGGTTAGGTAATGGCGTTTTCAGTAGATAGCATTGTGTTTCATTAACCATAGCAAGGTGTGGCCGGGTCTGCTAGTAATTTATAAATTGGTAACATTTTAATTAAAATTTTACTACATTTTATAAATACGGGTAATGACTGGTGTCTTGCATCTTTTTCCCATTTTCTTTTATACATTTTTGTTTATAAGAAAATGGGAAAACAAAGGGCTCTGTAGAGCCTCCCCTGCCTCATAGCACGAACCGCCACTGATAGGTACACACCTAAATCTCCAGCTTAGCATATAGAATATACCAAAAATATACACCAAACCGTAGGATGTGCCCAACAAACCCCAACTCTCTCATGTGGAAGCCAAAATTTTGAAACCGTACCAAGATTCACATACCTAGGCTCCCTGATAACAAACTAACGACAAAAATACCACAGAGAAGATCCAGAAGCGGATAGTGAACGCAAATCGCTGTTATTACCGCCTACAAAACCAAATAAAATCCAGACTGCTGTCCAGAAACACCGAGATATTAATTAGTGTACAAAACACTTATCAGACCAGTACTCATATGCGTAGCTGAGGCTTGGGTACTAACTTAGAGGAATTAGCGAGCAATGGACGTTTTTGAAAGGAAAATTCTAAGGCGTATCTTCGGACCGGTTTTAGAAAATGGAATTGGCGCAGACGTTACAACAATGAGCTATAAACACTGTTTAAGGATCTAAACGTCACAAAATTTATAAAACTGGGAAGACTTTGGTGGCTGGGTCATGTGGAGAGAATGACCGAGAATCAAGCACCAAAGTCCCTGCTGAACTAAAGACCGATAGGGCGAAGGAGTCTGGGAAGACAAAGATTAAGATGGAGCGACAACGTCCTCAAAGATATATCTACCTTGGAGCTTCTAAACTGAAGAGCACAAAACCGAGATAGTGGAGGAAGATTCTTGAGGAGGCCAAGACCCACCAGGGATTGTGGAGCCAAGAGTGATGATTATGATGATGATATACCAAACTCATAAATAAAATTATTACAATGTTAATAATAAAATCACATTATGTGAAGTGAATTGAAAGCTAAACAACGCGAGTATGATCATGCTAACAAACAATCACTCCTCCACGAAGCAAAATAATCCTTAAATCCGGTCATCATTTTAAACTTTATATTTGCATAATATAAAAACTGTATTTATAATTTAGTACAGCAATGATCTCAATAGTCTTTCAGTCCATTGAATTTGCCTATACCCTATACCCAACCCACTGCCTATTGCTGGTTCATTGTCCGGCGCATTTCCAAAAGAGCATGACGTGCTTTGTTCGGGTTTGATACGTTAAAGGATGATTGATGTTGTGCCTAAACGTCTGTGTTTATATTATTATTTTAGCACGAGTAGGAACTACCTTGTGTCTGGCTACCGGTTTTATATTTTGCATTGTTGTCACTTTATAATAATAATATTATCAAGTAACAGCAAACAAACACGCGATATTATGAATGTATTCTTTTCAGGACAATTCTGTTATGTTCGGATAAGAAACTTATCAAACATTTTACTTACCTACAACACATACATATTAATACAATTTCCTGGATTAATCTTCTCTAAACAAAGTTCTCCGCCGCGTCTGTCCGTCTGTCTGTTCGCGATAAACTCAAAAACTACTGAACGGATTTTCATGCAGTTTTCACCAATAGATAGTGATTCATGAGGAAGGTTTAGGTACATAATATGTCAAAGTTTGGTTTAAATAGGTTGAAATATATAAAAAAAATAATGTCTTCATGTGGTGGACGAGCGGAATGGCAAGCGGGCTGTGTGGATTTGATGTGTATGCAAATCTACATTTTTATGTCGAAGTTAATAATTCCGGGCATCGCCGGGGACAGCTCTGATCTCCTCCAAAACTAAACCGATTATTAAGAGTTTTTTTTACCAACAGTAGGTACCTATACCGCCCCGGGTGGCCCCCCGGAAAAGATGGGGAGGTGCCCCTCGACCGGATGTCACCCCCAAGAGCACAATTCTCTAGCCACCCCCCCCCCCCCCCCCAGAACGGACCAATTTTTTAGGAAGTCGAAATTTGTCGAAAGTCGAAAAGTGGTCGATATCTATATCATTTTTTAAATATTTGCAATCCAGAGAGGAAATTGGAAAATACGTTTGTACCTACGGACAAAACGTTGCCGGGTGGAAACCCTTTAGACTCTTTAAAATGCGTATTACATTTTATGACGGTACCTACCAACTACAAATGTAAAATTTAATTCTAAAAACTAAATAACACTATGATTTTCATTCGGTACGGTATGCCTATTCTACCTCTAACAACTAAGTACCCATGCGCGGTATACAGTGTACCGGGTGCCCCTCTGGTTTATATTGATATTGATAGGCTTGTGTAAATATTAAATTAGGTGAATTGCGCATTGCGCCCCTCTCTCTGTTATTTGCATATCCCGTCATAATTGAATCGTACGATCAAAGTTTGCATTAAGTTGTGAAATATTGAAATATTTTCAGAGGAAAGTTTAGTTGCAATTTCAAAAAAATATCTCCAAATGGGTAGTTTCAACTGTTTCTTTTTTTGTATTTATAGATATAAGACAATTTGTCTATTTGTTGTAATTTTTTATTAATAATGTAACATATAAATATCATGAGTTGCTTTGCTGACAAAGAAACTACAATTAAAGTTATTTGTCCATCTTCAAAATATTATATCACTTTGTAATTATAAACTTATTTTTCAATCTTCTTATTACTTCAATCTGTGCTACCCAGCTAGACAACAGAACAACAATCATCTATCATTTTCTGTCTCCATGACAACACCTTTTTAAAATTCTAAAATAAAGGAATCCTTTGCATTTCTAGGTAGGTATTCCTTTACATAGATATAATTAAAAAATACTGATTTCGGTTGCGTGTCGGTTAATATTACTATAAAATTCTGATTTGCTTTGAGTATAAGGCTAGCGCCACACTTGCCGAAAATTCCGCCGCGTAACTTCCGCGGTTGCGGCCACACTAAATTTTCAGTGGCAGATTATCCGTCGACTGCCAACGCTTATACGGTGTGGTCGTAATGGATCCGATAGAAGTGATAGCTATTTATGAGGCATTAGAAGAAGAAAGAAAAAGAAAGCGTAAATATTGGGTTCATCCCTTAAATACTCTTCGACTAGAAATTGCAGATAAAGCATTCGAATGTCCATACAATCATTTGATGTATTGCTGAACTTAACGAAGGACTATATTACCAAGCAAAATACAAAACTTAGATCGGCTATATCTCCTGATGTTTCTATTTCACTATCCCAATTGTCGTAAAATAATTTTGCTATTTCTTCCCATGCTCGTTTCTTTCTATTTTGCGCCTCGATAATAAATCGTTCTGTGTCGAACATCCTGTACGTGCGCTGTCGCCGCGGATTATCCGTCGAATGTGGCGCGATGCATACAAATACCTGGAATGCGACGTCGCCGATCTTCCGCCGACGGAAGATCGGTGCGCGGAGGACGGAACAGACGCGTCTGCGAGCGGTCCGCCACGGAGCGACCGATCGTCCGCGACGGAACGACCGATCTTCCGCGTAGTGTGCCCGCTATTTGTAATTTATATGCAATTACATGTATTGGCGTTTCTTTATTTGAACAAATTCGGACCAACTTTTAACGGCTCCGTGCCAACTCAGAATGAATCCAACTCAGAACCACCACAGAAAGGTAATTAAAAGCTATGAAAAAATAATTTTTAAATAGCCGGTAACCCTAACCTTACTTACCATATTTAACCAATTTTTTAATATGATTTAATCATCACTTGTCAATCACAACTTATAATATGATGGGCGCGGTTTATACCTTTCTTAAATCTCGTCATGTATTTGTGTGTAAACATCTTGTATTAGGTCTGTATATTTTTGAGCCCGTACCTTATATTGTATTTTCCTGATTGTGTTTTATTTATGCATTTCTTAGTCCATCTCATTAGTCCATCATGAAGGAAACTTTATTTTAACTTTTTGAAACCCAAAGTACATAAATCAAATGAGTCGGTTACACAAATTCATAAAATCTTATAATACATGTTTCTGTGAAATATTTGTAAAGTGATTCTTCGTATGTTTGTGTCTGTATGTTGCTTCTGTGAAATGTTTTGTAAATTTTTTATTCATACATTGTGTCTACATATTGGGTTGAGTTGGGTTTAACTTCTCAAAAGTACCAATTGGCGATCCCTTAAGGAGTTTTGATAACTCATGGGAGTGCAACTTCGTTGTATGTTTTTAATAATAAAAAATTAAAAAAATTTTTAAAAAAAAATCACTCTTAAATAACCTTTCTGAGGTGGTTCTGAGTTGGTTTCATTCTGAGTTGGCCGGTCACCCTTTTGAAACATGAGAACGAGTCGTTTCTCCTACTCATTCTTAAGTTCAACAGCTCGGTTGTGGAACGATTTGGCGACCTCTGTGTTTCCTCCCTCCTTCAACAAGGGTTTCTTCTTTTTTACAAAAAGAGCAGCATCCCCAAAGATGACGAATCAATTTGGGAGGCCGGAATGGGTACCGCCGCCCCGGGAACCTTTATTGTATAACCAACACCTCTGCCATAGGTCACCAAAAGTGGTTCGTAACGTTTGGTGATTAAGCAGGGGTGCCCGGGTTCATGGGGTTAGGTTTTTCTAGGACTTTGAGGCGGATGACCAGAACACACTGAACTCCAGATTCCACCTACTCCTTAAACCCTTTTCCTTCCCAGAACTCTCTTCTTCTTCCTCTCCTTAAAAAAAATCCTCCACACAGCATCCCCAACGGTGACATGGGCCCTGAGGGAAATTATTTTCCTCAGGGTCTCCTGTGTGGAGCTCATGTAAAAATGTAGTGCTTTAGAAAATGATCGTAAAACGTTTAAATATTTGTGCATGAACTTTGCAAAATAAAGTAAAACACGCCTTTTGCCTTTTTTGTGAGAAACTGGTGATGCTAAGCGGGAATTTAAACCTAATCGCTATCCACATAAGGAGTGTTTTTGTGAGCCGACCGATTTCGAGTTTCACACGAAGTAGTGCCTTTGCGTAACAGTAGAGCTTTTTGCGTAACAGCTTTGAAATTCATTTAGTGTTGTTCTGTCAGAAAAACTATATAGACTGCGCCAAAGGTTACTAGAAAAGGAATGAAAAATTAAATTTGTAAATGAAATTTCTAACAGAAGGTGAATTTTATAATGAATTCATTCTTATTCAAATAATATTGAAAGTGCAGGGGGTGTGGAGCCTTGTGTAACCACCCTTCCGAGGTGGCCGCTTTTTTACACAAATATGACGTATCTTCAACAAATAAGGAAAAGGGGTTGTTGAAAACCAGAGACTGAAATGGAAACACGATATTAAATTAGGTATTTTTCTCCAGTAGCACATGACTTTGTACAGTTTATTACAATAATTTTATATTATATTAATTTGTGTACGAAGCGTTAAGTGTTTAAGGAGAATGGCTGCCTTTTTCATACAAAACTTAAATTTAGATTTGAGGCCAAAATACCAAACTGAAAATTTATTTTTTTAATCAAAGGGTAGGTATTGCAAATATCTATTACGGATATATGTATAAGCTCCCTTTTTAAGTGCTTAAATTTATAAAATACTAGCTTTTGCCCCCGGATTCACTCGCATATTCGCCCCCCCCCCCCCCCCCCCCTCCAATCAATCAACAATCAAATACGCGCCGTTTCGCATTCACAATATTAGTATAGCTGTTGGCTTAGGTCAAAATGTAGATTAGTACCTATTTTATATTTGTACACTAAATATTCATATAAGAATTCTCATATTTGAATTTTTGCTATCAAAGAAATCTCCATAGTAACCTAAACAAAAAACAAAATGACAGACCACGTCAAACAATTACTTACGGACATTAAACCTAAAACAAATTATTTCATTACGCCACAGCTTATTCATAACACGAGGGCTTACCAATATATATAGCGTATTTTACTCGCAAATAATGTAGCTTTCTATTAGTAAAAGAATTTTTAAAATCCATTGTGTATTTTTTTAGTGATAAAGTAACAAACATTCGCCTTTATAATATCTATAAGATAAAATAGGTTATTTAAGAATTTCATTTTTCATGATTTCAGAGGGAACTTTGGCAATTATGATAATTATTTAAAAAAATTATTTTGATCGGTTTACTATGTAAAAAAGCGATTAGCATTTTGATGCGTTTCTGCCAAAAAATGCCTTTTTATGATGTTTATTTTTTATTTATTTTCAACCATATTAACTGAGTAAATAGGCCATTATTACGTTTTTAAATTATTGAAAATTACTTACAAAAACGAGAAATATTTCCTCTAAAATCATGCAAAATTGAATTCTTTAGCCAAATAAAAGAAAACAAATTGCACATATCCGCACTAGATTTTGCAATACCATTTGAATAAAAAAATATTTTTCAGCCGGATTAAATATTTGGCCATAAATCAATTTTTTTTCATTTGCATGTAAATGGCCGCGCAACCGTTACCGTTCCGAAGGGCGAGTAGGTATAGAATAGAGAAATAGTAAATAATTTAGTAAATTAATAAGCAGTGTTGAAGATAATTTTATATTGATGTAGTTAGTGGTATGCAATTAGGTCTGTGAGATAAAGTAACTGAAAATATTAATAATTTTATAATAACCTGTTTTAAGTACCTAAGTGTCTACCTAAGTTGCAATAAAAATGTGCATTTGCAAATAATGTAGTATGGACTGTTAAATCATGTTTTCCCAATTAGGATCGTTGTATGGTGCTCTAAAAGATTATGTATTTTTGGATAGATTTAATTTGATTATTTATAACTCAGCATTCTGAATTTCTACCGATTTATAACATATTTCCCTTGAACATTTACAGTTCTTAAGATCTTAAAAAAAAACAAATTAATTTTACAGATACCTAACCGTTCATTTGTAGAGATAAAATAGTCATTACAAGTATTTCCCTCGGCAGAGAAAAAATCGCAAAGTGTGCTGCAAAAATTAAAAAAAAAAACACATCTGGTTCTGTCATTTAACACATTGCAGTTGTGAAAAAAATGACAGTGTTTCTTTAAATGCTACTTTAGACTTTGTCGAGAGATTTTTGCTCTGTTTTAAGTATTTTTTTCTTTTTTAATAAAATACTTTCACGATAGTTGCTTACGCCCATTGAAAACCTTTATTAACGCGGTGTACCCGCTCAAAAAGAAGAAGATGGAGATGGAGAGATATGTAAAAACGAATGTCAGAGAGAGCGCGCTAATATTAAAATTATGAAAATGTATAATAAAACATGACTCGTTTAAAGTAGAGCAAAAATCTCTTAAGGATTGCCTAAAGTGAATTTTTTCTTACATATATACCTTTTAAAATAACTGAAAAAAACATATTTATAATAACTTTTGGAGCATATTTTGCGATTTTTTTCTAATGATGGAATTTCATATAATTGCCGTTTCGGCATGGCAAATGTTTAGATATTATCTTCAAGAATAGCATATATTTGTAATAAATCGGTAGAAATGCGGGAAGCCGGGCCTTAAGAGGAAACCGGGTGGTGTTTTTTCCATACAAACGTATTCCTCATTTCCCTCTCTGAATTTTGACACTAGAGAAAATATTTTTTTTACATAATATGAATATTGACCGCAAGCGTGTCGGTACGTTTTGATTTTTTTGATAAGTTACTTTTTATAGGAGTTATAACCCTTCAAAAATTGTTAAAATTGCCTTTTTTTAACGCCATCAACAAACGTTCAGTATACAAATTAGACGATGTATTTTTAAAAAAAGCAAAAGGTACAGACATAGAATGTTTTCTTCCAATACATTTGGTAAAAAAAATCTTGGAAATTGGTTCAGTTTTGGAGTAGAAAAATGAGGACTACAAAACCTCGATTTTGACAATTTTATTTGGGTATTATCAGGCTGAGGTGCATGTGTCCCTTTCTCTCAGTATTCGGGGGTGAGGGGGGGCGGAGAGGGTTTTGTTGAATACGTATACAGTCAACGAAGTGATGTGACATTCTCAATAATTATATCGATACACTAGTCCACTAGTGTTGTCATGTCCCGAGTTATCGATGTTTTTTTTAAATTATTTTTCTGTTTGGTGACTTATTTTGAGTGTGCCAATACTTATCGAGCTTATTTACTAAAGTTATTGTGACAAATTTAATTTGTTTACGTCAAATAAATTAATGGAAAAAAATTGAAAAAAAAACACCTGTTACAGACAGACCCCGAGATGATTCCGTTCCGTATTGCCGAGTTGGATATGGAACACAAAAATTAATTAAAATATTTTTTGATAACTTTTGAAGGTTGTACTCAACATAATATTATCCCTTTATAGGACACTTTTTTTAAGATACAACTACCGAACCAAAAAAAAACTTTTATATTTGACTAAATATATTGTTCTAGATTTTTTTTTCAAAAAAATTATATTTTACAAGAAAATGTGTGATGGTAAGTACATACACCACTGATCGTTTGATGGAATGCTGGTACAGCGTATGTTCAGTGGTACATGCATCTACCACATGTTGTTGAATCGATTATGTTATTATAATATCATATTATACAAATGAATATTGAAATCTATGTATAAGAGGCACCATATTGTTTATTGTGCTACATATTAGGTACATACACATAACTAGTTTAGTTTTTATTTAACTTTTTTAATACGTTATATTATTACAGAAAAATGCACTTTTGGGAATACCTCCTACATCACTTGACATTTTCAATCTTCTTCAATGATCTAATATTTTTTGTTTTTAAACGCTTTATTGTAAAAAAAATTACTGTTTAACATCTACACAATGAAATTAAAACAATTTATGGTCCAGACCTTTCCCTCGCCGGTAAATTTCTTGGTATGCGACCGTCAATTATTTCTGGTAAAAGGCATTGGTGGTAGAAATTTTCTAACAGTGGAACGATTTTTTGCCAGATTTCATCGTCCCTCTCAATTTTTTCATACAGCAAACCTTTTGGACTCCACACAACAAAATAACAATAATTACGACGAGTAATATGTAACTGGCCTTGTACTTGGTAGAAGTAATTATGATTCCGTTTTAATGTTAAAGAATGGTCTTCCAATTTACAGTAATCAATTATCTTTTGTGCAATTCCCTCTTCTGGTGACATATTTGCTATACTATAAGGGCATTTAATTTCAATTATAGAATCCTCACCGATAAGGCCATCCGGACTTGCCGCTAAAAAGTTTTTGGTTTTATCGATAAATAGCCCACAAGCGGATACCTGAAAACTTGTTTTTTTTGAAAATTGCTCTATTGCTAGGCTTTCATTTTCTTTTCCATAATTTGTGGCCATAGTTCCTTTGAATTGTGAGTACAGTAAAGAGTTTAGTACTCCCGTAACTGAAGTTTTTTGCCGAAGCTTATATATTTTTCCAAAGTTAGACGCCGTTATCCGCTTACGTCTTTCAATTGCCCACAGATTGTTATTGCTTTGGCCTACCGTATTCCGTTCGAGCTCTTCCTTATTGGTTGAAGATAATTCTTTGAGAAATTCCTCTTTTTTCGTTTCAAATATTTCAGGTGGCATATCTGGTTCTAATTCCAATTGACCATAATTTTCATCGGGCCCTGTAACTTTTTTTCTTTTTTCTGTCCTATTTTTATTTATTTATTTATTTATTTATACTGGGTTTTACAGATGTTTACATTTACATGAGAACAATCCACTTATAAAACTCAGTTATTATACAATTATAAAAATCTACAATTACGTACAATTAAATACAAATAAATACAATTAGAAAAACAAAAACATCACAAATTAAAATACAGAATTATATACAAGGTCACTTAAGTAACACATTACAATGAGTGGTAAAAGACATATGAAATACGCAAGCATGCATAGAGGGACAATTCACACAATATAATTAGTTAGTACTTTTTAACAGCGCTAGAACTTTTTTTTTAAAACTGTACAAATTATCAATGAAAATATCCACATCAGCGCACTCTATCTTGTTATACAGTCGACACATCTGGGTCAGAGGGCTGAAGTAGGCGATATTATTTTTAAATATATTAATATGAAAAATGTTATGGCGTCTTAAACAATGGGAATTGGGGACATTAATTTTAATACTGTTAAGACATAATTTAGTATCAAGATGGCCGTGAATAATTTTATGTAAACATATTAGATCAGTCAATTGCCTTCTAGTTTTAAGTGTATCAATCTTGAAGTAATCACGACGTACATCGTATGATCTGAGATGGTCGTGTAGTCCACATTTGAAGGATAACATTCTTAGTAATTTTTTTTGAACTGATTCTACAATGTTTTCATATTTACAGTAATGTGGATTCCAAATAGTGCTTCCATATTCAAGTTTACTTCTAATTAAGGCATTGTAAAGTGTTAGAATTGATTGAGGATCTTTGAAAGGTTTACATATTCTGTGAATAAATCCCATCATTTTTAATGATTTGCACTTAATGTTGTTAATATGTACATCAAATATGAATTTAGAATCAAGAGTGATTCCTAGATCCCTTATTGAAGAAACTTTTTTGAGAATAATATTATTGATAACATAAGAAAAATCTTTTATAATTCTATTTCTAGTAAAGTTTAAAATGTAACATTTTTCAACATTTAAGTGCATATCATTGACAGTACACCAGTTATTGAGTGTGTCGAGGTCATTTTGAAGCAGCTGATGATCGGAAACAGACTTAATTTTACGAAAAATTTTAAGATCATCGGCGAAAAAAGCATAATCACAGTTTAATTTCGAGCCAAGGTCATTTATGAATATAAGAAAAAGCAGGGGGCCAAGATTTGAACCCTGTGGTACACCAGAAGTTACAATTATAGGGGATGATTTGTATCCATTAATAAGAACTAATTGAGTTCTGTTATACAAATATGATTTCACCCAGCGTAATAGGTCTCCATGTATTCCAATTTGTTCAAGTTTTTTTAGTAAGATGGAGTGGTTAACTCTATCAAAAGCTTTTTGGAAATCAGTATAAATTGTATCTACTTGTAATCTTTCATTAAAAGAATTACAAACATAATTACAAAATTCCAAAAGATTTGAGTTGATTGATCTTTGAGGAACAAACCCATGTTGCCTAGTGCAGAGAAGGGGTTTAAAATGTAAAAAAATACTTTTATATATCAGAGATTCAAAAACTTTAGCAAAACAGGATAGTATACTGATTGGCCTATAATTTTTTATTAAAGATGGGTCTCCCGATTTTAATACTGGGACCACGTGTGCTTTTTTCCACAGATCGGGAAAAGTTCCCGTGGTAAGGGATGCATTAAAAATTATAAAAAGCGGTAAACATAAAGAGTCTGCACAGCAACTAACAAAGAAAGGAGGAATTTTATCAGGTCCTGGGCCCTTACTGGGATCTATTTTACTCAAAAAACATTTTATTTCATCTGCACTAATATGTATTTTACCCAAATTGCTTTGATTGTGTTCAGTTATGTTTGGCATTGAATCATTAGTAGATGATTCCGACTTGGTATAAACAGATGAAAAATATTTAGAGAATACGTTTGCTATGTTTTCACCGTCATTCGCGGAAATATCGTCAAGATGCATTACTTTAGGAATACAGTTATTTTTTCGTAATGATTTTGAGTACGACCAGAATAACTTTATGTTACCTTGCAGACCACTTTCGACAGAGTTGATATATGATTTATAACATTCGCTTTGTATTTTTTTTGTAAATTTCCTTAAATAAGAGAATTCCCTATAATCTGACTCATAACCATGTTTTTTTACCTTAAGTCTAACTTTGTTTTTTTTCTTAAGAAGAGCAATCAATTGCTGATTAAACCAGACAGGATATTGATTTTTTGTTTGAGTACCATATTTTTTAAAGTATTTGTCAATAATTTCCCACAATTTTTCATATAATAAGATTACCATGCTATTCACATTTTTATTTTTAAAGAGAGTTATCCAATTAACAGACAATAGATCCTGTCGACATTCATCAAAGTTTCCCTTCCTGAAGTTATATTTTGAATCGCTTCTATTCATTTCTAAGAATTGATCTTTATTTTGTTTCACTATAATTTCAAATGAAGGGTGATATTGATCCAATTTGGTTAAGCCTGGTGCTATATGTATATCAATGTTAACTTTATCTGAAAAAACAAGATCCAATAAATTTTCATTTCTATTTAGTACATAATTGAATTGATACAAATTGCAAATTGATGAGAGATTGACAAGACTATGTGCTTTCATGCTTTTATAATTAGAAGGGGAAAGTACATTATTTTTGAATGAATTGTCAGGTATCCATTTAATTTCGGGCAAATTAAAATCACCAACAAAAATAAACTGCGAATTGGAAGTTGAAAACTTTAAATACAGATCCTGTAATTTTTCAATATGTTTACAATAATTATCAACGGTTACACTAGGAGGAATATAGAGGATGCATATAAAGATGAGCGAGTTGGAACGAGACTTAATTACAAGCCACAAATCTTCATTGTCACTCTCCCACTCCGTTTTTCTTGACACAAGAAGTTTTTTAGAAACGGCGGCTAGAACTCCGCCACCTTCTTTAGACACAGATTTGGTTGACTCACGATCTCTTCTAAATATTACATATCTATCATCAAACAATTCTTCACTAAATACTGTTGAGTTCAGCCATGTTTCGGAAAAACAAATAATGTCATAATTATTGATTAAAATATTATTGCGCACACTTACGGTCTTTGTTCGAATACCCCTCACATTTTGATATAATATATTTAATGCATCAACAGCAAGTACCTCGCCATCTATTTCGGTATGGTTAGATGCCATAGTCAATGGTGGAGAGGTCCTTCAATAGTGCTGCTTTGTAGGCCGGGCAGTCCTTATCTCCGGTGGGGTGGGCACGTGAAGCTGCAGGCTTTCCAAAACGTGCGCATGTGGCGCAACTGGGTGCTGCAGCAGCAGCGGGGCAGGCCTCACGCGCGTGTCCTTCTACACCGCAGTGGGAGCATCTCTTTGTATCTTTGCAATACTTGTGCGAATGTCCGACCATTTGGCAATTCAGACACACTGTAAGTCCAACAAAGTCACGCACACCGCAAACGGTCCAGTCCACAAATACACGTCCTTGTTCCACCAATGCATGACGAATGTTAGCAGGCACCGAGTACACTCTGTGGCAAGACGGTCCGGTTCGAGCTCCAGCCATATGACTTAGTTTGCACTTGGATGCACACTCTTTGAAGTCATTAGAATCAGAGATTCCGGAGAGGGCCTTCTCTAAAAAGTTCTCGTCCGTAAGTTCACGGGGCACATTAAAGAATATCATTCTAGGCTGCCTCTTAATTGGAAGACGGGCACTCAGCAAGTCGGAGCTGCATATAACAGGATCATTTAAAAGCCTTTCTTGTTCCTGGCTGCTGGCAGTGTGGATAATGACTCCTTTGTTTTTGATATTTTTTACTCATTTTCATTATACTTTAGTTTTTTTTTTCGACACATTTGTTTATTCTCCTTCGAACGTCGTTTTCTCTCTATAAAGTGCTTCGTGTATTTGCCGGGACTGTGGCCTTGGATTTTCTTTTGTATTCTTGAATGGGTTGCCAATTCACTATTCCACGAAGTTACTGCTCCAAAACATCTTGCTTGGTAAGATCCTCTTGTAGTAAAATTTACCCTTTTTCCACCTATAAATTTGGCGATAACGTTGTTGAATTGCTCCACAGTGTTATTTGTCACGTCAATAATAAGACTTTCTGCATTTGCTATTAGAGACAATAAGAATTGTTGGATATCAGTCCATATTCCACAATCTCGAAGATCGCTTACTAAATTTGGATCATCAGTATACTTCTCCGGCTTGCAATAGTACGATGCACAATTTTTATGATCACCAAACACATGATTTGCGGTATTTTTTATGTCCATTTTCAAATTTTTTATTTTATCACTTTGTACTGTGTTTTCTTGCTCTTTCCTGTAATTTATTGCTCCAACTACAGCTCTTCTCATGCGTAAAACGTTTGCTTCAACCTTTTTCCTTATATGAACTGGTACAAAGCCTTTAGCGTTGTTGGTTTTTTTTCCAAGTGCTTTCATTTTGTTGCAAAAATTGCGGAGTAAGTGATTTTTGCACTCTATTTTTTGTACTATAAGGTTAGGACCATATGGCATTTGTTGCATTATTTTTTTCATGATGCTGGAGTCGCCATCACCAACTAGTTTGTTAAATTTCAATCCATGCATTTCCATGCTTCTCGAGAACCCTTCTGCTATAATGTGGGCTTCCATGGCATTAGCACTGTCACGCCAGTTTATGAAGCACCTGTGCTCAGAAGCAACTATGTGTAGTTTAGTAGCTCTAGCACATATGCAGCAGTATGAGTTTCGCACTCCCAGAAATAAAACCTTTTTAGTTCGTAGTCCAACTATGCACCCTGCGCCAGATGAGGAGCTAAATCCACTTTTGTACGACCTCTTTGCCCAGGAGCCATCTGCAACCACCGTTACCAAAGGATAGCCACCCTCGTCTACGTCACCGTTTAAAATGGCTAGCCTTTTTTCTTCTTCACCAGCTGCGATCATTTCTTCTAAGGCACATTCTTCAATTGTTGGCGCTAAACATTGTTCTATGTTCGTGTAAGTCTTACAATCCATATTTGGCATATTTAAAACCCCACAAATTTCATTCCATTGTGAATACCCATTTCCTGTACACATCACTCCTTCGACGACAGCAGTATTTATAGACATTTTCCGTTTCGGGTCTTCGGAGTGAATGTATTCTATTTTCTTGCACATTTTGCACTCGAAAACATACTGGCTTAGAAGACCATTTCGTCGTTCCTTCATAAATTTTAAATCGTAAAATGTGCAGTTGGTGTGTTCGTGCTTTATATTTGATATCTCCGAAAACAAATATTTTATATCCACAATTCTGCGACCTTCGAAATTATCGGTTTCATCAATATGGTCTGGTTCTATCACCAAATCATCAAGCGTTGTTGATGATGATGAACTTGCGTTTTCGTCTATATTTGGAGCAAATGATTCATCCATGGAAGTTTCATGCATTAGTGAAGATGTAGTTAAGTTTCCAAAAGTAGTATCGATGACATCCATATCCCTGTAAATGCAAATGATTTATTTATTTAAATTTGTCCATCCCATTTTCCCGTTATACATGCTACATAATACACGGCTCTCATAGCATAAATCTTTAGGTTTTTCTCGTAAGTCGCTCACGTAAGAGAGTTATGGCAAAATTATCAATGTAAACGATACCCATTGGTAATTTTGCCATAACTCTCTTATGTGAGCAACTTACGGGAAAAAAAACTTTACGTACGTAAAGGTAACCTTAGGAAGGTTCAGTAGTAAGAGTGACAGGAAAGCGATATTTCGACTTACCTAGATGTCGAACGTGGTGCAACATGAATCTGTCGTTTGATACTAATAATCGGTTTTTTTCGTCTAGCAGATAAAAACAAACGCGCTTTGTTTCCATTTCTTTTACCCATTATTTATCTGTAAGAAAAAATTTTTTGAGTTGAAGGTAGGTAATATAGTAGTCGATTTTATGTAACTCAATTTCTAAATACACATATCTTATGCTACGTATATATTTGCGAATAGTGGCGTGCACAGAATTTGAAAATTGAAATTTCGGAAAAAAAATAATTTTCAGCTTCGACAACATCATTAATGTCGTATTTTCAATCTTAGGATTCTAGCCCACTGAAAAATCAGTGCACGCCACTCTTTGCGGACAGAGACGCGAGCCGAACCACGAATTATGGTAAATGTACGAAGCAACCGCAAGCGGCGCAGCGTTTCGGGCAGTTTGCTTTTGCTTCGTTCCTTTCCCATAATCCGTTGTTCGGCTGGCGTGTGTATACGCAGCCTAAGACGTAGAATAATATTTATTATAGGTTACTAGATATGTTAACAAATGTACCGACTTGCACTAATGCACTTTATGCATACAGTCAAAACTGATGAATTTACGTTATTCAGGGAGAGCCAAAAAACAACAACATTTTTAGCGATATTTATATGTTTAATTAAAAAAGGAAATTGTGTTGTAATATTGAGTTTTTATGAATGAATAGTTTATGTTTATAATAATAGTTTATGAATAATTTATGAATAGTTTAGTAGGTATCTACTCACCATATGTCCTATATGTGTAAATCGTGAGAAATGACCAAACAGATTTCAATATTCAAGGGGGTTTCAGGGTCAAAATTCGAAGGTCTGTATTTGACGTAGAATAGTTTCCAGTAAAAAGGCTAGTCAAAAACAGTAGAGTGATGCAGCCAGCGAAAAATAAAAACACTATACAATCACAAAGTACGTGATGTACCTACTGCGCCTATGCTGCCGTTTTATAAAAAAAGATGGTATGAATCTCCCGATATTACTAAACCAAAACAGCGTGCATCTTACTTTACTAATAGTAACAAGATGAATGAACTATGAGCGCAGAAGATATCTATTATATAGGAATACGCACGCTCAAGTCGCGACGCGTATTGACTTATCTGTTGCAGCAGGCAGCAACCTGTATACACGCACCCACAAGTCTCATTGACTTGTGCGTGTGCAGAAGATGAGCTCGGAGCAGGCAGTCACATGTATTTGTAGTAAGTAATAATAATAATAAAGTTAAGTACAATACAATATTAAATAATGTAGACCTCGCTATTTTATTACGAATATGTACCTAGGCACCTACTTAATTTTTGGAATAAATGAATAACAGTAAATGAAATAATAAGAACGCGAAGTCGCTGGCGGGCGCGGCGCGGCGATTCGTGCTTCCAACACCTGCAGCCACGCACACACACGCATTGGGGTTCACCAATACACCGATAGCGCTTTTGCTGTCCCCGCTGAGATGAACGAAATAGAAATAATTTTTACAAATACCTATCGTTAAAATTTCTCGGCGCTCCTGCGCGCTCTTAAGTTGCCACAAGGAGGGCTAGCCAGAAAGACCTGTAGTTCTACAATTACCTGATTTCTAGTTAATAATATTAAAATAATTTCTTTTACGCATGTAAAGCAATATAATATCGGCTATCTACTGTCCACAGAACAACTTAACTAACACAGAAGTTATGCATCAAAGAGCTTCGAGAGAGGTATACTATTTTGCTTTTGATTTCCAAAATACGCATAAAAAGAGCATATTAGGTATTTATTATTAAAATATATATCAGGATTAAATATCATGTATTTCCATTATTCTTAATGATATCCTCTGCCTGCGAACTAAATTACCTAAATAATAAAATACCTAAATTTCTCTATATAACAATGTCCTTCAAAATTTCTTCCTGTACAGAACATTTTTACGCAGCATCGCGTTCATTGGTCAAATCATTGTACATATAGTTTCGTATCTTTGATAGATGAACCGGTGGGTGTAATTTTTAGCCATAAGTTGTTATAATGGTGTATCTAGTTGTAGTTCTGGTCTAGGGGAGTGCTGAATGCGAAAATATGCTAAATAACAGTCATTAATTTTTTTTCAGTTGCCCTTTCCTATGAATTGATTTTATATTTGTACTACTTAAATAATAATTTTATACCAATGAAAGTTCAAAAACTACTTTTCACAAAAATGGCGCTATAAAAATTATCCAAATATTATTATTATTAATATTTTCTATAGTGTAGGTAGTGCAGTGTGTGTTCGAGTATTGTATGTTGTACCCTTTCGCTGCTGCAATTTTCGGTTCGACACCCTTCGTTATGCATGCATATTTAATTCCCCATAATGCTTTTTTTATGGTCGGCATTGCATGCAAAGTAAGATTTTTTATCTGTTAGGTAGCGCCCCACTGTACATTTCCCAGTTTACGGAACACATGTTGAAGTAATTTAATAATGGACTTATGGGCGGTGACCGTACATTATTAAAATATTTAAATTTTATATTACTTTAAGCCCATATTGAAAGCTCAGTTTTGATGGGTGTTTGAATAAATAATGATTTTTTTTAATAGAAGTTGTTCAATTGTAAACCTTACTTGCGAATCACATTTTAAATGTGCTATTATTTAATTTTATAAAATTTTGTAATGTAATTTTATTTAAATCTGCATACCTAACGTTAATAGTCAAGACCAACCCGGCAAACCGATTTTTTTCATTTGCCTGCATGCGGAAAAATTCAAAAAATAAAAGAAAAGTTCCTCAATTCTCCGTATAACCTATATGTAAGCAGTAGGTATAAAACACGATTTCATAATGTCGACATTCTTAAACCTTTAAGAGGGAATAACCGGAAATATGTCATTTTTAAATAAAATTCTACATGTATTGAGTTTTTTTCCACAAAAAAATATATATAGATTTTGAAAGATTGTTCGTTTTTCTAGTATAGGTACGTTTTAAATTTTGAGAAAAAATGTTTATTTTTGGTATGGGTAATGAGGTTATACCTTAGGTCGTTGGCAGATTTGTTAAATTTTCGAATGAAATTTATATAATACAACACACATTTCAAATCATATCATTAGCTACTTTAGAATTTTAATTTTAGTTCAAATAAAAAATTTAAAAAAGATCCGACTACGTGTTTTGTGACGAAAATACTTTGAAAATTTATGTACGGTCTTACAAACTAACATATATCAGTTTTTGTTATCATTTTTTTAACATTTTGCTTAGAAGTTATTGTAAAAATAACAAATAGGTACCTACTTATGATCAAAAAATAATTACAAAAAGTACATCATTTTAATATTTTTATCATCACACGTTTGAGCATTTTTTAAATATAGGTATATATCAAAACAAATTCTTATTGAAATAAAACCGATATTGAGTTATTATTTTAAAAAATTGGTACGGATAATAATTAATCGTTGTCATCAGAATCTGTACAGTTGCAATGGTACAATCGCAAGACCGTCTCTCGACGAAATTTGAATTCTCGGCTGCTGGTTAATCGCCCTTAAATGACATATTTCTAATTCTGTCTGGTTATTCTCTTTTTTTAAAGAGGCAATTCACCCCAAAAAGAGTGCTCATCCACAAAGTTGTAGTCAATAGCTGTGCGGGTAGATCGCTTGACTAGCAGTTTGCCGGGCCAAAGTCGAATGTAAATACTCGAACTTACTCCCATTTTGAAATCAGCTATACTTTTTGAAAAGGTCTCTACCTATATACTAAAAAGATAGACTTTTTAGAACTGATAAAAAATCCTTTAACATTTATCTAAATTAACGAACATTTTATGTAATAGACGCAGAATTTATTATATTTACATTCGCAGATGACGTATCATGGAATTTATGATGAATATTTGTGTCTATCATGGTGAATTAGTTAAAAAACCGCCAAACCATGACTGGCCCGGCTGCCATCTCGCATACACCTAAATTAAGATTAATGGCGGCGCTAGCAAATCGGATTTCAGATTATGCGTGCTTTATCTATAATAATAGCAAACTTTTAATGGTAGCTAGATTCTAACTGTAATTAATTTTCAATGTTATAATATTGGTAGATAGCTGTCTACCAGTGACTGACCTCTTACTACATAAATAAGAATAGTTTATATAGATAAACTATATATCAATGGAATAGTTAGAAATTTCTACTGTTTTATAACATATTTCTCTTGAAAACTTTGTATGTTTTGGTTTGTTGGTAGGTTAGACCTTATACGATAATTTTTAAAATTTGACTTATTTTAATTAGTGATTCCTGATATATTATTTGGAGTAAAAAATATGAATGAAATTTTGGTCTCCGGTGATATTTTTGATTTTTTACATAAAACAAGGCGGGGAGGGGGGTTAGATGGTTTTTGGCTGAGTAAGTAACCTGTGTCGACAAGTGGAATATTTTTTTTAAATATAAAAAAAATTTAAACCTAAAAATTCCTAGGAGATTAAAATTTCGATTAAGTACATTTCTTCTCCAAATAATGCCAGGAATCACTGGCATTTTTTTGTCAGTACGTCCCTTAACACCCTGTGCCTACACGTGGCTAAGTTCGCTCAGTAGGACAGCCATAAAGTAATACAAAAGTAGATACCTACCTCGAAAAATGTGTAAAGATGGTACATTATTAATTCATCTCATACCAGAACTACCGAATAACTGCTAAATAAATAGAAATATATTAATTAAATGAAGACAATATTACCGAAACTCAATCGACAATCTGGAAACAGACAAAGATATTGGCACCTCTGGGACTCGAACCCATAGAACCCAGGACCTTCGGTTTTCCGGAAGTCAATAGATGTCGCGTATTAAAAATAAAATGGATAAAAATTTATCCAGATACTATCTAGATAACATTTAGTTTGTGTTTGAATTTTGCAATCATACATAAAGACAGCAGCCAATAAAGAAGATAATATTGGTAATTTTTAGTCGAAGTATGATTCAGTAAAAATGATAGGGACACCTTAGCTCAGTTAGTAGAGTTGGGGCCCGGAAAGCCGAAGGTTCTGGGTTCGAGTTCCAGAGGTGTAAATATATTTTTCTGATTTTTCTGTTTTCAGATTTTCGATGCATTTCGCTAATATTGTCTTCATTTAATTAAATATCACAATTTGTTTAACTCACATAGTTAAAAATAAAAATAAATAGAAATATATTATGTTAACATCAGAAGAATAGGTTGTGTGGGTCGAACAGGGTGGTGTCTAGGAAGGTTCTCTGCCCGCTCCTACGGCTATATTTAGTTTCGTAATGTATACCTGCCCGATGTCTCCATGATATTGTATAGTTTCCTGCTCATCAACGTTATCATCATCAAAATCGTCCTCGCCACGCACTCGTCACGTGGCGGATCACATGACCAACACGGTGCAGGTGACTTCAGGGTATTCAGTCACCACCCCCATCCTAACCCACATCCCCCCGAAGCACGTAAACGTGTGAAAGGATGTCGCATTTTAATGAAATTATTGAAGGGATGGTCATGTGAAAATCGTGACTGTTCAAATTTTAATGGAAAAATTATAAACAAGCAAAGGTAACTAGGGGTGAAAATAACACACTACGTCCTTTAATGAATTTAATGAATTAAAATTCCTTTTAATTTGAGAGACATGTATGGGTACCGCCGCCTCGGGAACCATTTATTGGATAACCAATACCTCTGCCATAGGTCATCCCAAGTGCAGGAGTACGCGGGTTCATCGGGTAAGATTTGTCCAAGTCTTGACGACCGATGCGTCTGCCCACCGGCTGCATGGCAAGCCAGGATGGGAGAGAATGGTTGAGGGAGTCCCTACTTCTCCAGGAACATCGCCTTGCACCTCAGTGGGAGGGATGGATTTACACGTCTGTCAATCCTGGACAAGCTGACCTCCAGATTCCTACCTACCCCTAATACCCTTTTCCTTCTCATAAATTCCTCTCCTTCCTTTCCTAAAAAGACCTCATGACATAGGCCCTGAGGGGAATTATTTTCCTCAGGGCCTCCTGTATGGAGCTAATGTAAAAAAAAGAAATACGACTAAGCGGTACGCTTCTTTGCTCTGGATCCAGAGATCAGGTTTCAAAATCCGCTATTAAAAATGCTGGTAGTGTATTGCATTACATAAATTTGTATTATTTTGAAATTTATGACATTTTGAAGTAAAAAATCTTCTTTAGCACAGTTGTGATTTGAAACTCAATGAAACGGAAAAGAGTGTCACTAAAATGAGACAAACACGTGGTGTATAGGATTTAGCCTTCGAGAGAATGAGATAGACTAATCGGTGTCCTCTTTGTGCGATGCTTTGTAGCCTATCGACCTCCTCTTTGTGGTGCTTCGTAGAATAAAATGTATAATATTTTTTAAACTTTGCAACAATATTATAATAAATAAACCCTACAATTATCCTACTCCTGACACTATGCATTCGTTTTATTCTCTCGAAGTTTAGTTACCGCGTGCGAATTGCACACATAATTTTTCTTTTCAAAATAGAATATAAAAAAATCAGTTGGTATTGAACAGTTAGGGTCGGGTGAGGGTTTTTTTGGTTACCCGGCGGAGTTAGCAGTGATGGCATGTAGATGAAATTTATTTTTGTTAGATTTTGAAGAATATAAAAGAATAAAAAATAACATTATAAAAGTCACCGGAGACCAAAATTTCACATACATTTTTTACTTCAAATAATGTTAGGAATCTCTGCTTAAAGTCAGTCAAGTAGCCCTTAACACCATATATTGAAAATGCTTTAGTCCAAAGGTAAGTTTAACAAAGGGGCTTGGGGTAGTTATTTTTTTTTCGGGTAATAGGCCACTTGCATGGATTTCATAACGAATTGGAAAAAAATCGTGTGGATTGATTTTTTTACTAAGATTACGAAAACGTTAGTAAAAATTTTGAGAAATGTATAGTTTTTTTTTATTTTTAAATAAATAAATTCATTATTTGAGCTCGTGACGTCACTACATGAAAATGTCCCATCTCCGATTATGTTCCCTTCATTTTGTAAAATTCCACACTGATCTTTTTTTTTATATGGCAACACTTTGATTTCCGGCGAATTTTTTGATTTGTGTTTAACAATCACTAGAGTTATTGTTTGTTCTATGCGAATTTGTCCTTTGGTTTGATTTTTTGATAAAGGTGGCGTTGTTTTTACAGATATTACGAAGAGAACCCCGTACAATTTATCGCTATTCGTGTGGAAAACGTTCTTTTTTTTAAATGATTTTCGGCTACGCATTTATCGTTTTTTCGCACCCATAAAATTATGTCCCGTCTTTCCGGTTTATAATAATAGGTCTGATTTTTGGGATTGAAATTTTCAAAAAATCGCCAGGGTTTCAAAAATACGAAAAAAAAAATGCAGTATGTCTTAGAATATTTGCCTTAACCGGATTTTTTTTTTAAATGGCCTATTATGTATATTTAGAGTTTGTGCTGATTTTACTCCGTTTCTCATTTTTAATATGTTTTTTGTTCTACAATTCCGTAATCAGTGTAATAACATATTGGTGTGCAACTATTTTTGGACAATGACAATGAAAAATCTTAAAGTGGCCTATTATGTATATTTAGAGTTCTAAAAATTTAATTCCGTAATCAGTGTAATAACATATTGGTGTGCAACTATTTTTGAACAATGACAATGAAAAATCTTCTTACTAATATTATAAATGCGGATGTTTGTACGCATGGATGTTTGTTACTCTTTCACGCAATAAATACCGAATGGAATATAAAAATTCTCTCTCTAATCAAAAGCTACATTATTTGCGAGTAATATATGCTATATATATTGGTGAGCTCTGGCGTTATGAATAAGCTGTGGCGTTGTGAAATTATTTATTATACGTTTATTGGCAAAGCGTGTTGCTAAGTAAATGTTCGACGTGGGCTGTCATTTTGTTATTTGTTTAGGTTACTATGGAGATTTCTTTGATAGCAAAAATTCAAATATGAGAATTCTTATATGAATATTTAGTGTACAAATATAAAATAGGTACTAATCTATATTTTGATCTAAGCCAACAGCTATACTTATATTATGAATGCGAAAGGGCGCGTATTTTGTTGTTGATTGATTGGTGGAAGCGGAGGGGGGGGGAGGGGGGGGGGCGGAGTGGGGGGGGGGAGTGGCGGGGGGAGTGGGGGGTAGTAAGGGGGGGCGAATATGCGAGCGAAGCCGGGGGCAAAAGCTAGTACATAAATAAACAAACAAAAAAGGATGAGAAACTCTCCTTGATGACACACGATACGATTTTAGAAATTATTGAATTTTATTATACTACAATACCTATTTTCCTTTGAACCTTCGCAGAAGAGACATATAGCAGATGATAGCGACCAATGTTTACGCGCTAGCTTCGGTTTAACATATGCACCAAACAAACACCCAGTGCAGATTATGCCTTATGCCTTTTACCTTATCAATGTCAGTGATGATAATGCACACGAGCGCGGTTCGGGCGTTCTGCTAAAGATATGTTTTACATCGTTATTATGATATTTGTATAGTTTTGTCGTTTTTATGGGGATTGTGATTAAATACGCACACTTTCGGTGCTAAATTGTCGATTAAATAATAAAGAAGAGAAGCGACCTCAGTGGCAGAGCGATCAACTTCTGACTTCGGTAGACTAGAGATCGTTGGTTCGATACCTGGCAAATGCAAAAAATGTCTAATTTGAGTGTACCGTGTTACGAATGAAGTTGTTATGGTTCGGATGAATAAAGAAAAAGAAGTTTTCAAAACTAAACAAATCCGAGAAGTTGTGGTGAGACATCCATAGAAGTACGAGATCTTGCATCTCATAATGCAGGGAAAGATTGCCGGAAGACGGGGACCTCATGGCTGAAAAACCTGAGGCAGTGGTTTGGCCAGTCTACTGTAGAGGTAGAGCTGTTCCGGGCCGCAGTAAACAAATTCCGCATAGCCAACATGATAGCCAACGTCCGTTGAACGGACAGGGCACAATATGAAGAAGGAGTGTTACCAAAATGTAGATACTGGGTGTACCAGCACATACCCGATGGATTTTAAACAGCGATTCCTGAGAACATTTGCCATGAAAACTTTAGAAGTCATTCAGCATTCCGATGGTATTTTCTTTCAATTAAAAACAATAAAAATATTTTCCATCACCCATTACCACTGGGCACAGTTGAGTGGGTCACGTGATGCCCACTCGTCTCGTTCTAGCAGCACAGTTCAGGCGAGATAGGTCGCATATCATGTGATAAGTTACGACGTGAGGCAGTGTAATCAGTGGCGACGAATGACAGAAAAATTAATTGAAAATAAAATTTTAAACTCTTAATATTCTTAATCGCTGGTTAGAATCCTTCTACAATATATGTACATACAGGATATTAAGGGACGTACTTGACTTACTTTAGCCAGTGATTCCTGACATTATTTGGAGTAATAAAATGTAAATGAAATTTTGGTCTCCGGTGACTTTTTTAGTGACGTGTTTTCTTTTCTTTTTTAAACATTTTTTTCTTTAAAATCAAACAAAAAAAAATCTTTCGTATGTCGTCACTGGTCACTCAGCCGAGTAACCCACCAACCCTTTACCCCGCCTCCAAATGACCAGCATCTAACATTTTTATATGTTTTTGTAGAAAAAAAAATCAACAATGTCACCGGAGTCCAAAATTTCATTTACATTTTATTACTCCAAATAATGTCAGGAATCACTGGTTAAAGTCAAGTACATCCCCTAACAAATCTATACATACTATAAATTAAAGTCCTCCACCGCGCCAGTCTGTCTGTTCGCGACAAACTCAAAAACTACTAAACGGATTCGTGAGGAAAGTTAAGGTAGGTATATATTTTGTCAAGATTTTGTGTAAATTGGTTGAAATATATAATCATGATGAAGCCATACTAAATAATGCAAAATCGTTCAAAATCATATGTTTTTGTTTTGAAAATTTGATCGCTTAGAAGCATTATACATGCTTCAATTAAATACTACGTGTAGAACATATTTTGACGCTTAAAAATATCGGTCATTTTTTTAACACTCTTTTAATAAGCCTCGAAAAAAATAAAGTATTAGGTCTATGAAAAATCATTTTCACGTGAAAACTCTCATACTTACGAGTATAAACAAACCCCTTTTCAGATATGGTTTTATTGTTTATTGTAGCCAATTCAGTTTCTTTTACAATTGTCGCAAAAAAAATATATTTTCATCTGAACTTCACAAAATAAAATACAATATGCATTTTCGCGTTGTTATTTTTGACATCCATCAATACGGCGGCAGTCGACGAATTTGGATTTTTAAAGTGAAACTTATGCCGTCCACCCAAGAACTACTGACTTGCCACACCCATTTTGTGTCAGTCCGGCCCGGACGGAGCGGGAATAGACGTTAGGCTCCGCGTCGCTTGATTCCGTGAAATCAATTTTAAATTTCAGTTTTATTACAATAAACAATGCGTAAAAAGGGAGTTAATGTTTTTTACAGGCTTTTACGAAATCAACATGTAAAAAAAACTCAAATACCTTTTTCAACCTTTCCAAAAGCTCTTTCTCAAGTATTTTTAAACTCCTCCCATAAAGGGGCGTGAATTCCGATTTCAATTTTTTCATGTACTATTGGATCGCCTTAAATGAGAATGTATGTATGTGGTGAATGAGCGGGCTGGCAAGCGGGTGGTTTGGATTTAATTTTTATGTAAATTTACAAATGGCGGTATGAGTCAAAAGGTTGGGAAACCAACCAGTGGATAACGTAGTGTTTCGTTAGCCACCGCAACGCGTGGCCGGGTCAGCTAGTATATTATAGAAGCATTCTAATTTTTTTTTGCTCTACACCTGCTTTGCTACACATGTTTTCCTTGCTCCTTATAAATAAAAATAATTTAAAGTTGTAAAAAAGCATTGAATAATACTGTATTAATAATTCTTAATAATACTGTATTAACAGGTATTTTAGGCTGTACGAATAAATGCAAGTCTTCCGTACTGATCGTACTATATATGCTTCGGGTAACAAGGCACTAGCATTTCCATCATATACAAATCTTCCAGCACACCAAACTCACCCCTTTTCTCACCCTTTTAGGGGAGGACCGCCGAATATTTCTGGCCATATGGTCGATGAATTGGGGGAGGGCGGGAAGAGCCGTACCGCCGCGTTAATCGAAGAATATTGTTTTGATAACTCTGCCACGCGTCACGCGCGTGACGGCCGCGTGGCGCGTGGCATTCCCCGTGCTCGGCGCTCACTGCTCGGCCGTTCCGCTTCAGAATGATTATTGTTATTATTTTTACTTTGTTATTACAAGAAATTATTTATAGCAGTGACGCTATTAAAAAAGCGTTTTGTAATGAATATTTGTGTTTAATTAAATTCATTGTTGACAGCGTACGTCGATCGGTGACGTCTAATGAACATATGGGTGGACAGTGTGGACACTTATGTTAATTTGAAAATAGGACAGGCAGGCACAAAAAAGATAGAATAATAATTTTCATTGATTAAAAATAATTTAATGAATATATGAGAAAAAATCAAACTTTTGATGTTGAGAAGCTCTCATAAAGAGAGAAACTTTGTAATATTTCTTGATGTTTTTTTGAGTAGGTACCGCACAAGAGTTCTACGGCCTCCATGGTCGAGGGGATAAAATCACATCAATCACACATTCCTACAATCAAATTTGATTTAATTGATTTGTGTTTTCACAAATTAATTATTTAAAATAAATAACACGAGGTGTATTTGCGGCACGTTTCAGAATGGAAGGTACTCTCGTATAGCCGTAGTGTAAGACTTTCATTCAGAATTGAAAAGTTTATTAAATAGCCAGGACTTACCTACCCACCTTTCGCCTAGCTATCTCCCTCTACTCCACAATTACCTCCAGCCTCGCATTTCATTTATTCAAATTTCTCGCAGCTTCATTTATTCAAATTTCTTAGGACGAGTGGTTTAAAAAAATTTTACGGAATCATCAAATATTTGAAGTTAATTTTCACGTTTCAAGTTCAATTCAAGTTCTGTTGTTATATCATTATAGGCCAGTTGCTAAAAACTGAATTAATCACAGAACTTAAATAGAACTTACACAGAACGTGAAAATTAACTTCAAATATTTGAGGAATTCGCCAAATTTTTTTAAACAGCCGTCCTTATGGAATCTTAACACGAAAAATCGAAATTCGTGATATTTCAAGCATTGCCTAATGCCCGGTAACCCTAACCTAACTTAACCTATTTAATCATTTTTTTATCATCACCTTTAATAACCTTTCTGAGGGGGTTCTGAGTTGGTTTCATTTTGAGTTGGCCGTTCACCAAAAAATAAGCACCAAAAAATGAATACTTTTATAAAACCAAATTTTTGAGAAAACCGCAATTTGAAAAAAAAATTGAAACTTGAGTTTTTTTTTATCTATTAATTATTTTCATATGGAACGACAAAAAATCGATAGAAAATAAAGTTTATAATACATTTGTCTAATAAAGTATGAATATCTTTCGAGATTTTTTCGGAATCAGTAGTTTTTTTCAGAAAAATGTAAGGTGTTTTCTTTATTTGTTTTTGGGGTGTTATGCCGTGTTGCGCTACCTCCTTCTTTAGCCGACGTTTCGGACAGCGTTGCAGTGTCCGGGCAGATCCGGCAGATCCGACAGATGTGTGACACATCTGTCGGATCTGCCCTGATGATGGTCCGAAACGTCGCGTCGGCTAAAGAAGGAGGTATCGCAACACGGCATAACACCCCAAAAACAAATAAAGTAAATGTTTTTGGTCGTGAAAATCTTAAAAATTTATCAAATGTAAGGTGAGCAAACTGTTTTTTTTTTATGCTTTCATGCAAAAATTTTATATTTCAAAAATTATATTTTTATTTCAAAATTTAAAATTTGAAAGCTTGTCTAATCACCTTTCAAAAACAGTTTTTAGTTTTCAGATATTTTCGGAAATATTCCATTTATTTGTATTTTTTAATAAAGTGGAAATATTTTTTATTTAAAAAAAAATTTAAGTAGAAAAAATTATTTTTAACCATAAATATTGCGGAAGTTTCTTGTATCAATTCGTCTTACGACACACGCGTCAAACCCTCTGGGGTGTAACCAACCTACTTCAGTCCTTTAGGGATGGTTGGAGGTTAAGGGTTATGGGAAAGTCATGTAGTTTCACGCCCATGGGATTAAAACTACCCCACGGGGTGAGTCGAGGGTTTGTCGCGACTCCAAACAGGAATACATCGATTCGATACAGTCTTATGAAAAAGAACAATCATTGTTAATTGACATCATATTTTAGGATACGCAGTAGATTAACACACTGATCAATTTTGAAATCAGTACTACTTTACATTAATATGTCTGTCAAAACAATATTTTATTTTGAAATACATCTATTTGAATTTCAATTGTTTTGTCTAGATTTAATGAATGAATGACTGAATGAATGAATTAATGAATTAATTAATGAATGAATGAGTAAAAGGAATGAAATAAAGAATCAATGAGTAAATGAATTAATGAAAGAATGAATGAATGAATTGATGAATCGGTGAATATTTGAATTGATACATTAATTTATGAATGAATGAATGGATGAATCAGTGAATGTTTGAATGAATACATTAATTTATGAATGAATGAATGAACGAATGAACGAATGAACGAATGAACGAATTGACGAAATAACGAATTGAGGAATTAATAACGAATTTACGCATTAACAAATTAACGAATTAACGCATTAACGAATTAACGAATTGACGCATTAAAGAATGCATTTTTAAATGAAAGAATGAATTAATGCATTAATAAATGAATGAATTAAGGAATGAATGTATGAATGAATGAATTAATAAATGGACGAATGAATGAATGAAGAATGATTGAATTAATAAATTAATGAAATGGAGTGGAATCTTGGAAGTGGAAATTCACCAGCTTTCCGACACACGAACGAGCTGAAACTCGGCAAATAGACTCGTTCTCGATGATAATTGATAATATTATTCACGATAATAGCGTATACACATTATACACGTGGATATGTAGGTACGCATTTCTTTGAAATTAGATTACATTACAGCAGTTAATATACGAAATAAATGTCGGTGTTATTAAATTTGGATTTGGATCAAGATTTGGACTCCAGTCTCTAGGGAGGAAGGTTCAACCCTCAGTCAAACCAAAAAAAAACTTGCTACTAGCCGACCCAAGAGATGGTGCAACTAGGCCGAAATTTGAAAATAGATGTAGGTACTAAACTTAGGTAGATACCTAATTTTAAAATGTCCAACCTATTTTTGTTGAATCATATTAAAAGTGAGACAATTTAATCAACTACAAAATTATAAAACCGGTAAAAAAGCTGTTAGACAAAGTTACTGATATAATTTTATTATTTCCCCACATCGATCACGTGTCCGTGAGGAACATTTGCAGCCAATGGGCGGGCCGGATGATTGGTCACGTGACGGCAGGAAAAGTTAACGCCAGGGGTGGATTCTTATTAGTTTTTTATGTTGTTTATTGAATGAATCCGGCCGAGGCTACACCCCAGGGAAATGGGAAATAATAATTATGATTATTTGATGTGGGGATGTAATTATGTTATGGGAATGTTGGTTTAGAATGTATACCATATGACAGGGGTTATTATCTTTTACAAATAAAACCATGAGATATGTAAACAAATCGGATTATTCTAATAGTTTTGTGGTGAGACTTTGGTTTTGTTTGGACGGAAGCTGATTAGAAAAGTTTCCTACTACGAAAATGTAAAGTAGATATTTAGGGTGATCCACTAGTCCGTGAAAAATTCGTAAACGAAATCCCTGCCTCTTTTTGGAAAGGATTTAAAAATACTTGAAAAGACTTAAGAAAACCGTTTTGGAAAGATTGGAGAAGGTATTTGAGATTTGTTCTTTATAAGTTGATTTCGTAATGGTCTGCAAAAAATATTAACCCCTTTCTTATGCGTTGTTTATTATGTATAATAACAGGGAAATTTAAAACCGGTTTCACGGAACCAAGACACGTAAAGTCTAGAGACATCCATTCACCACCGTAGCAGGGCGTTAACTGATACAATATGCACATAGTCTTTGTGCGGACGGCATAAGGTTTAATTCTCAATTCCAAATTCGTTGAATGCCGTCCACTTTGATTCAAATTTGCCGAAAAAAACAGGTGAAATGCATTGTTTTGTGAAATTCAGGCACTATGTCACATTATGTGATACAAAAAATTCAGAAAATTGATTCATTAGTAGGAGATTTTGCACATTAAAATATTTTTTTAGGCCTGATACTTTATTTTTTCCAAGGTCAAAATGTGTTCTACTCGCAGTATATAAACATTTACAATATTTCTAAGCGATTAACTTTTCAAACCAAAAACACGTGATTTTGCATTATTTTGCAGGTCTTCATCTTAAATAGATTCCTGGGATTTCAGAAAATGGGAAATCTTACAGGAATCTGATTAGTTACGTGTACGAGTACATTCCTGCTGAATGTCAAAAAAACTTTTTTTTACATTAACACCACACAGGAGCCTCAGAAAAATAATTTTTGGTAATGCTCCGTGGAGAGATTTTTGAGGAGACGGAGGAGTGAACTTGGGACTCATGTAGAAGAAAGAAACGAGTTCGGCAAATCGTTCTACAGCCGAGCTGTTGAACTCGTGAAAAAGTAATAAAAATAAACGTACCGAAGAGATCAATGACGCCTGTTCCTCGGAGCGTCTTCCATTGAAATACCGATAGGACAAGGGCTGACGCCTGTGCTCTAAAGGATATTGCAAATCAAAATAAGTGTAAGTAAAAAACCTTTCACCACGTGCAAAGTCGTATCTTCTCCAAGCATAAGCTTTTTAATAAAGTTTTTTTATCGGAATTGACCGCCAAGTTATTATGTTTCTGTATCTATTTGTATATAATATGCCTAAGAATTCATAATAAATATTGTACAGCGCCCTTGTGATGATTTTTCACAAAACGGCGCTCTACAAATTATCCATCTATTATTATTATTATTATATTTAATGTTTACGTATTCGTTTTATTTTGCTTTAGAAACAAAATAACGTACCCATCTGTGTATCCAAGAGCGACACGCCATTACATGAATTAGCCATCCACGTGGCAGTGGCCTAGCCACGTGGCAGAGAGAATGACACCCATCGCGGCTGCCATTTCACTAGGAAACTTAACTACCTATTGTACGAGTAATTGCAGCTATAATTCAATACATTACATCTATGGTCTGTTTTTATTTGACTGTCACAGTTCTATATATGCTTATAGTTATAAAAATACCTAATCCACGTAGATCTATAGTTTTATGATAATATTTAGGTCATCATACCATAATGCTTGGAATCGACTACCACTTAGCTTCGCTTAGTCTTTTATGGCCCGGTATATCACTTGCTTTTTATATTCGCTTGGTTGTTATGACGAGCTTAGCACATAATCCGTATATGAGCATAGATATCACCAATACACATTTTGTCTACGATTTTAATAGAGGAACACGTTTCTTTGCAAAACGTAGTTTTCATCACGATGTTTATTTTTGATTAAGCGTGTTGATTTTTGATAAAGTCCCCACACCAATAGGCACAGTGCCATATTTTTTTTTTTTTATCATTTTGGAAACAAATAGGCCATAAATAAAATGAGCGGTAAACAGTAAAAACCGTTTTAGTAATTATTGCAAGGATCAGTAGATATATGTACCAATGCCATGTCTCTAAGAAATGTCTGCTCAGTGTGAGTGTACCTATACCTATACATTTTACCAGGCGGGGTTAGGTCTACATTTGCTAGAGAATGATTTGAGGTAAAGAAAAACGAGATAATATAAAAATAATATATGTGGTGTATGTATAAGTGTAGGTATGTGTTTAGTACGTAAACGTGTGTGTGTACATACGTGTCTGATTTATCTTTTGTAGAGGAGAGTTGTGAGTGCGCATTGAAGTTACAAGTAATGTTTTTCTAGAACGGTAGGGAGCCAAAAAATATATCAGAAAATGTATTTATTAATATGCCTATGCCTATAGGTACAGGCTTTTGCAAACATGTGATGTACATAATAATTTTGTGGAACATGAATCATGAAATAAAATTTGCAAATTAAAGTAAACAGAGCCCATGCAGAAAAATAATAGGTGTTATGTTAAAGTTGGTTATTGTTATAGGTATTTTATTAAAGTCTATTTGTAGTTATATTCTGTGAAGATGAACACATCTACTACTTCTGAGGAAGTATTGCCAACTGCATTCTAGGTAGATACCAGCGAGTATCGGTGCTATATGGAAGATAATTAAACTTAATAAACTAGGGCTGTCTATAAAACCATTGACGATTTTTAAAATAAAAGTTAAGTCAAGGCATCTATCTGAGAGATTCAATAATTTTAATTCTTTCATAATGTGGTTGTAATTTACTGTTTCTTTAGATAGACCGAGTTTATAGTTAAAATAACTTATAATACCTTTAAAATTATAATATATCTAAGGTATTTATTCTTTTTTTAAAGTGAGGGATGTGGATTTTAAAGTGAGGGTACCAAATAGAAGAAATATTTGACTTGACTTCGAACTAGAGAAGAATATAGGATTTAAAATGTTAATTATATTTCCAAAGTCTCCGCCTTTACGAAAAATGAAACATAGCTTTTTAAATCATCAATTATGGTGGAAACAGACGCTTCACTCGGATGAACGTTTGCTCGAGCGAATGTTCATCTTCGTTTCATTTAGTTAAAAATTATTAATTACTATTAAAATACAAATCCTATGAGAATCCACTACCAACACATCATTCAAGCAACCAATAAAATAACGTCAAGTCGTTCGTGAAAGCTTTCGTATTGAGAAGTCACTTCCCTCTCAACTTTCAAAGCAAAGCCTCTTGAGATGCAATATATACCTAATTCGTATTTCCCATAAATTACGGCTGTGGAGGGAGGTGGGGAATGTTGGGGATGGTATGGGGGGGTTGGGGGGTGTTTGGGGGTGGGGCCACGTGTCCAGGACCGCAGCCACGCGGCCCGGAACATCCACACCCTTGGGAATGGGAATTCGGTCTGAAGTTTTGGCATTTAGCTGGAGTGCGTTCGGGTCTGAATCTATAAATAATTTGTCCATATTGTTATGATAATCTCGCTAGTATAATTTGTATTGTTGATGTCAATGTTCGCTACTGCTGTGGGTATCTGATAAACCGATAGTAATAAATATACTCTTCCAATAACAAAATCCCTTTTTTGCAATGAACTTATTGTTATCGTTAGATGATGTTAAAAAAACGACATTTAAAATTGATAAACCGTAAGTCATATTTTTTTCTGCCGATCGCATGTGTTTTAAAATATTGTGATATAGTTTTTCAACATTTCATATTCAGGTATTTAATTTATTGATGGAACAGTGAGTGATTTTAAGGTTTAAAAAACTATCTATGAATAATTTCTCTAAGTATTTATTCCTCTTTCGTTTGACATAAAGTACCTACCTACGACATTTTTCTGTGGTATGAGGTATGATGCCACTGCGAACTAAAACGAATTCATCTAAAACGTAGTTATTTCAAAGACAATAGAAAGCATTATTTTCTTTTATTTTTATTGGATTGTAAAACATTGTAATGAGCGTAATACACGAGCCCGATTTTCAGCCCGATTCCAATTTGAGACAAAAGTCAACATTTTTCAATTTGCGCGATCGCTATTTTCACCTCTATTTTCATATCTAGGATTTCAATTGTCATCACTGCAAACAACATATAAACCATACTGTTTGTTGTGATGCCTACTGAAATCGTAGGTATGAAAATAGAGTTGAAAACACCGATCGCGTAAAGCGAAAAATGTTAACTTTTGTCTCTAATTGGAATCGGGCTGAAAATCGGGCTGAAAATCGGGCTCGTGTATTACGCTCATTAGATACTATTGTTAGTTGGACAGGGTGTAACAGCACTTACCCGAATGATTTTATCCAGCAATTCCTGAGCATATTTGGAGTAAAAAAGTATTGATATTTAAAATATTTTACTGTCCGGAGATTTTTTTTCTTTCATCTTTTTTTTCCTACATCTCAATTCTACACGTCGCGATGGGATCACGTGATTCGCGCGCTGTTTCGTGTGTTACCGCGCTGTTTGAACGAGACGCCCGCTAGGCTGTACCCGGCTACCTGGATGCGACGTGGGATGGAAAAAATTTCTAAATGTTTTTGATTTTTAAAAAAATATTATCGGACAGCAAAATGCCACCAATATTTTTACTCCAAATATGCTCATGAATTGCTGGTTAAAATCCTTCTGGTACGTGCTGTTTCACCGTGTAACATTATGGTGTGCTTTAACTGATATGTACTAATTTAATATATAAGTAATAACACTATCTAAAATTCCAAAACATTCGATCACCTCAGATCACTACAGTTCAGGTTCTCCTATTGAGGTGTTCACAAAACATTACACTTACTTAAAGGCCGTTATACACGAGCCCGATTTTCAGCCCGTTTCCAATAGGAGACAAAAGTCAACATTTTTCGATTAGCGCGATCGCTATTTTCACCTCTATTTTCATATCTAGGATTCCAATTGTCATCACTGCAAACAACACACGAACCTTAATGTTTGTTGTGATGCCTACTGAAATCGTAGATATGAAAATAGAGATGAAAACAGCGATCGCGTAAAGCGAAAAATGTTGACTTTTTTCTCTAATTGGAATCGGGCTGAAAATCGGGCTCGTGTATTACGCTCATAAGAACTGTGCGCACTCTTCCACTATCTCTAAGTAATATAATATATACAAAGTCCTCCGCCGCGTCTGTCTGTCTGTCAAAAACAACTAACAAAAATGTAAACTGATTGTACGAATATAGAAAAAAATTAAATAAATAAAAACTTGAAAAAATACCTACCTCCATCGCACTTACCATATAAGATTAAATGTAGGTATTACTATGTTGGTCACAAAATACATACTTACTATATACGTATTTTAGCAATAGACTGTTCATTTATCAACATAGGTACTTCAGGAAGAAATATACCTAGGTACCTACTACAGCATTATCCACTATCCACAGTATCCAACCCCATAAATATAATTCCTCACCAAAAAACGCGATATTTTTCCAATGGCTGCATGAAAAATGACTTGTGTTTTTATTGCCGTTAAAAGCTTCCTGCCTTGCGGGGGTTGGTTAGCTGAATGGTAAAATGTTCGGCGCGTATCCGGAGGTTCGTGGTTTGGTTCCCTCTCGTAAATAAATACTCGACGACGTGACGGCGCGGCGTGTGACGTGGATATGACAAAAATAATATTTCCGTTTGTGAATTAAAAACTAAACGGTAGGAGGTAATTTTAAAAGTATTTTTGTATAGTTAAACTAGCGAGTTCCCAGCGTGCGTTGCTATGCCACCAATAAAGAAATTGTTCCTCCCTGCGTGTCTTTTCCTGTTTGTCCCTTTCCCCTCCCATGTCCTCTTCCTCTCACGCGTTCCCCCTCCACCTTCCCCGCCTTCCCTCTCCACTCTCCCGCAAACCACCCTGCCGCGATCCCCTCCCCTCTCCCACGTTCAATGTACATATTCAGCCCTGGTACATTCAGATTTTCAAACAGCTCGCGTGCCACCTATTGCAATTTTTTTATACATTTTGCAAACATTCATTTATGTGTATTATAGGAACTATCAATCAGATTTGGTACCTAAAATAGACCTATTTAAAATAATATAATTTTCAATTAGATTCAAAGTATTCGATTTTGATTAGTTCCATAAGTGAGTACTTCGATTAATTAATTTAAAAAGTTTATTCGAATATTGGATTTTGATTGTTTTTGATTTTTGATCATTTTCAAATAGTGACATTTTTATAAGAGTTTTTTTAATGATTAAAAAAACTTTTCAGATGTATTGTCATGTTCTTGTAATAAGCCAGAAACCTTCGCGAGGGTGAAAAAAATGTGTTTTGAAAGTTTGAAACATTTCCTATGCTTAATATAGCAACGCATAGCGGACATACATACAAACATGTTTTATATATATAGATTTTTATATAGGTATATAGATAAAGCCTGTTTGAAGTAGATCTCTCTGCATTTTTTTCAGGGAAGCTTATCGCTTAGGTTAGGCAGAGATAAAGACATACCTACTTCCAAACCTCTTATATCCCTAAATAATGCAAAATCATACAAAATAGTATGTTTTAGTTTTGAAAATTTGACCGCTTAGAAGTATTATAGATGCTTCAATTAAATACTGCGTGTAGAACATACCTTGGCCCTTAAAAATGTAGTTTTTTTTTTTAATATGTCTTTTAATAAGCTTAGAAAAAAATAAAGTATTAGGTCTATAAAAAACATTTTTAACTGAAAACTCTCCTACTTATAAACACTTTTCCGGATATGGTTTTATTGGATAATGTGGCAAATTCAGTTTCTTATATAATTATCGCGAAAAAAAATGATATTTACGCCCGAACCTCACAAAATAAAATATAATATGCATTTTCGCGTTGGTATTTTTGACATCACGGCGACAATACGGCAGTCGACGAATTTGTTATATCAAAGTGAACCTTTTACCGTCCACTGAAGAACGACTGGCAGCCGCCCCGATTTTCTGTCATTACTCCTCCGAAAGGAGCGGAGAGAAGACGTGTTATGCTCCGCGCCGCTTATTTTCGTGAAATCAATTTAAAAATTCCGTTTTATTATCTACAATAAACAATGCATAAAAAAGGAATTAATGTTTTTTACAGGCCTTTACGAAATCAACATGTAAAAAAAAATCTCAAATATCTTTTACAACCTTTCCAAAAGCTTTTTCTCAAGTATTTTTAAATTCCTCCCATAAAAGGGCGTGAATTCCGATTTCGATTTTTTCCTGTACTAGTGGATCGCCTTAAAAAATATTTTATAAAAAGACGCACTTATCTTTTACATCTTCTTTAGCGCTCAATTAATATTTTTTTAATAAACTGATTATTGCCGCCGTTTCTAGTGAAATATCACCCAAAAGGCGCATTACAATTAGTCGAAAGACTGAATGAAAAATTTAATCTTAGGCAGCCTTTACACATTTTCCCGTTAGTCGCTCACATAAGCGAATTATGGCCAAGTTACCAAATTAAACGACACCAAAAGTCGTTTACCGTAATTTAGAGCAAGTTAGAGAACTTGTTCTTACATAAGTTTTTTGACAGGTTTAATCGAACTTTCAGCCTTATCACAGCTGTTTGATGAGTTGAGAGACTAACCATAAAAATGATATCAAAATGCGCCGTTGCGGGATATCAAAATTAAAAAAAAAAATTGATTTCGTAGGAATTTTTTCCAATAAAACTAGTATTTTTTATTATTTTAACTGAAATCTGATTAGGTTAAATGAATAATTACCCACCTTATTACGTCCCGAAAACAATATAAAAAAGAACACTAGATAAAACTCAAATTAGCACTACCCACGAAAACCAATTTAGACGGAAAGCAACTATAATATTCTGATTCCAATAATCGAAGATTATCATTTATATTTCAGGTGGAAAAAGCATTTTGAAAATAAGCACCATTATATTTAATTATCGGTCCAACCCTTTCTAACCTCAATGTTATTGTTTATAACATTACATGTTTTAATTCGAAGTCGGTTGCTGTCATGTAGCTGTCATTCGGATAAAATTAAAGAACTATTAATTTCTGCCATTAACGGAACAAAAGCACGTGGACAATTGTTGCTCCAAAGCCATCAACTTCTTTTTTAACTCATTCCAAAATTTTATTTGGGCCCTTTCGTCTTTATTGACAAAAACGCGTAAATTTATGACAGCAGCAAATGGTTGTTGATAGGAAGAAATCTTAAAGTGGATGGAGAGATACGTAAATACAAATGTGAGCGCGCTAATATTAAAAACGATAATATTTAATTGAAAATTTAAAAAAAAATTAAATACGACTCGTTTAAAATAGAGCTAAAATCTCCTGGGGACTGTCTAGAATTTAAAGAAACAAAGTGAATTTTTTCGTATATAAAACTTGTAAAATAACTGAAAAAAACTTGTTCATAATAATTTTCGGAGTATTCTTTGCGATTTTTTTCTATGTAGGAAATTTCATATAATTCCCGTTTCAGCGTGGGGAATGCATAGATATTATCTTCAAGAAAAACATATATTTCTTAAAGAGCTTCAAAACATACAGTATTTAAGTAAAATATGCAATAAATCGGTAGAAATGCGGGAAGCCGGGCGTTAGTATCATAACTTGGAGGCATATGTAAACGCTCCTGTGAGTAAATTATCAAAATCTTACACAGGTAAGTAGTAAATTTTACTTACGGGTGTAGAGGCCCAGTACTCAGTATAACCACTGGAGCGATTGGGGTTCAGTTTTTGATTTCGCCATTCGATTTAATTATCTCATATTTGTAGGTTTGTTAAATGTGGTCCAATTTTAAAACGATATCAAACGCTGATAAATAAAAACGGTCTAAATTTGGACCTAAATCGCTCCAGTGGTTAGATAAATAATTAATTAATTTTATGGTTCCATGCCAACTCAGAACAAAGTCAACTCAACACTTCTTTGAAAAGTCATTGAAAGCTAGGAAAAAAAAATTTAAAATAGCTCATACCTAACCCCAACCTAACGTAACCTATTTAACCAATTTTAATGGCTTTTCAAAGTAGGTAGTGAGTTGATTTCATTCTGAGTTGTCCGGTCACCAATCTTAAAATCCTTATCAATAAGGTTAGATATATTATTTAACTTTCTATTGTTCTTTGGGGGCCGATATGTACATTTATTTATTACAAATAATTAACAAAATTGCTGAATAATGTTTGTATTGAACCAATTATGTTTGCGGGTCCATAGATCAGTTATAATGGCGGCTCTTCCTGCCTGTGCTATATCCGGTTGGCAATTATTTCCTGTTCCTGCGAGGAACTATGACACTGCATTAGTCCGCAGTTTATACTATCAGGGCATATTGGGTATCGTTTATTGAATACAATATTATAAGACAGATTACTGTTATATTGTATTACGACAGTTTAATGTTTTATTATCAAAATAAAATATAAAAATGTAGAATACGGACTTTAATAACTATTATTATTATTGGAAAATTTGTGTAGCGCCGTTTTTTTTTAAATCACCTCAAGGGCACTATACAAATATATAATATACTTGCTGGTACCCGGCATGCGTTGCAATGCCATTCAAAAAAATAAATTGTTTCTCCCTGCATGTCCCGTCCTATACATCTTCTTCCCCTCCCCAATTCCCTTTCCCCTCCTGCGTTCTCCTTTCACCTTCCCTGCCTTCCCTCTCCCTCGTCACCCTATCCACGAATCCCATCTCCTTCGTTACCCTACCCCTCCTGCCTTCCCTCTGTGCCGCTAAAATATATGAAATACACACATTTTCAAACCACTCGCTGTAATAATTTTTTATACTAATTTTATAACGCCAGAGCTTACCGTTATATATAGAAACACTCTCATGCTAAAATGCAATGTTCTGTAGAAAAATTGAGTCAATCAATCGATTACTTTCCGAGATTTGCGGACACAAACATACGGAACCTAATTTTTTAATTATATCACTATACCGCTTCACAAGATTAACATTATAACATGCATTCCACAAACCTACAACTAAAACGACTTTCGGACAAAGAAATATGCAATACTTCTCTATAAAATTATTTAATTTACTCCCTCTTGCAATAAAAACTATTAAAAAAATAACTGACTTCAAAAGAAGCATTAAGAAATGGATTATGGACATGGGAAGGAAGAATATAGATAAAATTTTGCAACCTAACAAAGATTAATGCTTGTATTTTGCTTACTTTTGGATACAACTTTTTAATTTTCCTCGTGTAATATTTAAACACACGTATATACAAATATATTTTGAAACACAAAAAGATGTTCAAAGTGACCTTAGAACGGGGTACCCCAGTAAGGACACATTTTTCTTTAAGAAACTGTAAAAAAACAAAAAAAACAAGTAAATAAATCTACTACAATATATAAAGAGGTAATATTTGTTTGTTTGTTTGTGTGTTTGTTTGCATCGAATAGGCTCCGAAACTACTGAACCGATTTGAAAAATTCTTTCGCTTTTGGGAAGCTACACTATCCCTGGGTGACATAGGTTATATTATATTTTTAAAAAAACTACACTATATAAAGAGGTAATATTTGTTTGTTTGTTTGTGTGTTTGTTGGCATCGAATAGGCTCCGAAACTACTGAACCGATTTGAAAAATTCTTTCGCTTTTGGGAAGCTACACTATCCCTGGGTGACATAGGCTATATTATATTTTTAAAAAATATATGTATCCTTACTAAAACTTCAATAATGTAACCCAAGGTGTAAAAAAATTACCTAAAATATTCTTTAAATCGCGTGCGCTGCGAAAACTATTGATGATAGAATAAAATAATGTACTACGACTTTATAGAACACATCATTATTTACAAAAAAGGTCGCGTCAGCATATGTCTAACTATTATGGTTATGCTACAATAAGTATTTTTTATTTTAAAAATTTAATTTAAATGTCGCCTCTTGAAAAGGCTCTTTATTTGTATCTTGGTTTTAATCCTTATCAAAATAAATTACTTCATATTCAAGACAGCTTCAATACCTTTATTTAACTTTTTGAATTTTTCAATTCGGATATTTAATTAGAAAGATATCACGAGTTTAAAATTGTTAGTATTAGAAAAAAGTTTCGGCTACGGGCCGGGCGGGAGAGGAGTCAAGAAATGCAGTGCCAGGGGGGTTGGCGGGACGGGGGAGCGGGAGAGCGGTGTGGTGGGGAAGGTGGAAGTGGAACGCTGGAGGGGAACGCACGGGAAAGGACATGTAAGGAGTAACATTTTATTTATTTGAATATGGCATATATTATAAAAGAAAGTCCAAAAAAACGTGCAGCTCGCAATAAATCAGAAACGAGTCCCGGTTCGATCAAGGGAGTTATATGGTGTGGTAGATCTCTATCCCCCTAGGGAATAAGGGTATCCGTTTTTACCGAAAGGGTCTGCTTTTAAAGATATAAGGGCTAAAAGAACAGTCTTCCGTAAAGTTCTAGAAGGTTCCATAGAGCTGTAGAAAGTTGTGGAAGGAGTGGCGGAGTATGTCGTGGAATGATCAGGAATAGGGAATCGGGAACATCATTGTGCAACATTCCAGAACACTATCTTATTGTCCTGAGCGAAGCCGGGTAACCCAGCTAGTAATAGATATTTCTATAAAGCTTAATCTCACTACTTACTTTATATTGGACAAATTAGGCTTACTTTACAATTACTTTATATAAACAGATTGTATCCATCGGTTTGTCGATCACTAATACAAAATTATAATATATGTACACTGCATTTGAGCAATTAACTGGGGATGCTGGGTTGAAATGAACATGTAGATGTAGATATTATTATTAATTTTTTTTATTCACAGGTAGTTAATATTTAGCATCCTACTTATTTACACAAATTACCCACACAAAAACCTTATTATTACACTTTCGGATATCAATTCGGAGGAACGAAAATATATTACAGAAAACATCAAATATTCAAAATAAAAATTTCAGAAATTTTGAAAAATGTCATCGAAACATCATTTTCTTGAATCAATATATGTACCTATACATGTATGTACACCTATCAATATCGTTATTGGCCAACAATATTAATACAGAGGTATATTTTAACCTGTTAATATACCCCTAGCCTTGCATTTAATAAAAAATGTATTAATAAAGAAAAAAAATGAAAGCAAATAACTTTGTAAAACACAAATTATCAATATGTTTCAAAACCTAAGGTTTCTTCGTCAGGATAAGATTAATTAAAAAAAAATTAATTAAAAAAAATACTATAATTTTTTTTTTTTTTTTAAATCTTTGAAAAGTGTGATAGAAATTGGAAGTCGAATAGTAACTATATAATAGTATATAATATAATAGTAACAGCGCCCTATATAATAGTAACAGCGCCCTTGAGGTGATTTTTCACAAAAACGGCGCTCTATAAATTATCCATTATTATTATTATTATTATTAACTACCAGCCTAATAAATCATAGTTATTAGTGTGTTATGTAGAGAAGTTAGCTCTACTTGGTCAAATTCCTGAGTATCATATTGAATATATGTAGATATCCCAACATGATGTGATATTACAACAGTTCAGATAGGCAAATCGTCAAGATCTATAAAATTATGTATAAGTTTACTTATTTAGGATGTAAGTACCTACTTCAGGTCAAATAACATAAACAAACACAGTAAAACAGAAGCCCAAGAGCGTAAAAAGGATTTCCATGTAAATGATCTCCTAGAATTAAGTAGGCAGTGTCAATTGTCGCGTTCAACGCGTAAAACAAACAATACCTTTGCCTGGTCTGAGGAGTCACGCCTCTGTCTGCTGGCTAAAGTTAGAGCCTCATTGTAGCAGGGTTCCGCAACCAGTTTGCGAGCTGGCGCTACGTGGGCCCCTGACCGGCCTGTTCCCAAAACACATATTTTTAAACTTATGAATTCTCAATTAACCATTGATAGAAATATATCTATAAGTTTTTAACTTGTGACTTGTCTGTACTTGAATAGCTGCAATAAGAATATTGTTTTTTTTTCCGCTGTGAGCCCTAATACGGTTTTGCAAATAAATTTTTTGATCAAGAACTGCAGTCAGAACACGAGAATGGTATTCCTCCACTGTGAAAACGATATATAATATCGTAAATATATTTTTTTATTAATTAGCGGATAATCTTAATAGCAAATAATATTAAAGTGGCTGGAGCTATGCCTGTCTCGTTGGGACGTTCCCGTATATAAATAGTCGTAAAGTTTTTAAGAAACTGTCACGGTATAAGAAAAAAAGGTAAGATTATGATGGTACCTATAGTTCTTGATACATATTTACATATGTATATAAAATGTAAAGTAACCAAAAATAATAACAAGTGAAAAAATTCTTTGTTTAAAGCTACTTTCTTTGATTTCTACACGCGTCGTCCGGTTTCGGTTGACCTCACTCAACTTTCATCAGGAGAATTAACATATACGTTTTTTTTTTGGTTATTTCATTTCAATTAAATTTAATAATGTTATTATCAAGTTCTGCAAGTTTCCATTTTTGTTACAGATAATTCGGCTTACAAGGCCATTTTCGAACTGTGGGTAAACCACTTTGAGACGACTTATTATACGTTTTTAAATGTCAAGTTTTGAAGTTGTCTAAATTGAGTTAGTAATTTGTTATTTGCTGAGAAACTAATTGAAACATTAGGTCCTATTATGTGGGGTACTTCGGAATTTGTTTTCCCGCACTTTTAAAAAAAAAAATCTACTTGAGCTCCAAACAGGAGGCCCTGAGGAAAATGATTTCCCTCAGGACCTATGTCATCTTTGGGGATGCTGTGTGGAGGGTTTTTAAGGGAAAGAGAGGCGAGTTCTGAGAAGGAAAAGGGTTTAAGGGGTGGGTAGGAATCTGGGCTTCAGTGTGTCCTGGTCATCCGCCTCCAAGACCTAGACAAACCTCACCCTATGAACTCGGGCACCCCTGCTAAATCACCAAACGTAACGAACCACTTGGGGTGACCTATGGCAGAGGTATTGGTTAAAGGAAAAAAGTTTCCGGGGCGGCGGTACCCATTCCCGCCTCCCAAATTTCCCGCACTACATTTTAAGGTTTTCTTAATTGTTGAAATAGCTGTAACGATACATACATGTCAAGCCATAAAGCGTTTGCTTTATTCAAAAATCAAAAATAAAAATGATAAATTTGTTCACCAAATTTAAAATACTTTTTTTACTTTTGGTGTCCCGCAGAATACTAGGTAAAGATTTGGTGTGCCGTGGGTGAGAGAAGGTTACGGAGGACTGCTTCGTAGTACCTACTTATTGAGTAATGTTATCTGCCTTCTTTTGTTGTGTTTTAGTATTATTCTGTAAGATACCCAGGGAGGTGCAATCGTCAATTCAATTGCCTTGGATTTTAGTACATTTCACGGAAGTTTTACAATGTGTTAAAAGCTAAGATTTGCTTCTAATGCTGACATGAATTCATGATATTTAACTGCTGAGTCTGGGAGGCTCCATTGTTATTTTTCTCATGTCGTACAAGATTATCAACTAATGTTATGTATACATATTTAAAATTAAGTATTATTTATGTAAATAATGAGATTAAAAAAAACTAAAATAAGGTAAGAATACAAAATATTTTTATTTTTCTATAAGACTGAAAAACATAAATATTTTCTAAAGTTTTAATTTAAAAATCATATCTTATTTATTTCCGACCAGTCATAATAATAAAATAACATTTATAAGTATATCTATTTTTAAAAAATATTGAAAAAAACAGTAGTTGTGAATCTGACTAATTTTAGTAAGAATCCACCGCGCACGCAATACAATGAAAATTTTCCTGCCGACTCACCCCTTATAACCTTTTCCTTTCCAGAACTTCCTCTCCTTCCTTTCCATTAAAAGACCCTCCACACAGCATCCCCAAAGATGACAGGGTCTTGAGGGGTTTTTTCCTCATGGCCAAAAGTAGGTACAATAACGATATTGGTAGGTACCTACTACATAGGCACGTACAGTTGATTTTTTTTTAAATGACATTATTTTGGATAGGTAGAACTTTCATAATGTAAGAACTCTAGGCAAAGTAGGAAACCGGAAAAAATCTTGGTCTCCATTAAGTTAGTTCAGGGCAGCCCCGGATCTATGTGGGGGGGGGGAAACCGAAGCGCCACGGGCGGCAGTTTTAGGGGGCGCCAAAATCGTAATTTATATGTTTGACTAAAAAAAAAACTTGATTCTAAAAGCGCCTGGCATCGATAAGACTATATTTATATCGATATTAGCATGTGTTCGTAGAACGATGTTTTAACGAATACATGCGTAGTCGATTTTGAACGCGTGCATAGTGTACGTGATGTCTCTGCCAGGGGATTCTCCGTCGCATTAGGGGCTATACTCGCCGAACTAGGGGCTATGCTATACGAGCCGAGTTGAATAAACTCGAAGCGTCCATCACTCACCTCACGAGAGGGAGCCCCGGTTTGAAAAAGTCGTAGATCCGGGACTGGGTCATGGAAATACGAATTCTATTATATATAGATTCATGAATATTTCAGCGGTGAAAAGGCAGATTATGGCACGCTTTCAACCATCGACTCTCGAAGCTCATCTCCATATGCCACTATAAAACATAGTATCATAATGGTAATAGTAATACTTGTAGATGGCCGTCTAGGAATGTCGGCACGCGAGGAATATATTAAAAAGACCATAAATAATAATACAAACATCTAGCCGAATAGGAACCTATACCTACCTAAACCACAGTCATAACTCCACATGTTCAAATGCACTGAATGGTTAGCTCCTAGATATGTGATGGGAGTAATACTGATTTCGTGCGAAAACTATTGTTGCAAGTTGATGATAATTTACAATTAGATTCGTATAAATAAGTCGTCACAAAGCGAATTAAACACAATGCGAAAATGGTCTTATAAGCCGAAATCGTAACAAAATTAAAAGTTAAAATATTTGCAGAACTTCATAATAACATTAATAAATAAAAAAATAAAAATAAATTGTATTTTTTTCTTCTTATTGATGACCATTTAAATACAAAGTAAAGAACATGATTTGAGTTTTTCCCTCCGAAAGTATTATTCTTGGGGTTGTATGCCGTGTCGTGCTACTTTTTTCTTTAACTAACTTTTCGGACACAGATTACACATCTGCCCTGATGATGGGCACTATAATATGGTTCAATGCCAACTCAGAATGAAACCAACCCAGAGCCATCTCAGAAAGGTCAATAAAAGCTATGAAAAAATAATTTTAAAATAGCCGGTAACCTAACTTAACCTATTTAACCATTTTTTTTATATTTTTTATCATCACTATTAATGAACTTTATGAGGTGGTTCTGATCTGGTTTCATTCTGAGTTGGCCGGTCACCCTGTAATGTATCATGTGATGAACACTGTAATGTTTTAAGTATAAACAAATATTATTGCCATTTCATTAATTTAATTATTATAATTTAAACTTCAACACACTAAATAATAGTTAGAAAAATGACGTAAGTAAGTCTGCTTACTCCAAAGGAAACGTGATCTTTTCTGTGCATCTCCCTCGCTCGTATTAAAGAAATAAATTCAATTTAGGAGGAGGGTTAATGGGTACCGCCGCCCCGGGAACAATTTGTTCGATAACCGACACCCCTGCCATAAGTTACCCCAAGTGGTTGGCTACGTTTGGTGACCTAGCAGGGGTGCCCGGGCTCACGGGGTAAGGTCTGTCTAGGTCTTTGCGGCACACGCGTTTACCCATCTACTGCGTCACGGACCAGATCGGGAGAGACAGGTTGAGGGAGATCTTTTGTATCTTTCCAGTCGGACTCTTTCGATCCATCGCCTTGTACCACAGTGGGAGGGATGGATTCATACGTCTGTCACTCGTGGATACACAGACCCCCAGATTCCTACTAACTCCTCATACCTTGTTCCTTCACAGAACTTCCTTTCCCTAAAAAGTCCTTCCACAAAGCATCCCCAAAGATGACATAGGCCCTAAGGGAAATTGTTTTCCTCAGGGCCTCCTATGTTGAGCTAATGAAAAACAAAATGTGATGCCGCCGTCGTCGTGCCGTTGCCGTGGGAAATATAAAAGCAGCCTTGCCTTACTGAATCCGGCAAGTTGATACTTTTTGTGGGCAATTATTTTAATAATTAAACTATATAAAATAATGTTTAAATGTCTTTGATCAATTTCACGAGAAGCCGTGATTCCCACCAATGTAATATATCATCGAAGAAGAAGATAACACTAATAATCTAAACGAAAATATGAAAGAGAACAAGATACAGAAAAATAGAAAAAGATAATGGTCGCATCTGGGACTCGAACCCTGAACCTTTCACTTAACCCGGACGTGCGCTTTTACCGATTCAGCCATTGCCACCTTCTGTCAAATCGTCATAATTGTCAATCTCATATTTTCAAATTTTAGAATTTACAATCTTATATTCGACTAATTTTTCCATACCATGGGCAACTACATTTTTTATTTAATTAATAACAAATCACTTTGTATAAAACACATTTTAATAAACAATATCGACATTTTTCAATAACAATGTTATCTTCTTCAGGATATATTAATATCATTAAGGCGATCCACTAGTACAGGAAAAAATCGAAATCGGAATTCACGCCCTTTTATGGGAGGAGTTTAAAAATACTCGAGAAAAAGCTTTTGGAAAGGTTGGAAAAGATATTCGAGAATTTTTTTTTACATGTTGATTTCGTTAAGGCCTGTAAAAAACATCAATTCCTTTTTTATGCATTGTTTATTGTAATAAAACGGAATTTTTAAATTGATTTCACGAAAACAAGCAGCGCGGGCCCTAACACGTTGTTTCTCCGCTCCGTCCGGAGGAGTAATGACGGAAGAATGGGGCGGCTGCCAGTCGTTCTTCGGTGGACGGGATAAGGTTCACTTTGACATAACAAATTCGTCCACTGCCGTATTGTCGCCGTGATGTCAAAAATACCAACGCGAAAATGCATATTATATATTAGTTTGTGAGGTTCGGGCGTAAATTTTTTTTTTTTTTGCAATAATTTGTTAAATCGAAGCAATCCTCTTCAGATTTACCAAAGCAAATGTATCTTGGCGATATTTCCTGCACTGATGGACAATCAATATGCGACTATTTTAGTGATTATTTTAGATCAGTTTTTGTAGAAAATTCTGACTCTTGCCCCAATCTTATAAACTCTGAGAATGATGACGACAACTCTAATCTACATATACACACTATTAACTTTAATCAATTATGTGTACTTAGTTATTTAAAAAAACTTGATCCGAATAAAAGTGCGGGATCTGATTTAATTCCATCCATATTTTATGTAAAATGCCGGGACCAATTAGCTTATTTTCTCTCCTTGCTATTTAAAATGTCATTTGAAGAAGGCAACTTCCCCAACGTCTGGAAACAAGCACTCATTACACCAATCCATAAAAGCGGGGACAAAAATAACATCGCCAACTACAGGCCCATCTCCAAGCTCCCAATTTTCAGCAAGATCATGGAAAATATAGTTCTTGATCAACTTTTTCCAGCGGTACAAACTATCGTATCTGAAAATCAACACGGCTTTTTCAGAAAACGGTCGGTCGAGACAAACCTTCTGGAATACACAGATTTTATTTTAAATTCTATGGGAAGTAAAAATCAAATAGACTCTATCTATACGGATTTTTCAAAAGCCTTTGATAAAATTAACATTGAACTGCTTTTGAAGAAGCTGTTAAAAATCGGGATTAATGGTGACCTTCTAAGATGGATCAAATCATATGTCACAAACAGAAGTCAAGCAGTTAGAGCTAAGGGTTTCTCCTCGCGTTTTTACAAAATACCTTCAGGAATTCCACAAGGATCAAATCTCGGACCTCTCTTATTTATTTTACATATCAATGATATAGTTAAATGTTTTAAAAATTCCAAATTCCAAATTTTTGCTAATGACACTAAAATTTACAAAAAAATCACTAATATTAATGACAGCCTTGAATTGCAAGATGATATTAATAGGTTTGTAATATACTGTGCGAACAACCAACTGTTCCTTAACCTGGAAAAATGTAACACAATATCGTTCACCAAAAGCATGAACCCCCTAACATTCCCGTACAAAATCAATAACGTAGAAATAAAAAGATGTTGTGAAGTGAGGGACTTAGGAATAATAATGGACTCTGGAATGTCTTTCCGAACACATATAAATTTTATCTGTGACAGGGCATACAAACTTCTAGGATTCATCTTAAGAGTGACTAAACCATTCAGGTCACCACATGTAATCAAAATACTGTATGTCTCTTTTGTCCGCTCAATATTAGAATTCGGATCAGTCATATGGAATCCCCAATACAAAGTTAATATTTTAATGTTAGAAAGAATTCAAAAAAAGATACTGAAACACCTAGACTTTAAATCCTTTCGAACATCAGAAAACCTACAAGACTCATTAACATTCCATAATTTATCAACCTTAGAAGATAGAAGAAATATATCCGACCAGAAATTTTTATTCAAAATTATTAACAACGTTGTTGACAACAACTATCTTCTAGAACACATTGATTTCCACTGTCGAACAAGAAATACAAGGTCAAACCAACTATTCCACATTTCACACTCAAAAACAAATTACACACAACATTCATTTTTCCGAAGGACGTGCACAAAATACAACGATATATTTTACGAAGCTGATATTTTCCATTTGTCCTCAGGCCAATTTATTAAATTCATAACTGAAAAAATTAAAACCAATTGTTAATTGCGAACCCTCCATCCCTGCTGTCTGTTGTTTTTTCATTCTCATTATGTTGTTTTTCCTTCTTATTATAAAAATAATAATATTTGGATGATTTATATAGCGCTATTTTTTGTTGTTGTTGTGAAAAAACCCCTCAAGGGCGCTGGCAAATGGCTAATCATTTATCCTTAAACGTTTTCTAATGATGTGAAAATATGTTAATTTTATATGTGTTCGCTGTGTAACTTCATCTTTTCTTTCCCACATGCTTTAATTTGTGTTTTTTCATTTCTGTTGTACTTGTTTTTCTTTTTTCTAACACTTTATTTTTTCTTTAAAGTTTTAATCTGTGTTTATATATTATAATTTTTTTGCGGAAACTTCACTGGTTAATGCACCCATGTAATATGTAATTACCTTATAATATGTACAACTGTTTGTTTCCCTAATAAACAAAAACAAAAAACAAAAAACAAAACAAAAGACTTATTAAAAAAAATGATCGATATTTTTAAGGGCCAAGGTATGTTCTACACGCAGTATTTAATTGAAGCATCTATAATACTTCTAAGCGGTCAAATTTTCAAAACAAAAACATACGATTGTGTATGATTTTGCATTATTTAGTATGGCTTCATCTTTATTAACATATCCTGAAGAAGATAACATTGTTATTGAAACATGTCGATATTGTTTATTAAAAAGTGGTTTATACAAAGTGATCTGTTATTAATCAAATAATAAATAATGCCACAAAGTTATTTTGCAAAGTTTGAAGAAGTAACTACATTTTTCATTAGAAACAATGTTTTTTTTAAACAGATTTTATTTATATGGAACATATATTGTATTGACTTTTTTATCAAAGTCTAAATGAATATTCAATATTTTATAAGAACATCTCTCTTTTTATACTATTGAATGTTATTCCCATCAATGTAATATATCATTGATGAAGAAGATAACACTAATAATCTAATCGAAAATGAAGGAGAACAAGACATGGTCGCAACTGGAACATCTGAGGTTCTGGGTTCGAGTCCCAGTTGCTATCATTATCTTTTTATTTTTCTGTGTCTGGTTCTCTTTCATATTTTCGTTTAGATTATTAGTGTTATCTTCTTTTTTAATGATATAATGTAAAATTGAGTTTATTTTGGGCACACAGAGGCGCCCACAAAACATCTCTATCGGTTGGTTTCTTCAGTGTGCTATATAGAATGCAGATACGGCCACAGGTCACGACTCCTAGCCGCCTTATCACTAACGACGCTTTTACATAAAAACACCAAAGGATATTCTTAAAATGGAGACAGGTAATAATAATACCTGGATATCTGTTGTACCTACCGCTGGCTAAAGGAAATTCTCAGCTTATCTTGTGTTTTAGATATGTGGCTGGCGGCTGCCATTAGGAATGCAAAGATATTAGGTGGAATTTGTCTGTCGGTAAACATTTCTTAATTAATTATTAACTTCACATATAACATACCTACTACCTACCTGTTTATAATAACTATAGTTCTAAGGTCTCAAGACCCATGATAAGAGATTTGATTCTAACCCTTTGTTAGGATTCTCAGAGCAAAAACTGTCTCTAAAATATTTTTTAATGTGATTATCGCACTAGATTCCTAAATGTTTCCGTCTGGAGCCAGTGAGATCATGGCTTCCCAATTGGGGTATGTTGTGAGGCTGAAGTTAGCGGGGAGGGGAAGTAGATGGGAAGAAGGAAGATGAGGAAGAATCTAGTATTCATATCTGCTCATCAAGCATATCTAAAGTCATTGTAAACAACGTTTTTATTCTAAATCAGTGGTCTTAAACCAGGACAATATTGAGAGCATCTTCCATTCTGAACGTGCTCTGAAAATATATAAAAAATTGGTTATATAGGTTACGGTAGGTTAGTTTATGGATTATTTTTCAAAGGTTTTAATGACTTCACAGAGATGTTGAGTTGAGTTTGTTTCTGAGTTGTCGTGGAACCCTATTTACGTACAGGCTCACACTATTTCAAAAAATATACATAAATATCTGAATAACCGGTCGGTGGTCGGGATGGCATCGCGTTTGGGTCCCACCCGGGCATCGCGTCTTCGATTCCTCGGTGGCTATGTCCTCCATTACGACACAAGCAACATTTTCCGCTTACTGTGGTGGTAGAAGGAGATTTTTTTTACATTTTTGGGTTATTCGTAACCCGGAATGTTTGTCTTTCGTTTTAAACTTACAGATTTATTTTTTTAAATATGTTTTTCTACACCTTGTAAGAACAATAATAATAATTTGCAAGTTTAGGTCCTTTAGAAGGGAATCTGTCCGGACTTCATAAATCTTCCAAGTGTGTATGCGTTGTTTCACGGATGATCAACTATTTCTCACGCAATAAAAGTTCCCCATAGAATTTTTTTCAAAAATTCTCTAAAAAACTGTAAAATTTAACAGCGTTCCTAGTGGCGCCAAGCCAGTTGCGCATGTATCTGCTACTTCAGAAGTGTCAATTTATTTTTATGGGTTCAAAAAGTAATTTATGGGTCCTCGAATGGCTGGGACACGAGACACGGAACACGGGGTCACGCCGAGACAGGAGATGGAAGACGCTAAGAGCCTCAAGGGATGAAGGGATGAATGGGGGTTGGTAAGATGTCTCGACATGCAAATGTGAAACACGGAAGAAGTAGGAAGATAATAAATAGGGTAGTTAAATAGAGTAGGTACAGCCTTCCTAAGTAAATTTTGGTCTTGGAACGTTGGTAATGTGCTGGAATCAAATATCATCGTAGATGTAATATCTGTTGCTTAATACTTAATGCTAAATTACTATTTTAGATTAATCTTTGTTATGAATCGGTTTACATTATAAATACAAAAGTGTGCTTTGGATAAATTGAAGCTTTTTCTACCGTTTCTATTGAGGAGAATTAAAATAAAATAGTTACATAACCATCAGGCCTCGACCGTGTTTAATGTATGAAATAATATTTTTTAATGTAGCTATCCGAAAACTAAAAACGGTTTACGAAAATTTTTGTAAAATAATATTTAAAAATTTTTGAAATATGAGATAGCGCAATATGGCATAACACCTCAAAAACAAAAAAAACAACAAAAAAAATTATGTATAAAATTTTTGCATGCAAACATAAAAAAATTTTAAAAATGGCTCAACTTACGTTTTTTTCTGTCTAAAATTACTGATAATGTAAAAAAAATAAAAACACATACTTACAAGATTTATTAGGCAAATGTATTTTAAACTTTATCGCCAACTCAATTTTTTTGTGTTTCATAAAAAAATCTACATATAAAATCTAAAAATGTTTGTATGTGTGTCCGCTATGCATTGTTTGATGATGAAATGTTTCAAACTTTCAAAATACCTTTTTTCCACCCTCGCGAAGGTTTCTGGATTATTACAACCACATGACAATACATCTGAAATGTTTTTTTTGACTATTACAAAACTCGTACAAAAATGTCTCGAAAATTACGTTTTTAAAACATCGATTGTTCAATAAAAATTCAGTATTCCAATAAACTTTTTAAATAAATGAATTTAATCGAAGTACTCACTTATGGTACTCATTATAATCGAATACTTTGAATCTAATTGCAAATTATATTATTTTAAATAGGTACCTATGTTAGGTACCAAATTTGATTGATTGTTCTTATAATATACAAAAATGAATGTTTGTAACGTGTAAAAATTTAAAATTAAAAAAGCAGGCATGGTGGTTTGCGGGAGAGTGGAGAGGGAAGGCGGGGAAGGTTGAGGGGGAATGCGTGAGAGGAAGGGGACATGGGAGGGGAAAGTGAGACGGAAGAGGAACGGGACGAATGGGAAATGACACGAAGGGAGAAACAATTTTTTTATTAGTGGAATAGCAACGCATGCCGGGAACTCACTAGTAATTAATAAAAAATTCTAAAAGTTTGAAAAGTTTTTTCTAATTGCGGTCGTAAACTTTGGATGAATAAAGTGAAAATTTTAATTATTTTACGGTTAATTTTTAGATTTTAATATAAAGCGTGGTATTTTCACCATTTAAGACATATTTCTAATCACTATGAGACCTGTATGAGTTGTTCCGAAAACCGAACAAACGGACTTGACGGGTTCCGTTCTTTATAAAAAGTATAAGCATGAACTACAAAAAAAAAAAATTTCATTATAAATATATTAACGCGTGTAAGAAAGAACGTTTTAAAACTATAATTTTATTACTATTAATTATCTGTGACATTTTTCATTGGTTTTTTCTTTCTTTCTTGTAAAATTATTCACAAAATAAATGAAAACCACTTTTGCGCTTGAAATCGTGGCCTCCAGACTTCGTTTGCCAAACGATTTTTATGAATTTTCGTTATTTGTTTTTTGGGGTGTTATGCCGTGTTGCACTACATCCTTCTTTAGTCGACGTTTCGGACAGCGTTGCAGTGTCCATCATCAGGGCAGATAGCGCAACACGGCATAACACCCCAAAAACAAATAATGAAAATGCTTTCGGCCGTTAAAATCTAAAAATTATCTGATTTTTATGCATTTTACTTATACCTACTCATTGCGATATAAGGCACACTAAAAAAACACACATTTCTGGCTTGTCAGTAAGAAATATGCAAAATATTTCCTATATATTACAAAAAAAGGTGTAAATGAGAATGTTAGTTCTCGGGTCAACCCAAAATAAAAACGTATTTCAATAACAAATTACAGGCTACCATTAAAAAAAACTCAAGGACCTAATTGATTACAAAATGCAGTCCATATTTCAAACAAATTTATATAAATGGATTTTCGTTGTAGTTTCAATTTCGCGCGACAGATGTCATCAGATGTCGGGGCAGTTGTGCCTGAAGGACACGGAAGTGGCAACCGCTGGCGCTAGTATAGCTACAATCTCTAGGACTTGTATCCGGTTCTACATTTACATGGACAAAGGCTCTCGGGTATTGAAAAACAGTCATAATAAGTCAGTTTAGCAAATGATTTGCTTGTAAGGTAGGTAGAATATTTGTATTTTTCCGAAAGCCACATATTTAGCTTCAATTTTTAATGTTTTTCGACAACGAATCTATTTGACAAGATTCAGGTAAAATTCAGGAAAAGTGGGTTAATTTCAACATCCAAATATTCGTTTATTCAAGAAAACAAAATCGAAATACGAATAGATGTTTAAAAAAGAGCAATATAGAAAGCTTGAATCGATAAATAACCTCACTTTGCATAGAATATCGACCCTTTCGAATAACAAGGTTCCATCTGTTGCGGTAACGTAATGCGATAATGAACTCTAAAGTACCTTACTACAGATCAAAGTATTACGCCACAGATGGAACCTTGTTATTCCAAAGGATCGATATTCTAAAAAGAAGGTAGTCAAAGAAATTGCGCAACAGATTTTCAATAAAAAGCGCATCCTTCGTACGTCGGCAAAATCAAAGCATTACATCAATGGACATCACAAATCACAATGAGAATAAACACACACTAAACGTGCTAATCCTACCATTTATCTATTCAAAATGAAATACTTAACTATATAATAGAGTGTTAATATCCCTGTAGTGAATACCTTTGCAACAGTAGTAAAATAATCTCTTACGAAATTCACAAACCATGCATTTTTTGAATGAACTTAAACAGGCGTGATTTTAGCCCAAGTGACAAGCGGCGGTTTAAATCTCATCACGGGTAAACGCTCTCATTGACAATGATAATCGTATGGGCAGGGGACCTAAAAATTTCGCTTTGTATAAAAAGTATACTTATAGGGTTCCCTGTGTACCGATAATAATAATAATATATGGATAATCAAAATCACCTCATGGGCGCTGTACAAATGTAAAATCTGTTTCCACAATCGTACTTTTAACTACAGACGACATACTATTATAACATCTTATAGCTAACAGATTGCATCCACCGGTTCGTTAATCACTATAATATAATATATGTACAACGCATTTGACCAATGAACGTGGTGCTGCGTTAAAATGTACTTACATAAATTGTTTTCATGTATTCATTCTGTAAAGGCAGAAAATATTCAGGACCATGCATGCCTGGGAGTCAGGGAGATCACTTGAATTTAATTACCGTTTCGGCTCTACAAATGTACAGATATTAGCTTCGAAAACAACATTATATTTTTTAAGGAATTTAAAAACTGAAAGCCAACAAGCCTATAAATGTAAAACCTACAGTGATGAGGGTAGCAAAGGTAAAGTCATACAATGTCCAGTGTTTTCAATACAAAGTCCCCCACGTGCAAAGTCGTGTCTTCCCCAAGCATAAACTTTCTAATAAAGTGTGTTTATCGGAAGTGACCTGCCATGGAAGTATGTTTCTGTATCTATTTCTGTATTCATAATAAATTGTAAAGCGCCCTTGAGGTGTTTTTTCACAAAAACGGCGCTCTACAAATTCAAGAGAAACATGTTATAAATCGGTAGAAATGCGGAATTCGGGGGCTTGAATTTGAATTACTTACCTGGTGGTATTCAGTACGATTTCCATATACCGATATCCATTTTCATTATGATATTCCTTGATTTTTCACGGGTCTATACTAGTATTATTTTTAATTAGTTACTTAGCCGTTATGATCGATCTTTTCGTGTAAATGTAACGTAAAAAGAATCCTCCTAGTTGGGCAGTCAAAACATTTAATAAATTATGTACCTATATAAATGTATAATCTTGTACTAAATACATAAAAATGGCCCGCTCATTTGAAATAAACTTCCCTCAGCCCTTACTTATATCCAGAACTTGACTGAATTTAAACGGACATTAAAAACAAACTTGTTAAAAAAATCATACCATACTCTAATACCTAAGCCATGTTTCTCAAGTTTCCGGTAATTCTTTGGTTTTGGTTTTCTCCTTAGGTACTGTTATTTTAGAACATTTCATATTTCTAAAGGTAAACTGCCTCCTGCTTCTATTACATTTTAGTTGTAATGCCGATATTGATTATCATTATTTGATATCCTGTGCCAAAACAGCACTGTTATTGTTAATTTTGTTCTCATTGTATTGTACCTACATACGGTATATTCTTTGTTTTATATTCTTTGATCAATATTTTGTAAGAACTCGTAAGGAACACTATAGGATTACTTTTAAGTTTATTAACGTTATGCGCCCTTGAAGTGAAATAACACAAAACTGCGCTATACAAATATTACGTTATTATTATTATGCCTCTTCAATATCCCTCTCTTGTCTGGTACAAAACAAGTAACAAGCTGGTTTCCTCGTTTCTAAACCGACTGCATATTATTGCACGTAAGTCCAGTTGACCCACGTTATCCGTAACTTAATCACCAAGACCCCTAATAATGTCCGGATGGTATGCGTCGACAGTTTGGCATTTATTGCTTTTCTAGGAGGCTATTTCTGACCGTAAGTACTACAGGACTACAGCACACAATCCTAAGGAATATTTATGGGATTTGTATTAGCGCCTTTTGCCTTACCCTCGAGCGGCCCAGACTGGCGACAGACGGACAAACGCGTGAAGAGGCGAGCGTTGAAATACCGCAAGTCCAAAATTATGATTTTTCCAAGGACGCTAGAAATAAACAACTCATGTAAAAAATCGTAATTTTGAAGTGAAAACTTCTTTAGCAACGTTCTGATTTGAAACTCGATGAAACGAAAAAGCGATACCAAAAAAGAAAAACACATACATATATAGGATTTAGCATGTGAGAGAATGAGATTGTATAATCGGTCTCCTCTTTGTGTGGTGCTTCATAGCCTCCCCACGTGAACTGCACACTTCTATTTTTTTCACACATCAGGCCCTGTGGAAAATAATTCCCCTCAGGACCTTTATCGTCTTTAGAGATGCTGTTTGGAGGATCTATTTAGGGAAAGGAATGAGAGGAAGTTTTGGGAATGAAAAATAATGAAGGGTGGGTAGGAATCTTGGGTTCAATATATCGAGGAGTGACGGACGTATGAATCCATCCCTCCCACTACGATGCAAATGCGATGGGTCGAGAGAGTCTGGCTGGAGAGGTCTATGTTAGGTCTTCCTCAACCTGCCTCTCCCGATCAGGCCCGCCACGCAGTAGGTGGAAAAAGGCATTCGCCATCGGGATCTACACAAATATCACCCCATAAATTCGGGCACCCTTTCGAAGTCATCAGACGCTGCGAATCATTTGGCGTGATCTATGGGAGGGGTGTAAGATATCCAATAAATGGTTCCCGTGGCGGCGGTACATCTATCCGCCTCCCAAATTGAAAATTTATTACCGAATGGTTTATTTTTAATTTCATTATATTATTATCCCTTTCATTCCAAATTCGAATGTTCTTTATCCTAATTATTTATCCTTCACCTGTGAATGAATAATGAAAAAAGTTCGCACGCGGTAGAAGTGAAAATTTACTAAAACAATCTCAACGAATACTTGAAAAGTAATGGTTGAGATTGTCATAATCTAGCGGCCAATGAGCGCAGACCTAGAGCCATTTCCGTTTCATATCTCGACCAATAAAGTGACATCATAATTAAAGCGGCCAATGAGCGCAGTTTTATGCTTCGCAGGTGCAGTAATGCGTCATTTTCGTTTCATCTGAATTCTAAATCATTAACGGGGCTAAATAAGTTGCACTTCAAAACTAAAATTTATTTCCATACAAATTTGAATGGAAACCAATATTCCCTTTAGCACGTGCTCTGTCTCACTTACACCCGCTTGACATCAAAAATTTTCATCGCATTCGAATTTCGTAATCATGGCGAAAACAGTTTTGTATTGAAAATTTAATAACCAAATATTTGTCAAATATTTGGATTACGAATCACTTCAACAAACCATTTTTGTGTTCTTCTTTATTCTGTTTTTGGTAGGTATATAATGTAAACATTCCCAATATAAAACCCCATGGGCATCAATCACATAAATATTTTTTTTTATTTTCGGGTTAATTTTTTTTTGAAATGTGTTATCCAGATTAGTTTTAGAAACAAGAAGCAAAAGTAATCGAAAAAAAAACGAATATTTCCAGAAAAACGAGTAGGTTGAAATGTAATTAATAGCAAAAGTTAAAATTTTAATGGTTTTCATTACTTACCTACTTTCAATACAAAAATGGACACGTCTAGTTCCACAACCGGCCCACTCGATTTCATGTCAAGTTTTGTGAATGGTCATTTTTTGCATTGGACTTCAAGTCGGAGACAAAATATTTTTTTATAGATCTGAAGTGAGACATGTTTTTATGTGTGTCTATTGTGGGCCGTACTGCGATGACATTTTGAGAACAGTTGACATTAATTAGGACTAAATGAGACGTATTGTTGTGATGATCTATTGGGCTGGGGACTGTTCATGGAACGAATGGGTGTTTTAAAGTAGTTTTAAAATGTGTGGCAGATTGATTCTGCATGTGCTAATATAAATATACCTATATATTTTTTGAAAATTTTCTTTATTCATTGCATTGTTTTTTTCTTTATTATATTAGTTGAGATTTTTTCGACCACCAGGCCAGGGACACATGCCTGTGTTGTGGTGATCGATATGGTTATGGATTGAATATAATGTTGAAATACTTTCAAATTAATTATAAATTAATTAATTCAGGTCACCATATGTAATCAAAATACTGTATGTCTCTTTTGTCCGCTCAATATTAGAATTCGGATCAGTCATATGGAATCCCCAATACAAAGTTAATATTTTAAGGTTAGAAAGAATTCAAAAAAAGATACTGAAACACCTAGACTTTAAATCCTTTCGAACATCAGAAAACCTACAAGACTCATTAACATTCCATAATTTATCAACCTTAAAAGATAGAAAAAATATATCAGACCAGAAATTTTTATTCAAAATTATTAACAACGTTGTTGACAACAACTATCTTCTAGAACACATTAATTTCCACTGTCCAACAAGAAATACAAGGTCAAACCAACTATTCCACATCCCACACTCAAAAACAAATTACACACAACATTCATTTTTCCGAAGGACGTGCACAAAATACAACGATATGTTTTACGAAGCTGATATTTTCCATTTGTCCTCAGGCCAATTTATTAAATTCATAACTGAAAAAATTAAAACCAATTGTTAATTGCGAACCCTCCATCCCTGCTGTCTGTTGTTTTTTCATTCTAATTATGTTGTTTTTCCTTCTTATTATAAAAATAATAATATTTGGATGATTTATATAGCGCTATTTTTTTGTTGTTGTTGTGAAAAACCCCCTTAAGGGCGCTGGCAAATGGCTAATCATTTATCCAATGATGATATCTAATGATGTGAAAATATGTTAATTTTATATGTATTCGCTGTTTAACTTCATCTTTTCTTTCACACATGCTTTAATTTGTGTTTTTCATTTCTGTTGTATTTGTTTTTCTTTTTTCTAACACTTTATTTTTTCTTTAACGTTTTAATCTGTGTTTATATATTATAATTTTTTTGCGGAAACTTCACTGGTTAATGCACCCATGTAATATGTAATTACCTTATAATATGTACAACTGTTTGTTTCCCTAATAAACAAAAACAAAAACAAAATTAAGAGCAACATTTACTGTTGGAATTGCGACAATGAAAATTTTCGGGCACCTACTATGTATAATATACCCTTTTTTTACTTTATTTGTCACGAGGATGTCTTCTTTGGGGATGAGCCGTGGGCGGTCTTTTTAGGGAAATGAACGAGATGAAGTTCTGGGAGGAAAAAGGTATGAAGGGTGATATTTGAATATGTGTTTAGGAGTGTCGGGCGTATGACTACATCTCATTGCTGTGTAAGGCGATGAGTCGAGAGAGTTATTTTATGTGAATACCTCTGAAGAATCCTAGCAGTTCCCGTCTGAAGCCAATGAGACTATGGCATCCCCAATTGGGGTGTGTTGTGACGCTGAAGGAGAGGGGAGTTGAGATAGAGGAAGGTAGAGGAAGGTGGGGAAGTACCTGGCTGTTCAGATCTGGTCATCAAATCTGGTGACAATTCTGAATAATGGTCTTACACCAGGGCAAAACTGAGAGTATCTTCCACTCTGGAACGTGCCCAAAATATATACGGTTTATATAACTATAGATTTACTATATATTATTTTAAATGAATTATTTGTGAAATAAAACAAATTAATCAAATAAAATTAAATCGAAATAAAATTTATTTGCCCATGCATACAAAATAACAATCTTTCGAAATCAATTTATATTTTTTTGTAGAAAAGAGTTACTTAATACGTCTAGAATTCAATTTAAAAAAAAAATACAAATTTTCGGTTATGTCTGATTATTAATACCAAATGACCACATTTTAGCAAAATGAAAAAATCTACTAACTTTGTCGATTGTTTTGCATTAAATCCAAACAATATAATCTGTTTAACACACGAGGGCTTCAAACCTACAAAAACTACGAAAAAAATCTTTGTCTCCTGTTTCGGAATGCGAGCAGTAGATTTTTTGTGTAATTCCTAATCGCACATCGGGTATGTCTAGAAATTTTGAAAAGTAGGTACCAAGTCCTCAGCCGACAGCCCGTAAACATGGACAGCCCTAACTGGTGACTGGTGACTGGTGACTGGCTTAGTGTCATAACATGACACCGTGGAGCGCCCCGGGCATAAATAACACCGCTCCACTGACCGGGCGAAGCAGGGCTGCCATATACACTGCCTTCGTAGATTAGATTTTAGAAATACTGTGATCTAGCAATTATATTTTTTTGAGCTGTCAACCGGTTTCCGAAGAACTGTGTATACGTCAGGACATAAGTAAAACCGATCATAGATATATCTGTTCATTTTAATTTGAGAGGCGGGAATGTGTACCGCCGCGGGAATGGATATGGATAACCAACACCTCTGCCATAGGTCACCCCAAGTGGTTCGCTACGTTTCGTGATTCAGCAGGGATGCCCCGAGTTCATGGGGTGAGGCGTGTCTGGGTCTTGATGGATAACCAGGACACACTGAACCCCAGATTTCTACCCACCCCTTAAACCCTTTTTCTTCGCAGAAGTCTCCTCTCCTTCCTTTCCTTAAAAAACCCTCCACACAACATCTCCAATTATGTCCACTGATTACCTAAATTTCTTTAAATAAAATAAATAAACAGTGTTAACCTCAAGTGACCTCCCAGGTAAGTATGGTCCTGTATATTTTCTGCCTGTACAGAGTACCCAAGAAGAGACCAGAACATCCAAGAAGAAGTAAGAATTGACGAGAACATTCAAAAAGAGATAATCAGAGACAAGACCAGCAGAGGCCAAAAGAGACAAGAAGAGACGAGAGAGACAAGAGGAGGCAAGAAGAGACAACAATAGACAAGAAGAGACGAGGAGAGGCAAGGAGAGCCTAGAAGAGAAGAGGTGATCCCAAAAGAGACAAGAAGAAACAAGAAAAAGCAAGAAGAGACAAGGAAAGCCAAGAAAAGGCAACTAAGAATTAGAAGTAAGATTTTAAAATAATATATAAAATTGTACACCGCTTTTTCGCAAAAACGGCGCTTTACAAATCATCCAAATATTATTATTGTTATTATTAAGGAAACTTTCGATTTATGTTCGCATTTTTGATAGACACTGGCAGCCCTGTTTTCACTCTAAGCCCGTCAAAAGATTAACACAGCTTTGTTTTATTTTTTCATATACTTCACAAGTGTAGTGGTCCTACAGGCGCCAGGAATAGTGGCGACATCGTACAACAAATACCAAAGGGAATACAAAACGAGTCTAGAACCAGGCGAAACTAAACCGCTCATACAAAAAACCCAGAGCAGCGGTTCAACGAATATATTGCCTGTAGAAAGTAATTGGAGCTTTTTATGAGAGGTCAAAAAATACTTTATAGTATTCGTACCCACATAAGTACGATTGTGGTGAGTACATAGGTAATTCGAGCCTAGCAAAACAATGCACATAAATAAGAAAGATAAAGCGATTGTTTGATGATAAATGTTATTTGCGCTCGTTGAACTGTCATTTTCTGACCAAGGTATGAGGTATATGGTTCCATGGCAGTTGATCCCTCGAAAGTTGCCCCCCCGGCACCCTTATATATATATATATATATATACATTATGCATTCGGTTTAGGGAAAATACAGTATACCTACTTTCAAAAAATATAACTAAGGGTTCCCGATGGGGTGTGCCGAATGTAGTACTCACTGAAAATATTTTCATTCAAATGCATTTTGTTTAGAGTGATAATAAATACGTTTCTCGATTCCATCTAATTTTATTATTTACAAACAGATAAACAAAACATTCTTGTTTGAGATTGAAAATGAATTTTAGATTTCAATAAAGGATTCGTAGGATTCTACCCTTCCGATTTCGAATTTTTCAAGGACTATAGCATAGGTTCTCAACGTGGGCGATAACGCCCCCTTGGGGGCGTTTGAGACCTTCAGGGGGCGGTCGAAGATCCAGAAACAATTGGGGGGCGTTGAGATGGCACAGGGGGGCGTTGGCAAGTAAAAAAATATGATCTAAAAAAGACAAACAAAACACTCTAATCACATACTAATAAAGCAAAGTAAACTTTAATATTGGTTCATTTTTATTATTAATTACCCATGTCGGAAGTTAAAAAGAAAAAACGGCAATATGGTGTGGATTATATTAAATACGGATTTATCGAAGATCCCACAAATCCATGCGATGAAGCCTTCTAGGTTTCAAGATCATTTTAATAAAATCCACCCGGAACAAAGATGTGACCTATTTTCAAGACATAAAAAAGAAGTACAAAATTCAGCCAACTATATGAGAATAATTTTCAACAGCTTCTAAGCATGACGATGATGGACTTGGAGCTTCGTACAATATCTCATTGTTGATTGCTAAAACAGGCAAACCACATACTATTGGGGAAGATTTAATTTTACCAGCAGTAAAAGAAGTAATTATAAGCGCTCCATAAACCAGCTGCAGATATTATCCGAAAAAATCCTTTGAGCAATAGTTCTGTGCAAAGACGAATTGATGAAATGGCTGAAAACATTGAAGAATCATTGTGCAATCATCTGCAGTCTTGTCGATTTTCAATTCAGCTGAATGAGTCAACTTTACCAACCAATGAAGCATTGCTATTGTCATATGTGAGGTTCATCAAAGATGAAAAAATATGTCAAGAACTATTGTTTGTTACTAATTTGGAAACAGATGCAATAGGAGAAACCATATTTAATACACTGGAAAAGTTTTGTGACGAAAAGAAAATTCCTTTTAATAATATTTTGTCAGCTGCTACGGATGGCGCTCCAGCTATGACAGGGCGTCACAAAGGCTTCATAGCGTGCTTTAAAAATAAAGTTCCTGACTTTCATGCTGTGCATTGCGTAATTCATCGCCAGCATTTTGGTTGCGAAAAATCTGAGTGAACGTCTACATACATCACTGCAATATGTTATCAGAATCAGAAATAACTCATTGAATGACAGATTATTTAGTCAGCTTTGCATTGCCAATGATGAAGATTTCAACCGATTGCTGCTTCACACAGAGGTGCGCTGGCTGTCAAAAGGTTCTTGTTCGACTCGATTTAACAATCTGTTTGAGTCTGTGATAGAGTTCCTAGAAAACAAATTGCGTATTTGGCAGACCTGTTTAAATTGTTCGTCAATCTCCAACTTCAAGGCGACGCGACGACTTAAATTTGATTAAAACAAAAAATTGCGTTGCAGCTTTTGTATCCAAACTACTATTATACAAAAGAAATATCGGCAGACGGGAATTTAATAACTTTATGGGAGTTGTTTCCCAACTCTCATAATATTAAATTTAATTTGTAGGGTTCTGTTAAAATGAAATAAGAAGTATTGTACTCACTTGGTTTATTGATAAATACAATGTTTAAATAACAATGAGCAGTTGTTGCTTGATACACGTATCGTCACGGAGTGACGGGCCGTGCCACGTCTCTCCCCACCTCTCGTCCCAATGGTGGTGGGAGTATCGACACTCCACATGCCTCCCCTCTTAGAATGATGATCATCCTTCCTGAAGTCGTCCTGAATCCTCTAGTCTAGCAGGTGGATGAAATATTGGACTGAAGAGGTATAGGTACATGAAGGAGAGACAGATAATTGTGTGGAATGAAGGACACAAGTGTTCGAAGATATCTCGTGCTTAGTATGCCCATCTTTCAGGGAATCTAACTCGTCTGCCCGATCGAGTTGTTCTCTCTGGTGTTTTCTCAGTAACTTTTATTGGTGTGGTCGGTTTAATAGTGGGAATTTCGTTGTCCTCCAAATCTGTTGGGAGAAAAGCAGGTTTTAGCCTATCAATGCTTATGTACTTTTGATGGCCGCGTATTTCCACCAACATTTTCTTAGAATCCCTCATCAATACTTTGAAGGGTCCTTCATATGGCGCCTGCAAGGGAGCTTTTACCGAGTCTGTTCGAATGAAAACATGAGTGCATGTTCCCAACAAACCGTGTACAAAAGGTTTGTCATGGTTATGGTTTGTAGCTGGTATGGGTTTAATATCTTTCAACACATCGGTGACCTTTCTAGCGAATGTCTCTGGATCTGTTGGTGTTGTCTCCGTGAAAAAATCTCCCGGGAGCTTAAGTGGAGTTCCGTATGTCATTTCCGCGGGTGATGTTTTCGCATCCTGTCGAACGCAAGATCTGAGGCCCAAGAGAATCAATGGAAGTCTTTCTGACCAACTGCTTGTGGAGGCTACTTTTAGAGCACCTTTTAGTATTCTATGCCATCGCTCTATTAATCCGTTTGCTTGCGGGTGGTACGCTGTTGTTCTTAAGTGTTTTACACCACACAATTTCATGAGGTCTTCGAAGAGCTTACTTTCAAATTGTCGTCCTTGATCCGACGTTATTGTATCGGGCACTCCAAACCTAGCTATCCAGTTCTCCATGAGAGCGAGAGCCACTGTCTCTGCCATGATATCCTTAATGGGAATCGCTTCTGGCCATCTAGTGAAACGATCTATAATGGTCAAAAGGTAGTTGTTGCCACGTGATGGAGGCAAGGGTCCAACAATATCAATATGGATATTTCTAAACCTCTCCTTGGGCAACGGTAGTGTTCCAATAGGACTGTGGGTATGCCTATTTACCTTGGCCTTCTGGCATAATATGCACGTGGTGACGAACTCTTTTACGTCTCTTTGCATCTTAGGCCAAACGAATCTTTGCCTAAGTGTTTTGTAGGTAGCTCCAATGCCGGGATGACAAATACTGTGCATGTTATCAAGTATACGCTGTCTCCAAGCCTTTGGTATAAATGGTCTGGCAACCCCAGTAGACATGTCACACCAAAGAGTTGTAGGACTTCCGGGAATCTGGACACGTTCCAAACGCAGAGAAGTCTCGGTGTTCATGAGTGTGGTGAGTTCTGGGTCGTTGTTCTGGTCTAACGCCATCTCTTCATAATTGATTGGAGATGGAATTTGTATTTCTTCAATCCTTGATAATGCATCGGCTACCTGATTTTCTTTTCCGGGTGTGTAGACGATTTTTGTTGTAAATTGCGCAATAAAATCTAACTGTCGTCTTTGCCTTGGCGAATCATTATCCGCTTTTTTGGTGAATGCAAAGCATAAAGGTTTATGGTCAGTATATATGGTCACTTCTCTACCCTCAACCTGTCCTCGGAAGTACTTAATTGCTTCGTAAATGGCTGTGAGTTCTCTATCATAAGTACTGTAATTTTTTTGTGCGTTGTTAAGTTTCCGCGAAAAAAATCCAAGCGGTTTCCATTTTCTTTGTTTTTCTGTTCGTTGTTGGAGAGCTGCGCCTACTGCGAAATTTGATGCATCCACCATTATTGCGAGGTCTGATGATATTTCTGGATGTGTGAGGAGTGTAGCATTAGCCAAATCAACTTTGGTCTGGTCGAATGCCCAAATGAGCTCCTCTGTCCATTGGATTGGTTGCTTGTCCGCTTTATTTGTGTTGGCTATAACGGCGTACAACAATCGTTGGGCCTCCACAGCCTTTGGAATGAACTTTCGGTAATAATTTAGCATACCTAAGTATCTGCGCATGTCTTTCGCTGTTTTTGGTCTTGGGAAATCTTTGATGATCTCCACTTTGTCAGAAAGTGGAGTCGTTCCCTCATTTGAAATTTGGTAGCCAAGGAATTTAATACTGGATTGACCAAACGTGCTTTTTTCGGCGTTAATGATCAAACCGTGTTCCTCAAGACGTTTGAAAACCATTTCGAGGTGTTCCATGTGTTGATTTTCGTCTTCGGATGCAATCATGATGTCATCGATATATGCAAAACAAAATTCCAAGCCATTCAGTACTTGGTTTATAACGCGTTGAAACGTCTGTGCTGCGTTACAAAGCCCAAACTGTAACTGTGTGAACTCAAAGAGACCAAATGGTGTTATGATGGCAGTCTTTGGAATATCACTCGAACTAATGGGAATTTGGTGGTATGCACGGACCAAATCTATAGTGCTAAAAATGTTGGCTTTAGACAGCTTGTGAGCGAAATCGTTCAGTTGTGGAATCGGGTAACGGTCTGGAATCGTCTGAGAATTGAGCCTGCGATAGTCTCCGCAGGGTCTCCAACTGCCGTCCGATTTTTGTACCATATGTAAAGGGCTTGCCCAACAGCTTTTTGATGGCCTACATATTCCTTGTTGTACCATAAGGGCAAATTCCTTCTTTGCTGCCTCTAACATTAGCGGTGTCATTCTTCTGGCTCTAGCTGAGGTGGGCGGTCCAGTTGTTTCAATACAATGGGCTACAGAATGTTTTACTTCTACTTCTCGGTTGAAAGGTCGTGTAATTGCAGGGTACCGTTGTAGACATTGGTGGTATTTGCTTGTATTGTTGACCGTAGATATACCCGTACTTGCATAGTTAATACGCTGTCCCGTTGAAGTTAGCCCCGTCGTTGCGTCAATGAGTCTCTCTTTACGAAGGTCCACTAGAAGATTAAAATTTTCTAAGAAATCTGCCCCCAAAATTGCGCGCTCGACTTCGGCTATGACAAATGTCCATGGAAATGTTCGACGCAATCCGAAGTTAACCATCATTCGGCGTAGTCCGTGCGTCTTGATAGGAGTACCATTTGCTGCGTAGAGGGCCACATTTGGCTCGTGTTGTTCAATTGTTCGCTGTGTTTTGAATTTGGCGGGAATTACAGATATCTCCGCCCCGGAATCTATCAAAAAGTTTATATTATTTTGCCGGTCCCAGATGTGCAACCTTTTTCCAATTTGCTCTATGTAAGTTGCATTGACACAGAGCTTCTTTAGTTTTCCGAACTCTTTATCGTCGGCGACCAATCACAGGGTGCGATGCACTTTTTCGCAAGTTTCCCGAACTTATAATGATACCAGCATCGTTTGTAATATTTTTTTGTTTGATATCTGTTACGCGCTGGTGACCTTATTCGCCTCTGTTTATTAATTTCCATTACTTTTCCATCGCTTATTTTAGTTGAGCAGGATGAACTAGGAAAACCTTCTTCTACGTGGCATACTTCATTGCTGCTATAGACATCTGTCATTTTGTCGGCGATTTCTGCTAGCTTGTCCAAGTCCTGATCAGCCGATACAGTCAGTATAGCTTGCATGTTATTAGGCAGCCGTTGTAACCACAGCGTCCTGAAGAGTTCCGTGTTAATGATGGTGGGTCCTGCCAGTTCTTTCATCTGACGTAATAGCTGGGATGGTGTATTATCTCCAAGCTGAAGACCGTATATGAGCTTGGCAGTTTTTTTCCGTTCGGACTCTGTAAACCTAGTCACCAATGCCGATCTTAATGTGGCATACATATCCCGTGTGGGTGGATTCAAAACGATGTCACTAACCATGGTTAGTGTTTCACTGTCCAAGCAACTTACGATCGAGTAGTATTTTGTTGCATCGGAAGTAATACCGGCTATGATGAATTGAGCCTCAATTTGCGTCAACCACAATTGACACTTGTCCCGCCAAAAAGGCGGCATTCGAACCCCCACTTTTGCAACCTGATGACTAGTGCCCTGGTCCGTCATATCTTTATCGTTATTTTGCTGCGTGTTAGCCATTAAATCGCCTGGGCAACTTGTAATGGTGTGCAGACTCAAATATAATAAATTTGTAATTTATTATAAATACGTAACTTATAATATTATTTGAAATTGATTGACTCCGTGACGTAATTTATTTGTGTTAAGAAATTTACGTTAGTGAAACGCCAAGTGGTACCTCTACTATATACTAGCAATCTACACAGAACCCTACGCAAGGAACTAGGTAATTAACAGCGGTATCGAAACGTCAAAATTGTTAAAACGGCAAATAAAAGGGACAATAAAAGGAAGCCGGCCTTGCCTTGTGCGGTCGAGTACACAAGATGCCCTTTTCTAGAGGCAACTTTACTCGTCTAGTCTCAGCCGCTCGGGTTTCGATTTAGCGGTACAAAATTACTTTCAGTGTGTAGGTACGCGGTCAAATAATATTCCGATGGCGTAAATAATATTAATTTCGCGTGTTTTTATCGAGGTCACCAATTTATGGGAGTTGTTTCCCAACTCTCATAATATTAAATTTAATTTGTAGGGTTCTGTTAAAATGAAATAAGAAGTATTGTACTCACTTGGTTTATTGATAAATACAATGTTTAAATAACAATGAGCAGTTGTTGCTTGATACACGTATCGTCACGGAGTGACGGGCCGTGCCACGTCTCTCCCCACCTCTCGTCCCAATGGTGGTGGGAGTATCGACACTCCACAACTTCCCAAATTCATCAGCAGTATCATTCCAGAACGACGACTTGCTTGTTTACTGTCAACACTTGGAAAACCTTCACAGTGATTTGAAGGAACGATTCCAGGATATTCACATTCTCATTTTCTTTGCACAAGTAAGTACCAATGAGTGCAATTTTACCGCCGCCCCGGAACAATTTATTGGATAACCAACACATCTGCCATAGGTCACCCCAAGTGGTTCGCTACGTTTGGTGACTAAGCACTAACTAAGGGTGCCCGGGTTCATGGAGGAGGTTTGTCCCGATCTCGGCGACAGATGCGTCTGCCCACCAACTGTGTGGCAAGCTGGATCGGGAGAGACTGGTTGAGGGAGACCTTTTGACCTCTCCAAAAGGACTCTCTCGGAATATTGCCTTGCACCGCAGTGGTAAGGATAGATTCATACGTCCGTCACTCTTGGATACACCGACCCTAGATTCTTACCCACCCCTCATACATTATTTCTTCCCAGAACTTCATCTCATTCCTTTTTCTAAAAAACCCTCATTTACGGGAATTTAATAACTTCCCAAATTTATCAGCAGTATGATTCCAGAACGACAACTTGATTGTTTACTGTCAACACTTGGAAAACTTCCACAGTGATTTCAAGGAACGATTCCAGGATATTTAACGTGGACATACCAGACTGGGTTGTGGATCCTTTTTCAAATGTCGACACAGCAGGATCATCAGTGGGCGGTGGGCAAAAAAAGGTTGAGAATCTATGGACTAGAGGATCACCTTAACAATAAAACAATATCTACAGGAAATGCATGTATTATATAATTACAATAAACGGTACTGAATGAGATAGTGTGTGTGTAGAGTGGATTTGATATTTGCGAAGATTGACTGACGAAGGACCTTGAATTTTGTGTTACTGTTTACTGCTTGGAACGAGGAAAAAACATATGCTGCATATAAAGGAAAGGACTCACCGAAACAGGATAAAGAACTTGTATGCTGGCAATTTTGTCTTCTTTCTCCCCGTCCAATTGGCACTGAAAACAGCAATAGGCGTGCGTTTCGTGTACACGGCGAACACGGCGGAATTACGTCAATGTTGCAGGTAGCGGGAGCGCGGTGGCTATAGTAGGTATGTTGCGGCGCGGGCTGTTGATTGCAGACTGACGTGGTGAAGGTAGTTATAGGTGCGGATTTTGGGAACAAGGTAGGACAGGATTTGCAACAATATTAATACCAATCCCAAGCAGTAACAGTATGTATGTGTGCTATGTAGGTGTGTGTATGTGTAGGTATATGTATTGGCGTAACCATGCCCCCCGCCTGGAAGGGGATGAAAGAATCCACTTCCATAAACCAAAAGAGTGTCAATACGTTTCAATGCGCAAACAAAGTTATAATGACACGCGGTAGAATGTAATAAATTATGTAAAAGTTACGAAAATATTATGTAAGTTATATAAATGCTTTACCAAATGGTCAAAATGACTGATATAGCAAGGAAATAAAAAGAATAAAAAACATTGAAACGAAAAATACGACTTGAAAGGATTCAATAAATAATACTGAACCTGCGGTAGATAAAACTAGTAGGGTTTGGTACCTATTTAACAATGAAACTAATCTAATTGATTTTTAAAAATTAAAGTATTATGAACTAACTTCTAAGATGTCGTTAAATCTATTGTGACGGTAAGGGACAGAGTTTAACAACGGCCGTGCGGTATGTTCTTTATATGATAGTAGTCTATTATTAAATTGACTACATTATCCCGAGCGGGCAATAGAATGGGATGACGACTGTCAAATTCTGTTTCAGCGTTACTCAATCTGCCTCCTACCCTTAGAATTCCGTCATGAAGAAACGGATTTAATTTTGCAATCGCTCGCCGAACCTTCTTCCCATCTTTGACTGCCTTTATATCTTCGGAGAAATGTTCTTGCTGTATAGAATTTATAACAGCGATTTCTGCAACTAAGATATGGCTTAATTCGAATGCTCGTGGTAATTTCTTAATGAAACGAAAAACATAAATTACTATTCGAATTAATTTCGGCCATGAACTAACACGAGAAGCTAGTGCACACAATAACGGTGGAGCAATTGTTTTTGGGCGGTTATTGTCTTGAACGGACATCAAAATTTTTGTTTTTAATTCGGGTGGATCAGATATCGATTTCGTATCAAAACGTTGTAAAGGCCAATCACTTTTAGGTAATTGGGCAAATACGGGACCGTTAAACCATAACGGATGGTCTATTAGCTGAGCGGGAGTAAGACCCCGCGATAAGCAGTCAGCGGGATTGTCTTGACCTCTTATATAATGGAAGCATTCAGCCCCAAGATGGTTTTGTATTTGTGAGACACGGTTGGCAACGAAGGTCTGCCATTTTGCAGGCGGTGAATTTATCCAAGCTAGAGCAACCGTGCTGTCGCAAAAAGCTAAAGTCGTATGAGCTTTCGAATTTGATGTGTAGGTATTACTGACCGTATGCATTAATCTTGCAAGTACTAGCGCTCCACATAGTTCTAATCGCGCAAGTGAAATCGTCTTAGCCGGAGCGACCTTGGATTTAGCGCATAATAAATTAATTGTGGTTTTATCAGTATTCGGACAGTAAACATGTAAGTAAATAACACCTCCATATGCGCGTTCGCTTGCGTCTGAAAACCCTATAAGCGTTAATACACATTGGGGTTCGATTCCAAAAAAACGAGGAATTTTAATAGATTGCAGTAATGGCAATTCCCTTTTAAACTGTCGCCAAAGTGTGACAACTGTTTCAGGAGGAGTATCGTCCCAATCCAGGTTATACTCCCATAGAGATTTAATTATCAGCTTAGCCAATAATACAACTGGTGCGGCGAAACCCATCAAATCCCAAAGACGAGCAATCGTCGAGAGAATGTTTCGTTTAGTACACGTTCTTTCGTCGGTGTGTACGACAAATACAAAATGATCAGAAGCGGGTATCCAATGAAGCCCTAGTATTTTTAGGTTTTCATCGGGATTAAATTCCACATGTTCCTTAACACGACGAGCTGTAGGAATCGTGGATAAAAACTTTGGAGAATTAGAAGAGAATTTTACAAGGTCGAATCCTCCGGCAGCGAATAACTGAATTAATTCCGTCGACAACTCGGTAGCTTCCTCGACTGATGAGCAACTGGTGACGAAATCATCCATGTAGAATGAGCCATTTTCCACCAAGTTTGCCGCGAGTGGGAAACGAGGTTTTTCATGCGTTGCGAGTTGACGCAGTGAACGCATAGCCAAAAATGGGCTACAAGACATGCCGAAAGTGACGCGATTAAATTCGAACAATTGTAAAGGGTCACTATTGTTAAATCTATACAGCACGCGCTGATAACGACGGCATTCTTCTTGCACTACGATTTGTAGGTACATTTGTTTTATGTCAGCGGTTATAGCTATTGCGAACAATCGGAAATTGAGGATAATGCGAAACAAATCACCTTGTAAATTCTTTCCGGTATGTAGGATGTCATTAAGCGAATAACCCGAATCGGATTTCATACTCGCATCTAGCACCATGCGAATTTTAGTAGTAAGTTTATCTTCACGAACTACAATATGATGCGGTATAACGTAATGAGGTAAGTCAGAATTGTCGACCGGCGAAATGTACCCTTTCTGTAGGTATTCGCGTAATATTTTGTCATATTCTAACTTTATTGCGGGTTGAGATATCAAGCGGCGTTCGAGAGATCGAAACCTGCGTTCGGCGGCGGGTAACGATTCACCGAGAACAGAGGGACTGTTTCGAAACGGCAACGCGACGATATAACGACCTGCCGTGTCACGAGAGGTAGTGAGTTTAAAAATGTCCTCACACTCTTGTTCATCAGGCGTTAAAAACTTCTCATCTGGAATGTCTTCCAATTCGAAGAAGCGCGACAGGCAAAAATCATTATTTTGCGTGAACGTACAAAATGATTGCGTGGCGTTTATACTTGGGTTTTCAATCATCGTTGGGGCAGTACCCAAGATGAGATATCCCAAAGTGGTTTCAATAGCAAATGGCTGGCCGAGAGAACCTGATATTTTGTTTGCCTTTAGAATGCGAGCAAATATGTCACATCCTAAGATAATATCAATCTCACCGGGCGTACAGAATGTTGTGTCTGCTAAGGGCAAATTGTCAAGATACGACAAAGAGGAACGGTTAATGTTAACAGTAGGCAACTCACTGGTTATAGTTTCTACTACATATGGTTTAATCGTATACGACTGAGTGATGTCATAGCGGGAATGTAACTTTAAGCAAGTTACGCCATTTGTCACATTTCTTACGTCACCTATTCCCGTGACGTAAGTACTTGGAGATGACCGCACCGTAAGATTCAAGCGTGAACAGCATTTGCGCGTAATTATGTCCCTTTGGGAGCCGCTATCTATTAGAGCCCGTAACGTCTGTACCTGGCCCTTAGCGTCTCTGGTAGTGCAAACAGCCGTTCCTAAGAGTGCAGTAGTATTTGCACTAGGGCATGAATTTGTTACACATAGCGAAACCGGATTCAAAGAATTTAAGTTATCATTATCGGCATCTGCTTGTAACGCGGGAGATGGTATTGGGTCTGTTTGTGACTTTCGCCCATCAGTTTGTTTGAAATGCAATAAACTATGATGGTTGAGCGCGCATGTTTTGCATGTACTCTTTGATTTACAAGCTTTTGTGATGTGCCTAGTACTGAGGCAGTTCACACAAACTCGAATATTCGATGACTTAATAAAGTTAAATCGATCGCGTGGTTCTAGACTTGTGAATTTAGAACATTGGTATAAAGGGTGCGATCCCTTTTGACAACAAAAACAAATTTCGATGGAGTGATTATCGATTTTTTCGACATTAATAAATGCCTTTGCGGAATTAGTTTTTTGCGGTTTAGCGGTATAATTAATGTTTGAGCCAACGCGGCTCGAGGTCGGTTGCGTAATTTGCGCGCGGTTGAGAATTCGTTGCTGTTGTCTTACAAAGTCGATTAGTTCCGCGCTGGAAGGTAAATTTTCATTATTTTTAATAGAAGATTCGAAAGCCTTTACAGTCTCTATGTCAAGCCGTTTAAGACCCAGTTGTAGCAATATGAATTCTGCGAGGTCTTTTATTTTTAATTGCTTCAGCGCGGCGATGTTAGCGGAGTATGCATCTGCGAAATTCTCTAAAGAAGCGGGCGTGGCCGAGTTAACTGGAGGCAATTTCAGCAATCGGTCAAAGTATGATTCAGCAAGAACGCGTTGATCATTATACTTAGTACACAATGCGTCCCAAATAACTTGATAATTTGTACCAGTAGGCGTAATAGTTTTGCAAATATTTAATGCTTTTCCGGTTAATTTAGACATCAGATACTGCATCTTTTCAGCATTATCCAGAGAATCATTCAAATGTATAACCGAATTATATGTTTCATAGAAAAGAGGCCAATTATCTAATTTTCCGTCGAAGCACGCTATTTCCAAAGGCGGTAACTTAATTTGACGGCGAGGTTTCGCAACTGGATTGGACAGCATATTTGCTTCGGTATATTTAATAACCCCGAAGAGTTCTTCAAATGCATTTAATTGAGAGTATTCAGCAATTGCTTCCGGATTCAATTCCAGTTCGCAATCCACCTTTTCATCTAAAATTGTTATAAATTCAGAACGAATTTTTTCAACAGTAGTTGCGCCTGACAAAAAAGATTGGCGATTGCTAATGCCTTCCGAAGCTTTCCTTATCTTGTCATACACCGACTGTAAGCTTGCAAAGCTAGCTGATAGTTTAGCATTTAAACGTTTGAGACGTCTTTCGTCCCGAGACGACCCGGATGACGCGCTTGTAGCCATTTTATTTATTCCGGTTATATTTTACAAAATATGAGACGATAAACAACTAAAACTGCGGTTAAAATAATGTGTCTGTATTATTTATGCGGAATTAATTAATTAATATTTAATAAATATTTAATTACTTCACAGTGATAACCGCACGGGGTTAAATTGACTGGTGAGCTGTGAAAGGTTAACAGATGCGCCGTGCACTATTTTATTTTGCGTTTATTATCATTAACAAATTATAAATATTACGATCGTATTATTCTATTTGTAATGTAATCCAATAATATAAACAATACGAATATTAGGAAATAATCGTATTATTTATAAGGTAGGTAATGCGATTTGATTAGCAAGATATAATTACATGAGTTATCAGAAATAAATATCAAAGCAGTGTCTTGTATCTATTTATTCTAATAGCGGGTAAATATGTTATTTCCAACCATAATACGATAGGTATAAAGAAACAAAATTACTCATGTAGGTATATCGAACTGCGGGAATGCGGGTAATTATTTATATGCGGTATTGTAAAACGTATTCACACTCTGCTGGATTATTATCTACTAATATTATGGTTCAAAAATGTCCGGCTCGTTTGGATCAAGATGAATGAGATAGTGTGTGTGTAGAGTGGATTTGATATTTGCGAAGATTGACTGACGAAGGACCTTGAATTTTGTGTTACTGTTTACTGCTTGGAACGAGGAAAAAACATATGCTGCATATAAAGGAAAGGACTCACCGAAACAGGATAAAGAACTTGTATGCTGGCAATTTTGTCTTCTTTCTCCCCGTCCAATTGGCACTGAAAACAGCAATAGGCGTGCGTTTCGTGTACACGGCGAACACGGCGGAATTACGTCAATGTTGCAGGTAGCGGGAGCGCGGTGGCTATAGTAGGTATGTTGCGGCGCGGGCTGTTGATTGCAGACTGACGTGGTGAAGGTAGTTATAGGTGCGGATTTTGGGAACAAGGTAGGACAGGATTTGCAACAATATTAATACCAATCCCAAGCAGTAACAGTATGTATGTGTGCTATGTAGGTGTGTGTATGTGTAGGTATATGTATTGGCGTAACCAGGTACTGTATAATAACCTCCCAGGTAAGTATAAAATTTTCTTCCTGTACAGTACATTTTTAGGCAGCATCGCGTTCATCGGTCAAATAATTGTACATATAGTTTCGTATCGGTGATCAATGAACCGGTGAATGAAATCTTTAGCCATAAGTTGTTAGAATAGTTTGTCTAGTTTGTAGTTTAGAAAGACTAAACCCTTCCACACACTTTTCCACAAATGAATATCTAGTAAATTAACGCAATGTAAGTGCACTATATAAGAATAAAACAATACAAGAACAATACGTCAATCCACCAGAAACATAATGGGAAAATATTTCACCGACTCCAGATATTTTCATATCAGAGGGTTCGGCTCTGATGAAATCCTAACTGGTCCGATAAATCCTACTGATCCCTCAATATAAATATTTAAAAAATCTTTCGTAATCCTACGTGTATTTAAAATGACCGACTTTTGCATTTTTATGTACAATTTTTTTGACAAATCTAATACGCCTAAATTTTGAATGAGAGAGCTAGGTATAATGCCAGTAGCCGAAATAACAAATGGTAATATTTTTATAGTCTGAGAATGCCAAATTCTTTTAATTTCATTTCCTAAATCTGTATATTTTCTTATTTTTTCAGAAACAGTTTTCTGAATATTACAAGAATTTGGAATAGCGACATCAATGATATAAGTTATTTTCTTAATTTTGTCATGTAAAACTATATCGGGTCTATTATGACTAATTGTTCTGTCTGTCAGAATAGTTTTATCATAATAAATTTTATAAAATTCATTTTCTAAAAATGAATTTGGTTCATATTCATAATATGGTACATTACGGCAGTCAATCAAGTTATGTTTAATTACCAAACTTTGGTGAATTATTTTTAAAACTTGATTGTGCCTAAATGTATACTCGGACGGCGCTAATACAGAACATCCCGATATAATATGTTCTATAGTTTCCGGAAAAGCCAAACATTTTCTACATAAATCATCAATTTGATTTGCATCTTTGATGATATGCTTCCTATAATTTTTAGTATTAATGACTCTATCTTGTATGGCAAGCATAAAGCCTTCTATTTCTTATATTTTAGTTATTATTATTATTAACATTCATTTTACGTAGTTCGGTTCAGTTGGGATATAAATACTTTAATATTTATTTTTTCATAATAAATTGAAGATGTCATGCAGGTATGTTTTTATTTGCTGGTCTCTATTCCAACCGCTTACTTTTCTAATATTTTAATTTCTTAGATTTTTGAGGTGAGTCAGTGAATTCTTGTAAAACTCTCGTGAATACCAAGAATTTCTATTTTACCTGCTAGAGGTATGCACCAACCGCTCAAACATGGCTTACGAAAAAAACTCAATCCAAAAAAGGTTATATATATAATGTGTTTGAAATCACTTTTTGATGACCTTATTGTGGACTCGACCCTTGAGGGACAATGCCTGTTTCCGGGATTAAGCATAAAAATCCTCAAAACTTTCTAATTTTCAGGTAAATGTCTGTTTTGTTAGGGTACCCTTAAATACTTGTTCCGTTATAATTATTTTGCATTGCAAAGTCCGCTCAGGTAAAAAAAATATTAACTTTAAAAACCCAATGGCAAACATTTTGAGGCCGAATATTAATATTTTTGTTATCTCTAGGAACAAGAAATTTCTCTAATGTTCTTGTCTAATAATTGTCAGCGAAAATTAAAATAGTTATTGTTTCCAATAGCTAAGAAGACATAATAATGTAAACAATATTATTACAACCACTCGAGCCCAAAAACGTTATGCCGGTGTTTTAAAGACATAGAAATTTCAATATTTTTCATCTTAATAAGTAATGATTCATCTCATAATGAGATCTGATTCAATACAAACTTCCGCAAGAGGAATAAATAATTTTTGAAGTGAACACTTCTTTAGCACCGTTGAGATTTGAAACTCCGATGAAACGAAATATGGCGCCACTAAAAAGAGATAAATACATACATATACAGGATTTAGCTGAGGGAACGAGATAGAGTAATTTGTTCTGATCTTAGTGCGGTACTTTGTAGCCTCACCATTCTTTATTTTTTTACTTTATTTTTCAGAATGTTTCACTTTTACTCTGATTTTTTTTTATTTTTGCAAGCGCAGACCCGTGAAAAGTCATTATAATTGGGATATTATATTTGCGAGATTTGTGTAGCTGAAAGTAGTATTTATAAAAACACATCTGACCTCTTCACGGACAATGTAACGCGGTCCGAAACGTTGACTAAAGAAGGAGGTAGCGCAATACGACATAATACCCTAAAAATAAATAACCATAACAGAAATATTGTCTGTAAATCTTCCATACATTGTGACGGTATTCAAATTTGTGAAGATACTTCATTGTTCCAGTATCGATTTTGAAAGAAATCCAAGTTCTAGAGTTTACTGAACTGGAGTAACAGACGGAGGCACAGCCGAAAATAGTATTTTTTTAAACATTCCGACTGATAACCGACTGTTCTAGACTGATCTAGACTACGTGAAAATCTAGGCTAACAGAAGTAGATGTCTATGTACGTACCTGCTATAAATGCTTTATACAAAATATAATATGAATATTACACACAAACTGAGTATAAATCGTGGCTTCTTTATCAGGCACAAGTGCTCCTCTTTTCAGTTAAGTATACATGACCAATGATGTCTTTAAAAATAACATTTAGTCAAAATATATATGTAAGATGTAACCCATATTCATGGCGATCCGCAGGGATCCATACTAGGTCCACTACTGTTTCAAATTTACATCAATGATATTTCGCAATTAATGTTAAACGATGAAATCTTTTTATACGCAGATGATACAGCAATTTTCTATTGGGGTAAAGATTTAGATATCTTAGTAGAAAATGCACAAAGAGACTGGCAAAATATGACCGAGTCGATATTCAACATACATTTAACATAGGTACGAAGGCACTGAAAAGGATCCTTTCAGGAGATTAAACGAAATATTTTCAGACATCCGAATTTCATTTCAGACGTCACAAAAATTCAGGAAACAATCTAATTGTACATCTTAGATAACGCCTGGAAGTGTTTGTGCAGAGTGTGAAATAATAGGTATATAAGGAAAATTATTATTTTAATATTATAAAAGTAAAGGGTAGGTAGGCTTTTAATCTTATCGTGCTTTTAAAACCAAGGTGTTTAATATTTGGACCCCGGGAGATAAAATCTGTCAAATGCATGATGTGCATTAGCTACTTACTGAAATGTTCAAAACGTCGTATTCATGCGCTTTGTTTTATCTGCAGAAATCTTTTGCATTTAGGAGGCAGCGGAAGATTTGCTCACTGCTGCTTAATGTGTTTTGATCTATATACCTATACAAACTACCTCAAAGCTAGATTTTTTGATAGTCGATTTCTCTGTACTACGCGGCCTTTTTTCGCACAAAACTTAAAATTGCATTTGAGGCCAAATTTCTCGAAATTCTTTTTAGTCAAAAAGTAACAAGTGATAATTGAAATCATTTTATCAATAAATCATTCATTGCATCTAATTTTAAAAAAAGATATAAAACCGTTATATTTAAAAGGCCATAAAAAAATGCAATAACCTCCCTTCAGAATTGCGTTGTATTATCAACCAATTAGAACAAATAAATAAAATTAAGCAATATTTAAAAAAAAACTTACGTTAAAGAATAAATATAAACAAATCGTGATATACGAGCGGGAGTTTAGGATCACAGGGGCCTAACCTACAAAAATTGGTGGTTTCGGAAATTTCATAATCATATATATTAGTAACACGAAGCTCTATCTCGAACATACAGCCGTTTAAAGCGATCCACTAGTACAGGAAAAAATCGAAATCGGAATTCACGCCCTTTTATGGGAGGAGTTTAAAAATACTTGAGAAAAAGCTTTTGGAAAGGTTGGAAAAGATATTTGAGAATTTTTTTTTACATGTTGATTTCGTAAAGGCCTGTAAAAAAACATTAATTCCTTTTTTATGCATTGTTTATTGTAATAAAACGGAATTTTTAAATTGATTTCACGAAAACAAGCAGCGCGGACCCTAACACGTTGTTTCTCCGCTCCGTCCGGAGGAGTAATGACGGAAGAATGGGGCGGCTGCCAGTCGTTCTTCGGTGGACGGTATAAGGTTCACTTTGATATAACAAATTCGTCCACTGCCGTATTGTCGCCGTGATGTCAAAAATACCAACGCGAAAATGCATATTATATTTTATTTTGTGAGGTTCGGGCGTAAATTTAAATTTTTTTTGCGATAATTATGTAAGAAACTGAATTTGCCACATTATGCAATAAAACCATATCCAAAAAAGTGTTTATAAGTAGGAGAGTTTGCACTTAAAAATGTTTTTTGTAGACCTAATACTTTATTTTTTTCTAAGCTTATTAAAAGACTTACTAAAAAAATGACCGACAATTTTAAGGGCCAAGGTATGTTCTACACGCAGTATTTAATTGAAGCATCTATAATACTTCTAAGCGGTCAAATTTTCAAAACAAAAACATACGATTTTGTATGATTTTGCATTATTTAGTATGGCTTCATCTTAAGAGATAATGATGAGTATATCTACAAATATAGGGGGTTGTCGGACTTTAAAGCAATGGAAGCAGTCAAATTATTCGAATAATCACATTTACGCAAGTACGTAGTCACCTGATGTGTGTAACAAGACTAATCAACGAAATGGTTCGAAAACAGTGAGCGCGTGCACGAAGCGGCAACATCGCACAAACGAAGTAGGGATGCTACGCATCATCGATTGCCGATTACGTCAAATCTGACAGTTGAATCGTTTATTAGAAAGAAAAATTAATCAGAAAAAAATACCGAACCGCCAATACTTCGGTATTTTTATCATACCGAACACGGTGCTAAAATACCAAACGGTTCGATATAATACCGAACACCTGGCAACACTGGGTACAAGAGCTCCTATTTTCTGATTAGGTATACATGATCAATGATGAACTTAAATTTAATATTTTGTGTTGATTTCGCTACAACTGTAGCTTTTTCAGGGCAGTATAATACGTACTACAAAGTTATAAACAATAAAAGTGGTGTTTACAAAGTTATTGTTTTATTTTTTATTTAAAAAAAATATCATTCTGTTTGGTCAAGTATTTTGGCTTCAAATGCAAGTCTAGGATAATACGACCGGTCAGTGGTTGAGTGGGCATAGGGCTTGGGTCCCACCCGGGCGTCGCATGTTTGATTCCTCGTCTGGCTAAGTTCTGTGGTGGTAGTAGGAGATTTTCAAACAAACAGTGTTGGGTTATTCGTAACCTGGGAATGTTTGTCTTTCTTTAAAAAAAAATTGGTTTTTATTTCAATGTATTATTAGTAAAACCTTAAATTGTAATATTTAATCACTGACGACAATATTAGTGACTCGGGCCTTCGCTCTTGGAGAAACTGAAAAAAAAACAGTTGTCGACGCAATCGCAATCAACCTCCCGAACAAAATTGATATTTTTCTTATCTGACATGTCAAAACAATGTAACTGAAAGGCAACTGCCGCGACGACCAGCACTGCTGGTATTAGTCGCCATTCAGTTGCATTGTTGATAGGTTGCCATGGTACTGGTTTCCGACCTGCCAAGTTTTGTCATGTTTTGACATGTCAGATCAGAAAAATATCGATTTTGTTCGGGAGGTTGACTGCGATTGCGTCGACAACTGGTTTGAATTCAGTTTCCCATGAGCGGATGGCCCTAATCCAAAATTGGAAACAAAAATTACGAAAAAGATACGGTCGCATCTAGGAATTAGTTTAATTTTTAGTTCAAATACTTCTATTTGCCATGACGTCATATTAACCGATTGCTAATAAAATTAGCCCAGCGTTTTTAAAAATATACGAGGCTGTTTATAAATATGTCTATATCGTCGCAATCTATGGTATTACACGATGGAGACTAGGAATGATACCTACATAGTTACCCATTCAAATGCATTTCGATGTTATTGTGACATATCGATTTCCACAAAACAGTTTCCATTTCACCAGGAAGCCTGAAAACAAAAGGTTGTATTGGATATCTGTTATTCGGGTTCCATTGTATATTTCGCCTGTGCGCTCGACTAAATTGGCACTTCGAATGTAATTCTGTTATCTTCCCAAGCCGCTGTTGTATTGTATGAATAATAATACTGTCACACTATTGTTATTGTGTTGTTTTGTTGTGATGTTTGTTGTGGACTGCGAAATGGTGTTGTCAAAGGAAATTTTCAAACACCTTTCATTATTTCTTTTCTGTATTCTCTTGCGCAAGAATGTTTATTGAATGCGAAAGAACTGCCTTCCGAAATGTTGGAGTATAGTATTAATAGGAGGGAAAATGAAAACTATTTGCGAAGGATGAGGTGGAATACTACTGAATTCCGCTCTACATAAGTATTATACAAAGTTATCATTATTGCACCACCCTAATATTGGTTATTCAAATTTAACAGTTCGTAGAGAGAACCACGATCAAGCGAAATATGGCGGGATAAAAAGGTAGTATCCAGCAAGACCACCATGGAAACCGGAACGTAATGGACAAATTTAGAGGCTGATGAGATGCCGAATGGTCGAATTTAAACAGGACTAGGCTACGCTCAGTACATAATTATACATACAACGTCTCCGCGGGGGTAGCACCATTAACTTCGGGGGGTGATTCTTCAAGACCAGGGTTTCCCAAACTGTGTTCCGCGGAACCTGAATAGGTGTTCCGCGACAGTTTGTCGGAAGAATTTCATTTAATATTATATACACATATTAATATTTCAGCACTAGTGATATTATTCACAAGAAATTATTGTTTGTATAAATATTTCACAATAGTTCTTTAGAGACTAAGCTTTGTGGGAGTTGAAAGAGCCGTTTATGCTGTTATTGCAGTAAATCTTCATTTTTACTAAAAAAATCTCTGAAATTTATTACTGTGCTTTTAATACTGTGGAGTCAATAACATGAACATCTGTGCGTATGGAAATAATAACGACGGGATAACGGATCTGCATATGTTTCACGAAATTTTGTTCCCAAGGAACTCAACCATATATTTTGGAAATCGACTTTACCTGAAAGGAAAATAATGTAAAAATCAATCAATGTATGCTTGTTAGCAATAAGTCGAACTATAAACGCGCAAACGTAGGTATATGTTGGTGAAAAGGTGAAAAAATTACAATTTTGGATTTCATCAGTTCAATCTAATCATTTTGATTGTTTTCCTGCCTTACGTGAATGTTTGGATGAATTAAATTTTAAAGTAGGAGGTTTGCAAAGAATGTTTAGAACACATGCATATTTTGGAAATAACTATTGCAATATTATCCGAAAACTAGTAAAGACGATTCCTGGGTTCGGAATCTATTTTCCGTGACAGCTAAATCAGTAGGTTTCGCAAGTGAGTTTGAAAATCTAATTGATTTAAAAATGACTCTTACTTGAAAAAAATACAAATATAACAAACATAATTATTTCGATCGTATATTGACAAGACTAGTGTCAACGCTCGAATACTTTCCTTGTCTAGCATTGCTGTCTCGAGACGAGGGATTCTATTGGCCAGAGGATGCACCCCGCCGCTAGGGTTTTTTCACATATGGATCGACCTATAAAATGTTGTGTGTGATTGTAAAATCTTAAGTTTACCCGCCGGGGCGTCCCGCGTGACTTTGGGTCTCCAGAGAGAGAATATACTCGTGAATCCTTTGTGTGTAAGGTGACGAGAAATTATGGGACAATTAGTGTCTTTTGGAGTTATTATTGGAATCATAACCATAAAGCTACTGTTTTACTTTAAGTTACTACTGTTTTTATGATTATTGAACTTTCTACTTGTGTAAATTGATTCTACCCACCCAATAAAGATTCATTGTGTTTACATAAGAAAAGCGTGGATTGATTTAATTTAATAACCCCGCTATACAAAGCCTTTAAATGATTTTTGGGCGAGTTTGTCAGAAGAGTACCCCAATTTATCAAAACAACCTATTATTGTTTTACTTCCGTTTTCTAGAATCTATTTACGCGAAGCGGGATTTTCTTATTATGTTGTAACAAAGTCAAAGTGCGGGAACAGGCTCGACGCCATACCAGATATTAGAATCCAACTTACCAATATTGTGCCTGATCTCAAGAAGATATGCAATTCACTGATTCAAAAACGTCAAAGTCGTTAGGTGCTTTATTTATTATGTTATTGTTTGTTTTTGTTTATTTACTAAATAAATTATGTGTTTTATTTTCATTATTTGTTTTTGGGGTGTTATGCCGTGTTGCGCTACCTCCTTCTTTAGCAAACGTTCGGACAGCGTCGCAGTGTCCATCATCAGGGACGATCTGGCAGATGTATTTAATAACAAAAAAAATTAAAGTGTTCCGTTAAAATTTACAGGTTTGCAAAATGTTCCGTTGCAGAAAAAGTTTGGGAAACCCTGTTCAAGACAGTATAAGTAAAAAAAGATAAATTACTTTTTTCGAAATTCTAACTTTTAGTTGAAAAAGTTGGAATTTCGGAAAAGTTATTAATCTTTTTTACTCCTATCATCATATAGAATCAACTACCGAAGTGAATGCATTCTATCCATGGATACCCTATATGTGGGATCCGTACCGTATCCGTTGAGAATATCTTCTATACGTGTAGGAGTGCCCGGATTCATGGTGAGGTTTGTCTAGGTGTTGGCGGTGAATGCGTGGCGGGCTGCGTTGGGAGACTGGTCGAGGGAGACCTATCCTAGATCTCTCCAGCCGGATTCTCTCGGCCTATCGCATTGCACCGATGTGGGAAGGATGAATTCCTGAACACATTGACCACCAGATTCCTATCCAGAACTTCATTTCAAAAAACACCCTCCGCACAGCTTCCCCAAGAATGATATAGGCCCTGAGGGATTTTTTCCTCGTTGCCTCCTGAGTGGAGATGAAAAAACAAAATAATAAGATAAATAATATATGTATAAGAGATGAATTAATAAGGTATGTAGGTAGTATATAAAATATGACAATTAGATAATATATATAAAGAAGAAAAAATATATAAAGTGATAATGTAGGACAGTAGGTAGGGACTATTAACAGTGCACAAAGAATCAATTTCATTTCATATAAGGTCTTCAATTTTCTTGTGATATTTTTCCATTAGCCTAACTTTTTTGATTCGGTTAAATTCTCACAATGGCGTTTCATATATAATACTTGCTATTTACAGAAGTAACATTTTGTAACATTTTTATGTTTAGGGTCGGGCCCGGCTTCTCCCGATTTGACCCGCCACGCAGCTGATGGGCAAGCACATCAGCCGCCAAGACTTGAACACACCTCATCACTGCTGATGAACTTGGGGACCTCTACAAATTATTCACTAAACGTAGCCACATGGGGTGACCTATGGCAGAAGTGTTGGTTATCCAACAAATACCCATTTCCACTTCTCTAATACTAAGTCCTCCTAAGTGATGAAATTCTACAAAAGTTGTCAATTGTCCCCTAAAGCAGATACATAGTAAGAAGGTAGTTCGGCAGAAGGTAGAAAATTATCTAATATACCTAAGTAGGTATTTAAATTAACATAACATTAAAATTTTCGATAAAACCGCGATAAAACAATATCCTTCTTGGTCGTTGTTTGGGGTGATAAAAACACATTATTTTATTCCCCGAATCCGATGACAATTTGTTAACAACGTATCGCGATTTGATAACACTGGTATCTCACTGCTTTAGCTGAATCGCTGATAAAGTTAAGTGCTCGGGCCGCGAAGTGGCCCAGTCGCGACTTGGCCACATGGGTCGATTTTCAACTTTAGCTGGCCAAAAATATATGCTAAAAACTGCATTATTCACCTGGCGCAGACAACGATGATGCCTATCCAAGAATATCTACATCGCTGCCATAGCTGTTTAAATGGGGTCCACCTTAGTGACTCCGAGTATTTGCATAATTTATATTTGATTTTTGAAGTAAAACTTCTTTACGCACGCTTGACTTGGGGAGTAAGCTGGTGAATGCGTGACGAGAGCCTTACGAAAAGTGTGATCGGACGAGGCGAATGGAAGTTGAGAGGGTTAGGATAGTGATAAGTTAGTGAAGATAGAAAGAGAGAGAGAGTTACGCTTCGTATATTACTATAGGGGCAAGAGAGAGAGGTGCGAGCAAACATTTTATTTCACTCTTTCTCTCATAGCCAGTTACGCTTCGTATAACTAAGACACAGTGCAGGCCTACTGTCTGTATCACATCGTAAGAGCAAGAGAGAGTAGTGTGCACACATTTTCTTTCTCTCTTATTTTATAAGTTAGTGAAGTTTTACTTCGTCGTGTGGTCTAAAGCACACGCTTTTTTTTTTTTTTGCTTTTTCTATATAGCATTATTGTTATTTTGCATATTTTTTCCATTTCATTACTTTAAAATATATAATTTACAGCATTGCATATCTCCTGGAATAAATTACGGTGACTCTCTCTCTGGAATCGCACTCGGTATTTTACTCGGAATTCGGACATCAGAAATTCTTAGTACATGCCCAAGCCACCTCAGTTGCGATTTTTCTATGAAGAGTGTAATAATGTCAAATAATATATTTGTCCAGCTAAAGTTGCGATTAGGACCTCTGTGCATTGCTGGCACAGACGCGAAGCGGTGAAGAGCGCTTTAATCTTTGAAAAATCGTATCTTGATGGGGAAATGTTATTATTTGAGAATTATTGTTGCGGCCAATAGCGGAGAATTGTTATTATTTAGGCGTTTCTCGCTTTGATGACTGTGACTGGCAGATTTAAGATGCGACTGAAACAAAGGAATGGGCTGAACCTCTTGCAGACAGATTGGGAATTATCTTTAGTTGGATCTGATGCATCTATACGGGACGCCAAATGGGCCAAAAATTAAATTATTGATTTGTTGTAAATCATTTAATAAAAATATACCTCTTGCAGACAGATTGGGAATTATCTTTAGTTGGATCTGATGCATCTATACGGGACTCCAAATGGGCCAAAAATTAAATTATTGATTTGTTGTAAATCATTTAATAAAAATATACCTCTTGCAGACAGATTGGGAATTATCTTTAGTTGGATCTGATGCATCTATACGGGACTCCAAATGGGCCAAAAATTAAATTATTGATTTGTTGTAAATCATTTAATAAAAATATACCTCTTGCAGACAGATTGGGAATTATCTTTAGTTGGATCTGATGCATCTATACGGGACTCCAAATGGGCCAAAAATTAAATTATTGATTTGTTGTAAATCATTTAATAAAACACCCTTCATTTTCGTAGAATGCAAATGGGTGGGCTTGTTGATACCTATCTAATTTTTATTGTTGATTTTTTTACGAAATAATGCAATATCATACAAAATCATGTATTTTTTATTTAAAAATTTGAACGCTTCAATTAAATACTGCTTCAATTAAATATGCATTTAAAAAATTCTTACAAGGTCAAGATTTCCTACTAATTAGCTTCTTTTTGGACAACATTTTATTTTTTAATGTGAAAAATTTAGTTCTTTGGAAAATAATCGGAAAGCACTTTAATATTTGTGACAGAATTTTTATGCCGTCCGCATAAAGACTACGTGCATTTCACCTCACCCGCCATAACACAGGGACATCCCTAGCATGGCGGGTGAAATAATACTAAAAAATGTACCTTTTTTTTCGTGAAATAAACTACATAATTTAAAAAAAAAATGAATGCTCCAATACGGTGGTGAATGAACGTTCTTGGGCTCTACGTCACTTGGTTCCTTGAAATCGATTTTAAATTTCCTTGTTATTGTGATAAACAATTAATAAAAACAACTCTCAAATAACTTTTCCAAGCTTTTCAAAAAAGTTTTCTCAAGTATTATTAAATCACTCCCAAAAAGAGATGGAAATTCCGATTTCAAATTTTTCACGGACTAGTGGATCACCTTAACTATATTATGCTTTATAACCCTTTTGAAGGCTTTGGGAGAATAGCCAGCACAATATATTTCCATAATTTGCAAAAGTGATGAAGCGGCATACCTACGACGAAATGTCGCAATGTGCTGCTACAGGCCATAGATATTATCGACAGTTAAAAAATGTAGATGATGTAGGCAGGCAATGTTTACTCTGAATTTGTTTTGAAATGTTTCGTTCCTATGAAGATAATATTGTCAATTCTGAATTTGAAATATGAGATCGAAAAATATGATTTAAGTACCGTTCGTCCCGGTAAGACAAGATATCCTGGGTTCGAGTCCCAGTTGCAACCATTACCGTATATTATTTTTTTGTATCTTGTTCTTCATTTTCGTTGAAGTAGTACATATTAACTTCTTCTTCAATAAAATATTAAAAACATTAGAGACAAGGATGATCAAAATAACCCACTGTTTTTCTTCAAAAATGCATCGGTATCAGTGTCAGTTCTTTTTCTTTCTAGTTTCCATTGACTGGAAGCCCCTGCCCAATTTATTATTATCAAGTTTATTTTGTGGAACTCCATTTTAATTTTCATTTCTTTTGTAATGTATTCAATAATATTATTATTTAATCTATTAAAACAGTTGGTTATAAATAAGTTCTGCTATGTAATTATTAGATACTATAACTACCAGACTAACGACCTTCAGTCAAATTTAAACAATGCAGTAATTGAAGAAACTTTGAAAAGGATAATAACCATTCATATTTTCATTAATTTTTCTCGGGAAATAAGAAGGGTGTAGATACCATAAATAAAAACAATACAATTTCTTCATCATAAATACCTGTCTAGAAATGATATAAATACATCGTCTGTAAGTGGTATGACCACCGTTTTGCCTTCATATGGCGAAACAGCTGTAACGCATAATAATAATTACATAGCAGATTTGAGCCTGTCCTCCCTTAACCTGTAGTGACATATCTCCTATCTGTGTTGTGTCTACCTATGTTATGCTCTGTTCTCTGGTCAAATGCATGAATTAATTGAATGTACTAGTAGGTATTGATTCAATGTTAACAAAGAAACCAACACACATTCAAAGATCAAGGCGTGAATGCATGTTTTGGTGTCTAGATAGCTACACATATGCATAGGTAGTACATATCTTGCTGTGTTGCAAGACATATACATGTGACTCAGAGGCGTGCAATCAATAAGGGTTAATAAGTTGTCCTTGCCTCGAGAAATACGAACGAAAAAATTGTACCTACCTATTCCATATTCGAGTCTTTTCCATGTTCGCGATATTCGTCGATAACAGATGGTTTATGCACGTAGACCGAAAGAATGAAGAAAGGAGTGTAAGGAGAATATGTGACTCAAGTTTGAATGGTAGAAGAAGTCGGGGACGCCCGAGGAAAAAACAGCACGATCAATGATGAGGAAATCATTAAACTTATGAAGTAACCCCAATGCAACCTGCAGACAACAAACCAATACTTTTATTTTATTTATTGTTTATTTTGTTTATCTATAATCAAGAAACTAGAAGATGAGGAAATAAAGATCAGCACCCATTCAGCAACATACAGTCCGCCTCGAAACAGGAAAACCTTAGTGAGGAGGACTATAAACAAACCACATAACTTGGTATTTTTACTTATTGTGTAATTTTACTTTATCTTATATTGTCATTAAATAAAAAATAAAAAAATGAAAAAAAAAAATGAATCAGATAGGTACTCGAATCGGACCTTATCAAGAGTCGGAATAATAATAGTAATGAGTTATAACAGAAATGGCTCTCCGTCCTCTCTGCCCACCCTTGCGGGGGAAACGCCATGTTGTGTTGTTATCTAGTTAGTTAGCTATCTTCTCTGCTTTACTTCTACTATAAATTTCTTCTTTTTTTTTTTTTTTTTTTGTGTTTGAATTGTTTTTTATCGCCTTTACAATAATTGCTTGTGTTTTTCTTCTTTATAGTCTCCCAGCCTCTTAACTGGTGTAGAATTTTTACCTGTATGTTTATAATGTTTATCTTGTAACTATACAATTTTTTTTTTTAAATAGGTATTTTATACACTTATTATGTGTGTGTATGTGAATGGCTATAAGGATGTAACCTAATTACATAATATGATTTTTAAATATTGTTAATGTTATTAATCTGTTAATAAAATAAAATACAGAAAGACTTTCCAAGGATGATTTAAAAACAAGTTTTAATCTAGCTTGTAAGTCTTCCTTGAAGCGAGTTTTCACAAAAAATGCACTAGATTGCAGTTTTGTAGCTCCACACAGGAGGCCCCGAGGAAAATAATTCCCATCAGAGCATATGTCATCTTTGGGAATGCTGTGTGGAGGGTTTTTTAGAAAAGAAAGGAGAGGAGTACTGAGAAGGAAAAAGGTATGAGGAGTGGCTAGGAAACTAGGGGTCAGTGTGTCCAGAAGTGACGGATACATGAATCTATCCCTCCTACCGCGATGCAAGGCGATGTTCCAAGAGAGACCTGCTAGAAAGGTCAAAAAGTCTTCCTCAATCAGCCTCTGCCGATCCGGCCTGACATGCAGTTGGTGGGCAGACGCATCTACCGCCAAGACCCGGACAAACCTCACCCCATGAACCCGGGCACTCCTGCTAGGTCACCAAACGTAGTGAACCACTTGGGAGTGACTGGAGTGACTTACGGCAGAGGTGTTGGTTAACCAAGAAATGGTTCTCAGGGAGTCAGTATCCATACCCACATCCCAAATTGTAAAGTTGAAACATTTGCATTTTTTAAAATGAAAACTTCTTTAGCACCATTGTGATTTGAAACTCGACGGAACGAAAAAACGACACTAAAAAGAGACAAACATATTTATTTGTTGGATTTAGCCTGCGAGAAAAATGAGATAGAATAATCGGTCTCCTCCCCACCCTTATATACTTTTGTTTTCTGAAGATTTCACTTCTACCGCGTGCTAACTGCACCTTTGCATTTTTTTTAATCGGTTTGAAAACTTATCGCTCGATCAAAAAGCAATGCACGCCACTGCTAGTAAGCGCTATACGTAGACCATAGACAATAACACGAGATGCTTTGATCCGCCTCTCAAAACGCACTCACTCCGACTTATAAAAAACAAATGCTTTTAAGTTCGGAATGCGTTTGATGGTCGGGCTTGAAGATGCGAGTTGTGATAGAAGCGCGAATGTTTTACCCGGGTTTTGACACTCGGCGGCCCTTTTGACGGGAATATACAACACACACAGCACACGAGACACGGGGAAATGGAAAAGGTACAAATACTACTTTTCTATCATCGGCACAATCTAATGCATTTTTACCTATTTCAACTTAATTATGATGTTACAGAATGAGTCAGCAAATCGCGCCCGGGGAATAACAATGGCACAAGTAAAAAAAAATCATTTTTGAGTGAAGTATGCAGTACGCAATGTTCCCTGATATCTATTCTATCTTCGATAAAAACGGCACAATTCTTAAAAATTTAAGCGGATTTGTCGTTTTTTGTGTTATAATATTTTACTCGAATTCAAGTAAAAATAGTGGCATAATGATCGTTGTGTCACTACTATAATATTATAAGTAATAAATATTAATATACTGTTTTTCAACTTTTGTAAAATAATGTGTTTTTAACTGAGTTAATGCACTCAAACGAAATATTGAAAACTGCTCTCCTGAAAAAGGAGGTTTTTTGAGTTGTGCCATTGTTATTCCCCGGGTGCGAAATATAGATGTCCTTGTTTCTATTGTATTTTCGTATTTTGATTTCAATAAGATGAAGAAACTTGCATTATAGACTTTTTCTAAGAGTAGTTTTCTAAAAAATTCTGACATCAGTGAATGAATGATATATAGGTAACAAAATAGCAAAACGTTAAATAGACAAAGCCGTAAAAAAAATTCCGCGTGTTTAATTATTTTATTAATAATATAAATGGTCAGTTTTTAACCCTTCAGGCTAATTTCTTCGCTTTTAGGAATAATTCATATAGTAGGTCTCACAGAAATGGTTGTGTCTCCCTTACTACATTAGCGAGAAATATGATCCAAACGGTATTAGAAAGAGAAAACATACCCATTATACTCAAATCTAAATATTAACCACAGAAGAAGTATAATTTAAGTATTATGTAACTAAAGTTTCGGATAACAATTTGGAAAAAAAAAATTATGAAAGTTTGGAAATTTTGTATTAATTATTTTTACACGGAATGACAAAAAAGTGAGGTGACAATAACGTTTTTAATACATTTATATACTAAGTTATAAAGTATGCTTTTTTTCAGTAATTTTATGTAGAAAACACGTAAGGTTGGTCATTTTTAAAACTTTTTTATGTTTGCACGCAATAATTTTAAATTTAAAGTATAAAATTTGAAAGCGTATTTTTTTCACATTTCAAAAACATTTTTAAGTTTTCCATTTATTTAGATTTCATCGCAAAGTCGAAGTATTTTGATCTTCCGACAAAATAGGTTCGAGGCATGGATGGTTAAATAAATTTACCTGCATACGAGTATGGACAGTGACTGATGATGACAATATGTGTAGATATAAATATATTAATTATAATTTTTTTATGTTTTTAAGTTTTATTATTTATTATTTCTATTTAAATAAGGTAATAGTTGTTCTTATATATCTCGTTTAATAATATGGCAGACTGGAATTGCAACATCCTACAAGTCCTGCTGTATTAAAAACCCATACTTATAAATAAAATAAGAAAGGACGAATGTGAATGCATTTTATTCGGAATCTATGAGGAAAAAAGAGCAACTAATAGAACCGGATAAATACGGTATTGTTTCATTTTAATATTATTCTCGAGGCATGTAAATCTAACAGAAATAACTAATTTAAATACTTACATATAGGTAACCCATAAAAATAGTGTCATTTAACATCTGCGCAAGTCTTCAGTCGAATTTTATTTGTGATTCTATTTTTGTTTAGCCCGCGCGTTTTGTATGTATGTATGATTTATGAACCCAAAGGCTCTCAACATATTTCTTCAGTATCTTAAATTCTAGTAAATCATCTCGTAGCTTTCAATAAGCATCCATAATATCGTTATTGAAAGAATAGTGGACTAATAAATTAGTACCTACCAATATAATCGTACATTTATTTAGGTATTTATTAACGGACTTACGTCTAATTTACAACAAAGTATCACGAAATTTGGAAATGTACATTGTAAAGATAAAGGATGGTACATTAAAGCAAAGACAAACTGAGAAAATAGAAGTGACAAGTAAGGTCAAGATTTTGCAAAAAGCAGAGTCAATATAAAATATCTTCAATTGTGTAAAGAGCGACAGGAATCATTTAAGCTTATACAAAAAAAATTAAAGTCTTGAAGTGAGTTGACCATTCTACACATTATGGACAGTGCTGTGTTACTATATCCATAATTAGTCGAGTGCTGATTGAGGAAGAGCATTATCGATGGGTTCCTCGTGATAAGTCTCCAATATACGTAAGTTCCTAACCTCTGAGAAGATATCCTAGAAGACAACCTAACCTAACCCAACCTCTGAGAAGATATCCTAGAACCTGTAAGACAACCTAACCTAACCTCTGAGAATATTTGCTGCCAACTTACGTGGTGGGTAGGTACGATAGGTACGAGAGTAAGCTGAAAACTAATGCACGCACATCATGCTTAAACAGCGCGAACAAAATGACCTTTTGAAGTGGGCCAGGTGGAATGTGGAAGTAGCATATCCCCTACATACGCATGCGCAAGTTTGAGGTTGTTCAATTCATTATAAATTGTGAGCATGAGGTGTGTAAATTCCCCAAGCTCTCTGGGCTTAATACCCAATATACGATTAGGAAATCCTAAAATGAAATTCTACCTGCGCGAACAAATATATCACAAAGGAACAGAGCAGTCTTACACTCCAAGAAAAATAACAAATTCACCAACCTTGATTATGCAATTCTCTGCAGCTCGGGAGGCCTCCAAATTTCTGATCAATAAGTGTAATCCTTTTGTCTTGAATCGCGCAAGTAATCAGTTGTCCATTACAACATGTTCAATTTCACAATTAGTCTGTTGTCAACATTTTATACAACAGAAATCAGTTTCTTGTCAATGTTACAAAGAGGAATTTTCCATAATGAAAAAAATAACAATATCCAAACAAACGCACAATGACAGTTTTTTTTATTTGCTCTATTTTTGAAAATCAATCCATTTCAGGTTCCTTGTTAATTTCAAAGAGCGAGTAACTACCGTTCCCTGTGATAAAAATATATTTAAATATTTTTTCGAACAAACAATAAAAAACAAATTATAATGCTTAACCATGCTCCCCGCCTTGGAAGTTCGCAGAAATTTCAAAAAAAAAAATCAACGAATATGAAAACAAGTAAAGATCAAATCAATAAATAGAAACATATCTTGGCTAAGTCAGAAACAATTAGATCATAATAGAATATTAACATAAAATAAAATAAAATAAAGACAAAATTATTGCGTTGGCATGGGATATAATTTAACAACAGGACGTTTAAAGAGTCCATATCTAGTCTTTACCGTCGCAACGCGAATGATTTTATCAGTACCAGGATGAACATCCGTGATTACGCCTAAAGGCCAATTTAACGGAGGCGAATCCTCCTGTCCCATAAGTACGACAGTTCCAACCTTAATAGGATGGTCAGTGGTAGCCCACTTCTGCCTGACTTGCAACGTATGCAGATATTCCAAACGCCACTTCTTCCAGAAGGATTGAACCATGCCGTCCAATAATTGCTTGCGCTGAGCAAAGTTTATTTTAGCGTCTGTCAAAACAGAAGCAGGTAAATACTGTAAAGGAGTCGACATTAAAAAATGTGCAGGCGTAATAACTTCCGGATAGGGTTCGGAAGACGCGATTGTGAGTGGGCGCGAGTTCATTATACACTCTATTTGAACCAGAACGGTCTGTAGTTCTTCATAAGTGAGGAGCTGAGTTCCGATTACACGATACAAATGAGTCTTCATACTCTTTACATTTGATTCCCATATACCCCCGAAATGGGGCGCGCGTGGTGGAATCATTTTCCACTCAACCCGGCGATTAGCGAGTTCACGCTTTAAAGCGGGCTCGAATTCCGACTCAACCAAAAACTTATAGAGATCATCTAATTGTGCCTTGGCACCAACAAAATTGGTACCATTATCTGAATACAAGCATGACACAGGGCCACGCCGAGAAATAAAACGGCTGAAAGCAGCCAGGAAAGCATTTGAAGTTAGGTCAGAGACCAACTCAATATGAATGGCCTTGGTTACAAGACATACAAAAAGACAGACATATGCCTTTTGTGAATGTTGTCCTCTCCGACGAGCAAGCGTGATACGGAGGGGACCTGCATAGTCTACACCGGTATGAACGAAAGCCTTTGCTTCTACAATACGATAGGAAGGTAAATCTGTCATCTTCGGTACAGGATGCGACGGATTTAAGCGGAAGCAGAAATTGCATTTCCGTACTTTTGCCTTAATAACAGTCCTGGCATCTAATATCCAATAGCGCTGCCGTAAGATGGACATAAGAAGTCCAGGGCCTGTATGACAGTTCATGACATGGAAATGATCGATGATAAGATTCACAACACAGTCATTTTTAGGTAGTAAAACCGGATGTTTAACCTCAAATGGTAAATCCGATTTAGAAAGCCGCCCACCAATACGTAACAAATTATCCTCATCGAGAAAAACTGATAAATTCCTAAGCTTTTTTGAAGGCAATTTGCCTTTCTGGAGTGCAGCAATATCTTCTATAAAATGAATACTCTGCACGGAACGAATCACAGCCTTTTCAGCAGTCATAAGATTATTGACCGTTCCAGAAGAGGGTGATACCTTTTTTGCGAATTGGAGGACAAAAACGACAATCCTTAAAAGTTTATTCCATGTGGATATACGCTGAGCCAGTTCACTCAGGACCGATTGTTCACGCTGAACTATTGCAGTGAGCACATTAGTTTTGTGCTCAGGCATTTCACCGATATTTGAGAAATGAAACGGTCTTAATGGCCATCCCGAGGGTGGGCTGCGAATCCACAATGGTCCATTCCACCATAATTCGTGTGAAATAAGCTGGGAAGGAAGCATGCCACGAGAAAGGCAGTCACTAGGGTTTTCACTACCGGCGACATGATAAAAGTTTTCAGGAGACAAATTCTCCTGACATTGAGCCACGCGATTACTAACAAACACCGACCATCGATGAGGCGACGAATGTATCCATGAAAGCGCAATGGTAGAATCTGAAAACGCATAAGTCCCTGCAATAGTAAGACGCGATCGATAACTATTTTGAACCGTCCGAATTAGTTTGGACATCAAGACCGCGGCACACAGCTCCAAACGAGCGAGTGTTGTTACTTTGGTGGGAGAGACCTTTGATTTTGCACACAACAATCTCACGGTTATATTCCCAGACAGATCAGTTGTGTGTAAATATATCACACAGCCATAACCATTCAGGCTCGCATCGCAGAAAGCAACGATGAGCACTGTACTGTCTTTTAGGACACCTACATGACGCGGGATTTTTATCGTAGAAATTAAAGGAAATTCCTGTGTGAGTGCCGAGAACCTTTGAATAACGCTCTCAGGGGGAGTATCATCCCAACCAATGTTGCACAGCCATAGCTCCTTAATAAGCAATTTAGCGTACAGAATGGAGGGGGCGACCAGGCCGAGGACATCAAATAAGCGGGCGACTATAGACAGTATATTCCGCTTTGTACACTTCTCCTGGACATAATAAGTCGTAAAGAAGAAGCTGTCATCAACTGGTTCCCACGAGAGGCCTAACACCTTAGAGGTATTGTTAGAACCAACAGTAAAGTCCACCGTACTGCGGTGAGAATCTGGAAGGTTTTCAAGTACAACTTGAGAATTACTAGTCCATTTGACCAAATCAAAGGCACCGGACTTGAATAACGAGATTAATTCTCGAGAAAGACGTACGGCGCTGGATTCATCTTCAATAGAATAGACCAGGTCGTCCATATACAACTTGGACTCTGCCACATTGGCAGCATCCGGTAAATGTGGTCTCATATCTTGGGCTAACTGACGAACAGTCCGCATTGATAAGTATGGACTTGCCGTTAGTCCGAAAGGGACCCGATTAAATTGAAAAGTCCGTATGAGATCGTTGTTGGAGAATCGAAATAAGATTCTCAAATATCTACGATGCTTGCTTGGAACTTCAATCTGTAAATACATTTGCTTTATGTCCGCAGTCATAGCGATGGGAAAAAGACGAAAGTTAAGTAAAAGCAAAAACAAATCAGCTTGTAGATTGGGACCAGTATGCAAGATGTCATTTAGTGACAGCCCTGTATGTGTCTTAGCACTAGCGTCAAGCACAATCCGAGGCATGGGTTTATCAGAACGAATGACGGCGTGATGCGGGATATAATATCCATCATCTATAATATCAGACTCTGGGACTTCTGACAGGTAATTGTTTTCAATATATTCACTGATAACTTTATTATAATTCTCCTGTAAAGAAGGCGATTGTTTAAATTTCCGCTCCAAGGCCATAAATCGACGCTGAGCGGTAGTTCGAGAATTCCCCAATTGGTTCGGGTCTTTACAGAAAGGTAAAGCAACAGAATACCTCCCGTCGTCAGCGCGAGAAATAGATGAAGTAAACAGATTCTCACATTCCGTCTCCTCTGGACTCAGAAATTGTATGTTAGGTATTTCTTCTAACAGCCAAAATTTTTGCACTAAATCATTTAGCGCGAGTGCGGAAAATGACATATTTGTATTGGTCACTTTATGAGGGTAGTCACCCATTAGAACGAAACCAAACGCGGTCGATAATGCGGGGGGTGCACTAGTCCCTGATTCAACCCTGTCCCCTAAATAGATATGTGGAAATAATTGTGCCCCTAAGACGACATCTATATTCCCAGGAATATTCCACGTTAAATCAGCGAGGGGTATGCCCTCTAAGTACCTCATATCACCATTTGCTATATAGTGATTAGGTAACTTATCGGTAATGCACTCGACAACGAGCGCATATATGTTATATTTATTATTTGGGTATACGCGAGACTCAATGTCCAAATAAACGTAACCAAAAATTGGTCGAGATGCTGAACCAATTCCTTTAACAAAAGAATTACTCAAAGGAATTATTGGCAAATTCAGCGACTTGCAACAATCTACCGTAATCAAATTATTCTGCGATCCATTATCAATTAAACATCTAACAATCATTTTGTTACCATTTTTAAGTTTCGCATATATTTGAGCGGTTGAAAGTAAAATTGTCGAATTAGGTGTTACTTTGGCTGACAGCGAACACGAAGGGCTAACGCGCAAGGGTTCCTTTAGTTGCATATTGCAATTATCCGTTCCACTGACGCTGGATGGTACCAAAGGGGGGGAAGACTGCTCCTCATTGGTAAGTACTTCCGACGTATGTACATGAGTATTTGTTTTCAAATTATTCCCACTACCAAAATGTAGTAAGGTATTGTGTGGTTTTTTGCACAAATCGCACATAAGCGACGATTTACAAGAGCTTACAGCATGTGATGCGCTAAAACAATTTATACACAAATGTTTTGATTTTATAAAATCAAAACGGGCTCGTGGAGAACTTAGCCCTTTGAACCGAGAGCAAGCAGTAATTGCATGATCAGTTTTTTTACAAAACATACAAGATTTCGGGGGCGGAGTTGGTACTCGAGGTACATTCTCATTACTCGCGACGAAAGATTTATAATTTTTCGAACGGGATGAAGTCGCCGTAGGCGGCTTATTCATGGCACTTGATGACCCCTTTGAACGCTCTAATATTTTCACTTGATCTTGTACGAAAGAAATTAATTCCGTGTATGAAGGCACTTCTTTACCCCGCACAGTCAACTCAAAAATCTGAGCAGTCTGTTGATCTATTTTTCTTAACGCACAGTTCAAAATTATAAAATCGGCTAAGTCATCAATGTCTAACTGCCTCAATGCCGAAACGGATGCGGAAAAACTTTGAATAAAAACATCAAGACTGCTAGGTGTATTTATACAACCCTTGGCATCTAGAATGTTATTTAAATAATACGTACCTAACGCACGTTTATCCTGATACTTTTTTACTAAACCATCCCAAATAATATTATAGGTGTCGCTTGCAGGCACAATGCCGGCCGTGACCTTAAGCGCCCCGTGCGTCAATTTCCCAACCAAATATTGAACACGTTGAGCGTCCGTTAGCTGTTTATTATTGTGTATATTAGCTTTAAAAGACTCATAAAATTTTGCCCAATTTTCCATCTTCCCGTCGAAGCTTGGCAAATCTATGGCGGGAAGCTTGATGACGCAAGGTTCGCGAGAATTATTTTGAGTCGAGAGTGTACGTGCCGTGGCCAGTATCTGGTTACGGGTTCGTTTCACTTTCAAGAAAAGATCTTCAAAGGCGTTCAAAGCCTGAAATTCCGGTTGAAAACTTGGATTTAAGGACAATTGACGATCATTTATATCGTCAATAATGCTTTCAAACTGTGTTTGCATATGATCAATTATTTCGGACTGCACCATAAATGTCTCATTCCTTCTGGAATCGAAATCCGAGATATTCTTTGTTAAGTTGAATAGATCGTTAATGCGTGAAAAAAGTCTTTCCCTTTTAGCTGTTAACATAACAAGCATTCGATCCGGTTGATCATCTGAAGTTTCTTCTGTAATTCTCGGCATTTTAAAAAAAAATACAATAACTTTATCACAAAAATTAAAGTTTACAATAATTATAATTACTGTAGGTACCTCAGAAATTTACAGAAGAAAACGTAAAATGCTATCAATAGCTTTCAATGAAATTTGTCAATTTATTACACAAATTCTTGCTAGACTTGCTTTTTTAAACAAAAACCTGCAATAATACAGGTAGGTACTCCGATATTTACCGAAAAAAGTATGTAAAATCGAAATAACCAACAAATTCCATAAGAGGAAGGTATTTCAAGAAAATCACCAATTATTACGTGACTCTGAAAACCTTCATAAATAGAACCAGCAATATAATATAGGTATTCCGGATTTACCAAAAAATTACGTAAACCGAATGTCCATTTATATTATATTAACTTGCTAGAACGTATCCGGCTATGAAGGACCATAATTATGCATTATAAATTGTGAGCATGAGGTGTGTAAATTCCCCAAGCTCTCTGGGCTTAATACCCAATATACGATTAGGAAATCCTAAAATGAAATTCTACCTGCGAACAAATATATCACAAAGGAACAGAGCAGTCTTACACTCCAAGAAAAATAACAAATTCACCAACCTTGATTATGCAATTCTCTGCAGCTCGGGAGGCCTCCAAATTTCTGATCAATAAGTGTAATCCTTTTGTCTTGAATCGCGCAAGTAATCAGTTGTCCATTACAACATGTTCAATTTCACAATTAGTCTGTTGTCAACATTTTATACAACAGAAATCAGTTTCTTGTCAATGTTACAAAGAGGAATTTTCCATAATGAAAAAAAATAACAATATCCAAACAAACGCACAATGACAGTTTTTTTTATTTGCTCTATTTTTGAAAATCAATCCATTTCAGGTTCCTTGTTAATTTCAAAGAGCGAGTAACTACCGTTCCCTGTGATAAAAATATATTTAAATATTTTTTCGAACAAACAATAAAAAACAAATTATAATGCTTAACCACCGTGTATTTTGAGAAGCGGAACTATGGAAACGTGTTCTAGTGCTATGTGAATGCGAATTACACAGCGTACATACTGTTTTAGAATTTTTAAGATTAAAAAGGTTCCTACATAGTTTTCCAGCCCAAAAGATGAACAAATGCATTAAAACATAAATCGCACATCCCTTAGAAGAGTAAGACAAAAGTTAATTTTACAAGAGAGCTAAATCAAATGAATTAATGATGAACAAGCGGTCCCGTCGAAAAGAAGAAGAATCACAATTAGATACCTACTTTGCTTTTCAGAAATAAAACGTAAAATAGAAAATTTTGACTTCTATGAGATTTGGTTGGTTTTATGTTTTTGTTTGTTAAGTATGTTTAGGTATGAGTTATGGGAAGGCTGATAGAGATATCGAAAGAAGTAAATGCGAACTGAACACCGTTGGCGCTAACAAAAAGCTATCCAAAGAAACGAAACCAGCAGTCCACAATGAAGTGCTGGTACCTTTATACAGGTGTATGGCAGTGAGGCATTGAACTGGCAAAGGAAGGATGACAGACTGAATCCTGTAGAAATGAATGTAACTGAGACGTACATGTGGTAAAACCATGTATAATCGTTGAGAAATGTGAAGTTCCGCAAAAAAAATTCGAGGTTGATGTAATGAACAAGATTAAAAAAAGACGCTCAGAGATTCAAATGGTTTGGGCATATAGAGGAACGAACAAAGAAAGGAGTGCGAGGAGAATACTTGACGCAAATGTGAATGGTAGAAGAAGTTTGGGACGCCCGGAAAGGACAAGAGTCAGAATACTAGAAGAGTATTATGTCTTGGATAATGAAGGTACCTACATACCTATGGCTGTGAATGAGGCAAGGAGTGACAGGACCGAGTTATTTGGCGGTCCGTTCTCTCTGCCTACCTCTGCGGGGAAACGAAGTGACGATTAATTAGTTATATATTTATTTTCCCATTTTGACTATTTTACACCACACTGCACAGATGTAGAATGTGAATATTTTATCTCTTCATATTTTAGTGTAGATATACCTATATCATATTCCTCTCAAAGCCTTTACCGTGAATACACTTAAATGGCGGGAGCTTTTGAAAACTTTTTTAACAGGAGAACAGTTATCTTCTACCTAAAAACACGTGGCGTTCTGGAAATTTTAAGATATACCTACCTATCTTACACGTGTATCTACGGAGCATTGAGAATTACCTCATATCATTATTTTTACACAAATTTCGTTAGGAATGCTTTAGATTAGAGAATGAACAGATCAACAACACAAACTTAGGATTGGTCATCCGAGGATTGATCACTAGAGAGTTGGCCCTCCGCAATTATAATTATTATAAAATTATATTTTTTTGTACATTGCACCAATTTCAAACCTATAATCGAAATCAAAAATACCTCTAATCATACATTGGTATTGATTTCAAATGAATTTATGTATTTATACTTTACATTGTTGATTTTTCTACTTATACGGTGGTGTATACAGTTTATAGTCAAGAAATATGTTTTATTATTCGGCACAATGCATTTTGGAATTAAGGAATTTTTCGAATTTGGACCTATTATGCCGTCCGCATAAAGTCTATGTGCATATTGTAACAGTTGACGAGTTATCACTCCGCTACGGTGGCGAATGGACGTTACTAGACTCACTGCGTCGCTTGGTTCTGTGAAATCGATTTTAAATTTCTCTGTTCTTATAATAAATAGGTAATGCGTAAGAAAGGAGTTAATGCTTTTACACTCCTTTATGAAATCAACCTGTAAAAACAACTCTCAAATACTTTCTCAAATCTTTCCAAAAAAGACGTCTCAAGTCTTTAAAAGTATTTTTAAATCCCCTCGAAAAAGAGGCGGGGCCCTTCCGATTTCGAATTTTTCAAGGACTAGTGGATAACCTTAACAATGTTCATATAATGCGCAGTGTAAGGTTTTTACTTATTAACTAGGTGCTTACAGTCTTGTCAGTTTTTATGCTAAATTAGAATGGTAACATTTTCTTTGCCTAAAATTATTTTTTTGTAGGTAATCAGAGTTTTAGTTTGACCGGGTCAGTTCTTGTAGTGAGCGCAATCCCTATGGCGGTGCTTCCACATTGTGAAGTGTAAATAGATTTAATTTCGTTAAGGTGATCCACTAATCCTTGAAAAATTGTAAATCGGAATCCCCGCCTCTTTTTGCCATCGTTGCTGGTAACTCAGTACCCACATCGGAACGTGTGTAAACCTACGTGTCAGGTACCTATGCAAATAGACATCTGCCTGATAATAATTAAGCCAAAGTTGTGAAAATATTTAATAAAACACGACTCGTTTGAAATGGTTCCATGCCAACTCAGAATGAAATCAACTCAGAACCACCTCAGAAAGGTCATTAAAATCTATGAAAAAATAATTTTAAAATAGCCGGTAGATACCTAAGTCTAACCTAACTTAACCAATTTTTTATGTTTTTTATCGTAAGATACTCTCAATGACCTTTCTGATGTGGTTCTGAGTTGGTTTGATTATGAGTTGGCCGGTCACCGTTTAAAATAGAGCAAAAATCTCGCGGGCAATGTCGTAAAAAGTATTTAAATAAACATTGTGGATTTTTTCATATGTATGCAATTTGTAAAATAACAGAAAAATTCGTTTTTATAATAATTTTCCGAGCATACTTTGCGATTTTTGTCTATCGAGAGAATTTCATATAGTTTCGGCGTGGCAAACGTAGGTAGGTATATTACCATTTGTTATCATTCTTATCATTATTCATTATCTTAAAAAATTATGCTTATTTTATTAGAAACTTAAAAACTTAAAGTGTAAGTACAAGATAAATATATTACAAAACAATAGAAATTTGAAATGTGGAGGAATAGGTGGAGATGCTTCTAGTGAAATTACAAAAAATAACACCTAATAAGCTGAATAAAATATAAAACATAGTGAATATATGGTACCTACAGAGAGAGAAGAAAGAAACAAAGGAAATAATAACAAGCAATTACGTAATTTTTACTTGAAATACTTATTTTTGCCGTAAATAACGTTATAATATTTGCTTAAAACTAAAAAAATTAAAACATGATTTTCAAAACATATATAACTAAGCTTTTTAGGTAAAATAAAAAAGTTAACTGAACACGCATTTTTTCAATTCTTTGCCAGATTTCCTCTAACATTCCCCTTTCATTTTCCCGAAAGTCAGTGAAGCAGTTTTCTCTCTCAGCGCCAGAACCGAGTATCGATCACGCATGCCCTTTCAGACCGACCGCAATAAAACCACCGCACATTTCCCAACTCCACCCTCTCCTTTCTCATCTCCCAGCTACCCCTTTTATTCATAATCTTTACCCCGCGGCCCCGCGCCTGCGCACGACCCCGCCAGACGGCGGCCATTTTGTCCCGAACAGCTGTCAGATTTCCACCCATAGGCGGCCGCCTTTACAGCCCAGCCAATAGCAAGTCAGCCCGAGGGCGGGACCATAGATTATAATTGGTCGCTCCACTCGATTTCAGGTTAGGAATTTTCAGTCTGTCTCGAACCGTCGAGTTCGCGGTGTGTTGCGGGCGTTGGTTGGCATTTTTCTATCAACAACCGCGATCTTTCTCTTTTTTTGTTGTTTTTAAACCGTTCTTCGTGAAAGAAAATCGCCGTTTTCATTATTACGTCATGTGTTCAAAATGACTTTAGTGTGTTTTAAAGCCTGATGTAGATATTGAAGTGAATTTAATATAAAAGTGTTTGAATTTGTTATTACTGTATGTGGTTTAATTTAAAATATATTTTAACGTTGGTGAAGTATAGCAAATATAATATTACACTGTATGTAGGTACTATTCAAAATGTTTCTTTATGAAACTACATATAAATAACTTTTGAATTTTATAATAAAGCTGGTTAAATGTTGGATTATCCCTTTACAGCAACTAGCTCCTGGACCTGGATACCATCTTAGTTTTTGGCTTGTGAAGATTTATATATGTTTCTGAATAGAGAACTTGAAAATTGGTACTTCGTTATGGAACATTAATAAAACATGTTTAATAGTTTAGCTTTGTATGGGTAGAGTTAGCTTAATCTACGTGAAGGTATATAAGAAGGTATGGATCAATAACGCTTTAAAAAAAAAAGCTTACGCTAATAGGCTAATCTCAGAAGACAACACAACATGTTATTACCGATTAAATAAATATACACAAAGCCGTGTTGAATAATAATAAAATCAGTAGGTGTACGTCCATATCTACGTAGGACATAGGTACCTACTTAGATCAAAAAGAAAAATACCATTGTATCTCACTTCAGTTGGACAAGGTTCTAACTGATTTTTTTTTAAATGATCTTTAAATGCAAAACCATTTCTTTTGCTCATTTCTATAATCAAAACTACTTTCAGATCCATAGTTGTTGTATTTCTGTAGAAATTTGTATGAAGAAATTCTAACATCAAGCTCTATTTATTTTACAAGGTTCTAACATCACTTACCCTCTCTATTTTGTACGTATCTGACATTTGATCGTTGTTACGAGGCGCGTTATAGTTCGTCATTTTGGTTGGATGGGTCTAACTTCGCTTTATCACGTTCTGCGGTTTCAAAGTTTGTAAAGACGAATTTTTGCTACTTATCTAATTCATAATTTTTGATTTTGAGGTGCAATCTTGTGTAAAGTATTTTAGTTTATCATATTTGAATACAAAATATTTAAATAGGACGTGGCCCTAGCCTGGAATTGCGTAGGGTAAAGTAATTTGAACTTCATACAATGAATTATTATGCCTTAGCTGGTTGCATGTGATTCTATTTGCATGTTTAAATATCTATGTTCTAAAATGGTAAGTATACGTTCAATTTAAATATTTTCATTTAAAATATGTTTAATTAAAATACTTTTCAACCTCAATATCAGAAATAAGAAAATATCTTACGAGAATATGTCTCTAGAAACTTTGACACCTTATATCTCAAAACAAGATGAAGTGAAGTTAGAACCCTATATATAATTTAGAGCTTTACTGAGCCAACAAAATTTAGAAAAAATATTTTATTCATTGCTTGCCTACCTACCCATTCCGTCCAAGGCTTTAAACAGTTTGTCGGTTAATAGATACATTTAAAACTCTAACATTTATTAATATTGTTTAATTAATGCATTAAATTAGTCCAATGGGTAAATTCAATCTAGAATCAAACGAATTCTATCATCCCTCCTTAGTAATTCAAACTGGAATCCAACAAGCTTTTCGATATTCATTTTGTAATGCCTTCATTGCCTTCAAGTGCAAAAATTTATACATAGATAAGTTCTATAATGATGTACATATTTCCCTATTTTTAAGTATCAGTGTCTTAATTAGTGCGACTTGATGTGGTTACGGTTAACTTTAATGTTATATTTGCTCTCCTTCACCAATCCGAGTGAAGGCAAAGCCTTATGTGAAATCAATCTTTTATGGCCGTTTTACACTATCTATTTTTCAGCCCGATTCCAATTAGAGGCCAAAGTCAACATTTTTCGCTTTAAACGATCGCTATTTTCTTCTCTAATTTCATATCTACGATTTTGAGTGCAGTGATGACAATTGAAATTGTAGATAGAAAATTGCGATCGCGTAAAGCGAAAAAAGTTGACTTTGGTCTCTAATTGGAATCGGGCTGAAAAAAGATGTCGTGTATTGTAGGCATTGGTTTAATCTTTACTACAAATAGGAAAACATTAAAAAAAATAAAAAAAATTGCATTAAATTCGTTGAAATATTTCATATCGTTTCGCTTAAGCACAATTAATTTGTTATGTACCTATTTCCTATTTTAAAGATATAAACATAGACTAAAAAAAAATTATAAACGTATTTAAAACTAAGACAATCTATTAATTTTGTACTAAAAATTATGTTTTTTCAGTAGAAATGTTTTAACTCGTAAAATATACAATTTTTAAATAATATAATTTTACGATTAAGATTGTTTGTGACCGTTTCCCTTGGTTAATTTTTTCTTTATTAAAAAAATATTCACAAAATAAATAAAATCTAAAAATAATATTTGGACGATTTATATAGCGCCGTTTTTGTGAAAAATCACCTCAAGGGCGCTGTAGGTATACACATTTTTCGCTAAAATCGACCGTTTCTGGACTAGGTATTTTTATACCTATTACCAAGCCCAGGCCATTTTTATACCTATTAGATACCTACCTACATTCGTAGTGATATACCTAAGACACACTAATAATATACGCATTTTTAGCTTGTGTAATACTCTACACATATTATTTGCAATCCTCCCTAACAGAGTTAAATTTAAAAAATTCTTCCTAAAAACCGTTCATTTTATATTATTCCAGAACCAATTATTAAATTATAATATTATATTATTATCTATAAATACCGAAGCATAGTCCAACATTTAAAATTAAACACAATCTGTTTAAGTGAAATTAAAAATGAATATAAACAATTAACAGAAATACTAAAAGTGAATTGAATTGAATTGAATAGAGAAGTGTTCTGCTAAAAAATAAACTTTAACCGACTTAGATATGAAGAAAGATTATTAGCAAACATTTGAGACTGCCAATATAAGAAGGAGAAGGAGGAGAAAGAGAAGTGTAGTGTAGAAGAGGAAGAGGAAGAGCAGGAAAGGTGAATGGTGATGGCGAGCGTGGCTGGCGCGGAGCACCGCGCGGCCCTGGTGCAGCCGACCCTCCTGGTCAACAGGCACCACATGGAGTGTGATATCCTTCCTAGTGAGTTCTGTTCCATTCAATATTTTACTGCATATTCTATAATCACCTGTAACAATACACATGAAATAATTTACACAACTTATGAATAAATAGGTATTTACTTGTAAAATTTAACAACAGTACCTACACGTCTTGTCAAAAGAATTAGGAAATATATTTATAGAATATTCTTAGACTAAAAACCTGAAAAAAGCAATTGTTCAATCTACCTATATTACAATACGGTATTACATGCTGGGAAGGAACATATGATGTTATTTTAAACCCTCTCAAAATATTTATAATCAACACTATCCTCAAAAATCCATCTACATTTTCTACTAAGAAAATCTTTTCAATAATCAATATACCTACAATAGATAAAAACATATAAATAATATTCACTAACTCAAATTTTCAAAGAATACAGCTAAATAACTTACATTGCAATGTATCAGAATAATATTAAAATCCCAAAATTTAATACCAAGCACATTCAAAATACCTATCTCGATCTTGGTATAACTTATTTCAACAACCTCCCGTTAAATCTAAAAAATATCGAGAATAATCACGAATTTCAGCTTAAATTGAAAAATTACCTGAAACTCCGTAAGAGTTCGTATCTATTATTCTTTTAAATCTTGAAATCTATTACTAATAAATATTGAGTTTTTCTTACTTAGATATCATTTTGTTATTATTTGCAAAATTTTATTACATATTTACTTACTTACATGATTTCATTTAATAGAGCATGAATTCCCTCACCTAACACAAGAGCCTTGTCTCTTTATGGTGATTTTTTTATTTCTTGAAATGTCAAGAAACCTAGAAATATCATTTTGCAACACCATATCTCTTGTCATGCTGAGCTGGACTAGAACGTATGTAGATTTGCCATATTGAATTCACAGCAGGTCGTGGTGTCAACACAGTTTGTACAGCGCCCTTGAGGTGATTTTTCACAAAAACGGCGCTATATAAATCGTCCAAATATTATTATTATTATTATAGAAGTAGTTGTTCGGTACTAGCAATTTACAGCGTTCCAGAAGGCATGGGCTGTCAATAAAATATATTCTACATATTACTGAAAGGACCCATTCCTCTTACATTGGAGACTTTTGACGTGTTTCAGAGAGAAAATCCATGTGAGCGTACAAAATCGCGGGTGAGCGCTCATCGTGCATTCTTGTATAAAGAAACCTTAGAAACTTTTTTTAAATGAGATAGTATAATCGGTCTCCTATTTGTAGTCTTATATCTAACTACATTAGTTTTCTGAAGTTTTCACTTCTACCGCCTGTGAATTGCACACTCTGATTTTTGAAGTAAAACTTCTTTACGCACGCTCGACACTTAGGGGTAAAATGATGAAAACGTTATGAAACGTTACGAAAAAATATGAAACGTTACGAAAAAATGTGACACGCTTTTTTTATTTTTTTTATATGAATACCGCATAAGAGTCCCAACTGATCCCGTCTGAAGCCAGTGAGACTATGGCATTCCCAATTGGGGTATTTTGTGAGGCTGAAGGTAGTGGAAATGTAAAGGAAATAGGGAAGAGGAAGGTGGGGAAGTACCTGGCTATTCAGATCTGGTCACCAAACACGGCTAACGCCGTGTCAAGCGACGTTTCAATTCTGAATTGTGGTCTTACACCAGGGCGATACTGAGAGTATCTTCCACTCTGGAACGTGCCGCTAATCAATATGAAACGTTATCAATGTGAAACGCTAATCAATGATATGAGTTGAGTTGAGTTGAGTTGAGTTGAGAGCTGAGAGCTGAGAGTTGAGTTGATGGGGATGTTGAGAGGATGGAAATATTTTTTTTCCTGTTATTGTTATATTGTTAATGGACGGCATAAGTTAGTGAAGTTTTACTTCAGTAGTGTGGTCTAAAGCACACTCGTTTTTTTATTACAGTAATCCTGTGTGTTTTTGCTAGAATAAGGCACAAAAAAGTTTGGAAGTAATGTCTACCTAAATACCTGCAATTTTTTGATTCGTGCTCTATCATATTGGGATGAAAATGAACAGCCAATATTCCCACGACCCTCGAAAGAGGTAGATACCTACACCGCTCTTTTATTTCTTGGTAACATCATCTTTCTTCTAAATAGGTATATTTCAGATATAATTCAGACTATGTAAGCTTAATTCCAAATCACCAATTAAGATTAAACTTTTCCACGATTCGGTTTACATTATGATTACATAAAAGTAGGTGTGCTCTGGATAAATTGAAGCTTTTCTTACCATTTCTATTAAGCCGAAGTAATATAAATTGTTAATTACAAATATAAGCGTCAACTATTAAAATTTATATTTTTTCATTTGAAAAGTATGAACGCTTATGCAAAGAAAAAAACACAGTTTAATGGTTTAAATGATGTGCAATAGTTGCAATTGATTAAGTTTTTTGCTTTTTTATGAAATTATTAATAAAATAAATAAAAACAACTTTTTCGCTTAAAATTGTGAATTCGTGACCTCTTGACTCCAATTGCCAAGCGATTTTTAACTTTTGATTAACTTTTTTGCTTTCTTATAAAATTATTCACAAAATAAATAAAAACAACTTTTATTTTATTTTATTTATTTATTAAACGTGCTAATGGGCTTTTACATTCTTTGTTTATGAGTTAAGTAACACAGTAGGTAATTTAAAATACTTTAAAACTAAAACAATAAAGAAAATATAATGCAATGAAAGAAATGTAACAACAAAGGCACATAATATGAAATAAAATACATTGGTAAAAATGATAACTCTCACATAAAACAATATTCAATATAAACAAAAATTGCAGAAATTATCCACGACTATTTGTGTCTACATGTGAAATACATCTCCTAGATCAGAATATTTATTTCCGAGATTGCGAAGTATCGGAATCGGGGAATTTTGAGGAAAGGAAATGAAAAGGATATCAGAGATGGGTAGAAATTTGGGAATCAGTGTCACCAGGAATGAGGGACGTATAAATCCATTCCTACCAATGCGGTGCAAGGCGATGTTCCGAGAGAGTCCTGCTGGAGAGGTCAAAAGTCTCCCTCAAACGGTCTGTCCCGTTCCGGTCTGCCAGTATGACGTGTTGGTTATGGTACCCATACACGCCTCCCAAATTGCTTGTGGCTTCCTCTTGACCCGATAGCTCGATACACTACTGCACTGAGTAGGTACAGATGTAGCTAAAACACAAATAAATTAAATACTTATAATATACTTAAAAAGCTAAAGAAAAATCATTTATTGGAATCTATAAATAAGCGATGAGGTCGCATCTGATGACCCGCGGATAATGAAGGTCAGTGGTTTGGTTTGTTGGCCATATTAATTTGCTTTGATTAAATTGTGAATTTTTAAAACACCAATAATATAAAGCTTCTAAAGATCATCGGCGATAATTGATAATCTCATAAGATGTAGGTAATTAGCATTAAAAATTAGTGAACTATTAACCGTTTTATCTTTTAATGGTTTTACTGAGACTTTATGTTATTTACATATGTTATTTGGTCCTTGAAAAATTTGAATTTGAAAATTTACACAAGTCTTGGATAAATGGCCAAGACAGATCTAACATCAAAGATTTATCAAAACCAATTTATAAGCAGGTACCTACGCATTTCCAATGCTGATTTTGTTTTAATGCAATTAGACTTTTATTTTAAATGTAACATTGTGTTTTTATTTGAATTTTAATTATAATCTGCTTATGTTATAAACTGTCTCTCCATGGCACTTATAAGTATGTATTTCAAATCATAACTTTTTTTTAAAAATCTGCAACATGTAAAATGTCCCATCTGCCACTGATCTTGAGTATAAATCTGTATCCTTTGAGAGACTGCAAGAGATCCGCTATCTGTCCTGTTTACACCCATTACATCTCTTGCTTAGAGCTCTTGCATCTCGCGACAAATTGATATCGTTTTAAGATCGCTATCAAGAGGAGATATATATGCGATGTAAACTGCAGAGCCGGATTATTACTGAAATGCCACAAAATTAGCCATGAAAAAAATGTCACAAAATAATAACAAAAATAAAAGTAGAATCATATCTGAACACAAACCTGTTTGATATGTATCGATCCATAACAATTCTAACTAATTATAGCAAAGAAATCACTAAAAAATTAAAATGTATAGCACTCAGAAAGAAGAAGAAGAGATATGTATATACGAATATTAGAGGGAGCGCGCTAATATTAAAACCGATAATAATTATATCAACCACCATAACACAGTCATAAAAAGTTTTGTCCATAAACAAGCACAAATCTTTAAAGAAAGGTTAACATCTACAGAGGTATCTACAACTTTAGATTTAATTACCGATACAATATTGTATTAGTAGGCCTTTCTTGACAGATTTGAGGTCGTATATGGACGAAACTATTTTGTATTTTATATTCGTATGCGTATGTACGAGCTTAAACAAATAATTCGTCTTAATATTTTAAAGCATGACTTGTAAAGGGTGTTTTTCCCTTTTCGGTCACATGCGTCCGCATATAGATATATCGTCCAGTTGATTAATCAGACATCTTCGAAAAATCTAAAATTGAGTTATTTGAGTATGCTGTTACCTATTTGTAAAAGTGTACCCTCTAACTGGTAGTTACAATACGCAGATCACTCATAAACAGAATAATTTGTAGTGAAATAAAAAAAAAAAAATTTGAAAAGAAGAAAAATTTGAAGTGAAATAAACAAAAAAATTATGTTTTCTGGGATACTGGTAGGAAATTTCAAATAATACTAATGTATTGGACCGTTTATGTAGTAGGTATGTAAAATACTGACACGTGTAAATAATATTTGATTTATGGTAAGCCTCCTATAGCAGCCAAAAATATGGGAAAAATTGGTCCAAGATTTTGAATTTGAAATATGAAAATATGAGATCTACAAAAAAGACTTAAAAACAAGAGGACCCGATGTCCGAGTTGGTTAAGGCGAGAGATCCTGGGTTCGATCCTTTTATTTTTCTGTGTCTTGTTCTTTTTATATTTTCGTTTAGATTTATTAGTATTATTTTCCTTTTCAAGGACATTGGTGCGTATAACCTTCAAAAGTTATTACAACAAGTATTATTTCTAAAACAATCATGTTTATTTTATTGTTTTGTAAATGAAACCTATAGCTTCTCATTAATTTAAACGTTATTGGTTCCTTAATAATATCTACATTTCATTTTAAAATGCACTGTCGTTAAAAACTCGTTTAAGCCATGCTCACAAATAACAAATATTGCTTTCCCTATTATGTTAAAATTTTCTTATTCAGAGATGTGTGATTAGTTTTTCTGGTTTTATTCCATCATATTCACCATTTTTTAAGAGTAGTTTTGGAACAGGTAGTCATCTACTAGTTGTAACCATACTATACATACTATAGTGTGTTACAAACTTATTCTGTTAATGACATGTGGTGTTCATTTGCCATAATTAAAATTGGGTTCACTTTTATATTCGTAACACAAATAATAGATACATTTGATTTATTTGAGGGATTTAAATTGGCAGGTTCCCTACATAGGTTACCTAAACAAAATATACTATACCTAGAGCAAATATTAGTTTTTACACGGGTAGATCTGCTTTGCTGAGGGAAATTATTTTCCTCGGGGCCTGTGTAGAATTTTTGTAAAAAACTCACTATCGGATGAATGTTATAATATCTACATTGATGAAACTAAGAAATTGGTTTTTAATGTCTGCTTTTTAGTTAATATTATTTATGATAAATGACATTTTGTGTCTTAAAAAATTAGATATTTTGAGTTGGGACAAAGTTCAAGCACCTCCTTTAGTTTTATATTAATCTAATTTATTTATATTTTCAAAAATGTCTTAAAAATGTGCGGTCTCAATTGCCGAGTTGGTAAAGGCGTTCTTCCGGTAAGACAAGAAATCCTAGGTTCGAGTTCCAGTTGCGACCGTTACTTTTTTATTTTACTGTCTCCCTTTTTTTAATATTTTCGTTTAGATTTATTAGTACCTATTATCTTCTTCTTCGATGTTATGTTATATTGATAGGTATAACATTCAAAAGTTAATATAACAAGCGTAATTCCAATAAAAATGAATATTCATTTAGATTTTTAGAAAAGGTCAATAGGTGTCCCATATAAATAAAAATCGGATATGTTTATCCAAGACACTATCTAAGATACAAACCAATCATTCAAAAAGGGAGCAGACAAAAATATGGGAAAAATTTGTCGAAGATAATATATTGTTAATTCCGAATTTGAAATATGAGAACGATAAAAAATATTTAAAAATAAGAGGTTCCGATACCCAAGTCTGGGTTCGAGTCCCTTTTGTTTTTCGTTTTATTTTTGGAAAAATCAAATTTACTTTCTTATTTTGTTAATGAAACCTGGTTTACTTATGTGTTTAAACGTTGTTGGTTCCTCAAAAATATTAAAATAATATGTACATTTAATTTAAAAATGCACTGCCGTTAAAAACTCGATTGAGCCATGCGTACAAATAACAAAACTAGAAGTTCAAATTGGGATCCACCGGTCGTAAATTCACGCGGAACGGACCCAAAAGCGACGAAAAAATGAAAAAGTCGACAAACGGAATAAAAAGCGACAATAAAAAAGGAAGGGAACTCGTACATACGACCGGACGAGAGTTGTAGAACTAGCTCACCAGGCGCCACAGGCGACAGGCCGTGGGCCAAGGGCCATGAGCCATGAGCCGTGAGCCATGGCCGGATAATGTCCCAAAGACTGGCATTTCATTTACACCGTAGCGGTCGATTGAAGAGATGCCGGCGGGCGCCGAAACGCAGGAGTCGACAACTTCGTGTCGCCAACTGTACTTATATACTTACCTACTCCTAAATACAACTAAAAACTTCTTAAATGCTCGTAAATACTTCTTAACTAGAGAGATTACTATGTAACCTGTTTCAATGGATCATCGCTAGTGATGTAACACACATTAACAATAGTGATGTGAAAACTGCGTCCAAACATTGTATTTTTAAAGGTAGATAATAAGGAATGCATCAAGATCACCAACACAGAAATTCTCAGGCGGGCTAGAGCAGATAGAGAACTGGTCACATCAGTAAAAGTCAGGAAAATTTTATATCTTGGTTAGGTACATACTTCGAGGAGAGAAATATCACTTGCTCCAATTAATATTAAAAGGCAAGATATAAGGTTGCCGAGGACCTGGTAGGAGACAAATGTCTTGGCTACAAAATGTACGAGACTGGACCGGTATTAGAAGTGTGGAAGAGCTATTCCGGGCAGCGCGAGGTTGAGATAGTGATTGCCAACGTCGTAGCGACCTGATAGGGCACACGAAGAAGAAGAACAGTAAATGATATTGAAATTCATGACTTTTAGGTACCTACTCCAGACGCTGGTCACGATATGGTTGAGATTGCTTGGTTGCTTCCATCACCGTCTGCTTTGAATAACGCAAAATAATGGACAATCATTTTAATCAAAATAAAAATCTGAAGAATTCCAATAGGTTTTTGATATCTACATGCAGTACTTTTAGTTGAAAATTGAAAGCTGTTTTATATGTAGATACTTTGTTTATACATTGTGTACTTTTTTACCATTTTCTATACGGTGTAGACATGTAGATACCTACCCCTTTGCTAATAAACATATTTTAAATTTTGCACATCAGATAAATAATAATTTTTGTATGGTAGACCGTCGTTTATCAGTTTGTTTAAATTTAAAATATACTTTTATCAATCCCCATTGATTGAACCAACGCGGTCGTTGTAAGCAAAATGTCAACTGGGAATTGCAAAAGTCACAATCTAATGTAATTTTTGTCTGCTAAGCTGACAAACACGAAAGGTATCGTTAAACCAGGGCGATTAGAGAGTATCTTCCACTCTGGAACGTGTCGCAAATACACCTTATATTTTTTTTATATGATAAAATTGTGAAATAAAAAAATCAATTTCCGACCTCCGTATCACTAGTCAAGGGCCTTGACCCTTGACCATAGAGGCCGTCATATAATATTCATGCTAAATAATTTATCCTACAATATGTGCTGTCAGGTTTCCCTACACTAAATAGTGAAATCCCATGCGTTGGTGTCACTTAGAACATGTTTCGTATTAGCTAGATATCTTAAATTATGTCACCGGGTTGTATATGTCCCAAAGGTCCTGAAAGAATTTAGATACATAGCGCTACAAATGTCAGTCGCGACATTAACTTTACTCCCATTTTGTGCAAAATTATTTATGTTTTACAAAATTCACCAACGGCCTAAAGTTATCGATCACTTTTCTGTCCACGTTTTCTTTTTCTTCAGATTTGTCGACCACGGTAGACGGTATTAGAGATAGGTAGTAAGGTAGTACAAAGTGTAAGGTAGGTACTGGCCGTGGGTAAAAAAACGTGATCTTCTGGGTTTCTCAGGGAAGGCCCAGAGGTTGTAGACAAACTCCATGTCATTAGCTAAAATACGTCAGCAAACATACTAACACGGGGAGGCCTTATAAAGCTTATCAATGAATGTGCTAAATTCTTATATTATACCGTAGTACCTACCTTGCTATTCTTCTAGAATTCTAGACTATAAATGACTCGTCTGGAAGTCGTTTGGGGGAAAGATCATTACTCAATTTGGGAGGCGGGTATTGGTACCACCGCTCTAGGAACCATTCTTTGGATAACCAACACCTCAGCCATAGTTTTCCCCTGGTGGTTACGTTTGGTATCTTAGCATTGATGCCCGGGTTCATGGGGTTGATGATTGTTTGGAGTGATGTGTGCGTTTACCCACCTACTGTGTGGCGTAAAGGTTGGTCCGGACATCCCTAAAAACTAAAAGGTGAGAACATTGTAATAATAATAATAAACGGATAATTTCTAGAGCGCCGTTTTTTGCGAAAAATCACCTCAAGGGGGCTAAATAAGTATAACATTACCTATACCATAACGGTTAAAGCAATCCCAGTAAAAGTTTCTATTTTACTGACAGATCTTTAGGTACCACATTTGAATAGGGTTTCAACTGACATTTTATCAAAAATAACCTTTTTGTTCAAAAAATCATTTCTTTTGCTCATTTCTATATCCAAAACAATTTTCAGAATCATTTGTGTTTTTATTTCGTAGATACTTGTTTGACAAAGTTCTAACAACAAGCATTTTAAATAATAATTTATTTTACAAGGTTCTAACATCACTTGCACTCTCTATTTTGTTATTGACAGTTGATCGTAATTACGAGATGTATTATGGTTCGTCACTTCATTCGGATAGGGTTCTAACTACGCCTTACTATTTTCTAATTTAAGAATTTTAGTTTATTATATTTTAATGAAAAATATTTAAATTTGACGTGGCCCTAGCTTGTATTCGGAAAATGTAATTAGAACCTTATGCCTACAATATACCTAATTTTTCTTTAGCCCGATTTCAATTAGAGACCAAAGTCAACATTTTTCGCGTTACGCGATCGCTATTTTCGTCACTAATTTCATATCTACGATTTCAGTTGGCATTACAGCAAACAGCATGGTTCATTTATCGCTTGCAGTGATGACAGTTGAAATCGTAGATATAAAAATAGAGTTGAAAATAGCGATCGCGTAAAGCGAAAAATGTTGACTGTGGTCTTTAATTGGAATCGGGCTGAAAAAATATGTTGTATATTGTAGGCTTTATGCAATGAATTATGTTGCCCTTAGAGTATTATTACTCTAAGATTGTAGATATAAAACCTAGCTATGGTATGGTTAAACCGTATGGTTCTATTTGAATGTTTAGGTATGTTTTAAAAGGATTCGTGTACGTCCGATTTAGATACTTTCCTTCAAAAAGAGTTCTATTAAACTACTTTACAAAAGATTCGACTATAAAATCGGAAATCGGTAAATAGATAATGAGTGCATGTCTTTGCAAACTTTAACACCTTATGTCTCAGAACAAAGTGAAGTGAAGTTAGAACCCCATCCAAATGAAGTGACGAGATGTGCTGTTATTTGTACGATATTACAAATATTGCCGAATTATATTATACTGTTTTTGTTCAACCCTGAATGAAATACGATCGTGGGTAGAAGATATCATTGTCAAGTGATGATCCTTTATGGGATCGACTTCACAATATATTCATAATTAAGTAGAAGGATGCGTTTACCGTTCTATCCTCGTTCAACAGCCTCCACTGGCGCCAGTGCCTTAATATGTCTAAACTTGATAATAAATAGATGATACTTATACCTTTTATTCTACTGTTTGGTTTGTATTTAGATCTGGACCGTTAGCTCCCTGCGCGAGTAAAGTGAAAGTCCCCTAATTATAGGGAAATAAAAGCCTTAAAATAAGATATATGGTAGGCACGGCGTGTAGGAACCTTACTAGTAGGAAATCGTTCACCCTTTTAATAGGCAACCCCTTAAAACCAGCGGAATCCCAATAAATAAATTAAAAAAAAAAAAAAAATTAGGCTTTATAAAACTTGGTCAGTGTCATGTGTCTGGAGTTTCTCGTTCAAAGGAACTTTATTCAAATAGCTATAGACTATGACAATTACAAAAAAAAATTAAATTCTCTAATGCTTGTTATTATTTTTGCTTGTCATTCCGTTGCATAGTTTATAACTACCCTTTATTTTTATTATTACTTTTATTGTATTTTCTTATTAAATTTTATTAATAGTTTTTGTAATAATTTTCTAAATTTAAATAGATGTAAAAATATATAGTTGTCCTCTCCTAAATATAAGCATCTGCTTAATTAGGAGCGCCCTTTAGGTGATTTTTCACAAAAACGATGCTATACAAATTAATCAATTATTATTATTATTATTATTGGTTATTCAAATATTAAATTATTTTATGTTGTAAAATTGTAACACTAAAAATGTTTAAACAAATAATTTAAATAATAAAAAAAGCTTTATACACTTGTAAAACTGTTTTATTTTCTAATTGTGTAAAAAGAAAGAAATAAAAATCTATGGCCAGATCTGAATAGCCAGGTACTTCTTCCTCCCTATCTCCTTCCTCTCCCCAGTACCTTTAACCTCACAACATACCCCAATTGAGGATGCCATAGTCTCACTGACTTCAGACGGGAGCAGCTGTGACTCGTGTAATGTACTCACATAAAAAAAATATTTTATCAATATTTTTTATTTAGGTTGCATATTCGTTTTCTATTAAATTTGTAATCGTTATGTAAAAGCCCAATTATTAGGCGTTAAAAATTAAATAAATTATCCACAAAGCAGGAAAACAACCCCTTTTCAGGAAATGCAATATAATTATTATTTCATATATGTGAATGTATTATACCTATATGATTTTAATATTTTTACTGCTCTTGCAAATTTATTCAATTCTTCGCATCTGATATTTGATTCTCCGAGTGCTTTAGATGAACCGAATTGGTTTCGATTTGATATCACACCTTCTAATTCTACTATCGCCATTTAACGTTGAAGAGATAAACCGATTGACTAGAGTTGTGGGCGTGACTCCATCTGCCTGAAGTAAGCTAATTTTTACCTCACTTTTGAGGAAATTGATTAAACGAATATCTGATTTCTATATTTAACAAGCAATCAATTCCATTGCCTGTCCAGGACTTAAAAGTCAAAAGGTCTTGCTAAGAGAGAAATTCCAACTTCATTCTAGAATTACTCGAAAACGAAAGCCCAAATCAAAAAAAGTTACCCATTACAAAATCGATTCAAAATGGGATCGGTTTCAGGTTTGTACCACTAGTTAAGAGACACCATGTAAAATAGTGTGCATGGTTGTCCGGTCTCTTTTCATTGTCACATGTCATTCGAGAAATTATAGTTATTTCGCCATCCTGATTTCACAGTAAAATCTTTATTTAAAGGGCTATAATTATACCTACAATAGGAAATACATTACATTGGCGCAGCCGATGAAGGAAGAATTGGAGACAGAACTTTTCTAGTTTGAAGATCACACTACTTGGATTTATCTATTCTTTGATAAAATCTTCCATGATAAAATCGTATACTATGGTGTGGTATAGGGTGCAGGGTTAGAGGTATGGGGAAGTGAGGTATGGGCATGGGAGCTTACCGGTTATTGAAGTGAGGCGATGTTTCGGGCGGCAGACCTCCTTGGAAGTCTAAGCTTCTCAAATGTCGTCAAGTAAAAGCTGTGATCAAATTTTTTACCCTTTAATCCATTGATAAGTGAGTAGTTAGCATTGGCGGCTGCTTCATTAAGTCAATCGGACAGTGACCCCCTAAAAATTAAAAGACGGCAATGGATCATAAAAATTATCAAAAATCATAAAAAATATTACCCACAAACCAAATAAAGATTAGTTACACATATTTTTTTACACACCTTTCTACTTCTGGACCCCTAGAGCCGCCTCTGGTAGTAAAGACTAGTTGAATGAATCCTCGTCACATTTGATATTGCTATTAAGTAAATTAGCACTATTTTGACTACTGTGATTTTTTACATTTGTTCGGTCTCCATTAACCACCGATTCTCGACTCGTCAGTGTTTAATAAAATGTTGATAACCGTTGTGCTTGAGCTTAATCAACATCTGATAAACTACTTAAGGAAAAATACTTGTGGAAGACTTTTTTAGAAAGGTTAGAGAAGGTATTTGAGAGTTTATTTTTACAAGTTGATATCGTAAAGGCCTGTAAAAAACACTCCATTCTTAAGCATAGTTTATTATAATAACAAGGAAATTTAAAATTTCACAGAACCAAGCGACGTAGAGTCTAGGGACGTCCATTCGCCCCCTAGCGGGGTGTTAACTGAAACAAAATGCACATAGTCTTTATGCGGACGGCATAACATGTAATTCTCAATTCTAAATTCATTGATTGCCGCTCTTTTTGATTCATGCCGAAAAAAACAGCGCTAAATTGCATTTTTTGTTTTATTTTGTGAAATTCAGGCACAAATATTTGAAAAAATTCCGATAATTTTCTGAAGAACTTAATTTGCCACATTATATAAAAACTTTATCCAAAAATGAATTCATTGGTAGAAGATTTTGCACTTAAAGAATTTATTATAGGCCTGATACTTTTTTTTACAGACTTACAATGTGACAGACAGACTTACAAGAAATGTGTTCTACTTACTGGCAGTATTTAATTGAAGCATCTATAATATTTCTAAGCCATCAAATTTTCAAACTAAAAACACATTCATCGCATGGCTTCATCTTGCGTCCGCCAAATTGAGGTGTTGAAAAAGTTACCAATTTTCACAAGAACTTAATTTTTTTAATGCATAAAATTATCGAACCATTTGAGAAACTCTGAAATATTCTGGGCGGTGCATGAAAGGCAGAATTAACATATCCTCGCGAAGTTCTTGTCCTAGACCTGCGACCAAAACTACAAAACTCCTTGCAAGCTTCAACTCTTCGACCACCAGTAAAACCCAGCCATCTTCATCCCACTAACTCGATTAAACATGCAAGGATTGTGTAATTCTGATCTAGTAGCCATTTCGAATTTAACACCTTTGAACCTCATTCGTAACCATATCTGGTTTGTTTGAATGGATGGCCGGGTTGAAAGTGTTATTTGTGTTGGTAACTGCGACGATAAATAACTCGGTATTTTTTTACTACGCAATTAGAAATGTGTCAGAATTTTTGCTTAAAATAGAAACATTTTGTTTGGTCAACATGTTCCGTTTTAGTATCCAAGTTGATACGAATATCTAGCTGAGTAACCAAAATGAAAAATGAAGCTTTTTTTAAGGATTACTAATTACTAGTAGTCAATACCCGGCTTTGCACTAGTTTCAAATAAAATTTATGGAACAAACAATATGTTGCTCATGTCTTTTTTTGATTTCACTTTTCATATTTTAATAATAACTATATTTTTTGTTTAAAGGTATCAAGGAAACCAAAAAAATCTTTGTTCAAAACTTATTACAGGCCTATTTTTGCTGTTGTAGGTACTCTTTTCTTGTACAGTCGCAAACTAAATTTCTTAAATAAACAGATTTTTCATTTTTTATTTTTTTTTCACATTATTTCCCAAGCATTTTTTTTTAATTAACTTAACGCAGGAGGCCCTGAGGACAATAGTTTCTTTTAGGGCCTACGTCATTTTTGAGGATGCTGTGTGGAGGGTCTTTTAAATGAAAGGAGGGGGATGAATATCTGAGAAGGAAATGTATGAGGGGTTGATAGAAATCTAGGAGTCACTATATCCAGGAGTGAAGAATCCATGAAACCATCCCTTCCGCAGCAGTGCAAGATGATGGACCGAGAGAGACCAGCATTCAAAGGGTCTCATTAAACTGGTCTCTCCCGATCCTACCTGCCACGCAGCTAGTATCCAAGGCCTGAATACGCCTCACCCATTGAACCCCGGCACCCCTGCTAAGTCACCAAACGTAACAAACCATTTGGAACAACCAATAGTGGAGGTGTTGGTTATCAAATAAACGTTAAACTTAAGCGACCAACCGCTTTTTACGTGTATATCTCACACCCACAATGACATGAATAAGTACAAAACACACCACGACTAAAAATTGACCTGAAGTTGTAAAAAAATATTAATTTGACCTCTCTCATTTCAAGTGCGCTAGAAAATAACGGTCAGAAAACAAAATGTTCAAAACCATAGACACAAAATGTGTAGGTACATAGATAAGTCTACATTTTATTGACCCCTAAATCCACAGATTATCGTGATACGCCGTGATCTGTGGACTGAGAACTGTAGACTGTGGAATGGTCATGTTAAATGGGATATTTCCTAATTTGAATATCGTAAGCTTCTTACAAGTCTTAATTCAATAAAAAGTCCCGGAATATAAGTTGGTCGCTAATTCGGCACATTCTGTGAGCGAATTCCGAGGTCATGAATCATGTCCGCCGCGATACTGATTTGTTGGTTATTTTATGATTCAGCATTTCTTGCATCAGGAATATACATATTTAGATATCGGAGGCTCCAGGATGTGTCTGTTAGATATGTTTCACTTTGATGTGACCGGAGCCGCGGAGTGGTCCAAAGCGTCGGGTTCGCAAGCGAGTTTTATCATATCTTAGCTCAGTAATTCATCATATGAGGTGATCCACTAGTGATTGAAAAATTCGAATTTGGAATCCCCGCCTCTTTTTCGGATGGAATAAAAACACTTGACAAAACGCTTTTGAAAAGTTTGACGAAGGTATAGAGAGTTGTTTATTATGGATAGATTTCGTAAAGGCTTGTCACTCTTTTCTTACGAATTGTTTATTATAATAACAAGGAGATTAAAAATCGATTTCACGGAACCAAGCGACGCGGAGTCTAAAGACGTCCATTTGCCACCGTAATGGGACGTTAACTAATTCAAAATGCACATAGTCTTTATGTAGACGCCATAAGGCGTAATTCTAAATTCGTAATTCGTTGAATGCCACCCATTTTGATTCATGCCGAAAAAAACAGCGCAAAATTGCAGTGTTTTCTTTATTTTTTGTTAAATTCTGGCAGAAATATTAGAGCTTTTCCATTTTACACAGTAAAACTTTATCCGAAAAGGGGTTCATCAGTAGGATATTTTTCCCTTGAAATTATTTTTTATAAACCTGTTATTTTTATTTTTTGCAGACTTACAAAGACTTTTTAATATAAATCGTTTATCTAGTACATAATGTTTCTATCTTGGGTTCGACGTATATTTTATAATCAAAAAACATTATGATCTATGAAAGTCTACCTCTTCTAATCTCTACCGATCCGGCCACCCACGCAGCTGGTAGGCAGACACATCCGCCGATAAGATCCGGACAAACTTCACCCCGTGATCCCGGGCACCCCTGCTAAGTCACCAAATGTAACGATCCACTTGGGATGACCTATGTCAGAGGTATTGGTTATCCAAGAAATGATTGAGTTACAGACATACCTTACCTACGAACGAAATTGGTAATTTCGATTATGAATTTCGCTCAAATGAATAGTTTGCCAGAAAAGTTGGTATCAAGATCACACATGTTTTACCTATACGTGTTAGTATTATGCTAATCGTCGATTTCTAATAAGTATATTACAATAATATAATAATGTCAGCTACTGTGATAGCTGGCGACGGTATTGACTGCGTTGACGGCTTTGACCGCTTTGACGGTGTTGACTATGTTGACCGCATTGATAGTAGGTACTGACGGTGGCCCCAGTCCCGAATAGCTGCGAGATTACGGCCAGTGCCGGATTAACCATATAGGTAATGGTTTCTACGTCCCGCTCTTTTTACGGAAACTGTTCAAAAAAATTAATGAAACATTAAAAAAATTGCGGGTACGGGCACCGCCTCCGTGGGAACCCTTTATTGGATAACCAACACCTCTGCCACAGGTAATTCCAACTGTGTTTGGTGACAGCAGGGGTGCCCGAGTTCATTGGGTTAGGTTTGTTTAGGTCGTGGCGGCGGAAGCATCTGCCCACCTGCTGCATGGCGGGCTGATTGAGGGAAGCCCTTCGACCTCTCCAGCCGGACTCTCTCGACCCATCGACTTGCACCGCAATGGGAGGGATGGATTCATACGTCTGTCACTCCTGGACCCACTGACCTCCAGATTTCTATCCACCCATCATACCTTTTTCCTTCCCAACACTCCCTCGCTTTCATTTCCTTAAAAAGACCCTTCCCACAGCATCCCTAAAGATGATAGGCCCTGAGTTAAATTATTTTACTTAGAGCCTCCTGTGTGGAGCTAATGTAAAAAATATCCTAGTTAGGAAGTTAATTTAAAGCATACATAGATACAATTTAATTAATACCTACGTATGTAAGGCGTGGTAGTAAGTGCCCAAAAAGTATAAGAAGGAGAGATATGTAAATACAAATGTTAGAGGGAGCGCGCTAATATGAAAAACGATAATGCTTAAGCGGAAACTGTGAAATTGTTTAATAAAACACGACTCATTTAAAATAGAGTAAAAATCTCTTGGGAAATATCTTAAATAGCATTAAACGAAACACTGATTTTTTTCATACACATAACTTGTAAAATAACAGAAAAAACGTCTTTATAATATTTTTTGCAGCATACTTCGCGATTTTTTTCTATCGAGTCAATTTAATATAATTACCGTTTCAGCATGGAAAATGTATATGTAGATATAACCTTAAAAAATAACAAATATTTTTAGGTACCTAATTAAAAAGTTCAAGAGAAAAATGTTATAAAACGGTAGAAATTCGGTTGCAATTTTTTGTAATAGTATAAAACTGTAAAAATAATATTTCAATAATAATAAATCACCATATGTCACTATATTCTCACAAACTATAAATTATTTATTTATTTATTATTGCACTACACACTTATTATAACACTTTATATTTTTGTAAAAACTGTTTACACAAATTTTAATTATGTTTTTGCTTTATACGCCCACTATTTGTTCTTTCTAGGTACAATGAAGAATGTATATAACTAAATTACCCACGCACGTGTTGCGCCTTAGTGAGTTCGCACTACACTATGATTGCTTAATATTGTACATATTAAGATGAAGCCGTACTAAATAATGCAAAATCATACAAAATCACACTTTTTGTTATGAAAATTTGATCGCTTAGAAGTATTATCATCATATAGCATCTGCTTCAATTAAAGTCTTTTAATAAGCCTAAAAAAAAATTTATTAGGTCTACAAAAAACACTTTGAAGTCCAAACTCTCCTATTTATAAACCTCTTTTCGGATATAGTTTTATTGTTTAATGTGGCAAATTTAGTTTCTTTTATGATAATCGCAAAAAAAAGTTAATTTACGCCTGAACCTCACAAAATAAAATATAATATGCATTTTCGCGTTGTTATTTTTGACATCACGGCGACAATACGGCAGTCGATGAATTTGGAATATCAAAGTGAACCTTATACCGTCCACCGAAGATCGACTGGCAGCCACCCCTATTTTCTGTCACTACTCCTTCGGACGGAGCGGAGAAAAGAAGTGTTAGGCTCCGAGTCGCTTGTTTTCGTGAAATCAATTTTAAAATTCTGTTTTATTAAAATAAACAATTCGTAAAAAAGAAATTAAGGTTTTTTACAGGCCTTTAAGAAATCAACATGTAAAAAAAACTCAAATATCTTTTCCAACCTTTCCAAAAGCTTTTTCTCAAGTATTTTTAAACTCCTTTTTAGGCCCTTTAAGGGCATGAATTCCGATTTCGATTTTTTCTTGTACTATTGGATCGCCTTAAATGTAAAAATTGGGAAAAATAAAGGAAAAAAACATGGCTTTAGCTTCAATGAAACCGATTCCATCGGCAGCGAATATGAACGATCACAAAGTATTTTGTAAGCCTTACCTTGTAAACATAATTTAACCATAAATTTTAAAGATATCTGCGTTTAAATAAATAAATAAGAAATTCGCCTGCGGCGCTTCCGCCACTGGTAACGGGTCAGGTTCACAGTCTGTCTGCTGTTAGTTTGACTTAGCGCGGGATTAGACTCATTTGCATGTGAATGTGGATGTAACGTCAACCGCTAGGAGCTTGATGGCCACTGATCGGTTTCTAAACGTAATCTCGTTACGAGGTTGACGCGTGACGGCGACTACTCTATAAAACAAATCACGCTCATAAAATAAATATTTGACAGTAGGTTTTTTAACGCAGTGGCTACCTAAATACGTTTCTATTTTTTGCTAAACTGACAAAATCATTAAATAGCAAGCGGTTCCATGCCAACTAAGAATCAAGTCAACTCAACAACTCTTTGAAAAGTAATTAAAAGCTATAAACAATATAATTTTAAAATAGCCCATAACCCTAATAACCTATTTATCCAATATTTTTCATTTTACTTATAATGAATTTCAATGGTTCTGAGTTGATTTCATTCTGAGTTGTTTTTTCTGCACGGGTAATCCGTTGATCAATCAAACGTATCTGTCGTAACCCGCGGATTTTTTTTCTCCCAACCGTCTCAATCCACTGAGAAAACATGGCATCCCCAATTGGGATATGTTGTAAGGCTAAAGGTAGTGGGAAGGGGAAGGAGATAGACCAGAGGAAGGTGGGAAAATACCTGTCTATTCAGATCTGGTCCCCGAACACAGATAAAGCCATTTTTTTACAATGGCTCTACGCAAGAGGCCCTGAAGAAAATATTCTGTGGGTCCTTTAAAGGAAAGGAAGGAGAGGAAATTCTGAGAAAGATAAGGAATGTGGGGTGGGTAGAAATCTGGGGGTCAGTGGGTCGTGAAGTGGCGGACGTATGAATCCATCCCCCCCCACCGCGGTGCAAGGCGATGTTCCAAAAGATTCCTGCTTGAGAGGTCACAATGATTCCCTCAACCAGTCTCTCCCGATCCGGCCTGCCAGGCAGCTGGTGGGCAGACACTTCCACCACCAAAACGACCCGGATAATCCTCACCCCATGAATCCAGGCACCTCTGCTAAGTTACCAAACGTAGCGAACTACTCGGGTTGACCTATGGCAGAGGTGTGTTGGTTCGGGAACCAACGGGTTCGGCGGCGGTTCCTATACCCGCCTCACAAATTGAAGCCAGTGAGACCAGTGCACCCCCAATTGGGGTACGTTGAGAGGCTGAGGGTAGTGGAGAGGGGAAAGAAAGAGGGCAGAATACATGTCTATTCAGATCTGGTCACAGAACACGGCTAAAGCCATTTCAGACAATGTTTCAATTCTGGTCTTACACCAGGGCGTTACTGAAAATATGTTCTACTCTCAATATTGTGTGTAAAATATTTTGTGCCTTAACTTCCACGTAAGTAAATATAATTAAAAAAGCATTTGGACGGGTTTAAAAATGTCAATTTTTCTTACAATTGAAGTAGGAACAAAAATTTGTCGAGTATGAATTTAAAATTTTGTCCCAAAAACGCTGTTGTTGCGATGTTTTCATTTTTATCATATATTTCATTATATTTTCATGGTAGATTTGGTAACTGAACTTTTTAATAAATATCACTAACTCGCAAAAGAATTTCAAAGATCCCTTGAAAATTATAAAAAAATATATTTTCTTAATGACCATGACAAATATATCATAATAATTCAAAATGTGTTTAGTTAATTCGGTTTAGTTGAATATTTTAGCTTCAAATCCAAAATAAAGTTTAGAATGAAAAGACAGCGCCTTAATCGCTGATTTTTGAGATATCATTTTCTAAAAATGGTGTCATGTTTTGCATTTCAGTTTTGCATTGAGCAAATAAGGAGTTTAAATATTCAGCATTTATTATTTTCGTTCGGTCAAGTCAAAGGGCAACTGAAATAAAGTAACCTCCGGCAGCTTTCCATTTTCTCGACTAAATATGCAAAGGAATTTTACTACATTGGATTTCTCACCAATAAATTGTTGGCGCAGATGTTCTCAAACATTTTTCTTATAATAAGCAAACCTTTTTGCTTCCCATTCACGAAACATTGTTTTTTATTGCTGTATACATTTTTTTTTTAAGTGATACTTCTTTAGCATCGTTTGTATTGAAACTCAATGAAACGAAAAAGTTGCACTAAAAAGAGACTTACACATGTGAGGGGTAGGTAGGAATCTGGGGTCAATGTGTCCAGGAGTAAGACGTATGAATTCACCCCTCCCACTGCGGTGCAAGGCGAGGAGTCGAGATAGCCCGGCTGGACAGATCAAAATTATGTGTGCCTCAAGCATTCTTTCCCGATCCGGACCGCCACGCAGTAGGTGAGGAAACTCATTCGCTACCAAGACCTAGACAAACTCTGGCACCCCTGTTAAATCACCGAACCTAGCGAACCTCTTGGGGTGACCTATTGCAGGGATGTTGGTTATCCAATTAATGGTTCCCGGGGTGGCGGTATACATACTCGCCTCCCCAATTGTTTGTGCGTTAACGATCTGCAGTTGTCCTAGAGAACGGTGAGAAGTTTCCGAATGTTAACCTATCAATCCTTATCGATCGCCTGAAAGTGGGGCCAGCATTTTTAGTTATAGTTGAAGAAAAATATTTACTGCAGATATTTATGTATAATTAAGCCAAGGTAATGAAATACAATGTGTGCTTATTGTAGTCAAGTTAAGCCTTCAGGGAACAAGTAGCAACTCGAGTATTTAATCCTAATTACATATTGTGTTTATGATTACGCGAACAAGGGCTGAACAGATACCGGAAAACAATGGCAACAGCTGGGTAATAACTATTTACAATAGCTGGATAATAACTATTTGGATGACTTATGATTGTTTGAGGAATCCCCACTTGCTTCGGAGAAGGGGTTCCAAGTTCCAATAGTGAAAATGTATTCTACAAACTTCTATAACTCATCGCCATTGTAGCATAATGTATCTAAGCACTATATTCGATACCTCGTGTCACGAAGTCAAACCTTCAAACCTTATTATTCTTGGAAAAATTATAATCGCGTTGTCATTTATCGCCCGTTCCTCGTAGTTTAACGATGAAGTCATACTAAATAATGCAAAATCATGTTTTTGTTTTTGTTTTGAAAATTTGGTCGCTTAGAAGTATTATAGATGCTTCAATTAAATACTGCGTGTAGAACATACCTTGGCCCTTAAAAATATCGGTAATTTTTTTTAAAAGTCTTTTTAAGCCTAGGAAAAAAAATTATAATTGCAAATCCAACCTCTGTCAGTGCTGTAGATGTTCGTCGACATCACCTGTTCCATAGATATTAGTCAGCAGTTTGAGATGTAGATATTCGTCCTCACTTTAGTTCTCATAGATATTAGTCAGCAGTTTGAGCTGTAGATATTCGTCCGACATACAGGCTGTAGATATTAGTATCTGGAGTCGATATTAGTCCGATTTGTTCAGTTTTTGGAATTCCTGTAGATATTAGTAGACGCCTCCGTGTTAAAATAATGTTACAGTTCGGTTGCTCACCCCTTTCGACCCTCGACAACGCCGCGCCGTAAGATGCCTGCTGGACACAGCTTGTCCTGGTTGGTTTACACGGAGAGGCTGTGCTCCGCGCCCTGTGTTCTCATATCGGTGTTCAGTCCGCTTCCTGCGGTCCATGGAGGCAGGATGCTGTACATAGATCTACAGGCTTTAAGGAGGACGTGAAAAGTTCTCAAAATACTACCATGCTACCATATAGACGTCGGTACGTATCGACCAATCATCCCACCGTAAAATAGGTAGACATATCTTATTCTAATCCTTTGACGTACTCCTGCCGAAGTTGGACACCACCAAAGGAACAAACTGAATAATAATTTGTTTAATGGAAATGTACCTACAGCAAATATTTACTACGGATATATGGTATTTATTTATTTGTTTTTTTTTTCATTATGATATACCTACCGGACTTGATTTTAGAGGGAATTCTGAAAACTAATAAAAAAATAATCAAATAATAGAAAGAGAGGAAGTTCTAAGAAGAAAAAAGTTAAGAGGGGTGAGTCGGAATCTTAGCGCAAATGTATCCAGTAGTGAAGAACATATGTATTCATCCCTCGCACGCAGTAGGTGGGCAAACACATCTGCCGCCAAGACCTGAAAGACAAGACAAACCTCACTCCAAGAAACCGGCTCCCTTGCTAAATCACCAAGCGAAACACATGGGGTGACCTGTGACAGGAGTATTGATTATCCAATAAATAGTACCCATACCCGCCTCCCAACTTTTATTATGTTTAGACAATAGATATCAATGAGGCGGGAGAGACGAAACACGCATATTGTAAATATTTAGGTCGGGTTTTTAGATGAGGTTAAACTTAAACCAATCAAGATAGCAATAATTCGTTTATGCAGCGAGCTACTAGACACACGTACTTACACGGTAAATTTGTAAAAAACGCTTTCCCTCGTATCTAACGTACCCCAAGTGGGAATGTCATATTCACATATATATATTTATTTATTCTTTAAATAACTTTAAATCTGTTTGTGTCTCTAGAGTTCTACTTATCTTCCCAATTGTTGGGAATGTTAAAATATTAAATCGTGTATTGTTAATAATCATTATTTACTAAAAAATATTCTAAATTGGGAATGCCATAGTTCAACTGATTCCATGCAATCGAGATTCAAAAAATCTTCGAAGGACAGGAAATCGGTCCAACAAAAATCTATTTCAAGTTTCTTCAAGCTAACTTACCTCCTTCAATAACGGAGGTGTGATATTGTAATCCTTTAATATAATTTTATTCATCAAATAATGGCTAATAAGGCACCGCAGTCCTGAGGCGGTTCGGTTGTACCAATAAACTTTATGGCGAGGAACATGTCCGCGGTACCTTTAATAAATAAACAATAAATCCTGTAATAAACCACGATGCCTCCCCGCAGGACGAAACGGGTCGTCTTTTATGACATTATTATCATTAGCTTTGTCCTCTAATAATGCGAGACTGTTTTATAAAAAAATAGTGCACAGGATACTCACACTTAAAATTTATTAATGGTTTGTTTCAATGATACAAGATTTTAAGGCGTTCAGTGTGTGTGTGTAGTTTCAAATACTCATACGCGAAAAGTTGATGTGTCTAAATGGGAAAAATTTCCTGCATTCAAACAGTTAATAAATTGAATACGTTTTTAGATTTTCACGGCCAAAGGCATTTTCTTTATTTGTTTTTGGGGCTGAAGAAGGGGGTAGAGCAACATGGCTTAACACCCCAAAAACAAATAACGAAAAAGTTAATAAATTATTTTTTTAAATTCTACTGCCAATCAAAAGTTAGCATTTCAATAAATAAAAAAATTACAAATTCTGGTCGTTTGGTTAATTTTTGTCGTATTTATTCTACTAATTTCTCAACAAAATCACGACTAATTATCTAATAATAATGACTGAACACCTTCCTGGTAAATCAGGGAAGCTAATGCGAAAACAAAAAAACACAGAAGAATAATTAGAATGAAAATATGCAATATGCAAACATTTGAAAGTTTTACTCGAATTTCATTGAAGTTTACAATGGCGTCTCATTTTCGTTTAAATATTTTTAACCATAATATATTTTTTATGAAATTATATTTCCAAATTTTTTGCAAGATAAATTAAGGGATGTCAACAATTTAATATATAAAATATATACTATTGATTAGAAACAGTTAGAAAATCTTGGTTGCTACAAAATATCGGCGATATATCCAAAAAATCTTCCAGAAATTACACAACAAGAAATTTCTTATTTCAGTTTACGTGAAGCTAGAGAAAATTACTCGTATGTTTGTCTGATAAAACGACAAATATAACGACTTAGGGCCAATTGCATCGAAAAAAGTTAAAATAAAGTTTAAAGTTAAATAATTAAACTGAGTTTAAGCCCTAACTAAAGTTAAGCTGCATTTCAACACAATTGAGTTGTATCAACATTTAAATAGTTAGTTTAAAGTTACCAGTGTTGCCATTTAAATGGCTTCGAATTTTTCTTGGATTTGATATATTTCTGTAAAAATAAACACAATTATTTTTACGGGTGTCAACACCGTTTTGTAGATTGTATTTGTTTGACGTTTATGAAGTTTTTGAGGGTTATTTTATTTGGGAATTGGTTTATTTATCGTTATTTGTTATTTCCATAGACATATAAATATTAGGTTATTTCACACTTGCAGTTTAGGACTTTGATTATATAATGTCATTATATAATCAAAGGTTTAGAAACGTGGACAAAGTTTGATGATATTATTATATTGTGGCCGAAGGTGGGCTATTATCTATTATTGTTCTGCCCCTGTCTATTATACACGAGACAGTACTTTTATGAACCCCAGAGATGTCTCCTGTAAATCTTTGCATCGTTCCCGTTGCATAAAAATGCAATGTTATTAGAACCTCGTACTCAGTTTCACAGCACAAGTAGCATGATTTCTGATATGACAAAAAATTATTTTGTTCCAGTTCCGTTGCATTACCTAATTGAAATATAAAAATGTTGGTAGGTATAAATTATCAAGAGAAGTGTAGATACTTATATAAGTTTGAAGAAACACTTGTTTGTAAATAATGTAGTTTGTCATTGGCAACGAGAAAAGTTAATAGTCTAACCATACTTTTGGACATCTCTTCCTACGGAAAATGATCGGTTCATGGTTTAATTCCTTATTTTACCCATTTCCTATATATTCTAATCAATTGATTATCAAAACCCGGGTTATCAAGAAATTTTTATTATTATTTTCCATTCAAACAGTATTTCGTTCCTTGGTGACGGATGACAGCTAGCATCTTTTCCAAAATCTGACTTTAAACTCTCAACATCGCTGGGTTAAATAAAAGTAACTATTTTGTAACTATTTAGTTAACTTTTATTTAAACGAAGTTGAAACAACCCATTTTTGTAAGATATGATAAAAAAGTTACTTTTATTTAACTTTAACTAAAAAGTAACTTTAACTATTTTCGATGCAACTGGCCCTAACTAATATTTCTCATATTAAGTACTGTTACATTTATATATTTTCATTTATAGATTTCAACCTTTTCACATCTCTGCACTGGCCAAAAACAAATAGTAGGTAATAAAAAGACGTGTTTTCCAAAACTCTTCGTATTTAACTCGATGAGTTCCAAAACCCTCCCTAATTGAAAGTAAGTTCCAAAACCCTCCCCAATTAAAAGTAAGGTCCAAAATCCTCTCTTATGAAAATTAAAACACGTTTTAAATATATATTAAACATTTCAGGAGAAAATAACAACTGCATCGGATTTTTACAAGATCGTGCTAACGTGTAAATAATAAAATAACTGGAATCGTGAAAACTCATCAGCTTACACTTTTTTCTTAATTTACTCGAAAGTAAGAAAATTCATTAGGGAGGGTTTTGGAATTCAACCATTCAATTGACCTGTCCTATTTTAACTCGACCGTTTTGCGTATCATCTATCTATAAATTTGGAAAACTTTGTTTCATTGAGGCGTACATTATTTGTTTTTTCTGTGATTAACTTTTAGATTTAAAAGTAGAGCGTGGTGTATTCTCTTTCTAACATCGATTAGATCATATTTCTCACTCTGACTGTAAGGTAGATACACCCACCTACATGAGCTGTTCTAAAAAAATGACAAATTAGCCTGAGTGATTAAGGAATCCGCATCCTGTACCTCGTTCTATTTTCGTGAATCGAGACAAAGCCTCCGCCAGTAGGTAAGATAAGCCTTTGATTGCTTCAACAACAGCCTCCTTGGTATTTGTATTTCCCATGCGCGTGCTAACTGTCTCGCTAGATGTAGATGGAAGGTACTACAAAAGATTACACGTATTTTACATAAATATCTTAAGCGTGTTTTATAAGGATTAAGTTTTTATTTTTATTACAAAACGCAATAAAATTCCAATAAGCGAGTTGAGTGATGGCCGGTCACGTTCCAAGAGTTCGTGTTTACGAAATCTCTCCGCTATTGGGATGGTATTTACGGCTACGATAGAAGCAGAGCCGTATTAAGGTATATACAACCTTTACAGCGGCCTAGGGCGGCATATTTTAGGTGGGTGCGTTTATCAGAAGATACCTTAAGGACTTTTTTTTACATTAGCTCCACACACTAGGCCCTGAGGAAAATTATTCCCCTCAGAGTCTATGTCATCTTTGGGAATGCTGTGTGGAGGGTCTTTTTAGGAAAGAAAGGAGAGGAAGTTGTGGGAAGGAGAAGGGTATTAGGGGTGGATAAGAATCTGGGAGTCAGTGCATCCAGGAGGGACGGACTCATGAATCCATCCCTCCAACCATGGTGTAAGTCGATTGATGCAAATAGAAGAGACCTATCAGTCAAAGGGATTCCCTCAACCGCTCTCTCTCTGTCTGGCCTGGCAGCTGGTGGGCAGACGCATCCGCCGCCAAGACCCGCACAAATCTCACCCCATGAACCCGGGCACTCGTGCTATATCATAAAACGTAGCGAAGGACTTGAGGTGACCTACGGCAAAGGTGTTGGTTATCCAATTAATGGTTCCCGCGACGGCAGTACCCATACCCGTCTCCCAAATTGAAAAGGTTCCAGAAAGGTCTCAGTTGTTTTGTTTATAAGACATAAAGAGAAAAAAACGTGTGTAGGTCATCTTTTGGCAACGTTTAACTTTCTATTACAATACGCTACTTAAATTCTTTCCGCTGCGACCAACAAAATGTTTCAAAGGTTAAGGTACCCCCCATAATTCTTGGAAGGAAATTTTGACTCCATGGTAGAAAACTTTGGGCGCCTTTTCTGTAGATCACAGAAATATCCGCATCGCATCATCAGCGGGACAAAAATGTGTGTGAAAAAAAATGATGGGAGGGAGCGGAATACTTGCCTAAGGCGGCTTGCTTCCTAAATACGGCCCTGGATAGACGACACTAAACTACACATCGAGATTCGAACAGTGCTGCGGGCGGCGAGCTGTCAAATAAAACATAATCAAATAAAAACCGCTTTCGAAGAACTATTGTAGACTTTTTCATGCTAATTTAGCGCTTTTGGGTCGAATGTTAAGCCCGATGTTAAATGGAATATTTTAGGTATAAATTTACCCATCAAGTTAATGGATGAAGATGCCTATCTAAATTACTATTTCTAATCTGCATACCTGCACTAGGTGAAACATACAAAGAATGTACAATTGGCAATCATTTAAAATGTACAGAGGTCCAATGTATAGCATCCCAATGTGTCCCTATCACAGAGGCTTTCAGATTTTAGTAAAACATCCGACGACGTGATGAAAAAATCTTGAACAGCGAAACAAATTGCTGGAGATATCGTAGTAAAAATAAAGTAATTTAGATGGAAGTCGTTCTCCAGAATGAAGTGTTGACTTTTTAGAGATTCGTTTAACCTTTAAGCATATTTACAGTTGACCTAATGTAGGTACTTGTTTTTTTCCAAAACTCTTCTAGTCCCGTATAATGTATCATCAAAAAATTTTCTAAAATATAATAGTAGGTACTAGCGAGTTAATAAAGAAATGCCAGTTAAAAAGTAAATTGTTTCTCCTTGCGTGTCCCCTCCCCTCACACGTTCCCACTCTGCCTTCTCCGCCTTCCCTCTCCCCTCCCAAGTTCCCCTCCCCCCTCCCGCATTCCATAAATTTAGTACCGGTGCATTCAGCTTTCAAACAGCTCGCGTGCCACCTTTTTTAAAATACAAATTTCATAATTTCTTAGCGGGCGTGCTCACACTTACAACAACTCACCAAAGTTTCATCGCAATCGGATGAACGGTTTAGCAACGCATAATTTCCTGACGCCACTGCTCACTATAATATAATAGAAACCATCGCGGGCATGCCCACATCAAATCCTCAAAGTTTCATCGTAATCGGATGAATGGTTTAGCAACATATAAACAACCCACATAATTATGTACATATAACCAAGTATATTTTGATATGCGTTTTCTGTTTTTGATTAACCTATGGTGAACGATTTGAAGTTTCTGCGATTAGTATAAAAAGCAGTATAATGTTTATTGTGTGTATTTTTAATATTAATCAATTGATAGTGGTTAGTATAAACGCAGTTCACAGTGGTTGTAGTAGGTACTAATTTCAGGTGAGTTATATTACTCTAGATTTATAGTTTAGACTTTAACTGAGCATAAACTACTGCACCTGCATCTCTTTAGAAAATAGTAAATAGTGCGCTGTTAAATCTTTATTGCAATCTGTTCAACTACTGTCCATCTTCCCGACTACCGGTCTTAATCATAAATGTCAGAGGGAACAAACCATCAATTATTTTTAATTGGTTATTATAGTTTAGGTTATGGCCTTCTTTGCCATGTATTCATATATTCTTTTAAAGCATGGTTTCGTCGCAACATTATCTACTTTTTTCTCGCTGACGTGAACATTTTGAAATAGCTCTATATTTTAAAAGGAACGGTTTGAACCGTTTCAGGCCTTGACGATATTTTGTCAGAGGGTCGATAGTTTCGCAATAAAATCAAATAAATGGAATATTTCTGGATGTATCGGAAAACCAAAAACTGATTTTAAAGAGTGATAAAAAACACGTTGAAATTTTATAAATCGAAATAAACAAATAATTTTTGAAATATGAAAAATTTTCATTCAAACAAAATGGTTCATATAATCAAAATGTTTCACCTTACGTTTTTCCAACTAAAATTACTGATAACAAAAAAAAAAAGGTTCATATTTTAATAGTCAAATGTATAAGAAGTAAAAATAATTAATAAAAAATTCCCAAAATTTCATAATGTTTTTCAAATTGCGTTCTGTAAGTTTGGATTCATAAAGGACATTTTAATTACTTTGCGGTTAGTTTTTAGATTTAAATATAAAGCGTGGTGTTTTCTCTTTCTTTGTGTTAAACTAAATAGGATACGAAACTGAATAATATATTATAACGTACGCACGAGAAAATTATCATTTTACTATTAACACATTCATATCGACCCCTTCATGTGGATACCGCACAAGAGTCTTAACTGCTCCCAACCGTCTGGAGCCAGTGAGACTATGGCATCCCAAATTGGGTATGTTGTGAGGCTAAGTGTAATGGTAAGGGGAAGGAGATGGCGTAAAGGAAGGTGAGCGAGTACCTGGCTCTTCACTAGGACTAAGCTTGAATCAAGGCTGACAATATATTTTATAGATTTATGAATGGAAGAACCTAAATTGGCAATACATAGGTACTTATTTCCAGACGTTATATGAGGAAACATATTGTTCAACCTAGTCTTAATTAATTACGTAAATATATGTTAAATGTTGTATGCTAGTTGTAAAGAAATACTTATCCATTGTTGTCATTTTACGTTAACATCAACTTGCCATATTCCTCCAAAAGTTGCGTAAGAGGCAAATGATGGTATTAAATATTTTATTTCCTACTTACATCTATCTAGGTATCTATCTACAAATAGCCAGGTTTTCACTAACGGTCGTATTTGTCGCAGAATACTCGAAGGAAAATATTATTTGATTTCCAATGCCTTCGGAGGGCGAAGAAGCTGTCACCGGTATTGAATTGATTTGGCAGAATATGCCTACGTCATATTTTATTTAACCCCTCAGGCCTCGACCATATTTTGTCAGGGGGTCAAAATATTTCCGCTTTTCAATAAAATTCCAATAAATGTAATGAACGTATCCGAAAACTAAAAACTGTTTTAGAAAGGTGATAAAATACGCTTTAAAATTTTATAAATCGAAAAAAAGTAAAATTACAGAAATATAAAAATTTTGCAAGCAACGTAAAAAAAATTTGATAATGGTTAACCTTACGTTTTTGCTAACTAAAGTTACTGATAACAAAAAAAACACATTTATTTTATTTACAAATGTATTATAAACGTTATTCTAACCTCACTTTTACGTTGTAAAAATAATTACTGAAAAATTCCCAAAGTTTCATAATTTTTTTTCAAATTGCGACCCAAAACTTTAGTGTCATGAAGATATCTATACATTTTACTTATTTTGTGGTAAACTTTTATATTTTATTATAAAGCGTGGTGTTTTCTCTTTCTATCACCAGAAATGAAGGAACTAGTCGAAATTTGATTTTAAATACTGGAAATTTTGTTATTGCCCTGTCATTCAGATGTGAGGTCTAACAAACATGCTTTACAGTGCGGCAAATAAATGAAAATTTCCAACATTTAAAAACAAATTACGAATAATTCCTACTAAAACAGGAATTAGTGTACCCATTATTTTATTATGCTACCGATGTATTATTCGATTTCTTTTCTCTTTTTAGAACCTGCCCTTTCCTATGCATTAAAACGTTTCGAAATTATTAATCACCCACTAAATAAAAACTAAATGATTATTGTTAGGATTTAAAAACAAATTACGAGTAGTTCCTACGGATTTATGAATTCGTGTACCTTCTCATTATTTATTATGTTACCGCATTATTTTTTCGATTTCTTTCCTCTTGTTAGAACCTATACAATGTTTAGAAATTATTAATCACCCCTAAATAAAAAGAAAAAAAAAACGCATATATCTACAAAATAAAACAAATGTTTTTGAATATTATTTGAAAGGGTGATGAGATGGCTTAATATCATGAAAACTGTAGTCATAAAAAACTTGCATGTTATCATATTGACTTTACAAAAAACTAACAAAATGAATACCAAAAATTCACAAGTCTAGTCTTTATGCTTTTTATGCAGACGGTTCTAAATACCTTGGACTCTTAACTGGTTTATGCAGCCTATTGTTGAGAGGTCTCGCTGTAGAAAAGGCGAACGGTAGCCGATGTTGGTATTTATGGCTCCTCCAATAAAATTAGGAATGGAGTTGGATTTAGTATCATATTGCGCGATGCGAGTATAAAAACTATTTAAATAATAATAATACCATGAAACCGAGCACCGATTTCGAATTCCTGACAGTCGTTATGGAGATCAAGTTTTAACCCCTTCGATCCGGTGATTCTAATTTATAATATACCTACCTAATTTATAATATACCTACCTGATTCTAATTTATAATATATTAAAATCTTACGGCAAATAATATAATCATATATATATATTTAAAAAAATCTTTAACATGTAAAACTAACCGGTTTCGATTCAACCCGAACCTTCATCAGGGTTTTACAAATAAAATTATTACAGAGTTACAGTGTATTTATAGATACCAAAGAAGAGATAAAGAAAATATCAAATGACTTTTGCGGGGGTATGGCAGGGGGAGGTAGGCAAGAGAGGGGGTTTCCCCACCTACTGCATAGCAGGCCGGATCGGGAAAGACCGACTAAGGGAATCCTAACCTAGCCTTACCTCTCCAGTCGGAGTCTCTCGAATTACTTATCTCTTGCACCGCAGTGGGAGGGATGGATTCATAGATCCATCACTCGTGGATACAATGGTATCCAGATTCTTACCCACCCATCAAAGCATTCCAGAATTTTCTTCTCAGAACTTTTTCTCCTTCCTTTCCCTAAAAATACTCTCCACACAGCATCTCTAAATTCGACGTACTACATGCATTCTACTGGTCAGAAGGGATGTGCGCATTGTAATACATTTCTAAAGATTAATTCGTGGATGGTTCTAAAACTATCAGGGAGAGCATTAGTTTCTATTTTCCCGATGGGTACCTCCGTCACCGACAGCTGTTTTAACTTCCGACTTGCAGAACTAACTTCGCAATGGTAATGCCAGTCGGGAGAGCTGTCTTGTTGTTAAACAGAATCACTTCGAATATAATATAACAACAGTGAAGCACAATTTAGACGGCAAGCTTCAATATGCAAAAATAAGATAAGAATCTGCTTATCTTATTTTAAATATTTTTTCTCTTTTTTTTCAATTTTCTAATGTTTTTAAAATGAAAATATTGAATTCACAAAATCCCTGAGGGTTTTTTTTTCTCTCGTGACCTCCTTTGTGGAATTAATTTTAAAAAATAATTAAAAATAACTTGACGGCTAAGAAGACTTTTCCTCCACTAACTCTAGTCACTCTAATATACAGAGTGAAGTGCCGGTACCCTGAAGGTATACACTATACAGTATGTGTTGCCTGAATATTGGGTGAATGGCTTGCCTTCTTTCCGTGTTTGTTTTTCCGCCCACTTCAAACTGGGCTGTATTTGTGTTTTCATCAATAAAACTATTGACTTTCATTTCATGTCGCCGAAAGAAACGAATACGTACCTGCACACCATATATTTTTAAAAGCAAGCCGACTTCATTTTAATAACACAAGGAAATTTCATATTATTCTATACAGGGACGTACTTGACTTTTAACCAATGATTGCTGACATTATTGGAGTAAAATGTAAATGAAGTTTTGGTCTCCGGTGACATTTTTGATCTATTTTTTTTTTTTACCTTTTGTCTTCAAAGGCAAACTTACACATTTTTTTTCACTGGACACTCAGCCGAAAAACCAAATTATGTCACTGGTTAAAGTACCTAAATCAAGTTTATCCCCTAACTCTCAGTTAGAGGATGAACTTGATTTGGTACTGAGGTACCAACATGGCTTTGCCCAAATTGCAGCACAATTTTAATTTAATAGTTTGTAGAGCGCCATTTTTGCGAAAAATCACTTCAGAGGCGCTGTGCAATTTATTATAAGTTCTTAGGCTCTACCTAATTTTATTATTTACATACAGGTACACAAAACTAATCACTTCCTATAAACATATTTTTATTAGAGAGTTTTGCTTGGAGAAGATACGACTATGCACGCAGAGGACAAGTATTTAAAAAAACTGGACATTTTACATTTGTTACCCCTCATAATAGGCCACTTGCATGGATTTCATAACGATTTGGAAAAAATCGTGTGGATAGATTTTTTTACTAAGATTACGAAAAAGTTAGTAAAAATTTTTAGAAATGTAGAGTTTTTTATTTTTAAATCAATACATCCATTATTTGAGCTCGTGACGTCACTACATGAAAATGTCCCATTTCCGATTGTGTTCCCTTAATTTTGTAAAATTCCACACTGTTTATTTTTTTTTATATGGCAACACTTTGATTTCCGGCGAATTTTTGAATTTGCGTTTAACGTTCACTAGATTTATTGTTTATTCTATGCGAACTTATCCTTAGGTTTGATTTTTTGATAAAGATGGCGGAGCTTAAACAGATGTTACGAAGAGAACCCCGTACAATTTATTGCTATTCGTATGGAAAACGTTATTTTTTTAAAATGATTTTCGGCAATGAAAATATTGTTTTTTCGCACGCATAAAATTATGTCCCGTCTTTTCGGTTTATAAAAAATGGTCTGATTTTTCGGATTGAAATTTTCAAAAATTCGCCAGGGTTTCAAAAATGAGATAAAAAAAAAAATACAGAATGTCTTAGAATATTTGCCTTAAGATGAAGCTATACGTGAAATCACTATTTAGATTAATCTTTACAACGAATCGGTTTACAGTACGAATATAAAAAAATATGCTACGGATAAATTAAAGCTTTAACTACCTTTTCTACGTAACAGAATAACAATAAAATTATTATTTACGTAACAAAAAAAATAAGCGTAAACCACTAAAATAAAAGTTTTTTCATGACTTTACTATGAAGTAATGTAAGTAACAATTTTTAAAAAATACCCCTTTATGGCTAAGACTATTTTTGACGTTTTCTACGTTCTAACTTTTTTTCGTTCTTATAAAATTATGCACAAAAAAAAATAAAAACCGCTTTGGCGCTTACGTCAAATTTTTAGAACCGTACTAATTCATACGATCTGCGGCCAACGCTTGTATTCTACCATAATGCCGCGAGCCGTGGCCAGGAACGGACGTGGGATCTGTGCCCGTGTTTTCGAAGTTTTTTACTTGCAATATACGTAGCGGATTCGTTGTTACAGCGAGCATTTTTGGTTCTCAAACAGCGTGAGCTCAAAATGAGTCAGCATCAACTATTCCTGATTTCAACTCTTTTGATGTTCAGAATGTTATATCATTTGAGAAATTTTAGGTTGACGAATATAATGCTTAAATTCATTATCGGTAGGATTAATATTTTAAAAGAATATTTTTTAAATATATGTAGCTGTGAGCTGTCCCTTGAAAATGTCTAATACTGACAAACCCCATTTGCTTGCCGGGGTTTGAACCCGCGATATATATTATATTTGTTTTAATTATGCTCTTTTAGGATAAATTCAGAATAGGTAGATACAAATTATTTATTTTCACCGTTTTTTTAAGTGTGCGTATCCATAAATTGATGTATCTAATGTACAATATTTTTAAACCAAGCTGTGAGTTGTTCCGTCATCATTTCTAATACTGAGATTGGTTTGTTGATTTATTTGCAAAAATTTTAGTTGTAAATGAATTTTACAAACATTTTAAATACAGAAATTTGATAAAAGTATATGTAAATTTGATAAAAGTATATATTCCTAGTTTTGTAAAAGTATGTATTAGTTACATTTTGTTAATATATATATACATATTATATTTCACTTAATCAAGTTTCTTTTTATTAATATATGAAGCTGGGAGCTGTTCCTTGATAATGTCTAATACTAAGATTTGTTTGCCGGGGTCTGAACCCGCGATATATATTGTATTTGTTTTAATTATGCTCTTTTAGGATAAATTCAGCATAGGTAGATGCAAGTTATTTGTTTTCACCGTTTTTTTTAAGTGTGTGTATCCATAAATTGATGTGTCTAATGTTCAATATTTTTAAACCTAGTGAGTTGTTCCGTCATAATTTCTAATACTGAAATTGGTTTGTTGATTTGTTTCCAAAAGTTTTATTTGTAAATTAATTTTACAAAAATTTTAAATGCGGAAATTTGAAGTGTATGTAAATCTGATAAAAGTACATATACCTAATTTTGTAAAAGTATACATTTGTATATATTTATTACATTTCACTTAATCAAGTTTCTTTTTATTAATACATGTAGCTGGGAACTGTTCCTTGATAATGTCTAATACTAAGACCCGCAATCTCCGGATCGCTAGCTGGCAGCCTTTCCCCTCTACCATGGAGACCGTCGAAATTTTACTTTTTATTTTAAAATATTATATTGCATTCGTTTTAATTATGCTATTTTAGGATAAATTCAGCATATGTAGATGCAAGTTATTTATTTTCACCGTTTTTTTTAAGTGTATGTTTCAATAAACTGATGTATCTAATGTAGAATATTTTTAAACCTAGCTGTGAGTTGTTCCGTCATCATTTCTAATACTGAGATTGGTGTATTGATTTGTTTCCAAAAAAATTATTTTCGTAAATGAATTTTACAAAAATTTTAGATGTGGAAATTTGAGTATATGTAATTTGGGTATTTTGAAAGTGTATGTAAATTTGATAAAAGTACATACCTATACCTAGTTTTATAAAAGTACGTATTAGTTACATTTTGTTAACATATATACATATTATATTTAACTTGAATCAAGTTTCTTTTTATTAATATTTATATGTATTTAAAATAATATGTATTAATAATTCACTTTCATAAAATTTTTTAGATTGTAAATAAATAAAATCAATTCAAATTTTATAAACATTTACTTTTATTAGCATTCCCCAGAGTTTGAGGATTCTCGATAATATCGACAACGCTCACGTCGCGGCCGCTGCTGGTAAAATAGAATTGACGGTATTCATCCACCGGGTAACAAGGTATGTATAGAAACATCGGCGAACGGAGATCTCGCTGGGCGCTTCTTACGTATTGCAAGCACCACGTCATAGCAACAGTATTTATTTCAAATTACTTGCCTCGTGCAAATCAGACCAAAATATGACGGTTCACGGCGCTCGGTTTTAGATTTAATAAAACACAAGAATCGAAATATTTCTGGCGTTTATATTCCTCTTAACCGGATTTTTTTTTTTAAATGTTGTGCAAGTGGCCTATTGTTGATATTACAAGTATGAGAAGTTTAGTGGCAATAGTGGAGTTTAAATTTATTTTGAATGATTGGATATTTTGACTTATTAAACAAATAAAAAAATATGAATCACACTTGTCAGTAAATGATACATGGATAAACAAAAACTCCAATGTCCATTATGGAAATGATGTTTCGAGATAAAAGGATATTACACCACCTAGAAAATCCAAACAGAAAACGCAGTGCAATAAGTTGTCATAACATTAGAGATCACCGAACGAGCGATTTTCTGGTTAGAAGTTATAAATAAGTCATATAGTAAAACACAGTCAAAAAATTTGAGAATCTTTATTGATCATGCTCTAAGTCTAATGAATGGGGTCTGTGTGATGAGCACTGGTCACTCCGGGCACATCACACACTTGAAAAAGTAATACGGTAGCCGTTGCATGTTGGTTCAGCTAATTATCACCCATTCATGGGTTTAGGATTCTGTCTCCAGCGCGTCGCTAGTCTGTGACTAGACCAAAGATATTTGATAGACCTATACTATCTACTAATTATATTATTGAAGAGAACAGTTTCCTTATGGAATTATCAACATTCGTCTGCCAAAAATAGATACTTATTAAAGGAATAAACTATTTGCGTAACCATTTTATCTAATAATTTATATATTTTACACACATGCAAGAATGACAGCTTTTTCCTATTCAACAAAAATATTAAAACCGGAACCATTTTCAAAATTATTGAATATTTCAAAACTTTATAACTCACGATGAAACTTTTTTTTTAGATTAGCACAGGAGGCCCTGAGAAAAATAATTCCCCCCGAGGCCTATGTCATCTTTGGAGATGCTGTGTGTAGGGTATTTTTTGGGAAAGGAAGGAGAGGAAGTTCTGGGAAGGAAAAGGGTATTAGGGGTGGGTAGGAATCTGAGGGTCAGTGTTTCCAGGAGTGACGGACGTATGAATCCACCCCCTCACTGCGGTGCAAGGCGATGTTCCGAGATAGTACGGCTGGAAAAGTCAAAGTCTCAACCATTCTTTCCCGATCCGGCCTGCCATGCAGCTAATGGGCAGACGCATCTGCCACCAAGACCCAGACAAACCTCATCCCATGAAAAGGGGCACCCCAGCTAAGTCACCAAATGACCAAGTTACCTACATCCGAGGTGTTCGGTACCCATACCCGCCTCCCAGGTGGTAGGTACGTTCTGAAAATAATAGCCTTAGCTTAGAAAATAAGAGAGACGAAGTTGTGCATATTTCATGATTGTTCTACCAAGACATATTTGAATAATATGTTATGCTTTCTTATCAATATTTGTAGGATGAACATAATTATTGCGTGATTTATATCAAATTCTTTTTTCTTCGGTATTATGTTTCCTACTTCCAACAAAATTTGAACCATTGAGACCCAGATTCACTTCCTCCTTCAAAAATACCGCCCTTACACATTCTAAAAGGTAAACAATACAGGCCCTAAGGGGTTCCACAAGGTCTCTGCTTGGTACTTCTGCTGTTTGGAATAAAAATAAAAATAAACGTTATCATATCAAATATATAATTTTAGCAGTTGTGACTAGAGTTTGATTGCATTTTCGTTGTATAGATTGAACACTGTGTAATGACTAACTTAGAAAATAGATGAATGATTTTAGTGAACCAACGGTGGCCGAACGCTTATTGACAATTGTAATTATTATCGTAGTCGGAATTGACACAGCGCCGCGCCAGTTGACTCGGTTGAGTCAGTCGCCAGTTGACATAGGATTGGGGATTTAGCACTTCCTACCGCGGTGGTCTTTGACGGTTATACCTCTACCTGCACTGGCTAACAGACCCGCACACAACATTAACATCGTATCGGTGAGGTAATAAGAATAAGGTTTCTCCTAAACTTAGTTGTGTTGATAACTGACTACCACGTCACTTCCACACACAAATCCATATTTGGATTGGGTTAGTAAGGAAAAATGGGCAATCTTTTTTATCACCAGTTTTGTGTATAAAAATCTTTTTTTTACACCAGCTCCACACAGGAGGCCCTGAGGAAATAAAATCCCTCAATGAGCCTTCGTCCTGAGGACAAAGTGCCCCGATGAAAAATATGTCTTCTTAGGGGATGCTGAATGGAGGGTTTTTTTAAGGAAAGAATGGAGAGAAGTTCTTGAAAGGAAATAGGAATAAGGGGTGGGGAGGAATCTGGGGGTCAGTGTGTCAGGCGTAACGAAAGTATGAATCCATCCCTCCATCCGCAGTGCAAGGCGATGGGTCGAGATATTCCGGCTGGAGAGGATAAAAAACCTCCCTCAACCAGTCTCTCTCGATCCTGCCCGCCACGCGGCATGCAGACAGATGCATCGACCGCCAAGACGTGGACAAACCTCATCCCATGAACCCGGGCACCCCTGCTAAGTCACCAAACACACCGAACCACTTCTGGTGATCTTTGGTAGAGGTATTGGTTATCCAATAAATGGTTCCCGGGGCGGCGGTTCCCATGCCCGCCTCCCAAATTTATTGAAATACTCTGGAGACAAATCAGGCAAAATGGCAATTAAAATAATTTTCTGTTAAAAATATAATACAGATAAGTAGTTTATCGCTTGAATGAATTGTTCTCACAGTCAGTTCTAATTTTGAAAACGATACTTCAATTCAATGCAAATTTGAGTTCAATGATTCAGAATTACGCAGGATCCACAGACAACCGTAAATAGTATTTTTGAATATTCCAACGGTTGCACCGTTGCAATTTCATTTTTTTAATTAAATGTACTAGAAATAACGTCCAATAAACCGTTGCTGGTAATTTTATCTAATGTTGGCTTAAATACACCAAACATTAAAATGTTGAAACTCTTTCTAAAGAAGGTTTTACAATTTCATTGCCCTGTCTATGGTCTAGGTCTAGAAGTTGAAAGGTATATCATTTTAATTTATTGGCGACATCAATTTTCTTTCAGATCGGTAAAGATCACACTTCAATGGTTTATCTTTTCGGCGATTAAAACGATCTTCTGATTAGTGAATATTTTTGGTCTATTTTTCGCTCGCCATATGCCATCCTACAAGTTGGAATTCTTCCTGAAGTTGCTCCAGAGAACTATCATCATTGATCTTTGATATTTAACCTTGAACCTATTGAACCTTCAATTTAAATGTTTGGTGGGGTGGCACAGGGGGGAAAACAAGTGGGAGAGGAGTGGGAACATTTTTGAAAATACTCTCTGTGGTAGGTACTAATCACCTGCGAGTTTCCCCTAATTTGGTTCAGGCCGGTTTTCTGTCTAGATTGACTAAGCTAATTATTGGCTGTCCGATTGTCGAATTCCTCTTCCAAATATTGATTTCCTCTTTTTCTTCCTTGAATAACTCTCCACGCAGCATCCCAAGGAATATATAATTATTTGATTTTTTTTTTAAATTAGGGTACCTACGTGCGAAAAGTACCTGCATACAGTCGTATTATCACTCCAATAAGTCCAATATGATGTAATTTTGCATACTATCGTAATGATCCATAGCTAGGTATTTTTGTTGCTCAATGAGTGCTTTTATTATTACCGTGACGATTCACGGTCAAGGCAACAAAAATATGTTCCTTATCACAATAAAGCTGCAGTTCTTTCAAAAGATGTGGTACACATTGTACGTAGGTGTTTTTCCCCGAATGGAAAAAAGTTATAATTTGCTTGCATTTCTCTCACACAACGTGACATCTCCGTAGACCCCTACAATACTACTAGCCGTAACGATAATTTTGAATGTACGGAATATAGTTACAAGTGTGAGTGAATTTCAAAAATTCAAAAACTTCTAATGTCGATACGCTGATGGTTTTGCGTTTGTTCAACATGTAATGCTGCAGCTCTTTCTTACACACCAAATAACAACAGTCGAAAATGAGACAAACGGTGAACGTATGTCTGCACCCCCCCAAAGGAAACACACAATCATTATCATAAATCTCCCTCAAACGTATAAACAAAATGAAAAGCAATTCCTCCTGTTATATATCTGTTTTGTTCAAAGGAAAAAAAAATTGGTAGGTACTTTGGAAGAAACAGTCACAAGAATTTTGTGTCTCGTCTTTTGTCTTACTATTATTTAGTGTGTAAGAAAGAGCAAAAGAGCTGCAGCATTATTGCGATAAGGAACGTATGTTTACTGCTTTTTTTGCCGTCACGATATCGTCAAGGTAATGCATAATTAAAGCGCCCAATAGGCAGACACTATGTTCTGTCTTCATTCGGTGTGCACTGTGTGAAACCGGAGGTTTTGGTGAAACAGGCTTTACTAGACAACGAGACATAAACCAAAATAAACGCGGTCGATCTTGACTGTTTGCATATTATATTCCGGCTGGCTTTGGGTTTAAACAAACATAAAGTATAAAGCAAATACACACGGCTTAATGTTTTCGACAGCTTTCTTTTATTCTTGTTTCGAAGGCTTTTTTAAACAAACGGCTCGGAAATGAAGGTTTTCGGAGCTTTACCGTTTTTTCAAAAAAAATTTAAAGCCTTATTAAAAAAACTAATTTTTGTTTTAACTCTGACTGTCACGTAATTCCGATCAATGAACTCTTTTAAATTTGTTTTGAATTTAAGTGTCATTAGAATTCAGACTATCCCCAATGATGTTGGTGTTATATTTAGCTATACTTTTTATACATCGAATTAGTCTAATTTGATCTCTAACGCCGAATGACCGGAAACTATCGAATCCGGTCCCCGTACCTGCTACTCGCGTGATAATAGTGGAAGATGTTCTTACGAGATATTAGTTTGCAATGGCGCTTCTATGACTATCCCGTGATTTTTCAAGGGTCTGTGTTAGTATTTAGGTAGGAACTAATTCTTCCAATACCTACAAAATTAAGCGAGCAAAAGAGGAACTTTAAAAAAAACAATAGTTATTATTAGTAAGATTACGAAAGGGACCCTGAGACGGTTTGGGCATTTAGAACGAATGAACGAAGAAAGGAGTGTAAGGAAAATGTATGCCGCAAATGTGATTGGTAGAAGAAGTCGGAGACCTCCGAGGAAGACATGGCTGGGTCAAGTGAATCAGATACTTGAGTCGGCCATGTCAAGAGTCAGAATAATAGAAGAGTACCTATATATAAGACAAGGTATGAATGTGAATGAGACAAGGAGTGTGTGTCTTGACCGAGTTATTTGGGGCTGAGTCCTCTCTGCGTGCCCCAGTTGGGTGTTAGTTCGTTAGTGTTGGTTAGTTATATTAATTAGCGACGCCCCCGACTGCACACATTTTAATTGTAAAAGCAGTCTTTTATTAAACTCATAGCTAACCTCTTAAAACATCTCCATTTTTCTTAACCCCTTAGGCTAATTTGTTCGGTTTCAAAAAGAACTCATAGAGTTCTCATAAAAATCGTTAGGTCTTGTCTTCCTTACTATCATGGCTATAAATACGATCTAAACGGTATTAAAAAGAGAAAACACCACGCTTTATATTCAATTCTAAAAGTGAAACGCAAAAAAATTAAAATGCACATCTTTATGAAACCGCACTTCGTCCTTTGAATTTTCCGACCGCAATTTAAAAAAAAAAAAATACGTAACTTGGATTTTTTTTTAATAAAAATTCTTGAGAAATTACTAAAAAGTGATTTGACGACAAACGTTTAGAATAACTTTGCCTAAAAAAATGTATGTGTGTTTATTTCTAATTATTAAATCAGAGAGCGTATTTCATCACATTTTAGTTTTCAGATGCTTTCAGAAATATTCCAATTATTTGGATTTTATTGCGAAGCTGAAATATTTTGACCTTCCGAAAAAATAGACTCGAGGCCTGAGTGGTTAATATCAACTAGATGTTTCCTTCAGTCTCGTGATTCATTGTTTAACCGTTTTACCAATTTGCCACCCCTTTAAGATTTCTTTAGAGGCAGCCATGCCATATTCAAAGTCCCGTGGTATCGAACCCACAACCTTGAACCTGCAACCTGGAACTTGGAACCTAATCAAATAACACAAAACCAGCGCCTATCGACTGCAACCGCAAATATTCCCAATCCCTGTACGGAACGCAAAAATGTACCGGATCCAAATACCGACCTGATAAATAAGACACTGGGTGGTTTTAAAGAATTGTATATAATGCAAAAAAATGTTTTCAGAAAATTTAAGTCAATGTAAAAAATAACAACATGCACGGCTGTACAAAATCGGATATATAAGAGATCAGTTTGATCTCGGTTTGGTTTAGGATCAGTTTGAAATCAATATTTTTAGAATAAGTAAACATACAAATCATTTCTCAGAAAATCGTATTGCGTAATTATATAATAATTATTTTTAATTAAAAATTAATAGATTTCTTAGTTTTGACCACGTTTATTGTTTACTAGCTGGTACCCGGCATGCGTTGCCATGCCATTCAAAGAAATAAATGGATTCTCCCTGCCTTTCCTTTCCCGTGCGTCCCCGTTCCCTTCCACCTTCCCCGCCTTCCCACTCCCTCGTCTCTTTCCTCTCTGCGAACCCCACCTTCCCCCTGCCTTTCCTCCCTGCCGCTAAAATATATGAAATACACATATTTTCATTTACACAAATTTCGTAACGCCAGAGCTTACCATTATATACAGCCTATGTTACTCGCTGATAATGTAGCTTTCTATTAGTGAAAGAATTTTTCATATCGGTTCAGCAGTTTCGGAGCCTATTCAATGCAAACAAACAAACAATCAAATCTTTCCTCTTTATTATGTAATACTAGCTGGGTTACCCGGCTTCGCTCAGGACAATAAGATAGTGTTCTGGAATGTTGCACAATGATGTTCCCGATTCCCTATTCCTGATCATTCCACGACATACTCCGCCACTCCTTCCACAACTTCCTACAGCTCTATGGAACCTTCTAGAACTTTACGGAAGACTGTTCTAGAAATTTCAAGAGGGCGAAACTTTCAGCCCTTATATCTTTAAAAGCACGCCCTTTAGGTAAAAACGGATACCCTTATTAGCTAGGGGGGATAGAGATCTACCACACCATATAACTCCCTTGATCGAACCGGGACTCGTTTCTGAGTTTTTGCGAGCTGCACGTTTTTTGGACTTTCTTTTATAATTTATGCTATATTCAAATAAATAAAATGTTACTCCTTACATGTCCTTTCCCGTGCGTTTCCCTCCAGCGTTCCACTTCCACCTTCCCCACCACCGCTCTCCCGCTCCCCCGTCCCGCCAACCCCCCTGGCACTGCATTTCTTGACTCCTCTCCCGCCCGGCCCGTAGGCGAAACTTTTTTCCAATACTAACATTTTTAAACTCGTGATATCTTTCTAATTAAATATCCGAATTGAAAAATTCAAAAAGTTAAATAAAGGTATTGAAGCTGTCTTGAATATGAAGTAATTTATTTTGATTAGGATTAAAACCAAGATACAAATAAAGAACCTTTTCAAGCGGCGACATTTTAATTACATTTTTAAAATAAAAGAATTCTTATTGTGGCGTAACCATAATAGTTAGACATATGCTGTCGCGACCTTTTTTGTAAATAATTATGTGTTCTACAAAGTCGTAGTACATTATTTTATTTTATCATCAATAGTTTTCGCAGCGCACGCGATGTAAAGAATATTTTAGGTAATTTTTTTACACCTTGGGTTACATTATTGAAGTTTTAGTAAGGATGCCTATTTTTTTGAAAATATAATATAGCCTATGTTACCCAGGAATAGTGTAGCTTTCCAACAGCGAAAGAATTTTTCAAATCGGTTAAGTAGTTTCGGAGCCTATTCAATGCAAACAAACAAACAAATCTTACCTCTTTATATAGTGCAGTAGAAGTAGATAGTAGATTAGATAATTAGATAGAAAAAAAAAACAACAAGTTTCGTGAGCAATGCTCACTTCCTCACGCTCATGCTCACTTTCTCATATTGCTGTAATTAGTTTTAAGTTTTATGTAAACCCTAAGGAAGTGAGTATCGCTCACGAAACATGTCGTTTTTTTTATAAACAACACTTATGCGTGATTAAAACTGAGAAATCTATTAATTTTTAATTAAAATTTTGCCACAAATATGTTTGCTGCTTTTGAAGAAGACATTATTATTGTATCATTATCAGAATATTCATGTAAATATATTGGTCGTAACCTTGGCAAACCTCCGCCTTGAACCCAGGCATCCTTGTTAAGTCACCAAACGTAGCGAACCAATTGAGGCGTCCTATAGCAGTGGTTTTGGTTATCTAATAAATGATTCCCGGGGCGGCTGTACTCTTGCCCGTCTCCCAAATTTAAATCCAATGTTTTTTAATGTTAATACCTCACAAGAGTCCTAGCTGCTCCCGTCGGTGAGATTATGGCATCCCCAATTGGAGTATTTTGTGAGGCTGAAGATATCGGGAAGGGAAGGAAATAGGGAAGAGGGAGGTGGTACCTGGATATTCAGATCTGGTCACCAAACACGGTTGAAGCCATTTAAAGCAACGTTTCAAATCTGAATGGTGGTCTTACACCAGGGCGATACTGCGTACATCTTCCACCCTTGAACGTGCCGTAAATATACTTTATTTTATTTTTAATGAATTAATTGTGAAATAACACAAATTAATCAATTTTTTTGCCCACTCGGGGATTCGATCCCGCGATTTTCGGACTGCGAGTCAAGAGCCTTACCCCTCGACCTATTAGTAGATCTTACTAATATTATAAACGCGAAAGTATGTATGGATGTAGGTATGTATGTGTGTTTGTTACTCTTTCACGCAAACAGTACTGAATGGATTTTAATGAAAATTTACGATAACATAGCTCATGCATCAGAATAACATATAGGCTATAATATAATGGTAAGTTCTGGCGTTATGAAATTTGTATAAATGAAAAGGTGTGTATTTCATATATATTGTAGAGGCTGGGAGGAAAGGCAGGGGGAAGGGGAACGGGGGAGGTGGATTCGCGGAGAGGGAAGAGACGAGGGAGGGGGAAGGCGGGGAAGGTGGAAGGGAACAGGGACGCAAGGGAAAGGACATGCAGGGAGAATCAATTTATTTATTTAAATGGCATTTTAACGCTTGCCGGGGACCAGCCATTATACAATATATTGGTAGATATACCAAAATACGCACCCTGTTTTGCCTAATAGAATGGCTCCTAAATTAATTACTTTTATGGTCATTGGAACAAAAAGCTTTAAGGTTAAACTAGGTGTTAAGCCATCTAATAAACACCCTGTACTAAGTATCCACCCATATCCTCGGTTCGTTATAGAAAATTCCTCGCATTCCTTCTCCATCGACAAGCAGCGACATTAGCACCGTGACTAGGTGCTCTCAGTCAGCCCCGCGCCCCCCAGAGCCCTGCGCCCCGTGCACCGCGCAACACCTACCGCCCTACCCGGACTCCCAAATAAAGGACTCCGGCCAATTAAGAATGCACAATACCTGGCAATTAAATTAATTAGGAAAGGCTGGTAATTTTGCACGTTTTTAATTACAATATGAGAGTCAAACCGACCTCGGCGACAAAGCTTGTGCAGCCTATGTAAGCAAGTTCAAAACCCGACTATTGAATGAAATTAAATTTTAAAAATGTACCACACATTATTTGTACCGCCCTTGACTTTGATATATTCCCCTTACAATATTTTTAAGTCTAGTGGGAATGCTGTTCTTGTTCTACCGGTATTTGAATGGAAGATGCTGCGAATAATCATTTATCCTTTCGGCACCTGTGAACAGTCGCCAAATATTTACACACAGATGACATTTGACACGTGAGGACTGTTTGAGTTCAACTCCGTGTTTCCTCACTCCTACAACAATGGTCTCTTCAACATCCATGTTCACTTTACCATGCTCCAGAGTAGAAGATACCCTCATACCTCCTCAGAAAAACTACAATCTACTATTCAGAATCGAAATGTTATTTGAAATGACTGGTGATCCAATGGTCCTTGAAAAATTAGAAATAGAAATCCCCGCCTCTTTTTGGCAAGGATTTAAAAATACTTGGGAAGACTTTTTTGGAAAGGTTGGAGAAGGTATTTGGGAGTTGTTTTTTACAAGATGATTTTTACAGACACCTTCCCATTGCGCGTTGTATGAATCGGTGATGATTAACGGTAATTTTAAAGTTAATAATACAGAAAAAAGTTAATACGTAGTAGGTAGTTAATTGTGGTAAGAATAACAGCTTTCAAATCCAAATATTATTTCTAAAGAGAGAAAACAGATTATAGTGTTCGACAGCCACTGAATGCACTCGTATTTACCGTTTATCTCATATTTTTAGGATTTATAAAAAAAACATACAAAAATCGTTAAATTTATAAACTCGTAAATACTGCGTATTATTTACTTTAAAATTGCCGTACATGGAATACCGGTGCCGTACTATTTGGAGAAAATAAAAAGTTATGCCTTCTGTATGTTGTCTATGACCCACTTGATAATCACATAAAAAATCGAGCACGTCAATTTTAAAATGTAACCACACCATCAATGTTCTGACTTTTAAAAATAACCTTTTTTTAATATCTCTTAAATTGGCCATATTTCGGCCAGCGGGCGCTCGCGGGTGTTTAAAAATTGGCCAAAATGTGGCCAAAAACATTCCAGTGGTACATAGCTCAGTTGGTAGAGCTCTTGTCATGTCAACAAAGAGTCCTGGGTTCGAGTCCCAAAGGAACCAATATCTTTTTATGATTTTTCTGTCTCCAGATTTTCGATTGAGTTTCGCAAATGTTGTCTTCATTTAATTAAATATTATAATTTGAGATTTTACTCATAAAGTTGTATAATCCTAGACTTGCAGAAAAATTCAATAGATGTCGTGTATTAAAATAAAATGGATAAATATTTATCCAGACACTATCTAGATAGCATTTAGTTCGAGTTGAATCTTGCAATCATATATAAAAATAGCAGCCAATAATATGTGCGTTAAGAAAATGAAGATAATGTTGGTAGTTCTTAGTCGAAGTATGATACAGTTAAAAGTGACCGAATTAGAAATGGGTTCCATAGTTCAGTTGGTAGAGCTCTTTCATGTCAACAAAGGGCCCTGGGTTCGAGTCCCAGTGGAACCAATATCTTTTTCTGATTTTTCAGATTTTCGATTGAGTTTCGCTAACATTGTCTTCATTCAATTAAATATTATATTTTATATGTTAAAATTATAATGTCTTCACATTTTTATGTTACGCCTCTGGGCGTAAAATAAATCAATATCAGTATATCAGTGTCTATTGATTCAATACATATTATGCAAAACTACTTGAATATTGGAACACGCATTTTTTACACATTTTTTGGATTGGCGAATCGTTTCCCACTCCCAAAAGGTGACTTTATCACCATGTTTTTTTACTCCTCAAACACGCACATATGTTTTACATAAATCATAATATAAATTTTTCAGACACAAATGATTTTATAAAAAAGTTAATTTGTGTCAAAATAGAAAATTGATCAAAGGTTGGCATTTAAAATCCTATAAATAATTCGTCTCAAAGTGGTTCAATCACAGTTTTATGTCAGAAACTTTCTTGGAAGGAAGGAAATTAGGAAGCGTAAAAACTCACTGTAAGATGTAGCAGGCTGGATCGATGGTGTCCACATAAGAATTCACAATTCACTAAATGTTCCCATCTGTGCACAGATTATCTGGTCACCATCAGTAGTTAGACTTTTAATACTTATATAAGGTAATTTAGCACTTGATAAGATGGTGTCCACATAAGAATTCACAATTCACTAAATGTTCCCATCTGTGCACAGATTATCTGGTCACCATCAGTAGTTAGACTTTTAATACTTATATAAGGTAATTTTGCACTTAATAAGATGGTGTCCACATAAGAATTCACAATTCACTAAATGTTCCCATCTGTGCACAGATTATCTGGTCACCATCAGTAGTTAGACTTTTAATACTTATATAAGGTAATTTTGCACTTGATAAGATGGTGTCCACATAAGAATTCACAATTCACTAAATGTTCCCATCTGTGCACAGATTATCTGGTCACCATCAGTAGTTAGACTTTTAATACTTATATAAGGTAATTTTGCACTTGATAAGATGGTGTCCACATAAGAATTCACAATTCACTAAATGTTCCCATCTGTGCACAGATTATCTGGTCACCATCAGTAGTTAGACTTTTAATACTTATATAAGGTAATTTTGCACTTGATAAGATGGTGTCCACATAAGAATTCACAATTCACTAAATGTTCCCATCTGTGCACAGATTATCTGGTCACCATCAGTAGTTAGACTTTTAATACTTATATATATAAGGTAATTTTGCACTTGATAAGATGGTGTCCATATAAGAATTCACAATTCACTAAATGTTCCCATCTGTGCACAGATTATCTGGTCACCATCAGTAGTTAGACTTTTAATACTTATATAAGGTAATTTTGCACTTGATAAGATGGTGTCCACATAAGAATTCACAATTCACTAAATGTTCCCATCTGTGCACAGATTATCTGGTCACCATCAGTAGTTAGACTTTTAATACTTATATAAGGTAATTTTGCACTTGATAAGATGGTGTCCACATAAGAATTCACAATTCACTAAATGTTCCAATCTGTGCACAGATTATCTGGTCACCATCAGTAGTTAGACTTTTAATACTTATATAAGGTAATTTTGCACTTGATAAGATGGTGTCCACATAAGAATTCACAATTCACTAAATGTTCCCATCTGTGCACAGATTATCTGGTCACCATCAGTAGTTAGACTTTTAATACTTATATAAGGTAATTTTGCACTTGATAAGATGGTGTCCACATAAGAATTCACAATTCACTAAATGTTCCCATCTGCGCACAGATTATCTGGTCACCATCAGTAGTTAGACTTTTAATACTTATATAAGGTAATTTTGCACTTGATAAGATTAAGATACATATTATACACATAGACATTATTATACACATAGACACTGTTTTGAAACTGCTTGCTTGTTCGGAAGTTTCACTGCACTGATTTGCAATGTCATTCGTAGGTAGGAGGAAGTATGTAGGTAGGTAGGTGTGTATGTAGGAAATTGTAGGAAAGGCAACATGATAGAAATATTCCCAAACAGTTAAAAAAACTTGAGAACTTGTAAGCCGAATAAATACTTTCAGAACTTGAATATAACATTATCTATTATTTTTTTTAATTGAATGGATCTCTATGAATTAAACATCAAAACAATGAAAATCAATATTTAAAAAATCACTCACCCCATTTTAGGATACCTGTGAACTTTTATATTTTTTTAAATCAATACTTTGAACTGAAAATTTGAAATTTGTTTAGGCGTAACTTAAAAATGACCACAAATATATATACGATTTCCCTTAGAAACCCATAAAACCATACAACAAATCAAAACATAAATATATAAATTTAAATAATAAAGAAAACAAGCTCCCTAAAATATATTGGCCGTCCCATTTGCTAATTTGAGTAATAAAAGAAAATCACTCCATCTCATTCATACTTCCGAGAGTTCCTATTAAATTTAAATTTCCATCTCTCGAATAAAATCCAGCCAAAACGCTTGTCGCCGCTAGGTAGTATACTTATCTCCCTCGCTCCCGCAATAAATTTCCCAGATTAGGGATGGTGCGTCTCTGTCTAACGAAAACATAGTCGGCACGTGAGGAAATTTACATATTTTTATCTCATTTTAAATGTTCGACATTTTTAGTATTCGAGTGTGACATCGTCAAATAAAAACTCGTAGGCGGATTTGAATTGGATGGGTACTACCTACATACTTTTATCGAATTGTAAAACTGAACCAACATATGTTTACATAATCAGATTTGGTAATGAAATAATGTCATAGTTATTTTAATATCTACCCGCGCAACTTAAAAACAGGAATTAAATTAGTTGTTTAACAGATATTTTAAGGAGTATTATGGGATTACGTATATTTTAACGAGTCATTTATTTACAAAGTCCGAGTTTACTATTCTCGAACGTACAATTATTAAAATATTTTTTTTAAATTAAACCTATACAGTCTTTATCTGATTGTGTGGAATTACAAAGCGATCTTGATAATTTGTGCGCATACTGTGAATCAAACTTATTGTCCTTAAACATTTCCAAGTGTCACTCAATCACATTCACTAGAAATACAAATAAGATCATCTATCCTTACAACTTGAATAAAAAACCCTTACAATCTACGTCTACATGTAAAGATCTAGGTGTTTACTTAGACAGCAAATTAATTTTTGATAAGCATATCGAACAAATTATGTCAAAATCTTACAAGATGCTAGGTTTCTTATTAAGAATAAGTAAAGTTTTCAAAAGTGCTAAAACCCTAGAAATGCTGTTTTGTTCATTGGTCAGAAGTCCACTGGGGTATGCGTCAACCATACGGAATCCTCGATATAAGGTATACATAGATTTAGTAGAAAGTATACAGATTAAATTTAGGAAACATTTACTCAAGAAATACAACAAACTATAAATAATATGTTAACTTTAGAAAAAAGACGCACATTGTCAGATCTGTTGTTTCTATATAGCCTGCTAAATAATAAAAAAGATAGTCCTGAATTGCTATCCATAATTAGTTTAAATGTCCCAATGAGGCGTACCAGGCACACTTCCCTTTTTCATATTGAAGCTAACAACACTAATGCAGCAAGTAACTCACCAATTACTCCCGCAATCAAAACTTATACCCACCACGAAAAATTACATTTAGACATTTTCCACGATTCCTTGCTAACATACAAAACTAATTTATTAAATTACTTGGCGTGATGTAAATACACATTATAAATTTTAAAACTACTTACACTTAACTTTACACTAAACCCTAATCAGTCATTTACAATTTAGTGAGCATATAATCCTTCTTTTAAAATGTCTTTCTTTCTCCCCCCCCCCCCCTCCTCCCTTTTCTTTCTTTCTATTATTATTAGTTGTTCATGAACTAATTAAGTTTTAAAACTCGTTTTTACATTTGTCAGGCGTAATTACCAAATGACATTCTGTGACATACGTAATAGGTACATAACCATGTAAAACTTAAACGTCTTATAACTTGTACTGTGTTTGTCATTAATAAACAAATAAATAAACTCCACACAGGAGGCCTCGAGGAAAACAATTTCTCTCAAGGCCTATGTCGTCTTTGGGGATGCTGTGTGTAGAGTATTTTTAAGGAAAGGAAGGACAGGAAGTTCTTGGAAGGAAAACGGTATGAGGGGTGGGCAGGAATCTGTGATTCAGTGTGTTCAGGTCATCCACCGCCAATATCTAGAAAAAAATCACCCCATGAACCCGGGCACCCCTGCTAAGTATTGGTGTAACCTATGGCAGAGACCTATGACTAGGTATACCTATATCAGTTTTCTTCCCAGAGCAAGTGATTATTTGTTTATTTATTAGTTTACGTTATCCTATGGATCAGCTATCAAGATGATTGTGAAATACCCCCTGATAATGAATGGAACTTTTTGACAGAAGACAGAATTTCAATAATTTAAAAGGTGATCTCCGCGCAAGAGTCTCAACTGCTTTAAGCTATTTGGAGTCAGTGAAAATTTGGCAGCTTCCTCTGGTCTGGGGCCCTAAAATACCTGAAAAACGCCTCAATTCTGTGCAGAAATGGGCGGTCCGTTTAATAGATTCTGCTATCTTAACAAACGGATTAAAATCCTTAGAGTACAGACTGCGGGTGGGAATGCTGTCCTTGTTCTACCGGTATTTCAATGAAAGATGCTCCGAAGAACTAGCGTCATTGATCCCCTCGACATCGGTGCATAATCTGGAAACATTTGACATTTTTCACATCAGAGCAGGTAGCTTCTACGACTCTTTCTTAAGTTCAACTTGGATTTTCAAGACCCATGTTCACCACTTCCTCTCCTCAAAAAGACCTCCACACACCATTTTCAAAGATAACACAGAAACAGAGAGAAAATATTTCCTCTTGGCCTCATTTGTAGAGTTAATGTAAAAAAAAAAGAATAACTTGTGACTAACTAACTAACCATCACGCCGTTTCCCCGCAGGGGTAGGCAAAGAGGACAGACCGCCAAACAACTCGATATTGGTATACACTCCTTGCCTCGTTCACATTCATACATCGTCTCATGCGTGCTCTTCTATTATTCCGACTCTTCACATGTGAAATAACACAAATTAATTCGAACTAAAATTTCTTGGGCACGTCGGAATTCGATCCGATCAGTCTGCCTGTCTTAAACTATAATTATTTGGTTTTGATTGTAATATTTATAATGTAAATAAATATGAGCCGCCACGAACCACCACTGCAGCCAGCCTGTTCTGGCTCCGCTCTTATCTTTGGTCCAGACACACAGACGGCGGGAGCTTCTTTATCCTTTTTCTCCCTTTGCCCCGCAACGGGCAATACTCCAGTACCTACCTACAAGTCTTGTCTCTTGCACCGCCGAGTAGGGCCCCTTCTTGTGGTAGTCTCGTCAGTAGTTTCTCATTCGTCACTTTTGTTGAACAGGGTTCTAGCTTCACTTTAACCTGATTTAAGATTTAAGGTGTCAAAGTTTGCAAAGACGATTTCTCATAATCTATTTACCGACAGTGAGGCATGAAACTGGCAGAGGAAGGAAGAAAGTATACAATGCTGTAGAAATGATATCCCTGATTCGTATGTGTGGTAAAACCATGTACGTTTGTGAGAGAAACGTGGAGATCCGTAAAGAATGCAAGGCTAATGTAAAGGGGTCTCCACACGGTACTGCCGCAGTACGTACTACCGCAGAACTGTAGTCAAAAGCGCCAGCCGTATTGTTATTATAATAACAATACGGCTGGCGCTTTTGACTACAGACCATACGATTTTTAGTCAGTTCTGCGGCAGTACGTACTGCGGCAGTAGGTACCGTGTGGAGACCCCTTAAGCATAATGGGTAAGATTGAGAAAGGGACGCTCAGATGGTTGGGGCATGTAGGGCGAATGTACGAGAAAAGGAGTGTGAGATAAGGAGAATATATGAGGCAAATGTAAATGGTAAGAGAAGTCGAGAACTCCCAAATGAATCGGACCATTTCAAGAGTCAGAATAATAGAATAGCATGTATGAGACGATTTATAAATGTGAATGAGGCAAGAAGTGTGTGCCGTCCTCTCTGCCCACCCCTACAGGAAAAACGGCGTGACGGGTAGTTAGTTATTTGATTTTTATTTGAATCTTGTGTAAAATATTTTAGTTTAACATTCCTATATTTAAAAAGAAAATATTTAAATAGGACGTATACCAACCTACCATTTTAAAACATACCTAAATGTGCGGATAGAGCCATAATAACTCGATAGAGCATAATAATTCATAACATAAGGTTCTAACTATACTTTCATAATGCCATTCCAAGACACAGCCAAGTTCTAATCATATATTTCCTTTTAAAACATGTAGGTAAAACTAAAATATTTTAAACAAGATTGAACCAAAATTAATTAATCGGAAATTGTTAAATAGATTTTGAAAAATATTCTTTGCAAACTTTTACGCCTCTGAACATAGTAAGACGAAGTTGGAACCATGTAAAATAAATCGAAGCTTTATAAACTTCATGAAAACTTCACAATCTACGGAAGTACAATAAAAATGGCTCTAAAAATTATGTTGGTTATAAAAATGAGCAAAAGATTGTTTTGATTTAACAGGTCATTTTTGAAAAAAAAATTCAGTTAGAACCTTGTCCAACTAATGTGACTCGTTTTTATACCTACTAATTTTTATATACTGCTAGGAAACTAGACGGGATTAGGAAACCAAAGTTACATTGTTTTGAATACTCATTAAAAACATGTTTGAAAGCTTATAAGCTCTACACACCACCCGATTTGCAGAACTGCTTGCAGGACAACATGCTGAGTTTCGGCTAGTTGGATCGTGAATAGGCAAAACCGCCAGCGGAATTTTAGTTATTTCCTTTTTAGTTCAGCAAATTTAATGTTGATAAGGGATTTTAAATATTAGATATGAACCTGTAATCAAAAAAGCATTGTCAATGTTTGTAAATGTCTGTAGTTGATATGTGAACAGTAGGTGGTAGACCTCTTGTTAAGAAATGCGTGTTTCTATTTTTTTTATTATTAATTTACTCTGAAATCATAAGATTTGTAATTATAGGAACTTAAATTCATTCCATTTCATTATAAATCACATATTTCAGATATAGTTTATTTTAAATTTCAAATAGGTACTGTCTATGTAAGTCTAAGTCTCATACATAAGTCTGACATTGCATAAAATTTTTTGTAAAAGCCTTAACCAATAATTATAAAATAAAAGAGACTTTTAAACTGTGTTGTCAAGAAAAGCAGATGGAAAACCAAAAAAAGTGGTAATTCATAGAAAATTAAACAAAATTTTCAAAAATTATCGAAAAGCATTTCATTCTTCTTTTTCAGGAAATGCTGTTTACCTATGTATGGACCGCACTTACCACAGAATTCTACTTATATTTCTATAAAATCAAAATGACATTGTACTTGGATATAAGAAGTATTTTTTTTTGTGGCTGCTCCGTTACAATGTAGCTGCGACAATATTATATACTTGTGTACTTTGATTAGGTAGGTACCGGTACAATAAAATATAGATTCCTTAATTATCAGTATTATATTTAAGGTTCTAATCCGGTGGTGGTTTAAAAGGGAAGAGGACTTCTGACACAAAAACTCGCCTTTTGTACCATCCGTTCGCGTCATACATTCATTTCAAAAAAACGTTCACTTGTAATTTTAAATAAGTCCAATCTACGTAATTTTTTTATCGTTTATTTATATATAAATGAAAATTATTTATTAAAACTTAATAGGTACCTAGTCCGACAAGGCTGTCACAAAACAGCTTGTCTCTAGGTTACACCAAATCGATATGTCTTAATATTTGTTTTTAATACATACCTAATATTACATTTCAAAGTACTACCTACATTAATTCAGAGTTTTATGAATAATTTGTTCACTTTTCGGAACGACTCCTATAGGTCTCGTAGAAATCGTTATCTCCCTTACTATCAACTGACAGCTGTGTTTTGCTCTGCTCCCGAAATAAATAATTATTTTTCTGTTTTTAGTGAACAAACGTTTCAGTGCATTTATCAAACGGATAAGAATTTTAATTTACACTTAGACAGTGTGTCCTTCCCACTTGTGAATAATTAATTGATAGTTTCACAAAAGAAACAATAACAGGATATCACAAGTGAATTCCAAGTGTCAACTAAAGGGGAATATAGGCAGTGTTCGACCTTACAAATTAAATTCAGTGCTAAAAAATGTCTACTACAGATACAAATCTGAGAAGTAAAGGTCAAACAACCGGGACTAGTGTTACATCTGAGCCCCAGGGAATAAATATTGATGTCATGTTGGAGAAAATTGAGATGAAGATGGAAAAAAAATTAGAAACATTTAAATCAGCAATCATAAAAAAAATTGATGATGAAAATAAAGAGAACCGGAACACAAGAGACTTCATCAGTCATCAATATGATGATATACACCTAAAGATGGAGACTATAATTAAACTGGTCTCGGAAGTAGAAGCCATGAGAAAGGAAATAACAGCAAAAGATGGTATAATAAGGAGCCTTGAAGTTAGATTAGCCGAAGTGGAACAAAGAACGCGTGAAGATACCCTTGAATTTGCAGGGATACCAGAAAAAGAGGTAGAGCAGCCTGCAGAAATAATTAAACGGGTGGCCGCTGCTGCAGGTGTCGACTTAAAAGGCGATGACATCCTCGAAATCAAGAAAATTCCGGACCGACGACCTGGAGTCCCCCCAAAATTCCACGTCAGATTCACTAACCCCCAAAAAAGACGGCAGATTCTACTGAACAGGAAGCTACTCAACCCTACCACAACTCAAGGAAACGGATACCAGAAGATTTTTATTAGTGAAACCCTTGGGGCCTACTTCAAAGATCTTCTGTGGAGGTCGAAGACTAAGGCAAAAGAAATGGGATATAAATATGTCTGGTACAAGGAATGTAAAGTGATGGTTAAAAAAAATGAAAGTGATAGAGTAATATATATCAAACACACTGATGATCTTAAAAAAATTGATTAGTTTTTTTTTATTTTTTATTGAGAGCCCCACTTTTACAGGTCATTTACTGGGTCGATTCCCCTCAGTTCAGTGAATCATATTGCTTACATCTATTTTCAAACTGCAACAATAATTCACCTGTACCACTTTCAATCAAAGGTTGAAATCCCCAGTAATGGCCACGGACTAGTGGATCTCTCATTTAAAGGAATCAAACTATTTTTTTTTGTTGTAATTAAATTATAGTATGGCTATTACCATTAATAACACATACGAAGAATTAGGTGATCAAGACAATTTGTTTGTAACATCAGATGCGAAAATATGTAAATACCTAACAACCAATTCAAAAAACACTATTATTATGCACCAAAATATTAGGTCAATTAATAAAAACTTTAATGAACTCCAGATTCAGCTTAACCACCTAAATATAGACTTTGATGTTATTATTCTTACAGAATGTTGGTTGACAAATATTTACACTCCAAAATTCATAAATCACTACTCTTCCTTCAACTCGTCAAAACATGATAGTCAGAACGATGGAGTTGTGGTATACACAAAAAATTACCTAAACTCAGTTGTAACTGAAATAAACATTATGGACGCTAGCTGTATGCAAATAATGTATAATAATGATTTGTGCATTCTAGCTATATACCGCTCTCCATCTATTCGCAATATAACACCATTTCTTAACAGTCTAAATAGCATACTCTCTAGTCTTTCCTACACTAAAAACTTAATAATTATGGGAGATTTAAATATCAACATACTTCCAGACAACCCTCACCATCAATGTCACGACTACCTGAACATGTTAGAGTTTCATGGATTAATTAGTACTATCAATACACCAACAAGAATAGCTAATGAATCAACATCATGCATTGATCACGTAATGGTCAAAACTAATAAACAAAACAAAAGCATCGTTTATAAATCAACAATTACAGACCATTACACAACAATATTCACATTGCAATCCGACACCACAAAAAACAGAAGAGATCAGTCAATTCTACTATACAATAATATTAATTTTGATAATTTAAAAAATATAATTAAAAATAAATCTTGGCAAGAGCTTTTACAAATACAAAACTCAGATGATGCATGGAATTATTTTGTTGACTTTTTGAAAAATGAATTAATTAATAATACCACAATTTTAACAAAAAAAAATCCTAACAAACTTAAACCCTTGAAATCATGGATAAACTTTTCAATTATCAACTGCATTCGTAGAAGAAACGCACTACACAAAAAAGTTAAAGAAAATCCTTACGACATAATATCACTAAACATCTACAAAAGATATAGAAATACATGCGGCGAAGTCATTAGAAAGGCAAAAGAAATCTACTATAGAGACAAAATCCAAGAAAGTAATAACGATCCCAAAAAAATATGGCAAATTCTAAGAGAAGCCACAAATACACAAAACACCAGAGACAAACAGGACATAAGTAATCTTTGTATTGACGGAAAAATTATTGACACCTCAAAAAACCCAAAGCCCGTAGCGGATTACATCAATAACTTTTTTACAAATATTGGCTCAAATCTTGCTTCTCGTTTACCAAATTGTGGGAATGCTCTACCTGCTGAAGCAGACTTTCAATTTCCCAAAAGAAGATTCAAATTTCAAACTGTCTCAGGGGAGGAGATTCTAAAAATAATTAATTCTTTAAAAAACACTTCTTCTGCCGGGATTGATGGAATAACCACTAAGATCTTGAAAACGCTGTCTATGGAAATTACATTGCCTCTAGAACACCTAATTAACCTTAGTATCAGTCAAGGACACTTCCCTTCAAACCTGAAACATGGTATGGTTATCCCTATACATAAAACAGGTAACAAGACAGACATAAACAATTACAGACCAATAACTCTACTGACCAGTCTATCTAAAGTATTTGAAAAAATTGTCAATGCTCAGTTGGTTAAATTTCTTGCTAGCCATAAATTATTATCAGAAAACCAATACGGGTTTCAAGAAAACATGAGTACCGCAGACGCTATTGCCGCTGTAACTAACTTCATTGTCAAAAACCTCGATAAAAGCAAAAAATGTATTTCAATCTTTCTAGACCTTTCCAAAGCCTTTGATACAATATCACACAGTAAATTAATAAACAAACTTATAAAAATTGGTATTACAGGTAACGAACTTAACTTTTTTAAAAGCTACCTTAACAATCGCAAGCAACAAGTTAAAGTAAATAAAACACTTAGCGATCATGCCTCCTCTAACTATGGGATTCCTCAGGGTAGCATATTAGGACCGTCTCTGTTCCTTTTATATATCAACGACTTATGTAACATTAATATTCAGGGGAAAATAGTTAGTTTTGCCGATGACACTGTTTTACTGTTTGAAGCTGACACTTGGCTAGCTGTATACATAAAAGCTGAAACGGGTATAAACATTGTAAAAACGTGGTTAGATACAAATACGCTCACATTGAACACCGAAAAAACTAAATATGTCACATCAAGCATAAATATAACAGGTCAACCTCATGATGATGCCTCTATTAGAATACACACATGTTTAAATTTCGATGAATCTTGTCAGTGTCCCTACATTGAGCGCACTACACAGATGAAGTACCTCGGCCTCACAATTGATCCATATCTCAAATGGAATATTCACACTCAAATAATTGCAAACAAAATAAGAAAAACCATGCACTTTTTCAGAACAATACGAAACTTTCTCGACCTACAACACTTGAAAATGATTTATTTTGCAGTCTGTCAATCCATTATTGAGTATGGTATCATAAGCATGGGGAGGCGGTACTGCATCAGCACTAGACCCAATCATAAAGGCACAGAAAACTATTATAAAAATAATTCTTAGACTACCTCTACTTACAGACTCGAACTTAATCTTCAAGAGTATGAATGTGTTTGACGTTCGGCAGATATATGCAAAAACAATCCTCACTCATCTTTACTCAAATATGCATAAATACTATGAAAAAAGATTGAATACTCGCTGTACTCGTAACAATTACAAAGATCTACTACAAATTCCCATAACTCATACTACTTTTGGTCAACGAAGTTTCATATACCTTGCAACAAGACTTTACAACATTCTTCCAATTAGTATAAAAAAATGTGATACACAAAAAAATTTCAAAAAAAACATAAAAATTTGGATAAAAAATAATGATAGAGCCTTTACCGGTGCACTTACCCAAATTCGAAATTAGTAATGAACCAATCCTGCTATTATTGTACCAATGTTATTTTTATTAATGCAACATATCTATTGTGTGATTATAATCTAATATAAGTGTAGGTATGTTTCACAGTATTATAAATTGATGTAAAATTACTGCCTCAACACAGGCAAAGCCTAGTGAGGCAGGCTACGTGATACCTAAATTTATAATTATAAATCTTTATTATTTAAGTACCTACTGTTTATATGCAAATTTTTATTTTCTTTTATTTACTTTTGTACTTAAGCAACACTTAAACTATTATATGATGTACTTCTTTTTTTTGTAGTTATAAATCTAAAAATTTTTGTTCAATAAAGATTATTATTATTATTATTATTATTATCATAGTGAAAAATTTGGTATAATCCATATTAAAAAGGGAAAACACCACACTTTACATTCAAATCTAAAAATAAGGAAAATTAACACCTTTATGAAACAAAACTTTTGGATCCCCATTTGAAAAAAAAATGAAGCTTTGGGAAGTTTTTATTAATTATTTTTACATGGAACGACCAAAAAGTAAGGTAACGATAACCTTTATAATACATTAGTCTAATATAAAAATTGTGTTTTTAATTTTTTTCGTTATCAGCAAATTTAGTTAGAAAACGTAAGATAGAGCCATTTGAAAAACTTTTAATGTTTACAGCAAAATGTTTATACTTTTTTTTCGATTTAAACAATTTGAAAGCGTGCTTTATCACCTTTCAAAAGCAGTTTTTATTTTTCGGATAAGTTCATAAATATTCAATTTATTTGGATTTTATTGCGAAGCGGAAATATTTTTAACTTATGATAAAATACGCCAGATTTTTGCAGGATTTGTACTTACGTACCCAAACAAAAGAATTTAGATTCTTAAAAATACATGGATTGATCACATTTAGATATTAAATTTGAACAATGAAAAAAGTTCTTAATTTAATTCCTCAATTAAAATCTTCAAATGTTTTTACGATTTCTTCCTTCAATATTTTTCAAAACGTTCTCTTTTTTATAATTTACCTTTTCCCATTCCTCTCGCAGCCTGCAATAATAATTGTTTTCCGCGTACGTGCGAGAGTGATGCACATATTTTGACATGTCAGCTCATAAAAAAACATTGGGCGAGTCCATTCGTAGCCTCGCCCCTCAGAAACAGGCTGGGCGGGTACCCCCACTCCCCCCCCCAATCAACCGCCCACCGCCCTACCGGTATACTCAGACCCAGGCACCTGACTATTGTATAGAATGTTTAGAAGAGGTTCTTTGGTAGAGATCGCTGGAAGCTTTTTAGAAAATTCATTCTATCAATGAAAACTCCATCGAAATCTTTATTTTTTTTGGCTTCGCGGATAATTACTGAATATTCCTTGTCGAAGTTCGACACACGGATAAAACGGAATATTCCTTTTTTAATTATATATAATCATTTATGACATTTGTCGGAAGTCGGCATCTAATTTAAATTATTACCGGTATTAATGGTATATATCTATTGGGTTGATGTGCATACTGCGGACCCTGCGTGACATCACTCAGGTTTTCCATGGTTTATGTGGGAAGCAGGGTTTGTCAAACGGGTATGTGTAATTATTATAATACCTTTCTTTCCATGTTCTTCTGTTATAAATACAGGATCAATTTGTCAATAATGCATTCATTTCATAATGAATAAATTATTGGTTTATATGGCAATAATAATTTTTCTATGTTTGGCAGGATTGATTGTCTATGAATTTATAATATAAGTATGGCGTATTCAAGTACCTACCTATCAATCATACAGTATACTAATAGGTACTTTCCTGTCATACAATATCGTACAATATCCGAGATGTCTTCACAAATGATGGGCTCCAAGTATTAAACATTGTTAGATTTGTCGTTTATGTTTTCCTCATTCAGGTGTATGGGGAGCATTTTCTCGGGATTTTTCCATCGCAGAATAATTATTTAACATTAGCAAGTGAAATATTTATTGAGTTCATTTCGTGAATGATTGAACGATTTTTTATATATAGGTACTATCCGTAACTGTTTCCATATAAAAAACACAGTTTCCCATATTATGACCTTACTCCATAAAAAACAGATTTTCATGGTGAATGACTTTTTTTTTAGTTTAGCTGATTTAGTTTTTACTGATTTTACTTCAGCTTATCATAGTAAATTACCTCACCGTATAAAAACACTTTCTTATGGAAAGTGACCCCACCGTATAGTCCTTTACCATAGGAAACCATTGTTTTACGGTAAGGTCTATACCTATTATCATGAAACCGTCTTTTTTATACATTGAGGTTATATTTACCAGAAAAACTGTTTTTATACGGTAAGATTATTTACCACAAAAACTGTTTTTATGTGGTAAGGTTTGTTACCATGAAACCGTCTTTTTTATACGGTAGGTAATATTATTTACCATAAAAACTGTTTTTATACGGTAAGGTATGTTACCATGAAACAGTCTTTTTTGTACGGTAAGGTTATTTATATAACAATGTTTTTATACGGTAAGGTATGTTACCATGAAACAGTATTTTTTTAATATGGTAAGGTTATTACCATAAAAATTGTTTTTATACGGTTAGGTCATTCACCGTAGGACGCCGTTTTTTTACGGTAAGGTCATTTACCTTGGTAGACTGTCATTTTTAATGGGACCCTGTCCTTTTTTATAAGGTCATTTACAGTTAGAAACCGCTCTTTATTTACAGAAAGGTCATATATTATGGGAAACTGTCCTCTTTTTGCGCTAAGTAGGTCGTTTATCATGGAACCCGTCGTTTTAATACGGTCAGTTCATTTATCATGGTAAATCGCTATTTTTATACATTTTCGTCACTTATACGGGAATGGTCACTTAAGGTCATACATACGGGAATGTATGAAAAATTATTTATGCTCAAACAGCTTTTATAGTGGGAAACATTCCTTTTTATATGGTGAGGTATACACCTTGGGAAACATGCCTTCTTTACGGTAATGCCACATACCATGGGAAACTACCCTTTTTATACTGTTAGGTCATTTATCGCGGAAAACTGTTCTTTTAATATGGTAATTTCATTTATTACATTTATTACTAAATTGCCATTTTTATACATTTAGGTAATTTATTTATTCTAAAATTTATTTTTTAACATAAAAAAGAAAATAAAGTTATGTTACAGCTGTTTCGGTTAACAAGACCAATTTCAAACTGTGTATGAACCAATTTGAGATGACATTAAACCAATTTGCTGAGAAACTAATTGCAGAACTTGATAATAACATTATACAAATTGAGTTTTAATTAAATTTAAATTGATTTCTACGAATTAAATTCAAAAACAATTAATACAACGCTATTATGATTTTTTGATAACGGTTACGTTATTAGTTCTTACCTAAGTACTCCTAAGTAAAGTACCAGGGACATGCGTGCAATCCACACCAGTTGTAGAGCTGTAGATTTTGCATGAAAGAAAAGAACAACTCCATAAATTAACAAAAACATATGAACTGCTTACTGTAGTTTAAAGCCAATGAATCAACCTGGATTTCACCGTTTATCTCATATTTTTTTAGGTTCTACAAAATAATTAAAATCTTTAAACTTATAACTCTTACCAATAAATAATATTTAGATAAAACCCGACACAATTATATTCTCTACTTGAGTCCTTGCCCGGAACAATGTTGTATCCAACAAAACTATCAATGTTGACTTATTGATGGAATAATGCTGGGCAAATTAATATGCATCTTTTAACGTAGGGCTTATGGTAAACAAAATTACATAAAAAATATATTGCTGTGGGAGCATTTAAAAATTAGTTTAATAATTCATAGGAATGAATGGAGAAAATGAACATCTTACGGCTTCAACTAGAAATACTTCAAAGCCAAGAAGCTGAAGAATGAAGGAAAGTAGAATTTGTCCAGAAAAAATATTCTTAATGCTGCTTTTAAGCCGTTGAAATAGTTTTATGGAATAATGTTGTAAGTTGATCTCAAGACAATATCTCGAACTTAAATGAGTTAATTTATTCAAATCTTTTTTTTGCTACTTGAGCTCAAATAAATCAATGACATATGTAAATTGTTGTTTTCTGTTAGGTTTGAATGATAATATTTTTTTTGTAAAATAATGTTGAGTGAAATTTTTAGATACAACATGTTTCCACTAATAGAGTGAATTCTAGTAATAAAGTCTAATTTAATCGCCTTTCTTCTCTACTTTTCATTTAAAACTATTAAGAATTGTATGTTTATTGTATTTTAAATATTAAAGGTCATGTAAAATAACTGATTTCGTTTTTTCCATTTTTATCGGAACAAGAATATTGTTGGATAAAACATTTTTCCGGGCAAGGGCTCAATTATACTCCTGAGACAAATTATCTTTAACAAGCAATCTATTTTATTTTCAGAAAAGCTTCGGCTCTCCTTGTGCGTGGGCTGCGGAGGGCAGATCCACGACCAGTACATCCTCAGGGTGGCTCCCGACCTGGAGTGGCACGCTGCGTGTCTCAAGTGCCAGGAGTGCCGCCAATTCCTGGACGAGTCCTGCACCTGCTTCGTCAGGGACGGGAAGACCTATTGCAAGAGGGACTACACAAGGTAAACATTATACATATTATATCTCTAGTATTTATATTTGTGATGTTTAAAATTCATGTTGGAACTCCATTATAATAATATGACAAAACACATATAACTGATTTCCACTTAATTTATTTTTGACCGTAACCGGTTTCAGCCTGTTAAAGCTATCTTCAGTCTGGTACATTCTTAACCTACGGTAAATAAATAATACCTACCATACATATATAGCATATGGGGGGGGGGGTCTGCAAGGATTTTAATCAATTATATTATTTACATTTGTTGATAAGTTGCCTTTGACTGTCGAATTTAAGTAAGCTTAATTTCCTTGAGTTTGTAGCTCACTTCAATATTATTCGGGAAATGCATTACAAGTAATGTGAATTTTATTGTTGTCAAATCGTTATTATGTTTATGATGATAAGGATTTTTTATTGATTTTTGAAAGGACACATGTATTCATTTGGACTAGGAATAATCATATAATTGTCATTATATAAACAAAATATGTACATATTTTAATTTAGAACGTATGATGAAGATTACAATGGATATAGGAAACGGAGATTTAGCAAATGATTCTAATTCTTATTCATTACAAAGACAGGGGTTTTTTTTTAGTTAGGCGGGTAATTTCAAATGATTCTAGCGTATCTTGTTTGCGACCTCTATTACTATATTAACAAAATAAAATAAATTTGTTGAAAAATTAGAGGGACGTCAGAAATTTGTCTTCCGAATGAACGCCGTTAGTAAACTTGCTGTCGAAAATGCTAACAAATGAAATACACATTTCAAATGTATAGTATCTATAACAATTAATTAAATGAACATATATCCCACTTTATTACTTAACTTAAGGCATCCAATCATCAGTTCCAATTTATCCAAAGTAAAAATTTCAAAGAATATCTCACATCACAGATAGCCGAATTTAGTACCAACTTTTAATGTTGCGTACCTTTTTTTAAGGAAAAAGTACGACACACCTCAAAACTTTATCTAAGTAGGTACCTAAACCAATAATCAAAAACATAATCCATAATCCATCCGTTCCAAAATTATTCATAACGTAATATTGATCGATTGATGTACAGCGCGTTTTCATCCCGCGACAAAATGTCCCCGACCCAATAAACTCCGACAGAATATCCCTCGACATAATATCCCTTGACATAATATCCCTCGACAGAATATCCCTCGACATAATATCCCTCGACATAATATCCCTCGACATAATATCCCTCGACATAATATCCCTCGACATAATATCCCTCGAAATAATATCCTTGGACATAATATCCCTCGACATAATATCCCTCGACATAATATCCCTCGACATAATATCCCTTGACATAATATCCCTCGACAGAATATCCCTCGACATAATATCCCTCGATATAATATCCCTCGACATAATATCCCTCGACATAATATCCCTCGACATAATATCCCAAGGACAAAATATCCTACGAACAAAACATCCTCCAACAAAATATCTACAAAAATCTAACCTAACCTAACTTAACTTAACCTAACCTGACCGTAGTTTACATTTGACTATTTATGAACAATAATTTATTGTTTTTTTTTGTTCATATGAAGCAGTTTCTTTGTGATGTGAAATTATAATTTAAATAAAAAATTATTATGTTTACAGGATGTCGGTATTGTTTTTGTCCCATTTTTTGTTAGGTTATATTATGTTAGGTTGGGTTAGGTTAGGTTGGGTTAGTTTTTAGTAGATATTTTGTTGGGGGATGTTTTGTCCGTAGGATATTTTGTCCTAGGTTGCTTTGTCCGTAGGATGGTTTATCGGGGAGGTTTTGTCGGGGGGTAATTTGTCGTGGGATGAAAAGTAGCGGAACCGATTGATTTTGCCGGCAAGGTTAATCGAACAACACTACACATTAATTAAATAAACTTTGTTCATTACATATATTATCATTTAATTGCAATAGTGCTGTTACCGGTAAGCCGGCACCGGTTACTGGCTACCGGCTCCCATTGTATCCGCACCCTGACTGTCGCACGATCAATATTTCCGTCTCGTACTCTCCTTTATAACTCGGTATTGCCATCCCCCTCGCACGGTCCATGGTTAGGGGAGAGTGCGGTTATTGTAATCAAGGTAAAAGCTTTTGCCTTTGCACGCGAGGCCTGTCAGATCACCTCAACTTATTGCGATTTTTTACCCTGAAAACTGGATTATATTGTATTCTTTTTTATCACTACTTGCGTATCTTTTACCCCTTTTCAATTCAGAATACAGCTCGGCCTGCAATTAATTTATAGATAAAATAAATTGTAATTAATGGGTTGGAAATGTTATATAAATGGCACGGATGAGGTAATTAAGTGAGGGTTTTGTAAATGATAAAGATTTGAAAAACATCTTTATTTTAACAGTAATTTAATAACTGTGTTTTAAACACCCCTCTAAGATAAAAAAATGCTTTCCATTCAACATTTCTTGCTTTAAAGTTCACATCATAAGAGCGAAGAAGAGCGAAGAAGAGCGAAGAAGAGCGATTCTGTATTTTTTGTGGATACGGAATTGATTCCGTACGTAATCGTCTGTCAAATTTGTGTGATTGTCTATGGCTTGCAATTGCTTTTTCTATAGGCTGATATATGGGCTCGAAGGACCATGCGTAGGGTCTGGTCTCCGGACAGTCTACCGTCAGGTGTAAAGATAGCATCTTCGTTGACTTCTTTCGTTTCCAAAGCCAGGAAACCGTACGATGATTTGAGAGGTTATCCCTTGTTTTAAGTAAAAACACTTTGTTTTGTACTGGGAATATTGTTTTAAACTTTATTTTATTCAGATGAATATTAACGTTAATTAAGTTGAACGGAGTTTCGATTCTATTCTGAGCACTGGAGTTTCAAATTGTAAAATGTAGAAAAGAATGACATTGCAATAAGCAACAAGCTTATTTATAGACAAAAAGAGAAAGTTGACGATTGAGCACAGACAAGAGTGCTGCTAGTAGACAAAAAATGTATTGAAATGTTTCGTAAATGGTGGCATAGACGCGAAAGTTATGACTAAAGGACTCTACACATCGAGATTAAGCAAAATGATAAAATTAGAAGTTGTCAGTGCAAAATGAAGTTAAATATTTGAAATAGGAAAATCACAACACACAAAAATGTCAGCTGTCGCCGATTTCAACTAGTAAAATACAAAATGCTGTAAGAATACATGATTATTTCTTCATTTAATGTACGTTTAAAGTTGTATACCTACTATGGACTTGATATTTGCGAAATTTCAACTTAAATACGCATGAATTACTTAGTTTCCCCAAATTAAGAACCTATTTATAGCAAAAATATTGAGGCAGTATACACGTAGGAATAATTTTAATGAATATTTGTGGATGAAATACATTAATTATTCTACTAACCGCCGCACTTTTAAAGATGTATTATGGGAATTACACTTCATTTCAACAATGACTACAAGAAACACCTATTAACGTGCACAAAATATGTCATTAGGATTTTTAATTTGGGCAAACTAAGTAATTCATACGTATTTATGTTGAAACTTCGCAAATGTCAAATCCGCATGGTGTACAACTTTAAACGTACATTAAATCAATAAATAATCATGTATATTTGCAGCATTTCGTTTTTTAAACTATTTGCAGTCGGCAACAGCTGACATATAATAACATTTTTTCTGATATAGATATCTTCAATTGTAACGAAAAAATTCTATCAAAAGTGTATTAAAATGCATTAAATGAGAACGAAATTGCATAAATGTAATGATACATTATGTACTACCTTCCACTTTTTATACCTGCGTAATATATCTTTTAATGTACTATCTTTTAATTGTTGTAAGATTACTGTTTAATATCTAGACACAGTAGTATAATGAGGAAATCTGTAATTGGTTTCTCAGTTGGGTAAATTATACATGTATAAATTAATCATTATGGTAAACTGTTGATTTCCCTAAAATAAAATAAATAAAATAAAAAATAAATATATCAGCTCAGAGTAAAAGCAATTGCAAGCCATAGACAAAATCACACAGATTTGATAGTGGATTACGTATGGAATCGATTCCGTATTAAAAAAAAGATACAGAATCGCATGGCAGATAGTCATTTTACATATATTATACCTATATGAGTCAATACTACGGTTCGTTAAATATGAATCCCGTGTTTTGAATATGATGACTATTGCGTGCAATGTTGTATTTTCTCCCAGTGTAAACTTTCTAATAAAAGTGTGTTTATCAGAAGTCACAGGTCACTTCTAAGGTAAGTATGTTTTATGTATCTGTTTGTAAATTAAAATATTAGATAGAGATAGAGCCCAAAACCTCACAATAAATTGTACAGCGCCCTTGAGCTGATATTTTACAAAAACGGCGCTCTACAAATTATCCAATTTTTATTATTATATTATAACATTGTTATTAATAAAAACTAATAGTTCTGTGAACAGTAAACCTCGCGTCCTAGATGTCTAGATGTCTCTAATCATCATCATTACATAGCATAAAATGAAGTCGCTCAAAATGTTTGTGCGCTTAGATCTTTTAAACTACGCAACGGATTTTCATGCGGTTTTCACCAATAGCTAGAGTGATTCAAGAGGAAGGTTTATATGTATAATACATGCTTATTATAGTAGATAAAAGCCGAGAAATTCAAATATTCAATTCGGGCAGCGGGAAGCGGGCAGCTGGCAAGCGGGTGGTGTGGATTTTATAAAGGTTGGGTAATGGCGTTGTGTTTCGTTAGCCACAGCAACGTGTGGCTGGGTTTGATAGTATTTAATAAATCAGTGGTCGGTCTTGCTGTATGGTTGTGAAACATGGACCTTGAAAATAAATACCATGAACAGGTTAGAGGCTTTCGAAATGTGGCTTCACCGGAGAATGCTCAAGGTCCCATGTACCGACATGATCACCAACATAGAAATTCTCAGGCGGGCTAGAGCAGATAGGGAACTGCTTACATTAATTAAAATCAAGAAAATTTCATATCTGGGTCATATACTTCGAGGGGAGAAGTATCACTTGCTCCATTTAATATTGAAAGGCAAGATAGAGGGTCGCCGAGGGCCTGGTAGGAGACAAATGTCTTGGCTGCGAAACATACGAGAGTGGACCGGCATTAGAAGTGTGGAGGAGCTATTCCGGGCAGCGCAAGACAGAGAGACCTTTTCAAGAGTGATCGCCAACGTCGGGGGGACCTGATAAGGCACATAAAGAAGAAGAAGAAATCAATACCAAAATTTTCTCTGTAATTAGAAGATTTGTAAGAGCGAATGAACGAAGAAAGAGTGTAAGGAGAATAATATGACGCAAATGTGAATGGTGAAAGAAGTCCGGGACACCCGTGGCACGTTCAAGTGAATCAGATATTTGATTCGGGCCATGTCAAGAGTCAGAATAATAGAAAATTATGTATTAGACGATGTATGAATGTGAATAAGGTATGGAGTGTGTGCCAAGACCGAGTTGTTCTGCGGTGCGTCCTTTTTGCCCAGCCTTTCGGGAAATGGCGCGATGGTTAGTTAGTTAGTATATTTTATTTATTTCAAATGAGGAAGTAATTACTTCTTCAAACTTCGCAAAATTAAGAAGTAATTATTTAAAATAAGGAAGCAACCTGTCCAAAGAAACGTCACCATCTCATGACAATTATTTTTTCAAACTTTCTTCAGGCAAGTAGGATAATATTGAAAAGCTCAGTCAAAATTAGCCATCTAGTTAGAGTCACCCATCTAGATGAAGTTAAGTCAGCCATATAGTTAAAGTCAGCCATTTAGTCAAAGTCTGCCATTTAGTTAAAGTCAGCCATCTATTTGAAGTCACCCATCTGATTAAAGTCAGTCATCTGGTTAAAGTTTGCCATATAATTTAAAGTTAGGCATCTAGTTAAAGTAAGACTTTCTTGGAAGTGGATGAAACAAATTTTCGAAAGCGGAAACCGAAGGTTAAAATATATTTACAGGGAGATGAAATGCAAATGAAGTGATTAGAAAATTGTTTAAAAACCTTCATAATAATCATTGCGAAAGTATCAGATATAAATTTAAACAATAGTCACGCATCACGTCAGTAGTCAAAAATAAGTATCCATTGGTATTTTTTGTAATATTTATTTACTTTAGGATAGGAAAAAGATGTTGTCATTAAACAGCCACTATCATTGATACTTCCGGTATTGACCTCCCCTGCTTCGGTCCCCACGCACCAATAAAGTTTCAATCAATATGTAACGGTATGCCGCCCATGGTACCTTCATAACCACCCCTGCTGAGGACCTTCCCCTACACCCATCTTTTACCCCCTTCCCTTCACAACCCCTCTTCAGCCCCCTCCGCAGAGACGTATTTACCATTTAGGGGATGAAGTTGCTTAATAGATACAGTAAAATATATCTACATTTATAGTTATATAAACTAGATTTTAATTTTAGGTATATTTGCGGCACGTTCCAAAATAAAAGATACTCTTAATATCACCCTGGTGTAAGACCACCATTAAGAATTGAAACGTTACATAAAATTAGTCGGGTCTTTGTGGCTCCATCCGAACAGCCAGGTTCGTCCCCACCTTTCTCTTCCTCATCTCCTTCCAATCCCCACCCACCTTCAGCCTCATTCTCATAAAAAAGACCGCCCGTCAAAAAATTAAGTAAGTAAACCAAAATTTGCTTCTGAAATCATAAGATTAATTCGTAATATCAAAATATTTTGGAATTTTACAATTTGTCCAAAGAAACGTCACCATCACAATGACATTTTTTCAAACTTTTTTCAAATAGATATCAATCATTACATTATACATAATATATAATACTGAGCTCTGGCATCATGAAAATGCGTTGCTTAACCGTTCATCTGATAGCGAGGAAACTTTGGTGAGTTGTTGTGAGCATGCCCGCGAAGGTTTCTATATATACTGGTGAGCTCTGGCATTGTGAAATTTGTATAAAAAAATTGCAAAAGGTGGCACGCGAGCTGTTTGCAAACTGAATCTACCGGGACTGAATGTATGGAATGCGGGAGGTGGAGGGGAACTCGGGAGGGAGGGGGGAAACTGTGGAGGGGGGTTCGCGGGACGGAGGAAGCGGAAGAGGGGAGTGGGGAGAGGGAAGGCGGAGAAGACGGATTGGGAACGCCTGAGGTGAAGGGGAACGGGACGCGCAGGGAGAAACAATTTATTTATTAAGTGGCGTAGCATCGCATGCCGAGAACTCACTACTTAAGTATATAATTGTCAAAAAACTCTAAATTCTTTAATAAAATTAACGTGATCACAGCGGGAATTGAACTTTTGCAAGATTTTCCTATTGCCTATACTTTTAACTATCCGATCCACCCCTGTCTACATACTCACGTGCAAGTTAAGATGAAGCCATACTAAATAATGCAAAATCATACAAAATCGTATGTTTTTGTTTTGAAAATTTGACCGCTTAGAAGTATTATAGATGCTTCAATTAAATACTGCGTGTAGAACATACCTTGGCCCTTAAAAACATCGGTCATTTTTTTAATAAGTCTTTTAATAAGCTTAGAAAAAAATAAAGTATTAGGTCTATACAAAACATTTTTAAGTGCAAACTCTCCTACTTATAAACACTATTTCTGATATGGTTTTATTGCATAATGTGGAAAATTCAGTTTCTTATATAATTATCGCAAAAAAAATTGAAATTTAGGCCCGAACCTCACAAAATAAAATATAATATGCATTTTCGCGTTGGTATTTTTGACATCACGGCGACAATACGGCAGTCGACGAATTTGTTATATCAAAGTGAACCTTATACCGTCCACCGAAGAACGACTGGCAGCCGCCCCATTCTTCCGTCAGTACTCCTCCGGACGGAGCGGAGAAACAACGTGTTAGGGTCCTCGCTGCTTGTTTTCGTGAAATCAATTTAAAAATTCCGTTTTATTACAATAAACAATGCATAAAAAAGGAATTAATGTTTTTACAGGCTTTTACGAAATCAACATGTAAAAAAAATTCTCAAATATCTTTTTCAACCTTTCTAAAAGCTTTTTCTCAAATTTTTTTAAACTCCTCCCAAAAAAGGGCGTGAATTCCGATTTCGATTTTTTTCTGTACTAGTGGATCGCCTTAAGTAATGACTGGGACCACGAGAGTTCTATGAGGAGGAGGGAAGGTGTCTAACAATCCAGCTCTACTAACGTTCCATGCACGCTATCACGAGAAATCATGAAGCCTCTCCCAGCGATCGTGATAGTTATGTGACCATTCTGACGTCTCTAGGGGTGGGTGACTATAGCCTCGGAATCAGTGAAATTTTGCTATAGTTGTTTGGTTGGACAGGGTGAAACAAAATCTGAAGGATGTAGGTATGCTTGTATTTTTTTTCTTCTTTATGAGATTTCTAGAGTCCAGTTTTGGACAAAGACGTCCCTCAAATTATGTCTCCATAGTTTGCGGATTCTTTCCTGCTCTTATGCATCTAAAGACATGTATTTTGATTAGCTTGAAATCAACTGTACCTTCGTATGTACCATCATTTAAAAAAAAATAGATTCTGTGGTGAATGCGGATTCTTAAAAACAAAACTCATTTTTCTCAACAAAACACTATTGTTTTTATTAACTACCACTTCCCGATATCCGATTGAGCTGAAACACTGCAGATAGACTTGTTGTCAATGATGGTTCAAAAGAATCCATTAGAAAATTTTAATTTTATTTCATTTAATTAATCAAAACATAATTTTCCCCTGAAATCAAAAGATTTGTTAATAAGTAGGTAAGTACATAAATATGAATAATGAAATTATATAATAATGTGTCCAAAGAAACGTTCCTATCTCAATGACAATTATTTTTTCAAACTTTCTTCGGGCAGGTAGCCAGGTAGGTACCATAATTTTAAATATTCCGATTTGACAGCTCGTAGAAGGAACCGCGCTGTTGTGAACTCTGGCGGGATAGGAAGGCAGTATACAAACGGCCATCATCTTGACAAGGAATTTACAAACAAATTTACAGACAAATAAAATGCAAAATGGTTGAGTTATACCATCAGGTAGATAGGTAATTTAGAAGTTTTCGCTTGCCGGCTCTTACGACAGGGTTCTACATTTTCCCTATTCCTGACAAAAGCGTGGGTGGGTTTTGACTTATGACATCTGCCCCGTGGGCCAGTGGTTTGTTTAGTGTCTCGTAACGCTTCCGTCCCGGGTTCGATACCCGCACAACTGTACCAACAGAGTAACTCTAGACGCGGACCACCGGGACGAATTAACTCGGTGTGTATTTAAGGGGTTGGCAAGTAAAAACATCCCTTAGAATAGGTAGGTACTAGGAACGCGAAGGGATATTTTCAATATTTTGTATGTGATTACCGCACAAGAGTACCATTGCTCCCTGCTAACCGCAGCCAGTGAGACTAGGCATCGCCAAATGGGGTACGTTATGAGGCTGAAGTTATGGAGACGAGAAAGATGAAAAGTGGAGCGTTGCGAAGTACCTAATAGCTCACCAGATCTGGTCACCAAACACGACTGTTTGCGCCTATAAATTAAACAACGTGGCAAAATGCTTTTGTTGTGATCGGGAAAAGGATTTATAACATGGCAATGAATTGTTCCTTGGTCCCTTCTCCTCTCTATCACTTCCTCCCCTGGACTTCGGTAAGCAGTCACGCAACAAAAACAATGTATCTATCCCTCCCACTGCGGTGCAATGCGAGGTCTCCCGATCCATCCCGCCACGTAGCTGGTGGGCAGACGCATCCGCCGGCAAGACTTGTACTAACCTTAACCCATGAACCTGTGCACTCCTGCTAAGTCACCAAACTTGGCGAACCATTAAGGTTTACCTACGGTAGCAGTGTTGGTTATCCAATAAATAGTTCCTGGGGTGGCGGTAATCATTCCCGCCACCCAAATTGAATTTTTATTGAATATACAAAAGATCAACTTCGAATTAATATGGAGTTCTAAAAATTAAACTAGATAACCATAAATAAGTATGGGGGCATCCATTAATTACGTGAGAACTAACGGGGGGGGGGGGTCCAACAAAATCTCACGTTATTTGAAAATACCTAATATACGAATTGGCCAAAATTTATCTCACCGAGGGGGGAGGGGGGGTCTAGATTGGAAGAAAAACTGCTCACGTAATTAATGGATGCCTACAGAAAGCTACATTATCATCGAGTAACATTATAGGCTGTATATAATGGTAAGATTTGGCTTTATGAAATTTGTATAAATGAAAATGTATGAATCAATTTATTTCTGTGAATGGATTTGCAACGCATGCCGGGTGCCAGCTTAATATTATATTTTGAGCTGATTGTAGTGTTTCGCTAGGCAAATCGGAAACAACTGAGATCACCAAAATCGGACACGAGAATCGGACGTGTATTTGGTTTGTTGGGTCAGATAGTCTGACCATACAATCGGAAAGCAAAATCGGACGTGTATTCCCAGTCTTAATCAGCGATATTAATATTTTATATCAGTCTTTTGTACACAGGTACTGTGTAGGTAGAAACCTATTTAGTTCATACAATTGGGTAGCTACCGTCCAGTACCTCAATTAGTATTTCTAGGAGTAACTAAGTAAACTAAGGAGGGTCAGGACAGGGTACGGAAGGAAAGCTGGAATGTAGATAGCAAGGAACGTGTGGTAGGTACTTGATCATATTCTGGTTTTTGACCGGAGACAGGAGCTAGACAGTAGACATTTCAAATATAATGAGTTTTTTTTGTAGGTAACAAGGGATATTGAGCTTTTTCATACTTGGACACCAACTGCCGACGACTTAATCAAATATGAGGATTCATAATTGCTATTAATAAGTAGTAAAATATAGCACGCGATCCAATCCGGTTCCTATCCTACCTACCTACTTATAAAACTACTTTAGTTACGTCTTGAAAAGCTGTCCGTAGCTGTCAGTTATGAGTTTTATTACTGTATTATTTAAAAGGCACCCTCTCATTTAAAAAAAAACTTTAATTTCCCACTTCAGTAAACATTTATCTATTAACGGTCTTACGTCCAATTTACGAAATTAGAAGAAAAAAGTGTCTAAAGCTTAAGGTGATCCACTAGTCCTTGAAAAAATCGAAATCGGAACCACCGCCCCTTTTTGGGAGGGATTTAAAAATATTTGACAAGAATTGAGAAGACGCTTTGGAAAAGGTTGGACAAGGTATTTGAGAGTTGTTTTTTTACTGATTGATTTCATAAAGGCCGGTAAAAAACAATAACGCTTTTCATAAGCATTGTTTATTTCAAATCAGTTTCACGGAACCAATCGACGCGGAGTTAAGGATGTCCATTCGCTACCGTAATGGGGAGTTAACTTGTACAGTAAGCACATAGTCTATATGCGGATAACGCTATATAACGCTATATAACGCTACCCATTTTGATTCATGCCGAAAAAAACAGCGTGCAATTGTAGTGTTTTGTTTAATTTTGTGAAATTCCTGCAACATTTTTTAAAATACTTTCCAATAATTTTCTAAAGAACATTATTTGCCATATTATCTATAAAATAAATCCGAAAAGATGTTTATTAGTAGCAGATTTTGCACTTGAAAGTAGGTATTTTTTACAATACCGGATTCGGATATTATTTTTAACATTTTCTTTTCTTCTTACCACGCTGTTACTACATTGTGTTATATAATATCACGATGTACTTGAACTGCTACTAACCTAGTATACAAAACTGCCGCCATGGGTGAAACCACAGTATCTTGCTTGAGAGTCTCAAGGATGATGCCGTGTTTTTACTTACGAAGGAAAAATTACACTTTATCTAAAACATGCAAACACAAGTTCTACTAGTGAGGTATTCACAAAATACTTTTCATAACCCATTATATTATTAAATTACAGACTGTAATTTATTACAGTACTGGTTCTTGTTATTTTATTTGTAAACTTTAAACATCTGTAAACTGCGTGTACGAGAATGGGATTAAATAAAATATGAAACCAAGGAAAAATACAGAAATAAAAGTGACAAGTCATGTCAAGACTTCGCCGGAAGTCATAATAATTAAAACGTTTCCTTGCTTAGTGACAGACAAAAATCATTTAGACTTATACAACAACAAAAAAGTTCTTGATTTGTTTTAACCAATCTGTACAATCTTCCAATGGTGAATAATCCATAATTAGTTGAGTATTGATTGAAGAAGAGTAGTTCATTATTTTTGAGTCTACGCGGGAGGGGATATTTAAAGAAATGAACTGTAATAAGGTAGGACAATCAATTATACGATTAATAATGATGTGAGATCACATTTGTTCCTATGGTCTTAATTGTCTCTTTCAAATTTGGCCTCCTTTCAATCCTTCTCAAAAGTTCTATAATTCGACATGAGTATTATGTACCGTAATGAGGAAAAATGGTTTCATTGACCAAGATATTTCAGTCAGAAAAATGTGAATAAATTTAATCATAACAGAGCTTGTTTTTCTAAAAAGACACTGGAGGGCCATTAACCAGCCAGCAGCCAAGAATTCATATTTCGTCGAAAGATGTTCTTACGATCGTACAGGGCGGTTCCAATGAGAAAGATTAATCATTCTCCATACCAGCTTTTTAAAATAATAACTCTATATCGATTTCTGTACCCGAGAAGCATACGGATGCAAGTCCAGAAAGGAAAATGTTCAGGAGATCCAAAAAACTTTTTTTTCTATAACTATGGTCTCATAACTTCTTCGGATATCCATGCTGACAGATAACAAAAAAAGTAATTATTAAATAAATTAGTTTTGTTTTAAAAACATGAGCAAATAAAACGAAATATTTTATATGTAAAGCCTTTAAAAAATTTGTTTAAAAAAAACGCTGACTTGAATTAAACAACAACACGGACTTGAGTCCTTCTGCTTCAAAATAAAGTGGAATATTTTGTTATGACATGAAGTGTAATGTAAAGGATTAATGTATGAAAATTGTTTACATCCATAAAAAGCGTAATAATGTATAATTTGAGTCATAATACTACATAATACGTAGGATTTGAGTCATAATACTCAAAATACAACTAAGTCATAAAGATGCAAGTCCGTGTACATCTTTCTGCTTCTAAGATAGTTGTTGAATCAAAGGTGGTTACATCTGTATAAATTTTTGAAAATCCTATTTTTCTGCATGATATGACCTGTATCTTTCGGCCACTGATAAACATGATAATTTACTTCAAGTCTGCATCAAAAACTCATATCTTCAAATTTTGGACTTGCATCCATTTGCCTCTCGGGTACAGATTTTATTTCATTCAAAATTTGCATTTATTTATGCCTAAATTCAAAAATGCTGAAAGGCGTGACGATAAAACTATTAAAATTATTTATTTTTTGTAATGATTTTTTGATCATAATGTCTAAGCAAAATAAGAGTGTCAAAAAAAATTGCTTTGTAAAACCGTAAATTAATAGACAAATTGCAGTATTTTCGTCACAAAACACGTGCGCGGATCTTTTTTTTAAATGATTTTATCTAATCTAAAATTAAAATTCTGAAATATAGCTTTCCCAGATAATTTATTGATTTATTTTACTGCATGACTATATGATTTGAAATGTGTGTTGTATAATACAAAATTTTGTTTGAAAATTTAACAAATCTGCCAACGATCTACGGTAAACCTTATTGTACTAAAAATAAACATATTTTCTAAAAATTTAGAACATAGCTTTACTAGATAAAAGAACAGTCTTTCGAAACCAATTTATAATTTTTTTGTGGAAAAGAGTCAATACGTATAAAATTTGATTTAAAAATGATATATTTCCGTGTTTGTCTGGTTATTCCCTCTGAAACAGTTTAAACACCTACAGTTGGGTTATTTGTAAATATCGTTACCCGCTTTCAACTCCCCGGGAAATGGTAGTACGGTTAGTTAGTTAAGCAGATCGGCGTGTATTTAATAAGAATTAATAAGTACTAAAGGAGTTGCGTGCAATATTTTTTAGATGTTATCTGTATCGTTAATTATAGTTATCAACATCTAGAATCTTCCGCAGCTCAGTACCCCTTTACCTACACATTTTTAAATATCTTTCATACGCAAATTAGGTTAGTTTCAAATCGATGAGCAGAGCCAAAACAAATAAAATTATTCAATTATGTAGGTACATCTGTACACCTAATAATAATTACAAGCAGTTGAAAACATATGACGTCGTGTCGTGTCCATATCTTCCTAATGCGCTTTGACAAGTAAAATAACCACTCGAGCACCGCACCTATATACGGAGTCGCACCTATTTTATCGATTCTAGTATTTTTGCGTGTCGCGGAGTGCAAGACATGCAACCATTCTTATTTATGATTGATGTACTTTCTACTACTAATCTAACCCTTCAGGTTAAATTGTTCGATTTACGGGACAACACATTTAGGTTTTTTTACATGTATTTTTTTTATTAATAAATTCCTTTATCATTTGTTTACATTTTTTTAATCAAGTCCCGTTAAACTGATTGACATCATTTTGAAAACGTCAAGGTCACATGGAAATCGGTATGTCTCCAATGCTATCGCGATTAGAAATATATTTTTAAAGGTGTTGGAAAAAGAAAACAGTACCTAAAGCTTTATATTCAAATCTAAAGGTTAACCACAAAATAATTAAACTTTACACCTTTATGAAATCAATGTTTCCCATCACAATTTGAAAAAAAAGCCATTGCAATCTTTAGATCACAGGGGTCAGGTAAGAATGCGGTCCTTGTTCTACCGTTATTATAATGGAGGGTACTTCGAGGAACTTACGTAATTGCTCCCTTCGGCACCGGTGCATGATCGGGAAACACGCCAAACGCGCATCCAATATGTCTATACTGTTGACATTTGTCGCAGGAAAACGGGATGATTCTTCGACTCGTTCTTGAACAGCTCGGCTAATGAATGATTTGCCGGTCTCTGTCTTTCCTCACTCCTACAACATGTTTCTCTTTAAGACCCATTTTCATTCCTTCTTTTCCTCAAAAAGACCCTCAGCACAGCATCCCCAATGACGACACAGGATTTTTTTTCTTCAGGGCCTCCTGTGTGGAGTTATTGTAAAAAAGAGTTCCATGCCAACTCAGAATCAAGTCAACTCAACAACTCTTTGAAAAGTCATTAAAAGCTATGATTTTTTTTAAATGGCCGCCCTAAACTAACGTAATCTATTTAACCAAATTTTTATATGTTTTTATCATCACTCTTTATGACCTTTCTGAGGTGGTTCTGAGTTGGTTTCATTCTGAGTTGGCCGGTCACCAAAAAAATATACCATTGTAACTCCATATTTGTCACACCCCCTTTAAATAAATGATATTACAATCAGCTCGTACAGCTCATTCAGCAGGCGGTATGGATAATTCTGGGTCTCGACCTTGAGGATGCAACCGTATTTATTTATGTCTCAATCCATGTATTATCGACATCTATGGGTAACCTCTTAAACAAATATTTAGGATATCACATGAACAAAATAATTGCAACCTCCACGGCATCACATCTCTCTGAATCATGCATATATTTAAATTACAATGTTCACTTGCAATATTCTTCTTCTCGTTAATTATTACGGTCGTTAAAATAAAACCTTTATTTTGGTTTGTTGTGTAAAATGCAGTAATTTTCCTCGCGAATGCAGCTCGTAAATGCAGACATTAACAGTGCTAATTATTGTTATTCTGCGTTGTTCGCTTAAAGTTATTGATTTACAAAGTTTACTGACTTTTACGATAGCAAACTTTCTGAAACACTGGCTGGTGTTACTAATTTATTATTAAAATCAACATTGTATTCCTTAGAATATTAATTAGTTGGCTAACGCAATCTATTTAATTAAAATATTATGTTGTTTAGAAATTAAACACAAAAATCGTACGAGAATTAACCCCATTGTCTCACCTCGGGGATGTTTTTTCTTAACTTGATAACCGAGCCTGCCTATAGCACCTATTCCTATAGAATCTATAGATAACGGTACAGAAATGTACAGATCAAAGGTACTTAGGTCTTAGGTTAGGCTCGTAGTTCGTGAAGATTTGTGTAGATAGAAGTTATACCTACTATATTAATTATATTGATTTTTATTTTGTATATTTATTAATCATTGGGAAATCAACAGAGCTGACATAGGTACCTACCTTTGTTCTCTCGTTGAGTTATCAGCATATTATTTAAACATATAAGGTGGGTATGGGAACCATTTATTGAATAACCAACGCCACTCCTTTAGGTCAGTCCAAGTGATTCGCTACGTTTGTTGTCTTAGAAGGGTGCCCGGGTTCATAGGGTGAGGTTTATCTAGGTTTTGGCGACGAATGCGTTTGCCCCAACCTGATTTACAGGCCGGTCTTTATATACTGGAAGGCGGAAGGAAGACCAAACCTAAACCAGACTCTCTTGACCCACCGCAGTGGAGAGATGGATTCAAATGTCCGTTACTGGACACATTGACCCCCAGATTCCTACCCACCTCTCATAGCTTTTTCCTTCTCAGAACTTATTTTCATTCCTTTTTTCAAAAAAGACCTCCCACACAGCATCCCCAAATATATCGTTGGTTCTGAAGGACTTTTTTTGCCTCAGGGCTTCCTGTGTGAAACTAATGTAAAAAAGAATATATTTATTTTTGTTTGGGAAATTCAGTTGAATAAAATCTTTTTTACATTATCTATACCAAAAATACAATAAATTACAGATTCCTTCATTGTGTTAGCAAATGAACACTATCAACCGAACAGTATTATACATATAACAATTAAAATACATTTCAGGCTGGACAATAGGAAGATGTCAGAAAAACACAATTTTATTTTTATATTTCTATATTGTACAAACTTGTCTAAAATGAATGTGTGGCAGAATCATTGACTAAATGTTATATCTTCTTCTATTCCAGATTATTCGGAACAAAATGCGACAAATGCGGCTCATCCTTTAGCAAAAACGATTTCGTAATGAGAGCCAAAACGAAAATCTACCACATCGACTGCTTCAGATGTTCCGCCTGCGCTAAGCAACTCATTCCAGGTATCTACCTACTTTACCAACTAATTAATTTCTCAATAGCTATTTATTATACCCACCTAGGTAAAACAATATTTTTAACGAAGAAAAATGGTTTTTTAGAAATTTTCCACCTGGAAGTGTTTTCATCTAGTCTTTCTGAAACGGTAATTGCGTTTTCACCCCGCGACAAAATATACCCGACAAAATGTCCTACGAATAAGCATCACCCAATAAAATATCTACTAAAACCTAACCTAACATAACTTTAAAGGATGTCTGTATTATTTTTGTCCCATTTTATTACTTTTGAACAATAATTTATCCTCTTTACTAGATGTTTGTATTATTTTTGACACTTTTTTTGTAGGTTCGGTTAGGTTAAGTTTTAGTAGATATGTTATTGGGGGATGTTTTGTCCGAAGGATATTTTGTCGGAGGATATTTTGTCGGGGATATTTTGTCGCGGGATGAAAACGCGCATTACCTACTCATTTAGGAGTAATTAATTAAGTCTTGTAACTAATTCGTGGTGATTTCCAGGTGACGAATTCGCGTTGCGAGAAGGCGGGATGCTGTACTGCAAAGAGGACCACGAAGCGGGGGGAGCCGTACCGGGAGCAGGAACCGGAGTGGGATCCGCCAGAGAGTCCAACAACAACACCAGCCTCAGTAACAACAACCACTCTGGCACGCAAGAAATGGCCTCCATGTCGGGTAAGGAACTCCTCCCAAACACTTCACAATCCTCGACCATTTGGAATTTTATCAGAATATTCTTGAAAATTTTTTTGGACGTTCCGGTTCCGGATCAAGATGGTTGCCGTGATGGAAACTACCTTATTATTCCGCTAGAGTTAGCATGATCGTGATTCCACCCACTAGTCGTCGAAGCGGAATAGTCAATATTTATTTATTTAGATATTCATTCATCTTAGGAAATCGACAATTATCAATTTAGCTAAAATAAAACCAGTTATGGATTTCCACCTTGTGACTTTACCTCTAATAAGATAGAATAATAAGACATAAGAAATAATTAAATTTGTACGAAATGATTTTGAAAAATATGCCAAAAAATTTGGGTGGCATAAAATAAACCCAGAAACTTTACATATTCCTTTCCAAACCTTCTCCCAACACCCCTTGTGCAAATGTGTTAAGGTTAATATTCAGGAGATATTTAGCGATAGCTCCTAGAACCTAGAACTTTACAATAGAGTTCTTGAATCTCTAGTGACTAAATTAATTACCCTGGCTTATGTAGGTAATATATATGTCCCCGGGCAAAGTTATTTTAATAACTTTTATCCAAAAAACTTTTCATTTATCAGATATATACATTTTCAAATTCAATCACTACTTTCAGAAGGAACTTATACTTGCATGTACCTGACGATCTCCTCACTTTGTAATTATTAAATCATTCACCTACTTATGCATTGGCTGTATAATATGTGTATAAATGTATATGTGTGTTCGTGTGTTTATGTATGTATATATATGTATGCATATATAAGGATAGGGTGCACACGTATGCGTATCATGTTTATGCATACATACGTAAATGTGTATGTATGTATTTACTGACACTTTAAAATTTAATTTATTATTACGCTTTACAACTTATAGTCACACTAATAATGTTGAGATGCATGTTGTCTTCACCTATAATAATTGGAATTATTGCTATAACCATATTTTAAATGTATATGAATGTAATAATGTGATATATTCGGTTGGCGAGCCAATAAATAACCAATTAATAAAATAAAATGAAATAAAAGGGGCAAGGTGATTTAATAATATATATTCAGAAAATTATAATATTCTTAAGTATTCAGAAAAAAATGACGTGTTATCTGAAAACACAAATAAATCAAATCTTATCAATCCACACTACAAAAAACATTTCTTCGAGTTAGTTTATTTGCATTTCGGCGGTGCGGGGAGCCTTGTAGATAACAACACAAAAAGACTTTGACGTTTACCGCAATTGTTGTATTTATTTTATAAAATACAATAGGTAGATTAGGTACGTACTTGCGGTCGTATCCGATTTAGAATAATAATGTGTTAATTGACTGAGCGTAGCGATGTACTTTTTAAAGTTTAACTTTTGTTTTTCATTTATCTCTAAATGTGTTTGTACGTTCCGCTTCCGGTTAAAGATGGAGGCCATTGTAATGGTCCAGTAACGATTTTTTGAAGTGAAAACTTCTTTAGAACCGTTGTGATTTGAAACTCGATGAAACGGAAAAGCGACACTAAAAAGAAGCAAACACGTACATCTATAGGATTTAGCCTGCAAGAGAATGAGATTAAACAATCGGTTTCCTCTTTGTGCGGTGCTTCATAGACTCCCCACACATGTCTACTTTAATTTTCTGAAGGTTTCACTTCTACCGCGTGAGAACTGCATACTTGTAGGTATTTTTTTCAAATGGGAAATCGTCGTGTCTATTCGAATTTTCTTATTCCACTTTATACTTTTTTAACATTCGCTATATATAGGAAATAAATCCCTCAAGATTTATGCATTGTGTGGAGGTGCTATATGGAGAGACTTTTTAGGAAAAGGAAGGAGTGGAAGTTCTGGGATAGAAAAAGGTATGAGAAGTGGATAGGAATCTGGGGATTATCCAGGAGTGACGGACGCGGGACTCCATCCTTCATACTGCAGTGCAAGGCAATGGGTCGAAAGAGTCTGGCTGGAGAGTTCAGAAGGTCTTCCTCAAACACTATATTCAAATCCGGCCCGCCACGCAGTAGGTTGGTAAATGCGTCCGCCACCAAGACTTAGACAAACTTCACTCCATGAACCCGGCCACTCCTGATAAGTCACCAAACGTAGCGAACCACTGAGGGGTGACCTACGGCAGGGTGTTGGTTATACAATAAATGATTCCCAGGCGGCAGAACCCAAAATTTAAAAAAAACTTCTTATTACACGGTCTGTTCAAACAAGAATTTTGTTAACAGATTTTTTTTACATCGAAAAGCGAGAGGAGCGCGCTGTTACAACAAACAATTAAACTGAATCTTATTTAGGCCTCTCTATCGAATATCTTTGTTAATTTATTTATGCGAGAGTAATACTCACGCTCGTGTCTAATAAAAATTATTAGTTATACGTTATTTGAACCAAGATTGTTGTGATTGCAAAATACGATTATTTTTTTAATTTTTAACTAAGCACGTCATCCTTTTAAGATTGTTGCCCCTCGCATCTTTTGTTCTATCGACCTAAATACCTACCTGCGTTTCATTCTTCATTATTGTGAATATCGTAAAAAGTCAAAACACGCCATTGCATTTATCAATAGGTGAGTACGTACTTTCGGCGTAGGTATGGTAATTTTGTAGTTTTACGTCAGGGATAGGGAACCTGCAACCCGCGAGGCTTTTCGATGCGGCTTGAGCAATTTTGGTGCGTCGTACTAAAGGAGCCGCAAAAAATTACATTTAGAACGCGAGAATGGGTTTCTTTCACGGTATACCTGATATACTTGTAAAAATATAAATAAATTTTAGATACAAAATGATGAATTCATAGTTATTTGTGTAAATGCAAGCCTTTGTCGAAGGCTGTAAACACGCAAACGTCAATAAAATATTCTAAAATCGTCGTCGAGTTCAATGCGCCATTTAAAAAAAGGAGTACAATTATAATTTAAGCTGGTTTACTAGTGAACTGTTAGGTATGCAGATTCATTCTTAAATTAAAACCAGTCTTGTGTTCAGAATCCACGAAAAAAAATCCAGTTACGAATTCATGTGCTGACGCATTTCGAAGGAAATCGTATCACAAGCGTAGTTAAAAAAATGTTGTGAACTTTGTGCTACAACAATCGGAGGAAAACCATTTCCGAATTCTGGGTATAGTTTTGAACCTGGAAAAATACACACCGATTCACTTTTAAGTTAAAGCCAGTTTTGACGAATGAAATTCGAAACCTTTATAAGGTTCCGAGTGGAGTCTTAAATTCAAATATTTTGCGAAATTCTTAGGAAAATCATTTGCTTGATTCGTATGTAACGTGTTATTAGTTAGAAGTCAAAACCACTTTTGTGCTCAGAATGTAACGATAAAATTTCTGTTATGGGTGCGTCTGCTGACAAATTTTAAAAGTGAATTCAAAGTAAGAGATGTTAAATTCTAGTTGCGGACTATGTACAGCAAAAATAGGAGGAAAAAGATTCTCTCAAGTTAAAACCATTTTTTTCAATTTAAGAGTTGCTTGTGGATACCGCTGCCTCGGGAACCGTTTATTGGATAACCATCACCTCTGCCATGGGTCACCCCAAGCGATTTGCTACGTTTGGTGACTTAGTAGGAGTGTCCGGATTCATGGGGTGAGGTTTGTCCAGGTCTTGGCGCGGATGCGACAGATGCGTCTGCACACCGAGGTGGTGGGCAGTCGGGTTCGGGAGAGAATGGTTGAGGGAGTCCCTTTGACTTCTCCAATCGAACTCTCTCGGAACATCATCTTGCACCACAGTGGGAGGGATGGATTCATACTTCCTTCACTCCTGGGCACACTGACCCTAATATTCCTACCCACTCCTAATACCCTTTTCCTTCCCAGAACTTCCTCTCCTTCCTTTCCTAAAAACCCTCCATACAGCATCCCCAAAGATGACATAGGCCCTGAGAGGAATTATTTTCTTAAGGACCTTCTGTGTGGAGCTAATGTAAAAAATATATGTATATATTTATAATTTTTTTTACCCCCCTTGAGTCTAAAAATTTTTGTGCGGCCCGCGTGTGTTACTACAAATGTTCAAATGGTCCCCGGCGGTAAAAAAGGTTCCCCACCCCTGGTTTTCGTGCTATAAGCTTTGGTTTTTTTCCCTTGCATCGTTTCTTCGCTTTTGAATAATTCATTATATTATTTCATAATGTATATATATATTATATAGTATTGCTTGGTTTTTCAAAAAACTCACTTTTTCCTTGATGCGAAAATCGACCTCACCGCCCCTCGCGTTTCACCAACCTCAAGGTTCACTTTGGCTCGAAGTCTAGAATTGTCCCTTCGGCTGACACGCGAGAATGGACATTAGCGCTCGCTATTTTGGAACGCTTCAAAGTTCACAATCCTTCGAAGAGTCGATTATTTTCCAGCCACTAGCTTTTGTTTCTTTTTTGTTAGGGGAAACATTTTTCATCGTTATCAATATGTTTGCCAAAACTTTACGGGAGACATCTAGCGGTGCGGAATACAAGTATGGATTATTCACATTAGAAAAAATCAAATTTCTATCGAATACTGTTGTAGTTCTATTTTCATCCGTTCGAAATGGCAGCTTCGTCTGAATTTAAATAAATACGCTAGCTTCACGATTTTCACAAAAAAAATAGACTAGACAGGAAACTCACATAAAATTGAACTGATACATTTTAAGAGCGAAAAATAATATAAATTTGCGGCGAAAACTGGAACTACTCATAAAATCACTCAATTCGGCTAGGTTATATTTTCCGCCGACAGGTTCGCCCCTTTAAAAACGTCGGATCGAGAAGGGAAGTAAAAAAAAGTTAGTTTCCCATACAAAACTGATTTTGCTAGGAATTTATTCTAATTAATTAAACGGCTTCGAGAAAGTTCTTGAGAAAAATTTACATTTTATAGGGGCATTACGGAATTAAAGATTGCGTTAAAAGTACACCTTCCGGCGGAGATGTTTTTTAATAAACATAAACAATACAAGTTTTAGAAACTTTTAAAACCAAAACATGTTTAGCTCCCCCTTGAAAATGTTTCACAATATTGCATTCAAATTCGACATTTTTCTGACATTTGCGAAAAATTCACTTTCATAGATAATGTTAATTGTTTGCAGCCTGTAAAATCGCTTATAAAATTCGGCAGATATTTAAATTTTCCCCAACTGTGCAACACTGAAAATGGAATGATATTCCAATTCTCAACATACTACCTCAAGCCCTCGGCAAGGCCAGGACAGCATATTTGTATGGAATTTTTTTTAAAAACGATGCCTTTATTCGATTTTCAGGCCTGGTTTGAGGTGCTTTTTGACAATGTTTTCCGTTGGTCTTGCCAGCATTGAAAAAAATAATTTTAGAATATTGAGATGAACTAGGTAGGGACCCGATAAATTATATCTACGAGTATTTATTTATATTATTATTACATATGAATTGTCGAAATATGTCCGCACATAACTTCCAAACGATTGAACCAAATTGAATAATTCTTTTTACGTTGTGATCCTTATTGTTTGGACAAGGTTTTTATAAATTTACCGGTGAGCTCTAGCATTATTAAATTTGAATAAAATGAATTACCGAAGTTTATGTACGCTCATAACTTCCGAAATACTGTAACAAATTGGAAAATTCTTTTTTTGTTGTGTTCGTTATTGTTAGGGGAAAGTTTGTATTAAACTAATGGTGAGCTCTGGCATCATGAAATTTGTATTAAAATGAATCCCCGAAATGCATGTACGCTTATAACTTCTGAACGACTGCACCAAATTGGATAATTCTTTTTATGTAGTTATTGTTATTGTTAGGACAAGGTTTTTATATAACTAATTGCGAGAACTGGCATTATGAAATTTGTATAAAAATTAATCGCCGAAAAGTATGTACACGCATAACTTTCTAACGACTGCACTAAATCGGATAATTCTTTTTATGTTGTGTTGGTTATTGGCTGGTGAGCACTGTCATTAAGAAATTTGTACAAAAAATTTCAATAGGTGGCACGCGAGATGTTTGAAAACTAAATGTACCGGGAATGAATGTATGAAACGCGGGAGTTGTGGAAAGGGGAAACAGGGAGGGGGGAGGGGATTTCGGGAGGGGGTTTACGGGACGGAGATGGGGGGGGGGGTGATGTGAAGGGGGGGAAGGGGGGGGGGGGGGGTGGAGTGGAAATGCGAGAAGGGAAGAGGACGCGGGAGAGGAAGGGGGGGGGATGGGGAACGGGACGAATGGGAAAGGACACGCAGGAAGATTTTTTTATTAAATGGCATAGTTACGCATGCCGGGTAACAGGTATCTTTTATATATGTAAAAATCAAAAAATGTTTGCATGTATGTATGTATGTCCGCTTAGCGTTGCTAAACCATTCATCCGATTGCGATAAAACTTTGGGGATTTGATGTGCGCATGCTTGCGATGGTTTCTGTATACAAAAGTGAGCTCTGGCATCATGAAATTACGCATTGCTAAACCGTTCATCCGATTGCGATGAAACCTTGGGGATTTGATGGGTACATACCTACAATGGTGTCTATATACTAACGTATGGCAGGTTTTTGCTGCTAGGCCCTGCGGGCGGCTTTATGTTTATTTGTATGTTTAACCGCTCTCCGTTGCTACACCATTCATCCGATTGCGATGAAAATTTGAGGATTTGATGTGTGCATGTCCCCGACGGTTTCTGTATGCAAAAGTGAGCTCTGGAATCATGAAATTACCCATTGCTTAACAGTTCATCCGATTGCGATGAAACTTTGGGGATTTGGTGTGTGCATGCCTACAATGGTGTCTATATACTAACGTATAGCAGGTTTTTGCTGCTAGCCCCTGCGGGCGGCTTTATATATATTTGCATGTCTAACCGCTAAGCGTTGCTAAAACATTCATCCGATTGCGATGAAACTTTGAGTTTTGAATTTTTCGCCTTATCCACATTCAAACGTCGTTTTTTTCTTCATATATTTAGTAAACCCCCGCTACTCGCTTCATCCACGTTCACACGTCAAATCGCATAGTGTTTTAACCCGTTAGTTGCATTTGCAACAGGCATAAGCTAGTATATTATATAGTATTGCTTGGTTTTTCAAAAAACTCACTTTTTCCTTGATGCGAAAATCGACCTCACCGCCCCTCGCGTTTCACCAACCTCAAGGTTCACTTTGGCTCGAAGTCTAGAATTGTCCTTTCGGCTGACACGCGAGAATGGACATTAGCGCTCGCTATTTTGGAACGCTTCAAAGTTCACAATCCTTCGAAGAGTCGATTATTTTCCAGCCACTAGCAGTTGTTTTTTTTTTTGTTAGGGGAAACATTTTTCATCGTTATCAATATGTTTGCCAAAACTTTACGGGAGACATCTAGCGGTGCGGAATACAAGTATGGATTATTCACATTAGAAAAAATCAAATGTCTATCGAATACTGTTGTAGTTCTATTTTCATCCGTTCGAAATGGCAGCTTCGTCTGAATTTAAATAAACACGCTAGCTTCACGATTTTCACAAAAAAAATAGACTAGACAGGAAACTCACATAAAATTGAATTGACACATTTTAAGAGCGAAAAATTATTTAAATTTGCGGCGAAAACTGGAACTACTCATAAAATCACTCAATTCGGCTAGGTTATATTTCCCGCCGACAGGTTCGCCCCTTTAAAAACGTCGGATCGAGAAGGGAAGTAAAAAAAAGTTAGTTTCCCGTACAAAACTGATTTTGCTAGGAATTTATTCTAATTAATTAAACGGCTTCGAGAAAGTTCTTTAGAAAAATTGACATTTTATAGGGGCATTACGGAATTAAAGATTGCGTTAAAAGTACACCTTCCGGCGGAGATGTTTTTTAATAAACATAAACAATACAAGTTTTAGAAACTTTTAAAACCAAAACATGTTTAGCTCCCCCTTGAAAATGTTTCACAATATTGCATTCAAATTCGACATTTTTCTGACATTTGCGAAAAATTCGCTTTCATCGATAAATGCAAATCGTTTGCAGCCTGTAAAATCGGCTGGTATATTAAAATTTTATAATTTTTCTCGAACTTTGCAACACTGAAGATGGAGTCGTGATGGCGTTAAAATCCACTACCACCTTAAAAAAAAGCAGACCCCGCCCTAATAGGTTTTGTATGAAGAATTTTTTTTTTTAATGGCGGATTTCAATTTGTGTGATTCGGCAGGGCCTTAATTTAAGCAGGAATTGTGCAAATTTGTGCATCGGTCTTGCCTGTTTAAAAAATATAATTATGGAATATTATCTGTCTGTGTATGATATAGTATAGGTAAGTACCTAATACAAAAGCGCTAGATTTACCCGCGCTTCAACAGCAAATTGAAATGTCAAAAGAAAACGGATCTCTCAGCGGTTTGGGTTGTTGTTTTTCGGGAAACGGCATTGCGGCCGGAAAAACGATTCCAGCTTGGATGTTTTTGAAAAATACGGTACCCGGCAATATTAGGCAACTTTTAAGACCAAAATTTTGTGTTAGTTCCATGTAAAAAATTTCAGGGTCGCCGAAAAACCTATAAAATTTTCCAAAAAAAACAAGAAAATTGGTGTCCATAGATTCACTTCAGTAGGGTGGATATTTACCGGCCAAATTGAAATGTTATTAATTCAGGGTAGGTACCTACTTATCTCGGTAGTATTGCAAATATGACGAGAAAAGCAAAAACATTGCCGGAATTTTGTAAGGAAATGCGCCGGTACCTGCCGGAATGGGTAGTTGGACAATTATTTAGGTTTTTGATGCAATTTAATTTACTAAGGTAATGTTGTTTCCACGTACTGAATAATTTAACAATTTTTTAAAGTTCATTTTCACGTTCTGTGTAAGTTGTGTTTTTTTATCAGTAAATGCCAGTTGCATCATAAAACTGAAATATTTACAGAACTTGAATAGAATTCGAACCGAACTTTTACAGAACGTTAAAATTGACTTGAAAAATTAAAAAAAAATTTATTTCGTTAAACAACCCAGCCTAAATATGAGTTCTTTTTTACGTATGTATGCAAGTACCTATACTCAGAATATAAGTAGGTTCCTACCTGCACATAAACACTCGATATCATCCGACGATATTGCATACGTATTAGTTTTCTAATTTTACAATGAAATTACTCGAAGTTGAACGGAATATTTTTTAAAAGTATTAAATTCATATAGCGCTTTATTTTAAGCAGTAAAACTACTGGTGAGTTCTGGCATTATAAAATTTGTATGAAAATGTACGTACGCTCATAACTTCCGAAGGACTGCAACAAATTGAAAAATTCTTTTTTTGTTGTGTTCGTTATTGTTAGTACAAGGTTTGTATAAAATTACTGGTGAGTTCTGGGATTACGAAATTTGTAAAAAAAAAAATTATAGATGGCGCGCGAGCTGTTTGAAAAATAAATGTACCGGGAATTAGTGTATTAATAATGCGGCAGGTGGGGGGGGGGGGGTGGAAACAGGAAGGGGGGGGAGGGGAACTCGGGAGGGGGTTTACGATACGGAGAAGCCTACGAGTGAAGTGGGGGTGAGCTCTGGCAACACGAAATTACGCATTGCTCAACCGTTCATCCGATTGTGATGAAACTTTGGGGATTTGATGTGTGCATTTCTACAATGGTGTTTATATACTAACGTATAGCAGGTTTTTGCTGCTAGGTCCTGCGGACGGCTTTGTACATGGTTGTATGTTTAACCGCTAAGCGTTTCTAAACCATTCATCCGATTGCGATGAAAATTTGAGGATTTGATGTGTGCATGCCCACGACGGTTTCTGTATACAAAAGTGAGCTCTGGCATCATGAAATTACGCATTGCTAAACCATTCATCCGATTGCGATGAAACTTTTAGGATTTGATGTGTGCATGTCTACAATGGTGTTTATATACTAACGTATGGCAGGTTTTTGCTGCTAGGTCCTGCGGGCGGCTTTATACATAGTTGTATGTTTAACCGCTAAGCGTTGCTAAACCATTCATTCGATTGCGATGAAAATTTGCGGATTTGATGTGTGCATGCCCACGACGGTTTCTGTATACAAAAGTGAGCTCTGGCATCATGAAATTACGCATTGCTAAACCGTTCATGCGATTGCGATGAAACTTTGGGGATTTGATGTGTGCATGCCTACAATGGTGTCTATATACTAACGTATGGCAGATTTTTGCTGCTAGGCCCTGTGGGCGGCTTTATATATATTTGTATGTTTAACCGTAGGTACCTACCCGCTTACTACGAATTTTTTTTTTCTGTTAGTAAGTCAAGTTAGTTTTAACCCGTTAGTTGCTTTGCAACGGGCAAACTTCTAGTTATATAGTATTGCTTGGTTTTTCAAAAAACTCACTTTTTCCTTGATGCGAAAATCGACCTCACCGCCCCTCGCGTTTCACCAACCTCAAGGTTCACTTTGGCTCGAAGTCTAGAATTGTCCCTTCGGCTGACACGCGAGAATGGACATTAGCGCTCGCTATTTTGGAACGCTTCAAAGTTCACAATCCTTCGAAGAGTCGATTATTTTCCAGCCACTAGCTTTTGTTTCTTTTTTGTTAGGGGAAACATTTTTCATCGTTATCAATATGTTTGCCAAAACTTTACGGGAGACTTCTAGCGGTGCGGAATACAAGTATGGATTATTCACATTAGAAAAAATCAAATGTCTATCAAATACTGTTGTAGTTCTATTTTCATCCGTTCGAAATGGCAGCTTCGTCTGAATTTAAATAAATACGCTAGCTTCACGATTTTCACAAAAAAAATAGGCTAGACAGGAAACTCACATAAAATTGAACTGACACATTTTAAGAGCGAAAAATTATATAAATTTGCGGCGAAAACTGGAACTACTCATAAAATCACTCAATTCGGCTAGGTTATATTTCCCGCCGACAGGTTCGCCCCTTTAAAAACGTCGGATCGAGAAGGGAAGTAAAAAAAAGTTAGTTTCCCATACAAAACTGATTTTGCTAGGAATTTATTCTAATTAATTAAACGGCTTCGAGAAAGTTCTTTAGAAAAATTGACATTTTATAGGGGCATTACGGAATTAAAGATTGCGTTAAAAGTACACCTTCCGGCGGAGATGTTTTTTAATAAACATAAACAATACAAGTTTTAGAAACTTTTAAAACCAAAACATGTTTAGCTCCCCCTTGAAAATGTTTCACAATATTGCATTCAAATTCGACATTTTTCTGACATTTGCGAAAAATTCACTTTCATCGATAAATGCAAATCGTTTGCAGCCTGTAAAATCGGCTGGTATATTAAAATTTTATAATTTTTCTCGAACTTTGCAACACTGAAGATGGAGTCGTGATGGCGTTAAAATCCACTACCACCTTAAAAAAAAGCAGACCCCGCCCTAATAGGTTTTGTATGAAGAATTTTTTTTTTTAATGGCGGATTTCAATTTGTGTGATTCGGCAGGGCCTTAATTTAAGCAGGAATTGTGCAAATTTGTGCATCGGTCTTGCCTGTTTAAAAAATATAATTATGGAATATTATCTGTCTGTGTATGATATCGTAGGTAAGTACCTAATACAAAAGCGCTAGATTTACCCGCGCTTCAACAGCAAATTGAAATGTCAAAAGAAAACGGATCTCTCAGCGGTTTGGGTTGTTGTTTTTCGGGAAACGGCATTGCGGCCGGAAAAACGATTCCAGCTTGGATGTTTTTGAAAAATACGGTACCCGGCAATATTAGGCAACTTTTAAGACCAAAATTTTGTGTTAGTTCCATGTAAAAAATTTCAGGGTCGCCGAAAAACCTATAAAATTTTCCAAAAAAAACAAGAAAATTGGTGTCCATAGATTCACTTCAGTAGGGTGGATATTTACCGGCCAAATTGAAATGTTATTAATTCAGGGTAGGTACCTACTTATCTCGGTAGTATTGCAAATATGACGAGAAAAGCAAAAACATTGCCGGAATTTTGTAAGGAAATGCGCCGGTACCTGCCGGAATGGGTAGTTGGACAATTATTTAGGTTTTTGATGCAATTTAATTTACTAAGGTAATGTTGTTTCCACGTACTGAATAATTTAACAATTTTTTAAAGTTCATTTTCACGTTCTGTGTAAGTTGTGTTTTTTTATCAGTAAATGCCAGTTGCATCATAAAACTGAAATATTTACAGAACTTGAATAGAATTCGAACCGAACTTTTACAGAACGTTAAAATTGACTTGAAAAATTAAAAAAATTTTAATTTCGTTAAACAACCCAGCCTAAATATGAGATCTTTTTTACGTATGTATGCAAGTACCTATACTCAGAATATAAGTAGGTTCCTACCTGCACATAAACACTCGATATCATCCGACGATATTGCATACGTATTAGTTTTCTAATTTTACAATGAAATTACTCGAAGTTGAACGGAATATTTTTTAAAAGTATTAAATTCATATAGCGCTTTATTTTAAGCAGTAAAACTACTGGTGAGTTCTGGCATTATAAAATTTGTATGAAAATGTACGTACGGCAACAAATTGAAAAATTCTTTTTTTGTTGTGTTCGTTATTGTTAGTACAAGGTTTGTATAAAATTACTGGTGAGTTCTGGCATTACGAAATTTGTAAAAAAAAAAATTATAGATGGCGCGCGAGCTGTTTGAAAAATAAATGTACCGGGAATTAGTGTATTAATAATGCGGCAGGTGGGGGGGGGGGTGGAAACAGGAAGGGGGGAGGGGAACTCGGGAGGGGGTTTACGATACGGAGAAGCCTAGGAGTGAAGTGGGGGTGAGCTCTGGCAACACGAAATTACGCATTGCTCAACCGTTCATCCGATTGTGATGAAACTTTGGGGATTTGATGTGTGCATTTCTACAATGGTGTTTATATACTAACGTATAGCAGGTTTTTGCTGCTAGGTCCTGCGGACGGCTTTATACATGGTTGTATGTTTAACCGCTAAGCGTTTCTAAACCATTCATCCGATTGCGATGAAAATTTGAGGATTTGATGTGTGCATGCCCACGACGGTTTCTGTATACAAAAGTGAGCTCTGGCATCATGAAATTACGCATTGCTAAACCATTCATCCGATTGCGATGAATCTTTTAGGATTTGATGTGTGCATGTCTACAATGGTGTTTATATACTAACGTATGGCAGGTTTTTGCTGCTAGGTCCTGCGGGCGGCTTTATACATAGTTGTATGTTTAACCGCTAAGCGTTGCTAAACCATTCATCCGATTGCGATGAAAATTTGAGGATTTGATGTGTGCATGCCCACGACGGTTTCTGTATACAAAAGTGAGCTCTGGCATCATGAAATTACGCATTGCTAAACCATTCATCCGATTGCGATGAAACTTTGGGGATTTGATGTGTGCATGCCTACAATGGTGTCTATATACTTACGTATGGCAGATTTTTGCTGCTAGGCCCTGTGGGCGGCTTTATATATATTTGTATGTTTAACCGTAGGTTAACCATAACCAGCTTACTACGAAGTATTTTTTTTCTGTTAGTAAGTCAAGTTAGTTTTAACCCGTTAGTTGCTTTGCAACGGGCAAACTTCTAGTTATATAGTATTGTTTGGTTTTTCAAAAAACTCACTTTTCGCTTGACGGGAAAATCGACCGCACCGCCCCTCGCGTTTCACCAACCTCAAGGTTCACTTTGGCTTGGCGACGCAAAAACGCCGCTGGCACGCCAAAACGACCTCTCCGGTCCTCGAGTTTCGCACACCTCAAGGTTCAATTTTGTTCGAAGGAAATTGTCCCAACGGCTGACACGCGAGAATGGACATTAGCGCTCGCTATTTTGGAACGCTTCAAAGTTCACAATCCTTCGAAGAGTCGATTATTTTCCAGCCACTAGCAGTTGTTTTTTTTTTGATAGGGGAAACATTTTTCATCGTTATCAATATGTTTGCCAAAACTTTACGGGAGACTTCTAGCGGTGCGGAATACAAGTATGGATTATTCACATTAGAAAAAATCAAATGTCTATCGAATACTGTTGTAGTTCTATTTTCATCCGTTCGAAATGGCAGCTTCGTCTGAATTTAAATAAATACGCTAGCTTCACGATTTTCACAAAAAAATAGACTAGACAGGAAACTCACATAAAATTGAACTGACACATTTTAAGAGCGAAAATTATATAAATTTGCGGCGAAAACTGGAACTACTCATTAAATCAACCAATTCGGCTCAGTTATAGTTCCCGCCGACAGGTTCGCATTAAAAAAAAAAACCACAAATTAGGCCTTAGTTTCGATGCAATGGAAAATACTAGAGAGAATGTTGAGACAGGTCAGTTATCCGAGATGTCAAAACAAAACGGATCTCTCAGCGGTTTGGGTTGTTGTTTTTCGGGAAACGGCATTGCAGCCGAAAAAACGATCCCCGGTTAGATGTTTTTGAAAAATTCGGTACCCGGCAATATAAGGCAACTTTTAACACCAAAATTTTGTGTCCTTTCCGTGTAAAAAATTTCAGGGACTCCGAAAAACCTATAAAATTTTCCAAAAAAAACAAGAAAATACGTGTCCATAGATTCCCTTCAGTAGGGTGGATATTAACCGGCCAGTACAAATTATGTTATTAATTCAGGGTAGGTACCTACTTATCTCGGTAGTATTGCAAATATGATGAAAAAAGCAAAACCATTGCCGGAATTTTGTAAGGAGATGCGCCGGTACCTACCGGAATGGGTAGTTGGACAATTATTTAGGTTTTTGATGCAATTTAATTTACTAAGGTAATGTTGTTTCCACGATACTGAATAATTTAACAATTTTTTAAAGTTCATTTTCACTTTCTGTGTAAGTTCTGTTTTTTTATCAGTAAATGCCAGTTGCATCATAAAACTGAAATAATTACAGAACTTGAATAGAATTCGAACCGAACTTTTACAGAACGTTAAAATTGACTTGAAAAATTGAAGAATTTTTAATTTCGTTAAACAACCTAGCCTAAATATGAGTTCTTTTTTACGTATGTATGCAAGTACCTATACTCAGAATATAAGTAGGTTCCTACCTGCACATAAACACTCGATATCATTCGACGATATTGCATACGTATTAGTTTTCTAATTTTACAATGAAATTACTCGAAGTTGAACGGAATATTTTTTTTAAAGTATTAAATTCATATAGCGCTTTATTTTAAGCAGTAAAACTACTGGTGAGTTCTGGCATTATAAAATTTGTTTGAAAATGTACGTACGCTCATAACTTCCGAAGGACTGCAACAAATTGAAAAATTCTTTTTTTGTTGTGATCGTTATTGTTAGTACAAGGTTTGTATAAAATTACTGGTGAGTTCTGGCATTACGAAATTTGTAAAAAAAAAATTATAGGTGGTGCGCGAGCTGTTTGAAAAATAAATATACCGGGAATTAGTGTATGTAATGCGGCAGCTGGGGGGGGGGGTGGAAACAGGAAGGGGGGAGGGGAGCCTGGGAGGGGGGGAGGGGAACTCGGGAGGGGGTTTACGATACGGAGAAGCCTAGGAGTGAAGTGGGCTGAGGGAAGGTGTGGGAGGCGGAGTGGAAAGGGGAAGAGGACGCTGGTGAGGAAGGGGGGGGGGGGGTTCCTGGTTCCTGTATACAATAGTGAGCTCTGGCAACACGAAATTACGCATTGCTAAACCGTTCATCCGATTGTGATGAAACTTTGGGGATTTGACGTGTGCATTTCTACAATGGTGTTTATATACTAACGTATATCAGGTTTTTGCTGCTAGGTCCTGCGGACGGCTTTATACGTAGTTGTATGTTTAACCGCTAAGCGTTGCTAAACCATTTATCCGATTGCGATGAAAATTTGAGGATTTGATGTGTACATGCCCACGACGGTTTCTGTATACAAAAGTGAGCTCTGGCATCATGAAATCACGCATTGCTAAACCATTCATCCGATTGCGATGAAACTTTGGGGATTTGACGTGTGCATGTCTACAATGGTGTTTATTTACTAACGTATGGCAGGTTTTTGCTGCTAGGTCCTGCGGGCGGCTTTATACATAGTTGTGTGTTTAACCGCTAAGCGGTGCTAAACCATTCATCCGATTGCGATGAAAATTTGTAGATTTGATGTGTGAATGCCCACGACGATTTCTGTATACAAAAGTGAGCTCTGGCATCATGAAATTACGCATTGCTAAACCGTTCATGCGATTGCGATGAAACTTTGGGGATTTGATGTGTGCATGCCTACAATGGTGTGTATATACTAACGTATGGCAGATTTTTGCTGCTAGGCCCTGTGGGCGGCTTTATATATATTTGTAGTTTAACCGTAGGTACCTACCCGCTTACTATGATTTTTTTTCTGTCAGTTAGTAAGTCAAGTTAGTTTTAACCCGTTAGTTGCATTTGCAACAGGCATAAGCTAGTACTATATATTAATGCTCAGTTTTTCGAAAAACTCACTTTTGCCTTGATGCGAAAAACGACAGTACCGCCCCTCGCGTTTCACCAACCTCAAGGTTCACTTTGGCTTGGCGACGCAAAAATGCCGCTGGCACGCCAAAACAACCTCTCCGATCCTCGAGTTTCGCACACCTCAAGGTTCAATTTTGTTCAAAGGGAATTAGCCCGACGCCTGACACGCGAGAATGGACATTATTGATCGCTATTTTGGAACGCTTCAAAGTTCACAATCCTTCGAAGAGTCGATTATTTTCCAGCCACTAGCAGTTGTTTTTTTTTTGATAGGGGAAACATTTTTCATTGTTATCAATATGTTTGCCAAAACTTTACGGGAGACTTCTAGCGGTGCGGAAGGGGGGGGGGGGAGGTGGGGGGGAAGGGGATCGGAACAAATGAGAAAGGACACGCAGGTAGAAACATTTTCTTTATTAAATGGTATCGCAACGCATGCCGGGTACCAGCTATCTTCTATATATATATAAAAATCAAAAAAATGTTTGGCTGTATGTATGTCCGCTATGCGTTGCTAAACCATTCATCCGATTGCGATGAAAATTTGTAGATTTGATGTGTGCATGCCCACGACGGTTTCTGTATACAAAAGTGAGCTCTGGCATCATGAAATTACGCATTGCTAAACCGTTCATCCGATTGCGATGAAACTTTGGTGATTTGATGTGTGCATGCCGACAATGGTGTCTATATACTAACGGATGGCAGATTTTTGCTGCTAGGCCCTGTGGGCAGCTTTATATATATTTGTATGTTTAACCGTAGGTACCTACCCGCTTACTATGATTTTTTTTTCTGTTAGTAAGTCAAGTTAGTTTTAACCCGTTAATTGCATTTGCAATAGGCATAAGCTAGTGTATTATATTATTGTTTGGTGGCCTAGTGATCTAAAGAAACGGGTTCAATCGTCCAACATCACTGCAAAGGTAACTTTCTCGCTTTTATTTGATTTATTTATGGTTTTAAAGATACATATTTAATATCTGTTATTACCGCCTACAAAACCAAATAAAATCCGGACTGCTGTCCAGAAACACCAAGATATTAGTGTAGGTACAAAACACTTATCAGACTAGTACTCACACACGCAGCTGAGAATTGAGTGCTAACTAAGAGGAATGAGCGAGCACTGGATGTTTTGAAAGGAAAATTTTGAGGCGTAATCTTCGGACCGCTTTCAGAAAATGTATATTGGCGCAGACGTTGTAGCAATGAACTATATACTCTCTTTAAGGATCTAAAATCTATAAAACTGGGAAGACTTCGGTGGCTGGCAGAGGCGGCCCGTGACAAAATTTGCGAGCAGTGCATTTCACAAAAAAATGGTAGCATTAACATGGGAAAATAAAGTGATTTAAAGGGCGCGACATACCTAGTACAATCCTTCACTTGTAGAGAACATCCATTCGTCGCTCTTTCATTGTGATTATGGAAGATATCAAACTTTTTTCGATGCTCATCATTGTGGAAGCATGAAGCCGATCTTGGGACACAGTGTTCCTCACAAATGTTTTTACATGTTTTGACATAGAAAAACACCGTTCACACTCAACAGTTGTCATTGGAATAAAACACATTATGTTTAAAACTTTAACCGTTTCACTAAAACACTCCACTAAGTAACATTTGATAAATTCGACGTTAATCGCAATGTTTTCAGTAGCACTCATTTTAACTAACTAACTAACCATCACGCCGTTTCCCCGCAGGAGTAGGCAGAGAGGACGGACCGCCAAACAACTCGGTCTTGGCACACACTCCTTGCCTCGTTCACATTCATACACCGTCTCATACATGCTCTTCTATTATTCTGACTCCTGACATGGCCCGACTCAAGTATCTGATTCACTTGGTCGTGCCATGTTTTTCTCAGGCGTCCCCGACTTCTTCTACCATCGCATTTTAAATAAGTATCTGATTCACTTGGTCGTGCCATGTCTTTCTCGGGCGTCCCCGAATTCTTCTGCCACTCATTTTAAATAAGTTTTTTTACAGAATAAAACTTGCGAAAACCGTCAATACCGAATACTAATATCAATAATAATAATAAAAATAATCAATGCCGATGGCGTTAAAACATAGGTAACATTGTAAATTAGTTCTAAATTCGTTAAATATAACTATTTTATTCCAAAGGTTCGGGACCACATTACGCAAGTTTAATGTTTTGTCATTTGCTCCGGCAATGCACGCCAACACCATATGTCTTCTCTGCTTTCACACGTCAATCTTCGTATGGGTCTATATCCCTGTCATGCTCATTTCACGGGCACGGGCACTTCAGCATCTGGAGATGACCCCAGTAGAAATATACCTTCATGTGACGTCACGCCTTTTTTTTAGAAATATACCTTCATGTGACGTCACGCGTCACGATTTTGTAACGAATTGGCGGGAATTATTCGTGAGAGGATGTACTAATTTACACTTCTGATGGATATCGAAGTTTGGAAGTGCAGTGCACAAATGCACTGAGGAAGGAGCCGCCTCTGGTGGCTGGGTCATGTAGAGAGAAATACTGAGCATCAAGCACCAAAGTCCCCACTGAACTCAAGGCCGACAGGGCGAAGGAGCCTGGGAAGACCATATTTAAGATGGAGCGACAACGTCCTCAAAGATTTATCCACCTTGAAGATTGTAAACTGGAGAGAGCTGGCACAAAACCGTGGTGAGTGGAGGAAGACTCTCGAGGAGGCCAAGACCCACCAGGGGTTGTAGAGCCAAGAGTGATTGATGATGAAAGATAGATTTAGATACCTACGTTTTAATACGATCGTTCGATGAAAGAAGGCAGAATTTATATTCTGCTCTCTGAGATAGTAACAATATTTAATTTATACTCATATTTAATTCAACTATTGTAATTTCTGCGTAATGAAAGATTTTTTAATCGAATAATAATTATTGGGCTATTTTCTTGTTCCTTCTCTAAAACCCTGATTTATCTCACAAAATATTGGGACCATCCGATTCAGCACTATTGAAAACGTTTCCATGACAACTCAGCAAAGTGGTATTTTAACATTTAAACCTATTCAACCAAGTTCATAAAAAAATCATTATTTTTCAAAACTTGAAATGAATGATGAAGTTGCACATTGTTAAGTTTTTCAGTAACCATTGAAAACATAATAACGAGAGTGAGAGTTCACTTGTTCTGCTTGTTGCTAAAGGACGCGGAAGCTGTATTAGCACTAGAGGGCTCGCATGGGTGAGATATGGTACCCAGGGTGTAATATTGTTTAATAACTAATGAAAGAAACGTGCTTCAGCGCTGCCCTCTCAGGTATTCCTCAAGTGCGAATCATCCCACGCGTCAGTAGTGCGCACTGATGTGATGTCTAGGGAAATATCCCTAGATCTAGGGGAAAAAAATATTTTGTAGGAAAAAGGGAAATCAGCACAAAATCTAGGGAAATTTCGAACTCTGGCTAATTTTTTTTTTACATATGACAATATTACTGGTATTGCTAGTCGTATTTTTTTGGCATTCCCATGAATCTTAAATATTGTTGATGGATGTACTTACATTCAAGCAATGTTGTTTTAAAAACGCTGACAACTCAAAATGATATTATGTACCTTAAAAGTTAAAGGAAGACTTCTAAAAAAAAATTTTTTTTTCTTAAGTTACGTTTTTATCTATGTTTATTACAAGAAATTTTCTTTAGTTTCAGTGATTTCAGTGATTTCAGTGTTTGATTTTTATTTTTCAAAGTGATTTTTATTAGGAATTACGTTTATAATTCAGTGGTAAAGTACATATTAGCGCCCTTGAGGTGATTTTTCACAAAAACGGCGCTATATAAATCGTCCAAATATTATTATTATTATTATTTCAAATTATGGTGAATTTTCGATCGAACTGGCCATACATGAATATTTTTAATAATATGAATATTTTTAGAACATATAAAAATAAAAAATAATAATAATAAGAAAATATTTTTTAGAAAATATAAAAAACATACATTTTTTAGAAAAAAACCTTCTTATTCTTCTGACTATAAAAGCATTGCATTCGGGGCGATGGGAAACAGGGAAATTTCACATCGAAATCTAGGGAAATATTTTTTTTTGGCTCACATCCCTGGTAGTGCGCCATCACTCTAGGTGCGTGGACTTGTGCGCAACGCGTTTATAAAGTCCGTGGGTGACGCATGTCCCCCGCGCGAGCAATCGAGGAACTTTTAGAAAACGTTTCATTGCGGTGGAAAATATATAGTGCGCCCTGACTGTGATGAAGTTGCTTCTGAATTTCAATAACCTATTTGCAAACTTTACAATAAGATGATTCACTTACCAAATTAAGGTTTTAAAAAAAAATTAGAGACTGATTAATCGCAATGAGTAAAAATATGGATTTTTTTGCAGAAGTTTAATTTTTGTTTATATTTCAATTCAACCTAAGCGATTGTTAAGTTTTGTTAAAGTATATTAGTAAGAAATAAAGTTGATTAGTCATAATAAAACTTATTTGCTTTCATAAAATTAGAGTGGTAAGAATAAAAAATCCCATATTTGATGGGGGGCATAGGTCCCCCGCGCGAGCTTTCTAGTAAAATTTTGGACGCGAGGCCTCTAGTGTTAGGAAGCATCTAAAAAAGAGATTACTTTTAAAGCACTCAAATTTACAAAATCGATGTTATTAAAAAGAAACACAGAAATTAGAGGCGTAAGAAGTGTGATGTTATGACGAACGACCCTCGACACAGAATGGCGGTTTATTTCGAAACCGCCCTCTCTTTTAGAACCGCTGCCACGCTTTTCAATGTGGCAACCAAATGAAAAATTCCAGAACTTAAAATTAAATTAGGTACGTCCTGTCCCTACAAAAATTAATGAAATCTCTCACTCGATGTAGTTTGTAATAAACATGTATTTTTAAATGCTCTCCCACCAGTCCCACCTTTTCTTCTATAAAGGTTCCACTAGGTACTTGTTATTTTGGGCAGACTTTGCAGATCTTCATTTCTACTCCCAAGAAGAATGTGTGAGCAAAGTTTCATGAACGCAAATTTAATCATTTCTTTTGTGCATTTTGATAATAGTTAACCTTTACTAACGTCCCGTGTCGGTTTTTTGTAACAGATTCAAAGAATCTTTACCATGCAGGGTAAAATAATAAGTAGATAAATACTTATAATTTGAACGTCGACGATCGAAGTCAACAAAACGAGGAAGGCACTAACAAAATAGTGGCGCCAGCGACTCGCCGCCGCATCTGTGTCCTTGAGTTTGATGGGTGTTAGTGTGAGTAGAAGAAATTTGTCATCGCAAATGCAATAACTACGAGTTTTTAATCATTGGCCTTACAAAAAGCATGGCCTTCCATGGTCCACCCACCAAAGCAACCACTACATAACACCCAATCAAAACAACAACTCCGCGGTACTACAGTAAAGAGGCTGATCTTGGTCTTCCTCGCATAGTGTTATAAAAATATCGCTAAATTGATGGAGTAGGTATAGAACAGCATAATTTATTTTTTAAAACTGTAATATTTACTTAAATGAAGAGTATATTAGCGAAACTCAATCAAAACCTGAAGACAGAAAAATCAGAAAAAGATATTGGTTCCACTGGGACTCGAACCGATACCTTAGCATTCATGGCAAAATTGTGTTGAAATCTGGGTTTAGGCGCTAAAGCCCACAATACACGACATATTTTTTCAGCCCGATTCCAGTTAGAGACAAAAGTCAACATTTTTCGCTTTACGCGATCGCTATTTTCATCTCTATTTTGATACCTACGATTTCAGTTGGCATCATAACAAACAGTATTGTTCATGTGTTGTTTGCAGTGATGACAATTGAAATCGTAGATATGAAAATAGTGGTGAAAATAGCGATCGCGTAAGGCGAAAAATGTTAACTTTGGTCTCTAATTGGAATCGGGCTGAAAAAAGATGTCGTGTATAACGGCCATAAATCAACAGTCCCGCGGCGGTGTTTTTGAAACACCGAAAGCTGCGGGTTTACGTGCTTTAGGCCCTTTAGGGCACTCGAGGGCCGCGTCGATATTGACCCTAGCCGCGATGCTCCGAGGTCTGAGGACTGAGCCAAGCATTGAGAGATAGATTGAGGACAGCCCAAATAAGCCGCAGTTATTGACTCTGCTCTACGCATATCGAGTATCATACCGCTGACTTCAAACGCGCCCGAATGATTTCACTAAAACTCTAAAATTATGACTGGCATTGAAGCAGAGAACATCTTTAGTACCTACCAACTACCAAGCTAAAATAAATTTACATTCGATGGTTGTAAGACGTGTGTTACACGCTCATTCTGGCATCAGTTCTTAGGACCGATTGTTTCATAGGTGGTATAGCTAAATCGGTGGATTAAAGCTTAAAGCTGATGGTTTTTGGATTTTTTTTGTTAAAATTGAAGGTATTTATTTTGTCTGATTATCGCCGGACAAGATAATCAATTGCCCGGAGCCAGTGGTACCTTGGCTATCCCAATGTTGTGCGGCTGAAGGAGGTAGGAAGGGAAAGAATGTGGAATTAGGAGGTTGGGAGGAAGGTCTCTACAATATTTCCAACATCTTCTTACCCATCTCCTCTTTCCTTATTATTAGTCTAGCTAATCAGATCTTGTTATTAAAAAGTATTAATACCATTTCTAACATTGTTTCGATACTGTACGGTGGTTTGTCACACAAATAATACTAATTAACTAGAGCGGTTTTAAAATTCCTTGTTTTTATAATAAACAAAGCGTAAGAAAAGAGTTAAAGTTTTTTACAGGCCTTTACGAAATCATCTTGTAAAAAACAACTCTCAAATACCTTCTCTAACCTTTCCAAAAAAGTCTATTCAAGAATTTTTAAATCCCTCCCAAAAAGGGCGTGGATTCCGATGTCGAATTTTTCCAAGACGAATGGATCACCGTAATGAAGGATCGTACAACTGTACCTGTACACTCTACAACTCTTAACTGTACACTGTATTATACAACTGAACACTGTATTACAACTGTACACTGTATGCTGTACCTACCCAGAATGAATGAACACGTCATGTTTAGCATCCGTTAAAAGAAAAGAACACCTTTTGATTGATATATCCATCATAATGTAGATTTCTAGATCCTATCAACTGAAGACATGCATTACTTTTCCATCACTTTGTTACTATTTAGAATACTCAAACATTTTCTGAAAATAAAACACAAGACTTATCTATATATAAATCATTATCGCAATGAATTCTCATTAAAATTTCAATTGTTTTATAGATATTATTTTAATTATTATGCAAATCTAAAGTCTTCTGTCTACGAGTACTCAAGCTTTTGCTGTACTTGGATAATCTTTTGGAAATTGTAACAGAAATAAAGTAAAAATGGTTGTTAATAATTTTAACTTTGATGTGATAATGGCTTTTGCTTATTTAAATTCTTAATGTGTTCTCGGTCGCGTGACACTTGATGTTTTAGTGATTTCATAATGTACCTATACTTATGAGCGTAATACACGAGCCCGATTTTCAGCCCGATTCCAATTAGAGACAAAAGACAACATTTTTCGCTTTACGCGATCGCTGTTTTCAACTCTATTTTCATACCTACGATTTCAGTAGGCATCACAACAAACAGTATATATAGTTCATGTGTTGTTTGCAGTGATGACAATTGAAATCCTAGATATGAAAATAGAGGTGAAAATAGCGATCGCGCAAATCGAAAAATGTTGACTTTTGTCTCTAATTGGAATCGGGCTGAAAATCGGGCTCGTGTATTACGCTCATTAGAGCTGGGTCTCCTCCAACAGTGAACATGAATTTTTGCTTACACATTTGCTTGAACATTAGGTACTATAAACATTGTAACAGGGGCGTGTTCTTACTGCAGACGCATACAGACGTTTTATTCTGCTAGATGTCAGGGGCTGGCAGTTTTCTGTTTATCAGTTTCCAAAAAAAACAGTTTTTTTTTTGTATATCGGTGATTCAATCCAATATTGTATGTGCATGCTTTTCTTTGAACAATTGAAATTTCATGCGAAAAAAACATTTATTCATATTTATTTTGCTTGTCTAAAGGCACAAACAAACAATTCATCTTAATATTTAAGAACTCGCAAAAAGTGTTTTTTCTTTGACATCTACGAACGAGCATTTTACGAATATTTTTAACTGCCGTTGATCCCAATCCTACGTATCAACTGTTGAGCCAAAATTGAACCTAAAAATCAAAAATTGTTAAATAGATTACGAAAATTCGTCTTTGCAAATATGGTAAGACAAAGTTAGAATCCTATCCAACAAAAGAAAAACTAAAATAATTCTCCTTGTAACAACGATCAACTATCAGATGTAAACAAAATAAGGAGTGTAAGTGATGTTAGAACCTTTAAAATATTTAAATTGAGCCCAATTTTAGAATTTATTCATACAAGTTTCTATGGAAATACTTTGATTAGGTATAGAAATGACCAAAAGAAACGGATTTACATAAAAATGTCATTTAAAACCTGTGAATGAAGTGAGGAAATGTTATCAGTATGGCATATTTTGACATACGACAGTCTGTGAAAGGGGTATTGCTATGAAACCTACACGTTTTATTAATCACCATACATAGCATAATCAACTACGTGTGAACGCTGCAAGTACCTTCGAAGATACATCGGTAGATACTTGCCCAATTAAAAAATATTATTAATCAGTGCAACGGGGCTTTACATTTAAAAAATCAAAATTAGAACAACGCAGGTCAAACCTCTTTGAAGATGTGCCGTTCTATAGAAGTGCTTCTTTGTTAGGGGGATAGGTAGATACTAAGTCATACTACACTATTCTAGTATAAGGCGGCAAACTCCATAGAAAGATCAAAGAGTGTGTCGAGTGCGATCTGCGATGGAAGATAACGCCGCTTTATCTGTGATCACTTATCACTTCCGATTGGCCACTATCTCGGCCACTTCAAATAATACTACACGAATTATATTATTAGATATTATATCTGTTTCCAAATAAATACAACGTGCGCACCTTAGTACGGAGAAAACTTTTTTTTTTGCCTACGTAATAATAACAATTAATCATCGTAAAATGGGACGATTTCGAACAATTTTTAACTTTGAAAATAAATAACTTTCCCCGCGTTTTTTTGGGTATGTGCTCAAGGTTTTATAGAAAATGTATTTAAGCCGCAGAATTCCAAATTTCTACCTTTTTATAACATATTTCTCTTGAACACTTTCCTTCAAGGTTAAAAAAAATTGTTATTTTTTAAGACAATAGATAATATCTACCTACACATTTGCCACGCCGAAACGGTTATTAGGTATATGAAATTCTCTCGATTGAAAAAATCGCCGAGTATGCTACGAAAATTAATATAAAAAGATTTTTTCTATTATTTTACAAGTTGTATGTACCTATGAAAAAATGACAGTGTTTCGTTAAATGCTATTTAAGAGATTTTCCACGAGATTTTTTTATCTATTTTCAATGAGTCGTGTTTTATTAAACATTTTGACAATTTTTTTTTTCAGATTTTCGATTGAGTTTCGCTAATATTGTCTTCATTTAATTAAATATTACAATTTGAGGTTTTTCTCATTAAGTTACAAAAAAAAATTTCATTGTTTAACAAGGCGACTTTAATTCCGCTACTAACCGCTTGCAAAGTTAACTGAGTCAAGCTGTAGATACATGCCTGAACATTACTTGTTACTCTAGAATAGTCACTGAATGCAAAATAAATATCTAACCCCTTAAATCCAGGCACACGGTCGCAAAGCCCGGGATCCACCCCTAAACTAACCCCTTCAATCAAATCATTTATCAATTTGTGTCCGGTACAAACAATATTACAAAGCCGTGTATGTCCAAGGGGTTAAATCCACCCATCGCCATTGTCCAGTCAAAGGGTTAAAGTCCGAGGGATTAGTGAAGGTGTTAAATTTCACGCCGGCTTCTGACATAGTTGAGGACATAGAGCAAATGATCATTGGATGCTTTTATGACCTAATCCTCAGCAATAATTGGACGTAGCGAATTATAACACGTTGGGTAGTTAAATATGCATGTTCGGTTCCTATACTTTATTCTGTGACTATACAAACAGGCAAAATGCTGTTGCTTGATTCCTTCAGGGAATATTTCCAGGGCCGCCGGGTTTAAATGTGCAATGTGTGCGGCGCACCCAGGCCACTGGGAGTTGGGGAGAAATGATAAAATGGTAAAAGGGTCGGAAGAAATGATAAAAGATAGAAAAAAATTAGATAATCTTACTTTTCGGAAGCAAACTAACAAACGAAAATCTATCTTATTTGACCTCCGTGGTTGAAGTTTAAGGCCCTCGATTAGCCATCCTAAGGTCGTGGGTTTAAATCTAGCGTGCGTAAGTAAATTTTATTTGATAAATTTGTTTACTTTCACAATTTTAAAATTAAAAATAATATAAGATATATTTGCGGAACGTCCCAGAGTAGAATATAAGTACTGTGAGTAAGACCACCATTTAGAAATGAAAAGATGCTTGAAATGGCTTTTGGTTGCGTTCGGTGACCAGATCTGAATAGCCTGGTACTTTCCCAACTTCATCTTCCCGATCTCCTTCTCCTCCCCTCTACTTTCAGTCTCACAACATACCCCAATATAATAACTACCCCCCCATTACCTACTGTTGATATTGTATTTATGAGAACATTGGTGGCAAAAGTAGATATTTATATTGAAAGGCTGCATAATTTTGAATTTCTTAGGACTTTACCTAATTAGAAATGAAAATTCTGTACCCAAGAAAGCATACGGATGCAAGTCCAAAAGAGTAAATGTTCATGAGAGCCAAAAAACTATTTTTTCTCTACCTATGGTCTCATAACTTCTTCGGATATCCATGCGGATGGATAAAAAAAGTTATTATTAAATCAAATAGTTTTCTTTTAAAGAGGAGCAAATAAAACGAAATATTTTATATGTACAGCCTTTAAAAATATTGTTAAAAAACGCTGACTTGAGTCAAACCAAAACAAGTACTTGAGTCCTGCTTCTAAATGAAGTGAAATATTTTGTTATGACATGTGGTGTATTATGAAAGGATGCTTCTCGGGTACAGAATTATCCTAATTAGGAATGCGTACGATGAGTTTTAATGAGTAATGACTAATGACTCATTACCGTCATCACAAGGAGATGTGCTATCCGCCGTTTTTACTAGGTGAGACTGCGTTTCCGGGTGTCGCCGGTGTTGTTGACCAATTAACGAATAAACTGAACGAACAAATAATTAACGAATAAACTAAACGAACGCTAAACTAAATGAACAAATTCTTTCCGTATTCAAACCATATTGTTAACCTATAGTCTATAGTAATGCACACCTTCAAGAAAATGAACAAAATCTTTTTGTATGCAAACTACGCGCATTAGTCCGTAGTTCGGCGACAGTCGCGCGGACATCATAGCATATCTCTTTTGTATTTGAATATCTTTGCCGTCATCTTACACTATTCTTATTTGTATTTGTAAAACAACAAATCTGTTTATAATTTAATTTAAATGTAATAAATAACTCTATACGTGTTTCAGATTCAGGCAGCGAGTCGGGCTCACACAAGGGCGGGGGCGGGGGCGGGGGTGGCGGGGGGCGGGGCAAGGGTGCAGGCAGCGCCAGTGGAGGCAGTGGAGGAGACGGTAAACCAACGCGCGTGCGCACCGTGCTCAACGAGAAACAGCTACATACCCTCAGGTAACTTTACACTTCTCACTTCTGAAGTTCTGAACCTCTATCGACAAACCTAACTTTTAACCATCATCACCCAGACAGCCTTCGAAGACAGTATTAGTCACAGGGGGTTCTTCACCATCATCTTGCCCGCTTGCACAGCGCGGTGTATACTATGCGTCCTAAACTTTATGCGAAAATCCACGTTTCGTCGAAAGATGTTCTCACAATCGTACAGGGCGGTTCCAACGAGAAAGATTAATTATTCTCCGTACCAGCTTTTGAAAACTATATCACTCAATATCGATTCTATTTCATTCCAACTTTTGCTTTAATTCATACCTACATCCAAAAATGCTGAAAGGCATGATAATAAAACTATTAAAATGATGTAGGTACTTTTTGTAATTATTTTTTGACCATAAGTATTTATAATTTTTCAATAATGTCTAAGCAAAATAAGAATGCTAAAAAATCTGAAATATATTATGTAGTTTGTAAGTGCGCACATAAATACACAAACGTACCAATTTTCGTCAAGAAACTCATGTACGTATATATTTTTTAATGATTTTATTTAAACTAAAATTAAAATTCTGAAACATACGTTTACCAGATAATGAATTGATTTATTTTACTATATGATTATATGATTTGAAGTGGGTGTTGTGCAATACAAAATCTTTTTTTGAAAATTTAACAAATCTTCCAACGACCCATGGTATAACCTTATTATACTTAAAATAAACATTTTTTCTCAAAATTTAAAACATACGTTTACTAGATAATGTATTGATTTATTTTACTATATGATTATATGATTTGAAGTGGGTGTTGTGCAATACAAAATCTTTTTTTGAAAATTTAACAAATCTTTCAACGACCCATGGTATAACCTTATTATACTTAAAATAAACATTTTTTCTCGAAATTTAAAACATACGTTTACTAGATAAAAGAACAATCTTGCGAAATTAATTTATATTTTTTTGTGGAAAGAGTCAATACGTCTAAAATTTGATTTAAATATGACATATTTCTGGTTTTCTGTGATTATACCCTCTTAATAAATAAACAAGTAAATTGGCTGGCCGATGCATGACCTCTAGGATGGTCGACCGAGTCGCGTTTTCATGTTTAAAGCACTTCATTGGATGGTTATTCCTTCATCCGTTCATATTATTGCATCGTTTGAAGTCAATAATTTTTTTTAAAACTGTGTTTTTGGGCTTCCTTTTATTTTTTTTTCACGTTCCATTATCCATAATAATGATGGTCTACAGAAGCTTGTAGATTTGAAGGTAGGACTGTGTAGGATTTATAAGATTTTCTTCGTAATATTGATATGTGAGTTTATTCCAGGACATGCTACGCCGCCAACCCGCGACCTGATGCCCTGATGAAGGAGCAACTCGTGGAGATGACCAGCTTATCGCCAAGAGTCATCCGCGTCTGGTTCCAGAACAAGCGCTGTAAGGACAAAAAGAAAACCATTCAAATGAAGCTCCAAATGCAACAGGAAAAGGTAACCGCACTCTTCTATCTTCAACTAACAGTAACAGTAGGTACCTATTCGCAAAGATAATCACTTAATAAGCAGTTACTTAGCAGGGGTGCCCGGGTTCGTGGGTTGAGGTTTGTCTTGGTCTTGGCTGCGAATGCGTTTCCGCGGATCGGGAAAAACTGGTTAAGGGAGACCTAATCTAGACCTCTCCAGTCTGACTCTCACGACAATGGGTGAGATGGATTCCAATTAGCCACTCCTGGACAAATTGACCCCCAGACTCCTACCCACCCCTCATACCTTTTTCCTTCCCAAAACTTCCTCTGCTTCCTTTCCCTTAAAAGAACCTCCACATAGCATCCCCAAAGAAAGGACATAGCCCATGACAGAATTGTTTTCCTCAGAAGCTAATATAAAAAAGGCATCCATATACCCATAAGATGTGAAGTGGCTTACTTGGCTGTGAACCAGTGAATCCTGACATTATTTGAAATAAAAAAAATTAATTAAATTTTAATCTCCAGTGACACTTATGATGTTTTTTTTTAAAAAATAAAAACATTTAAAAAAATCAGTAGGTAGATATTGGACCCTTGGGGGCGTGTTAAGGGATTGGTCGGTTACTCGTCTGAGTGACCAGTGGAAACCAAAGCTTCATTTACAACTTTTACTTCAAATAATTTCAGGAAGTACCTAACTGGTTTGTCTGAGTAAGTCAAGGACGTCCCTTAACACCCTGTATAATAACAACAAATTAGCTCACACTTACCCCACCCTACCCCCCGTTCCCCCAGCCTTCCCTGCCCACCATAGAGAGATAAAAGAAGAGATGAACACGTATGCCTACAATTCAAGACTTCTTTTTTCAGCCCGATTCCAATTAGAGACCAAAGTCAACATTTTTCGCTTTACGCGATCGCTGTTTTCATCTCTATTTTCATATCTACGATTTCAATTGGCATCACTGCAAACAACGCATGAACCATGTTATTTGCTGTGATGCCAATAGGCCACTTGCATCACATTTAAAAAAAATCCGGTGTAGGCAAATATTCTAAGACATTCCGTTTTTTTTTTAATCGTATTTTTAAAATCCTGGCGATTTTTTGAAAATTTCAATCCGAAAAATCAGACCGTTTTTTATAAACCGGAAAGACGGGCATAATTTTATGGGTGCGAAAAAACGATAATTACATAGCCGAAAATCATTTAAAAAAAAGAACGTTTTCCATACGAATGGCAATAAATTGTACGGGGTTCTCTTCGTAACATCCTTAAAAAAAACCGCCATCTTTATCAAAAAATCAAACCGAAGGATAAGTTCGCATAGAATAAACAATAAATCTAGTGAACGTTAAACGCAAATTCAAAAATTCGCCGGAAATCAAAGTGTTGCCATATAAAAAAAAATAAACAGTGTGGAATTTTACAAAATTAAGGGAACATAATCGGAGACAGGACATTTTCATGTAGTGACGTCACGAGCTCAAATAATGGATTTATTGATTTAAAAATAAAAAACTATACATTTCAAAACATTTTTACTAACATTTTCGTAATCTTAGTAAAAAAATCTATCCACACGATTTTTTCCAAGTCATTGAAATCGTATATATGAAAATAGAAATGAAAATAGCTATCGCGTAAAGTGAAAAAAATTTTCTTTGGTACGGGATCCGGCTGAAAAAAGAAATGGTGTATAGCCTACATTCCAAAAGATTTTTTTTTCTGATTCGTGGTAAGTATGGACAGTATGGTGTTCAATGAAAATGATTTTTGCTTTTTAATTTTTCTTTTATCCTGAGTTTGTAGACAATCGCTGCCCTCTATGTACAAAACTTAAGGCCAAAAATTAGAGATTCCTGTTAAATGAACAAAAGCCTTTGATGTCGAAAACTAGATGGCGTTAGTAATTGTTTCCAGCAAACAAAGAAGAGAGAAATCCTTTCACCACCATCTAACGGAAGTTTATGAAAACCACTTCGTTTGAAATGTACAAAACTCTTCAGTACTCGAACCAACGAATTGGATAATAAATTATTGGATACTAGGATTTTCTACCTCTCAGGAGTATAAAAATATTTGTATGAGGATAGTGAAGCTATGATTTTTTTCCTAAAGCTTTAGCAAACTCCCAACCAGTACCAAACAAACAAAACAAAAAAATATTAGGCTAGTACTTTAAAAACAACTTATAGAAAACTCTTTAACTAAAACCTAGTCTGCCTCAGCCCAGGATCTCGTAGTGAGGATGACTTAGAAACTATTGTACAATTTGTTTATATTATTTGTGTTTCATAAATTATGTCTTCATAAATGTAAAAATTATAATACAAGAAAAAATATGAATTTATGCTTATATGTCTGCTCAATAATAAACTAATGGGTATTTGTTGTATATTTCAGTATATGGTCCAAGAGGGGCGCAAGCTAGGCTACGGCGGCATGCAGGGCGTAGCGCTAGTGGCGGGCTCCCCGGTGCGTCACGACAGTCCGCTGGGACTGGCGCCCCTCGAGGTGACCGCCTACCAGCCGCCCTGGAAGGCCCTGAGCGACTTCGCGCTGCACACGGACTTGGAGCAGGGCGGCCCGCCCCACGGACCGGCCTTCCAGCACCTAGTTAATCAGGTATACAATCAACCATTTTGCTTACTTCTTTACATTGCTGTTCCGTTAATTCCTCTGTACAATTCAATATAATTCCGACGAATGAGAGTTTTCAGTAATGCTTCGATTATTGCATTCAAGATGTCCACCTGTAAATCAGGTACCAACCGTTCAGGTATTAGATTCAAACTTCCGACAGTTTTCTCTATCACGCAATACTACCAATGACACCTATTGAGACACATTAAAACTATAAATATACTAACCACATCTATTGAGAGAAATTAAAAGTTACATATTCCAATAACATAATATATCTATTGAGAGAAACTCACTGAAGCTACATAAGACATCAGTTGAGAGACATTTAAACTATACTTATATATTATATAAGTATAGTTTCAATGTCTCGCAAACACCACATTATTATCTTTGTCTTGAATGCATGAGCTTAATGCAACGCACATAATTAGCTCGTGGAAGGATGTTCTTAGGCAAACCTATATGCCTTTTTTTATAGTTATCCCGAGTAAGGAAAGACGTCAACTTTTTGCTTCCATTAAATATATTATAGAAAAGTGCATTGTATCCCCCACGTGTAGGTAATTTAATAATTCGATGACTATGATGTGTCAAAAATGGCATTCTGGGATAATTGGATCCAAAGTTTCAATTCCGAAAAAGAAATTAAAGAACGTATATCATCGATCAAGATATCATACGTCAATGACGTATATAGTATTTTCCATCTTCAAATTTTGTACAGTTCAATTACAGATCATATATGAGCAAATATTTTTGTACTAATGTTTTCAATATTTATGAATTATTAACTCAAAAATTAAAAAGGTTTGACTTCTAAATTTTTGCCTGAGACTACATGTTTTGATTGTTAGCAAAGTTGACTTCTTTCAAACTAAGTAGGTACTTACATAGATTACATACATGTACTTACAAATCAAGTTATTCTCTGGAACTACTTACATAGTAGTGATAGTAGGTAGGTACCTACGACGATTTGCTATGCTACACCCTGTGTTGTTCTGTACTTTTTAGATAGGTACTCCAAACACTTAACTTGTGGAGGTTAACAATGATCAGATTGATGATCAATAATGAATAGATTCTTAATAGCAATCTGATTTATTTATGTTTACATATTTACAATAAAAAGACTACAAGTTAGCCCACCTAACAGAGAGAGAGCAAGATTGGAGTTGGCAATGCAACTTCGGCACCTCTGTCGGTCAAGTGGAGAAGTACTTCCCTGCTGACATCTCGCGGAGTACCTTTTTAGAGCTTTTACCATACATTACACACCCCTTTTCACATGTTTAACGTATGTCTCTGTATTGGTCACAGATGCACGGCTACGACCTGAGCGGCATGCACCAGGCTCCCCCGCTGCACCAGCCCATGATGCAGGACTCGGCGCACCCTGACAGCGCCGACAGCTACGTCACCTACCTGGAGAGTGACGACTCCATGCCGGCCAGCCCCTAACCTCTTGTGGTGCCCTGGCAGTACAGCAAGATGGCCACGTGCAATCTCAACTGACTTTACCTACCGACAGACCAGCAGACCAGCCGACAGCAATCAACCAGCCAAACAACCTGACAAACCTACTGCCAAATTTATCTTAGAAAGAAAATCCTGTATTGCATCATTGAAGAAGTAGACCATATTTTTACGAAACACGAAACAGAACAAGTAACAGTATTTTTAAAAAATAACGGTCGCAACTGGGAATCATACCCGGGATCTCTGTCTTGTCAGAGAACATATGCTATAATCTACGCGTTCACAGATTTAATTATTTTTTTTAATGAGTTCCATACAAGAGGCCCTGAGGAAAATAATTTCCCTCAAGACCTATGTCATCTTTGGGGATGCTGTGTTATTTTAGAAAAAAAAACATGCCAAACAATAATGCGAACAAAGGGTTTTGTCGCTCGAAAGCGCTTAAAAAGAAGTAGAATGGAAGTTATGTAAATACCTACGAATGTTAGAAGTAGGACGCTAATATTTAAGCAAAATTTGTGAAAATATTTAATAAAACATGACTCATTTAAAATAAAGCAAAAAACTCATGGGTAATGTCTTAAACTGCTTTTACAGAAAGACTATCTTGTGAAATAACAGAAAAAAATGTTTATAATAATTTTCGAAGCATAATTTGCGATTTTTTTTGGCGCGGCAAATGTATACATATTTTCTTAAAATATAACATACATTTTTTTAGAAACTTAAAAAAAGTGTTCAAGAGAAATGTGTTATAGAACATAGGATAGAATTTCGGAATGCCGCAGCAAAGGCATTGTCCCCGTAATAGAGAGATCCTGGGTTCGATTCCTAGTAATGAAGGTTACCTTTTTCACTTTTTTGTGTCTTGTTCTGTTTCTCATTCGTCTATATTAATTAATATTATCTTCTTCTTCAATGATTAAATATTGGATTGATGGGTATAATCTTCAAAGGTTATTCCAATTAATTAAATACCCTTGATACAACTTTCAACATTGCGACCAAATTTAGCTGAAGCATTTCAAATTGACTTTTTGATACTATTTGCACAATCGCAAACCATAACGGTCATCGTCATCTTTGTTAAAGTCAAAAGATCAAAATGACACTCACCGAGTTGATGGTCATCAAAAGTCAACTGTAATATGGGTTGAACCAACACCAAGCTCAGTTACCCGAATGAATATCGACCGTAAATTATTCCCATTGTTTATTGAAGTCTCTGAAGATTATTTTATACCTATTGCGAAAGTTATGTTTTTGGAATATATTTGATGATTAACTGAAAATAATAATCAATATATATTACAAGAAAGTGTACCTACAATATCAAGGGAGTTATACGGTGTGGTAGCCCTCTATCCCCCCATCCATGAAGAAGGTTCCCGTTTTTACCTGAAGGGCGTGCTTTTGAAGATATACATGCTGGAAGTTTTGCCCTATAGAAATTTCTCGAACAGTCTAGAAAATTCGAGAGCTTTACACAACATTCCTGAACATTCTGGATTGTTGTGGAATGTTCGGGATTCGCGAACATCCCGGAACATCCCAGATCATTGTGGAACATTCCAGAACACTCTCAAACGCTGTGGAATGTTCTGGAACATTGTATACCATTCGAAGCCTTTTTTGTATGGGTGGGGCTACCCATTGATAGGGGTATATACATATAGCAAGATCCGTTGTGGTTTCGAACGTCAGTTCAATCTCATATCAACTCCTTGAGCTAAGCTGGTTACCCCAGCTAATATGTTTATGTATTTGATTTTATTTATATAATTGCAACAAAAAAAAGTTACAAGCTATGTTAACAAGGCGTGAAATCGATATGCGTATCTGTAGGTGCCTGCCTAATTACGAAAATTAAAAACATGATTTTTCCATTCAAAACCATTAAGTAAATTTCTAATTATGTAGACTTTTTCCATTTCAGAACAGTCTGTTTGAAAGTTATATAGATGTTCTTTGGTTCAAATAAAAAACTGCTTTATTTTACAAATGAATGTAATAAATGTTCAGCAAAGAAATATTTAGATTTGATTTTTTCAGAACTCCGAAAGAATTATCTAATGCAGGGTCTCCTCCGACCGTGAACTTGAACATTTGCTTGAAAATTTCTATAAAAATTGGCAAAAGGGGGCGTGGCCTTACTGTAGATGCATACAGAAATGTGCAAGGCCACTCCCCCATAGCCAATATTTATAGTAATGTTTATGCAAATGTGTAAGCAAATGTTCATGTTCATGGTCGGAGGAGACCCCGTTTATGAAGTTATTTTTTTCTATGGAAATAGGAACAACCTACCCCTGGCATTATATGAGTAAAAAACAGGGTTTTATAAATTAAAATATATTACGAAAATATGATTTAGAAAATAAAAAGGTTCTCCCTTTACTTGAGACTGCAATAAAGGTAACTAGGTATTCCCTAGGTCAGACGGATTACTTGATAATCCGGACATCCCTAGAGGGTATTTGTGCGGAATTCGAACATCACCAGTCGATCTTCCAGTTGATTAGTCAGACATCTCCAAAAAATCAAAATTTGAGTTGAGTATGTAGTTATAAGTAAGGGGGTACCCTCTATCTGATACAATTCTCAGATTATTCATTAACGCCACCAAATCAATTACTCGTATAATGTATAAAAACTTGTAGTGAATTAAACAAAAAATTATGTTTTCTAGGTAATTTCAAAATGTCATACTGGACCGTTATGCTTCCCGGTGTTACTTTATATCATATGGAGAGCATTCGAGCTTAGTAACAAATCAATTGGAAGATCGAGTCTCGTTATGAAAATGATCAACAAATGTATAGTTTTTTCTGGGTTTTCATCCAAAAAATTGTAGCTATGACATATTGCATACAAACAAAAATTCAGAAACTTTTAGAGAAAATTTTATTTAAAATAAATTTAACATAAACAGCAAAATATCACGCAAAAAACAGAATAATAAATCATCTTTTAAGAAATTAATTTATACATTTTGTAAATAACATATTTTCTTTATTGTAAATTTGAATAATAATTATTATTGTAAATTTATTAATTTGTACATTTATTGTATCTGTAAATATTGTAATGAGTGAACAATTGAGATTTATGCAAAATATAGACACTGAAGATTGAGATTATTTCATGTTTAGTTCCAAACAGACACATTGTGATTTAAAACTCGTTATTAAAGTTTTTTTTAAATTATAAAATATACCCACTGTGAATAGTTAAGTGTACATGTGTAGCCTAAATAATATGTTGTTTATTACTATGTATGTATTTCAAATAATTACTTTTATAAAAGATGAAAATTCTCATGTGTTAATGTGTATTCTTTAATTTATAAGAGAATCATAAAAAGTCACAAATGAAATTATGAATTTTATTACCCTTTCCATAATAATAAATTAAATGTTGATGAACTTCTCCTGGAAATGAAAGAGGGGGGGGAGGCGGCTCAACACTCACGGAATCAATAATTCGATTAAAAACATAATAAATTTTTTCATTATTTGTTTAGCTTGTTAAAAAAGCAATTCTTTTTCTATTTTAAGCGGGTTGCTACCTCCTTCCTTCTTGTATTCATCATATTTTAGAATAAATTCTTAATAATAATAATACACGTAAGATTTTTAGTAGGTTCCCACGGTTGAATTTGGCAGCCACCTCTGGTCTGGAGCTCCAAAATACCCTCGACTCTGTGCAAAAATGGGCGGTCCGTTTGATAGATTCTCCCAACTTAACAGGCGGATTGCAATCTTTAGAGCACAGGCGTCAGGTGGGAATGCCATCCTTGTTCTACCGGTATTACAATGGAAGATGCTCCGAGGAACTAGCGTTATTGATCCCTTCGGCACCGGTGCATAGTCGGGAAACACGCCAAACGCGTGCCCAACATATGTACACGGTTGACATTTGTCACATGAGAATGGGTGTTTTTTTACAGCTCGGCTGTGGAACGATTTGCCGGCCATTATGTTTCCCCCTTCCTACAACATGGACTTCCTACTCCTCTTCAAGACCAATGTTCATTCCTTCCTCTCCTTAAAAAGACCCTAAACACAGCATCTCTATGTTAATGACAGAAAAAAAATAGTTATAAAATAATTATGACCTACTCAAACAAAGATGATGCTGATTATTAAAGGTGCTGTGATGAACGGAACCTTTAATCTAAGAAAGTCAATAAGAATTTTTTTCTCATAATAAGTAGAGGATGGCGCTGTTCAACGACATCTATGCGGTTAAAATTAAAAGCTTACGGAAGTTTATATAAATGTAATGAATTGGGAACAGAGACTGTAATTAGGCAGTAAAAAAGTTTCGTTGAAATAAACACAGAGGTTGTTGAATATAGAATTAATTCAACCAGTCAAATTGAAGAAAAGGTAATAACTAGATATCGGATTATATGCATTTGCATATTTGCATAAGCAAATGCATATAACTCTCTAATTACGGCGTTGATGCATATTTTAGCCTTTTTTCCCAATCGTGCATATTTAGCATTTGAAGACGCATCGCCCTCATCTCATCTTTAGCATTTGAAGACGAATATCGCCCTCATCTCAACACATTTCCACAAGTTACCAGATGCCATAGAAAAATTGGAAACAAAAAACCTTCCTCTATTTAAATCAATAGAAATACTGGAAACAATGATTGAACTCTGAAAAAGATTCGTGAAAAGTTAAACGCTATTTTGTTTAAAAATCCGAGTTTTGAAGACATGAAGAACTTTAATGCCTACATCAACGGCACAGGTCATACATACCCTGCCTCAACAGGTATCTCCATAAATGGCGCCAAATTTTTTTAATTTTGTCGGATGACGTCGGCTGAAGTAGAGAAGTCGTTTTCGGCATTTTGGGTGACAAACATCAAAAATTTTTGCCTGAAAATTTGGAAAAATACTTAATTATATATTGTCACAAAAACAATGCATATTTTTAAGAATATTTCGCTGTTTTTGTATCGTCTTTAATTAAAATATACAAAAATAAAAAAGGTATTTTTTTTTGCATTGTGCATATTTTAGGCAAATCAAGAGTTTTTAGTGCATATTTCGGCCTTTTTAGTGCATATTTGCATGCATATTTTGGCACTTTGTTAGTGCATATAATCCGATGTCTAGTATTAACAAAATTAAGTCAACCAATCAGTAAATAGAAGGGAGTAAACCTATTGGGAACAAAGGATAGAACTTTGGACGATGACATAAGAAGAATAATTAATGTATTTTTTCATTCTCACGGATTCGGAGGGTCAACGTTCCATAGTATAAACAATTATCGATTCGAGGACGGCTGTGCGTTGACCCCAGAAATAAAATAAAGAAAGAATATTTTAATTTTTCGAAGAAAACTTCTTCTAAAAGGTTGTAACTTTGTGATGTCATTATTTATTTAAAGAAAATAACTTAGTTTACATCACTTTATTTTTTGTACACTATCAACATGTTTCGTGAACCATGTTCACTTCTTCAGGAATAAAAGTATACTAAAGTTAAAAAATTAATTATAGATTACATATGGGGAGAAGGAATTGAAGGAGGGGGAAGGGAAATGGCAATAGCGATTCTGAGTTCGCAGACCATTTATTAAAATATGATCATAGCTTTGACATAAATTCAGGTCTTCAAATATTACATACAGGATATAAAACATCGCAAATCAATAATTTAGAAATTTTAGAAATAAGAAAAAATATAAATTCCAAAGCTGACATGATTAATAAGCAAAAAAATTTTGTTAACCCTGTTTTAAATATCTCCCCACTTAACCGGCCTTTTACTTCTAATAGCATGGTAATCCCCAATTCTTCGAAACTCCCACCATTGTCAACCCTTCCCCCTCCTTCAATTCCTTCTCCCCATATGTAATCTATAATTAATTTTTTAACTTTAGTATAGTTTTATTCCTGAAGAAGTGAACATGGTTCACGAAACATGTTGATAGTGTACAAAAAATAAAGTGATGTAAACTAAGTTATTTTCTTTTAATAAATAAAGAATATATCTAAGTAGACGTAAACCATAGGTAACGAAGAAATAATTGCATTTCAGGTTGAGAAAAAGGTATGCATTGATATGACAAGGGAATAAAATAGGAGTAAGATAAAGGAGAAGACACAAAAACTTAAAAGAAGCTATTAGAAGGATTTTCAACTGTATATTAAATACGTATAACAACCAGGAAGGACGGATTCGATGAAAAGTGTACCTAGAATATATAAAAGAGTAAAAGAACATTGAAAATTAGGACCATCATTTTCAGATGAAGCGATGATGTCAAGAAAAGCGAATTTGGAAATAAAATCTAATGAAATTGGTGATTATGTCGGGAATGTCGATCGAACCAAAGGATGATTCAGATATATTCCAAAGGGGTAAGAGGTTGATATTGTTATGTGCGTAAGGTAGAGTGGGGATACTAGACATATCACGTTTAGAATGACTCAACAGGAGGGATCATTTTATGTCATTTGTTATGAGTAATCAACCATAAGCGAATTGAAGCAACATGAACGCGAGATAAAAGGGTGTTCCCACACATGAATTGTTAAGATAAGCAATAAAAAACGGACATGCCTTTTGACGATTAAGAGAATATTAATTGTTAAAAAGGTGATTAATATTAACATGGGGCAAATGTAATATTTATATTGGGAAAAGTCATAAAATTTAATCACTCTTGGTAAAAATCGGATTTACGACTAGGTAGATGGAAAAATAATGTAATCAAATGTCAACGTACAAAATTAATGTATTTTTCATGAGACCTGAGACATAAGAAAGGGTGTTTTTGAACAAAGTAATTAACTTGACAGGAATTCGAGGGTGTTATTAGGGATTGGGCTAAGAAAACATGATAAATAATATATAAAAAAAAAGGGAAATAGGACTAAACCATAGGATGGTATTATAAAATGAGAAACAAACACTTAAATTAAATAATGGGTGTTGTGTTTTGGACAAAGGGAGATAAAACAAAACAGCATAACAGGAAAATTCAGAGGGAAAAATGAAAACTCAGATCAACGATATGAATAGAGTAGGTACAATCTCGAAATATAGTTACGCATGAACTACGAAGGAAAATTACACGTTACCAAAAGGTAATTCAAGTGGAAAAAGTCAAATAAACTACATAAATGATGGAAATACGGTTCCGAAAAATAATTGCACATGTAAAAAGGGGAAGTTGGAAAACATAGCGTAAATTAAACTTTGAAAATTTAATACTCAAGGAAGGAAAATGGGTGCATCTACGGTTATAAACGGTACGATGCGGAACGTAAATTTCGCAAATCGCACACGAAACATGATCAAGTTGGAAAAAAAACGAAACACAAAAATTATGATTAAAAAACTAAACTACTTGAAACTCGTGACATGGAAAGGGCGAGTAATCCAGCGAAAGTTTACTGACTCGGACCCTATAATAGTGTAAGGACAAAAAATGGGAAGTGGCCCGCGGGGAACCACGAGATAAGACATAAGGGACACATGTGGATGCGATCCAAATTGAGGGAAAAATTTCAAATAATTTCGAGTTGTTGGAGGTTACATTTACTTATCAATGGATATACGATTAGGCCTTTTGGAATTGAAACAGGGGTATAAAAGATACAGTTAAAGGTCATTTCGGGATAGCTCTGATAACAGGCAAAGTGGCATTAAATCCTCCGTGCGCGTCGTGAAGTAATACCTTGGTAATTTATTTAAAGTGTTTTAATTCAGTGTCCTTTTTTTATGACTTTTTAGGACTAGGAATCTCGGCAGTGTTAGTCAGTACTTATAAATAGTTAATTTTCTCTCTCGACTCAAAATTAAATTTTAAGTTTTACCGACGTCGTACTTAACGTGTAACGTAAATTATTAATTGTTATAAATTGAAAATAAGTGATAAATATAAAGTTCGAAGTTGCTGTTAACCAAATCATTATAATCCAAAGAGAAAAGTGCAGTTATAACATAATTTTTTTTTGAAAGAAATAAATAATTATAGATATCAAAAAATTATTGCAAATTTTAAATAAAAGTTGAAGTGACAATGACTAATAATACCATATTATTCGGAAAAAGGGAGATGTGCTAAAATAAAGTTTAATAATTCGGTTGAAACAATAGCGATTAGAATAAAATATATAAATATACGGATTAGAGTGACTTATAAAGTAAAGTTCAAAGGATGCTTTTAACCAAAGCATTATAATTCAAAGAGAGTAGTGCAGTGAAAATAAATAAAAATTCAAGGGGATAAATAATTATAAATACCAAAGATTATTGCAGATTTAAATAACAGTGAAGTGAAAAGTGATTAATAATACCATATTATTCGGGCTTAAGGGATGTGTACCTAAATAAAGTGACGTAATAATTCGGTTTAACCAATAGTGATTTAAATAAATTATTTAAATACACGGATTAGATTCAACGACGAAAAAGGAAAATAAAGAGTTTTGTTTTATAATTAGCGAGATTAATCGTAATCGAAATTACAATAAATAATTAATGCATTAGTTGTGAGTTGTCAAAGGAAAGAGGGAGGTTACAAAATTAATAAGAATAATCATATATTAAATAATATCCTAGCGATTATTTAATTAAAATCGATTTTCCAAGAAAAGAAAAAGAAATAATTAAAAAAAAACAAAAACGGATTGTCTCGCTAAATAAAATACAGAATTAAATCTTTTATGCCGGATATAAGTCCCGGATGAAATCCTCATTTAAGGAAGATAAATTCGAAGTTATAAATTATGTATACATATAACTTGTGATTTTATGAATAAATACAAGTCCGGAGATAAAGATTAGGTTGTGGGACAAAGGATGTTCTAGGTTATTAGTCATGATAAAATCCTTGGCTTTATAGGGCGATACTTATTAAAAGGAGTAGTAGGGGATCGAAATTGGAAAGTGCATTGTGTTATTATACATATAGAATGGACGTTCTGGTAATCTTTCATGCCGTTGTTAAATTTCCCGGTGGAACTGAAAATTGAACATCAGAACTTTGGTAAGTGAATTACAATCATAAGTATTTGCAGATACCTGAACGTGTGTAGTTGGTGAACGAGTCATCTTGCGGAGTACGTGATTATCAAAAATATCTCTTAAGTCGCATGTTATCCTTTTCTAATACAGCATGTTATAACACAATAACATCCGATCATATCTAAACGAGAACCGTTCGAAATAATAACTACAGAAGGAAAATAAAATTATTAAAAAATAAATTAAATAATAAATTATATATTATAATTATATAATGAGATATCACGTGTATTTATTTTTCGTTGAATGCACGATTTCTAAACCAAATGCCGTCAAAAACAACCTGCAACCTCTGTCTCTCTGAAATTTTTTATCACGATGCTTAATTTTCCAAAATTTAATCAGATTAGGTACACTTGTATTTAAAGTTAATATTCTGAAAATATCAACATGCTTTGTACTAAAAAAATACACGTGATTTTGGGTGGGGGGGGGGGGGTAGTCTAAAACCTCACCACGTATCACCAAGGGGGGAGGGGGGTTAGGAAGTTGCTAAAAAACATATCACGTGATACCGAAAAAAAGGTAGGTACTTAATAATAATAATAAATTTGGCAACTTATACATATAGCGCTCTTTTCTTTTTATGGATGATTTTCTAACCGAAGAAATTGATAAATTAACAGATGTTTCACAGTATATGTACTTACAGTTGTCAAATAAGAGAAGAAAACATAGGAGGGCGCCACTGTTGTTCAAATGGCAATACTGAGAATATAACTCATGTTGAAAATTTAAAGCTGTGTAACCTACATTTTTATGAAAATTTGAACAAAGAGTTTAGAAATTGTTCACATTTATTTAATACTAGCTTAAGTACCTGGCGTTGCCCGGGCTTTAGATCACGTCTCTAATTTTATATCTGAATATATTTAACTCATTCAGATCTAAAAGTAATGTAACTAAACTCATAATTAATGATTCTTCCTTTCTACCTACTGTTAAATTCAAATTTATGGAAAGCCAATCACTTTGTAAAACACCATTTAATCAAATATATGTCATTAAGGTACCACCTACTGGTGGTAACATCAGTGCTTCTTCATTTTTTTTCTTTAAGAACAAAAAATATTTTTTTTTATTGTGTATACAGTGTTCTATATATTCACTTTAAAATAATATTTGACAGGTAAATTGGTGTTGCTAGCCTACAAATTTTGTAGTTCCATTTTTTATATTTTCTACTCTTATTTGACAGACTATACGAAGATTCAAAACAATGTAACGAACTATTAAAAAAAGTCCTGAGAAAAGAAGTGCTTTTTTGTATTAACATTAAATCTCCTTGAAACTTTGTCAACATGATAGCCAACGTTTGTTGAACGGAAAGGGCACGAGAAAAAGAAGAATGTATCTATTCTCACTCACTCAAAAGTATTATAAATACATTTTGTTTGTGAGACCATGTATCATTTTTTTTAAACTATGGAAGTTGACCCAAAAAAACATGTAAACATGGTAAAAACCATGCTTCTGGCAACGCTAAACGGACTTCATAATAATCATAATGGATACCAACCGGCCAACTTCATTTTCTACCAATACCAACTAGAAAAAAAATATTTTGTCGAAGTGTCACTTGTATTTTTGTCAATTTTTGTTATGTTTTTCCCTTCGTGAATCTTTGTTTCTTAGTTAAATGAATACGGTAATTAATAATCCGAGGATTTTAAAATATATGTGAAAAGTTATAAAAATCGTTCATTATGATGACAGAACCTTTGAAAATTGAATATGAATTGGATTGCAAACAGAATTTGTATGTGAAAGGAGAAGGACAAACATGCAGGTTATGTTTATCTGATGGAGCCAGCTTCAAAATCTTCAATGAAGACTCGTTATTGGTCCACAAAATACAGAGATGCTGTGAACTAGAGGTAATGCACTATTTTCTATCTTCCAAATATATTTGTGTTTTATTGATAAATTTTCGGTGTCATATTTTCAGAAATTTACTGACGTACTTTTAAACACGATATTATTGTGATTGTTTTAGTAAATATTGGCCTTTTTATAATAAATAACCTACTTCTGGATCACTCAAATGCAAATTATGCAAATCAGTTTAGTTATTATACAAATAATTGTGTCGATAAAAACATAATCAGTTTACACATTTGGTACCTGCATACATACGAACTTCAGTTTGACATTTTCAAGTTTTAATGTCATTCATATTATTGTAATGGCTGCAATTTGTCAATTCTCTCAGAACATTTGCATTGTTTTATACATTAAAAAAGGTTAAATATTGCACTAACCGCCGCGCTTTCATTAGACACAGGTTTTTAACTTTATAGACACTACATTTCAACTTAATTACACCAAGAAACAACTAATTACGTTGGACAGATGGTTTAAAATTTCATTTTTATTCAAAGTATCAAACCTATTTCCCGTATAAAAGAATTCCTTTGCTGCCATTTTAATATTTTTTGTGTCCTCAATATATGCATGAGCTTTGTTTCAACTAAATATGGATCAATTATTTAGTTAACCCAAACTAAGAACCTAATAAACTATTTTGTGCATGAAAATAGTTGTTTCTTGTAGTATAAAACGTTTCTGGTAGTGTAAAATGAAGTGTAATTTCCATAAACCGTGCCTAAAATTACGGCGGCTAGTGGACCAAAAAATGCTATCTTCCAATGACAGAATTTGTCATTAACAAAATAAACCAACATTTCTATTTGTAGTAGGGAGTTTAACTTATCGTAACCTCAATAATAAACATTTGTGAAGAAAGAATGAGGCCCTGAGGAAAATAATTTCCCTCAGGGTTAACTTTTAGATTTAAATTTAAAGCGTGGTATTTTCTCTTTCTAACACCGTTAAGAGCATAGTTTTAACCATGAGAGTAAGGGAGACAGTGATTTCTATGAGACTTGTATAATTTGTTCTGAAAACCGAACAAATAGACAAGCCGAGCGATTCTATACTTTTGTGGGATCGAGATTTTCTATGGCTGTTATTTGCTTTTTCTATGGGCCGATTGTCAGGAGCAGTACCGGATTATCCCTAAGGCAGAGTAGGCAACTGCCTAGGGGCCCCGCATCGGCTGGGGGCCCCGCGCCCCAAGAAAAAATAACTTGCGTCAACGGTTCGTGACGCAAATTATTTTCACAATTAGTGAGCAACTCCGGCACACTTTTGGAAAAAGTCAGCTTTCAAGATGTTTTAAATGTTTTAATTTTTTATTACGAACATTTATAGGTTAATAACATTACATGCATTAAAGAAAACAACAAACATAATAATTATGTTATAACCCAATAACTGTTCACATCACGCACAAGTAATAAATAAAAAGTCAATAATTAAAACAAATATTTAAACATAGTTGTATTTTACTTTACTTTCCTTCGTATCAATGGGGATATGATTATAGATGCCGTGTGTGGTTTATATTGGCATTTGTTTTGTTTTTTTTCTTTTATTTCTAATATTTAAAATATAAATGTTGTACAAGCTTTAGTGTGCACTACCCATCTGTTTGCTAAAATTCTTTGTTTCTCTTCACACCAAGGTTGTCTGGAAGAGATCACTTTAGCGATAGGACCGCTCATTGTACTATTGTATTCGTTTCATATTCTAGTAAAAAACATAGTAAAAAAACAGATTAATTAGATATATAAACGTTGTAGTAGAAAAAAAAAAGTTTGGAAGTTAGAAAACGGTAAAGTGCAGAGGCGGACTAAGCCCGTCAGAGGCCCGGGGTGGAAAAGCTGGATGAACCGCTCCCCCCCCCTCCTCCCTTGTTTAAGAAGTTGATGTAATTTTACAAGCTTTTTCTTCAGTTCACACGGGCCTCTGACTCTGGGGGCCTCCAAACGCCTCCATGTTCCTTTGATCAAATCCTAAACAAGGCTTTAAGAGGCCACTGTAAAAAAATTGTCATTTTTTAAAATTAATTTTCTGAAGATGAATTTGTTAATAATGCTCTCACCAAATGTTTAAAGGAAATTCGTAAAATTGACGGAGATACCTACAGCATTTTATATGAAACCATTTTAAACAGTTTGTAAATTGAATTAACGTTCAACAAAACTTTGAACGCGTTTTTCTCGAAACTGCCTTTTTCAACACGGTTGACAACATATTAGAAAAACTATACGTCCGTTTGCATGTACTAAATCTTAAACAGTTAGTAAATCTAGTCAGTATGGCACCACTTAGGGATTTTTTTATAATGGGCCCCCTTTTATTTTTTTTATGAACAATGAAAATTTTCCACAAAAAATCGAAATTAAAATTCGTTGGTCCGCCATTTTTCCTTATTTTTAAACAAAATTCACCTACGTGGTGAAATAGTCACTAGATTCTCAAACAGTTTAAACCTGCAAGTCGGATGTATAGAGGTTAAAAAATGTGTTATCAAAGTTTAGAGAAAAACACATTCAAAGTTTAAAGATAATTCAACATACAAACTGCCCTGAAGAACCTACGGTTGTAGCGAACCCGGTCGGCATATAGTATGTATAATAAAAGTTGTGAACTAAGTTATTTTTTCACATAAAATGCTGTATCTCCGTCAATTTTTCGAATATCTTTAAAACATTTGGTGAGAGCATTTTTAACAATTGCTTCTTTTAGAAAATAAAATAAAAAAAATAAAATTACCAAAAAAAAATTTACAGTGTCCGCCTTAAGTGGGAATCACCAGACAAAACCGGAAATATGTCGTTTTTAAATCAAATTTTAGACGTATTGACACTTTTTCACCACAAAATTATAAATTGATTTCGAAAGACTGTTCTTTTATCTAGTAAAGCTAAGTTTTAAATTTTGAGAAAATATGTTTATTTTTAGTACATTAAGGTTTTACCGTAGGGCGTTGGCAGATTTGTTAAATTTTCAAACAAAAGTTTGTATTATACAACACACATTTCAAATTATATAATCATGCAGTAAAATAAATCAATAAATTATCTGGGAAAGATATGTTTCATAATTTTAATTTTAGTTTAAATAAAATCATTAAAAAAAGATCCGCACATATATTTAAAAAAAAAATTACATTTTTATTTTGCTTAGACATTATTGAAAAATTATAAATACGTATGATCAAAAAATAATTAGAAAAAGTACATAATTTGAATAGTTTTATCATCACGAGTTTGAGCATTTTTGAATTTAGGTATTTAAGCAAATATTGTGAATGAAATAATATCGATATTGAGCTATTATATGGTTAATCGTTCGACGAAATTTAAAGTCTAGGCCGCTGATTAATGGCATTAAAGCCTTGTTAAGGATTTGATAAAGGGGACATGGAGGCGTTTGAAGGCCCCCGAGGACCAGAGGCCCGGGGTGGGCCGCCCCCCCCCCCCCCCCCCGTTGGTTCATCATTGGTAAAGGGGCCCCGAGACATGCATTGCCTATAGGCCCCGACATGGTTAATCCGGCCCTGGTCAGGAGATCTCGATCCCACAAAAGATATGGAATCGCTCGGCAGATTGTTTAAAAGGAGTACTTTTACCTTTTTATTTTTTATTTTCAGGTATTTCAAGGTGATGGCTTTCCTGACCACATTTGCTCAAAATGCTGCAGCACCATTGAAATTTCATTAAACTTTAAAACTCAATGTCACGAAAGTGACCGAATACTACGTAACCTATCAAATCCACCAGACGAAGAAGTCAAATGTAACGTGAAAGAAGAATGCTTTTCCGATGACAATTTCAACAACAATTACGAGGATAATTGCGACAGCCTCGACGATTATGAACCCGAAAAAAAAACCAAGAAAAAAAAGGCACGCTCGCTCAAAAAGCTTAGTGAAAATGGACACACGGCAAAAAGAAAATCACTGAGAAAACTGGAAATCAAAAAGGAAGAAAACGAAATAAAAACAGAATTTTATTATGACGAAAAAAGTATTCCAGATAAGCGTGTAAAGGTTAAGGTTTTGTCAAGAAGTACACTGTGCTCCTTCTGTGGGAAAATTTTCAACAAAAGAACATCGTTGAATGCGCACATTAAAACCCATAGAACGGATCGTCCATTTACATGTGATATTTGTTCTAAAACATTCTTTGAAAAGTGGCATCTTCACGAACATAAAAAGATACATACGGATGTGAAAAGCTATCCGTGCGAGGCCTGCGGGAAACTGTTTAAGAGTCCTAGAGATACAAAGAGGCATATGGATACAGTCCATAAGAAAATGAGAGCTGCACAGTGCAAATTGTGCAACAAATTACTCTCATCGGGTTCTGGATTGAAGGTAAGATGTTCTACCAACTTCTTTTGTTATGTTACGTCCCATGTTTTCTGTTTCTCTGAATCATGTCACTGCTTTTTGACTTTAGTAAAGTCCTGTTTTAAATCAAGGTAACACATTCTACCAACTTCTTTTGTTATGTTAAGTCATGTGTTTTCTGTTTCTCTGAATCATGTCAATGTTTTTTGACTGTAGCAAAGTCCTGTTTTTACTCGACCGCTTGGCATTTCATCTATCTGTAAACCGTTTTCGAAAATCTGCTGCATCCACTCTATTATTCAAGCAAGTCCTACTTTGACTAACTAGATGGAAAACTTTGACTAGATGGCTAATTTTGACTATGGTTCAGTAAAGATTCTTTTTCTTTCTATTAAGCCAGTGCAATTAGCGATCCGCGATCAGAATTATTCCGGTAGTCCCAATTTTTTCATATGTTTTTTATACTCGTCTCCTGATGTAAAATCTGAGTTTTCGACCTTGGGTCACTTGAGCTTTCGCCGCCATTTTGAAAATACCAGCCGAAATCGCGCTAAAATCTAGTTTTTCTCAAATATCTCGTTTCCAATAAAAATTTCGACTAAAGTATGTTAACAAGTTTAGTAGATCATAAAATTACCTTTAATTTTTGTTTAAAACATTTTCTTCTATCTCCAATTAATATTGAGATATGCAGTCGTAAAGATGTGTATAAGTTCATAAAAACAGGTGAATTGCTCGACTTGGTTTGGTTTTTGTGCGTAACTCTTTTCCAGTAAAATTTTGTGAAAAAATTACTGATTTCAATTTTGTAGAGAATAAAATTCCACGATTTAGGTATATGTTTAATGTTTTTATCTCAAATAGGTATCCAGGCTCTAATACAAAAAATACACAAAAATTGAATCCGAAGGATACTGTTTTTAACTTGGCATATATTGATCTTTTTTTTAACAATTATTGTTGAAATAACATGTAACATACATAGCTGCAACATTAACCATCAATGTAATCATTAACCATCATAAAATTATTAATTGAGGTACATAGATGTGGTAAAAAAGTATTTTCTCAAAATTTATGACGAGCGACTATAGTTTGTTATTGCTACTTACGGGCCCCGAACAGCTTTAATATAGTCTTCCTATGTCTCATCAGCCGAATTTGTGGTGACTGGGTCACCAGATTCCTCGTCATCATCATGAACGAAGGCTTCATTCTCGCACGAGCTGCCATTACAGTGAATACAGAATAGGGAGCATTTTAAACTCGTTTTCTACATGTGCACTTTCCAGCGCAACCGTTTTTGCATTGTAATGACATAAAGTACAGCAACGCCTGAGGTGCAGCCTCATTCAACATTGGAGTTAGTAATCCAACAGCGTCCTTCTTCCACCCCCCATTCAGTTGGATCTTTATGGTGACCAAGCCAAGTCTGCACTTGCAATTATGTTCTTGAAGCATGTTGCTGGACTGCATCTTTGGTGGGTTGTATCCTGGAAAAATATTTGTTCTTTGTCACTCCTTCGACAAAAATATCCATCGAATACCACTACTACATTGGCCCCATAATGATTTTGTACATACCTGACATATTGCTGAAAAATTGATTGAAAAAGGTTGAGCACGACCCATACAACTTTGTGCAGTAAATATCCTCCATCAACTACGTGTATTTTACTGCTTCCCGGTTCTGTATTTGGTAGAGTGTTAAACGATGAGTAAAATATGGACTTGTTTCCTTTGCGCATACATTCCTCTGAAAAAAGAGGCAGTGAGATAGGAGATAGTTCATATATATATATATTTTTTTTAAACTTTATTTATTCACATTTCTTTGTACATATAATGTATAATAGCAAATATTATATAATAACAATTGCAATTTTAAATAAGTTCTGTACCGATATGTAATTTATGTAACACATTTGTACACTTAGTATATATATATTAAATAAAAAAATTAAAAAAATAAATAAAAATTAGTATGAACAAGAAATGAAAACCCACTAAGGCAATGCCTGAGTGTGGGTAATATTAAAACAAAATACTATATTTCCAAGTATCCGAAGTATAAAATAGACTTTAAAAAAAAACATATAAAATATAAAGTTAGTATAAAAAGTTAAAAGTTAGTATTACATAGGTAGAATAAGTGAAACAGGTTTTTTTTCAAACATACTGATTTAAAATTTTTTTTTTTTTTTTTAGTTATTATAAAAAAATATATAAACAGAAAACATATTGTACTACAGTTTAGAAAGTTACAATAAGTGAGTTGTAGAAGGATGGATAAATTTATAGAAAAAACGTTTCAATATCTACATTATTCAGCCATAATTTTACCTCTTTTACATATTTTATCATTTTATTTAACACTAGCTGAGTTACCCGGCTTCGCTCAGGACAACATTCGAGAGTGTTCTGGAATGCTCCACACTGATGTTCCCGATTCCCTATTCCCGAAAATTCCACGACATACTCTGCCACTCCTACCAGAATTTTCTAGAGCTCTATGGAACCTTCTAGAACTTTCCGGAAGATTGTTCTCGTTATTTCAAGAGGGCGAAACTTCCACCCCTTATATCTTTAACCGCTTCTGTGCCAAGAGCGAGATATCTCGCATCCTTGGTCGTGTCCAGCAGGCGGGCCATAGAAAAACAGCGAGTTTACTCGCTCTTTTTGAGCCTCTGTATCATACATATGTCCCGTTTTTTTTTTTTTTTTAATTTAAAATATGGAACTCACAGAGACCACATTGGGATGATTTTGATTTTTTTTTTTTGAATTTGATTTTTTTTTTTTTTAAATATGATGTAAAAATGATTTATTTTGATTAAAAGTTCACGGCCTGCTGTACACAGCTTCACTTCTACCTACTGGCATTTAAAAAGTTAAAAGCATGCCCTTTAGGTAAAAACGGTTACCCTTATTCCCTAGGGGGGATAGAGATCTACCACACCATATAACTCCCTTGATCGTACCGGGACTCGTTTCTGAGTTTTTATAGCTGTTTCCCGGCATGCGTTGCAATGCCATATTCAAATAAATAAAATTTTACTCCTTGCATGTCCTTTCCCGTGCGTTCCCCTCCAGCGTTCTACTTCCACCTTCCCCGTCACCGCTCTCCCGCTCCCCCGTCCAGCCGACCCCCATGGCACTTCATTTCTTGACTCCTCTCCCGCCCGGCCCGTAGCCGAAACTTTTTTCTAATACTAACATTTTTAAACTCGTGATATCTTTCTAATTAAATATCCGAATTGAAAAATTCAAAAAGTTAAATAAAGGTATTGAAGCTGTCTTGAATACGAAGTAATTTATTTTGATAAGGATTAAAACCAAGATACAAATAAAGAGCCTTTTCAAGCGGCGACATTTTAATTAAATTTTTAAAATAAAAGAATACTTATTGTGGCATAACCATAATAGTTAGACATATGCTGTCGCGACCTTTTTTGTAAATAATGATGTGTTCTACAAAGTCGTACTACATTATTTTATTCTATCATCAATAGTTTTCGCAGCGCACGCGATGTAAAGAATATTTTAGGTAATTTTTTTACACCTTGGGTTGCATTATTGAAGTTTTAGTAAGAATGCCTATTTTTTTTGAAAATATAATATAGCCTATGTTACCCAGGGATAGTGTAGCTTCCCAACAGCGAAAGAATTTTTCAAATCGGTTCAGTAGTTTCGGAGCCTATTCAATGCAAACAAACAAAAAAACAAACACATAAACAAATCTTACCTCTTTATATAGTGTAGTAGATTTGAGTTTGTAGTGGTAGAAGGTTAAATGTACGAGGACCAATGAAACTGCTATGTTTCTGCAATAATTTAGTATTGGTTTGTGGGGTGTAAAATATATTATTTATTCTTTTGCTCATTCTGTTTTCATTTATTTCGAAATTATTTTTGTTTTTAAATACATATTTCAAAGTTTGTAATATAAATAATTTATGTATATTAAATATTTTAGTTTCTTTGTATAATAAGTTGGTCGAGAATGTTTTATTTTTGTTATATATGACTTTAATTATGTGTTTTTGAATTATTTGTAGAGGCTTCATAAATGTATCATGTGCACCACCCCATCCTATAATGCCATAAGTTATTGAAGATTGCACCAGGGAAAAGTAGATCATTTTCAATTTCTCAATGTTTAGAACTTCTTTAACGCGAAGAAGGAATAGGTATAATATCCGTACTAAACTGCAACAGAGCACTCCAGCGGTCAGAACGGTCTTTATCATTCATTTTGAGATTATTTTGTTTTCAAAAAGTTTCGTTAAAATCCGAAAGATGCCACTAGAAAAATAAATATTATTTATTTTATTATTCAACATGTCGCATCTGGTAGCATCAAATAATTCGGGCGACTAGCCGGCCAAGGGTACTATGCACGTGTCAATACAGTAAAGTTTTGAGAAAAAACTACCTGAAGTCTTAGTGCCTAATAATAATTCTAGAACATATGAAAGCGTAGGTACCTATCGATATTCCAGATGTGGTATGTTGTGAGGCTGAAGGACGTGGGACCTTTCTTTAAATTATCTTCGCACAGGAGGCCCTGAGAAAAAAAAACCCTTAGGGCCTATGTAATCCTTGAGGATGCCGTGCAGTAGGTCTTTTTAGGGAAAGGGGAAGTTATGGGAAGGGCAAAGTTATGTGAGGCGGGAAGGAATCTGGGGGTCAGGTGGGATGAACGTGTGAATCCATCGCTTCCACTGCGCTGCAGGGAAGGTCAAAAGGTCTCCCTCAACCTTTCTGTCCCGATCCGGCCCGCCACGTAGTAGGTGGACAAAATCAACCGCTTTCAAGACAAAAAAAACTCGTAAAAAACTAATAACGGATAATGATAACATTTTATATTTCCGTCGAATTCGTCGGAATTAATTATTAGCAAGGAGTTATGTGTCAAGACAGAGATCCTATACCTACTGATTTATTATCATTTATGAATGGTCAAACACCATGCACAATGATTCTCAAATGGTAAAACACCGTACACAAACAGAGAATTTGCTTCTGCGGAGAGAGCTTATGACTAAAGCTGTAATTTATGGCAGAATCAACGAAAAGACTGCGATAAATTTATACGAGGAAAGACATAAGGTAAAAGTATTGCCATGTGGTCTTTTTTTATATTTTTTTTTATAGTGAATACCGCACAAGAATCTCAACTGCTCCCGTCTGGAGCCAGTGAGACTATGGCATCCCCAATTGGGGTATGTTGTGAGGCTGAAGGTAGTGGGGAGGGGAAGGAGGTGGGGGAGAGGAAGGTTGGGAAGTACCTGGCTATTCAGATCTGGTCACCAAACACGGCTAAAGCCATTTTCAAGCAACGTTTCAATTCTGAATGGTGGTCTTACACCAGGGCGATACTGATAGTATCTTCCACTCTGGAACGTGCCACAAATATACTATATATTATTTTAAATGAATTAATTGTGAAATACCACAAATTAATCAAATAAAAATTATTTGCGCACGCCGGGTTCGAACCCGCGACCTCCGGATTGTGAGTCAAGAGTCTTAGCCACTGGACTACGGAGGTCTATTTGTAAGAAAGGAATGGCCATACTTGGGGGCAAGTCCAGATGAATTGGTTGGAGAAAATGGTTTGGTGGAAGTAAAATGCCTACCCTCAATTGGAAATAAACCCATTTTTGACGCTGCTCTGGAAGACAACATCTTCGTCGCCGTGCAAAACGGAATACTTGAATTGAAGTAGTCACATAATTATTCATTTCAAGTTCAAGGCCAATTGTTCATTACAAGAAAGGACTTCTGTGACATTATAATTTATTCTGAAAGTGGAATAGAAGTAATAAGAATATATCCTGACAATGATTTTGAGCTGAAAGTGTTACCACGACTGACAAAGTTTTTCAACGAATCACTATTGCCAGAGTTAGCGGATAGCCGAATTCAACGCGGTATGAAGATTAGAGAACCTGAACATGTTATAAATGCTCAAAAACCAAAATGTTCAATGTGATCAGATGTATACAGCTATTATATGTATATCAGATATATATGAAGTTATTATATTTTGTGCGTAGGTTTGTCTTTAATAATAATAATATTTGGCTAATTTATATAGCGCCGTTTTCGTGAAAAATCACCTCAAGGGCGCCGGGCTTTATTGGATTCTTTGTGTTAGTTTGTGTTGGTTTAAAAATTTTATTTTGGTAAAAAATGTATTTAATTTTATATATTTATAGTACGTCAAATGTGTTGAATACCAACTTGATCCATGTCAGACATTCGTTTTGTGTAATCTTATAGATATGTGTAGTTAGGTGTAGTTAGTCCGGGTCTTGGCGACGGATGCGTCTGCCCACCAGCTGCATGGCAGGCCAGATCAGGAGAGAATGGTTGAGGGAGGCCTTTTATCCTCCCCAGCCGGAATCTCTTGGAACATCGCCTTGAACCGCAGCGGGAGGGATGGATTCAAACGTCCTCACTCCTGGAAATACTGCCCCCAGATTCCTACCCACCCCACATACCTTTTTCTTTCCCAGAACTTCCTCTCCTTCATTTCCTACCCGCCTCCCATAGCCGCCTCCCAAATTATACCTTGACCGTTTTGTAGATTTAAAAAAAACATTTATGTGAATACTGCACAAGAGTACCAACTGATCCCGTCTGAAGCCAGTGAGGTGGGGAGGGGAAGGAGATGGGGAAAAGGAAGGTAGGGAAGTACCTGACCATTCAGATCTGGTCACCGAACACGGCTAAAGCCAAATCAAGTAACGTTTCAATTGTGTTCGGTGGTCTTACACCAGGGCGATACTGGTATCTTCCACTCTGGAATATGCCGTAAATATGGTATTGGTATTCAACGCATTTGACGTAGGTACTAGAAATACATAAAATAACATTTTTTTACAACACAAACACACCACGTGGCTATGGCAAGAATTGTGTACGGTAAGGTACCTAAATGACCCTGTTGAAATACCACATTTCAGAATTCAGATTGTAATGTATGTAGACCCCATAAATACCTAGTGATAGGTCTACATAACAAAAATAAATAAAGTAGTTTTTATTTTTTTTTGTGAATACCTCATAAGGGGCTATCCTAAATTACGTCACACGAATTTTATGATTTTTTTACCTCCCATAATAATATCTTAGATTCTCACCGCGTTTGATTACTGCCATCTTTTGAAATAATTTGAACAAAGCTTTTAGTTTAAAATTGTCCCGTAAGCCGAAAGATAAAACGGCGCCACACGACAGTGGGCATTTGCTAGTAATTTAAAATCCCCTATGTCATTGTTAAATTGTAGTTTAAAATTATAATATTATCTTTAAAAAATGGAGAAAGATTTTAATATGTTGTTGTCATTTCGTTTTTTCTAATAAACTTAACCTACGTTTTGTAATTTGAATTTTAAAAAACATTGAATTTAGGGTTTATGAAAAAATTTAACCAAAACCCTATTCTTGATTTTTTTTTAAATTTACGTATGTCGGTTTAAAGAAAAACCTCCAGAGTATTTTTAAGGGTCTTCATCATTTGAAAATATTTTGTAAAACATATGGAAGAGCGGTCAGAAAAGGGTCTGATTTCTGATTTATTTTTGATAAATGCTGACCCCTTGTAAATTTAAAAAATACGAAATATTTTTTTTTCCCAATAAAAACATTATACTTATCGTATTACGAAATAAAATTTTCGTTATTTCGAAATAATTTATCATTACATTCCGCCTTAAGTCTATAAAATATGTAGGCCAGATATCTTAATTTAGAAGTGATTTGATTAATATGTGATTTCCAATTAAGATTTATATCTATTGATACTCCTAAATATTTTATATTTTCGACAATAGTGAGTTCGTTGCACATGAAGCACATTTCTTGATTGCAACTAGTATTATGGATTCTAATTTTAAGGTTGTCTTTAGGTTTATTTTTAATAGTTTAATAAAAAGGTAAGTAAAATGTTTTGCTATAGTTTAAAATGAGTTTGTTGTATTTTAGCCATGTTGAAACCAGTGAAATACAATCAGTTTCGAGAAAGTTTCTTTCCAATGATTACCATCCACTATTATTGCTGTGTTGTCTGCGTAAGAAACAATTTTACCAGGGATTACAAAATTACATAAATCGTTAATATAAATTAAGAATAAAATCGGGCCAAGCACAGTTCCCCGTGGAACTCCATTTTTTATCTTTGACTCAGAACTCTGATATTGGAAATACATACTCTTTAAGTTCAATTTCAGACTTTTTGGCAATACACATACGACGGAATAGCATTAATTTATCTATTGTCACAGTCACACCCTGATTTTTTATGCAGCTTTTTATTAGAGAAACTATTGCATCCTTACATTTTAAGTGTAGGTTTCCAAAGTTCTGGTTGATGACTTTTGACATAGTAAATTTCCCCATCTTTTCAGCCATGTGACCAGTTACTTATAGTTATAGACATAATCACGTTAGTTTTAAGAAATGGTTCATGGCAAGCAAACCAATCAATGAGAGTTTGGACGTCTTTGTCATCCCTCTTAATTCGTACAGGCCTCATCTCTACAAGTTACTCTTACGTTCCTGATTCTCAGAAACCCCACAGAATGACTCAATGCCCTCATAAATGCAATGCAGATAAACAAATCCATTCCTCGTCCTTGGGTCTAACCTCCAGATTTATTTCTTCGATCTCATCTGAGTTTATTCAATGGTCATCTCAGACCAAATCCCTGACCAAAATTTATGAGATTGTCGAATCGTATAGAAACCCTCTTTGGTAAATCTTTCATATTCTATTGGATCCATCTTCTCTTTCAATGTCAACATATCTTGAAGATATAGATGTGCACTTTTGACGTAATTAAAGTGGACGGCTGCGTGAAAGAAAGGTATCATTTTTAGGACTGTTGCAAGATGGAGCTCCCAATTTCCAGCACGTTCCGCTTCAACAGCTCCAATCAGTGTAGTCATCTGGAAGTACTGAACCCACAGCTGAGAAGTAGGTCCGTTTTCTTTTAAAAATTTCAGTATATCAATCAGTTTAGACTAAACTGCCTGAAAAATGGCCCGTCCTGGAATGGCTAAATGACGGCAACTGGGGGGGGGGGGATAAATTTTCTGTTTTCACCTAACGATATTTGTTTATACTTTATATCAGTAAAAAAACGTAAAAATTACATTTTTTTAGAAATTTTATTATCTACAAAATTGGTAATTGTAATTTTTTCACAAAATTGTACTGGAAAAGAGATACGTACAAAAAACCAAACCAAGTCGAGCAATTTATCGGTTTTTATAAACTTATACACATTTTTACGACTCTATAACTCAATAATTATTAGGGATAGAAGAAAATGTTTTAGACAAAAATTGTAGGTAATTTTATGTTCTACTAAACTAGTTAGTGTATTTAGGTCAAAATTTTTATTGGAAATGAGATATTTGAGAAAAACTAGATTTTAGCCCGATTTCGGCTGGTTTTTGCAAAATGGCGGCGAAAGCTCAAGTGACCCAAGGTCGAAAACTCAGATTTTACATCACGAGATGAGTATATATAACAAATAAAAAAATTGGGACTTCTGGAATAATTCTTATCGCGAGCCCCTTTTTTGTGCTAATTCCACTGGCCTATATGTGAAATAGTTATGTTTATTTGAACTTTCTTATTCTAATGTTTTCAATATTATGGTTTGCCTGCCTGTCTGATGAAAGTTTGAAAAAAGAATTTTCATTGAGATAGTGATGTTTCTTTGAAAAAAATTTATAATTCCTTACTTGAAATAAAAAAAAAACTTGCGTGGGAGGGAGACAACAATACACATCTAATCACAAATAAAAAACCAACAGTTAACGGTTGAATACACAAGTGAATCTTTTTTTAACCCCCTACGCAAGGAGCGGTGTTATAAATTTGACTTTCTGTGTGTCTGTCTGTAGTAAATGGTTTACAATTAATTACTTAATTATTTAAGTACCTGCATAGTTACAAATCTTATGATTTCAGAGGAAATATGTGTTCTGATTTATCATGTAAGATAAAAATATTTTATGGGGGCAAGGTCTGCTGTTCGCAGAACTATTATTTTTAATTTATTTTGTAGGTTTGTGTTTGCTTTTTTAAAAAAGCAAAGATGATTATTTTTAAATGTAAGTAGCATTTCCGTTCTTTAATAATTTGTTTAATTTCTAGCTTCACATGAAAAGTCACACAGGTGAAAAGGAATTCCAGTGCGATATTTGCTTGAGGAAATTCATCTCCAGACCGTGCCTGACCCTCCACCTTCGGGTTCACACCGGCGAAAAGCCGTACTCATGCAAATTCTGCGAGGGAAAGTTTGCCATTCTGAAGACCCTCAAAGAACACGAGCGGATACACACAGGAGAGACCCCCTACAACTGTCCCGTCTGCAAAAAAGGCTTTTCGCAAAAGTCCAACATGAAAAGCCACTTCAGATACAATCATCGAGGAGTTGAATTCGCTCTCGAAAGGAAGAGTTTGATGGATCCTAAGAATGCAGATGGATTTAAGCATGTGGAAAAGGATAATAAGGATGATATGAAAGGTTTTGGAAAGGGACCTCTTTAATCCTGATTAATGCTGGGTATATTTTGATTAATGTGATACGTTAACAGAGGTGTGCATCAAGGTTTTGGAGAGGGACCTTTATAATCCTGATTAACGCTGGGTATGTTTTGATTAATGTGATATGTCAACAAAGGTGTGCATTAAGGTTTTGGAGAGGGACCTCTTTAATCTTGATTAACGCTGGTTATGTAATAAGTCAAGAGTGTCTTTGGAACAACAATAAAAATACAAAACCTTTGGCCTGTAAAAATCAAGTTTCCTCTTGAGACAGGTAGAGTTTATAAACACAGACGACCCAGAAGGATGTGCCAGACAGAACGGACCGTCTTTAAAAGGATATCAGAACAATTTTGAGCCTGCAAACTCGGCCATCCTGAAAAATCGGCAATTGCCGAGCATTTAATTGAAATCGGTCGTTACTTTGGATTTGTTCCTGAAATCCTGGAAAGACCCCATAGTGCATTGAGCACGCCTAATTACGGAGGCATTTGAAATTCACAAAAATCCCATTAATATTAATAAAGACGACAGGGTTAAGCTCAATAATTCTTGGTATCCGGTAATTGACAGCTACGCAAAGCCAAAACTAATTGCAGAAAATCATTTTAAATTAACTAATTTTTCTGTAATACCAGCTTAGAGAGGATTGGAGCATGCGATACGATATCATCAATAAGCACACACTTCATCACAATCTTCAATTACACATCTGCCCTGACGGTCGACATTGTAATGCTGTCTGAAACGTTGGCTGAAATAGGTATCACGATAAATGTGGTATGTGTTTAAACTACCACTTTTTTATACAGAATTCATCCAATTTTCAATTGATAACTCACCGTAAAGACCTCGAAAGTCTGTTATAGAATAATTCTCTGGGAAAAAACCGGCAGCAATTCGAGAAGGAAAATGTGCAGTTGACCGCCCCAGACTTCAGAAGTAGACTAGTGTGAGGAGGTACTGGACCTGCCGTAGACAGAGGCCACTGAAGTAGAGCAGGACAGAGACACTCAGAGGCATCTTGAGAAAGAGATAAAGGAAAAAAAATGATGATGTATTTTCTTTCTTTAAAAGACTGTTTTGTCTTCACATCAATGTTTTTCTCTCTCGACCTTCATGGCATAATAGTAATGTAGGAAGCATTTAATAGTATATGGGTATTGTTAATCCAGTCCAATTATTAAGTTTGATGGACCTTAGGTAAAAAACAACTTTCCAGCTGTTATTTGAAAGAAGAAAACCTCAAACCTGCGCATGCATTTCGAGGAGAAATGTCACTTCCACATTCCATCTGGTGCGCTTCTGAAGGTCATTTTGTTCGCGCTGTACAAGCATGTGTTTGCTTGCGGTATCAAGATAATTTTTACACATTGTGTTGATCACTGTGAAGAGATAAATTGGTAGAAGTGTTGTGGGTGTATGTTTGTGTGTCTAGATTAAGGTAAATTTTTCCATAGTTCTGATGAAATTGATCAAAAATGTTCAAATATTAAAAAAAATTCTTGAACATAGTATAATCAATTTAATTGGTTTTCTGAGGTCTAGAAGTCTAAAGCTCTTACTAACATCAGTTTTCTTTCAAATCATCAAAGATCACACTTCTATGGATTATTTGTGTAGTGGTATTCGTTCTGTCACGTTATTTTGTCAGGAACGCTGGCATATTGGTGCATTTTATGTGAAAACGAAACAAAAACTGTTTGGCTGTTTTAAATACCCATCGAGGTTATATTGTATATTAGGATTGTTTGGTCAGTATAAGAAATTTTTTTCATTAAAGAAATGATTGATTATGTAATTTTTGTACTGGGGTTTCTCTAGCATTATGAAATTATTTAATTTTCTTAAATAATTGCACACTTTTAATGCTATTAAGTTAGGGAAGATGGAGATTTGTTCCAAACAATATAGTAAGTAAGCTAAAATTCTTTTGAATTAGATGTAATTAATAATTTCTTCAATTATAACCACTGGAGCGCTTTTTGCCACAATATGGCAATATTTAAAAACCTCGGATTACTTTGCTGCCAATTTTGGCAAATTTTCCTTTATTTATAAGTAATTAAGTAGAAGTTTATGATTTTAAAATATTTTTTTTATAAATCCTACAAATATATGATAATCGACAAAAGATAGGTGAATTCATTGGCTATATAGAACTATAATCAGTTTGTTTTATCTTCATATTAAAATTCAAAGGTATGATCTTTTTTTATGTGAGCCGAAAATATTCAAAATGATTACCAAAAAATTTTGAGCAATTGGAGAAAAAAGTTTTAAATTGCGCTGTCGCTCCAGTGGATAAGACCTAACTAGTTTCAGGTATGGGGCCATCCATAAATTACATCACACCTTAAAGGGGGGGGGGGGGGGGGGGGGGGGAGTAGAGAAGTGTGACATCATGTGACAAGGGATATGGGGGGTCATCAGCTTTCTGACGTCACATGCACAAAACGACTGCGACACATGCGACTGCCACAAAATATTTTCCCTATTGTATTATGCCCCCTCCATTGTGGTATCCCATTACAACCCTTCCATCGCATGTAAAATTGCAAAATATGTGACATCACGCTAGGGGGGAGGGATCTCACAAATGTGATGATGTGTGACAAGGACAGGGGGGTGGAAGGGGGGGGGGATCAAAACATCATGAAATTCGTGTGACGTTATTTATGGATGGCCCCCATGATGAAAAAACTTTATTTAGCATCCTTGGCCATTGCTCTCTCTTGTGGTCAGATTTGTACAAGAAGTGATTTGTATTATTTATTCATTAAAACGATTACTGTTTGCATTTTTTAAATTATTTTTTTTACATTATTTCTTCACCTCAGTTACATAAGGTACTAATTGAATTTTTTTTTTCAAAATAGACCTCTGAATGCCATTTTTTTTATAATAAGAAAGAAAAACATTCCCGGGTTACAAATAACCAGACAATATTTGAATATCTCCTACTACCATCACGGTAAATGGAAAATGTTGCTTGCGTCGTGATGGAGGACTTAGCTAGCCGAGGAATCGAACACGCTACGCCTGGGTGGGACCCAAACGCGATGCCAACTCAGCCACTGACCGGACTTTTGCTCATTTTTATAACCAAAATAATTTATTTATAAATTCCCATAATATATTTTACATTTTACCCGATTATACTGCCGTTTTTGTGGAAAATCACTCGATGGCACTATTCAAAAATGTTTTTTTTCCAATATGGCCAGTGAGGACCCTTTTGATTTAGGTAATTTTTTTATTGTTAATGAATTATGTTAGGTGAAATGCTATTGGACAATCATTTCAGTTTTATAGTACGAAAAAAATTCCAAGAAAGAAAAGAAATATGTTTATTTTATTTATTTTATAGTCTATGTAAAATAATTTTCTTTTATACTAAGATGCTATCATACTATATATCATTATTATGTTGTTTAAATATAAATTTATTGTAAATCTTGATCAAAACTATTGAATTTAGTACTTCGTTATACGAGTGTTGAAAAATTTAAAAATTATTATTAAGTTTGTTTAGATACAAAATTTTTGTTCGTCTTTTAAGTACAACTTTTATATTTTAAAGAAAGCAACAATATCTTGGTTTGGCATTATAATATAATATGAAGTAATACATTTTATTTGTTATTAATGTATTTTTACTTTTTTTGTTTTTTATTACTTGATAATATACTGCCTGCTGCAGCTTAAGGCTTGTTTGGACTAGGTTAGTAGTTTACTCGAGTGCCGAATAGCTCGCCACTTGACTGGCCAAAAGCATTCACATTATGGTCGAGTAGAGTACATTAGTGAGTGTCGCATTGGAAGGTGAACGGGCAGCAACGCAACAAAATAAACTGATTTTAATGTATATTTTGAAAGGGGTGGAAGAAGAAATTAGTGAGATGAAAGTTAAGAAACCATGGATATGAAAATGGATTAATTAACAAATTTTAAAGTAGTATCTTCACTCCAACGAGAACACATTTCTGCGACTACTAATAACTCAACTAAAACAATGGGTTCGGACTTGTTTAGTGGTTGGCTCTACTAAACCACTGACTAAACTATTCTACTAAATTTATGGTGTTCTGACACGTTTAGTTACAAAATTTCTCACTATTCAACTGAACTGCTAGCCTAGTCCGAACGGGCCTTTAAAGGTATAAATGAAACAAGTAGGTCACTAAATATATCAGTAAATTAGTTACATACATATTTGTATAAGGTGAGGATTTTATTTCATAAATTCTTTATTTATTTTGTAATGGAGTACTATTTAAAATGATGCAATTCAAATGTTTAAAATGAAGCCCTCTTGTTGTTAATTTTTATATTTGTTTGACGTAAATATTTCTGCTGAAATACGTCGATAAATGTTGTAAAATGCTTTCTATTCTGTTATTGTTTTCTCTAATTTTTAAGTTATATATGTATATTAATATCCTCGCAGACCACTTACTTTCTGATGGGGGTGATGATTGACTCCGTTTTTAGGTAGAAATGTTTACTTATTGTAGTGATGGGTACTTGACGGTTACTAAGATTTCTTGTTTAAATCTTACTAATATTATAAGCGCGAAAGTTTGTATGGATGTATGAGTGTTTGTTACTCTTTCTCACAAAAATTACTGAATGGATTTTAATGAAACTTTACAATAATATAGCTCATACATCAGAATAACAAATAGGCTATATTTTATGTTGCTAGCTAGGGAGGGAACGCGGGAGGGGAAAGGGGACGCACGGGAAAGGTGATTCAGGGAGAAACTATGTATTTATTTGAATATGGCATTGCAACGCATGCTGGGAACCAGCTAGTATTCTATATTTAGATGTGGGTTTTCTTATATTTCATTTTTTGTGAGGGCCGTGCAAGGTGTTGTTTACAATATACACGCCCTTTTATGCATTCACTCAAGCTATCTCACTCATACACGGCAGTTTCTTTCATACTTTAAGTCATACGTTTGCCATTCTTATTATTTTCCTATATAATAAGTATGACGAAGTATATAAAAATGAAGAAAATTTAATAATTTCAGAAAACTAATGACAATTTTAATTTCGCACGTTTGACAGTTTGCGCGTTTGATGAAATTGATTTTAAAAGGCAGCTGTTTTTTTTGTATTAAAAGAATTGTCTATGGATTTTTAAATTATAGATATTTTAAATAGGTACCTGAGCGGGAGAGGGGAGAAGGTGGGCGGGGAAGGTGGAAGGGGAATGCGAGAGGGTAGGGTATGCGGGAAGGGAACGGGACGCACGGGAAAGGACACGCAGGGTGAAATAATTTATAGTTCTTAATAATAATACACATAAGATTATTAGTACACGATTAGCTTGTTTTTTTTGTCTTTCTTTGACCATATTTTTTTATCTGTCCATGACCTCAATGGCCCCCTCAACGCATCTCAATGCCCCCTTATTTTCTCTGAGTCTTCTACTGCCGCCCTGAAAGTCTCAAACGCCCACAAGGGGGCTTTATCGCCCACGTTGAGAACCTATGACTTAGGTCAGGGGCCCATTGTGCTATATCCCATTTCACCTCATCTCTTTGACAGTAACGCGGTTCCTTTAATAAAGTTTACCAGGCTTGTCATCGGATATTTGGCTGTATCTTTCGGTTTCATGATGTGTCTTCCCAGGTATTGGAGCCTTGTTCCCATTACGATGGAACGTTGGCACCATTGATGTATTGGAGTCTCTTCATCCTCTTCACATAACCTTGATATGAACCGATAGAAAACAACCTTGGTGTTCCGCAAGGGTCGGTATTAGGTCCAATTCTATGTATAATTTACATAAATGATATTATTAAAACTATTAAACATTGCAAAATTAGACTATTTGCAGATGATACCTTAATCTATGTATATTTCGTGTGAAGATTACATAGATGCAATTGACAAAATAAACGAAGACCTACAAAATATATCAAAATGGCTAAAATTAAACAAATTGAAACTGAACGTAAACAAAACAAAATATATGGAAATAGGCAATAAAAAGCATAACACAGGGTTAAATTTGACAATTAATGGTGAAAAAATTGGAAAAGTAAATGAAATCAAATACCTGGGTGTAATACTCGATTCAAAAAAGGTAAATTTTCTTAGAAGACTAAGACATAAATTAAATAGAAACACTACGGAGCTCATTTATAAAACTATTGTTGCTCCACATTTGGATTACTGCTCTACGATGTTATATTTGGCCAATGAAGGAAATTTAAACAAACTAGAAGTTATACAGAACAGAGCTATGAGATGTATTCTGGGAAAAGGCAAATACGCAAGGATTAATCAAATGAGAGAGGAGCTAAATTGGATTCCAATAAAAAAAGACTGCTATTTAATGTGTTTAAATTTAAAATATTTAAATTTATCAAATGAAATGTTATATTGTGCTTATTAGTTTATATTCATGTAGTATGAACTAACTCAATAAATAATTTTAAAAAAAACATTACTTGCATCTATTGGTGTTTTCCACTCCCAACAGTTGCATCTGTCTCCTGAGGTTGCAGTGTCTCATTAGTAGTCCTATCAGTTCCTTCAATGAGTGCACTAACCATATTGAGGAGTTGCCTGCATCTTAGTGTTAGGTCCGTTTATGAGTACTTTGGATTGTCTCATTCTGGGTGCCCTCTCCCAGGATTCATCCTAGGCAAACGCTTTACAGCCTGTTTTGTGTTAGCTATATTGTATACCCATTCTAGAACAAATTTATCGAAGACTACAGCAGTGGTCACTAATCACTATTAAGCTTGTCAAATTGAATTATACAAGAGAGACCAACCCTAAAGTTTGCAGTGCAAATTGAATCCCTGAAGCTTATGTTTGGTAAAACCGTGTACCGTGTACGACAGAATTATGAACCAGGAGATCAGTAAAGAATGCAAGGCTGATTTTAGTGCAATGAACTAGATTAAGACAGGACAAAAAGTGGAAAAAGATTAAAGATGCCCCAGGAAGATAGCGCCATCAAGTACCTTGAATACAGAAAAGTAAGGATAAAGCAAGGAATGTGAATGAAGGAATTGTCTTTGGTTACCCACCAATAATTTTAATCAGAAAGTTTGTAGCCTACGAGGTCCTTAGAGATATTTTGAAATGTATTAGTTTATTTATGATGGGTCCAAATGAAATAAATATATTTATGTACGTTTATTATAATTTAGTTGTTAAAAATATGTACTATGTGTTGAGGTGTACATAATGCTCAAACATGAGCTTTCGAAATATGAGGCTTACTGGCATCTTTGAGATATCACGGGCTTCAGTTGGTTTCGAGCACTTGCCGGGTACGGGTCTCCAGTGAAAACTACAAAATGCTGACAGGTATGCTGAGATTCAAGTCATTCTGGGAAAGATAGAAAGAAAAGCGATTGGGTAATCTTTCATCGGTATATAGGGTTTTACCATAATCAATTTTGGTGTAAATTGTAGGGATGCAATGAATATTCGGTTTCTGGCTTATCTGGATGTATATAATTGAAAAGTGATATATCAGGAATATCTGGAGAAAGTCGTGTAGTTGAAAATTAAATGAAACAGATAGACAAAATCAAAAATATTTTTATTTTCCCTTAACATTTATTACAAACCATTAAGTATTTAGCACTTAAAGTTTACTAATTGTAAAGATATGTTTTTTGACTGAACACAGCAAACAAAGTCACGTAACTGATCGTCTTTTAGTGCTGTAAACGTGCCACTCACGCCCCAAGCCACGCCGCATTTGTGCTCTCTAAAGAGTTTGTTCTTGAACATATCATTTCTTGTAAGTGCAATATTCCAATTTCGTACTTCTACAGGGAATTTGCATGGAATGCAGACTATCCATATAACTCATAGTACTAAGCAATAATTTTATTTTTAATTTAGCATTTATGTTGGCCTTCGTAGCTTGGTGGTTGTGACCAATGTTACGGTACGCGGGTTGTGGGCATATCCATTAAATGTGTTCTTGATATTTTATTTTGTTATGTTATTTTTAGTTACAATACCATTGTGTCAAAACATTTCACAATAGCTAATTCGAGCTACAATACTAATTGAGAAACAGACATCCAATGTACTAATATTTTTTTAATGTTAGCAGAAACTATCCACGCCTAGTTTATTTACATATAGTTTATTATAATAAATATTACAGTTGTCCGTAATGTTGAAAATTTTGCATAATTTTTAAGCTACAGTGGTGGAGGTAAAAGTATTGAGAACTTTTTATTTTCACGCTTAGTTAAATGCTGTGTACTAACTACTTCTATGTTTTATTTTTAAAATGTTATTTTTTCAAATAGAGTGTTCAAAATAATTATTATTTTACATGTTTTATAACTACTGTCTATTATGTTAAGTTTATATATTAAATAAATTATGACACTAAACAGATTTTTTTACTAATATGATGTAGTTTGTATTTTAACAATATTATTTATCTTTTTTTGTAATCCTTCCACCAAGAGTTGGTTATGACCTCTCCCTCTTTCTCATCAAGGACGAATTTAATTGTGGCTACATCTGCACTGATGTTGGACATTGTAGCGTCCGAATCGTTGGACAAAGAAGGACAAAGTGCAACTTGGCATAATTACCAAAAATTAATCACAATGAGAATTTAAAAAGCCTTAAAAAAATTCCACACAATTCAGTAGATACAAATAGTGTCCGGCCGAAACGAAAATGTATTTGGTTTATTTTTTTCTTATTAACTTATTCAAACAGTTAACATGTGTTAAATTAAATAAATAAGAAAACAATAATTGAAGTACCTATGTGAACAAATAACTATAATTTTACACATGTTAACTGTCTGAATAAGTGTAAAAAATAAGCCAAATAACAGTAAACAAACGATTTTTAACATGTCGTAAAAAGTTTCGGCTTCGGCAGATTTTCTACCGAAACCGAAACTGATGCCGAAACTAGATTTTTTTGCCGAAACCGAAACCGAACCTTCGGACGGTCACTAGATACAAACTCATTCTGAAATGTAGGAGATAAAAAAATTTAGGCCTACCATCACTGAATAAAGTCATGCTCATCAATTGTGAGGACATGCTGCTGATTCATTGCTTACATGTGCATTCACATACCGATTAATTGCTTACATTCACACACCGATTCATTGCTTGCATTCACACACCGATTCATTGCTTGCATTCAATCGATTCATTGCTTCCATTCACACACCGATTCATTGCTTGAATTCAAACACCGATTCATTGCTTGCATTCAAATACCGATTCATTGGTTGCCTTCACACACCGATTCATTGCTTGCATTCAAACACCGATTCATTGCTTGCATTCAAACACCAATTCATTGCTAGCCTTCACACACCGATTCATTGCTTGAATTCAAACACCGATTCATTGCTTGCATTCAAACACCGTTTCATTGCTTGCATTCAAACACCGATTTTTTATTTTTTATTGTTGATACATTATTTTACAATTTTTCATATTATAATCCAGTAATGTTGGCCTCACTGGGTTGTGTACCCGTGTTGAGGCCCCCATTTTACAATATAGAATTTATACATAATCAGTAAAAACATTTAAAATAAAAATAAATTTAAACTAAAATAAAGATTAAAAATTAAAATAAAATTAACAAACTAAAAAAATAAAATTAAATGAAAATCGGCATATATTATGATTTGTGTGTTTGTGAGTGTTGCGTATTTTATATTGGTTTTGTGTGTTGAGTGCATATTTTTTTTTTTATTTAGATAAAAAGTAAATATTCACAATAAATACATATTACATTTCATATCAGACATCACTTTTTTTGGTTACCCAATTAGTAGAGAAATATTCTCGGGTCTAACTGGGGAGCTAGTCTATGTAATTATATATATATAGATAATAATATGTATAGTTACCAAAATGGAAAAATAATATTTTCAAAAATACTGCAAAATATTACAAAATATTGTACAGTTAGAAAATTACATATAATTATAGAAACAGAATATCAACAAAAATTAACAAAAAATCAACAGAAAACAACAAAAATAATAGCAACAGAATATATCTGAAAATCATCGATAAAAGTAAGTCAATCTTCTCTGTAAAAATACAACGAAAGTTTTTTTTAAAATTTAGAATAGTTTTTTCTCACTTTTTATTGTATCCGGTAAATCGTTAAATAACTTTGGGCCTACATATTCAAAATGGTGTTGTGCAGCTGTCGTGTTGCATCTAGGTACATATATGTTCCCAGAAGTTCTAGGTCTTATACTTCGCGTTGAGGAGATTTCAGATTCTTTAAAAACTTTTAAAATAGCATTTCTTTGAAATAGTTTTGAAACTGGTAGGACCTTAAATTTTTCAAAAAGTTCTTTGGTTGGAAAAATTCTTGGTTTTTCAATAATAACTTTGATGATCATTTTTTGTGTTGTTACTATCGGATACAGATTATTCTTATAAATGCCTCCCCATGCGATTATTCCGTACTGCAAGACTGACTGCACAAATTTTAATATTTGAAAGATTTAGGATATTTCTTAATCGTAAAAAAATGTAAGTAAGTTTTCTAATTCTTTTTACACAGTTTTCGATATGTTTCTTAAATTTCATGTTACTTTCTATAGTGATCCCTAGATATTTGACCTCTGGGGTTTTTTTCAAGATTTTACAATTATTATCGTTACATTCTCCTCCTTTACACGAACGACTGTGCACTATCACGCTAATATTGGAATCTGTGACAGGATCATTAAGGTAAAAAGGTATATATGATGTTTTTTCTACATTAAGACTAAGTAAGTTATCATCAAACCATTCCTTTAATGTGTCAATGTCAGCGTTCGCAGCTGTATTCACTTCTGTCCATGTTATTCCTTCGATTATGATGACTGTGTCATCAGCATATGAGATGACACTTCCATTAAGAGGGAGAGTGAACATGTCATTGACATATATAAGGAAGAGTATAGGCCCGATTACTGTGCCTTGTGGAATTCCATATTCAGAAGACATGGGTTCACTTATTGAATTATTTAGTTTAACGTATTGTTCTCTATTTTTTAAGTAACTCTGGAACCAAGATAAAGCTTTGTCTTCCAGTCCAATTTTCTCTAGCTTAGCGATCAGCCTAGAATGCGACACACTATCAAAAGCCTTTTATATATATGTTTTATTCTTTTATGTTAATAAATTTTGGTAATGTTGTCTTTTTTGTTCTTTAATCCATTTTTTTATTTTGTGTCTGAATTTATTTTTGTTTTCCTCAATTTTTGTTTTAAGTAAAAGACTGTTGAATGCTTTAATAGCATGGTATTTATGGTGTCTCTGTCCAAAGGTGGTGTTTACCGTCGGAGTTTTTATGTTTTCTTTATACGCTTGTCTAACCGGTCTATTAGTGGTATTTTGTGTTTGTTGGAGTTTGTTTTTTGGTCAAAAATGTAGTTTAGTAGTGTTTTAACATATAATTGCGTATGTCTAGTACGTCACAACTTTTAAATATTTGGTCTGTGTCGGTTAGTCTGTGTTTTTTAAGTATTACCTTTAAGATCGTTTTCTGGGCTATTTCTATTTGATCGATAGCTGCGTTTGTTGCTCCTCCCCAAGCAATTATTCCATATTCTATTATTGATTGGCAAAGTGCAAAATATATTGTTTTCATTTGTTTTATTTTATATATGTTTCTTATGTTTAGGAAAATGTGTATTGTTCTGAGGAGTTTATTTGTGATTTGTTTGATATGATGTGTCCATCTAAGATTATGGTCAATTATGATTCCTAGATATTTTATTTGTTCTGTTTTTTCTAGAGGAGGGCAATCGCAGATGTTTATGCATTCGATTGGTGTTTATGCATTCGTGTATTTTTATGGTGTTTGTATTGTTTTTTGGCTGTCCCTTGTTAGTTATGCTGTACGTTGTGAATTTTGTTTTCGATAGGTATGTTTAGTGTAAGTGTATTAGAGTCTAGCCATGTTTTCACTTGCGTGATTCCTAGATTCGCTATCTTATATACCTTATTCCAATCCTTAGATTTAAAGAGTAGAACTGTGTCGTCTGCGTAACTAATTATTTCAGCGTCTATTTCCATACTGCAAAGTTCATTTAAGTTAATGGTGAAAAGAACGGGCCCTAGTATGCTTCCTTGTAGAACTCCGTGTGTAATTGGCAGTGGTTTGCTAGTATGGTTGTTAATTTTGACTTGTTGTGTTCTGTCACTCATGTAACTTTTCAATAGTTGGAGTTCTTTCTCTTTGATACCCATATTTTCTAATTTAAAAAAAAGTGTTTTGTGGCAGATTGAATCAAAGGCTTTAGCTAAATCTAAATATATCGCTATGCATTTATACCCTTGATCTAAGTTGCTATGTATATAATCTATTGTACTTGCCAAAGCTTCTTTTGTGCTTCTTTTTTCTCTAAATCCATATTGTTTGTCCGAGATGATTTTTTGTTTTCTTCCAGGTATTTTATTATTTGGTTTTTTAGTACTCCTTCAAAAATCTTTGATAGCGAGTTTAACAATGTGATCGTTCTATAGTTAGTTATTTCCATTTTGTCTCCGGATTTATAAATGGGGATCACTAGTCCTTTTTTAAGAGTACTAGGAAAGTAGGCGTGTGTTATGCTAAGGTTAATTAAGTGTGTTATGGGTTTTAATTTCTTCAATCCGTTGTTATCTCATCTAATCCAGGAGCAATCCAGTTTTTTAATGTGTTAATTATTTTGTTAATTTCCTTTTCCGAAGCTGTTTTTATTATAAATCTGTGTTGTGTTGGTTGAGTATTGATGTTTGATCTGTTTGTTTGTGTTAGTGTGTTTGTGCTATATTTTTTACGGTTCGCTAAAACTTTCCCTATAGTTGCGAAGAAGTTATTGACATGGTTTGCCATAATTTCTGTATTTGTTTTGGCATCAATTTTTTTTGAGTTAATATTTAGATGTTCGATAGTATTTTTCTGTTTGAATTTTTGTGTGTATGTAACTTCTTTTAATATTCTCCATATTTCCTTTGGGTTATTGTTTTCTTTAAGTTTTTCTCTGAAGTATAACTCCTTAGCTACTCTAATAATTTTCGTGCAGATGTTTCTATATTTTTTATAGTAATTAAGTTGTTCCAAGTCATACGGTGTGTGTTTAATTTGTTTGTGAATTTTGTCTCGTTTACGAATACAGTTTAATATTCCTTGAGTTATCCATAGTTTAATTTTTTTTTGCTTTGTGTGTAAGTTTTACATGTTTTATTGTAGTGTAATTATTTATTTCTTGCGTTAACGTATTTGTAAATTTATTCCAGGCCTCTTCGACATTATCTATGTGGTATATTGTATTCCTGTCTATTTTTTGGAGTTTTTCTTTTAAGTTTGAGTAGTCAATTATTTTTTTGTAAATATTTTCTGTTGGTTCGAGTTAGTGTTTTCGGTGTCTATTGCTATCATATTCATGTAATGATCTGTAATTCAAGTACTACTTTTTTAGTTTTGTCTTGATCATTATGTGATCTATACAGCTTTTAGTGTTTTGTGTGACTCGTGTTGGGACATTTATCGTTGGCTCCAGTCCATGCTGTACTAATATTGTTAGGTATTCTATGTTTTGTGGGTGTCCGTTTTGTAGAGTGTTTATGTTTAGGTCTCCAATGATGATGATATTTTTGTATTTGTTGAGATCATTTAATGTATTATTAAGTGCAGTTAGGAAATTTGTAATATTGTTTTTGGATGGAGATCTGTACATTGCAAGAATACACGTTTATTTTTCATATGTTATTTGTATGCAGTTGGAGTCTACGATATGTATTTCTTGGACGAATGTGTTTATTTTATCATTAGTGTATATGACTATGCCATCATTTTGATTATTGTGTTTTTTTGTGTGGTGTGTGTTGTAGTGTTCAATTATTTTTGGAATATATTTTTCATTCAGCCAGCATTCTGTCAGCACAATGACATCAAAATTATTATCAAGCCGTTGGAGGTATATTATAAATTCATCAAAATTTTTATTGATCGATCTAATGTTTTGGTGTAATATTTTGATTCTATTTTTATCTTTTGTGATGTTGTTCCATAGATTACAATCATTTGTACTTACACAGTAGTGTTGATTGTCCGAGTCTATATATTCCATGTAATCAGCCATGTTGGTGGGTGTGATATGAGGTTGTGTTAGGTATACATTAGTGTTTATGTCAGTTTATTAGATATATCGTTCGGGTGTTTTATTTCCAAAACCTAAGAGTCTTTTGTTTTTCTAACAAGAATTTTTCCGGATTTTATCCAAACATGTTTATACTCTTTTTCTTGGGCTCTTTTTCTGAATATTGTGTTAAAGCCGCATTTAGGTAAACGTATTGGGCTCCTTCCCCGTTGAATGGCTTCATGGCTTGCATTCAAACACCGATTAATTGCTTCTATTCACACACCGATTCATTGCACGCATTCACGCACCGATTCATTGCTAGCGTTCACACACCGATTCATTGCTTCTATTCACACACTGATTCATTACTTCCATTCACACGCCGATTCATTATGCGTCGATGACACAGGGCGAGTTTACAAGCTACTATCTCGGAAATTCACTATCTGTTAGTAAACTCGCCCAGTGTCATCGTGTTACTTGCTAACTAGCAGATTGTTGACAATCCACGGAAAAAGTTGAAAGGTCCTCAACTTTACACGCTACAAGCCGACTCGTGATTGGTTTATTTGTGTTTCCAATATGGCTGCCAAAAACCAGCTGATTTTGACTGTCAACTGTCTGAAGGATTAGTTCACGTTATTTCCGCTATTGGCGCTAGCAGCTACGTGCGAGTCCAGTTTCCTACAAAAATGTCGCGAGCTACTGAGCGAGTGGACAGTTTTGTGTGTCATCATGACAATCTCGCTCGCCGATTCACCCGCTTTTAAATTTAGTAGATAGTAGCTTGTAAACTCGCCCTGTGTCATCGACGCTTTACTTGCATTCACTCACCGATTCATTGCTTGCATTCACACACCGATTCGTTGCTTACATTCACACACCGATTTGCTCATGGTGGATAGTTCGACCAAGCCTTACAATTGCCAATAAAATGTTAATTTTTCTGTAAATATTGCTTTTTGCAGATTTTTTGATTTGTTCCTTCAAAATAAAGCATAGTGTATACTGAATCCAAAACTTAGTCGGTTTGGGAGCACAGGGCCTGAGAATACGGCATATAAATTTCGTCCCAAGAATGAATCACAGACATAAAAATGATATTTTTCGAAATTGCTGTTAGATTTTCTGATTGGTTCTTATTTTTTATTTATTTATTTTGAATTTCACGCCCGGCTGGGCTTTTACATGGATTTTTTTAACAAAGAAAATCTAAATCTAAATGTGCATAACAAAATAAAATAAAAACAAAATCATAAACAAAACAAAGACAAAATCAAAATCATAACCAAATAATCTAAAACACGATAAAAAACGAATTGAAATAAAAACAAAATACACCACCATGCAAGATGGAAAAACTGTAGACTGGGAAAAGTACAATACAAGTAATTCGAAGCAGAGCTATTCAGTTGGATTAATTAAATTTCTTGTTCTTCTTTTTGATATAAATTCTACTAAGACTTGTTTGTATTTAGTGAATGATGTGTAAAATATGTCAACAACATCTTTATAGTCATTACCCAAATTTTGTATACGGCGAACGGGGGTAGGTATACAATTGTGATTTTTTTATTTATTTTTTTTTTTTTTTATTAGCATATAAGTTATAGTATACATTTAGATAATGTTATAATTAGCATACATGTTCATGTTCGAATGTTAATACCACTCTTCCATAGAAGCATTAGCTTGTGTCTGGAAGAGTAGTGTACATATTTTAATGCTATATTATGTTATGAGTTCTTAAATTACTATGTGAATGTAAAAAACAATAAGTTGTAAGTTCTTTGACTCTCTGACTTTCTTCTTTTAAAAGTTCTAGCTGTTTCATTCTGCAAGGTGTTTTAGGCCGTCATTTCAAATTATGGAGATTATCCAATTAAATTATTAATTGAAAACACTTATTGCGAATCCCAGGAATGGCAGGAACAATCTCACTGCTGGTGCCTGCATATCTGAAATAAATATATTTAATATATTAACTAAAATTTGGGAACAAAAACTACTCTATTTTTTCCCTTTCAAGAAATATAACCCCCCTTGGCAGGAACAACCACACCGTTGGCCCTCGGGAAGTCATTATGCACTGAAATCAATATAATTAACCGAAGTTTGTAAACAAACCAGTGTTATACCAAAGCTAAATTGAGGATTACCACAGACATATGAATATTGATAGACCAGAACATAAAGGTGGGGGGTAGAAGCCAACTACAGCGGGACGAAGGGCAGGAAGATGGCTTTGGTGATACGTGATTCGCCAAAACTCAATCTGACAGTATATAGGCATCTCGCACTATAAAATCATCATCTAGTTCTTAAAAGTAAACTCTGCTTTTGAATGAATAGGCCTTTTTACATGGGAGCGCAAATTGCTCGCCACGCAATGAACAAATTTGAAGTTCAAATACGTCAAAGTAAGGGACGCCTATAAGGTCGAGTCCAATATTTTGCTCCTGTAGTTAGTTAATACACTTTTACAAATGTTTCATAATTTACTTACCCCAGTAAACAGTGACGGGCACACGCCATGTATCTCGGAGTGATATTGTATGTATGGGTGGTTTGGTATATTTATGGTGTATGTTCAAAAACGATCATATTATGTGATCTGAATTAGCTTAAAATAGTGTAAAATAATGCTTGCTTATGGAATGTAATACCACAATTGGGTTTATTCTCTTTTTCGCTTCTATGTTTACACGTATTTATAGCACAAGCCACAATTTTTACCGTGTTATTTACGATGAGAGCTCGACACTGGTCCGGACACGAATGATGACGTCACATTTTTTAGATTGACGCGTGGCTCTCGCAAGCCCAGCCGGTTCCGAAAAATGGTTCAAATGGGAGGGGGAAATAATACGCCTTTTATCGCTTAGGGCAAGTCCATGTATTTTGTACGTCCGTGAGGATTACATATATGTTGCTCAAGGTGCTTCTGACAGAAATAAAAAAGGTGCTTCAGAAATAAAAACTATTCAAGTTCTCATGCTACGCTTTGGAATAATGTAAGCTTTGTCGTCAGCAAACGACATTGAGTATGCCGATTAAATCTGAATAAATAAAAAAATGATGCAATTTAAGATTACATACCTTTTTAATGTTTGATGTAATCTTAGTCCCTTACGGCATCATATTACATAATACTGTACGATTTCGTCGAGTTGGGGTCTACAATGAGAAATAAATTCAGTTTTAGGCAAATAACAAAATGAAGCATCAACAAAAACATTGTAATACCTAACGGATGAGAGATTATTACCTGTAATTTCGTCACCATAACTTTCATTTGGCTTAGTCCTTTTCCTTTTTTCAGTTGGCTTAGGTAAATCTGTGAATTTTCTAATTTCTAATTTCCTCGAAGTGCTTTAGCAAGAAACATTTTAACTTCAAAATATTTACGTATTGGCATAACGCGACTGACTATTCACTGACAGTTGAAAGCATAATGGCCAAACCGGATATACTGGTTCAATGGCGTATTTGTCATTTCCGTTTACTATCTACAATTCAGTTCTTCTATGGTACCCGATATTTTTTGGAGGTTCAAGGTTAAGTAAAGAGATATACGCCCCGAATGACGCACATATCACTATCCGTCAAATTGACAACACTGCCAGCGCCGGATCTGCCATACGTTCAAAAACGTGCAAAAAACCTGGCGCCAACTCCGAAAGGGCGCCGTGAGAAAATAAATATTGTATTAAAATTTAGTTATAATATTCCCTGAATCGTTTAAAAATTACCCATAGTACGAAATAATTATTACGCTCTAGCAACACTTTCCAAAGAAACAGAATGCGCATGCGTCAGGTTGGTATCAACGGCTTACGAATTTATAGTCAGTTACAGAATTTTTTTACAATTTCCATATATTTAGTTTAACGTAAGATCTATTTTTCCATGTATCTTTTACGACGAATGGGTGCGATCCAAACTCAATAACCAATCACAGCGCGGTATTTTTATTCTGTAGAATCAAACAAACCGACTTGCGCCTTTCAAAATGCTTACAATTTTAGTTAGTTAGTTATTTTGTACGATTTAAGTCTCTAGGAGAAGGTAGTTAAAGACCATTTTCTTATGAAATCTTCAGTAAATTCCATTAACAAAAGCATCGCACGGTTTGCAGGATTTGCATGTTGCAACGTATTGACACTGTTGACAGTTTCATCATTGATTTGACATATTATTTGAAGTTCGTTAAATGTATAATTAATATCTATTATATTTGTTTGTTTTGTTATTTTACGGTGTCAGTGTACATAAGCGTCTTTTGTAAGCCGTTGATACCATACGTCAGTGTTTAGTGTTCGCTGGGGAAATGCAAGGTACAAACATGAGGTTTTATTCATATTAGATTTTAGAGCTAGTCAGAAGCTGTAGATGCTATTCTTGTGTTGTACGTTGCCATGGAAACGTATTTGTATTTGCTTTTTCTATTAATATTCGCGTTGGGTATATACATAAACGCAGTAAATCTCAAGAATGTCTAATGGACCTAGTTCAGCGAAACCACCCGCATTGTCTCGTAACCTATATTTTAAATCATGGTACGGGCACAAAGAAACAATTCGTTGTATTATTTTAAAGCATAACTTGCAAAAAGAGTTTTTCCTAAAATAATTAAAATAGCACCATAATTTTATGTTTACCCAATAGATTCAGAGAGTATAGGGCTCCTGGCGATTCTCTCTTTAAAAAAAAAACGAGTGTGAGAGCTACCGCCAGGTCACTTGGAAAAGTTAAACCCTTTATATGTCTTGATTTTATTTGAAAAATTAGTGTAAAAAAAAAAACACGGGGCAGTGCCCCGGGGCACTGCCCCGCGTAGCCCCTAGGTAGCTACGCCACTGCATAAATACCCTGTCTTATATGAATTTATAAAGACTGTTTATAAAGCAAAATACTAATTAAAATAAACATATCATTATTCCACAGCAGGAAACTGAACAATTAAGATACCAAATCCTTGACTAGTATTTAAACTGCACGCAGGATTAAATAATAATGTTTTTTTAGGCAAAATCGAGGTCACCTCTTTCAAGGAGAATGTTTCTCTATTTATAAAAATATTGATTAGTGAAATAAGTAAGTCTCCAGATTTTTAAAAACATGTAATTACAAATTAAGTCAATAAAACACCTCAATACTTCAATTTTACAACTTGCATATATTTTATTCTTCATAATCCAGGAAAGTGATAGTAAATTGAATCAATATGATCAGGTATGTAGTAGTTGTTGCGACCATCTAGAAAAATATAGTAGACGTTAAACTTTGCATTGGAGACGTTTTATTGTAGTAGTGTTGAACAATTTAAAATCGGGACAGTAAAACAATAAGTCTGAAACTACCAATATGCGAGAATATAATAATGAATTTCTCCTTTGATCTCCTACATCACCATCCGTGGTTTATGAAGTTTTTTGGCTACTGTTTAAGATTGTACGTGACAAATAATGTGAGTAACAATTCAATTTTTATAAGAAAAACTTTCTTTTTATACTTTTTTGAAGGTTATTCCCATCAGTGAAATATATCATAATAGAATAAGTTGACAATAATAATCTAAACGAAAATATGAAAGAGAACAAGACACAGAAAAACAGAAAAAAACAATGGTCGCAACTGGGACTCGAACCCAGACATCTCCGTCTAACCGGGACGAGTGCGTTAACCAATTTCGCTATTGCCACCTTCTGTCAAAACGTCATAATTGACAATCTCATATTTTTCAAATTTTAGTAAATTTAATTCAAATAATGTAATTCTAAAATTTGAAAAATATGAGATTGACAATTATGACGTTTTGACAGAAGGTGACAATAGCGAAATTGGTTAACGCACTCGTCCCGGTTAGACGGAAAGGTCTGGGTTCGAGTCCCAGTTGCGACCATCGTCTTTTTCTGTTTTTCTGTGTCTTGTTCTCTTTCATATTTTCGTTTAGATTATTATTGTTAACTTATTCTAATATGAGTAACAATTAATCAAAAATTTTCCCCAACGGTCGTTAAAGGAAAACTTGTTTTTAGTCAGATATTTTTGGGTAGGTATGCAACAATCCCATTTTTTCATGTTTCTGACTTTCTTCTTTTAAAAGTTCTAGCTGTTTCATTCTGCAAGGTGTTTTAGGCCGTCATTTCAAATTATGGAGATTATCCAATTAAATTATTAATTGAAAACACTTATTGCGAATCCCACTGTCAAAATTCCTGGTTTCTTTCTACCTTGGAAAGGGTGAACATCACTGAAGACTATTAGACAAGATATTACATTTTTCGAATGGAAAGTTCAAACCGTAGAGCGTAGAGCACAATGTTAGATACTTTCCACTGAATCCTTTCCTTGTTTCTTGTGGCACATCATTACTGCACGATTAGCTGATAATTTAAGCATGGCCGATGTAGTCACCAGACATAGAATAAAGAATATAACATTAAAAGTGCCTTCCGTACAAATGTGCCACTGACTTAGTGTCTCTCTTACACTTGCCTGAAATTGTACATCGCCTTCCCATTTGAATTTCGTCATCATGGTGAAACACAGTTCTGCATGATAATTAGGCCGAATATTATATAATTTGATCACAAAACAATTCATCTGTTTTTCTTTATTGTATGCCACTATTCGTAAAATAAGTACTTAAGCATAATATATTTGCATAAGTGACGAGTTTTTTAAGTTCAGTTTTAGGACTCTTACCGATAAAAGTAATGTTGCGTCCAGAGTGAAAAGGCCAAGAGCAGAAAATGTGGGTGTCCTGTTCAACAAGGTGACGGAGAATTGAAGAAGCTGAAACACAAATTTGTAAAAGAAATAATTTGAGTAACTAAGGTAAGAAAAAATAAATAATTTGAGTAACTAAAGTAAGACAAAGACTAGCCTCGTGGGAGTCGTTAAAGTATTTTTTTTTCACTGTATTAGGTAAGTAATACAAACATGAAAAAAAAATCGAAAAATTTAATAGACTAATTATATTTTTATTAGCAGACAAATCTTATTTTAACAGATTGATGTTTCCTTTTATTGCAATTCATGTAGAACAATTTGAATACTTTGAATTAAGGGAGTGAACATTCGACTTTCATACCCTTATCCTATTGGATATTTGAGAATCCTAATCTTAGAAATCTTTTTAGAAATATTAGCAAATTGTGTAATTTATAAAACAATTAATCTAAGCACCATTATAATCTACTTTTCAACACAAACTTTGGTACTTTCCTCAGTCACTAATAAGCACAGCTTGCCAAAAAACCACGAACATAACGTTTAGGTTAATGGATATAAAAAGCCAAACACACATCCATGACCAGTATTGTTTATCCTTTTATAAATCTATATTCTATATATTATTATTCGCAAAAGAAAATCATCAAATTCTTAGAAGAAAAAACTTACCAATTGTTTGACTTTCTCATCTTCCTCTTGCATGCTCAGTTTGCCCACCAAGGAAGCTGTTTCCTTTGCCTGTGAATAGATTATTGATTATTTTGAATATCTGCTGCATGGTAACACATTAAAAAAGATTTATCTCACTGTAACTCCAGTTCTACATTATTGGTTAGATTTCCCGAAATGAACTCAGGCATTCCATCACCGTAGGTAGGTATAGGAAAATATTAGCCAAACACAACTTTGGTTAAGGGATTCTTATTGGGGTAAAATGTAATTTCTGATTACCTTGGTTTGGCATTCTTCGCATGCATAAACAGTTCCGAATAACACAAACGAGTACATTGCTAATTGGCTCAGCGAATAATACAAGTATAAGATGTCGCCTTTGCTAATACTTCTACCTGTCGAAGAAACGATTGTAGCCAAAGCATTGAACACATAGAAAACATCAGATATAAACGCCAAAGTAATAACAACGAGATTTCTGAACCCGTAAGCTCTGTTAAGGTTTTCAGCACAATCGCAAATCATATCATTAATTTTAAACAGAACTTTTAATCTTTTTGAATAGTCTTGCGTTTTTAAGTATATGTTGTAAATCGGTTCTTTTAACAACACTCTTTCGAGATGAACTTTGGACGAAAGCTCCGAGATGCTCTCATCAGGTCCCATCAACATGTTTCGTAACATCCTATTTAAAACCGCCGTATTTTCATTTAGTAGGTGTACGTAGGTCCTGAAAATTATCAATATTGTAGAGCTTATGATACTTGGGGCGTATACAGCAACTCCCATCTCGTGGGAACTATAAATCATTGATGTGGACATGAAATATAGATTAACAGATACTAGAGTTATTTGAGTGACGTAAAATAGTCCTAAGCGACCAATAGTTTTCAATTTTATATTCGAGAAATCTTTTTTTTCATTTAATTGATCGAAAATCTCGTCAACTTCTGTTAAAAGCTGCATTGTTTTGGCGTCCGCGTGTCTCGATGCAAATACAGTAAAGAATATGAATACCATCGCGATAATCCCCAGAATGATGCAAAAATAATTGCTGAATGACTGAATGATGCCAAATTTAGTGTCGGCATCCGCGGTTAACTCGTCGTAGATTGTTATCTTACAAATGCAATAAAAATAACCCATGAAACCGAATAGTGCCGCAACAGCCGACGGAATGTTAATAACCGCTCTTACATGTCCGCGTTCTAGGACGAAGTCAAAAGGCATGACACCAAAACAAAGACCCAAAAGCCTTACTGGGACCAAAGCCTCGACAAAATTACTGGCGGAAAACATATTTTTGACATGCTCCAGAGTAAAATATTTTCCAGAATATCTACGAGATGTACTGCTTTTAACGTTAATCATTTTCTTTCGAATCTGAATTTCAATCAAAGATTTTCGTCAACTCAAAACAGAGGCTAGATATGACAGTGTGGTTAATATTCGAATGACAGGAACTTGAATGGACGAGGTAAAACTGCAATAAATTTCGAATTAAGTATTCATTTGATGATTGATTAAAACAACGCCACCCTGCGAATGAATATTTTATGCTCATCGTGTGACTGTGCATTTAGCAAACCCGTACGATTGGTTACTGTTACTAAGTATACCTGACATGCAACTGTTGGAATCTTCTGATAATTTAAATAAGTAGGCAAAAAAATAGTTTTTATTATTATTTGTAACCAATCATCAATGTAGGAAAACGCATCAGAGATATATGGAGGTGCATCATATGTAGTTGCTCGATTCAATTTTATTTAAAAGCGATCATTCATAAATCGATAGTCTGCACAGTAAATGAGTAGGTAAGTTTCAGAACGAACGCACCTTCCTTCACTCTACGCTTATTTGATTGAAAGCATTAGCCTTTAATGTGTTATCTGTCTTTTTCGTTTTAATTCAAGTCATGACGACCTTCGTGGAGGAGGGGTATGGCTCTCGACTAGCAATCAGAAGTTTGCGGGTTCAAATCCCGGCGTGCGCAAGTCAATTTTATGTGCGCAATTTGTTATTTCACAATTCATTAAATAAAAATAATATTTGTAGTATATTTACGACACGTTCCAGAGTGGAAGATTTTTTCACTATCTTCTGGTGTAAGACCAACATTCAGAATTAAAATTTGCTTGAAATGGCTTTAGCCGTGTTTGTTGACCTGATCTGAATAGCCACAGCCAGGTACTTCTCTACTTTCCTATTTCCCATTTCCTTCTCCTCTCCACTATGTTCATCCTCAAATACACCTCAATTGTAAGTGTCATAACTTCAGTGTCTCCAGACGGGAGGTCTTGGGACTCTTGTGCGGTATTCACATAAAAAATGTGAAAAGGTGGACAATTATTTTTAAAGAATTTAGCATCACAAACATTATTTGGTGATGAATTATGATGGTTTTCTGCTGGGATTGATTATACACCAACATTTTTCGCTCACAAATAAACCTAAAATCATGACAACCAAAAGGACAACATATTTTATCTTATTTGTTGTTATATTTTATTGGAGGAAAAACATGAGGTTTTCCATTTTGATTAATAAATCTATAAGTAGGTACTTTAAAGTACCAACCCTTTTAAAAATAAAATTTTGATAGAGGACACGATAAAAATGTTAACCACTGATATTATCTATGTCCATGGAATCCATAGGTACACTTTAATTGGCCATGGGGATTGTAGTAATTAGTATCAAATGGCGATTAAACGCTTTATTAATAGATTAACATTTAATGTCAATTCAGAGTATTGCGGGCGTTTAATTATTAACGTCACCAATCACTGTAGCGTGACCCACTTTTCTCTAGATTAATGGAAAATATTTGGAAAATATATGCACTTACTGTGTCGTAGCACAAGTTTTTATGTATAGTGAGAGGAATACTAAATTTGTATATATTGAGTTTAATTTGGATACATTGTGTAAATAAATTACCTCAGTGCGGCCTTACCATTGGCGATGACATCATTAAAATCGATATTTTTTGTTTTATTAAAAAAAACAACATAAATGCCAGATCGTCCTTGCTATCGAAGAACCCAAAGTTTTTAGTTTATCAAAACGGAATAGGTACACAAAATTCGTAAGGTTTATTTTTATTAATTCAAATTCTAAAATTAGCAATTAATTTTTAAAAAAGTATTTGCTCCCCCGTTAAAATTGGAAAGTTGGAAAGCCAATATCATCTTACACTTTTTAAGAGAGCAATGCTTTACACATGTAAAAATAACACTTGCGCTGAGGAAAAACTCGAAATTATTAGTAGCTACTTATCTAACTATGGAGGTAGTTTATTAAATTTAAAAAATGGTGTGTTAAATATTTTTTCCTTAGGCATTCAGCGCTACTAGCAGGTTTCCCCAGGGCCCCCAACAGAGGCCACTCTTTTTTTACTATTCTAAATGTGATTATTGGAATAAATGCTGACTGAGTAATTGTTTGCTTTTTAATTATAGGTGTAAATGCAGAAGAAATAATAAAACATATTGGATAAAGCAAGATTTATTAAGCACACATTTTATTGTTTAAACACAAGACTCGTAAATTATTGCGATGGGAAAATATAATTACAGCAGAAACTGCAGGAATTTACCACTAAAGGTTGGTCGATAACGTCGATCTATTATTAAGGCTGCGAGCTTTTAGAACATGCACGCATAATAAATATAGAAGTAGCTGACGTCCAGTAAAAATTTATTACAAAAACCGTTATGAATGAAAACTATTATATTTAAGAGACCACACAAAGTTAAGAATCAAAAAAGCACTTTTGCTGGATCAGATTTTGTCTTCGATGAAATTTATGAAAATTTACTAACAGACAAACCAAAGATATTGAAATATAAGCCGTAACACAATAAAACACGTAATATAAATAAACAGGAATAGCTTATTTAGCTTTTTACAATGTCGACACTCTTGTATTACAAATCAAGCAAAAGTGAAAAAGATTTAGTGTAATAGACAAAATGAAATAACAATTAAAATCTGATTTTTCCTCCTTCCCCAAATCTGCAAATTGCAAAATATTTATCAGATCTGTGATTTTGAGGCTAGTGACTTTTGCATTGACAAATTTTCAAGAAAACTCTATCCTGGAATCTGGAAACGGGTCCGGCTCTAAACCAAATGGCGCCTAACATTATTCAAAACCAGTAAATGCCTAGGTTAGTGATCACTAATAAATGTGTTAGGTGTTAAATATTATAAGCGCATTAGTAATTCGGCGCCAAGAGCGAGTGCTCAAATTCCACCCGCGTAGGCCGACCCTGCCTCTAGTACCATACATTTCTCTGTACTTGTACCTCTATTTATCAGGTACTTGTCTTTACATTTTTGTACGTTAGAACACACGATGATGTGTGACGAAAGGACAATTTGTAAAAAATTGAGATCAAATTAACCCGTGTATGATTTTAATCGGTAACCCCTCAACAAACAGCTCAGACATTTGTAGCGAATAAGAAAAAAATATTACCTAACCAAAAAATTTGTGAAGTATAAATTGTTCATAAAGCTTATGGCGGAGCTAGGCTACCTTGGTTTACTAGGTTATAATGCATGGCATGCCGGATCGGAGAATGGTTGAGGGAGTCGATAGTTCGAACGTCCGTCACTTCTACCCGTCCATTTTTTTTTCTTCCCATAACTTCCTCTCCTTCCTTTCTTAAAAATACCCTCCACAAAACATCCCCAAGGATGATATAAGCCCTGAGGGAAATTATTTTCCTCAGGGCCTCGTGTGGAGCTAATGTAAAAAAAAAACATCCTGATGATGGACACTGTAACATTGTCCAAATTGATAACTATAGAAAGAAGTAGCCAGGACGGCAGAATACCCAAAAAATAAATGTCATAATTAAAATGTAGTTCTACAAACTAAGCTTGACCACAATAACATTACACGGAGTGGTCTTTTTTGGGGTTGCATTTGAATTTTAAGGATTATTCTTGAACCTTCTCCATGAAATTTTTGTTTGTGTATTAAATTCCAGAACTTACCCCTGAGATGAGCGAAGTGTCCAGAGTAAAAAGACCACAAGCAGTAAATAAGGGAGGTCTGTTCAATGGAGTGACGGATAATTGAAGCTGCTGAAACAAACACAAATACCTGAAATAATATGTTTTAATAATGGCAACCTAAAGCATGTGCCAGATGAGGAATCGCTCGTGCGGCACTGAAACTGCACGGAAGATCATTACATAGAGAGTCCAGCACATTCTGTCGATAAAACCCAATATCAATATTATTTTGATTAAATTCTTCTTAGCTCTACTTTTCTCGGCTCTTCTTACTTCTTGCCCTTTCTTGGATCTTCTCGGCTCTTCCTGCTACTTCTTGATTCTAATGGTCTATTATTGGGTCTTGTTGTCTCTTCTTGTTTCTTCTGGCTTCTTCTTGGCTCGTATTTGTTCCTTTTTGCCATATCGTAACTCTTCTTGACTTTTCTTTTCTCTTTTGTTCACTCATTGCTTGCCTCTTAGTTCCTCTTATTATCTCTTCTTGATTCATTTTGGCCCTTCTTGCCACTTCTTGGTTCTTCTGGTCTCTTTTGTTTTCTTCTTACTTCTCCTTAACTCATTTTGTTTCTTCTTGGTTCTTTTTACTTCTCCCTTCTTTTTTTATTGCTTTTTGTTAATTTAAATCAAATAGAACTACGAGCGTACAAACATACTCCTCTGAACTACGAAGAAGGTCGATTCCAAAACTAGAAAATTGAACAGATAAAAATCGCTTCAAATCATGTAAGCCCTCTTTTTCTTCTCAGAAAAAATATCCTTGGTTGTGCTCATCAGTGAGGAGAAGGAATTTTGAGATGCATCGGGCGCTGTTGATATTCCCACGTCGACGGCCCGGCCTCGGCTCAAAAAACGCAAAAATGTAAGTTCTTCTTCACAATAATGTTGCACCTCTTTCTTACACACTAAATAGTAGTGAGAAAAACAGTGACATTTTGATTAAAAATTACCTTTCCTATCACCCCATTTCTTTAGATCCATAGGTTACTATATTTGTCAAATATATTACCGCATTGGGACATCTTATATAGTATTTGCTAATATGCATTAATTAAGGTTCGAAGTACTGAGCTTTGCTTTTTAAATAAAAAAAAATTAATATTTGGTTATATCTTTCGCTACTCTCTTTTTCAGATGTAAATGTATAAATATTTTAGAATTGTACGTGTAAACATTTATGAGTAGGATAAAACAAAGTCAAGGCAATATAAAAACATGTTTAAATTTCGTTTCGGATTGTATTCTATTAAGCAATATAACACAACATATAATTTTGCCATCAGTAAAAGATCTTTCTCTTTTTACTTTTGATTAATATCGCTAAATTTAGGCAATAAATAACTAATTTAAAACAATTAGTTTTCCATGGCTCGATTCAATTGGAGGATAAGATATCTATATGAATGCTCCTACCAATTATTTTTTATTGATTAGTTAAATGTGCATGCCAGTAAAAATAAGGGTTTTATTGACCCATTTCAGAAATAATATTCAATCCAGGAATAGGTCGAGAAAGAACCAGCCGAAGGATTTCTGCTTTACAAGAAAAAGTAGAATATTAGCTTAAGATTTTGTTTGGTGTTATGAAACATGAAACTTTTCTAGGCACCTAGCCCCCATTTTCAAGAATATTTTTTCTTTTAAGCTCCCTCCCCCGCAAATTTTACTGATTCGGACTATGTTGGTTCGGACTGTCAGATTCCAAAGACAATTTTTGTTAACAAATCCTTTGGAATGTTATGAAACGGGAACCTTGAATTTGCACCAAAATTAGATCTCAATGAAAACAAAATATCTGAATTGTTCACCGCGGCGGTTCCCATCGAATCCGGAACCCTAAAGAACCCCTTGGATATTGGTAGAATACCAAATATAAAAACAATTACCCCTTCCTGAAAATAAATATTAAAGGAGTTCAGTCATTAAACGCGGGATAATAATTAAATTTTGATATTTTGAGGTGCCCCTGGGATAACAAGGTTTCATGTGCCATTATTTAAAAAAATAATTTACTTTCAATTCATTCTTTGTTTTTCTCTTTTTCTTAAATGTCAATTTTTATTATTTTATTCGGATTTGTAACTTTGAAGCTCAATATCTCAGATTCAAGAAAGTAGCAGACGGTACCTTATTGTTTCAAGGCACTACTGAAGAATTCCATTCCAAGTCTGCAGGGGGCACCACTTGACTGTGACTCGCACTCCCACCGACACTTTATATTTTATATGAATCCTGGGTGTAAGTGCCATTTACAAAAACGGAGGTAGACGCAGTACCGGATTATCCCTAAGGCAGAGTAGGCAACTGCTTAGGGGCCCCGCGTCGGCTGGGGGCCCCGCGCCCCAAGAAAAAATAACTTGCGTCAACGGTTCGACTCACATTAGTGAGCAACTCCGGCACACTTTTGGAAAAAGTCAGTTTTCAAGATGTTTTAAATATTTTATTTTTTTATTACGAACATTTATAGGTTAATGACATTACATGCATTAAAGAAAACAACAAATTATAATAATTAGGTTATAACCCAATAACTGTTCACATCACGTACAAATAATAAATAAAAAGTCAATAATTAAAACAAATATTTAAACATAGTTATATTTTACTTTACTTTCCTTCGTATCAATGGGGATATGATTATAGGTGCCGTGTGTGGTTTATATTGGCATTTGTTTTGTATTTTTTTTTAAAACTATACGTCCGATTTGCATGTACAAAATATTAAACTGTTAGTAAATCCAGTCAGTATGGCACCACTTAGGGATTTTTTTATAATGGGCCCCCTTCTATTTTTTTTTTAACAATGAAAATTTTCCATAAAAAATCGAAATGACAATTCGTTGGTCCGCCATTTTTCCTTATTTTTAAACAAAATTCACCTACATGGTGAAATAGACACTAGATTTTAAGACCTGCAAATCGTATGTATGGAGGTTAAAGCATGTTAGTAGTTTAGAGAAAAACACAGTCAAAGTTTTGCTGAAGGATAATCCAACATACAAACTGCCCTGAAGACTGAAGAACCTACGGTTGTAGCGAAACCCGGTCGGCATATAGTATGTATAATAAAAGTGGTGTTTTCTAATGGCCGTTATATAAGACACCTTTTTCAGCCCGATTCCAATTAGAGACAAAAGTCAACATTTTTCGATTTACGCGATCGCTATTTTCACCACTATTTTCATATCTAGGATTTCAATTGTCATCACTGCAAACAACACATGAACCAAAATGTTTGTTGTGATGTCTACTGAAATCGTAGATATGAAAATAGAGATGAAAACAGCGATCGCGTAAAGCGAAAAATGTTGCCTTTAGTCTCTAATTGGAATCGAGCTGAAAAAAGGTGTCGTGTATAATGGCCATAAGTTATTGTTTCGCATAAAATGCTGTATCTCGGTCAATTTTTCGATGATCCTTAAAAAAATTGTTGAGAGCATTTTTAACAAATGCGGCTTTCAGAAAATGAAATAATTTTTTTTTACAGTGTCCGCCTTAAGTGGGAATCACTAGACAAAACCGGAAATATGTCGTTTTTAAATCAAATTTTAGACTTCTTGACTCTTTTTCACCACAAAATTATAAATTGATTTCGAAAGACTGTTCTTTTATCTAGTAAACCTAAGTTTTAAATTTTGAGAAAATACGTTTATTTTTAGTACATTAAGGTTTTACCGTAGGGCGTTGGCAGATTTGTTAAATTTGCAAACAAAATTTTGTATTATACAACACACATTTCAAATTATATAATCATGGAGTAAAATAAATCAATAAATTATCTGGGAAAGATATGTTTCAGAATTTAAATTTTAGTTTAAATAACATCATTAAAAAAAGATCCGCGCATATATTTAAAAAAAAATACATTTTTATTTTGCTTAAACATTATTGAAAAATTATAAATACGTATGATCAAAAAATAATCAGAAAAAGTACATAATTTGAATAGTTTTATCATCACGACTTTGAGCATTTTTGAATTTAGGCACATATCAAAGCAAATATTGTAAATGAAATAATATCGATATTGAGCTATTATGTTAATGCTGGTATGGAGAATAATTAATCTTACTCATCGGAACCGCCCTGTACAGTTGCAAGGGTACGATCGCAAGATCATCGTTCGACGAAATTTAAATTCTCGGCCGCTGATTAATGGCATTAAAGCCTTGTTAAGGATTTGATAAAGGGGACATGGAGGCGTTTGAAGGCCCCCGAGGATCAGAGGCCCGGGGCGGGCCGCCCCCCCCCCCCTCCCTGTTAGTCCACCATTGGTAAAGGGGCCCCGAGACGTGCATTGCCTAGGGGCCCCGACATGGTTAATCCGGCCCTGGGTAGACGGGAATTTACATAGAGTACGCTCAAATATTCAAAGAAAACCCTATTTTATTTATACACCAAATCGACAAATGAACATATTATGTTCTAGGTACTTTAAATTCCCGTCTGCCTCCTTTTTTGTAAATACACCCTTTTAAGTTTAGATCTTTCATTAGATGAAAACAAAATTGCTTCCGAGCATGCCATGTTCGATGAAAAATTTTGAGATTCTACATGATGCATCACACTGGGATATCGAGAAAAACATATGCTTGTATCACAATTAAAATCTCAGTTTCGACGTTCCTAGTTACTCAGAGCAACACTAAGATTTCATTGTTGATAAAATATTATAAATTTTTTTTTTTTTTTTACTATTTAAGTTTTTATTCCAGCGGGGCTGGGAGGGTAGTGCAATCCCAGTCTGCGATATTACATAAACTGTATTACAATAATATTTTACAGAGTAAATAAAAATCTAAAAGAAATAAAATGTGATAACGTATTAGTTAAGTACCTAATGAAAACAATAAATTAAAATAAAATTCGAACATAAATAACAAAAAATTAACCATAAAATTAAAAATTAAATTAAATTAAAAATAAAATAAAATTAAACAAAAAATAAACAGAAATTAAAATTTTAAAAAAGAAATATTGTTTTTTTTTTCGTCCATCAGGGAGGTCTCCTCATCATCTGCATCCATCGCTCATTTGTGGGGAACTGAGCCATGACAATGATGTTGGTTGATTTCTGTGTCCTGCTCCAGAAGCTGGCTAGTCGGTGGCGAAGTAAGGCTGGGAATGAGTGCACCCTCCCTTCGGTGAACATCGTGGAGGCGCTGCAGAACCTCGGTAGTTGCATAAGTTGCCTGTATGCATTGTTGTAGCACACCCTGAGTTTGTCCCATTGCGCTGCTGTGTATTGCGTCCACAATTCAGATGTGTACAGGGCAGTGCAGTATGTTTTGAAGAGTAATTCTGTGACGTCGTCGCTACAGTGGTAGAACCGCCTTGAGAGCATACCGGCCCGTATGTTAATTGCTCTTCTTTGTCGTTCCATATATTCTATATCGTTCATGTCTTCGGTTTGGATATATCCCAGATACTTAACCTGTGAGGCCACAAGCAGTTCGTTTCATTCTAGATACATTGGAGGAATATTTAATGGCTCCTTGTTGTGATTGAAAGCGACGATGACTGACTTTTTAGAATTGTACAACAAGTTGTGAGAGTTTGCGTACTCTTCGCATATTTGCACAAGTCGTCTCATCGCTTTAATCGAAGGTGCAAGCAGCACCATGTCATCCGCGTAATTAATGTTATTACTGCCTTGTCCGCAGATATGACAACCGATTCGTGAATTGTTCAACTCTTATAAGAGATCGTTAATGTACACATTAAATAGAGTTGGAGATATATTTCTCCCTTGCCTGACTCCGCTTTAACGCGGAATAACGGTCTTGAAGAAGCACCTGCCCATTGAATGTGATTTTCCTGTTGTCCGTACCAAATAGCCAGCATATTGACCACTGCTGCTGGAACATCTCGTTTTATGAGTTTTTCCCATAATAATTTATGGGAAACACGATCAATGGCCTTGCTTAGGTCCAGAAAATACGCATAAACGGTGGTTTTTCTTTTTTTGTAGTAGGCTATTGTTTGTTTTACCCCATAAATGGCCATATCGGTTGATGCGGCGCTCTTGAAGCCGAATTGATTGTCCAGGGTAGAAAGTTTTTTCTTTACTAGCGCGAATAAGATTTTTTCAAATAGTCTCGAAAGCATTGTCGCCAAGGAAATCGGTCGGTAATTTCCTAATATCGAAGCATCCAGCTGATTGGATTTCAGGATTTGTATGATAATAGTTAGGTTCATGTCCAACGGCACATGTTTGTGTCTTAAGAGGCTTGAGTTCAGGGCGGCTAGAATAGCATGAAGTTGATCTCCTGCGTATCTTATGTGCTCAATACCAATGGCGTCGTACCCTGGACTTTTACCGTGAGTGGTTTGGGAGTAACAGGAGTAAAATTCATGACCAGGTCATCATTGGCCGCAGGTGGACATGTCGTTATCGAAGGTTTCATGGTATCTCCTTGATCCTCGCTTAAAGAAAAAAAGTCTCTAAATTCGTTAGCTATGTTTTCATACCCCGGATGTTGTTGACGCATAGTGGAACTTTGCTCGTAGCTTTCAGCACAGTTGAAGTTTTTTGCCAAAACTTACTGAAATCTTTGTTATGCATAGATGTAGCTATGCTATCCATTCGTGCTTTGTTTTCCGAGTGTTGGCATTTTTTTAAAGGGCGCGGAAGCGGAGTGTGGTTTACGGCTACATCGAACGTAATGCGCATTCTTGCTGGGACTGCCAATCGATTGGATAGGAATCCCACCCATTTTCCAGCGCTATACCTTTTTTATTTATGTACTGTGTCTTCCTCCCTACTGGTGCTCGCAGGATACGCTGGATGCAATCACCCAGCGCTTGCCTCCTCGTGGACTATCACCAACCTGTCCCATTGTCTTATCTAACACTTATTGTATCTCGATTTCCCGCTAAGCACTTGCACACTGCTTACTAACAACGTATGCAGGGACACTGGAGGTCTAGATTCATTAGAGTCCTTGCGAGAGCCTTTCAGTAGTAACCATCTGTTACTTATACCAGGGAGGTAAGTGGTGGATAACCTCCAATGATATTTTCATCAATGGAGGATTTTTTCATCATTCTGATCATGTTTTGTTAACTGCCGATATTGTTTTATGCTTAAAACAAATAAAAAAAAAACCAAAAACAAAATTAAAATGGATATCTCGAAAGTCTAAGAAGAAGTGGTCAGAAACAGGGTACCTCAGACTTTGAACGATAATATTAGACTACTCTCTTGTGATCCATCGATAGAAATACAAACACAATGGGATAACCTGAAGTCAGTTATATGTGAAGCCTGTCATACAAATTTGAAAGCTGATAAGCAAATTAGAAAAAAGAATTGGATGACTGACCACATTTTGAACTTAATGGATGAGAGACGTAAACACAAACATAATGAGACACAATATAAAAACTTACAAAGAACGATTAGATGTGAAATTAAAAAAAGCCAAAGAAGAATGGATGAAGTCACAGTGTGAAGAACTAGAGTCGTACAGTCGTGGTCACAATGCATTCAAAGTTCACAAAAAAATGAAGGAAATTAAAGGCACTTCTAGAATAATTACTCCACCATGTTTAGTAGACGATTCCAATAAATTGATATTGGATGAAAAAAATATTTTACAAACATGGGCAAAGTATATTCATGATACATTCAAAGATATTAGACCTGACATTAATATTCCTAACGATCAATTGCATGGACAATCGATTTTAAAATCAGAAATTGTTCATGCGATAAAGACTTCAGAACATAGAAAAGTATGCGGACCAGACGATATTCCAGTTGAGGTGTTGAAGCTCTTTAATAATGAAAATGTTGACTACCTGTTGAGGTTATTTAACTCTATATATGACACAGGGAATATACCCCAAGATTGACTAAAATCTACCTTCGTGACATTACCTAAAAAACAATACCCTAAGAAGTGCAGTGACTATCGATTAATAAGCCTGATGAGTCATGTCCTTAAATTATTCCTTAAAATAATACACGCCAGGATACGCATTAAGTGCGAGCAGGAGCAGGACTTGGATTGGACTCAGTTTGGCTTCAGAAATGCGTTTGGTACGCGTGAAGCATTATTTTCTGTCGACGTACTATTGCAATAGTGCCGTGACCAAAGAAAGGAAGTCTTTGCTTGTTTTATTGACTATGTTATGAAGTACTTTCTTGAATCTTTACTTCCAACCCCTGTACGATGATTTGCGCTAGGTACTATATTCAGTATTATTTTTTGTAATGTTTGCCACACCGACGTTGCCTTGATTGGCCGAGATTTCGGTGGGAGCCGAAAGGCTTCGGGCGCTCTCGAGCTCTTCTGGTCGTAGCTTCCCTAGGGGTCGGTCACGACACCTTCGTGATTTGCTCGGATCCTGAATATCACAACAGTTTTTGTGTTTATAGATTAAAATAAATTCAGTGATTTTTTCTGACGAGGAGCCAGCTCTGCAGATGTAACCCGTGCTAGATAACGTACGTAAGCCTTATTTAATTATGTAATCAATTCATTCCTTTCATTTTGGTTTAAAATCATTAACTTTCCGTTCCCAAAGAGATACAAGCTTTTTCCTAGAAGCGTAGAAGCATAAATAAATTCTTCAGTATTTAAAGCGACAATCAATCTTTTAATTTATTACGCCTTACCTGTATTAATTCTACCAATGAAGCGATGATTGTTCTGAATCAAGTACCCGAGCGGACTGCAAACACGATATTCTACCGAATGAGCTAGCGGTGAGGATTCGTAAGTATTTAAATACAACATTGTGGTTTTATTCTTTATTAATTTACCTATAGGTCTGTAATCAAGCGGCTCAAAACCGTAATTATGTAACAACTACGAAAAGGCATTTGACAGGGTAAAACATGCTGACCTAATGGAAATGATTGCGGATTGTAACGTTGACACCAAAGACCAGAATTTCATTAAAAACCTGTATTGGTTCCAAATAGCAGAAATAATATATGGGAATGAGAGATCTAATGCAATCGCCATTCAGTGTGGAGTACGACAAGGCTGTATCCTGTCGCCACTATTATTTAATCTCTATTCCAACTATGTCTTCAAAATAGCCCTAAGTAATACCGAGAAGGGTCTCAAGATCAACGGAGTTGTCATTAACAACATAAGATATGCAGATGATACTGTGTTACTAGCTGACAGTATCAGTGACCTCCAAGACATATTAGATCTTGTTAATAATGCTTGTGAGCAACTGGGCCTAACAATCAACGTTAATAAAACTAAATGGATTACTTTTGGACGACTAGATCACTCTGGTTCAATGATACAGTTAAACGGTTGTAATGTCGAAAAGATGGAGAGATTTAGATACCTCGGCAGTATTCTCACGGAGACTCTTGAACCCAGATATAGAGATTAGGTGCAGAATTGAAGCACCAAGAACTGCGTTCATAAAAATGAAATCCCTCTTCTGCAATGACAATATCAGCTTAAAATTAAGGCAGAGAATGCTAAAATGTTATGTGTGGTCGGTCTTGCTGTATGGTTGTGAAACATGGACCTTGAAAATAAATACCATGAACAGGTTAGAGGCTTTCAAAATGTGGCTTCACCGGAGAATGCTCAAGGTCCCATGGACCGACATGATCACCAACACAGAAATTCTCAGGCGGGCTAGAGCAGATAGAGAACTGCTTACATTAATTAAAATCAAGAAAATTTCATATCTGGGTCATATACTTAGAGGGGAGAAGTATCACTTGCTCCATTTAATATTGAAAGCCAAGATAGAGGGTCGCCGAGGGCCTGGTTGGAGACAAATTTCTTGGAGTCAAATATACGAGAGTGGACCGGCATTAGAAGTGTGGAGGAGCTATTCCAGGCAGCGCAAGACAGAGAGACCTTTTCAAGAGTGATCTCCAACGTCGGGGGGACACAAGAAGAAGAAGATGTTTTCATCGTTGACAGACTAAAATTAATTTTCTTCACGGACCTGAAATATCGTACATCAGTAACTACATAATTATAAAGTTCTGTTTCTGGCGTCATAAATTTTTTGTACTTGAGCGATTTCCCTGATATATTTTTTATTATATTTCATACCCTATGTTATTATGGATAATAAAAATATATATTTTTTCGAATTAAACCATAAATTTCTCGGGGGCACATTCCGAAAAGTATTTATTGAAAATAAAAAACACTCATAAATATATTTTTTAGTATTCGATGAAAAAAAATAATTCCTTGGTTTTTAAATATAAGCTATAATGCTAAAGTTTTATTCGTGCGGAAAAGCTGGCAGAATAATACTCTCGTAGATAAGAAGTACTAATCAAGCTTGATTTGTTGTGAAATTCAGCGACAATGGTAAAAGTCAATGACAGTGAATCAAGTAACAGAAAAAAGAAAAACTCTTTTTCGGAACATGTTAATAAATTATTAGAAGCCAATAATATAATGGAGGCATTGCCTCCTGTAAGGTTGTTGGGTCTCTGTGTCGGCGTTGTTCCCTTTGTCTTCATCATCGAGCCTGGAAAGACGAGAGCGCTCCTAAACATTCCCTCGGCTATTGTGGCAATTGCCTGTTTGGTATCATATGTCGGTTGCGCGGGGAACATAGTTTTCTTTGGAGGATGTTTCGATTATTACAATGATAACCGATATAACACCATTATTTGTATCGCTTTATTTTTACACTTGGCTGCGGGGTTCATTGGGACGATTTTAACTTATATTGCTCTCTTTGCGTCGAGACATTCAGACGCTAAGACTATACAAAAATTAATGGCAATTGATGGTTTATTCAGGGAATTACAAGAAAGACCAAAGTTTTCTAAAATAAAGGTTAATACCATCTATCGTATAGTTCTGTTACTAATTACTGTAATAACTCAAGTAGCGGTCAGTGCGTTTCTATTGGCCGAAGAAGAAGAAATTGAATGGAACCTGATTGATCAAATTTCTCTAACTATACCATTTCTCATCAGCTCTACTTTACTGCTCATATTCAGAATCTATGTCGGTCTGTTGCATGAAATCATGAAGTCGTTTAATGGGCTTTTACTTAACTTACTGACAAGACAAAATGTTAATCGCCAGCGAGTTTCGCTAAATTACCCGTTTCAAAACAACTTTTTTTCGAAGCCCGACCATTCAAAGATATTGAATAAAATATGTACACTTCACGGTAAGATTTACAATTGCGCTGAAAATATTAGCGGAGCATTCGGGAAAAGAAATCTTTCTATTATTAGTTTCATATTCGTCCAAAATATCTTAAATATTTTTGTTATATTCACTTACATCGTATCTTGGTCAGAGAAGAGTGTTAGCGGTAAGACCTTTCACCGATTTTACTCAGTGAGTCAGTTATCGATATGCTCGTGCTTGCTTTACGACACGATTAATGGATGTGAAAAGTTTTCAAATCAGGTAATTTTTTTGACGTTTATTGGTTTTCCGTTGGAATACCGTCGATGATGGTTACTTTGTTCCAAAATATGAACATTTTTCAGGAATCCCCCTTTTTTGTTGTATTATGCTATCAACGTACGTTCGTTCAAGATGTTAAGCAATGTAGGCTAAAAAAGGCATATTCAAATATAATTTTTTAAAGTTAAACCTCTATAGCCCCGCTGTGATTTGGATTTTTGATGAAACGGAAATGACGATTACTGCAACAGCGCTCATTGTCAGCTTTGATTATGATGTCTCTTTTAAAGGTTCTTATTGGCTGAGATATGAAACTGAAATTATGCTAGGTCTGCACTCATTGGTCGCTTTGATTATGACCTCACTTTTCAAGTATTCGTTGATATTATTTTGGTAAAGTTTCGCTTCTACTGCGTGCAAACTTCATTTCGATTTTTGTTAAATTTTGGCTAATATTGGTCTAGGGGAATAGCTACTTTGACCCGCAGATTTTCAATTTAAAAAAAATACATATTTTTAAAGATCGTGTACTACTGCAGTGAGGTTGAAAATTAAAAGTAAAAGGTCTTTTGGGCAAAAACAGAGATTAATTTAAGTGAAGTTACTAAACAAAACCAAATTATTTTAATTTTATCCATTCATAATAATAGCATGGAAACAAAATTATGTTAAAACTTAAAAAAACAGTCTTCTTTTCCTGACAATCTCCCCCAAATCCCCAAATTTTTCTGACAAAATCTGAAAATAAGCACATTACACGGCAATGTCTTTTCAATCTACTTAATTATGATTCTTTGTTAACTGAATACATCCTGTCTTTTAAAGTCAACAGTCATGTTTTCGGAGCTTTTCAACTGACAAGGAAACTATTCTGTGGGTTTCGTTGATAGTTTCCTTCCAATTCGACTACTTTCCCAGTCTAGTTATGTTTACCTAACACAACAAAGTTTGCTAGCATGAAATTGCACAGTTTAACTGTAAATACTTTGAGCAACACTGACATGTGCACAAAGTTATCAAAACGATGCTGAGACAAGTACCAATTCTGCGATCTATCATTTTCGGCTAGAACCATAACACTCGCTAAAGCGATTGCGATGTGGCGAGGAGTTCGAACTTTTTTCCGATTTGAGCTAATTACCCTCCAGGGCTAAAGTAACCCGCATTGACGGTATTGTCATTTCCAATATATTGTTTTCTTTACTGGCCTCTTACATAAATATATTAATATTCTCATACTTATCACCAGTGCTTGTCCTTTTATATGAAACTCCTTACAACATTACCCATCGATAACTTCCACATTTTTTTACATTAGCTCCACACAGGAGGCTCTTAGGAAAATAATTTCCCTGATGTCGTCTTTGGGGATGCTGTGTGGAGGATATTTTTACAGAAAGGAACGAGAGGAAGTTCTGGGAAGGAAAAGGGTATGAGAGGCGAGTAGGAATCTGGGGGTCAATGTGTTGAGGAGTGATGGACGTATGAATCCATGAGTCGAGAGAGACCTAGGTTAGGTCTCCCTCAACAAATATCTCTCGATTCGGCCCGCCATGCTGTAGGTGGAAAAACGCATTGGCCGCCAAGACCTAGATGAACCTCACTCCATGAACTCGGGTATCCCTGCTATGTCACCAAATGATGCGAACCAATCGGAGCGACCTGTGATAGGGGTGTTGGTTATCCAATAAATGCTTCCCGGGGCTGCGGTACCCATATCCGCCTCCCAAATTGAAAACATGTTGAATATGGAGCCAGTTTTTTTGTTAACATCCCAGCCAAGTTCTCAATATTATTCTATACAACACTCAATTTATATACCATTGACGACATCTGAATTTTGAACTTGTCCAACGAATTTACATTACCTCCATTCACAGGCTAAAGAAACTGCTTCTTTGGTGAACAAATTGAGCATTCAAGAGGAAGATGCAGCAATCAGGAAGATAGTGAGTTGAGACATATTTTTGTTCTCTAAACTGGATTAGCAATAGTGGGAACACGTTGGTCGTACAAACCCATGCCTTATTGGCATTTTATTGGACACGGTTTCGTTGGAGGATATCGCTACAACAAACCCGTGTTGTTTTCGGGATGGCAGATACGTCTACTGACCACGCAAACGGAAATACTAATCCCGTTTACATAAGAATTTGAAAACGGTACTTCTATGCTACCTACCTAAGGAGAGTGATGGAGACTTCGGATGGGATGTTTCACAGAATTTGAACAATTCATCAAATTTTTAAGTTCTGTGAAAGTTCTGTTATTATTTCAGTTTTGGGGAGTAATTGGCCGATAATTATATAAAAACAGAACTTTCACAAAACTCGAAAATCAACTTTCAAATTTGATGAAATGTTCATAATCTGTGAAACAATTTCCCTAAAATGAAATTTATCTTTTGACGACGAGAGACGAGGATTACATAACACGTATTATAACATGGAAGTAAAATAGATGATCCATTTTTGAAGTAAAACTTCTTTACGCACGCTCGACTTAAGGGGTAAGCTGGTGGTGAACGCGTTACAAAAAGTGTGATGCGTTACGAAAAGTTTGATGCGTTACAAAAAATGTGTTATGCGAACGGTAATCGGAGCGAACGGTGATTGGGCGAGGCGTACATACTGCACAACTAAGGTATGGCGTACATACTAACCCAAGGTCATATGTCACCCCGAGGTCGTAGGTCACCCCACAATCGTAGGTCACCCCAGGGTCATAGGTCACCCCATGGTCATATGTCACCCCAATGTCATATGTCACCCTAATGTCATATATTCTTTTATAAGTTAGTGAAGTTTTACTTCAGTCGTGTAGTCTAAAGCATGGGTTGCCAACCTTTTCAGCAGCCGGGCCAGATTTCACAAATGAGATTTCCTAACGGGCCGCACAACAAAATTTATTTTATTATTCAAAGCAAACAAGAAATATATTGTTTTTTAAGAAGATATAACAAAAATGAGAATCAAAAATGTTTATTAGCTTAGAGTTAGGCAATACAAAAAATAATAATAAAAATAAACAAAATATAATTTTTTTTAGTGGGTCGTTTGATTTTGTTTGTCAGAACTAAGTGCATCAATGTTGATAACGTACGATGTTGTTGCTACACGAAAATAGTTTTTCAAATGCTCATCAGTGATTCGTGTTCCCATTTGAGATTTAATATGCTTCGTTCGACTAAAAAGCTGTTCACACGTTTAGCAAATTTAATAGCGAAATCATCGATAGAGCCTGTTTTTAAAATGCAGGATATTTCTCCTTTTCCAAATGTTTTGTAAAACTCTTTCAAACCAACCTGATTGAATTTCTCCTTTAATTGTGCATCACAACACTTTTCACAATGTTCCGTTTGTAAAATTCCTGGCAATAAATTCACGTCTACGCAGAATGACGTTGCAACTGCAGAAAAAAGCATACTATGATTTTTAAAATCTTGAAATCGGTTTTCAAATTCTAGATTTAAGTCGGATATCGACGAAGCGTATTTATCTGCCGCCATTTCTGTGACGGCTGCCTGCCATAACAATGTAGGAAAGTGAGAGAAGATTTTTGTTGTTTCCAAAACCCAAGTTTCATTTGGAATGTGGAAATTAGAACATACATGTTATTAATTAGGTGATCTTTCCCTTGTAGACGAGTATATATAATGATATATATAACGTGGCTAACTATATCGACCAGAAACGCAAAATCGCTAACCTACTCCTTGTCTTCAAATTCTGGGATAGGTACTCTTTTACTTGCTTGCGAAGAATGATTGTATTTCTCCTATCGAATCAAATACTCTTTCAACATTTTGACATGGATCAACCATCTTACTTCTGCATAAAATGTAACTTCATCATACTGTGGATCTAACGGTGATTCAACCCCTTCGAATTAATAAAATTCACTGTTTTGATGACCACATCCATGACGTGATCCATTTTAAGGGACTTAGAACATAAATTCTCCTGATGAATAATCCAATGAAAAATTTGCATCGAAGTATTACCAACTTTGCAGGCCTCATTTTCAATCAATTTTACTAAACCTTTGTGTTTCCCAACCATTGGTGAAACACAATCTGTTGTCAAGCCCGATAGATTGTTGAGTTGTAACAAAAAGCGATTCAATGTCTATGTAAAAGCTCCTGACAAATCTCGTGAGCAAGCAGTGTCCTTAAATGGATACATTGATACTAATTCTTCGTGATTCTTACAGTGATTGTTTGTTAACACGAATATACTAAAGAAGAAATTGTCACGATAGTTAAATCAATGTACTGAGATACTTCCAAATATGAGACATGATACGAACTTACCATGTTGGAATGTTCTTTTGATGGTTTTATGTACACTAAAAAAATGTGTGCATATGCTCCGCGGGCCACAGATAGACACTCGGCGGGCCGCAAGCGGCCCGCGGGCCGCGGTTTGGCCACCCTTGGTCTAAAGCACACTGGTTTTTTTTTCTTTCGAAGTACTTTTCTTATTGTCTCTTCAACGGTTGGTTTTCTCGCCTTATTTATGGTTTTATTAGATTTCCCTTAAAGATTATACCCCACACTTCGTCTTTCGTGGACCTAAATTCGACTTAAATTCCCTGTCTTCTACAACCCCAAAAAGCACTTTCAACTCCCCTTTCAGATTCTAAAACTGTATTATGAATAGGAGTTATAATAACATTTTTGTGAATGTTCCAATTATTATGTCATTCGGTTCCATTTTTTCGTGTACTTTTATATTGCCGTCATAAGCAAAAAGGCAGCTGGGAATTTGCGAAAATCATATTCTGATATACTTTTTTATTATAAAAGCTAATAGGTCTCGTATATCATAATGTGATCTTTGTGAATTCCCAGCTGCCTTTAAACGTTTTTTATAAATATTATATATATATGTTCAAAGGACTATGCAATTATACCAACAATATTATGCAATCTTAGTTGGAACTGAACTACTGAACCCAAAAACCTGTTAGTTTGAGGATTTTGATAGTTTTAGTATGCTAGCGTCTGTACGATTGAAATTTAAGCACCAACATTCCGAATTTCTATATTTTTATAACATATTTCTCTTAAACACTGATATAGTAAATACGTTTTTTCTGTTATTTTACATGTTATATGATTGAAAAAATTCACAGTGCTTCTTTAAATGGTGTTTAAGACGTTTCCCATGAGATTTTTGATATATTTAAAACGAGTAGTGTTTTATTAGACATTATTACAATTTTCGCTTAATTATTATCGTTTTTAATATTAGCGCGCTCTCTCTAACATTCTTATTTACATATCTCTCCTTCTTTTTAAGCGTTTAATACCGGAACTTAAGAACCCGATTCTGAGTACATCTCTGACACCGTGCCTTATCAAAACCATTATCGTGGATGAAGTTTGTTATAAGCACTATCGTGTCTTTAACTGCTGGTTTGTAATATTAAATAAATGTTTAAAATAGGCTTCGATCTATCAACACTGTGCTTTTTTTCATCGTATTTAAAATCCAGAAGCCAATTTGTTTCGATAAATGGACCTAACTCAAAAAAATTCCAAGCGCAATCTGGAATTTCTCAAGGGTCTTGCCTCGGACCTATGTTGTTTGTAATGCTAATAGAAGACATCCAAAACTATGTTAGGAATAGCATATGTCTACTATTTGCTGAAGACCTTAAAAGTATGATGGAAATAAACTGCCAACAAGATTGCTTTAAAATGCAAACTGATCTGGATGCACTATCTGAATGGTCGTTGGCAAACAAATCAGATTTTAGCACAAAAAAATGTGTCACAATGTCCTTCACTCGTTGTAAAAACATTATAGTTTACGATTATAAAAATAAGGGCGAAACGTTATCAATTGTAAAATCCGTGAAGGATCTCGGTGTCGTCTTTGATCCAGATCTAACATTCTCTTACCATATACCGCAGCTCACTCAGTCTTGCTACACACTTCTTAGGTTCATCATCAGGACTTGTAACCAAGAAGCTATGTTAGCATTATTCGATGGCATACTGAGAAGCAAGCTGGAGTACGCGAGAGATGTTTGGGCACCGTACTACCAGAAGTACATTGATATGTTAGAGCAGTGGTCCCCAACCTTTTTGTCGCCGCGGACCGGTAAAAGTTTGATAATTTTACCGCGGTACCGCGGCCCACTGGGGGGGGGGGGAACCCCCCACACATTGAATTTAGTTTTTTTTTAATAACAAATATTTGTACAATATAAAATAATAAAAATTTTAACTGTGGTACTTACATAAGTTGTGGTGACAAATAATAGTAGAGAAAACACAAGGTTTGTGGGAAAATGAAGAAAAAATATATAATAACAATGTATAATTTTTCCTGAAGTTTCAGATAATTTTTTAATTATCTTTTGGATTCAGGGGTATTTTCTATATTTTTAATGTCCAACGGAAGGTTGAAAGTATGTTTTTCATAGATAGAAAATTTTGAGAATGCTTAGGGCTTGCAGATATATTTACTTTCAAGTTATTTTATTTTATTTTATTTAATATTTGTATGTTTTTACAAATAATTATACTTTTTTTTACATATTAAACAGATTTGTAATATTAATGTTATAAAAGCCTTTCCTCACCATAAAGAGACAAGGCTCTTGTGTTTGGTGAGTGAATTCATACTCAATTATGTTATTAATGTTATCATTTGAGTAGTAGAATAATAATATTGCAACTATTAACAATAGATTTAGTAAGAGAAACTTGAGATGTGTCGATTAACAGATTTAAATGAAGTGAAACAGTAATGTAACTCTTACAGTTGTTTCAGGTAATTTTTTAATTTAGTTTGGAATTTACTTTTATTTTCAATAATTTTTACTTTTAATGGGAGTTTGTTGAAATAATTTATACCACGATACAGATAGGAATTTTGGATGTGCTTTGGGATTTTAATATTGTTTTGATATCTTGCTGAGATATTGAAATGTAATTTTTTAGCTGTATTTCTTTGAAAGTTTGTAGTATTGAATATTTTTTTTTTATATAAATTGTCTATTATAGTTACTTTGAATATTGAAAAGATTTTTTCGGTAGAAAATGTAGATGGTTTTTTCAATATAATCTTAATTATTAATCTTTGAACTATTTTGATAGGATTTAAAATAACATCATATGTTCCTCCCCATCCTATAATACCGTATTGTAATATAGATTGAACAATTGCATAGTACACTCTTTTAGGTTTTCCAGTCTAAGAATATTTCTGAGTCTTATATATATATATACATATATATATATACATTTCCTAATTCTTTTGTCAAGTTCACAAATATGTGTTTTCCATTTAAAATGTTGATCTATATATACACCAAGATATTTAATTTTGGAAGTTGAATTGAGTGTGGAACATTCTGGAGAGCAATTAGTTCCACTACATTTACTCTGATGTATTAGAATTTTTATTTCTGGTTTAGATTTAATTTTATTGATAGAGAATGGGATAAAGTTTGGTTTTTATCGAACCAGTTTTTCAGTGTATTGTTGTCAATATTCGCTAGGTAGTTCACAGTATTCCAATCAGCACCTTCAATTATTATGGCAGTGTCATCAGCATAAGATATTATTTTTCCGTTTATTCCGAATATATCATTTACACAGATGATAAATAGTAACGGCCCCAGAACTGTACCTTGAGGTGTACCAAAATTATTCGTATCTTGTTGGCTAAGCACATTGTTGATTTTTACGACTTGAGGGCGTTTGAAAAGGTAGCTTTTTATCCATTCTAGAGCTGTACCGTTTAATCCAATGTTTCTTAATTTAGTTACGAGTTTGTCATGTGATATGCTGTCAAACGCTTTTTTGAGATCTATGAAAAATCCAATACATTTTAATGATTTATATAATGAATTGAGAACAAGGCTAGTTACTTTTGCAATTGCATCCTGTGTGCTCCCTACCTTCCATAAACCCAAACTGATTTTCATTAATTATTTTATTACATTTTATCAACTGGTTCATTATTTTTTTTTACTATCTTTTAATTTTTTTTGCTATATTTGAGATTACTGATATTGGTCGGAAGTTGCTTACTTCTTCTGGATTACCAGATTTAAATATTGGAGTAATGATAGTTTTGTTTGTAAATAGATGGGAACACTCCGCTTTGGAAACTTAAATTTACTATATGCATGGTTTAGAAATTTGATTTTTAATATTTTTTAAAATATTAACCGTAATTCCATCAAATCCCGGTGCAGAACCTCCTTTCATATCGTTTATGATAGATACTATTTCATCCTCTGTTGTGACTTGAAATTTTGCTATTTTATTTTCTGAATCAATATTGCAATCTGAAATTGGGTTGGTATTTATTTGATTTGCAAGATTTTTTCCTATGTTTGCAAAGAATGTGTTAAATATGTTTGCAGCTTTTGACGGGTTTTCTTTACAACATATTTTCGAGTTATCGTGAGTAATAGCAATGATTTCATTATTCCTGCATTTTTTCTTATCAATTATTTCATTTACAACCGTCCACACTCTTTTACTATCATTTTCTGCCTGATCAATCTTTTGTTTATAATAACTTTCTTTTAAGTGTTTTATAATATATTAAAGTTTGTTTTTATTTGCCTTAAATTTTGGCTTGTACTTAGATTGTTTGGATTTGGAAATATTAATATTTTTTGTCGAATCGTTTATGTATGAAGATATTTTTTCTTCGAACAAATTGCAGCAAATATTGTCATCATTACATTGCAGTAATTTATTCCAGTTTTCTGATTCAAATTTATGTAGTAACGTATCCATATTAAGTATTTTTTGAGGCATTAATTTGGTTGGGTAATGGAGAAGATGGATTACTGCATTTATAATTAAATATACATGAATAATGATCAGTGATAGTCGTATGTATGACAGCTGAGTTTATATTTTTAATGCAAGGGATATTTGTAAATATATGATCTAGACACGAAGGCCGATGACCTCGGACGTTTCTTGTATAATGATTTACGAGATGTAGTTTAGTTCGGCCAACATATTAAGGTAATCATCTTTATTCTTACTAGAGGAATCGTTTGCCATAATTAAATTCACATCTCCCACAAGAATATTATTTTTATTTCAAAAATTTAGAAAAATGTTTTTTAATCCATCTATAAATTGTGGTGGTATCGATTTATGTGTACGATAAATAGCAACAATATTATAACATTTATTTACATCTTTAATTTCTATGTTTAAAATGTTAACATTACTAATATTAATTATCTCTCTAATATTGATAATATTATATTGGTTTGAAATGAATATTCCAAAACCAGAGTTTTTGTTAATGTTGTATGATATGAGTACCCAGGAATAGAGTAGTTCAATTTGCCTGCAAAATGTGTTTCAGACAACAATCAGGCTCGGGAAAAAATATAAATCTTTTAATGATATTATTAATTCTTCTAGGTTTTTTTCTATGCTTCTAATATTTATATGAAATAGGGTAAATCCTTTTTCAGTACAAATTAATTTGAAATCTCTTAAGGGGTGACATAATTTTTCTTCTATACACATTTTTTTATCTAGTGCGTTACATAAAAAAATCATTCATTTATTTATTTTTTTAGAATTTGAGTAAATAAAAAATTCCAAAATTTATTCTTAGTCGCTCTTTATTTATGCGCTCTCTAGCAATTTGAAGCATTTTTTGACGGTATAGACATTTTATGCTATCGACTCTATGTTCAGTGGAATAATTTGTATCAAACCTTTTATTTTGGATACAGCAATTGTTGCATATTGGCATTTTTTCTTTATTTTCGCATTTAGAAAGTGTGTGCTCCTTAGTGCAATGTGGGCAAATGGGGGGCTGCGTCCTGGCGAGACATCTTTGTGCTGTGTGACCGAATTTGAGGCAATGGTAATATTGGGTGATCGGATTGCAGTCCTCTACGTACACTCTTTGGAATTTGATATATATGTATTTTTTATCAATAAGTATTTTTCTTAATTTACCGGTTGTTTCAATAATGTTGTTGGTGGTGTCATTTTCTTTTCCTTCATTGTACTTGTTTTTTAATTCCTTGATGAGTTTAATGTTATTTTTGTCGTCTATGGTTAATCCTTCATTTTGTTGAACAATCCCATCTATAATTTCCTCTTCAGACAATTGGCATTGTAGCCTTTTCAACATTAAGGGTATTCTCAAAATATTTTTAGAAACTTTACGCCGATAGATGGTGCTATTTTCAATATCGTCTAATAAAACACTTTTAACACGTTATGTTTTTTAATATTGAGATGAATTATTGGTTCGCGAACGTATATTAGTAATATTAATCTATATAAAAAAAAAATTGGTACCTATAATTACATAATCGTAGAGAACGGGTGAAAAATACACAATTTCATTGCACAAAAGACATTTTCCACAGCTCCGCGCGCGTTGGTAAAGAACATTTTTATTTACCCAACCAAAAAACATTCGCGAAAACGATGTATTTCAAAAATTTTACGATGTTCCGCATGCGTGGAAGAGAGACGCGAGATAGAGGTTTGTTGTATTCAGTAAATTAAATCAACGCCTGGGAAGATTGAATAAATTTATAAAAGGAACCGGCTGGGAACAACGGCATGTGTGGCGGGAGCTGGTGTTAACTGGACCTTTTTTTAGAGGCCGCTTTTGCTAAACGGGCTTATTCATAACAAGCGATGTAGGTACATACCTACTCATTAACCATGCATTCTCTCGGTTGCTTGCTCGCTAATATTTCGCGAATAAGTCAAAAAGTTACATTTAATTCTTACATTTCTATGGGGCGCATTTGTCAAACCAACGAAGTGGTTAGAATTGCCAGATGGAGAAACAAATTTGTCGTGTGCTCAAGTCAGGATACCACGGCTTCCCATAACAACATCACAATACATAATAATATAGTATGTGGTGTGATTTCATAAAATTTTTGACACTCAAACTGGCAGAGGAAGGGGTACAAGTAGAAATCAGATCCTTGAGGGGTATGAGTGGTATAATCCGTGTATGATTGTTCTACAAGCGTCAAATAGATAATATAATATGTGTACTGTATCAAGAAAGAATGCAAGGCTAAAACTGGGATCCCACATCATCTATTTCATAGAATCTATGAAAAATATCGGTGAGAACCCGATTTCTGTACAATAGAAACACAAAATCGACTTCAACTTTCGTTCTGCGAAATCTAACAATTTTTTTTCTGTTATTGTGATACCAACTAACATTATAGTATAGTGTCTCTTGAGATCATTTTTCGCAAAAAACGGCGCAATCAAGCGAATTAATTATTTGGGAACAGTCAGTCGGAATAATAGAAGAGATGTGTATGAATGTGAATAATCGTATTCCTCACATTCTCTTTCCACTCTTAGTTGTGACCCATCCTCTCAGCGAGAAAACGGTGATAGATAGTTAGTAAAAATTACACGATTACTACAGAATGTAATAATTACTGCAGAATAAAATAATTTAATTGTTAAAATTAAAATAGTAATTAAAATATTTATTAGTAATCAAAATATTTATTATTTAATTTTAATTTTATATAAATTACTACAGAATGTACCTATAAAATGTGGATATAGAGCGAATTAATGAAGAAAGTACCTAGGTAGTATAAGAAGAATATATGACGCAAATATGAATGGTAGAAGAAGTTGGGGACGCACGAGGTAGACATGGCACGATCAAATGAATCAGATACTTGAGTCAGGTCATGTCAAAAGTCAGAACAATAGAAGACTATGTATGAGACGATGTATGAATGTGAGTGAGGCAAATAGTGTGTGCCAAGGCCGAGTTATTTGGCGGTCCGTCCTCTCTGCCTTCCCCTGCGGGGAACCGGCGTGATGGTTAGTTAGGTAGTTACCGAGAAAATATTTGTAAAAAAAATTGTAACTTAGTCTTGGATTCACTCTCTACCTTCGATCAAGTATGCTCTCTAATAATACTTTTGATTCTTATAAAGAGCACGCCTCATTTTTATGGAATAACAATAATGCTTTGTACAAAGTCGAAAAAAGCTTCAAACTCGTGGCAGACGGACGAGAATCGGACAGAATGTAGGTACCCAGCTCGATCTATGCATTTTATTGTTTAGCAAGTCTCAATAACAAAATAACTAGGCGGGCGTCTAGTGATAGTTGGAGATTTATGAAAGTTCTAAATAATTACAGTCGTTCTCACTATAATTATATAGTTAATTTGTCCTTTTTTACTGCGTGCCAAAACCGCAAATGTTCCTTGCGCCGAGTAATACTGGAACATTCATAAAAAAGCAAAACGAACATTCTATCAGAATAACAAATCGCTCCACGCAAATTGACATTTTTACTACAAATATACTGACCACTTTAACACCATAGGAATGGGTTGAAAGCGTGCACGTGAAACGTATGGCTCGCACATAGGTTTGTCTCCTTCTAACGCAGATTAGGGCATTTTGGCTAGCAGTTTCTGCACAAAATAATTAATTTTGTTAATTTAATTACTGGGTTATTATAAGTGATAGAACTGTGAAATTTTCGTTCGCGAATATTTCATTATGAGTATTATTTTTCGACATTAAAATAAATAAAATATTATCTGTAGTTTTCAAATGCGGTTGAAAAATAGATTGTATGGGAATGGTCACATCTGTTTCACCTTAAGAACGGTTTCTTTTATTTTATTTCTTCGGCTGATATTTCTTTTCCAATTACCTTATTTATTTCTTCAGTTAATTTTTCTGTTTCTTCTTTTTTTGGCATTAAATCAGTAATTTCTGTTCTCCGATCTTTTTTACTCCATTAACTCCGACTTTTATTTTTGATAAATTAATATTTTTTTGAATTTTTATTTTTATACCCTCGGCCTTCAAGGTGTTTTTGGAGGTAACTTATATGGCATATTTCTGTTCTGTGTTGTATGATGTTTTTACAAAGTTTTTATTGTCACCTGACATTTGCGTGACATTTGCATAGGATTTTTTGTTATTATGATGAAATTCTTCAAGTTTCTGTGTGTAGTGATGATTATTTTTAATATTAGTTTCTTGTAAATCTATAATCTTCTTTTGTAGACTAATTAGTTCGTGTTGAATTTTTTCTTCCAGTGTTGTAATATTTTGTTCTAGTGATGATTTTATTTTTGAGTCCTTCACTGAAGTTATTTTATTTATTAACTCTTTGATGTTCTAAATATTACTTCTGTTTCCATATTGGTTGGAATGGATCGCCCAGATGGGCGGGTTATTAATGTATGTAAACTATATTTATTGTTTTACTTGTCACAAAAATTTCGCGACTGTACTCCTTCGATGAGGAGCATGTAATGATATTTATATATTTTCTTTCAATGATTTGATGTTGAAATTTTATGTGTTTTGATTGAATAATTTTAATTGAATCGTGTTTCAACATGCCGTCAAAATAAAATACAGTTTATTTTTGAAAATTATTTATTATCCAAGTTGATATGACAATATATTCAAAATACATTTAAAAAATGGTATACCTATACCACCTCACTAGTCTGAGCCTGTTCCAAGGTGGCATGACAGTTACCCCTTAAAAATAAATATAAACAGATTTAATATTTTAACTTAATGCTAAATCAATGAGAACCCTGAGCTTGTCGGGGCCCCTAGGCAATGCACGTCTCGGGGCCCCTTTACCATGGTGGACTAACGGGGAGGGGGGGGGGGGGGCGGCCCGCCCCAGGCCTCTGGTCCTCGGGGGCCTGCAAACGCCTCCATGTCCCCTTTATCAAATCCTTAACAAGGCTTTAATGCCATTTATCAGCGGCCGAGAATTTAAATTTCATCGAACGATGATCTTGCGATCGTACCCTTGCAACTGTACAGGGCGGTTCCGATGAGTAAGATTAATTATTCTCCATACCAGGATTTTAACATAACAGCTCAATATCGATATTGTTTTATTCACAATATTTGCTTTGATAAATACCTAAATTCAAAAATGCTCAAAGTTGTGATGATAAAACTATTCAAATTATATACTTTTTCTAATTATTTTTTGATCATACGTATTTATAATTTTTCAATAATGTCTAAGCAAAATAAAAATGTAATTTTTTTTAAATAATGCGCGAATCTTTTTTTAATGATTTTATTTAAACTAAAATTAAAAATCTGAAACATATCTTTCCCAGATAATTTATTGATTTATTTTACTCCATGATTATATAATTTGAAATGTGTGTTGTACGAGGGCTATTCAGAAACTAGGGAACGTTTTGTAATAAAACAAAAACTAGGTACAGGAAAAATATTTGATTATATACATCTGAAAGAGTGACTAAAATGCTACTTTTCTACATAGTCACCAAACAAATTAAGGAACTTATCGTAGTGGTGGACAAGCTTCGAAATTCCTTCGTCATAGAAATCCGCCGCCTGCTATCTCAGCCACTCAGTGACGCACGCCAGAGCTCGTCGTCGTCATCAAAACGCTGTGTCGCTAGCCAGTTCTTCATCTTCGGGAACAAGTGAAAATCACTCGGTGCTAGGTCGGGACTAGACGTGGGCAAAATTGATTGACTGAATTAAATGAATAAATTCAATATTGTGACACACTCTATCTAATTCTCAATTTCAAAAGGAATTGATTCTTCATTCCTTACCTTTGGCCTTGTATCCTACGATTTTTAACGGCACATTAATTTTTTATTTTCCATTAAATTTACTGTTAAATTATTTCATTTAATGATGTGTACCGTAAACAATTAAAAGATTATAATTTATAATGTTTCGTAGGTATTTAAATATTATTACATGGGCGGCGCGCCGCGAACTTGCCTAAAGTAAAATACCTATCCCATTCCCGCGCCGCCATTCATAAAATCACGCGTATGTATATCATTGTCCCCCGCATAAGCAAAAACCGGCAGCGAGTCAGCTGAGTTCCAAGCCATGACGCGTTGTGTCCTTTCACTTGTGCGAAGAATCAATCAATCTGAGGTCCCACCCGTTCCAGATCCGCGTGTCTAGTCTGTCGCTATCGAGTCATGTCTGAAGCACTCTATTCGTGAATTAACTTTAGCGTCTTGTTCAGTTGACAGACAAATGACCAAACGAACAAAAATGACCAAATGTTCAAACGAATCGATCATGACTCGATCATCGCAAGTCTTTACTTGGTCTGCAGCTAGCGAGTTACTGCAGACACTAGTCAAAAGTTACTAATTCATTCTTGAATGCCTGCCGCGAATCCGCCTGTGAGGTTTATCATTCGTTCCTCTCCGCGCGCCAAGCCGTCAATTTCATTACATTGTTGGTTGTTTTGTGGTACGTACCAAAACTATTGGAATATAAATACCTACATATTTTTAGACGCAGATGTTAGGTAGATATAATATATGAATTTGCAGATATTATAAGGCCAATCGGCTGTGGTCAGCCGTCACAAAATATTGTTAAAATGTTTATTTATATTAGATCACGTGAAGTGGTTTTTAAATTGGAACAATTTTAAGTTTAATAAATTAGTAAAACCTTAGGAGTGAAACGACAAACTGTTTAATTTTAAAATTTAATTGCTAGCTTAATGTAATTTATTTTTTTGTCAAAAAAATATTTTGTTGTCAATATAAGACACATTAAAATATTACGTTAACCCCTTCGCGCGTCGTTAGTACATTTTTTCAGAACGACATAATTGACCCTAAGAAGAGTGTTTTCTGTTCTTTAGCACCGTTGTGATTTGAAACTCGATGAAACGAAAAATAACGACACTAAAAACTTCAACCGCGTGTAGATAATATATACACATATTAAAAAAGGTTTTTTTTTTTTTTTTTGGAATTGATTTAAAGGAATAATGAATGAATAAAAGGAATCAATTCAAAATGCCAGGAGAATCAGACTGAATCGATTCACTCTTGGGAATGAATATGCCCATGTCTAGTCGGGACTGTAGGGTGGATGTGGGAAAATCTCCCATTTGAATGAGTCAAGAAGTTCTGCAGTTCGATTTGCCGTGTGAGGTCGGGCTTTGGCGAGAAGATCGTCTGTCACAATGCTCGGGCGTCCACTCCTCTCTTCATCATGTTGGTTCGGCCATTTTTAAACCGGATACACCATTTTCGCACTGAACTTTCATTCATTATGTCGTTGAAAATACACTTCGCACAGTTGCCGATGAATTTCTATCGGTTTTTCGTTTTTTGCTAACAAAAACCGTATTACGGACCGCACTTCACAACTGGCGGGATTTGAAATTGCAGCGCACATTTTAAATTGGAATATTGGGAAAAAGGGCAGCGCGGAGACATTCTCGTTCTGACGGCTGGATGCCGACCATAAATGAACTAATACCATGCCGACATGCCGACTGAAGCTACGAGCACGCGCACACCAAAACATACGTGATCGCCGCGCGCCTAGCGGCGTCAAACGGAAACGTTCCCTAGTTTCTGAATAGCCCTCGTATAATGCAAAATTTTGTTTGAAAATTTAACAAATCTGCCAACGCCCTACGGAAAAACCTAAATGTACTAAAAATAAACATATTTTCTCAAAATTTAAAACTTAGCTCTACTAGATAAATTTACTTTACTTTCGAAATCAATTTATGATTTTGTGGTGAAAAAGAGTTAATACGTCTAAGATTTGAATTAAAAATGACGTATTTCTTTTAAATTTTTATTTCATTTTCTGAAAGCCGCATTTGTTAAAAATGCTCTCACCAAATGTTTTAAAGATATTCGAAAAATTGACCGAGATACAGCATTTTATGTGAAACAATAACTTAGTAAACACCACTTTTATTATACATACTATATACCGACCGGGTTTCGCTACAAGCGTAGGTTCTTCAGGGCAGTTTGTATGTTGAATTATCCTTCAGCAAAACTTTGACTTTGTTTTTCTCTAAACTACTAACATTTTTTAACCTCCATAATCCGATTTGCAGGTCTTAAACTGTTTGAAAATCTAGTGTCTATTTCACAAGGTAGGTGAATTTTGTTTAAAAATAAGGAAAAATAGCGGACCAACGAATTTTAATTTCGATTTTTATGGAAAATTTTCATTGTTCAAAAAAAAAAAATAGACGGGGGCCCATTATCAAAAAATCCCTAAGTGGTGCCATACTGACTGGATTTACTAACAGTTTAAGATTTACTACATGCAAATCGGACGTATAGTTTTTCTGGTATGTTGTCAACCGTGTTGAAAAAAGCAGTTTCGAGAAAAACGCGTTCAAAGTTTTGCTGAACGTTAATTCAACATACAAAATGTTTAAAATGGTTTCATATAAAATGCTGTAGGTATCTCCGACAATTTTGCGAATTTCCTTAAAACATTTGGTGAGAGCATTATTAACAAATGCATCTTCAGAAAATTAATTTTAAAAAATGACAATTTTTTTTTTCAGTGACCTGGTGCCTTAAAGCCTTGTTTATGATTTGTTCAAAGGAACATGGAGGCGTTTGGAGGCCCCTCAGAGACAGAGGCCCGTTTGAACTGAAGAAAAAGCTTGTAAAATTACATCAACTTTTTAAACTAGGGGAGGGGGAGCGGTTGATCCAGCTTTTCCACCCCGGGCCTCTGACGGGCTTAGTCCGCCACTGCACTTTACCCTTTTCTAACTACCAAACTTTTTTTTTCCTACCACAACGTAATTTTATTCATAATTAATCTGTTTTTTTACTACATTTCGAAGGTATGCCTTCACCCCCATTCAATAAAAGAACGAATACAATAGTACAATGAGCGGTCTTATCACTAAAGTGATCTCTTCCAGACAACCTTGGTATGAAGAGAAACAAAGAATTTTAGCAAGCAGATATATAGTGCACACTATAGTTTGTACAACATTTATATTTTAAACATTAGAAATAAAAGCAAAAAAAAACAAAAAAAACAAATGCCAATATAAACCACACACGGCACCTATAATCATATCACCATTGATACGAAGGAAAGTAAAGTAAAATACAACTATGTTTAAATATTTGTTTCAATTATTGACTTTTTTTTTTTTCAAAAGAAGCAAACACATTGTGACTTGACATTTTAAATAAATAAAAAGAAAATACTTTGTTTTAGGTCACTTTAATGATATTTTATAGTCTACCGGTTTCGGTACCTCCGTACCATCCTCAGGACTGTTATAAAAATACTATAAAAAAAGTATAAAAATACTATAAAAAAAGTATAAAAAAAGTATTTTTATAACAGTCCTGAGGATGGTACGGAGGTACCGAAACCGGTAGACTATAAAATATCAATAAAGTGACCTAAAACAAAGTATTTTCTTTTTATTTATTTATTGACTTTTTATTTATTATTTGTGCGTGATGTGAACAGTTATTGGGTTATAACCTAATTATTATAATTTGTTGTTTTCTTTAATGTATGTAATGTTATTAACCTATAAATGTTCGTAATAAAAACTTAAAATATTTAAAACATCTTGAAAGCTAACTTTTTCCAAAAGTGTGCCGGGGTTGCTCACTAATTGTGAGTCGAACCGTTGACGCAAGTTATTTTTTCTTGGGGCGCGGGGCCCCCACCCGATGCGGGGCCCCTAGGCAGTTGCCTACTCTGCCTTAGGGATAATCCGGTACTGGGGGTAATAGGAGATAGTGACACCCGAAGTGTCTTGCTCATGTCCAGTTTATTTCTTTGTTTTATTTTGGTTGCTGTCACTGCAGAAAACCCCGCTTCACACAGATGGGATGTCGGAAATGGCAATTGGGATTTTAGTGCTGTGGTGGAAATCTCAGGGTATTCCGCCATGACTCTAATCCAGAACACCATCAGAGTTGTTGTTTCGAACATAGTTTTAAGGTTGCCGTCATATGCAATATCCAGCAGTTGATCGCAGTTCTTCTTTCGCAGGCATGCTAGATTCGCGTGGTTTATTGACAAATGGGTCCCGGATCCATTCCTTGCCAGTTCGTGGGTCTTTTGTCTTTTCTCTTAGGAAGTAGCGCGCAAACTCTTTTAAAGGTAAAGACAGGTGATCTTGCAACAACTGGGAGAATGAATGATCTGGCTCAGTCTCGCCTGAAATCCCCGCCAATGTCTGAAACATGTCCAAAATGCCTTTGTTTACGCGCCGTTCCCACAACTCCTTTTCGACTGTAGACTTTAATTGTTATCTAATGTTTTTGTTTCGATTAGATATTTGAAAATATCTTCGTTATTTGGTCAGGTAGCAACAGGCAATTAAAGAATTTTCTTACATTCATTAATAACCTTCTGAATCTGAAATTTAAATTTACATTTGAACAAAGATAACAATAACAGGTTAAACTTTTTTTTCAAAAGTTTTTTTTGTATTCAAAGTCCGGTATTGGGCCCAGTACCATTTGGTCTACGGCCCAATATCGGGCCGCAGCCCATAGGTTGGGGACCACTGTGTTAGAGTAAATCCAGAAGAAATTCCTCAGGAATGTTTATATGCAGAAGCATGGAACCTATCCAAGGTTCATGCACCTTATTCACTTACTCGAGGAAACTGATTCTGTGACTCTATAAGCTAGGCGGAAAGCAAGTCTTGCTATTCTGTCTTTGAAAATTTGGAACAATTTCATCGATAGCCCATTTCTATTGGGATGCTATGATTTATATGTACCAGAGCACTATAGCCAAAGTCGACATCATGACTTATTTAAAGTACCGAACGGCAGAACAGACGTCTTGGCAAAGCATAGCATGACGATGGGAATGGTGCTGTTAAATGAAATTGCAAACCATTTGGATGTAAGTGACTGTTCTTTATATCCCTTAAAAATATTATTGAAGAGTCACTTGCCTAAATGCTGATAGGGCAACTAAATTGTACTGTAATAGTTGAAATTATTATGTTTTACAATAATAATAAAATTAAAAAAAAATAAAAAATAATTTTAAAAAAATCTTTATAGACTGACAGGAGACTAACAGTAGCAAATGACTCATTTAATAAAATTGTTCTAGCTGCTTCAATTCTCGGTCACCTTATTGAACAGTTCTCCCAATTTCACTGCTGCGGGGTTTTTTGCTCTGGACTCTAAGTTTCTTGTAGCGGTAAGACTTTAGGAATAATGTTAATGATTATTATTGTATCATTTGATATTGTTATTGAATATTGTAAATTATTACAATTATTTGCATCGTATCAATATTTTTTCGAGTCAAAATATTTTAATAATTTTTAAATGTTTTTTTTCTAGATAATTGGAGCAGCTACAACATATTTCATCATCTGTATTCAATTTACACTCTCTTTCCTCGGATATGACTAATTGACACAACTAAAAATATTTTATTCATATTTAAATCGATGTCTACAGATACGAAATATGTACTTTACTTTCACGTTCTCACTGAAAAAAAACGAAAAAAAGGAAAAAGATCGAAAAAAAATAAATTAAGCACCCATAAATCTCTTGATTACCAGGCTGTACAACTTCATAACAAAATTCTGAAAAAGTTAGTTAGTTAAGAATGTATGTCTACCTTAAATGTTGATGTTGTGTTTGTGATTGATTATATTTACATTTTAAATATTTTAAAATATGTAACTTAATTTTTTTCTGTTGTATATTGTTGTTCCTAAAATTATTAGCACACACGACGATGTCAGTTAAATTAAGATTAATAAAAAGTCTATCTTTGGCTAGGTTTTCTTTTTAGTCAGTTTCTTTGGTTTTGTCTTGATTATTTTAGATCTGTAGCAAAATCAAATCTGCACCAATTCATAGACATGTGGATGGAAGTTCAGGCAAAGATAAGTTATTTGTTTGACAAGCCCCCAAAGGATACATAAACTCCAAAAGCTCAGAGGGCTTTGAAGAAGAGAATGATAATCTCTCCTTCAACGGAAGCAATCTAAGAGTATGGATATTAGAGAGACGGCATGTAAAGTGTGCACACTGGCACAAAGCGTGCTTGTTCAAAAATTTTACCGAATGGTTTTTAGGTGGCTGACATTGGCTTTTACACCTCGGTCGCGTATAGAGCTCCCAGTAAAACGTTCATAAAACATAGAAAAATGATCCAATGCGCCGTAAAATTGTGTAAAAGTAGTTCTATGAAGACCTTTAAGAAGAAAGATGGTCTTACCTTTCACATGTAAGTGTTTAAACATAGCTCAAATAAACATTTTATAATTTTCGACGAGTCCTTTCAACCGCCATCGCCATGGGCCCGATGTTACCGCGTGAATTCCGACTAGCATGGGCCGAATCAGTCAACTTAAATCATAATAATTGAAAATTACCAAATACTTTTATTTTTTTATTAATCATAACGCACAAATATAAAGTTGTGATTTACACATGTCATAAATACTTGTTTTTTTTTATCATTTAGCTTATTCATTTTTAAACATTTTTGCTTCGTCTTTTTTGCACTGTTGTTTTTATTTCTTTTCGTACTAATTTAACACTCCTTTTGCATATGTTTACAGTGTTAATTCAAAGTACGTAGGTATATAATCACTGTATTGTTATGTAAAAGTCACATTGACATGCCCCCGTGGTCAAGGGGTAAAGCTCTTGACTAGCAATCCGGAGGACGCGGGTTCAAATCCCGGTGCGCACAGATAAATTTTATTCGATTGATTTGTGCAGATGGAAGCAGTTGGGATTATTGTGATATATATATATTTTATCACACACTATGTATACACACCATATACATCATATGCTGTTGATTTAAAAAGCCCGTTTTCTTGAAAAATCACCTCAAGCGCACAGTATGTACCTACAATATGCATACATAAAATTAAATAATACAATTTATTATTAATAAAGGTTTCCAAAAGACCCTGAGAGAAAAAGAAAGTGGGTTGATGCCTTAAATCGGAGAGATGACTGGTTTCCAATCAAATCAACCCGCGTTTGCTCCTATCACTTTTCGAAGTTACGCAATGATGAATGGTGCTTTGAGTTACAGCAAGTTTATAACACTAGTTTTTTACCCATTTGCACTTGTCAAGTGAAAAGTGAGGCCGATGTATTTCGACGAGCGCAACACGAATCAATCATAATCTTGATTTCGCAAAAAAATGAGTAACGTCGAAGAAGATTAAGGTAAAATAACATGTAAAGGGATTAATAAACAATACATAAGTCTCTTGTTACTCCCCTTTCCTCATTTATTATTTTTCAATTGGGCTATTATATTTTATGTCCAAAATGTGAGAAAAAATTAAAAAAAATTTAAAATAAATAAATTAATAAATAAAATAATACGTTTTTAGATTTTTACGGCTAAAAGCATTTTCATTGTTTATTTTTGGGGTGTTATGCACATCGTTGGATCTCGGATCTGCCCTAATGATGGACACTGCAACGCTGTCCGAAACGTCGGTTAAAGACGGAGATAGCGCAACACGGCATAACACCCCAAAAACAAACCATGAAAATAATATTTCCGTTCACATTTCGGCCCTTATCTCCAGAGCCACACCCCCATACATGTATGATTGCAAGATTCAAACCCGAACTAAATGCTATCTAGAAAGTGTTTGGATATATTTTTATTTTTAATATACGACATTATTGACTTTTATGCAAGTCAATAGATGTCGTTTAGTTAAATTTATGAGTAAAACCTTCCATATATGCCCATATCTTTTTTTATTTTTTTTTGTTTTCAGATTTTTGGTTGAGTTTCGCTAAAATATTGTCTTCATTTTTTTTTTAATTAATTAAACCCTGAGGAAGTAGGCATTGCTCACGAAATATGTCGGTTTTTTATAAACAATAAACGTGGTTAAAACTAAGTAAACTATTAATTTTGATAAAGTAATTCGTTCAGAAAATAATGCGTAATGGGTTATTATATTTTGTGCCTAAAATATGAAGAAAAAAAAAACCAACAAAAGTTTTTTTTTTAAATTAAAAAAATAATTAAATAACGTTAAGCCCGTTACCAGTTCGGCCCTTCTCTATAGAGCGCTTACCCTCCCCCCGCTCGCTGAGCGGTAAACCCCGTCTCTATCCCCTCTTCCCGCCGGCCAAAAATGGAGCGAGCTACACTGGTTTTGGCGGTTTAACACGTTCCGACATGCTTATGCCGCTTCCACCTCATCATAGTTCCATGGAAGCAATCTTCCCAGGATGCTTTCTATTGATACGATTGGGTCACTTAGGCACGGCGGCTCTATCAAGGCCAGAGATTTTTTTTATTGTTCAGTTCAGTTTTTCAGTTTCAGTGCCGGCAACCCGGGCGTTTATTTAGTTTCATGGTTATTTACATTGTTTTCTTTTCTTTTACCCGCCTCACTAGACAAAGTCTGTTCCGAGGCGGGTAAATCACATCTATGTTTGTTCCAAAAGAAATGTGTGTGTTTAAACAAATATATATATATATGTATGCGGAAAGATAAAAAAGATAAATTATATGTTGGTGTATTAGATATTTACATACATACTTTGTTTTTATTTTTTTATTTATTTTTTTTTTTTTTTTTTATTAGTTACATTTCCATGAGAAGATTGCATATGTTATATAGATAAAAGTAAATTAAAATTTTGTGACAGTTGAATATAGCGGTTACATAATAATTAATATTGCAAAATTGCAGTTTCTCGTGTTTGTTTTATTTGAATATTATATAATTTCGTGAGAACTTGTATGAAATGTTATTTATTTAGAATATTTTGAATGTCTGTTCTTTCCTTTTCATTCAACCATATTATAAATCTTTTGAACAGCCAATTCAAATTATTTGGGGTGACGTAAGTTTTTGTTTGTGTTAGGAAGGTATTGAAAATGTGTGGTGCTAGGTAAGATTCGTGTTTTTTTGCAAAAGTTGATTTGATATGAGGAACTTTAAAGTGCTTATTAATTTTTGCTCTTGTGTTTTGCGAGTGAGGTATGTGGAGATGTGAAGTTTTGATACAGTTTTTGTGAATGATCTTCCTTACGAATAGTTTATTTACGTCTAGTAATTTGTTTTTGATCATTAGCTGTTCCGTCGGATGTTGGTAAGGTTTTTTAAACATAATTCTAATTATTGTTTTGTGATTTATTTTAAGAGAATTGAGGTAAGTATCTGCTGCTCCTCCCCAAACTGAAATTCCATACGTTAAAATACTTTGACAGAGTGCGAAATATATATTTTTTAGTTGATTTAATGACATGATGTTTCGTATTGTTTTGAAGATGTATGATAATTTTCGTATTTTTTTTGATAATATATTAATATGGAGATCCCATTTTAGTTTATGATCAACAGTTAAACCTAGATATTTAATATTGTCTGCATAAACAATTTTGTCACAAGTACAGCATGTGTTATTTGACGAAATATTGGTGCAGGGGTTAAGATGTAGTTGTGGTTGGCTATGTGGTTGACCAGCCTTTGTTTTGCTAAAAGTTAAATATTTGGTTTTTGAAATGTTCAGTGTTAGTAGATTATTTTGTAGCCATTTATTTACTACAGTCATCCCTGTTTCTGTGTTTTTGAATACCTTTTCCCATGATTGTGCCTTGAACAAAATTGCAGTGTCGTCTGCATAACTGATTACTTTGTACTCAATTTTTCCTAGGTTTATCTCAGTTAGACTATTTATATAAATGAGGAATAGTATGGGACCCAAGACGCTGCCTTGCGGTACTCCATACCTGATATCTGCTTTGTCACTGCTGTATTTATTTATTTTTACTATTTGTTGTCTCTTTTCAATGTAGCTGACAAACCATTTTAGCGGTTGACCAGTTATACCGATATTTTTGAGTTTTTGTTGTAGTAAGTTATGCGAAATAGTGTCGAAAGCTTTTGCTAGGTCTAAGAACACCCCTATCACCTTTTATCCGCCATCTATGCTTTTCACTATGTAGTTGGTTAATTCTGATAAAGCATCTTCTGTACCCATTTTGGCACGAAATCCAAATTGGCGGCTTGAGAGCAGGTTGTGTTTTTCAAGGTACGCAAGTAATCTTTTTTTCATGGCTTTTTCTAGAAGTTTAGATAGTGAGTTTAGCAGAGTGATTGGTCTGTAGTTTAATATCAGAGTTTTGTCTCCCGATTTATGTATTGGAGTAATACATCCTATTTTTAAATGATCAGGGACAATTCCGAGCCTAAAACTTTGGTTGAAAATGTGCTGAAGCGGTATAAGTATGTATTCTCGTAGATTTATCAGTATTTGATTGGAAATGTTATCCGGTCCCATCGCGCAATTTGTTTTGAGAGATTTAATAAGATCCGAGATTTCCTTTGTATTTACTTGATAAGCATTGAACGAGTGATTTGGTCGTATGGAAGAGCAAAGTTTGTTTAAAGAGTCTTCCGATGTACAGTTTTTTGAAGAATTTTTTCCGCTAGGGTAGAGCCAACTTTTGCGAATTCTGTGTTAATAAAATTAGCTATTTTATTAGGTTCATTGTTTGTTAAGACTTTGTCTCCGCTTATTAATAGTTCTTTGATATGTGAATCTTTCTTCGGAGTGGAATAAGTAATATTTGTTACAATTTCCCAAATTTTTTTTGGATCATTTTTTGCGATTTTTATTTCTTTTTTGTAATATTTGTATTTGGCTTGTTTAATTAACTTATTACACAGGTTTCTATACAGTAAGTAATCTTGCTTTAGTTTGTTATCATTCGGGTTTTTGTGGACTCGCATATGCATTGCATCTCTTTTGTGAATACTGTTGACTATTCCTTTCGTGATCCATGGTGTTATTTTTTTTTCTTTATGTGTGTAGTTCTTTTGTGGATTTTTTGTGGTGTGTTTGGTTATGTAGGTTTCAACCGTATTTATAAATGTGTTCAGCGCTGTGTTCGGGTCTATTTCATTTAGTACATTAGTCCAAGGTTCATCGTGAATATCCGATTTTAGGGACTTAAAGTTTATTTTGTCTTTCATGTTGTCATTTTTTTTTTTACTTTGTTCTTTGTTAAGAGCGCGCAGGAGCGCCGAGAAATTTTAACGATAGGTATTTGTAAAAATTATTTCTATTTCGTTCATCTCAGCGGGGACAGCAAAAGCGCTATCGGTGTATTGGTGAACCCCAATGCGTGTGTGTGCGTGGCTGCAGGTGTTGGAAGCACGAATCGCCGCGCCGCGCCCGCCAGCGACTTCGCGTTCTTATTATTTCATTTACTGTTATTCATTTATTCCAAAAATTAAGTAGGTGCCTAGGTACATATTCGTAATAAAATAGCGAGGTCTACATTATTTAATATTGTATTGTAATTAACTTTATTATTATTATTACTTACTACAAATACATGTGACTGCCTGCTCCGAGCTCATCTTCTGCACACGCACAAGTCAATGAGACTTGTAGGTGCGTGTATACAGGTTGCTGCCTGCTGCAACAGATAAGTCAATACGCGTCGCGACTTGAGCGTGCGTATTCCTATATAATAGATATCTTCTGCGCTCTTAGTTCATTCATCTTGTTACTATTAGTAAAGTAAGATGCACGCTGTTTTGGTTTAGTAATATCGGGAGATTCATACCATCTTTTTTTATAAAACGGCAGCATAGGCGCAGTAGGTACATCACGTACTTTGTGATTGTATAGTGTTTTTATTTTTCGCTGGCTGCATCACTCTACTGTTTTTGACTAGCCTTTTTACTGGAAACTATTCTACGTCAAATACAGACCTTCGAATTTTGACCCTGAAACCCCCTTGAATATTGAAATCTGTTTGGTAATTTCTCACGATTTACACATATAGGACATATGGTGAGTAGATACCTACTAAACTATTCATAAATTATTCATAAACTATTATTATAAACATAAACTATTCATTCATAAAAACTCAATATTACAACACAATTTCCTTTTTTAATTAAACATATAAATATCGCTAAAAATGTTGTTGTTTTTTGGCTCTCCCTGAATAACGTAAATTCATCAGTTTTGACTGTATGCATAAAGTGCATTAGTGCAAGTCGGTACATTTGTTAACATATCTAGTAACCTATAATAAATATTATTCTACGTCTTAGGCTGCGTATACACACGCCAGCCGAACAACGGATTATGGGAAAGGAACGAAGCAAAAGCAAACTGCCCGAAACGCTGCGCCGCTTGCGGTTGCTTCGTACCTTTACCATAATTCGTGGTTCGGCTCGCGTCTCTGTCCGCAAAGAGTGGCGTGCACTGATTTTTCAGTGGGCTAGAATCCTAAGATTGAAAATACGACATTAATGATGTTGTCGAAGCTGAAAATTATTTTTTTTCCGAAATTTCAATTTTCAAATTCTGTGCACGCCACTATTCGCAAATATATACGTAGCATAAGATATGTGTATTTAGAAATTGAGTTACATAAAATCGACTACTATATTACCTACCTTCAACTCAAAAATTTTTTTCTTACAGATAAATAATGGGTAAAAGAAATGGAAACAAAGCGCGTTTGTTTTTATCTACTAGACGAAAAAAACCGATTATTGGTATCAAACGACAGATTCATGTTGCACCACGTTCGACATCTAGGTAAGTCGAAATATCGCTTTCCTGTCACTCTTACTACTGAACCTTCCTAAGGTTACCTTTACGTACGTAAAGTTTTTTTTCCCGTAAGTTGCTCACATAAGAGAGTCTTAGAATGACAACACGCTTATGCAGTTCGCAAAAGACTGGCTTTTATTAGTAATAAAAGGTTTTAACAATCTTGTTAATAGATGGCGTTAGTAGTTACATTTTTAATTTTGATATGGATATTAATACCCCCACTTATCAAAATAAATTAAACATACAGTTTATTCATTGCATACAACGCCAAGCAAACTCATGAGTTTGTAATGTTTTTTATAACATAAACCTTTGGTCAGTACATCTGCAGGCATTTCCTCAGTTGGAATATATTTAATTTTAACAAATTTGTACTTAACAATGTCTCGAATGTAATGATAGCGTACATCAATATGTTTTGATCTGTTATGACTTTGATTACTTAAGGCTAACTTTAATGCGCTTTGATTATCGCAGTACAAGTCAATTACATAAAGTGAATCAGTAATTTCATGCATTAAATTCCTTAAGTAGACGGCTTCTCTGGAAGCTTCAGACAAAGCAATGTATTCCGCCTCTGTACTAGACAAAGATACTGTTTTCTGTTTTCTACTTTGCCAAGAAACAGCTGATCCTGATAACACAAAACAAAAACCAGTATAGGATTTCCTATCTAAAGCGTCACTCGCCCAGTCACTGTCCACAAAACCTTTTAAATCATTATTATTATTACTATATTTTAAACAATAATTCTTAGTACATTGTAAATATCTCAGTATTCGTTTTGCATAGTTCCAATGTATATGACCATAACAATTATTAAATTGGCTAAGATAGCTGACAGAATAAGCAATGTCTGGTCTCGTTAATACGGCTAAGTACATTAAACTTCCAATTAATTTTTGGTAAGGAACATTAGGTAAACATTTATCTGTTGACTTATCCAAATTCAATTTAGGCTCAATTGGAGTACTTTTTGTTTTACAATCAGACATCTGAAATTTAGAAATTAACTGTTCAATATATTGTTGTTGATCTACAGTAATAACATTTTTATTTTTATCTAAATGAATTCTCATGCCTAGATATTGTCGAACAGGCCCTAGGTCCTTTAACTTAAATTCTGAACCTAATACATTTTTTAATTTAGTAGTTTCAACCTCACTGTTAGAAAAAATTAGAAAATCGTCTACATACAGTGCTACTACAATTTTAATTTTACCATTCATTTTTGTAAACAAACATGGTTCATATTTACTATTTTTAAAATCTAATTTAGTTAAAACCTCTTTAACTCTTTCATACCATGCTAGGGAAGATTGCTTTAATCCATAAATGGCCTTTTTTAACTTCAATACCTTTCCCCCACTTTTGTTTACAAAACCTTCAGGTAATGACATAAATATATTTTCATTTAAGTTTCCATTTAGAAAAGCAGTACATACATCTAAATGAGTAATACTCATTCTCATCTTTACACTAAGGGCAAACAATAATCGTATGGTAGAATGTCGCACTACCGGTGAAAAAGTATCTGTGTAGTCGACACCAGCTTTCTGTGAAAAACCTTTTGCCACAAGCCGAGCTCGAAAACGCACTTTATTTTCAATATCAATTTTTTTATTAAGCACCCATCTACACTTCACTATCGTCACATCACCCGGATTATCAACAAGCTCCCACGCCTCACTCTCCTCAAATGACTGCAGCTCCTCAGACATTGCCTGCTTCCACTGCTCCTTCTCTGGCCCCTCAAGAGCCTCTGCGAATACAATCTCTTCAGATGCTGGAAAAGTACTGAAAACACACATGTTACTAAAACCACATCTTTCTGGTTTCTTTCTCTGACGCGTGCTGCTTTCTGTCACTTGTTCGGGTGGTTCTGTTGATTGAACTACGTGTTCTGAGACATCTTGTGTTGGAAATTCAGTTAGTATTTCATTGCCATCATCATATATTAAAGAATCTGAAAAGCAATCAAAAGGATCCTCGGTTTTTGGAATATTCTGAGATAATTCCCCCACTGAATCACTACTCTCTTCCACCAGATTGTCTTCTGTCGTCTCCTCATTAGGAATCCAGACGGCCGACTCTTCATTGGTTAACTTCCCATCTGTCTCATCCTCCATCACTATGACATCTCTGCTAATAATAACGGAGTTCTTAGTAGGATTATACACACGATAACCTTTTACATCCTCACCATATCCAGTTAAAATATGTTTTGTGGCTTTCTTATCCCATTTTAAACGTTTTTGTTTAGGAACATGCACCATGACTTTGCTGCCAAACAAACGCAGGTGACTTAAGTCAGGTTTTGATCCATACCACAATTCATATGGTGTTTTATCCAATCCTGATGCAATAGACCTGTTTTTCAAATATACAGCAGTATTAGCTGCTTCTGCCCAAAATTTTTTGTCTAACTTTGCATCATATAATAAACATTTAGCTTTCTCAACCACTGTACGGTTAGCTCTCTCACAAAGTCCATTTTGCTCTGGTGTATAATAATTTGATTTTTGATGTATTATACCAGCCTGGTTTAGGTAACTCTTAAAATCCTTATTGCAAAATTCTAGACCATTATCTGTTCTTAATATTTTAATTTTCTTACTAAGTTGATTTTCAACAACTGATTTGAACTCTTTAAATCTGTTGAAAACTTCACTCTTCTGCTTCAGATAATATATGAACGTCATTCGACTATAATCATCTATAAATAGCAGAAAATATCGAGCTCCATTTAAAGAATTTGTTTCCATCGGACCGCAGACATCACTGTGAATCCTATGAAGCGTTTCTGTACTCCGCTCACCCTCATGAGAAAAGGGTAATCTCATTTGTTTTCCCTCACAACAAATAATACACTGAGACTTGGTTATGTCAATAGTACTCTCATAATTCAGACCATCCACAACACCGTTTCTCATTTTTTGCATATCTTGACTGTTAATGTGTGCTAGTCTTCTGTGCCATAATTTTCCACTGACAGGAACAGTCAACAAACAACTTTGTGATTGTAATCTCAATTTGTAAACACCTTCTGACAAATCCGCAGTTGCAACCAAATCATTGTTTTTGTTTCGAATATAACAATGCTTCTCTTCAAAAATGACATTATTTCCATTCTTGATAAGTTCACTTACGGATAATAAATTGGTTGTCAAACTAGGCACACATAGCACATTTTTAACTGTTATATGATAATTTAATTCCGAAACAATTTCGACATCTCCGGAACAAACAACTTGCACTTTAGATTCATTGGCGACAGTAATTTCTGGCAAATATGGCGTTGTATTCATATTTTTTACCCAATCTTTCTTCGCCGTCATGTGTGCACTTGCCCCCGAGTCGATGTACCATGAATTCTTGTTATATTTTCCATTCAGGAAAACAACATTAAAAACACATTTACTTGTATTTTTCTTTAACAATGGACACTGGTTTCGATAATGACCCGTCTGTTTACATTTGTAACAAGTGACATTATTGTCAACCGTCACTTTTGAGTTTATCGATGATACCGCACCATTTTTAAATCTATGCTTTTTGCTATTATTTGCAACGAATGCAGCGCCGCTGGTATTCACGTCATTCTGTGAAATCTCCATATCAAGCAACTTAGATTTTATTAAATCGGTGGTAATCTGCATACCCGAATGCTCCACCGCCATAATCATCGGCATGAGTTTTTCTGGCAAACCAGCTAGAAGTAATGATCCGATCCATACTTCCGTAATTGCAAATCCTGTGCCTTTTAATCTCTGAGCTGTTTCGACCACTTGTGTGACGTATGAAGTCATGGAATCACAATTTTCTTGACGTAACGAGATTAAATGTCTTAGTAAGGATATTTTACGAGAAAAACCTGAGTCATCAAACATAGACCTCAGTTTAATCCATAACTCTAAAGTTGTTTTTGATTCCTTAAATGCACGTACAATCCAGGATCAATAGTTAAAACTAGCTTCGCCTTGGCCCTTGCGTCACCTGATGCTTTTTTCTCGAAATTGGCATCTGGTTCCGACTTAATATAGTTCACCAGATTGTCAAGCACCAACAAATTTTCGACTGCAAAACTCCACTGATCATAATTCTGGCGTCCTGTCAACTTCTCAATGCTTTGAAAATAGTTCACGGCCATATTTCAACGAAAAATCAACAATTTTCGACTGTTTTATACTAAATTCACACAGTAAAAACCGAAAAATATAATGGATATTTGCCCATAACCTCTTAGAATGACAACACGCTTATGCAGTTCGCAAAAGACTGGCTTTTATTAGTAATAAAAGGTTTTAACAATCTTGTTAATAGATGGCGTTAGTAGTTACATTTTTAATTTTGATATGGATATTAATAGAGAGTTATGGCAAAATTACCAATGGGTATCGTTTACATTGATAATTTTGCCATAACTCTCTTACGTGAGCGACTTACGAGAAAAACCTAAAGATTTATGCTATGAGAGCCGTGTATTATGTAGCATGTATAACGGGAAAATGGGATGGACAAATTTAAATAAATAAATCATTTGCATTTACAGGGATATGGATGTCATCGATACTACTTTTGGAAACTTAACTACATCTTCACTAATGCATGAAACTTCCATGGATGAATCATTTGCTCCAAATATAGACGAAAACGCAAGTTCATCATCATCAACAGCGCTTGATGATTTGGTGATAGAACCAGACCATATTGATGAAACCGATAATTTCGAAGGTCGCAGAATTGTGGATATAAAATATTTGTTTTCGGAGATATCAAATATAAAGCACGAACACACCAACTGCACATTTTCCGATTTAAAATTTATGAAGGAACGACGAAATGGTCTTCTAAGCCAGTATGTTTTCGAGTGCAAAATGTGCAAGAAAATAGAATACATTCACTCCGAAGACCCGAAACGGAAAATGTCTATAAATACTGCTGTCGTCGAAGGAGTGATGTGTACAGGAAATGGGTATTCACAATGGAATGAAATTTGTGGGGTTTTAAATATGCCAAATATGGATTGTAAGACTTACACGAACATAGAACAATGTTTAGCGCCAACAATTGAAGAATGTGCCTTAGAAGAAATGATCGCAGCTGGTGAAGAAGAAAAAAGGCTAGCCATTTTAAACGGTGACGTAGACGAGGGTGGCTATCCTTTGGTAACGGTGGTTGCAGATGGCTCCTGGGCAAAGAGGTCGTACAAAAGTGGATTTAGCTCCTCATCTGGCGCAGGGTGCATAGTTGGACTACGAACTAAAAAGGTTTTATTTCTGGGAGTGCGAAACTCATACTGCTGCATATGTGCTAGAGCTACTAAACTACACATAGTTGCTTCTGAGCACAGGTGCTTCATAAACTGGCGTGACAGTGCTAATGCCATGGAAGCCCACATTATAGCAGAAGGGTTCTCGAGAAGCATGGAAATGCATGGATTGAAATTTAACAAACTAGTTGGTGATGGCGACTCCAGCATCATGAAAAAAATAATGCAACAAATGCCATATGGTCCTAACCTTATAGTACAAAAAATAGAGTGCAAAAATCACTTACTCCGCAATTTTTGCAACAAAATGAAAGTACTTGGAAAAAAAAACCAACAACGCTAAAGGCTTTGTACCAGTTCATATAAGGAAAAAGGTTGAAGCAAACGTTTTACGCATGAGAAGAGCTGTAGTTGGAGCAATAAATTACAGGAAAGAGCAAGAAAACACAGTACAAAGTGATAAAATAAAAAATTTGAAAATGGACATAAAAAATACCGCAAATCATGTGTTTGGTGATCATAAAAATTGTGCATCGTACTATTGCAAGCCGGAGAAGTATACTGATGATCCAAATTTAGTAAGCGATCTTCGAGATTGTGGAATATGGACTGATATCCAACAATTCTTATTGTCTCTAATAGCAAATGCAGAAAGTCTTATTATTGACGTGACAAATAACACTGTGGAGCAATTCAACAACGTTATCGCCAAATTTATAGGTGGAAAAAGGGTAAATTTTACTACAAGAGGATCTTACCAAGCAAGATGTTTTGGAGCAGTAACTTCGTGGAATAGTGAATTGGCAACCCATTCAAGAATACAAAAGAAAATCCAAGGCCACAGTCCCGGCAAATACACGAAGCACTTTATAGAGAGAAAACGACGTTCAAAGGAGAATAAACAAATGTGTCGAAAAAAAAAACTAAAGTATAATGAAAATACGACAGAAAAAAGAAAAAAAGTTACAGGGCCCGATGAAAATTATGGTCAATTGGAATTAGAACCAGATATGCCACCTGAAATATTTGAAACGAAAAAAGAGGAATTTCTCAAAGAATTATCTTCAACCAATAAGGAAGAGCTCGAACGGAATACGGTAGGCCAAAGCAATAACAATCTGTGGGCAATTTTTTTTTTTTTTTTTTTTTTTTTTTTTTTTTTTTTTCATTTATTTATTACAGAAGATACATTATTTATACAGCAAAAATAACATATAAAATATAATATTTATATTTCAAAATAATCTTTTTTTTATACAAATAAACTATATAATAAATTTTCACTGATTTTTTTATTTTTTTTGTATGATATTTCTCTTCTATAGAAGCAGACGCTTGTGATTAGAAGAGGGACGAGTATCGGGATGAAAAAATATTTAAAATATATTAACAAAATATATTTTGAATCTTTTGATTTAATTGTGGTAGATACTTAAAAAAAAAACAAATTTACAAGTTATATAAGTTATGATGATAAATTTTATCAATTTGTTATTTTTACTTTAAATTGCTCTTTAATTGCTTTTAGTAGGCATTTATCGTCTTCGATTGTTCTTATTTTTTCAGGTAGGCTATTGAAGTATTTTTTTCCTAGATATGTGTAATGATGTTGTGCAAATGAGGTGTTACATTTTTGTGTTGGAAATATATGCTTTTGACGAGTACGACTTTCAGTTAAAAAGCTATGATTTTGTTTTTCTTTTATTATTTGGATTATTATATTTTTTCGAACTAGATCATTAAATTTTAATACTTTAAATTCTTCAAAAATAAGGTGAGTTGGATAATCTCTTCGTTTTTTCAATATAATTTTTATAATTAGACGTTGCACAATTTCAACAGGGAGTAGATTTGTTTTGTATGCAGCTCCCCAGCTTACTACAGAGTATTGGAGATTTGACTGTACTATAGCATGGTAGACTGATGTTAGATTTTCTAATGAGAGAAAGTTTCGGATTTTTAAAAATATGTAAATTAATTTCCTTATTTTGTTAACGGTAAGGTTGATTTGATCTTTCCAGTTCAGGTTTTTGTCTATTGTTATTCCTAAGTATTTGATTTTATTCGAAATTTTTAATGTGGAACAGTTTATTTTACAGTTATTATTTTTGTGATCTTTAGAATTGTCATGTATAATTATATCAAAATTTACCGGAATGTCCTTTGATTTTATTGCAAATGGTATAACGTGAGTTTTTTCACTATTAAGAGATAGTAGATTTATATCAAACCAGTGTTTAAGTATGTTTATGTCTTCTGTTGCTTTTTGTTTTACAACTTGCCATGTGATTCCACTTTCAATAAGTACTGTATCGTCGGCATAAGAGGTTATACTACCATGAAGTGACTGTGAGAATATACCGTTTACATATAAGATGAATAATATAGGACCTAGCACAGTACCTTGTGGAATTCCATATTCAGATGTTTCTTCGTCGCTATAAATGTTATTTATTTTGACACATTGAGGGCGATTTTTTAGGTAGCTTTTTATCCAATTTGCTACGTTTTCATTAATGTTCAAATTATCTAATTTTTTCATAAGTTTTTTATGGGATATGCTGTCAAACGCTTTTCTCAGATCTATAAAAATACCTATACATTTATTGCTCATATCGAGGTTTTTATATATGCGTGATGTGACATTTGCAATCGCGTCTTGTGTGCTGCGCGCTTTTCGGAATCCGTATTGATTGTCGTGAAGTATTTTGTTATTTTCAATAAATTCCATTAGTTGAGATTTTACGATTTTTTCAAATATTTTTCCAATATTTGAAATGAGGGAAATTGGTCGATAGTTAGTTACATTTTGTGCGTTTCCACTTTTGAATATAGGTGAGATAATTGTCCTCTTATAATTAGACGGAAATATTCCATTTTTTAAACTTAAATTAATTAGGTGAGTTAATGGTTTTATCACGTGGCTTTTAATAGATTTTAACATATTTGCAGTTATGTTGTCAAAACCCGGTGACGACCCTCCTTTCATATTTTCAATAATGTTTAGAATATCTACTTCCTTGATCATTTTAAAATGGGACAATGAGTTTACACTATGTATATCTTCAATAATGTGTTGAGTTGTCGCTCCCTTTGTTACATTAATTTTTTTAGCGAGGTTTTGTCCAACTTTCGCGAAGAAGGAGTTGAATATATCCGCGCATTTTTTAGGGTTTTCCTCTGCATTTATTTTTACGTCATTTTCGTCTACAATTACCTTGATTGAATGTTTTTGTTTATTGTTATCTATTGCACAGTTAATTGCTTTCCAGATTATTTTTGGATTGTTTTCAGAACTTATTATTTTATGTTTGTAATATTCATCTTTACTAATTTTTAATAAGCGTGTCAATTTATTTTTATATTTTTTATAATTAAATTCTATTTTTTTGTCGTTTGGGAATTTTATTGTTTTTTTGTAAAGCTTACCTTTTTCTTTGATTGAATTTAATAAACCCGGTGTGATCCATGGTTTCAAGTATTTATTTTTATCTAAATTACGATATGGAATATCTGTTTTTGAGTTTTCTACATGTTTGGATAAAATGTTTTCAAAGTACTTTGAGCATATTTCAACTTCTTCGCAGTTGATTACAGGTTGCCAATGTTCCGTTTTCAAGTTTTCAATTAATTTTTGCAGATTTATTCTGGTATATGATTTTTTTATTGATTTATTTTTTGTTTGTATTGTTTTTTCTTCCTCGTACAAAAATATACACGTATGATGATCGGTGATGTTATTTTTCCAGACAATGGTTTTTATTTTATGAAGATCTTTTATGTTAATATTCGTCCAAAAATGATCTAGGCAAGATGGTTTCTGACCTTGAATTTCGCGCGTATTTTCATTTATACACGATTTAAAGTTGTTTTCAGTCATACAGTTCAAATATTCATGTTTTATTCTATTGTCTATATTTTTGTTAATATTGATATTAAAATCCCCTGTTATTATGCAAGTTTTGTTTTTTAAATTTGATATTATATTTCGTATTTGTTCGATAAATAAATAAGCGTTCGATTCATGCGTTCTATAGATTGCTAACAAATAATAATTGATTTTGTTGTGGTTAAGATGGATTTCTATGCAGTTTGATGAATCTAAGTTGTGTTCTGAATGTGTAACAATATTATATTTCTTACTTACGAATATCGCAATGCCACTGTTTTTATTTATGTTTGTGTTTGTTTGCATGTAGATATAATCACTTAAATTATAATGTGGTGAGTCACTGTTTGTGTATGTTTCAGTTAATACTATAACATCCGGCTTTACATTAAGATTATTTATATTGAGTATAAATTCTTCTATGTTTTTTTGAAGGCTGCGGATGTTAAGATGGAGTATTTGTATACCAGAGAATTTGTCAGTGATGATTTCGTTGCACTCTTTTGCACTTTGACTATTGAATTCACTGATTTTGAAGCAGTTGTCCAGTTGCGTGTTTACGAAGTCATCCATAGTTGTTTGTTTTTTTTTTTGTTTTTATGATATTGTAATATTTTTTTTAGTTCTTTTATGTATGTGGTTAAAGCAGAAGAATGTGTCCGATAAATAATAATTATATTAAATGAATATTTTTTTGAATTTATCTCCAAGTTTAATAAATTGACAATATTCACCATTATTTCATTTACACTTGTGACAGCGTAAATATTTAATATAAATATGGCAACGCCGTTATTTCTGTTAATTATATATTTTGTTGCGTAGTACAAGTAACTCGGTATATTATAATTAATTTCATTCGATGAATGCGTTTTTGATAATATTATAGAGTCAATTCTATTTAATTGTTTAATAGTTATTAGAAATTCTTCGAATTTTTTTTCCAAAGATCTAACGTTCATGTATATTATTATTAGGCTGACTGTAGGTTTTATATCAATAAAATCGTTTGTTTTATTTACCGTGTTTAAAATCCTTTCGTCTATTTTATATAAGTTATCTATTGCGTTTATTATAAATTCGTTCATTTTGAGGTAGTAATAATTATTATAACAATAATGTTGGCGCTGGGAATACACTTCACATTTGCAATTATAGTAGGTATTATATGTGTGTATATTATCACTGCGTGTTAACACTTTGCGGGCGGGCTTTTGGAAATATTTTTTTGAAATATTGTAGATATTATTTAGGTTTTCGTTAGACTTGTAATTAATAATATGCATAATTAGTCGTAATCGATGCGATCCCTCGCAATTTTCAGCATTTTGTTTCTATAGTTGCACTTAATACTGTTGGCTGTGTGGTCCGTGGTATTTTTTTCTCCATATTTAGAATTTTGTCTGGTGCAGTTTACACACGCTGGTATTGTTTCTCTTCCCGGACATTTTGAAAGGATGTGGTCGCCCATGCAGTGTGGGCAAATTGGAGGGCCGGTTCGGTGTAGGCACTTTTTAGCTGTATGCATGAACATACAGCAATGAAAACATTGAGTTAATGGACTGCAATCTTCAATTTTTACTCGTTGAAACTGTATATTTAGTTTACCGAGTGCAAGAAGACTTTTCCGCATTTTGCCACTGGTTTCCAAGATGTAGCTAGTGAATTGGCGCTGTTGTTCATTTACGTTTGTATTTTTTATTTCCGTTATTAGTGTGATTTTATTGTCTTCACTTTCCTTGTAAACATCTTCAATTCCTTCGTTCTGGGTAATTATTCCGCAAACTATTTCGTCTTCAGTAAGATTTGATTTTAATCCTTTTATTATTATTTTTGGTCTTTTCTTTTGAATTTCATTTACCACCAATTCGGTATTCAGTTTTTTTATTTCGGCAGTTAGGGTATTTGCATATTCCTTTTTTGGGCATGATATTATTATTTTTTCTTCTTTTGTTTTTCTCAACCCATTTATTCCTATCTTTATGTTGCTTAAATTTATTTCTTTTTTTATTATCTTTTCAATTTCTTCTGCTTTAGCATTATTTTTGGTCGACGAAATGATGATTGAGAATCTCTCTTCTTCTCGAGGAGTAACTTTAGTTGTTGATAATACCTAATTGAAAGACGTAAGCGGATAACGGCGTCTAACTTTGGAAAAATATATAAGCTTCGGCAAAAAACTTCAGTTACGGGAGTACTAAACTCTTTACTGTACTCACAATTCAAAGGAACTATGGCCACAAATTATGGAAAAGAAAATGAAAGCCTAGCAATAGAGCAATTTTCAAAAAAAACAAGTTTTCAGGTATCCGCTTGTGGGCTATTTATCGATAAAACCAAAAACTTTTTAGCGGCAAGTCCGGATGGCCTTATCGGTGAGGATTCTATAATTGAAATTAAATGCCCTTATAGTATAGCAAATATGTCACCAGAAGAGGGAATTGCACAAAAGATAATTGATTACTGTAAATTGGAAGACCATTCTTTAACATTAAAACGGAATCATAATTACTTCTACCAAGTACAAGGCCAGTTACATATTACTCGTCGTAATTATTGTTATTTTGTTGTGTGGAGTCCAAAAGGTTTGCTGTATGAAAAAATTGAGAGGGACGATGAAATCTGGCAAAAAATCGTTCCACTGTTAGAAAATTTCTACCACCAATGCCTTTTACCAGAAATAATTGACGGTCGCATACCAAGAAATTTACCGGCGAGGGAAAGGTCTGGACCATAAATTGTTTTAATTTCATTGTGTAGATGTTAAACAGTATTTTTTTTTACAATAAAGCGTTTAAAAACAAAAAATATTAGATCATTGAAGAAGATTGAAAATGTCAAGTGATGTAGGAGGTATTCCCAAAAGTGCATTTTTCTGTAATAATATAACGTATTAAAAAAGTTAAATAAAAACTAAACTAGTTATGTGTGTTCAGGATCTCAACTTCCGCTCTCCTGACAGAGCAATCCGGCGCGGTAACACCAGATTCCGAAAGGAAGTGTGGCTGGAGTAACTCTTCAATAATAACTCCAGCTCTCGAATATCGGTCTTTATTGAAACAATAAAAGACCCGTAGGGTAGCTCATGTACGGTGAGCCCAATATTGCTATCTCTCTCCGCGGTTTTATAACCCACATGAAAGTGAAAACCTGGCAGCAGACGTTTTGCCAAAAACGACCCGCCCAAGACGGATGGTAACAAGAGAAGAAAGAAAAATCCGTGGCAATACGAAATCGCCCTGGCAATCGCCAACACAAAAATGTTGCCACAACCATTAGGGTGACAATCACAAATATTAATATTTCAGTACCTGAAATCTTAACATATTCCCGCCCCAAAACGGATATTAAGGAATAGTCGTTTTTCATAAAATAATGTAGAAAGAGATTGCAACATTGGTACTCAGAATTTACCCAACGAGTTCACATACAAAAATAAACAATATTCAATATATGGATATCAAAATAATAACAAAAAACTTATAACTAAGTACATAACCCTATGTCAGACTTGTCATTAAAAAAATAAAAGTCTAATAACGTAGAACCTTCTGGTGCGCTGCACCCACTTATGAGAAAATAGTTTATCACTTGGCACTGATGAGCCTGACAGCACTTTGATTTACACATCACATCACTTTTAGGGTTGTAATTGGTTATTAATCCAGGTTGGAGGAAGGATCCTCCATGGGAAGTAGACAGAGCTGTGTCACGGCTCTTTTGGTGACACCTCTGGCCGTCCTCAAGGAGACGACGCGGACGCGTCCGTCTTGGCCAGGGTGGATCTCCGTCACTCGCGCCATCCTCCAGTACTGCGGAGGTAGCTGGTTGTCTTTGATGATGACCATGTCACCAGGCTGTAAACTGCGTTGACGTCCTTCTTGCCATTTGACTCGGTTCTGCAATTCTGCTAGGTATTCCCGGCTCCATCTGTGCCAAAAAGATTGAACAACAGTAGACATCTTTTGGTAAATATTAAGCCTGTTTGTAGGCAGATGATGGATATCAAGCTCAGGCAATGCTAACAGGTTGTCGCCAATAAGGAAATGTGAGGGAGTGAGTGCGTTTAAATCATTTGGATCTGATGTTAATGGAGTCAGAGGACGGGAATTTAAACAAGCTTCAATCTGTATTAATATGGTATTCATGCCTTCGTATGTCAAAACAGTTGACCGCATTGCCTTTTTTAAATGTAACTTGGTCATTTTAACTGCACTTTCCCAAAGTCCCCCGTGATGCGGTGAGCGGGGAGGCAAGAAACTCCAGCTAATATTCTGCTGGGCTAAAAAATTATGGATTTCTTTATCGGATGCCTTCAAAAAATCAAATAGTTCAGTAAGTTCCCTATAACTTCCGGTAAAATTAGATCCATTATCACTAACGAGTCGTGAGGGTTTACCCCTCCTAGCTATAAATCTTTTCAATGCATTCATAAATGCCATTGAAGTTAAATTAGTCACTAATTCTAGGTGAATTGCCTTCGTTGAAAAACAAATAAATAAACATATGTAAGATTTTACACTCTTAGCATTTCTGGTTAAACCAGACTTAATTAAAATTGGACCTGCATAATCTATGCCGGTTACATAAAATGGTCTTTGGATTCGAAATCGGTCAGCAGGAAGGTCACCCATGAGCTGGCGACACTCGCGCGGACGGACTCGGAAACATACAATACATTTATGCAGTGCTCGCTTCACTGCGTTTTTACCAAATATTGGCCAAAAACGTAAACGCAGTAATGCGAGCAGAGCATTACATCCTAAATGTAAATTCTCATAATGCAGATGGGTTATTATTAAGTCAGTCAACTTATGATTTTGTGGTAACAAAATTGGATGTTTTTGAGAGACCGAGGTAATATCGGATTGTGATAGTCGACCTCCAACACACAACAACCCATCCTGCATAAAAGGATTTAGTGCCTTTACCTTGCTCCGCCTAGATACAAATCCTCCATTACTCACAGACGCTATTTCATCATGAAATGCGAATTGCTGAGCGTTCAAAATCAATACATGCATGGCATGTTCCAGTTCGATTACAGAAAGCTCGTCGACCCGCATCGGTCTTCGTTTAGAACAGTTATGTATGAAACGTAACATATAAGCAACTACGCGCCTCAGTCGTCTTAATGAAGAATAATTATTAAATATTTCCCAATCGACAGGACTACTAGTAACCAAAACTATCCTCGCCGTTTCTGGCAATTCCGTGGGAGTATCAAATGTAGAACGTGGCCACTTATCCTCGTCGGACGTGAGCCATGGTGGTCCTGACCACCATAATGAAGATGTTTTCAACTGCTGAGATGTTATTCCTCTGGAAATTATGTCAGCTGGGTTTTCAGTTGAACAAATGTGACGCCATATAGCGCCATCGCCTTCACGTTGTATTTCTGATACGCGGTTAGCAACAAAGGTAGTCCAACGGTACGATTCTCCTGCAATCCAAGCCAACGTTATTGACGAATCACACCACAAAGTGGTGTCAACAGTTACTTGGAGAGCTGCCGTCACCCGCTTCATTAATTTAACTAATAATTGTGCTCCACATAACTCAAGGCGTGGTAACGATAAATTTTTTAGTGGGGCTACACGAGATTTAGCGCATATTAACTGTGATTGGTGAATGCCGTGTTCATCGGTAGATCTTAAATACAGACAAGCGCCATATGCTACTTGAGATGCATCGCAAAAACCGTGTAAGCTAAAAGATTTTTTATTAAAGCAGAAAATTTTCCTTGGTACCCGAATATGATTTGCTTTACTGAGACTCAGCGTGTAAGTCTGCCAGGCCAATAAAAGGTCATTGGGTAGCTTGTCATCCCAGGATGTTTTTAGCTTCCACAATCTCTGCATAATTATCTTACCGACAATGATTACTGGGCCTACCAGTCCTAAAGGGTCAAACACTTTTGAAATTAATGATAAAACTTGACGTTTTGTTACTTCTAACTTTGAGTCTATGCTTTCTACCTGATAGGTAAACTCATCAAGTTTGGTGTCCCATATTAATCCGAGAATCTTAGCTTCATTGGATTCATTTGGCAATAATTCCAAATTTTCTTTAGAATCATTAATCGAGGGCGCATTAGACCTCCATTTTCTAATCTCCATGCCTGCTGTAGCAAGCGCATTAATGATTTGTGATTTAAGCAAGTGACAAGTATCAATGGAATCACTACCAGAAAGAAAATCATCTACATAAAAATTTTCCTTAAGGGATTTACTAGCTAATGGATGAGTAAATGAAACGTCATTACCTAGCTGATGCAGACAACGTATTGCTAAATAAGGCGAAGGAGCCAAACCATATGTCACCGTGTTTAGCGTATAGTGTTTCGAACAATCCTCCGCATCCCTTCTCCATAATATACGTTGGTAATTTCTGTGTTCCGGGTTGATATTAATTTGGCGGTACATCTTTGCAATATCTGCGGTGACTGCATATTGATGTTTTCTGAAAAATACCAAGTGACAAAATATATCATTCTGAATGGTGGGCCCAATCATTAGAGCGCGATTCAAAGAAATCCCTCGAGCGGGTTTAGCCGACCCGTCAAAAACAACACGAATTTTAGTAGTTGTGCTTGACTCTTTAAATACAGCGTGATGTGGTAAATAATAAGTAGTTTCATCGCGTTTTGGAGGTTCACATTCAGTCATGTGACCTAACGCAAGATACTCATCAATAAATTCCGAGTATTGTTCCTTTAAACTAGGTTGTCTTAAGAATTTCCTTCCCATTGACACTAATCTACCTTTAGCAATACTAAATGAATCTCCTAATTGAGATAGGTTAGATTTAAACGGTAAGTTGACTACAAATCTACCGTTTGCATCGCGTTTATGCGTGCCTTCGAAAATCCTTTCACATTCACTATCTTCCAGAGAGTGATGCTTACTATTTTCGGTTTCTTCAACCTTCCAAAACCTTTCTATTTGGTTCTGCAAAGAATTTAATGAAATATGACAAACTTTAACTGGCCTCGTATTATGACGCCTCTGTACAGCTCCTGATATTATCCAGCCTAGCTCCGTTCGATGCAATGTAGGTTTATCCTTTCCTAACTGTATCTGATCCGTACGAAGCACCTGCCAGAACATCTCTGCTCCGATCAGCATATCAATAGAAGCTGGCTGGTAAAACTGCGGATCAGCTAACTGGATACCGTCTGGAATGTTCAACATTTTTGGGTTAATCAAGGTCTGCGGAAGATTGCAAGAAATCTCATCCAATACCAAACAAGATATTTCATCCTGGTATTGAGAACATAATGATTTAAATTTAATGTCAATTGTTTCCTTTACATGAATTAAATTATTATGCAAACCTGAAACAGGTATATTCAACTTTGTACAATGCAAATTTAATCTTTTACAAGTATCCTTTGTAATAAAATTAGACATTGAACCCGAATCCAAAAGTGCGCGTATTTTGTGTGTTCCACCATACGCGTCTTCTATTTTTACTATTACGGTAGATAGTAAAATTTCTCGCCCGTTCATGTCGCTATGACATGCTAAATTTACTGGTGCCTCCGACTGACTCTTGTCAGTTGAAGTACCCGCTTGTACATTATCAGTATTGATATGTAACAGAGTGTGATGTTTTCGATCACAAACACTGCATTTTTCCTTACACCTGCACAACCTTGAAGGGTGCCCCGGTTTTAGGCAATTATAACATAAATTGCTTTCTGAAACGAACTTTCTTCGTGCCGCTGGTTCTTTGTTAACAAATATTTTGCAAGAATATATGAAATGACTGTCATTGCACAGCATGCACTTAACGTTGCTTGACGCTAACGTAACCTTGTTTGTAGAATTCCTTTCCTTAAAATTAAAAAACTTTGGTTTTGTCGCAACTGGTTCTACTTTCTGTTGCATTCCACCAATACCACCTTGGATAGTTTCCAGGATCTGAGACCTTTGTGAAATAAAATTACTAAACTGCTCGAACGTAGGATAAATTTTATCGCACTCTATTGATTCCCAAAGGCTACGTGTGTGATTATCTAACTTTGAGGTTAACATATGTATAATTAATGTATCCCAATGTTCTGTTGGAAGCTTTAAATTATGTAAAGCTCTCAAATGAATGTTTGCTTGATCAATTAAATTTCGTAATTCATGATGATTCTGTCGTTTTAACGGTGTAAAATTAAATAAGAAATTCAAATGTCTATTTGCTATAAGTCGGATATTTTCGTATCTAGAAATAAGCATAGTCCAGGCTGCACTATAATTATCCCCGGTTATTTCTAGAGAACTAATCAAATCAAGTGCGTCTCCGGACACATAACTAATAAGGTAATGAAATTTCTGAACATTATTTAATTTACTGTTATCATGAATTAAGGCAATGAACGAATTTTTAAAAGTCAACCATTTATGGTTGTCACCTGAAAAAACGGGTATAGAAATTTGTGGTAAATTTACTGAAGTACTTGGGACATTTTCAATCTTCTTAAATTTTGATAACATTTCCTGTCCTAATGCAATTACATTAAAATATGTACCTTCAAAATTATCCCTCGCGTCATCATCTTCTGATTTGTTCAATAAATCAATCTCCAGCTGAATTTTGGAGAATTCTATCAGAGAAGGTTTGATGGCATCTAACCTGGATGACAATACGCCAGGTCTAATATCTTTTTCGTTGCTTAAATAGGTTTCGAATCTCGTTAATGAACCTTTCAAAACCCCACGCCGTTTAATCAAACTGTCGAGTTCCATTTTTTAGAAACGAAATGACACAATAACTTGATTTAAAAACTGAATACACAACACGCGACAACACGGCAGTTTGACGTAAACAAAAATCTATGGATAATGGATACTATGGATTATAGAGAAACCAATCACAATTCTATGGCATGCAAAGACGTAGCTTGCAAACGCGTGGCTAGAAGTGTAGGTAGGAGAAGCAAAGTTATTCGGCAGTCTGAATACAACAATAAAAATTATTATCACCAACAAATTTATGCTAAATTGAAAGCATCAGATTATGAACACCCGAATATAATTTGATATAATCAATACGAAATAATGTGGCATTTACACAGATTTTTAGCTTTTTAAATGGAATTTGAAAGGACAATGAAAGGAAGGCTACAACCTGATTTGCTGTGCATGCGAGCGTCGTGATGAGGCTCGCTTGATCAATCCAATGATGGTGATGAGGACGCCGACTGGACCACTCCCGATGATGATGAGGCCTGACTGGGCCACTTCAAATAGTGATCTTCCGTCTCAAATGGATCAATCCAAATAATGATCATACGGCTCGAATGACCAATGTTCAGGATCTCAACTTCCGCTCTCCTGACAGAGCAATCCGGCGCGGTAACACCAGATTCCGAAAGGAAGTGTGGCTGGAGTAACTCTTCAATAATAACTCCAGCTCTCGAATATCGGTCTTTATTGAAACAATAAAAGACCCGTTGGCAGCTCATGTACGGTGAGCCCAATATTGCTATCTCTCTCCGCGGTTTTATAACCCACATGAAGTGAAAACCTGGCAGCAGACGTTTTGCCAAAAACGACCCGCCCAAGACGGATGGTAACAAGAGAAGAAAGAAAAATCCGTGGCAATACGAAATCGCCCTGGCAATCGCCAACACAAAAATGTTGCCACAACCATTAGGGTGACAATCACAAATATTAATATTTCAGTACCTGAAATCTTAACAATGTGTATGTACCTAATATGTAGCACAATAAACAATATGGTGCCTCTTATACATAGATTTCAATATTCATTTGTATAATATGATATTATAATAACATAATCGATTCAACAACATGTGGTAGATGCATGTACCACTGAACATACGCTGTACCAGCATTCCATCAAACGATCAGTGGTGTATGTACTTACCATCACACATTTTCTTGTAAAATATAATTTTTTTGAAAAAAAAATCTAGAACAATATATTTAGTCAAATATAAAAGTTTTTTTTTGGTTCGGTAGTTGTATCTTAAAAAAAGTGTCCTATAAAGGGATAATATTATGTTGAGTACAACCTTCAAAAGTTATCAAAAAATATTTTAATTAATTTTTGTGTTCCATATCCAACTCGGCAATACGGAACGGAATCATCTCGGGGTCTGTCTGTAACAGGTGTTTTTTTTTTCAATTTTTTTCCATTAATTTATTTGACGTAAACAAATTAAATTTGTCACAATAACTTTAGTAAATAAGCTCGGTAAGTATTGGCACACTCAAAATAAGTCACCAAACAGAAAAATAATTTTAAAAAAACATCGATAACTCGGGACATGACAACACTAGTGGACTAGTGTATCGATATAATTATTGAGAATGTCACATCACTTCGTTGACTGTATACGTATTCAACAAAACCCTCTCCGCCCCCCCTCACCCCCGAATACTGAGAGAAAGGGACACATGCACCTCAGCCTGATAATACCTAAATAAAATTGTCAAAGTCGAGGTTTTGTAGTCCTCATTTTTCTACTCCAAAACTGAACCAATTTCCAAGATTTTTTTTACCAAATGTATTGGAAGAAAACATTCTATGTCTGTACCTTTTGCCTTTTTTAAAAATACATCGTCTAATTTGTATACTGAACGTTTGTTGATGGCGTTAAAAAAAGGCAATTTTAACAATTTTTGAAGGGTTATAACTCCTATAAAAAGTAACTTATCAAAAAAATCAAAACGTACCGACACGCTTGCGGTCAATATTCATATTATGTTAAAAAAATATTTTCTCTAGTGTCAAAATTCAGAGAGGGAAATGAGGAATACGTTTGTATGGAAAAAACACCACCCGGTTTCCTCTTAAGAAGTATGTTTAATGTACTTGTGAAATGGTCAGTGACAGTTGAGCGAATAATGGATGAAAAAGTTTTTTTTCTAGTTTTAGCAAATACGTGATCGATGCAGGATTCGGAGTGTGATGTAGTTCTTGTTGGCGAGTTTATTGTAGATTTAAGTCCGTAGTGAGTAAAAACATTTAAGAATTCCGTAGTTTTTGGTTGGCAGTTTAATATGTTAATGTTCATGTCACCAGCAATTTTTTTTTGTTGAGTTTTTTTATGTTTTTCAAGAAGTTTATTTAATGAATTTAAGAAAGGGGCAAGATTGTTGTAGCATGGTGGTCTGTATATAGCGAATATAGAAAGACATGGGCCAAGTGATATTTGAATGCAGTTTGCTTCAGTTATGTTAATTTCTGATATGGAAGATTTTATTGTATCTTTGACAAAGATTACTATACCATCATTTTGATTTTGGTGTCTTGTGGTCTGGAATGTGGTATAGTCCTTTAAGTTTAAGTTGGTGTGAGAATCACCTAACCAGCATTCACTTAGGATAATGATATCGAAACTTATATCTATTTCATTTAGTAGGACACAGAAACTATCAAAGTTCTTTTGAATGCTTCTTATGTTTTGACATATTATGCTTAAACTGTGTTTTCCTGAGACAAGGATTTTGTATTCTTTTGCTTGGTTAAAAGTGTATTCTGTGTTATTTATTGTTTCTAAGTCAAAATTCAGTGCAGAAACCATTTATTACAGGATGAAAATAGAAGTTTTGGATGGAAAGCCATACATGATAACGTACATAAGATTTGGGAATGTTTAGGGTTATTATTAAGTACGAAGTAATATAAGGATACAGTTTGGCGCCTGTTTCAGGAACAGTTTCTGGTTGGTTTTCCTCTAGTTGTTCTTCAATGAGGTTGGTGGTATTTTCTGAGTTTAATTGAGTTGCTTGCGAGTCGATTGATCGAAGGCGAATATATACTCGCCTTGTTGTACTCCATAAGTAGGAGAAAAGGTAGTTTCTTGCAAATAGTTTGTAGAGATATAGTCTTCTTGTAGTGTGGGTGGCTAGATGTTCATTTATGTGTATAGGTTCATGTCGTCTTTCGTATCCTGTTTTGTTAATGTTCCTTCTCTCTTTATTTTTCTCTGTTTTTTTATTGCAATTTTTATCTGTTTCCAAAAACTCATCTCGACCATTTGTATTTTTAAATTTGATTATAATCAGTTTTGGAGTTGCATTTCTCAGAGATGCTAGTTTTTTTGGTATATCAGGTATTGGTATATTACGGTTAATTACCGTTAAAAAATTGGTTTTTATTTTTGTAGAAGCCATAATAAACATAATATTGAGTAAATAGTGCACTATTTTTTTTTTTTTTTTTTTAAATCATCTTTGTAGGTAAATCGTTTAGGTGTCTTATTTCAACCACCTTTGAGTCATTTGTTTTCCTTACCAAATTTTTTCCCGATTTTACCCATACATACTTAAATTCCTTTCCTTGTGCCCTTTTTCTGACATTCCAGTGTAGATTTTTATAATAAGGTGTTAGTGCTGCATTGAGGTAAACGAATTGGGCTCCTTCCCCGTTAAATTTTTTTATCGGATCACTATATCTAGCAGCTAACATGGTGTTTGCTTTTGTGATGTCTGCGAAATTAATCGTGATTTTTTTTGATCATTTAATTTGTTGGTTATTATTTTGTAGGTATCCTCTGGTGCCATTTTGACGCCCGCGAGCTCCACAATCCGCGTCACAGTATGGACTGGGGATAAGTTGTCTTGAAAATTTATACCGTTTATTTCTATACTGTTCAATAGTGCTGATTGTTTGTTCCAGATCTGCCAGGTGAACTTCTACTGCAGCCAATCTTTTTTCTTTTTCGGCTAGTTCTTCCTTGAGTTTATTTACTTGATTTGGTGTATCCATGATTTTTGACAGTTTGTGTATTATGTCATCGTATTTTTCGTTAACGAAGTTAGTAAAGCTTTTTATTTCTTGTAGCTCTGATGCAATTTTGTTGAGCATAACTTCCTTCATTTCTTCAAATTTGGAATTGATAAATTCCAAGATGGAGTCGCTGTCAATGTTAATCATCGACTGATGAGCCTCCGACGCAGTCCATTGTGCCAGGCGCGTTTGTTAGTGGTGATGATGTTGTCAGTACTTTCTTCACATTCGAGAACTTGCTGCGAGATTTGGACATTTTTTTGATGTTATATTTAATTATTTAATTCGTAGGAAAATTTCAATTTTTTGTTCATAAATGCCCCTTATTAAAATAATTAAAATTTGAAATATATAATTTAGTTGTTTAGTCTATGACAAAAACGGCACTTGTTTTTCACAAATTCAAAATCCATAAATTGTCTTTGGTTAGCAATGACTTGTAATTTGGCATATATTTATTTTAACAAAATGTGTAGTTATTTTACACTGCCACTACCGGATAAACTGTCACTTTGTTTTACGTAACACTGGTTTTTTGGTTTTTATTGGATTACTGTGTTGATTTGCTTAATTGTCACTTATTTTGGTATAAAGTTTGGAGCTGTCAGAATCAGCTGTTGTTTGCTTACGGTTATCCATGTTAATACAATGTTTTACATTGTTAATACAATGTTTTACATTTCTTAGTATAATCCAGTAATGTTGGCCTCACTGGGTTGTTTACCCCTGCTGAAGGCCCCATTTTATAATATAAGAATTTATTTATACATAAAAAAGTTTGAAAAAAATATGTAATGTTGGTGACGAAAAAAAAAACTTAAAATAAAGATAAATTTAAACTAAAAATAAAGAATAAAAATTAAAATAAAATTAACAAACAACATTTTTTTTTATTAAATGCAAATCGGCATATATTATGATTTACGTGTTTGTGGGTGTTGCGTGTTTTATATTGATTTTGTGTGTTGCGTGTATACGTTTTATTCTTTAATGTTATAAAATTTTGGTAGATAATGTTGTCTTTTTTGTTCTTTAATCCATTTTTTTTTTATTTTGTGAATGAATTTATTTTTGTTTTCCTCATTTTTTGTTTCAAGTGAAAGACTGTTGAATGCTTTTATAGCATTGTACGGCATTGTATTTATGGTGTCTTTGTCCAAAGGTGGTGTTTACTGTCGGAGTTTTTATGTTTTCTTTGTACGCTTGTCTAACCAGCCTGTGTTGGTTGGAGTTTGTTTTTTTCTTAAAAAATGAAGTTTAGTAGTGTTTTAATACTAAGACCCATCAATTAATTTATAATATAATATAATTTAACACTATAAATATTAATTAATAATTTAGATAGATAGATTGTTGTTAGCCTCTCAGAAGCTGGGCGGGGTCCGCAGATACGCGTGTTCGGTGATAAGTACCTACCTACAGAGGTGAGGAAAGAAATTACATTTGTAGGAATACATACCTATATAAAATTATACCACACACATAGATATAAATTATATAATTATGTAGTACTTTTTAAGAACTGCGATCTTTAATCCTCTCCTTATTGCCTTTCCTTTTAAATTTCAAAATGTAATAATACGGTTGTGATTTGTTTTTGAAATAACTGAAAAATGTAGGTATAAAAAATGTTTTATAAAAATACTAGAGACAGAACCACTTAGAAGAAAAAGCAGTGTCTTAGAAATTTATAGGCATGAGTAGCTCTCGTCCCTCGTAGGTATTTGAAGTTCAATGAGGTAACCCAAATCAGGGCCGTCTATACCATAATTTATAATTGTGAACACAAATATTAAGTAGTATGTAATTCTTGCATCTGAGAATTATAATAAAACAGTTAAAAACCAGCGGGCGGCTTACAACTATAGTTCGGCTTCACCCAGTTTGAGTGTAGGTAACCATTTTATAAATCCGATAAGAACTGGTTCCAAAAATAGCCAGTTCCCTCGGATCCTTTGTAATCCAGTGACCGTTAGTCACCGCGTTAAAATAACCGACGTGACAGGCAATGACGCCAGTAATCTCTCCATATCCATAAACAAACTTACATTCTGTAAATATGTAGTACTTGAAGGATAGAGAGCAAAATAAACGATTGAATATTATAACTTAGTTTTATTGTAATGAATTGCGTACACGACATTGACAAAGTGTTAGCCGACCAAGAAGTAACAGGTGGCTTGTATAGTGCCGACATCTACCGGCAATCGTCTGATACAAAGGACATCACAAACTTTTCGGTTTATACGAATTATTCTAACACCTGCCCTTATACTAAAGAGTCTGTAAACCAAGATTAGAAACACAATTTAAATGTTTATCTTTACACAATGGTTTGGTTAAAACATCTGCAGGCATATGTTCAGTAGGCAAATATTCTAAATCAATAATTTTGTCCTTTACAATTTGTCTTACATAATGATGTCTAATATCTATATGTTTGCTTCGACTGTGATTAATCTGATTGTTACATAATTTTTGTGATGACTGACTATCGTTAAACAGATTCACTGGCAACAATTTACCTAGAAATTTGTGTAAGAAATTTCTGATAAATGTAGCTTCCTTGATCCTTCACATAAAGCCATGTATTCACTTTCAGTAGTTGAAAGTGCGACCGTTCTCTGCTTGCGGCTTTCCCACGATACAGCAGAGTTACCTATTTTAAACACGTAACCCGTGTATGAACGTCGGTCTAGTTGGTTCGACGCCCAATCTGCATTTGACTGCTTTCTTTCCATCTGGTAGTAATGTTAGGTTGCAAGCTTTATTATTTTAAAATGATTTATACTCATCTGCTATAGCTTCCTTCCAGTATTCTTTATCAGGTGCCGACAGCGCCTCATATATTGTATGTGGTTCGTAACCGTGACTTGCTGCTGTCATAGCCACCACTGCATTTGTAGACTCTTAATAGTCTTCATAATCGATTGACGCTTGATCCATAGTCATGTCAGGATTCCAGGTGATATCTTTAGGGTCATCAACATAGATAGGTTCAGAAGTACTAGATGAGGACAATTCCATAACTTCTGTAACTGAAGACTCAACAACATTGTTTTCAATAGTGCTCACATCTACATTATTATAAGAAATTTCCAACTGAAAATCATTAATGCAGTTTTCCTAGTTATCTATCGCATCTTTATACATTTTCTATTCTAAAAACTGTAGGTACATCTCTAGACCTGCTAATTTTTTAAGGTTTTTCTGGATCAATTGATCGATATTGCTTCGATTCAGTACAATATCCAACATGGATATATTTTTTACTCTTTGGATCCAATTTCTTACGCTTTTCACATGGGATCATTGCATAAGCAACACAGCCAAATACTCTTAATTCAGATAAATTCAATTTCTTACCAGACCATTTCTATTCGGGTGTGGTACCTCTCACCGCCTTGCTTGGTGATTTATTCTTAATAAATATTGCCATATTCAACGCCTCTGCCCAGAACCTCCGGTCCGTTCCAGCGTCTTGCAGCATGCATCGTCCAGCCTCCATAATTGTCCGGTTGGCCCGTTCTGCTACTCCATTCTGCTGCGGAGAGTATGGGACGGTGAATTGATGCTCGATGCCATGTTCTTGTAGAAACATCTGGAACTGCTTATTAACATATTCACGGCCATTGTCTGTTCGAAGAGCTTTGATTTTTAAATTGGTCTGATTTTCTACAAAACTTTTGAAAATCTTAAATATTGGCAATACTTCATCTTTACTCTTAAGAAAATAACAAAAGTTACGAAATCATCTATGAATGTTAACAGATATTTACTGCCACTATATGAGGAAACTAACATCGGGCCACACAAGTCGGAGTGTATGAGACCTAGCTTTTCAGTAGCTCTGTTGAAAAACCTTTTTGGGAATGGGAATCTACTTTGTTTCCCTTCAAGACATGCTACACAGGGAGTATGTTTGGTATCAGTGTAATGAATTCCACTAGCCATACCTTGTTTAAGTAAATCCATACTACGCCTATTCAGGTGCCCAAGTCTGCGATGCCATAAATCTTGGGAAGGCTTCGCTTCACACAAATTCACAGCTTCCGTTTCATGATTCATAGACTGGTTCATATGCAATGGAACATCCAAATCCATTGATTGACATGCTGCATTCAGCTCACTCGTGTTTGTTGACTGCTGACTCTTTGTGTCCAATTGGTAAACGCCTTTGACCTTCGTAGCACTGGCGACTATATCTTTTCCACAATAAATATTACATTTCTCTGTGTCAAAGTGCACACCAAGTTCTTTGGCTGCCATTTTTCCAATAAAAAATAAGGTTTGTTGACAATCCTGGTACGTAAATAACCTCACTTATTTTTGTCGTTTCTTTGTGTGCTTTCAAAAACAATTCCACATCACCGTGTCCTTCACTGTGCATCTTTTGTTTATTTGCCACTGCTACCGAACGCGGAGAATCCACAACGTAGTTTTGTAATAAATTTTTGTTGTTCATGTGACAAGTAGCGCCGGAGTCAACATATCAAACATCCGAGTTAATGTCCACAGCTAATGCCGTCAATAACGTTCCGTTCCACGCTTTTCATATTTTTCACTCCGTTTGTCACTTTTATTTATTTTTGTTGGACAGTTTCTAGCGTAATTATTAGGCTTTTTTTAAAAAAGCATTTGATGACCTTGGTAGATTGTTTGTTGTTGACACCTTTTGTATTCCGGCTTGTAATAATAATAATTTTTTAAATATTTATATTGAGGGATCAGTAGGATTTATCGGACCAGTTAGGATTTCATCAGAGCCGAACCCTCTGATATGAAAATATCTGGAGTCGGTGAAATATTTTCCCATTATGTTTCTGGTGGATTGACGTATTGTTCTTGTATTGTTTTATTCTTATATAGTACACTTACATTGCGTTAATTTTCTAGATATTCATTTGTGGAAAAGTGTGTGGAAGGGTTTAGTCTTTCATTTGGGAAAGATTCAACCCGGACATAAAATCTGGAGCACCGTAAAATAAATTTACTTCAGATAAAAATTATACAATTAAACATATGTGGAAACTTTGACTAGCCAACTAGGAATGGATCCTGTTTTAGGCCAGTCAAATTGACAAATTTAGTTCATATCATAATTTATTTTTTACATTGTTTAAGTATATAACATATTATTTAAAGAAGGAAAAAATGTGTTACAATTGAATTCCTCATATAATCTTTAGATAAATACTCAATTTTGTAATTATGAGAAATATCATATAAGCTTTAGATAAATACACAATTTTGTACTTATGAGAAAAAGAAAACCCAAGTGAAGAGAAAAAATGAAGAATGCTTATGTTAAATGTGAATGTTTTGGAAAATGGAAAATGGAAAAAGGAAAATGGAAAAAGGAAAATGGGAAGCGTAGTGATATAAGATTATAATCTAGATGGGGGATTAGAAAATAATCGATCGCATAAATTAAAAAAGAATAGACAGTTATGTTCTGGAGTGATAAGTATGTGTTTTTGTAATATATGGACTCTAACAATTTATGTATGAGTGTGTGTTTTTATTTTATTTTTTCTATTTTTTTTTAATCCTCGACTATCTATTGGTCAACATATCTTCGCTTTTGACCCTCCCTAAATCAAGAAGCCAGTCGTTGATCAATTTGCGCAAAACAGTTGTACTTTTCGATTTCCAAGCATTAGGAATGATATTAAATACTTTAATATCAACATGTAAATGTAATGTAAACATTGCACTTTCTTCGCCCTTGTCAAAGTCAGATTTTCCTGTAATAATTTACTTTTAACGGTTTCACTGCACAATTTAATGTTCGAATTTTCCAACGCCATGATAAGTGGGTCGTAGTTTGGTGGTAAACCACTTAACATCAACACTGACAGAAAATAGCATTTATGTCTCGTAGTTGTTGATCCAAGTATGTGATCTTCAAGAGATACACTTCCATATCATTAAATTGTTCCAATTTCAATCCAAACAACGTACGTAAAAGTCCGAGTTTTCTACACAACCCTTTGTCTTCATACGCCGTTTTCAAGTTACGCCAGGCTTCATACGCAATCGCTGCGTTCCGTACATTTTTTTTTTTATTTTTTTTTTATTGAGTAAATTTTTACATATTTTATATACTCTCCTAATAAAGCTAGTGCTTGTGTTTAGGAGAGGACAACTTAATAATAACTTTCTTTTTTTTTTTTCAAAACCTTATAACAAACTTAAGAACTTAACTTATGAATAGATTTAGACTTAATAACATATTTTTTAAAGATTATAAGGGTAATTAAACAAAATATATATAGGATGTACATAAAACCTTTGGAATAACAAACAGTCAAAAACATATCTAATAAAAGTTAAAATTATATGGTGGGACTACCAAAATATGATTTAATTATTTTTTTTTATATTTGTCGTAATTTTTTTCTGTTCGCATATCGGCGGGTAATTGATTAAATAATTTTATTCCTTTATATACATAGTGATTCTGTGCTGTTGTGGTTCGTATGGGTGGTATAGTTAGTCCACCAATAGAAGTATTCCTTATGCTTATATTTAGCAGTGGGGTAATATTTTTTTTAAATTTATCTTTGTGTAGCTGAAGTAGTGCTATTTTTTCGTAAATTTTTGTAAGTGGCGGTACAGAGAATTCTTGGAATACGTTTATTGTTGGGTAGTAATACGGTTTTTTTAGGATAATTTTTATAAGAATTTTTTGAATTGTTTCGAGTGGGAGAAGGGATGATTTATATGCACCCCCCCAAGCTATGATTCCATATTGTAATACCGAGTGCGCAAGTGCAAAGTAAATTTCTTTTAATATTTTTAATGTGATAGTATTTCTAAGTCTGAAAAATATATATATTAGTTTTCTTATTCTGTCTATTGTGGAGTTTATTTGATTTTTCCATTTAATGTTATTGTCGATAATTATTCCAAGATATTTTATTTGTTCTTTACTACTAATATGTATACAATTTGAGTTACAGGGTGTGATTTTAAGTAGACAGTTTCTGTCGTGAACTTTAATGTTTACATTTATATTTGAAATATGTTCTGTTAGGCTCAGAGGTAGAAAATGAGTTTTTTCAACATTAAAAGAAAGTAAGTTTTTGTCAAACCATTGTTTAATGATATTTATTGCATTATTTGCCGATATTTCGGCTTCTTTCCAAGAGTTTTCTTCAATTGTTAATACTGTATCATCCGCATAAGATATAATCTTTCCGACGATTGGGAGTTCAAAAAGTTCATTTACATATAATAGAAATAGTATTGGGCCCAGTACAGTTCCTTGTGGGATTCCAAAATTATTTTTTTCTATATCACTTAACTCGTTATTTATTTTCACTTGCTGTGTTCTTTGATATAAATAACTATTTATCCACGATTTAGCTTTGTCGGTTATTCCTATATTATTTAGTTTGTTGATTAATTTTGAGTGTGAAACACTGTCAAAAGCTTTACGGAGGTCAATGAATATACTTAAGCATTTTTTCCCTTTATCCAATGCTTTATAAATAACTCTAGTTAATTCCGCTATTGCGTCTTGTGTGCTCATTTTTTCTCTAAAACCGTATTGACTAGGATTAATACATTTTTTATTTTCCACATAATCTACAATTTGTTTCTTTATTACTCTTTAGTATATTTTAGCTACATTGGATATTAACGATATTGGGCGGTAATTGTTTATTTCTTTTGAATCTCCGGATTTATACACAGGTGTTACAATGGCTTTTTTGTAATTTGATGGAGATCATCATGAAAGAAAGACGATGGCTTCACCATTAAACATATTTTTGCGAGCGCTTTCAGTTGTTTGCGTTCATCGGTGACCTTGGGGACACCCGCTGTAGACTCTTTGATGCAGTCCCATAAATCTTCATGTACCAAGTAGGTACATACGCATTAAGAATTTCCAATTTCCATAATTTGAAATTCCACTGAGTTTCTCAAAATTTACTGAAATTCCTGCACTTGTTGTCGACGACGCCATTGTGGACAAAAACGATTCTTGAGTTGCCGGTTGTGTTGCACTCTCGTCTGGCATTCCGCACAAAAAATATGTACGTACTTTTACTTCCCGCGTATCCTGGGCCCATAACCTGAAGGACAGAGAGCAAAATAAACCAGGATTGAATATTATAACTTAGTTTTATTGTAATGAATTGCGTACACGACATTGACAAAGTGTTAGCCGACCAAGAAGTGACAGGTAGCTTGTATATTGTCGCCATCTACCGGCAATCGTCTGATACAAAGGACATCACAAACTGTTTGGTTTATACGAATTATTCTAACAGTACTTATACCTAGGGAAGAAACGTCCATATGCGAGCTGCTGGCGTAAGTGGCGACATCTTGTGTCGATTTCTTGAATTCGAAACCGAATTATAACAGTATCTTTATGTGAAATTCCATGTACACGGGTGTTATTTGTGGCGCGGCGCGGTGGGCGTGGCGTCCGACATGCACTCTTAGCTGGGTTCTGAAACTCAACCACGCAGACGCTACGGTAATAATACTGTTGACGTAAAGACAAAGGACGTCACCACCTGGTTTGGGCAGCGTTGTGAGGCGGTTGGAAGGGAATTTATATAAAGGAGAAAAAATTGATGCCGGCAGCTCGTTCCACATACGTGCCGTCTTACATAAAATAAATCGAACATACAACCCTCTCTCATGAAGCCAACATCAACTGCGAACCCGTGTGCCGCTCGTGTCCGTCGAGTCTCAAAACTTTCCGTGCTTTTTGGACATCTCAAGCGGAAGGAGGCTTTTAAAAAAAGATGACCCTCGTGAACCGTGCTGTCGTCTGCATAGCAATGAATCGATGTACATTTAACTTGATCGTTTACGTGCAACAAAAACAGCATCGGTGAAAGCATATATCCTTGTTGAACCCCCCATTGATTTGGTGCGGAGAGGAATAAGACGGGTCAACTAGAGATTTGAATTGTTCTTCCCCTGAGAAAGTCCGCAATCCAACCACGCAGGGTTGACGGTTACTCCCTATAACAGGCTTTGAAGATACCCAACCCGAAGTGCGACCGAAGTGTGACGCACATCGGGTTGGGTATTTCTATATATTTTGGAGAAAATGGGTATCTCAATCTATATAATGGGTATAAGTTAGGTATCTCAATATTTTAGCTCCAAATAGCTCCCCCAAATATGGCACCAATGTCTCCTGAATTTTATTATAATTTTACTATCATCCAGGTTTAATGGCCGCGAAGATGAAATATTTTAATTATATCTCCTATCTAGGAACGGTTTGTCTCACAGATTGACTTGCAAAATTCTTCAAATTTCATAGCTAAAATTGAAGAACTGAAAGTTCTAATCAAATACGTTTTATGAGATTGAACTGTTCTAGTCATCAGGCTTAAAATCACAATAATAATATTGTCGCTAGAAAATATTCAACAAACCATTATGGCCAATAATGAAAATATAGGATTGATTTTTTTTTTTGAAAATGTATTACTTACGGCGAGCATGTAAGACTATGTAAGAGCTTTGACAACTGGCGGACCACGATCATGTATCGGGAAACCTAAAGTTTGCCAAACTGCTTTGTTGCTAGTTGCTAGTGATATAACGACCCATTTGATATTGTATTATTTCGTCGTGTTGGTTTTTACTGGTTACTGCGAAGACAGCCATATCACTGCCCTTGTTGATGTAATTGCAGAGGTTTTTGATAGATTTTACTAAATTACAGTGCCTATTCGACGTTCATTTATGCCATGAACATTGGACAGGAGCAGATTGTATGGAACTACATTGTCGACATCGATTTCTTCGTGACTTCACATATTTATTTTTGCTGTAAATACACCCTGTTGTGTGTGATGATCGCCTGTACTTTGGTTAGCCATCTTTGCCAGTTTGTGTTTCGTACAGAAATGGTCTAGGATAATGTTTCATGCATTTGTTGTCTTTCATGCATGGTGAGTTTTTGTTTAGTGGACCACATGGACCATGTACCATGTTTTGTACAGTTATGTTATAGAGTTTTAGATCTTCCTTTGTATTTGGAAACTCAGCCTTAATGATGACATCTATTGGTTTGAACGTATTTTTCCTCGAAGCCAAGCCTTTTTTTTCCAACCAATCGAATATCAGCCACCATATTCACCTGATTTGGCCCCCTGCGACTTTTTTCTGCCCTCAAAACTGAACAAACCCATAAAAGGACAGAGTTTTGCCACGATTGAGGAGATAAAAACTGCATCGCTGGAGGAGCTCAAGACCATACCAAAAAGTGTTTATCAGAAGTGCTTCGAGGATTGAAAAAGCGCTGGCACAAATGAAGTTTGTATCTCAGAAAAATAAAAAGTCTTAACAAACATTCTTTATACAGTTAACTAGCAATTGGCTCTATTTTAAAAATTAAATTAAAAAAATAAAAAAACAATGAAAGTCGAAAATTATATTAAATTTTTATAAGAAAAACTTTCTTTTTATACCTTTTTGAAGGTTATTCCCATCTGTGAAATATATCATTATTAGAATTAATTAACAATAATAATCTAAACGAAAATATGAAAGAGAACAAGACACAGAAAAAAGACAATGGTCGCAACTGGGACACGAACCCAGACCTCTCCGTCTAACCGGGACGAGCGCGTTAACCAATTTCGTTATTGCCACCTTCTGTCAAACCGTCATATTTGTCAATCTCATATTTTCAAATTTTAGAATTACATTATTATTAACTAATTATTTTTTCCATACAGACAATGGTCCCAGTTGCGACCATTGTCTTTTTTCTGTATCTTGTTCTCTTTCATATTTTCGTTTAGATTATTATTGTTAACTTATTCTAATATGAAAATTATATTCTTTAAAACTTCTTTCAGTAATCAAATAATTATAATTAATTCATCAGAAAATTGTTTGCATTTAGGTTTATTGTTCATAAAATAAAATTAGGCATTTTATCTCTCCCGTTCATTGGATGCTTATAAATATTTTTCACCGTGCAATTTCACGGCAAAAGTATTATTGGGTTATAAATTATTATTGGGTTATAAATTGATGTACATGTGCCCCATATTCACAGAATAAAACATTAACCCTAAATTCCCTTTATTTTACCATATTGCTCATCATTCGTAGAAAATATATTCAAAACTTAATAAATATAAATACGTAGGCAATAATTTTTAAAGATATTAGGGCAGACCCGTGAAAAATCACTAGATATTATAATTACAATTTTAGACAAGTCAGTTAAATGTCTGTCAAAATATAATACTATGGGTACCTAGGTACTATTAAGATTTATCCCTTTATTATAATCAGTTCGAATTTCAAAAAAGACACTTGAAGTCAAAGCAAATCATAGATCTAGAGTTCATTTAACCAAAATTACAGACGGATACACAACCGAAATTTGTTTTTTTGATGAATTTCGTAGATCCATGAAAAATGACTGATGGCCTAAATAATCGACAAATCAGTACCATTTTTCTTCCACTGCCCCCCCTGAAAGTTTCAAAAGCCCACAATGGGGCGTTATCGCCCACGTTGAGAATCTATGCTCTAGGTCTAGATCATAGATTCTCAACCTTTTTTTGCCCACCGCCCCCTTTGACAATATTTTTTTCTGGCGCCCCCCAACTGCTATTACATACCATCGACCATAATTCTGGGTACAGTTGCGAAATCGGCTTCTGCAGCCAAAACTCTTGGTAGCCATTCTTAAATTTAATTTTTAATTCCTCATTTGTCGTCAGTTCTATTAGTTCTTCTTCTAATTGGGATGATCCTGCTGTGTTGACATTTGAAAAAGGATCCAAAACCCAATCTGGTATGTCCATGTTTAAAATATCTTGGAATCGTTCCTTGAAATCACTGTGGAGGTTTTCCGAGGTTGACTGTAAACAAGCAAGTCGTCAATCTTGAATGATACTGCTGATAAATTTGGGAAGTTATTAAATTCCCATCTGCCGATATTTCTTTTGTATAATAGCTGCTTGGATACAAAAGCTGCAACACAATTTTTTGTCTTAATCAAATTTAAGTCGTCGCGTCGCCTTGAAGTTGGAGATTGACATCATTAAACAATTTATACAGGTCTGTCAAGTACGCAATATCGTTCTTCGATGAGGTGAGGTTGTCGCGCAATTCTGTGTCTTTGTTTCCTACGAACTCTATCACAGACTCAAACAGATTGTAAAATCTAGTCAAACATGAACCTTTTGACAGCCAGCGCACCTCTGTGTGAAGCAGCAATCGGTTGAAATCTTCATCAATGGCAATGCAAAGCTGTCCAAATAATCTGTCATTCAATGAGTTACTTCTGATTTTATTAACTGCTCTGATAACATATTGCAGTGTATGGAGGCGTTCACTCAGATTTTTCGCAACCAAATGCTGACGATGAATTACGAAATGCACAGCAAGCAAGTCGGGAACTTTATTTTTTAAGGACGTTATGAAGCCTTTGTGACGCCCTGTTATAGCTGGGGCGCCATCCGTAGCAACTGACAAAATATTATTTAAAGGAATTTTCTTTTCGTCACAAAACTTTTCCAGTGTATTAAATATGGTTTCTCCTTTTGTATCTATTATAAAATAATTCTTGACATATTTTCTCGTTTTTGATGAATCTCACGTATGACAATAAAAATGCTTCATTGGTTGGTAAAGGGGACTCATCCAGCTGAATTGAATATCGACAAGACTGCATATGATTGCACAATGATTCTTCAATGTTTTCAGCCATTTCATCAATTCGTCTTTGCACAGAACTATTGCTCAAAGGATTTTTTCAAATAATATCTGCAGCTGGTTTATGGAGTGCTTATAATTACTTCTTTTACTGCTGGTAAAATTAAATCTTCCCCAATAGTATGTGGTTTGCCTGTTTTAGCAATCAACAATGAGATATTGTACGAAGCTCGAAGTCCATCATCGTCTTGCTTAGAAGCTGTCGAAAATTGTTTTGATATAGTTGGCTGAATTTCGTACTTCTTTTTCATGTCTTGAAAATAGGTCACATCTTTGTCTTTCTTATCCGGCTGGATTTTATTAAAATGATCTTGAAGCCTAGAAGGCTTCATCGCTTCATTTGAAAATGTTTTTCGACAAATAAAGCACATTGGCGATGATGGATTTGTAGGATTTTCGATAAATCCATATTTAATATAATCCACACCATATTGCCGTATCTTCTTTTTTTCTTCCGACATTTAGAGATATGTGAGTAAAAGATTAACTCTGTTATTAATGGCGCGCGCTAATGTTAATGAACATAAAATGATAAACAGTGCCTTTATATAGGTTGGAGACATATAACACGCTTCGACAGGAATAAAATAAATACGCAGTGACTCGCTTTCAGCACCCGGTCGCGTATTTACAAAACCTATACCGGATCAATCGCGGCGGCCGCGGCAGCTGAAATGGGATAGGGTTTGTTGTGCAAAATCATCTACAAACCCTAAACAAACTGTTTCGTTTGCTTCGTTTCGTTGCTCTCTCTGCTTCAGTTACACTGTTTTCTTCAATAACATTCATACATACAAGTCCATTCCTGCTAGTACCTATATCTCAAAAACTACAATACCATCAGATAGTTTTACCGCATGGGTAGGAGATAGGATGACCGCCAAACGCCTATTAAATACCAATACCTAAAATATTAGTAAGATGTATCTATTCTCATATGTATAAATGTGACTAAGCAAGCAATGGAACCAACGTTGTTTGGCGGTCTATCCTCTCTGACTCCCTCTGCGGGAAGCAGCCTGATGTTATTAGAGAAGCGGCCTGATGTTATTAGCTACCATAACTGAAATGGTGGGTATATAATAAAGACTAGTAAACAAGACGATGAATAAATGTGGTTAAAGCAACAGTGTGACCGAGTTATTTGGCGATCCACCATCTCTGCCTACCCCTGCGGTTAAAATATCTGACGGTATTATAGTCTGTTGGGATGGCTGAACTGGTAGGTTTGGACTTGTATGTGAATTTAACGATGTAGGAATGTCATTGAAGCAAGGAGTATGCAGTAAATGACAAAATATATATTGCTAGTTTTAAATATGTGTGAAAATGTACTGCAAGTGCACTTATGATCCAACATAGTTACATAGTTTGAGTTCACCCATGAGTTTCATACCTTTTGAGAATATAATGCAAGCTATGAATTGTACACGAAATGCACCAGCACCAACACCAACAGAAGCTACTCTATAATTACGGTCCCCACAGTCTCTGAAACAGATAGATAGAGCAACGAAGCGCGTTGGCGACTGAACCGGTATAGGTTTTGCAAATACGCTACCCGGCGCAGAAATAAAACGTGGACTTGTCGCGGAGGCATAGGCGACGCAGGAACAGAATGGATCGGGGGCTAAGGGGCTGTCTTGTCGACGCATGTAAGCTCACTCGTTGACTCCCGAATGCATTGATGACACTGAGCAAGTTAGATCAATACACAGATAATACTGTCAATTCTTGCAGGATTGCAAAAATCCCGTTATTTAACAAAAAACATTATAATTTAATAGCTACAAACTTTTTATTTATTAACAGGCTTTTATTAACTTCGCCTGTATTTATGTTTGTATGAGATATTTCACGTGAAATCGGAAGATTTAAAATTAAAAAAATATATATATTCTAATCTAATTTTGTTTGTCTTTTTTAAACCATATTTTTGTATTTGCCAACGCCCCCCTGTGCCATATCAACGCACCCGAATTGTCTCTGGATCTTCTACCGCCCCCCTGAAGGTCTCAAACGCCCCAAGGGGGCGTTATCGCCCACGTTGAGAACCTATGGTCTAGATCAACCATACTCAACCTGCGGCCCGCCACGCTTTTGTGTGCGGCCCTAACACTTTATTATCAGGAACTTGATTTTTTTTAAATTTGACTTTGACGCACAGATAGTGACACCCGAAAAGGATTGTCATTATGGTCCACATGATCTGGTGTAAGAGTGAGATACGTTTTTTAGATTTATCACGGCCAAAAGTATTTTCGTTATTTGTGTGATGCCGTGTTGCGCTACCTCCTTCTTTAGCCAACATTTCGGACAGCGTTACAGTGTCCATCATCAGGGCAGATGTGTAAGAGTGTTGCTATTTGCACACGCTAGTTTTATTCCCAAAAAACCACTTCTAGGAACCATTGCATCAATTATTTTCTTATATAGAAGAATCAATATGTGTTTGTATATTTATTTGTTTGTTTGTATGTTTGTTTGTTTGTTTGTTCGTATGTTATACGCTACCATACCGTTTATCCGATTGCGATGAAGCTTGGGTGATTTGTTGTGCGTACACTCGCGAAGGTTATAGGATATATATATATGTTAAGCTCTGGCGTTATGAAATTTGTATAAATGAAAATGTATTTAACATGTATGTTTAATGTGTATTTAATATCTAAGCTTTGAGCTTTGAGCTTTGAACTTTGCACTTTGAGCTTTGCGCTTTGAGTTTTGAGCTTTGAACTTTGAGTTTTGAGCATTGAGCTCTGAGCTTTGAGTTTTGCGCTTTGAGCTTTGAGCTTTAAGCGTGTATATGTTTGTTTCTGGTTTTGTTTGTTTGTATCCTATGCGTTGCTGAACCATTCATCCGATTGCTAAACCGTTCATCCGATTGCGATGAAACTTTGTAGGCTTGATGTGTGCATACTTGCGATGGTTTCTGTATACAATAGTGAGTTCTGGCATCATGAAATTATGCATCGCTAAACAGTTCATCCGATTGCGATGAAACTTTGGGGATTTGATTTGTGCTTGCCCGCGATGGTTTCTGTGTGCAATAGTGAGCTCTGGCATCATGAAATTATGCATTGCTAAACCGTTCATCTGATTGCGGTGAAACTTTGGTGAGTTGTTGTGAGCACGTCATCGAAGGTTTCTTTATATATGTATATACTGGTGAGCTTTGGCATTATGAAATTTGTATTAAAAATTGCAATAGGTGGCACACGAGCTGTTTGAAAACTAAATTTACAGGGACTGAATGAGCGGGAGGCTGTAGGGGAAATCGGGAGGGGGGTTCGTGGGACGGGGGAAGCGGGAGAAGGGAGTGAGGAGAGGAAAAACGGAGAAGACAGTGTGAATGCATGAGCGCAAGCGGAAGAGGGATAGGAGGTGGAAGAAGAATGGGACGAAGGGAAACGACATACATACATAAAAAAAACTGGTTAATGTCACTAGTTAGTCAGGTACCTACTAGCAAATTTGAGTGCTTCAAGACAAATGGGAAGAATTCTTTGTCGGGGGGGGGTTGATGATTTTTTCGTCATACCAGTATAGTGTTGCGGCCCGCGTAACTTAACAAATACATGTATGTGGCCCGGAGAGAAAAAAAGGTTGAGTATCGTTGGTCTAGAGTCTAGATGATGAAAAGCTTCAAAATTCTTGCTTCTTTCACAATCCTACACTCTCTTATTATTCCGACAAACATGTCCCGTCTTAATGTGTCAATTTTTGAGCTCATCGCAAACGATCGCACAGCCTTACTTTCATATGCGAGATGGAGAAAGAGAGTTTACTGAGTGTATACATGCAGTGCCTACATCCGGACATAAATTCCGAACATCATCAACAATTCATTGCTAAACCGAACCAAACATCAACACTAATTCCGGTTGTATGTGGGTCGTGCATAACTCTGGGTCATTGAAATCGAATTTGCTTTGAAATTATGTGTCATTTTTCAAAATTGGTACTGATTGCGGAAAGAATTCAGACAAGTGATAAAGTGCCTACCTGTAATGTATTTACCATTTTCATTTTTTAGAAATCATTTGTCTCGAATTCAGACTATCCCTAGAATGGTCACACAATTGTGACAAATTACGACACATTATGTAGATGTAGAATCGTGAATGCTGCTTTGTGTAGGGTTAAATTTGCATTCACAGTGTGGTTTATTGCTGCAACGATTTCATATTTAAATAGCGAGATATTTCAATTTTTCTCACTTGATCGTCATTTACAAAAACAAATAACATTCGCGATAAACACCAATAGTAGCTCTATTTATTTATTAAAAACCAACCAGAATGTCTACTGTTCGGAAACGGAAACGAAAATGCCTCAATCGTAAATATCTTGCGCTCGATCGTATCAAGCATGTATTCGTTACTCGTGACCTTGCTTTCCTCCCTGTGAGGATTTTGGGTCTTTGCGTTGGCGTCAAGCCTTTTAATTTCATCGCCGAGTCTGGAAAATCAAGAGTAGTTCCAAACATTCCTTCGACCGTTGTGACAATCGTTAGTGTATTGACCTACACCTATTTCTCAATCAATTTATTATTTTTCGAAAAGGATTTCGTGATGCGATACGGGAGATTAAAAACCATTCGAGAAACTGGTACTCTTACCAACTTTTCTCTGGGGCTTGTTATGGTGATATTTACGACTTTCTCCGCAATTACGTCGAGACATTCGGACTCTAGGACAATCGAGATTTTGGCCGAACTTGAAGAGATATTTGCAGAATTATGTGAAAAAATTGATTTCTCAAATTTGGCATTAAACATAATCCGTAATTTGGGAGCGTTTTTCCTTTTGCAATTATCTCAAATATTATTTTTCGTGTGGGTCTTGTCTCACGTAGACTTATATCTACCGCTTTGCGTGTTGTGTATTATTGTATACGTACCAATTGTCATAAGCTGCACAACTCTCATAATGTTCAAGTCTTATGTCTGTCTTTTGACTGAAAACGCAAAGGGTTTAAACAGGCTATTACTAAGCCTGCTGACGCTGACGAGACGTAATATGGGTAACTCGGAACCCAATTCTTACTCCAAAGCTCACCGCGATCGAGCACTACTAAATGAACCACTTTATTACATGTATTTGGAAACGCAAGACTATTCAAAAATAATGAAAGTTTTAATACGAATTCACGACAGGATTTGCGATTGCGCCGACAACATTAACAGAGCTCACGGGTTTAGAAATCTCGCTGTGATTACTTATGGTTTTGTAACTACAGTTTCATGTTTCTTTGGTGCTTTGGTTACAGTCATCGATGTATGGATGACAGCATCGGGTCTATCTTCGATGGACAGTATAGAAAAAATGGTGGTTATCATTAATATAACACAGTATATTGGTTATTCTTTTGTGTTGAAAGACATGGTAAAAGCATGTGAAGACTGTTACAACAAGGTAATATATGTTTCTTGAGTGTTATATTATAATGTTGTTTGTACCTACTTCTTTACTTCAAATACATTTCATTAGCTGCCACCCTCTTCAATTATTCTACATCGCCGATTGCTTCATGTTTGTATCAATGCAGTTTTCATTTTATTTTATCTTGATCATTCAGGTTGATAACAATATTTATATTAAACAATTAAATAATTAGTGTAACGGGTGGATTCGTATACGGATCATCCAACCCCGATTGCGACGGTACTTACACACAGCAGCGGTCAGAGTATGACATCACTGATCTCTACCGCTCACAGCAAATCTGTTCGCAAAATCCGTTACAGTGGCGCCCCACGTTGGGCGCCACTGTAACGTAGAAGGTTCTTTACTAAAGATAAACTATGATTGTTGTAAATTCCAAATAAATGATAAGACGTATAGAACATATATATATTGATTTATTGTAATACAAAGGAGCATGTGTTAATGAGAACTCTATCTTAAAATTAAATACTCAAGGGTGGGCATGAACATCGAAGATGTTACATGTTAGATTAATGTACCATGATAAATTTACAAGTGGGCAAGCATAATATTTAATTAAATGAGGGCGCCATTACTTTTAAAGATAAAGTAAAACTAATTTAACAAATGTAAGAATGATCTGATAACTAATACAATTAAAACGTTACGTTGCGTTGTCCAAAAGCGCCATGGCTTGGTTGGCCTCGACCTTGCAGCACGCGTGTTCACCTCCTGGGGGGTTACTCTCTATCTCTCGTAACCGCCAACCGCTACGTTTCACACCCGTATTTTGACAGATGTTTGTCAGTTTCGCCAAACTTGGTACTCTCTATCAGTCGGAAACCCGAAAGTCACAGATTCCACAGCGACGCCCGGTTTTTGTCATTTTTGGTACTCCCTATCGAACTCAGTCGTATAAGTTTCATGTTTCCCAAAGTGGATCGGGAGACCTCCGTTTTATGAAACTTTTGTTGGGTTAAGAAGTTGGGTTATGATTTTATGAAGTTGACATTTCGTCTAACGAGACATTATACATATTTTATTCGAATATCTCGTTTTAAAAGGTAAGTAATATGATTTATTTGGAATTAAATGATACCGGGTTGGTAGATGTGTACCAAACCGCCGTACTTTTAGGCACTTATTCGTAATTATTATCGTAATTACCTACACTTCGTTTTAGCAATTCCTACAACTGACAACTATTTGCACAAAATGGGTTGGAATTTGTATGCATTTTTTACCTCTCCCTTAGTAAATAGTAGTTTGTTGAGTAAATATTTACATATTATGTACCAAATAAGTACGGGTCTGTTGCAATCTAAGGTATTCATAATTTATGTGCTATATTTTAGCCACAATGGAAGGTTATTTCCGCCTACAATTTGCTTTGCGAATTTTTCGCCAAGACGATTACAGGGAAGAGGCAGCCCGAAGAAGACAGTTGAGGGATCTGTCAAACCCCATGAGCATTCCTGAATCACTATTTATTGCTCACTACCGCCTGTCGCAGGACCTCTTTAAAGCGTTGTGTGACGAGTTGAGGCCGTTAATCCCTGTACCTAGGAGAACAACCGGAGTGCCCTTGGAGCTAAAAGTGAATACAAAGTTTTTAATTTATCATCTTTTCTTACAATGTCAAACTCCAATCTAACAGCACATTCCTTAATATCTGCTTCATATGAACAAATATTTTTTTATGTTTCAGGTTCTAACAACACTGTCTTTCCTAGGTACAGGGTCGTACCAAAAAGTTGTAGGAAACGACTTCCACAACAGCATTTCGCAGCAAACGGTTAGCCGACACATGCGTCAAATAGTGTCGGCTATAAACCGAATCATGCATAGGCATGTCAAGTTCCCAATAACGCAGCAAGAAAGGAATGCTGTAAAACAAGGGTATGTTCAGATTTATTATATTTTGTGGCATATTCCGATGATGGGCTAGCTAATGTGTAATTATTTTATGTAATATTTCATCTCTGTTGAAATGTCAACCGTGTTGGGTGCGCTTTTGGCTTATTTCCCGACTATGCACCGGTGCCGAAAGGATCAAGGACACTAGTTCCTCGGAGCATCTTCCAATAAAATGCTGGTAGAACAAGGATAGCACAGGATTCCTACCCGACGCCTGTGCTCTAAAGATTGCAATCCGTTTGTAAAGTTAGGAGAATCTTTCAAACGGACAGCCCGTTTCTGCACAGAGTCAAGGGTTTTTTCATGTAGATTTGAATGGAAACCAATATCACCACCGACTTAGTGCCTTTTTGTTCTAACCCTTTTACCTTTGCCGTCTTTCGTACCTAATATTAATTTTATAGCATGTCGTATCTATCGAAGTTGAAGGGAGGAACAATAATAATTACAAAAACAAATTATGTATGTGGTGTGATATTTTATATTTGTACATAGAGGAAAACATAAGTCTTACATAATTACAGAGAAGATTACACATTTAGAACACATACAATAAAGGAGAAATGGTAAAATATATACCTATTGATAAACAAACACATAGTAACAATAGCAATTACATGGTGTATGATACATGCATATTGCAATGACAGTATTAATAAAATACAATATTCATTCTAATCGAACCAAAACATATGTATTTTTTCATATATGTATTTTTACTAATCTTATGAAAAGCATAGCCATTCAGAGAATATGTGTGTACAAAAAATAAAATAGTTATATGAACAGCCAACTGAATTTTGACATGGCCCGACTCAAGTATCTGATTCACTTGATCGTGCCATGCCTTCCTCGGGCATCCCCGACTTCTTCTACCATTCACGTTTGCATGATGTAAACAAAGCTGTTTGTCTTTTCATAAAATAAATAATGCCATCACAAAGTGAAAACCTGTGAGAAGAAGTTTTCTTCTGAAAATATCTATTTTAAGCATTTAAATTGTATATATTTCAGGTTTATAGAAAAATTTAATTTTCCCGGAGTAATTGGATGCGTAGACGGGACGCACGTCGCCATTGTTAAACCAAAGGTACATGAAGAGGCCTACTTCAACCGAAAGGGTTTCCACTCGATGAATGCTCTCATGGTAAATAAATATATCCTTTATTCAAATGTTTACAGAATAGCTGATCATATAATATATCACACTATTATTCCACCCTACAGATTTGCGATTCCAAGTTAAAAATAATTGCGATAAATGCGAGGTATGGAGGTGCATCGCACGATGCACATATATGGCAAATGATGGCCATAAAACCACACTTGGAAGAAGCAAATAACCGAGAGACTTTCTGGCTTTTAGGTAAATTTCTTTTATGAATACATAAATATTTGTTAAAGTTTGCAATTTTTAATTATTTTTGTTTTAAAAAAAAAATGTTTTAAAATAAATTGAATATTTCAGGAGACTCAGCATTCCCACTTAGGCCATACATGATGACTCCCATTTTAAACGCGGCACCGGGATCACCAGAGGACCATTTTACAAAAATGCATTGCAGAGTCAGAAATTGCATAGAACGCTGCTTTGGGATTTTAAAAGGAAGATGGCGCTGTCTCCTAAAACATCGTGTTCTACATTATACGCCAGAAATGGCAGGGAAGGTAGTCAATGCATGTGCTGTTCTTCACAATATGGCCATTGAAGCTCGAATGCCAGAACCAGAGGATGTGATCATTGAAGATGATTTTAGAGAAGTGGTTAATGTTATCGATCAACACAACGATAACCTTAGGCAAGGTCGGATAACTCAACGAGAGCTTGTTGAGACTCTCAATCGCCAAATTTAAGTACCTCTAACCATATATCCAAGTTCACTTTTTTTTTTAATCCAATTCAATACTTATTTCTTCAATAATCACATCCTCGGTTCTGGCATTTGAGCTTATATTATTATCTGCTATACATGTTTACTTCCTACACTCACATGAATAGTTTTGATTGACCTCTTTCTTAAAAATCTTTATAGAAAATCCTTTTTTTAATAATTGCTATTCCCTGGTCATTGTCCGGTAGCCTTACAGACCACAGAACGGCCTATCGTTTTGGATGCCTTAATTTTCTAATCACTTTGTTATTTTTTTTCCTTTCATGTTATCGCTTCCCGTGAGTCGTGCCCTTATTGCTAAGGACCGCGATCCCTGTTACTAGCGCCACCCAGACTCACTCTCGATGCTCGGCGCTGTATGAAGAGTTGCGTTTACCTGTGTTCCAGACACTAGCCTGGCCACTCCATTATGTTTCTGCGATTGCTATGTACACTGAATTTATGTAAATTATGTAACTTTGTTGCCAGGTTTTTAATGCAAATCTCTGTGCGGATGATGTTTTTCTGACACTTTTATTTCACGAAATTCTCCCATTCTCACAGGGATTTAAGCTTTTCCTGGCCTAGAGTCCTTTCTGAAAATATAACCTTTTTCTAATAGCAAAAGAGAACCCTTTTATTTACAATTGTCCCAATATTTTTGTGTTTTCCTGTATTTTGTTTTAACTGCAACCTAGCAGTGGTTATTCAAGTCGTATCAAAGCTGAACTGAGGACACCCAAGCTAGTCGAATATAAGTAAGTATTGAGTTATCAGCGGTGTAAGTAAATTAGCGTTGGTTAATTAATTCAAGAACGGTTCGAAACCGAATCTCAGTACCTAACAATTGTCATCTACATTATTGAGTACTACTAACCAGTATGTAATTTTTTTTAAACATTATTACTTAATGTAAAAGCCTCATGGTCACAATAGTAAATAAATAAATTATATCTTACACTTTCATTTCAACAGCTCTGTTAAAGTCGCCTGTCGAAATTTTGCGTACATACTTACTACTCTTTGGTTCTAACTCATTTAGCATACGCTCTATCTTTCTTACACTTGAGTTTTACGTAATTACGGTATCGAACCGCCTGATTACCGATTTATAGGCAAATTAATAATGAACAACAACATAATGTTCAGTTTGAATACTTACAAAACCAAGTTTATACTCACAAGTCTCCCCAGCTAGCTCAATCGGCAGGGTCTCGTGTTCACAGACTCGATTCAAGACAACTATCGTTGTCACTGATAGAATAAATGTAGGAAAGGTTATAATAAATTAAAAGATCTCTTGTCGTTTTCAAATAACTTGGGAATTTATTTATGACTCGACGCTTCTAGGAAAAGCTTTGAATCCCAATGTGAACTTTGTAATTTACTGAATATAAAATATAATGAAAGGGATGATTGGATAATGTATAGAACCAGAAGAAGCGCGTATGGCTGCCTGTCCTTCCCTTGTGCAGGAGCTTCTCCTTCTCGAGCAGGAGCTTCTCCTTCTCAAGCAGGAGCTTCTCCCTCTCGATGGTGCTCTTTTCCTGTAGATTGATATTTTTCAGTTCCTCCTCATTGAGGAACTTCTCCGTCATGGCTGTTTTACTACCTGAAAGTAAAATATTAATAATATTAAAAATAATATCATAACATCACGAGAGATGGAAAGGCTGATAGAGAAATTGAAAGAAGGGTAAATGCGAGTAACTATATTAATGGAGGACTGAATGCTGTTGGCGCTAATAAAAAAACTCTCAAAAGAAGCAAAGCTAGCAGTCGACAATGGAGTCCTGGTGCCCATCCTGATGTATGGCAGTGAGGCATGGCACTGTCAGAGGAAGGATGAAAGCAGACTGAATGCTGTTGAAATGAGATCCCACCACGTATGATCGTATGAGAAATGTAGAGATCCGCAAAGAATGCAAGGCTGATGTAAGCGTAATGAGTAAAAGAAAGGGACCCTCAGATGGTTTGGGCATGTAGAGGGAATGAATTAAGAAAGTGGTGGAAGAAGAATATATGATACAAATGTGAATGGTAGAAGAAGTCGGGGACGCCCAATGAAGACATGACACGATCAAGTGAATCAGATACTTGAGACGGGCCATGTCAAGAGTCAGAATAATAGAAGAGAATATATGAGACGATGCATGAATGTGTGGGAAGGCCGAGTTGTTTGGCGGTCCGACCTCTCTGCCTATCCCTGCGTTGAAACGGCGTGATGGTTAGTTAGTTTTTTCATAACATTATTCCCATTCACCCTAAGATATTTAATTGTAAGTACTTACAAAGCTCTTGGTCGGAGGCCTTTCTTTTGACGCCGGACGGTCCACGCATTACGGGCAAAACTTCTGTCGGCACCGGCCCAGGCATCGCGGACAACACTTCATCTTCTTCGAGGAGTTCCATTTCAATTTAATTCTGCAAAAAAGCAATGAACTTTTTATCAGGGTTTCACCATCCATATTAAAATATAATATAAAATAATAGTCTGAAACATACCCACGGCACAGGCAGCGTCTCATATGTCACCGCTATCCCTTCAATTGGTTCCCGCCCAATGATGTAGCTCGTAGCCCTTTTATTCTGTAGAAGAATTATTAATATACATTATTATTATTAATTTAAAACTAATAATGCAATGAATAAAAACATGCAAATGCGGTTGGCAATGATAGTATTCCGCTGGCGGTGGCAAAACGAAAATTCATATCGCTCGCCATACATTCTACAATCGTTTTGCCACCGTCAACCGGATACTATAATAATCATGTTTCTTACATAAATAATTCAAATGGCACAATTGACCGCAGTAAAAAACATATTATTTGAACAATAAAATATCTATAAAAACAACATTAATTATGTTTATTTGATGAGTGAAGAGAAATTTACAAATATGTAAAACACCAACCGCCATTCTTAAAACACTCGGAGGTTATAATGTCTTTTTTATTTTTATGCTAATAATTATCGCACGAAACACATTTATCAATGTACACAAACACAAAATAAACATGAATGTACTAAATAATCATATAACTTACGTTCATTGCAGCAGACATATAAAAAAAACAACACGAAACACAATGGTCAAATTCCCGCCTCTTTGCTTGCGCTCCTCGAAGATTGTCAAAACTGTCAAATATGAACCATAGTCAAACAAATTAGCAAACCATAGACTTTAGGCGCATAGACAATCCACATTATTTCTATGTAGAGTGTGAAAGTCTATTTATGGTCAACCATACCGACGCCAATCGACGCTTTTCTAAACCCATTCGTGATGGAGAGATACAGAGTGCAGTTTTCACAGTAAACTGTGATATGACACGGAAACTTTACTCTGAACCGTACGAACGCTGTGGAAGATAGGGAGTAACCCCCCTGGTTGGTTTCTTTGCACTCTAGCTCGCCGCGAACAGATTTGCTGTGAGCGGTAGAGATCAGTGATGTCATACTCTGACCGCTGCTGTGTGTAAGTACCGTCGCAATCGGGGTTGGATGATCCGTATACGAATCCACCCGTTACAAACGTATTAATTTATAACAAGGCGAGTAGGTACTGTTTTTTCTTTTTTTGTTTTTACTATCCGTTAAGTTTGACACTTCAGTGTCGGGAGGTTGGCAACGCGGGCGGGAAAAAAAGGCAAGATGGCGGCAGACGTGGATTTACGGAATTTTTGACGGGAAGTTTTGGCGCTTCTGAAGCGTTTGTGGAATTCAAGTTTCCTTTTTTCGTGTTTCCAGTGTTTGGACCAATGTAGATGACAAGACAATTCGTTACATTAGGTTTCAGTTCAATTACCAATTTTCACACACCTAATACAAATATAAAACATAACAAAATGTTTAATAAATATGTAGCTAGTAGATAAACAAAATAAATAAAGTGTTGTTTACAAGATAAAGGGTTTTCTAAAACAGGAACAGCTGCAGCATCAATTAGATGTTAGACCGTGGTTTCGGAACGGTGTTTTTTGCGTCGCGGCTCAGTGTACCGTCCCATACAAGCTAGAAAGTAGGTTAATTAATAGGAATTCTTTAAAAATGTCGTCATAGGAGTATTACCAGGTAGGTAGTGTGACAAATGCATTTTTAATTGACAAACTAGAGCCCCACAGTCACAAAAAATTGTTAACGAGTTGATCATTTGCTTCTATTCGACTCGACCTGTTAAGGTTGTTTATAAGTTTAAAGAGTTTTCTGTCGGTTTTCAAAAAAATGGAGGGTACTTTGGGAGATATGTATCTAGTATGTTTTTTTTTTACTAAAACTTTAATATAAACCATTATACATTTAAAAAAAAAGTTTAACTTGCGCGTATTCATAACATATTTAATTACTAACCACTCGAGAATTTATTTCGGAATAGGTATATATTAAAGATTAAACATATAAGTGGCTGAGTTATTGTAAGTTTAGTAATGAAACAAAAATTTTCGAAACCGCTAGAAAATCCACCAGCCACTAAAAGAAATATTTAAAATTAAATGTATAAAAAAAAAGATTAATTTTGTTATTTTTCGTCAGTTTTAATTCTTTAAACAGTCTTATTGTTATTTTAATTTTGTTATCACTGTTATCAGTTAAAGATAGATTATTTATTTCTGAAAATTAATTTTTTAATTAAGTTTTTCCCATGAGTTTAATAAAATCTCCATGAAAGTAATGTTATTTAATAATATTAATGCCTTACGCGTGTATAATAAATACAAATTCGGTAAATCCACTTTTAAAGTGTGAAAAAATGAATCCAAAACGTCAGATTTTTTCCGTTATTCTAAAGGAATTATTATTACATATTTTTAAAATTTTTGTAATGCCATGAACGTGTTAAATGGTTTATGGTTTTTGCTAATTTTTTAAATAAAAGGACTATGTTTTTTTTTTAAATTTGGTATTTTCACAAATTATTTGACGTTTCAATAGAAAATGTTTAGGGTAAGCTTTTTTTTAACTGCGGTGCAAGGCCATTGCCTTGACTGGAATTGACCTTTCCAGCAGTACTCTTTCGACCGAGAGGTCGATAGAGTCCGGCTGAGGTCGAGTGTGTAGCTGTGGCGGCTGAGGTCTTTTCGGTCGAGAGAATACGGCTGGAAAGATCAAAAGGCCTCCCTCAACCAGTCTCTCTCGATCCGGCCCGCCACGCAGCATGTGGGCAGACGCATCTGCCGCCAAGACCCGCACAAAAGTCACCCCATGAACCCGGGCACCCCTGCTAAATCACTTAACAAAGTGAACCACTAGGGGTGACCTGTGGGACATGTGTTGGTTATCCAATAAATGGTTCCCGGGGCGGCGGCACCCGTACCCGCTTCCTTTCAAAAATTCCTGGAAGCAAGTGGAAAAGTAAGAAAATCACAAAAAATATAAATCCGTACACAACGCCATCTCTGATACTGACAAAAACAAAACACGGACAGTTGGGCATCGATAATTGCTTCATTGTGTAATTTTTAACTTGATAAAAAAACTTAATTTAATTCAACAGTTATTGATTCAGAGGTGGTACAGAGTTCTACGGGTCAGCTAGTAATTAATAAAACACGTACAACAGATAAACAACCCCCTTTGGCTGTATAAGCAATGTATATATCTTTCTCTGAACTATTTTTTAAGAGTAGAAAATTAGCAAGGTTAGCAAATATACATGGACGTTTAACGTTTACCACTCTCTTTTTTGTTTGGTTTTAAGAATTTTTTTACTTAACTATTTATTTTTTCTATGGGACGTGTGGGTTTGAACTAACCTCCCCCCCGTTCTGGAATAAAGAAGATTGTTATTCTCCTATAGCCGATTGAACGGGCGCAGCAAACAGGGCCGGATTAACCATGTCGGGGCCCCTAGGCAATACACGTCTCGGGGGCCCTTTACCAATGGGGGACTAACAGGGGGGGGGGGTGGAAGGGGAGGCCCGTCGCGGGTCTCTGGTCCTGGGGCCTCCAAACGCCCCCCTGTTCCCTTGATAAAATCTTAGATGGTCCTTCTGAAAGATGCATTTGTTAAAAATGCTCTCGCCAAATGTTTTAAAGAAATTCGAAATATTGACGGCGATAGAGTATTTTATGTGAATCCGTTTGAAACAGTTTGTATGTTGAATTATCCTTCGGCAAACTATGAATGCGTTTTTCTCGAAACTTTTTTAACACGTTTTTCAACCTGATTGACGACATATTTAAAAACTATACATCCCATTTACATGCACCAAGTCTTAAACTGTTCAAATCTAGACTAGAATATGGCACCATGTAGGGGATTTTTGATATCTAAAAAAATAAAAATTACGGACCATTGAATTTTATTTTTTGTTTTTTATGAAAAATTTTCATTTCATAAAAGAAAAATAGAGGGGAACCCTTTATAAAAAAATCCCTAAATGGTTCCATAGTGACTGGATTTTCTAACAGTTAGATTTAGTGCGTGAAAATCGGATGTATGGTTTTGTAATAAGTTGTCAACCAGGTTGAAAAACTTAATTTCGAGAAAAACGCATTAAAAGTTTTACTAAAGGGTAATTCAACATACATACATACTGTTTACAATTGTTTCATATAAAACGCTGTAAAACATTTGGTGAGAGCTTATTAACAAATGCATCTATCAGAAAATGAATTTAAAAAATTAGTTTCTTTTTACAGTGTCCTGGTGCCTTAAAGCTTTGTTTAGAATTTGATCAAGGGAAGCCCTTTGGAGGCCCCCCAGACTCAGAGGCCCGTGTGAACTGAATAAAAAAAAGCTTGTAAAATTACATCAACTTGTTAAACTAGGAGGGGGGCTCATTCTGCTTTACCGCCCCGGGCCTCTGACGGGTATAGTCCGCCACTGCACTTTACCCTTTTTTATAACTTCCAAAAAAAATTGTTTCTACCACAACGTAATTTTATTCATAATTTATCTGTTTTTTAACTACATCACGAAGGTATGCCATCATCCCATTCAATAAAAATATTAAACGAATAAAATACAATTCAATAACTCTTTATTTCACATAAAAGGACACATTCATAAAAACAAAAATATGTTTAAAAAAAAACAGTACAATGATCGGTCTTATCACTGGTGTGATCTCTTCCAGACAACGTTGGTACGAAGAGAAACAAAGAATTTTAGCAAGCAGACAGGTAGTGCACACTGAAGCGTGTACAACATTTATATTTTAAACATATAATTAGAAATAAAAGAAAAAAAAAACTCAAACAAAACAAACCACACACGGCACCTACAATCACATCCCCATTGATACTAAGTAATGCTGATTAATGAATAGAAGGAAAGTAAAATACAACTACGTTTAAATATTTATTTTAATCATTAACTTTTTTATTATTTGTGCATGATGTGAACATTAGTTATTGGGTTATAACCTTATTATTATAATTTGTTGTTTTCTTTAATGCATGTAATGTTATTAACCAGTAAATGTTCATTATAAAAAAAAATTAAAACATCTTAAAAGCTGACTTTTTCCAAAATCGGTGCAGGAGTTGCTCACTAATTGACAGTAAGTACTTGCTCACCATTGACGCAAGTCATTTTTCCGCCCCCAGAAAAGCCCCCAGCCGATGCGGGGCCCCTAGGCAGTTGCCTACTCTGCCTGAAGGATAATCCGGTACTGGCAGCAAAGTGCAATAATACTACAGTTTACTGATTGAGCGTGGGTTTTTTCAAGTTCAGAGTGTGTTTTTTGTAATATGTTTTCCCTCTTTTCCACAGGCTAAAGAAACAGCTTCCATAGTGAGCAGATTGAGCACACGAGAAGTAGATGAAGAAACAAAGCAAAGGGTAAGATTGGTTACTTCTTTTATGATTCTTTTTTGGGGTAATAATGGTATTAAACCATTTTAGGATTTCTCCTCGTCAAGCACATTTTTCACGCAGTCTTGCAGTATCCATGAATATAGAAAAAGGCTTTTTTTTGTTTCTGATGAAGTGATCACAATTGTTCCAAATAGTTTTCCAAATCTTGACAATTAATTGTAATAATTATGTATGTGAATAAATAATGTAATCGACTAGATTGTTAGCGACGATCTACTTTGTTGAGTTGAGCTAGAATAGCCCGACATTAGGTGCCTGGTCTGAAGAGGAAGTGGTTATAAGGTTTTTTATCTTGGCCCCACGTTTAAACAATGCCGCCTCACGGAGCCTCATGAATGAGTTTTTCTTTTGCCCTGTTTAATTTATATTTTTCTTACTAACCTATTTTTTGCATTTTGTTTTTCCCGCTAAGCACTTACCAACAACGTATGCAGGGACACTGAAGGTCTAGATTCGTTCAACATAAATAAATGTAGCTTCACAAATTAGAATCTTGCGAGAGCCTCGAAGGAGTAACCATCTGTTACTTATACCAAGCCGGGTAAGTCGTGGATAACCTCCAATGGCCCCACGTTTTTGACTGTGGAATCGTGTTTGATTAATAGATCAAATCGATAACTTAACAATATCGGATCGGTCGACTAATTCCTATTTAGATTTATTTAGACATTAGATGTGATTTCATTTGGTTTAATTGGGAATCTTTTGTCTACCGGTTGTCGGAATACTTTTGCTGTTTATTAACTTGTCTTATTAACTGTGCTCATAGGTACCGCTTTCGTCAATATATGAGGTTTTATCGATTCACCGTGGTAGACCCCCTGATCTGATGATATCCCGTACCGTTTCAGTGCCGCACGATCCATGCCTCATCTTGCATAGGACTAAACTATATTATTTCTGGTGTTCGTATTTGTTTCAGCTACTTCAATTATCGGTCACTCAATTGAACAGACCTCCCTTATTTACTGCTTGTGGCCTTTTTACTCTGGACACTTCGCTTATCTCACGGGTAAGGAAAGTTCTCAAATTCAATACGCGAAAGAGCTCGTACAGTTTGCTGATAACTAGAAGAAGGTTAAAAAGTAAAGGCAAACCCAAATATGGACACACCTTATTTTAATTTAATTTTATTTTTATCAAGTTTTATTTGTAAAAAAAATCCGTTATGATTGTTTATATTAAATGCTATTTATAATTAGGTACATATTATTCAATTATCAAATAATACAATCATTTATTATAATACTTAAGTTGGTAATTTTTATAGGGAAGAGGCAATTTGCTCGGAATACATATAATAAGAAGACATTGGTAATGAAATAAAAACAGTTTGTGAAAGGAGGCATCTATATATAGAAATAATAAAAATTGATTGTAAGTGGCTTCATCACGGTGTGATAACGCCTTCGAAGGGCGTAATAGTTATCCTGCGTAGTAATAATAATTACCTAGTGAAACTTGTTTATAAAGAAATATATATTTTTTAAATTGACTAATTATGTTAATTAGACAAGTAATAAAACGTTTTGGTTCAGTATTTTTTCCTAAAAATTGACATTTTATCGCCTCTTACCAAAATCACTAAGATCACCAAAAGGTTTTGGTTTATCTAAGGCCAAGGTAACCTGGCTCCGCCATAAGTGTTTTAGGAATTATATTACAAATATTTTTGTTTTCAAATTTGCTACAAAAAAATGATCTGAGCTAAGTTTTTAAAATCATGCAGTTTTATTTTTTTTCCAGATGGTCTCAACCACTGCAACATATCTGACCATATTGTGTCAATTTGCAATCACGCATCTCCGCGTTAAGGAATAAGCTATGGTTGGAGCAGATTTCCAGGTTCCAGGATGGAGTTTTCTTGAAACATTTGTTGCTGATCAAGCAAAAGCCACTAGCCCCATGAGCACAGTCCTGATAAATATATAGTGTTTTGAAGGTTTGGAGATGAGGGACAAATCAGATTTTAATTGTTGTTTTCTTGCGTCTATCCATCCAAATCTTTTCACTTTTGCTTGATTTGTTTAAAACAAGAGAGACCACATTACAGCAGCTAAATTGGCTATCATTTTTAGTTATTTTAGGTGATTCGGAGAGACCTTGGTTACAATAACTTTTTTTTATTTACTACAACTATGTCCTTTTCGCCATGTTTTTCTGACTATAACCGCTTTTTTGTTTGAATGTCGATTAATGGAATACATGCAATGAATTGTAGGCTAAAGTTCGGTTTAGTGGCGAAATTCCTAAAAATACAAACTAGTTATTTTTATACTAACTATGGGCCGGGGAATACGAATCTGAAAGAATTAGGCGGCGGCAAGCAATATTAACTGAATTATACGACTTTAAAATTTTTTTTTACACACATAGGAAAATGGCCATTTTGGAAGCATTCTGATTCCTAGAAAATCAAACTAGTTATTTTTATACTAACTTTGGGCCGGGGAATCCGAATCTGAAAGAATTAGGCGGCGGCAAGCAATATTAAATGAATTATACGACTTTAAAATTTGCTATAAACAGACACAAAAAGAAGACATTTTGACACTATCGAAGTCGCAAGAAAACATAGAAAAAGAATAAAGATGTTACACCACATAAAATTAAGTGTTGCCATTAAGCAGTAATATCAATAACGTAAAATAACATGTTTATAATTTAAGTACTTACTTTTTATAAATTTTACTCACTTTTGTATCACAAACCATGCTACCTAAACCTAGCGTAGCCGCTAAACTACTTGAAAACTGGGATGTTTTTTTAAATTGACGCGAGCAGGCGGTATAAAGGGGCACAAACCATGTGACACAAACCTTGCGTAGCCGCTAAACTACTTGAAAACTGGGATGTTTTTTTTAAATTGACGCGAGCAGGCGGTATAAAGGGGCACAAACCATGTGACACAAACCTTGCGTAGCCGCTAAACTACTTGAAAACTGGGATGTTTTTTTAAATTGACGCGAGCAGGCGGTATAAAGGGGCACAAACCATGTGACACAAACCTTGCGTTGCCGCTAAACTACTTGAAAACTGGGATGTTTTTTTAAATTGACGCGAGCAGGCGGTATAAAGGGGCACAAACCAAAGTATGTTCGATGATATTATTGTTTAATGGCCACACTTAAATTGTTGTTTTTCTATGGTTTTCATGTGTCAAAATGCTTTTAAAATGGCTGTTTTCGTATGTGTGTATTGAAAATTTAAAAGTCGTGTAATTCAGTTAATATTGCTTGCCGCCGCCTAATTCTTTCAGATTCGGATTCCCTGGCCCATAGTTAGTATAAAAATAATTAGCTTGATTTTTTAGGAATTTCGCCACTAAACCGAATTTTTTCCTGAATTGTATTATGGGCTGCAGTGTTTGTCTCTTGGTAAATTTTCGTTAATCTCACCAAAAACAAAATCATATATGCAGTGTAAGTGTTTTTGTAATTCTTAACTTTTGGGTAGTTCGTTCGTTTGATAACAGTTTTCATTCAATGGCACTTTTTTTACTAGACATCCGCTTTTTAAATGCAAGAGCAGAAAAATTAAGCCCTGGATCAACGACAACTTGGTTAAATGTTTACACAAGCGAGACAAACTACATAAACAGTCTTCAAACTCACCGAGTAATATCAGGCTTCAAAATTACTATAAAAAATATAGAAATATCTGCCGATCTATAGTGAAACAGACAAAAGAAGAATATTATAGAAGAAAAATTGAAGATAACAAAGCTGACCCGAAATTATTATGGAATGCAGTAAAGGAAATAAACAATGTAAATAAAAAACCAGCAGCACAACTCCAACAAGTTGAAGTTAATGATACAGTAATAACTGATCAAACTGACATTGCCAACACATTAAATAATTACTTTGCAGACGTTGGTCAAGCATTAGCCCAAACCCTACTTAATAAAACAAACACTGACGAAGATACACTTGCTGATAAATACATCACTAATGCACAAGATAACAATACATTTAAAGTAAAGACTTTCCAAACAAAAGACATAATACATCACATAAATAAACTGAGAAACGACTGTGCGACTGGACCCGACAAACTTGACACTAAACTAATAAAAGAAATAAAACACCAAATAGCCCTTCCCTTCACCCACATCTGTAATCTGAGTATAACAAGCGGCATATTCCCCAGCCATTTTAAAATTGCAAACATAGTACCTATTTATAAATCTGGAGATAAAAATAATCCCTCTAACTATAGGCCTATATCACTATTAAATGTTCTCACCAAAGTAATCGAAAATCTAGTGAAAATCCAACTAGTAGACTATCTAGACACACATAAAATTCTATCAGAAAATCAATATGGATTTCGAAAGAATATGGGAGTACAAGATGCAATATTAAAAGTGACAGAAACCATTTTAAAAAATGTTGACCAAAAAAAAAGCTGCATTGCGGTTTTTCTAGATCTAAGTAAAGCTTTTGATACAGTGTCCCATAAGATTCTCTTAAGAAAATTATATAACATAGGTATTAAAAACTCGGCTTATAACTGGTTCAAATCATATATAACTGAACGCAGCCATGCACTAAAATTAGGCAATGTAACAAGCCAAAACAGATACATAACTTACGGAGTTCCTCAAGGAAGTACATTAGGACCCATCCTATTTTTACTTTACATCAATTGCCTGTGTCAGTTAGATATTAGCGGAGATATTATTTGCTTTGCGGATGACACTGTTCTCGTTTTTACTTCTGACTCCTGGACAAATGTTTATAAAAAGGCTGCCCATGGAATCAACCGGATTAAAAATTGGCTAGACAATAACCTGCTAACACTAAATATAGACAAAACAAAGTACATGACATTTAGTATAGATCCCAGACGTCAACCGAGACCTAATGAAAACTTAACCATACACGACTGCTTATCTAAAGAAAACTGCCTATGCAACCCGCTAACACGGACTGAGATAATAAAATACTTAGGAATTTACGTTGACAACTATTTTAGGTGGACAGAACAAATACATAAAACAGCGGGTAAAGTCAGAAAACTTATATATTTTTTTAAGAACATACGAAACATAATGCCAATGAAGACCTTAAAAACTATATACTACGCTTTAGGCCAATCAATTATCACCCACGGTATGATCGGTTGGGGTGGTGCTGCGAAAACTAATATGGACCCTCTCAACAAAGCGCAAAAGGCCTTAATTAAAGTTATTACTAAAAAACCTTTTAGATTCTCTACAATACAGTTATTTAAAGACTTTGCTGTATTGAACATAAAGCAACTGTACATCAAAATTATAGCTACACATTACCAACAAGACAACTTAAACCATCATACTGCACAACACAATTACGACACAAGACATAGACATCAACACATGACTCCGAAGACAAATACTACATATGGACAAAGACATTATCATAATCTGGCTCCAAAAATTTTTAATTTAATTAAAAAAGATGTTAAAGATATCCACATGACAAAAAATGCAAAACACAAAATCCATATGTGGATAATCGACAAAGGCATTATATACTGCGGTCAGATAACCTGAACAATACAAGAACACACTCAACGCCTGTATTTTCCTCTTTTCCTCTCAATTATTTTTATGACTCTAATTTGTTTCTATCATATTTTTTTCTATTTTACTCTTTTATTTTTCTTTTATTGTATTTATCTTTCTAAACTTAAATATTTATTTTTTAATCTTATTTTCTTCCAAGATTAAGATATCTAAATTAGTTTAAATTCCTGCCACCTCGGAACAGGCTCAGCCTAGTGAGGTGGTTTATACCAAAAAAAAATTTAAAAAAAATGTACATTGTATTTTGTATATATGTATTCCAATATCTTGGTCAATAAATAATTAAAAAAAAAAAAAAAAAATTTACTCATACCCGTGTTTATTTTGTGGGCCTGGGCTAATAACTCGCAGTCTAAATAATCGATCGAGTTGTTAAACTTTTCGTGAGATATTCTTGCAGCTGCTGCTATATCTATACTGTTAGCAATAATAAAACGCTAAGTTAATATTTATGATGAAATATATTGTCTCCACGTTAATTGACAATAACAACATTCAAGAATCAGCAAGATTATATTCCGTGTTCCGCCATTTGTAAATCCAGCCGTTGGGTGTCCGCAGGGGGGTAGGTCTTCTCCAGTGCCGCCAGCCAGGAAGCGTCCCTTCTTTACCGACCGCAATAGCTGGTGTAGTTTCCTTGTTGGCCGCCAGAGGCGATAGCAGTACCTCTGGCGGCAGATGAGCGGCAATATTTAAATATGCAGCTAACACGGCCATACTGACCACTGCTTTGACCTCAAAGCAGGAAGCTAAAAGAAAAGAAAAAAAAATATTAGAGGGATTGAAATTTTTTCAACCCCACAATGGTACTGACAAACAGATTACCCTGCTCGCCCTTCCTGACCATTGCAGAAATTTGTTCATTTGGTCAATTCCTCATATTTTCATATGCGACCATCACTCTGTGAGTGCTGCCATTGGGTCTAGTACCCACCACGTCAAAACGATCGTTCGGCAAGACTTCTACCACCTTATAAGGCAAGCTCCGAAACCGACCTTTCAACTTTTGTACACGTCAAAACGATCGTTCGGCAAGACTTCTACCACCTTATAAGGCAAACTCCGAAACCGACCTTTCAACTTTCTATACCCCGGATTTCCCCCAGAAATCCGTATTAAAACTGTATCGCCAACGCGATACGAAGGTTTAAATAACCGTTTTGCATTTAATTGTTTCATCTGCCGCCTTTGATCTGCATCAAAAAGCATGAATCGGTTCGAGTTGAACCGTTTCATCTACCGCCTTTGATATTTATCAAAAGAACCCTTGTCTCAGCACGCAAGACCATAAGGTCCTGCTACTCACCAACCTGTGAGTTTATGAATCGGTTCGAGATGAACCGTTTCATCTGCCGCCTTTGATATTCATCAAAAGAACCCGTGCCTCAGCACGTAAGACCATAAGGTCCTGCTACTCACCAACCTGTGAGTTTATGAATCGGTTCGAGATGAACCGTTTCATCTGCCGCCTTTGATATTCATCAAAAGAACCCGTGCCTCAGCACGTAAGACCATAAGGTCCTGCTACTCACCAACCTGTGAGTTTATGAATCGGTTCGAGATGAACCGTTTCATTTACCGCTTTTGATATTCATCAAAAGCACCCGTGTTTCAGCACGTACGACCATAAGGTCCTGCCACTCACCAACCTGTGAGTTTATGAATCGGTTCGAGATGAACCGTTCCATCTGCCGCTTTTGATATTCATCAAAAGCACCCGTGTCTCAGCACGTATGACCATAAGGTCCTGCCACTCACCAACCTGTGAGTTTATGAATCGGTTCGAGATGAACCGTTTCATCTGCCGCTTTTGATATTCATCAAAAGCACCCGTGTTTCAGCACGTACGACCATAAGGTCCTGCCACTCACCAACCTGTGAGTTTATGAATCGGTTCGAGATGAACCGTTCCATCTGCCGCTTTTGATATTCATCAAAAGCACCCGTGTCTCAGCACGTATGACCATAAGGTCCTGCCACTCACCAACCTGTGAGTTTATGAATCGGTTCGAGATGAACCGTTTCATCTGCCGCTTTTGATATTCATCAAAAGCACCCGTGGCACCCCAAAAAGGTACGCCATCGCCAAAATTGTCATGATGACAACTTTCATGCTTGTTTCTGCCTCTGCCTCTAATCGGCAGTTTTTTTCATGAAGCCATCCTGGAGAGCAATAACACGCAGCATTCCGTTCACGCTCTTCATGAAAGATCATAGTAAATTGATCTACCTGCTCAACGCAACAGCAAAAGACATCTCCATTTTCTAAAAACCCCGGGCTCACATATCACATCGCCCAGTATCTCATTTTCCAACCAACATTTAAAATAGTTTTTCACATATTTTGTGATAACATTCCTCTTCCATGGAAACCAGTATTTGTCCCGGACGGCAGCCAGTGTTTGATTAACACCTCGATGTCCAATCTCATCATGAAGAATCCAAAGAACGCCACACTTGACATTTCTAGATGTTCACCATTTAGAATATCTTCGAACCATTCAACATCGAATCATTTTGATTATCTCCGAATCATTTCAAACCACTTTGAATCATTTCGATTAACTCCAAACCATTTCAAGTAACTTCGAACCATAATACTAGGTTTTGACATAGATAGTCGGCATAATTGTAATTCAACATGATTACAACTTCTTTTCGCCACACATAAACGGGCTTTAATTTTCGCAAACATATTTCCTTTTAGTTATTGCAATAAGGCATCTGCGATGTCCATACTCAAAAGCAAATCACCATATTGATCCCTTTTTGTCAGCTAGACGGCTATCAATATCAGACTGTCATCGCCGCGTAAACATTCAGCATCGTAATTTTGAAACATTTTGAGGTTCCGAACATTTCACCAATTTCCATCAAGAGATCATATCCATCTGCTATCTTCTGGACCTGAAGTCAGCTTCTCTGATTCACCATGTATTTCAGTTTATGCGCTCAGCATAATGCTAGCGACTTTATTTGACAGCCGTTGTTGGCATTTTGGACAAATGTCTTCGATCATCAAATTAGGCTCACGATGATAAGCACGAAAGGGAAAGGTCTTTTTGACAAACCCATTGAACCACAAATGAGTTTTCAAGCACCAAATTAAAATTTTCAATGCGTCCTTTCGACGGAAACACGATCCACGCATTCCTCCGACATCGGGCATCAATGCATCTGTCATCACTGTAATTACGCGGCATTTTTACGTAAATTCACAACAGAAGTCCAAACATTTCACATATTTTCAGAAGTCCGATACTCAGATTATCACTAAATCACCGGCATCAAATATCAAACATAAACAAACTCGAGAGACGCCATAATGGCCGCCGTTTGTATACAAAACACGAGTTTTTGTCAGGTGAACGAAACAAAAGCCAATAAACACTTGCTTTTACGAATCCCACTTCTGATGTTAGCAATAATAAAACGCTAAGTTAATATTTATGATGAAATATATTGTCTCCACGTTAATTGACAATAACAACATTCAAGAATCAGCAAGATTATATTCCGTGTTCCGCCATTTGTAAATCCAGCCGTTGGGTGTCCGCAGGGGGGTAGGTCTTCTCCAGTGCCGCCAGCCAGGAAGCGTCCCTTCTTTACCGACCGCAATAGCTGGTGTAGTTTCCTTGTTGGCCGCCAGAGGCGATAGCAGTACCTCTGGCGGCAGATGAGCGGCAATATTTAAATATGCAGCTAACAATACTTTCCCATCACAATAATTAACAATTCATATAAGTACGAGTATTTATACAAACAAATATGTGTGTAATAAATCCTTCTTTATCCAATACATTTTATTATTTCTGCTGCATGTGTACCTGTAATAAAACATATATGGGAACAACGGCTATGGAATCACCTTATCCTATTAATGGCGGACCAGAGTTGGCGAGGCAACGAGAACCCAGGCTCTCTCTCAGTGGGATCTTGTGTGAGATGGGCATTTTTCACGTAGGTCAATTGCCACACAAGTTTCCCCCTTTCTTCTAGGGTAAGAGTTGATCAGAAGAGGAGGAGACAGAAAAGTCAGAAAAGAACATCCAATGAGACCCGAGAATAGGCAAGAAAAATGAAGACATAAAGAAAGGGTTAAAATTATAACGCTCAATCCATTCCTTTATTCCGGCCCATCCTAAATTCCAATATTGCCTTATTAGGTTGCCATGTATACGGGTCGATTAAACTCCAACCGCCTTTCCATCATCAGAGTATGTGTTCCAAGTCCTAACAAATCAGTGCCCCTCGGTGTACTGATCTCACCGGGATAGGAGTGCTCCTGCGTGAGGGGGTACAATCGTATCGTATCGCGTGAAGCAGTGCTCTCTTTAAGAAGTGTAAGATGATGTTTGTTTTCTAAGTTTTTCGATGCTGACGGGGGAGCAAATGCGTGTTTTAAATTAATTACTAATTTTAGAATTTGGATGAATATAATTGAAGGATACGAATTTTACGTAAACCTTCATTCCGTTTTGATAAACTAACTTGGCTTTTTCGTTAGTATGGGCGATCTTTCAAAAAATAAAATCTATGACTTTTAATAATGATCACGCCAATATGAGAATGTGTGTAGGTCCCACTAAGGTAATTTTATTTACACAATTTGTCATATTGAACGCAATATATAAAAAAAATTAGAATTCCTCTCACATTACATAACAACTTGTGCTACGCAAAAGTGCATATAATTTCCAAGTATTTTCCAACAATATAGAGAAAGGTATATGTATATGTTAGTGTCGAAATAAATAATTAAACGTATGTCACCCTTAATTAAGATTAAATATTCTATTAACGAAGCGCTTTTTTAATCGCCACTTGATATTAATTACCACAATCCCGTGACCAATTAAAGTGTACCTATGGACTCCATGGATCTAAATAATAATATCATTTAGCACTTTATCATGTCCCTTATCCAAATTTTATTTTTTAAATGTTTGGTACTTTAAAATACGTACTTAAGGATTAGTTAAAACGGAAAACCCTCATCATTTTTTCTCCACTTATATTTAAATAAAAATGTACAATAATTTTCTTAACCTCTCTACTGTTGCATTAATTTGTAATTTCCACTTTATGTTACAATCTATAATTACACCGAGGTATTTTACATTAGTTTTTAAACTGAGTATACAGCAGTAACGATTAAATATATTATATGAATTTAAATTACATTTGTATGAGAGCGAACTTATGTATAAATTCTCGGGGATACCATTTTTACTAAGAGTGAATGGTATTTTGTATTATACATATGTATATCTTATATCAGAATTTCGCGATAGTAATTTTTGATTGAACCATTTCTTTTAAGTGAAACTTCTTTAGCCCCGTTAGTCATCTGAAATTCGGATGAAACGGAAATGCGTCACTGAAATTTATTATTTTGCGGTAAATACCTACTCGGTTCTAATATAATGCGGTAAATTCGCGCGTCGGCGCGGCCCTTCGATAGTTCACTGGGTAAGGAGCTTGACAAGTTCAGTCTCAGCGGCCAGAGAGACAAACACCAAGCGAACGGTGGTTGTAATTCTACGAAATTAAAAATAAATAAACATTTTTATTTTTGTGAAATCAATATTCAATCTTTAAACCACTTTAAAATAAACAGGCAAAAGAAAAGAAAGCGACATCTAGCGACTTTCTAGTCTCACTTCTACCACGTGTGAATTACACACTCTGATTTTTAAAATTCTTCTTTATTCATTGTTTTGATGGTAACATATTTAGTGGATTTTTAAACTACCATGCTAGGCAATTGCCCGTGTTATAGTGGTCGATTTTACATATAGTGCACGAATATTTGAAATAAGCTACACAAAACTGCGCTATACAAATATTACGTTATTATTATTACTAAGCTAAAATCATATATGAATATAAAATAACACAGTATTAGAGAATATAAAGGAGAGAAAATGACTCTAAAATAATATAAAAAAGAGAATGAAAGAGATAAAAGAATATAAAAAGAATCGATCTCCTCTTTTTGCGGTGCTTCGTGGCCTATTGGTCTTTTGTGCGGTACTTTGATATCCAATCTTTAAACCACTCCAAAAGCAACACGCAAGGAAAACACAAAAAGCGACTCCGAAGAAGAAAACACAAATACTAATAAGTTGACTAAATGTATAGGAAAAGGTGCACTGGAATTCAACGACAAAAATATGGGAAAAATCATCCTCCACATTGATAAAAAAGTGTTACGTGTTCTCCCCACTCTTGACTACTATAGTTTTCTGAAGGTTTCACTTCTACTGCGTGTGAATTGCACACTCTAATTTTTTTTATTAAGTTTGTGACTAATTCAACCGTTCTTTTTTTTTTTTTTTATTCCACGTTCAATCCTCAGTTTAAATCGCTGTGTCATCAGCATATGAGATAAGTTTTTACTTAATAGTGAGCCAGAATGCGTGGTCTGTGAATCGTTCTGAAAGCCGTTTAAGTTGACAAATTGCTCCCTATTAAAGGGTAATTTTTGATCCACGTTAACCACTCGGACCCATAAGCTTGTTTTCATCATAAAATTATCATACATGACGTATGGGTCGTACCTGACTTATTAAAGTATTAGTTATAGGAACCAATTTTCATTAGATAAATTGTCAAATAGGGAGTACAATCGACCCCAGCAGATGACCATCGTGAGTCATAGTAAAAGTCAAAGTAAAGTCTTTTGTGCTAAATTCAAGAGTCCCAACAGCTCCTGTCTGGAGATAGTAAGACTACGACTTCCTCAATTGTGGTATGTTGTGAGGCTAAAGGGAGTGGGGAGGAGAAGGAGATGGGAAATATGAATGTGGGGAAGTACCTGGGTTTTCAGATCTGGTCACCAACCACGAATAAAGCCATTTAAAGCAACGTTTCAAATCTGAATGGTGGTCTTACACTATGACGGTACTGATAGAACTTTCCACTCTGGAAATATTTTCGTGCCTACCTATTTAAACTATCAGAAGATTCTAGCAGTTGCATGTCAAACTAGTATCAAATATTGCAAAATGCACGTTCACACGATGAACATAAAATATTTATTAGAAGGGTGGCGTTGTTTTAATCAATCATCAAATTAATACTTCATTCGAAAATTAGTGCAGTTAATACCTCGTCCATACAAGCATGTTCCTGTCATTCGAATATTAAGCACTAATAGCTATTCAAGCTGCCGATTTGAACTGACGAAATTCTTTCATTGAATTCTAACGAAAATGATTAACGTTAAAAAAAGTACATCTAGTACACATTCTAAAAAATATTTTCCTTTGGAGCACGTCAAAAATATATTTTCCGCCAGTAATTTTGTCGAAGCTTTGGCACCAGTAAGGCTTTTGGGTCTTTGTTTTGGGGTCATGCCTCTTGACTTTATTCTCGAACGCGGACATGTAAGAGCGGTTATTAACATTCCTTCAGCTGTTGTGGCACTATTCGGTTTCATGAGCTATTTTTATTGCGTCTGTAAGATAATAATCTTCGACGAGTTAAACGAGGAAGCCGACAGTAAATTTGGCATCGTTCAGTCATTCAGTAGTTTTTTTCGCATCCTTCTGGGGATTATTGCTATGGTCCTCGTACTATTCTCGGTATTTGCATCGAGACACGCGGATGCTAAAACAATGGAACTTTTAACAGAAGTTGACGAGATTTTCGATCAATTAAATGAAAAGAAAGATTTTACAAATATAAAATTGAAAACTATCGGTCGCTTAGGACTATTTTACGTAACTCAAATAACTCTAGTATCCGTTAACTTGTATTTTATGTCTACGTCATTGATATATAAATCCCACGAGATGGGAATTGCTGCATACGCACCGAGCTTCATAAGCTCTACAATCTTGATAATTTTCAGGACTTATGTCAACCTTCTAAATGAAAATAGAGCGGTTTTAAATAGGATGTTACGAAACATGTTGACAGGAACTGATGAGAGCATCTCGGAACTTTCATCTAAAGTTCATCTCAAAAGAGGGTTGTTAAAAAAACCGATCTACAACATGTATTTAAAAACGCAAGACTGTTCAAAAAGATTGAAAGTTCTGTTTAAAATTAATGATAGGATTTGCGATTGTGCTGAAAATATTAACAGAGCTTACGGTTTCAAAAACCTCGTTGTTATTACTTTGGCATTTGTATCTAACATTTTCTATGTGTTCAATGTTTTGGCTACAATCGTTTCTTCGGCAGGTAGAAGAATTAATAAAAGCGACATCTTGTACTTGTATTTTTCACTGAGCCAGTTAGTAATGTACTCGTTTGTGTTGCTCGGTACTGTCGGTGGATGCGAAGAATGCCAAATCAAGGTAATTTGAAATAATTTATTACCCCAATAAGAATCCCCTAACCACAGTTGAATTCCATAGTCCAGCACTCTCGTCGAGCGCTTCGCTCGAGGAAGTAAAGGCGATGTCTCCTATTTAATTGTTGCTTGTGTAGTTACTGCACCAATATCCCCTATACGGCGATGGTACGCTTGGGTTCCTTTCGGGTAATCTTACTAAAAATTTAGAACTGGAGTTACGGTGAGAAACCAATTTATGAGTTTAATAAATCTTTTTTTAATGTGTTATCATGCAGCAGATATTCAAAATAATCATTTATCTATTCACAGGCTAAGGAAACAGCTTCCTTGGTGAGTAAACTAAGCATGCAGGAAGAAGATGAGAAAATCAAACATTTGGTAAGTTTTTTTTATAAAAAAAATTATGATTTTCTTGCGTGATTAAAAAAGTGAAAAAAAAAAGAATAGTGGTCATGGAAAGATGTTTGACTATTATATCCACTAACATAAAGGCTATTTTCACGGCCCTTTGGAAAGCTATGACTTTTTAGTGATTGAAGAAAGTTCCACAGTTTGTATTAAAAAGTAAATTATAATTTTATTTAGTTTAATAAAATGCTTATGTTTCTAAATTTACTCTCAAATATCCAATGGAATAGAGAGTATGAAAGTCAAATTTTCACAACATAAATTCAAATTGTTTTCCATGAATTGCGATTAAAGTTAACATCATTCTGTCAAAATATGATTTATCTGCCAACAAAAGATTAATCTGTTAATTGAATTTTTTGATTTTTTTAAAGGTTTTTTTATTTATTTTTTTATTTATTACATAAGATACATTATTTATACAGCAAAAAAAACATATAACATATAATATTTAAATTTCAAAATAACCTTTTTTAATACAAATAAACTACATAATAAATTTTCACTGATTTAAAAAAAAAAAAAATTATATTTCTCTTCTGTAGAAGCACTCCGGTGAAGCAGACGCTTGTGATTAGAAGAGGTACGAGTTTCGGGATGAGATGAGGGATAACAAAATATATTTTGTATCTTATAATTTAATTGTTGTAGATACTTAAAAAAAAAAAACAAATTTACAAGCTGTATAAGTTATGATGATAAATTTTATCAATTTGTTATTTTTACTTTAAATTGCTCTTTAATTGCTTTTAGTAGGCATTTATCGTCACGATTATTCTTATTTTTTCAGGTAGGCTATTGAAGTATTTTTTTCCTAGATATGTGTAATGATGTTGTGCAAATGAGGTGTTACATTTTTGTGTTGGAAATATATGTTTTTGACGAGTACGGCTTTCAGTTAAAAAGCTATGATTTTGTTTTTCTTTTATTATTTGGATTATTATATTTTTTCGAACTAGATCATTAAATTTTAATACTTTAAATTCTTCAAAAATAAGGTGAGTTGAATAATCTCTTCGTTTTTTCAATATAATTTTTATAATTAGACGTTTCACAATTTCAACAGGGAGTAGATTTGTTTTGTATGCAGCTCCCCAGCTTACTACAGCGTATTGGAGATTTGAATGTACTATAGCATGGTAGACTGATGTTAGATTTTCTAATGAGAGAAAGTTTCGGATTTTTAAAAATATGTAAATTAATTTTCTTATTTTGTTAACGGTAAGGTTGATTTGATCTTTCCAGTTCAGGTTTTTGTCTATTGTTATTCCTAAGTATTTAATTTTATTCGAAATTTTTAATGTGGAACAGTTTATTTTACAATTATTTTTTTATGATCTTTAGAACTGTGATGTAAAATTATATAAAAATTTACCAGAATATCCTTTGATTTTATTGCAAATGGTATAACGTGAGTTTTTTTTACTATTAAGAGATAGTAGATTTATATCGAACCAGTGTTTTAGTATGTTTATGTCTTCTGTTGCTTTTTTTTTTACTACTTTCCATGTGATTCCACTTTCAATAAGCACTGTATCGTCGGCATAAGAGGTCATACTACCGAGAATATCCCGTTTACATATAAGATGAATAATATAGGACCTAGCACAGTACCTTGTGGAATTCCATATTCAGAAGTCTCTTCGTCGCTATAAATGTTATTTATTTTTACACATTGAGGGTGATTTTTTAGGAAGCTTTTTATCCAATTTGCTACGTTTTCATTAATGTTCAAATTATCTAATTTTTTCATAAGTTTTTTATGGGATATGCTGTCAAACGCTTTTCTCAGATCTATATAAATACCTGTACATTTTTTGCTCATATCAAGGTTTTTATATATGCGTGATGTGACATTTGCAATCGCGTCTTGTGTGCTGCGCGCTTTTCAGAATCCGTATTGATTGTCGTGAAGTATTTTGTTATTTTCAATAAATTCCATTAGTTGAGATTTTACGATTTTTTCAAATATTTTGCCAATATTTGAAATAAGGGAAATTGGTCGATAGTTAGTTACATTTTGTGCGTTTCCACTTTTGAATATAGGTGATATAATTGTCCTCTTATAATTAGACGGAAATATTCCATTTTTTAAACTTAAATTAATTAGGTGAGTTAATGGTTTTATCATGTGGCTTTTAATAGATTTTAACATATTTGCAGTCATGTTGTCAAAACCCGGTGACGACCCTCCTTTCATATTTTCAATAATGTTTAGAATATCTACTTCCTTGATCATTTTAAAATGGGACAGTGAGTTTACACTTTGTATATCTTCAATAATTGGTTGAGTTGTCGCTCCCTTTGTTACATTAATTTTTTTAGCGAGGTTTTGTCCAACTTTCGCGAAGAAGGAGATGAATATATCAGCATATTTTTTAGGGTTTTCCTCTGCATTTATTTTTACGTCATTTTCGTCTACAATTACCTTGATTGAATGTTTTTGTTTATTATTATCTATTGCTCAGTTATTTGTTTGCCAGATTATTTTTGGATTGTTTTCAGAACTTATCAGTTTGTAATATTCATCTTTACTAATTTTTATTAAGCGCGTCAATTTATTTTTATATTTTGTATAATTATATTCTATTTTTTTGTCGTTTGGGAATTTTATTGTTTTTTTGTAAAGCTTACCTTTTTCTTTTAATAAACCCGGAGTGATCCATGGTTTCAAGTATTTATTTTTATCTAAATTACGATATGGAATATCTGTTTTTGAGTTTCCTACATGCTTGGATAAAATATTTTCAAAGTACTTTGAGCATATTTCAACTTCTTCGCAGTTGATTACTCTTAGAATGACAACACGTTTATGCAGTTCGCAAAAGACTGGCTTTTATTAGTAATAAAAGGTTTTAACAATCTTGTTAATAGATGGCGTTAGTAGTTACATTTTTAATTTTGATATGGATATTAATACCACCACTTATCAAAATAAATTAAACATACAGTTTATTCATTGCATACAACGCCAAGCAAACTCATGAAATTGTAATGTTTTTTATAACATAAACCTTTGGTCTGTATATCTGCTGGTAAACATTTATCTGTTGACTTATCCAAATTCAATTTAGGCTCAATTGGAGTACTTTGTGTTTTACAATCAGACATCTGAAATTTAGAAACTAATTGTTCAATATATTGTTGTTGATCTACAGTAATAACATTTTTATTTTTATCTAAATTAATTCTCATGCCTAGATATTGCCGAACAGGCCCTAGGTCCTTTAACTTAAATTCTGAACCTAATACATTTTTTAAATTAGTAGTTTCAACCTCACTGTTAGAAAAAATTAGAAAATCGTCTACATACAGTGCTACAACTATTTTAATTTTACCCTTCATTTTTGTAAACAAACATGGTTCATATTGACTATTTTTAAAATCTAATTTAGTTAAAACCTCTTTAACTCTTTCATACCATGCTAGGGAAGATTGCTTTAATCAATAAATGGCCTTTTTTAACTTCAATACCTTTCCCCCACTTTTGTTTACAAAACCTTCAGGTAATGACATAAATATATTTTCATTCAAGTTTCCATTTAGAAAAGCAGTAGGTACATACATCTAAATGAGTAATACTCATTCTCATCTTTACACTAAGGGCAAACAATAATCATATGGTAGAATGTCACACTACCGGTGAAAAAGTATCTGTGTAGTCGACACCAGCTTTCTGTGAAAAACCTTTTGCCATAAGCCGAGCTCGAAAACGCACTTTTTTTTCAATATCAATTATTTTATTAAGCACCCATCTACACTTCACTATCGTCACATCACCCGGATTATCAACAAGCTCCCACGCCTCACTCTCCTCAAATGACTGCAGTTCCTCAGCCATTGCCTGGTTCCACTGCTCCTTCTCTGGCCCCTCAAGAGCCTCTGCGAATACAATCTCTTCAGATGCTGGAAAAGTACTGGAAACACACATGTTACTAAAACTATATCTTTCTGGTTTCTTTCTCTGACGCGTGCTTCTTTCTGTCACTTGTTCGGGTGGTTCTGTTGATTGAACTACGTGTTCTGAGACATCTTGTGTTGGAAATTCAGTTAGTGTTTCATTGCCATCATCATATATTAAAGAATCTGAAAAGCAATCAAAAGGATCCCCAGTTTTTGGAATATTCTGAGACAATTCCCCCACTGAATCACTACTCTCTTCCACCAGATTGTCTTCTGTCGTCTCCTCATTAGGAATCCAGACGGCCGACTCTTCATTGGTTAACATCCCATCTGTCTCATCCTCCATCACTATGACATCTCTGCTAATAATAACGGAGTTCTTAGTACGATTATACACACGATAACCTTTTACATCCTCACCATATCCAGTTAAAATATGTTTTGTGGCTTTCTTATCCCATTTTAAACGTTTTTGTTTAGGAACATGCACCATGACTTTGCTGCCAAACAAACGCAGGTGACTTAAGTCAGGTTTTGATCCATACCACAATTCATATGGAGTTTTATCCAATCCTGATGCAATAGACCTATTTTTCAATCATATAATAAACATTTAGCTTTCTCAACCACTGTACGGTTAGCTCTCTCACAAAGTCCATTTTGCTCTGGTGTATAATAATTTGATTTTTGATGTATTATACCAGCCTGGTTTAGGTAACTCATAAAATCCTTATTGCAAAATTCTAGACCATTGTCTGTTCTTAATATTTTAATTTTCTTACTAAGTTGATTTTCAACAACTGATTTAAACTCTTTAAATCTGTCGAAAACTTCACTCTTCTGCTTCAGAAAATATATGAAGTCATTCGACTATAATCATCTATAAATAGCAGAAAATATCGAGCTCCATTTAAAGAATTTGTTTCCACCGGACCGCGGACATCACTGTGAATCCTATGTAGCGTTTTCTGTACTCCGCTCACCCACATGAGAAAAGGGCAATCTCATTTGTTTTCCCTACAACAAATAATACACTGAGACTTGGTTATGTCAATAGTACTCTCATAATTCAAACCATCCACAACACCGTTTCTCAATTTTTGCATATCTTGACTGTTAATGTGTGCTAGTCTTCTGTGCCATAATTTTCCACTGACAGGAACAGTCAACAAACAACTTCGTGATTGTAATCTCAATTTGTAAACACCTTCTGACAAATCCGCAGTTGCAACCAAATCATTGTTTCTGTTTCGAATATAACAATGCTTCTCTTCAAAAATGACATTATTTCCATTCTTGATAAGTTCACTTACGGATAATAAATTGGTTGTCAAACTAGGCACACATAGCACATTTTTAACTGTTATATGATAATTTAATTCCGAAACAATTTCGACATCTCCGGAACAAACAACTTGCACTTTAGATTCATTGGCAACAGTAATTTCTGGCAAATACGGCTTTGTATTCATATTTTTTACCCAATCTTTCTTCGCCGTCATGTGTGCACTTGCCTCCGAGTCGATGTACCATGAATTCTTGTTATATTTTCCATTCAGGAAAACAACATTAAAAACACATTTACTTGTATTTTTCTTTAACAATGGACACTGGTTTCGATAGTGACCCGTCTGTTTACATTTGTAACAAGTGACATTATTGTCAACTGTCACTTTTGAGTTTATCGATGATACCGCACCATTTGTAAATCTATGCTTTTTGCTATTATTTGCAACGAATCACTGGTTTATTTATGCAACGAATGCTGCGCCGCTGGTATTCACGTCATTCTGTGAAATCTCCATATCAAGCAACTTAGATTTTATTAAATCGGTGGTAATCTGCATACCCGAATGCTCCACCGCCATAATCATCGGCATGAATTTTTCTGGCAAACCAGCTAGAAGTAATGATCCGATCCATACTTCCGTAATTGCAAATCCTGTGCCTTTTAATCTCTGAGCTGTTTCGACCACTTGTGTGACGTATGATGTCATGGATTCACAATTTTCTTGTCGTAACGAGATTAGATATTTTACGAGAAAAACCTGAGTCATCAAACATAGACCTCAGTTTAATCCATAACTCTAAAGTTGTTTTTGTTTCCTTAATATGCACGTACAATCCAGGATCAATAGTTAAAACTAGCTTCGCCTTGGCCCTTGCGTCATCTGATGCTTTTTTTTCGAAATTGGCATCTGGTTCTGACTTGATATAGTTCACCAGGTTGTCAAGCACCAACAGATTTTCGACTGCAAAACTCCACTGATCATAATTCTGGCGTCCTGTCAACTTCTCAATGCTTTGAAAATAGTTCACGGCCATATTTCCACAAAAAATCAACAATTTTCGACTGTTTTATACTAAATTCACACAGTAAAAACCGAAAAATAATGGATATTTGCCCATAACCTCTTAGAATGACAACACGTTTATGCAGTTCGCAAAAGACTGGCTTTTATTAGTAATAAAAGGTTTTAACAATCTTGTTAACAGATAGCGTTAGTAGTTACATTTTTAATTTTGATATGGATATTAATAATTACAGGCTGCCAATTTTCCGTTTTCAATTAATTTTTGCAGATTTATTCTGGTGTGTGATTTTTGAAGCAGTTGTCCAGTTGCGTGTTTACGAAGTCATCCATAGTTGTTTGTTTTTTTTTTTGTTATTATGATTTTGTAATATTTTTTTTAATTCTCCTATGTATGAGATTAGAGCAGAAGAATGTGTCCGATCAATAGTAATGATATTAAATGAATAATTCATAAAATTTATCTCCAAGTTTAATAAATTGACATTATTCACCATTATTTCATTTACACTTGTGACAGCGTAAATATTTGATTCAAATATGGCAACGCCGTTATTTCTATTAATTTTATATTTTGTTGCGTAGTACGGGTAACCCGGTATATTATAATTAATTTCATTCGATGAATGCGTTTCTGATAATATTATACAGTCAATTATATTTAATTGTTTAATAATTATTAGAAATTCTTCGAATTTTTTTTCCAAAGATTGTGTTCATGTGTATTATTATTAGGCTGGCTGTAGGTTTTATATCAATAAAATCGTTTGTTTTATTTACCGTGTCAAAAATCCTTTCGTCTATTTTATATGAGTTATTTATTGCGTTTATTATAAATTCGTTCATTTTGAGTTACTAATAATTATAACAATAATGTTGTCGCTGGGAATACACTTCACATTTGCAATTATAGTAGGTATTACATGTGTGTATATTATCACTGCGTGTCAACACTTTGCGGGCGGGCTTTTGGAAATATTTATGAAATATCGTAGATATTATTTAGGCTTTCGTTAGACTTGTAATTAATAATATGCATAATTAGTCGTTATCCATGCGATCCCTTGCAATTTTCAGCATTTTGTTTCTATAGTTGCACTTAATACTGTTGGCTGTGTGGTCCGTGGTGTTTTTTCTCCATATTTAGAATTTTGTCTGGTGCAGTTTACACACTGGTATTGTTGGTATTGTTTTTTTTATCTTCCCGGACATTTTGAAAGGATGTGGTCGCCCATGCAGTGTGGGCAAATTGGAGGGCCGGTTCGGTTTAGGCATCTTTTAGCTGTATGCATGAACATACAGCAATGAAAACATTGAGTTAATGGACTGCAATCCTTAATTTTTACTCGTTGAAACTGTATTTAGTTTACCGAGTGCAAGAAGACTTTTCCGCATTTTGCCACTGGTTTCCACGATGTAGCTAGTGAATTGGCGCTGTTGTTCATTTATGTTTGTATTTTTTATTTCCGTTATTAATGTGATTTTATTGTCTTCACTTTCCTTGTAAACATCTTCAATTCCTTCGTTCTGGGTACTTATTCCGCAAACTATATCGTCTTCATTAAGATATGATTTTAATCCTTTTTATTATTATTTTTGGTCTTTTCTTTTGAATTTCATTTACCACCAATTCGGTATTCAGTTTTTTTTTTTTATTTCGGCAGTTAGGGTATTTGCATATTCCTTTTCTGGGCATGATATTATTATTTTTTCTTCTTTTGTTTTTCTCAAACCATTTATTCCTATCTTTATGTTGCTTAAATTTATTTCTTTTTTTAATTATCTTTTCAATTTCTTCTGCTTTAGCATTATTTTTGGTCGACGAAATGATGATTGAGAATCTCTCTTCTTCTCGAGGAGTAACTTTGGTTGTTGATGATACCTGGGCATAGGATGGTATTGTTGCGTTTTTCATTATTTTTTCAATGTTTCCCACCAGTTAGTCGTTTTTTTCAATTAGTTTGTCTTGTAGTTGAATTATTTGTTGTTGCATTTTTAATATTTCAGATTTAACTTCATTATCAAGATCACCAATAATTTTTTCGATGTTGGTTTTGGTTTTCGAGTCTTTGATTGTTTGGATTTTTTGAACTTCATTTTTCAATGTGATTAGTAATTCTTCTACCGTCATGAAAGTGTTACGGTGTAACGCGAGCGCTAAGACAGTTCCGTGGCACGGGCTGCCGTTACGAGCGTAAGATTATAACTGTATTACTTAATTACTGAAAAAAACACATTACTAGGAAAACCTGTGCTGAGGTGTTCGCATGTTTTAGACAAAGGGTTATTGTTAGTTATTAAAATGATTAAGTTAATTGTTATTGTTAGTTATTCAAATCTATATGTATATTATGTAAGAATATAGAAATATATTGTATTTTTTTACAAACCTGTGTTTCAGCTTCTTCAATTCTCCGTCACCTTGTTGAACAGGACACCCACTTTTTCTGCTCTTGGCCTTTTTACTCTGGACGCTGCTTTACTTTTATCGGTAAGAGTCGAAATCAACTAACTAAAAAAACTCATTATATGTGAAAATATATAGCACAAATAATGAGTTCTTTTGTGTTATTTTATGAGATGTTCGCCCTTTCCAAGGAGAAAGAAACCCGACATTTTGACAGTGGGATTCGCAATTAGTGTTTTTAATGAATAATTTTATTAAATATTTCTTTGTATTTCTTGGGGAATAGAAATAACTATGTAACAATTTATAGACATTTTGTTTTGAAGAGTTTTAATTTTCAATGTATATTTTAAATTTTCAATTTTCTACAGAAAATTTAAAATTTAAAGTAACAAATGTAACTATATTGAAAATTAAAACTCTTCAAAAGAAAATAATTGAACAGTCTCAAAATTTTGAAATGACGTCCTAGAACACCTTGAAGGTTGAAAGCCAGAAACATGAAAAAAAAATGGGTCAACAATCGCTGTGCATAGGTACCTACCCAACAAAATTTTGATTAAGAACAAGTTGTCCCGTAATGAATGTGTGCGAATTTTTTTAAATAATTTTTACAACTATAAAAAACTTCGCAAAACCGGATACCTACTGATGTAGATCGAGGAAGAAATTTATATTGATTATGCGATCAGAGATTAATTGTCAATTTGGGAGGCGGGTATGGGTACCGCTGCCCCGGGAACCTTTATTGGATAGCCAACACTTCTGCCATAGGTCACCCCAAGTGGTTCGCTACGTTTGGTGATTTAGCAGGGGTGCCCGGGTCCATGGGGTGAGGTTTGTCTAGGTCCTGGAGGCCGATGACCAGGACAAACTGAACCCCAGATTCCTACCCACCCCTTAAACCCTTTTCCTTCCCAGAACACTCCTCTCCTTCCTTTCCTTAAAAAAACCTCCACACAGCATCCCTAAAGATGACATAGGCCCTGAGGGAAATTATTTTCCTCAGGGCCTCCTGTGTGGAGCTCATTTAAAAAAAAATTCTCGCATATTGACAGTTTTGGGCGTATTGTTTTACTGTACCAATTTTGGATTGTTCAATACTAAAATAAAACGTCCTCAACGCAAAGTTTAACGCCTATTATATTTTTTCTAGATGGTCGCAACAACTACTACATACCTGATAATATTGATTCAGTTTACTATCACTTTCCTGGATTATGAAGAATAAAAATTAACAAATTATAATCCATTTTCAACGCTGCGGCAAGACATTTCACCGGCGTATATAAATATTCCCACATTTCAGATCATCTCATAAAATCTTCACTGGCTCAAATATTCTGAAAGAATCCATTCAAGCTCTGCTGGATAGTATAGTCCTTTGACGGAATGGCTCCGGCTTACTTATAGGAAATGTGTACCTATTCCAAAAAATTCCAACTCTCGACAATCAACCCTCAAGTCGGCAGCTATCGGAAGGTTGAAGAAACCAAAGCGCACACCAGTTACTAATTTCGATGAACGTGCTTTTGGAAGTCAGGACCTAAAGTCTGGAATGGACTGTAACATTATTTAAAAATGATCTTGAGAACCCTTAAAGTCAAAAACCTTTCACCTTCACCTTCACTTCCCGCGACATTTTAATTGTGTAAAAATATAAGCAAATTCTTATTTGTAAGCCTTTGCAAAGGCCATTACATAAAAATTCTTCAGTCCTAAAGAATCCTAAATTCTCAAGTCTTTCAAAATAAATATTTACTCAACTTTGGCATTAGGTAATCTTCTTTTAAATGTAATGGCAACAGTGATGGGGGTAGCAACTGTAAAATCATGCCATGTCCAATGCTTTAAATATAATGCCCTTTGTGTGCAAAGCCGTATCTTCTCCAAGCATAAACTTTCTGAAATGTGTGTTTATCGGAAGTGACCTGCCAGGTAAGTATGTTTCTGTATCTACCTATATGTAAATAATAAACTTAGATTGAGCTTAAGAATTTTAAAAAAATGTTCAGTGCCCTTGAAGAGATTTTTCACAAAAACGGCGCTCTACGAATTATTCATTTACTAGTATTAGTTAAATGTATGCATTTTGTAACATTGAAGTATTGAGGTGATTTATTGACTTAATTTGTAGGTAATTACATGTTTCGGAGAATTCTGGAGTTTTACTGATTTTAGTAATCAATATTTTTGCAAATAAAAAATCCTTCTCCTTGAAACAGTTAACTTCGATTTTACCTAAAATAACAGTTTATTATTTAATTCTGCGTTTCTTTTTTATCTTGATACCACACAAGAGTTCTAACTGCTCCCGTGCCAGAGAATCTATGGAATCTTCAATTGGGGTATATGGTAAGGCTGAAGGTATTAGAGACGGCAAGAAGATGAGAAAGAGGATTATGGGGAAGTATCTGGCTGTTCAGATCCGATCAGTAAAACGACAAAAGTCATTTCAACCAATGTTTTAATTCTGAATGGTGATCTTACAGCAGAGCTGATAGTAGGCTCGGCTGGTGTAAAAAATGTTTGATGGTTCACTGCAATGCAATAAATCAAACACAAATTATATATTGGATAAGTTTTTTTTTTCTTTTTTTTAATGAAAAACTAACAATGAACAAAAAAAAATATATGTTATTTGTAGGTAGGTAGGTATCCTATTATACAGAATAAATAAATAATCTTATTTTGTCCTTTTGCCAAGCGAAGACATCATTCAGCCAATCTTTTCAGAAAGCTTATTCCCAGTGCCCGGTGTAGCGCATTTAAAACCCACACACATAAAAGGTCCCTTTTAACCCGTCGAATGGCAGGAGACCATATTTGTCCCAACGCACATAGGTCTCGTATAAAACGCTGTAGCTCCCTTACTATCATAGTGAGAAATATGTTCTGAACGGTGTAAGAAAGAGAAAACACCACGCTTTATATTCAAATCTAAAAAATATCCACTAAAAAAGTAAAATGTACACTTTTATGTATACAAAGTTTTGAATCGCAAATTTAAAAAAAAAATTGAAACTTTGGGAATTTTCTATAAATTATTTTTACACAGAGCGACAAAAAAATGAGCTTACGATATGTGTTTGTTATATGTTTGTCTAATAAAATATGTATGTGTTTTTATTTTTTTTTAATCAGTAGCTTTAGTTAGAAAAAACGTAAGGTGAGCCAATCTTAAAACATTTTTATGCTTGTAAGCAAAAATTTTGTAATTAAAAAAATATATGTTTATTTCGAATTACGAGTATATAATTTGAAAGAGTATTTCGTCACCTTTCTAAAACAGTTTTTAGTTTTTGAATGTGCTCAGAAACATTCCAAATATTTACATTTTATTGTAAAGCGAAAATATTTTGACCATCTGAAAAAAATGCCAAATTTTTGAAGGGTTAACTGAAAAACTAATGTCGTTGTCAAATAGGTTCCCCAAATCCAAAGCACAACAAAACGTAGTGTGGGAAAGAAACTACTGCAATAATAATCATCTCTTGCAAAATTCAGTTATTTAAATACGCAGTTAATTTTTATTTTTAACAATGTGCATAATTTAAATAAAAAAAATATTAAATTGGAATACGTATACCTGTAAAATGTTCAATTTTGTTAGTGGTTCGGTGCACGAGTGAACTGTAGAACAAGCAGCGCCTGGCTGAGAGTATCTCCTACTAGCGAGCCGCAAATTTACTGTACATAATTTTAAATTAATTAATTGTGAAATAACAGGAATTAATAAAAATTAAAATGATTACTTGATCATGTCAGGATATAAACCCGCGACCATGTTGTCAAGATTTTAGAAGAGAGTCTTACCCCTGGACCACGAAGGCCGTCAAAGCTTGTAGTATAAATACACGTCAAGTATTTGGTACCGATTTGCACCATTAAATAATAGTTTCTCGCTCACAAACTAGCTGTGAGTAAAGAGGAAGAATTTTGGTAATTGTGTTAGAGTCCCCGATGTTGGCTACCAAACCAACACCAGCTCTGGGGCCCCCAAACATGTCCCATGGCTAGCTCTCAGCGGGAACAATGGTACTCTCTATTCAAGGGGTGAGTCGCTCAAAGCTATGGAATTCCTCTCTACCTTCCGGCGTCCAACGGGATACACTCTGGTCAATAATCCTCCTGCCGCAGCAGAATAATAACAAAGTTAAATCTTAGGACATGTATTGTAAACTCAAACACAGTACTGTTAGCAGCATATTTAAATACTGCCGCTCATCTGCCGCCAGAGGTACTCTGCTATCGCCTCTGGCGGCCAACAAGGAAACTACACCAGCTATGGGGGTCGGTAAAGAAGGGAACGACTAACACTTCCTGACTGGCACGGGACGGGCAGCGAACGGCTGGATTTTACAAATGGCGGAACACGGAAAATAATCTTGCTGATTCTTGAATGTTGTTATTGTCAATTAACGTGGAGACAATATATTTCATCATAAATATTAACTTAGCGTTTTATTATTGCTAACAGTACATAGGTTTCTACAATACAATTCAATACAAGAAGTGCAAATTACGCAAGCCTAGCTAAAGTGTTTAATCTCTCATTGTCTCTCTCTCAAAACGAAACTCTCCGAGTGGTGATTTTCGCGGGGCCCTACATTTCACTGATTACGGACACATTCAAAAGAGGAAATGAAAGATACAGCTTACATGTGGATTTGCAGGATCCTCGCCTCATGTGGAAGTTCAATCAGGCACTTTCGTAGTCTGAATAGACCGAACTATACGGCGCGGCGAAGGCCGGCTCTACTCGTAGGTATTTCAATAATACATCGCGGCTACATTGAATTTGGTCCGCTCGGCCACAGGCCGCGTAGGTCCGTTCGCAAAGGCGCCAGAGGTACTCTGCTATCGCCTCTGGCGGCCAACAAGGAAACTACACCAGCTATGGGGGTCGGTAAAGAAGGGAACGACTAACACTTCCTGACTGGCACGGGACGGGCAGCGAACGGCTGGATTTTACAAATGGCGGAACACGGAATATAATCTTGCTGATTCTTGAATGTTGTTATTGTCAATTAACGTGGAGACAATATATTTCATCATAAATATTAACTTAGCGTTTTATTATTGCTAACATCAGAAGTGGGATTCGTAAAAGCAAGTGTCAATTGGCTTTTGTTTCGTTCACCTGACAAAAACTCGTGTTTTGTATACAAACGGCGGCCATCATTGCGTCTCTCGAGTTTGTTTACTGCGTTTGATGCCGGTGATAATGACAATCTGTGTATCGGACTTCTGAAAATATGTGAAATGTTTGGACTTCTGTTGTGAATTTACGTAAAAATGCCGCGTAATTACAGTGATGACAGATGCATTGATGCCCGATATCGGAGGAATGCGTAGATCGTGTTTCCGCCGAAAAGACGCATTGAAAATTTTAATTTGGTGCTTGAAAACTCATTTGTGGTTCAATGGGTTTGTCAAAAAGACCTTTCTCTTTCGTGTTTATCATCGTGAGCCTAATTTGATGATCGAAGACATTTGTCCAAAATGCCAACAACGGCTGTCAAATAAGGTCGCTAGCATTATGCTGAGCGCATAAACTGAAATACATGGTGAATCAGTGAAGCTGACTTCAGGTCCAGAAGATAGCAGATGGATATGATCTCTTGATGGAAATTGCTGAAATGTTCGGAACCTCAAAATGTTTCAAAATTACGATGCTGAAAGTTTACGCGGCGATGACAGTCTGATCTTGGTAGCCGTCTAGCTGACAAAAAGGGATCAATATGGTGATTTGCTTTTGAGTATGGACATCGCAGATGCCTTATTGCAATAACTAAAAGGAAATATGTTTGCGAAAATTAAAGCCCGTTTATGTGTGGCGAAAAGAAGTTGTAATCATGTTGAATTACAATTATGCCGACTATCTATGTCAAAACCTAGTATTATGGTTCGAAGTTATTTGAAATGGTTTGGAGTTAATCGAAATGATTCAAAGTGGTTTGAAATGATTCGGAGATAATCAAAATGATTCGATGTTGAATGGTTCGAAGATATTCTAAATGGTGAACACCTAGAAATGTCAAGTGTGGCGTTCTTTGGATTCTTCATGATGAGATTGGACATCGAGGTGTTAATCAAACACTGGCTGCCGTCCGGGACAAATACTGGTTTCCATGGAAGAGGAATGTTATCACAAAATATGTGAAAAACTATTTTAAATGTTGGTTGGAAAATGAGATACTGGGCGATGTGATATGTGAGCCCGGGGTTTTTAGAAAATGGAGATGTCTTTTGCTGTTGCGTTGAGCAGGTAGATCAATTTACTATGATCTTTCGTGAAGAGCGTGAACGGAATGCTGCGTGTTATTGCTCTCCAGGATGGCTTCATGAAAAAAACTGCCGATTAGAGGCAAAGGCAGAAATAAGCATGAAAGTTGTCATCATGACAATTTTGGCGATGGCGTACCTTTTTGGGGTGCCACGGGTGCTTTTGATGAATATCAAAAGCGGCAGATGAAACAGTTCATCTCGAACCGATTCATAAACTCACAGGTTGGTGAGTGGCAGGACCTTATGGTCATACGTGCTGAGACACGGGTGCTTTTGATGAATATCAAAAGCGGCAGATGGAACGGTTCATCTCGAACCGATTCATAAACTCACAGGTTGGTGAGTGGCAGGACCTTATGGTCATACGTGCTGAGACACGGGTGCTTTTGATGAATATCAAAAGCGACAGATGGAACGGTTCATCTCGAACCGATTCATAAACTCACAGGTTGGTGAGTGGCAGGACCTTATGGTCTTACGTGCTGAAACACGGGTGCTTTTGATGAATATCAAAAGCGGCAAATGAAACGGTTCATCTCGAACCGATTCATAAACTCACAGGTTGGTGAGTAGCAGGACCTTATGGTCTTACGTGCTGAGGCACGGGTTCTTTTGATAAATATCAAAGGCGGTAGATGAAACGGTTCAACTCGAACCGATTCATGCTTTTTGATGCAGATCAAAGGCGGCAGATGAAACGATTCAATGCGAAACGGTTAATTAAACCTTCGTATCGCGTTGGCGATACAGTTTTGATACGGATTTCTGGGGGAAATCCGGGGTACAGAAAGTTGAAAGGTCGGTTTCGGAGTTTGCCTTATAAGGTGGTAGAAGTCTTGCCGAACGATCGTTTTGACGTTTACAAAAGTTGAAAGGTCGGTTTCGGAGCTTGCCTTATAAGGTGGTAGAAGTCTTGCCGAACGATCGTTTTGACGTGGTGGGTACCAGACCCAATGGCAGCACTCACAGAGTGATGGTCGCATATGAAAATATGAGGAATTGACCAAATGAACAAATTTCTGCAATGGTCAGGAAGGGCGAGCAGGGTAATCTGTTTGTCAGTACCATTGTGGGGTTGAAAAAAATTTCAATCCCTCTAATATTTTTTTTCTTTTCTTTTAGCTTCCTGCTTTGAGGTCAAAGCAGTGGTCAGTATGGCCGTGTTAGCAGCATATTTAAATACTGCCGCTCATCTGCCGCCAGAGGTACTCTGCTATCGCCTCTGGCGGCCAACAAGGAAACTACACCAGCTATGGGGGTCGGTAAAGAAGGGAACGACTAACACTTCCTGACTGGCACGGGACGGGCAGCGAACGGCTGGATTTTACAAATGGCGGAACACGGAAAATAATCTTGCTGATTCTTGAATGTTGTTATTGTCAATTAACGTGGAGACAATATATTTCATCATAAATATTAACTTAGCGTTTTATTATTGCTAACAGTACATAGGTTTCTACAATACAATTCAATACAAGAAGTGCAAATTACGCAAGCCTAGCTAAAGTGTTTAATCTCTCATTGTCTCTCTCTCAAAACGAAACTCTCCGAGTGGTGATTTTCGCGGGGCCCTACATTTCACTGATTACGGACACATTCAAAAGAGGAAATGAAAGATACAGCTTACATGTGGATTTGCAGGATCCTCGCCTCATGTGGAAGTTCAATCAGGCACTTTCGTAGTCTGAATAGACCGAACTATACGGCGCGGCGAAGGCCGGCTCTACTCGTAGGTATTTCAATAATACATCGCGGCTACATTGAATTTGGTCCGCTCGGCCACAGGCCGCGTAGGTCCGTTCGCAAAGGCGCTCGAATCTCGTCTGTCGAGTGGCAGCGGAATGGCCAGTGGCCGGGCACGGGGGAGGGAAGCGGGAAGCAGGAAACAGGGGGGGGAGAGGGGAGTTGTTGTGTGGCTTGTCTGCTCGCGTTCTGGAATTTGAATCTACTCGCTGCAGGGGCGTATCGTAACAGTTGAAAATCTATCGTTTATAGAAAATCTTAGTTTTTCCGTATTCGTGAAAAATAAAAGCAACAACACTGAATAATTTAACATTATTTATTATTTATTTTTAACAATATTAAAGATACAGAAAACATGTTTCTTAACGCCAAAAGAAATGGAAATAGGATATGATTACATACAACTATGTGAAAATTTCAAAGCAAAAAATTATTATCATTTATCAAACACTTAATTGTGCACATTATTTTTCTTATTTTCAGTAAAATATTATTTTTCTTATTCTCAATAAAATAGTATTTTTCTTATGCTCAATAAAATATTATTTTTCTTACTCTAAGTACCAGGCCCGGACTGGCCAGGTCCGCAGGTCTGCGATCGCGGAGGGCCCCCAGCGTGAGGGGGCCCCGAAGCAAGGGCGGCTGGTCGCACAGTGCGCTCGTGTGCAGCACTGCCAAAATATAATGCCTAAATTTACTTTGTTTACTTACTAAAGACTAAAAAATCTCTAATTTAATTTATCTAATTTAAATCCATCAAATCTCTAATTTAATCATTTCAAAATATTAGTTACCAATATACAATATAATGCTACGAATATTATCAGAGAGAACGGTTTTAATCTCCCATAGCGCGGCCGCCGAGCGCCCTCGTATCGGCCGGGTGCATGGCTTTGCAACCGAACAGAATCATGTTTTTGTACGGGATATTTAAAACATCGAAAGCCCGTCGATTTCGCTACTTGCACCAGAATTTGGCTTGGATTCGCGTGCCACCGGCCCAACATAATCCGATCCTTGCCGAAGTTTACCGATTGACCATGAACAATGGACCCGAGGTGACACGAATACAATCGATTTTCGGCGAAGATCGTAGATCGTTTGCGTCTTGCGTCGCGCGTTATATTGACCCGTCACGTGATAATTGTCATTGTTTTGTTTTTTTTTTGTATTGATTATGTTAAATACTAATAACATAATTTGTTAATATTTAATTTTATTACCAAAATGAGTGCAACCAGTGTTGAATATACATATAAGAGGGAATATCAGTTTGTTTGAAAATAAATTAATAATAAAAAATTCCTAATTTAATTTTTTTGTCATAAGTAGGTACGGATTGTCAGTGAACCACCACATTCTCAGGGCAGCGGCCGCCACTGCCCCGAAGGGGCCCCACAAAACGTACAAAAAAAAGTTTTTGTCTTGTTAGTAGAGTGGAGCAAACATAAGGCTCTTTCATCAATTGTTGATGAAGAATTCTTGAAATTGAAAGAAGTCGGCTGTTGATAGAGCTGCGACAGTTTGCACAACAATACAGCAACTTCATAGCGGCAGAGTCCACTGAGAACTACGGAGACAGATGCAGTGACGAAGAAGACGATTTGGACCCAACGGCAGCGGAAACAAATGCTGACATTTACTGCTCTGAAAATAGACAATGTTTCCAGTGTTTGACATGTGCTTTTTCTGTTCTGTTTGAACTTACTCAATCTGGACTGTTAACCAACCTGTATATTGTATATAAATTTATTCATACCATACCTTGTACCTAAGTCAAATGTAAACGAGTTTTTTCTAAACTTAAAATCGTCAAAAATCGACTTCGGTTGGCCTTAGGCCAAGACCTTATGTCCAGTCTGCTTTTTATTAATGTTGAGAGGGATTTATTTTATAATTTGGACAAAAATAAAATAATAGATGAAGTAGCTTTAACAAGTGAGTTGCTTACAAAGAAACTGTTGCTTTAGGGCTAGGGGAGCAAAATGTTGAATCATTTCAGTTAAGTTAAGCCCCTTCTATTCAAGTACCTATACAACATTGTAAACTGTTAAACACACAGGATTTTTTTTTAATGTTAGTATTATTTTTCTAATCCCTAAAATCCGTTTATCATTATTTTTACTACACAAATATTTTTGACATAATTCATTAATGCTTTGGTGTGAATAAAATCCTGCCCTTTATTTTGAACTTTGTTATAATTATTGGCAGTTCTACAGCATGTGGTATCCTAAAAATACCGTGAATTTTTTATTTCGATAAATAATAAAGTCAACAAAAGTAAAAAATCATAATATTCGTATAAAAACCTATCTGAATTTCTTCTTCTTTATAGGTGCCAATATAGCGTGGAAACGCGTTTTCATTATTTTCAAGCACCTAATTTTCAAAAATTATCCGGGGGAGGCCACCGGACCCCCCGTTTTCTGAAGCCCCCCCCCCCCCCCCCCCACCACACGTTAGGGGGCCCCTTTACTGGTTTTAGCGGAGGGCCCCAAATGGTCCCAGTCCGGGCCTGCTAAGTACATAATATTTTTAAAAGGTAAGTACATAATACATATTATACGTGAATTACATTGTCATTTTTTTGTGTTCAAATATTTTATTACTAGGTACTCTTCCATGGAAGCATTAGCTTGTGACTGGAAGGGGAGTGTACAGTGGTTTATGATAGCATATTCATTCAAAAGCAATTAATTATACTATTGTTACTTACATTATATTCCTATGCTATATTAGTAAATTACAGTGAGAAAGTAAAAAAAATAATGTACCAATATTCAGTTAGGTGTTCCATAATTGTAAGTATTTTACAATTTTGGAATTTTTTTTTCTACTAACTATTATACTACTGGCATAACTGCCTTAAAGTACTGTAATTGTAATTAGTAATCTTAATACATAAAACAACGTCGGGTTGGTTACACTATTTATAACTTGAGAACGGCTGAACCGATTTTTATGATCATTGATTTGTTAGATTTGTCTCCGCCCCGAAGAGCAGAATAGCTATTAAAACATTGAAAAAATTCAACAAAAAAAATTATTAAAAAAATTCTTTTCCTCATACATTTTGTATGGAACGAATTCTCATCTTTTGAAAGAGACGCAGGCATATTGTGATTAGTACCTATAATATTGAGTAGTGAGTGAATTCCAAAAATTCAAAACATCAAATGTCAATGCGCTGATTGTTTTGCTTTTGTAACATATAATGCGGCCCTTCTTTCTAACACACTAAATGTGAACAATTGAAAAAATGGGACAAACGGTGAACGTATGTCTGCACTCCTCCAAAGGAAAAATACAATCTTACTAATAATATAAACGCGAAAGTTTGTATGGATATATGTGTTTTGTTATTCTTTAGTGTTTAATGAAACTTTACAATAATACCTATAGCTCATACATCAGAATAACATATAGGCTCTATATAATGGTAAACTCTGGCGTTATGAAATTTGTATAAATGAAAATGTTCGTATTTCATATATTTTAGCGGTAGGGAGGAAAGGCAGGGGGAAGGGGAACAGGGAGGTGTGGTTTGCGGAGAGGGAAGAGTCGAGGGTGGGGAAAGTGCGGGGAAGGTGGAAGGGAACGGAAACGCACGGGAAAGGATCCAGGGAGAATTAATTTATTTATTTGGATGGCATTGCAACGCATGCCGAAGACCAGCTAGTTAATAATAACTTTAACCTTTGAAGAAGTCAATGTCACTTATGGAAATTAACTGAGTATTCTTAAGCTGACTATTCTTAATATATTCTTATATTCTAATTATTAATTTATTTCTTAAGATTCAAATATGAAGACAAATTTCATATTTGCAGAAATATTTTTAGATTTTTTAATTAGTCATATCCGAGGAATGAGAGTGTAAATTGAATACAGATGATGAAATATGTTGTAGCTGTTCCAATCATCTAGAAAGAAAATCATATAAATGTTATTAATATACATATTTTATACACAAACTATTCAACGATATACCTACATATATCATGAATCACACTATTTTAGTACACACTAGGGTTAGTAAATAAAAATATAAAGAAAAAAACAAAGTATTCGTACCAACCGTCCAATATCGTTGTTCAACAATTTAGTGCAAACATAAAACAATTACAGTCTTACTAATAAAAAATCACTTCCCAACCATTAAACGGTGTTTAGTTACACATTGCATGAAGACTAAAAAGAGAATTTTGAGATTCGATTAATACAAATAAAAAAAAACTGTAACTCCATTTTTCAAATCCGGCAACATCGCATTTCACATCTCACACATGCGTAATAGAGCTTTAGTTATTATTTTTTTTGCGCGCCGAGCCGCCGAGGGCGCCGAGTGTCCTGCGGGGTGGTTTGGTATATTTATGGTCCTGCGCATTATTTGGTGATGTAATTATTTATGTCGCAGTTGTCTAATCTCTACATAAATCTTATTCATAAAGTTGTCAGTTCCTAATGAAATCCATGTTGCCGAGGACAGAGAATAGTTTCTAAATGGTGAAACAAAATAGTAATGAAATTCTGAAAGCCTTACCGCTAAAAGGAGCGAAGGGTCCAGAGCGAAAATCCCCGCAGCAGTGAATTTTGGAGGTTCATTCAATAAGGTGACCGAAAATTGAAGCAACTAGAACAATTTTTTAAATGCTTCATTGCTATTGTTAATCTCCTGTCAATCTATTAAGTAATTGCAGATGTCTCAAAAGTACAGGCTTTTGTGTTACATTTCCAACAGGACTGAATAATATTGTTGGAATGATTATTTCATAATCCCTTCAATGCTTTCCAACAAGAGAAAAAATAGGTCTAAGTAACACAATAATTGGTCTATTCGCGAAAACTTGGATACAATTCCTAATTATAATGCAGTGTATGGTTCGATATATCGGGTTCCTATAATATATGAGTTTCACAAATTTCACGCAGTATTCAAAAATTTTAATTAAAATTCATTCAATAATATGTACATGAGTCGAGGGCACCAACCACTTTCCCGAGCCGTTTTAAGGAACAGATGGGTCCCTCTATCGGTTCTCACGTCAAGACACTACTTTTGTTTTTTGAAAACGAAGCTACTGTGAAATGATTCTAAAAGCCCCCGACTGTTCCTATATGGCACCACATACATACATACCAACAACTTTAAAGTTCTCATCCGAGGCAGTTTGTTCCTGTTCTTGAAGCTAGTGGAGAGACATATATACAGAGGAACATATATTATAAAGTAAAAGCAAATTCAAACACGTTCCTACGGCAGTGTACGATACAAGAACAGCATCTAGAGCTTCTGGCAAGCCACAGGCAGTCCCGACGAGAGTGAGCAGTACGATGGGAAGGTGATCTCAACTCACCATCTGCCTGATTGTGTCATCTTCTTCTTGTATGCTCAATTTGTTCACCAAGGAAGCAGTTTCTTTAGCCTATAAACAGAGGTAATACAAATTAGTTAGACAAGTTCAGCCCTCGACAGTGGGTTATGGATTGAGTGTTGCATATTGAGACCTTGAAAACGATGTTGACAAAATACTGGAAGCATTTTTAATGTTTTCATGTAGGTTTTCAAAGGTGGTTCATCGATTGATAATCTGATAAAGGGTTTATAATATAAAAACAAACACTGGTGACAAGAAAGAGAATGTCAATACCAAGGATTGTCTAAGAATTGAAGACCGTCCTAATTTAAAAAATCAGGAAAAATTTATATTTACAAAAAAATGATGACATATTTTTCGACATAGTCCCCGTTATGATCGATGCATTTGGTGAGCCGTGAGACAAGGTCCTTGACTGCCCTTGTTGCGGACCCCCGCCGCCAAAGATGCTATCACTTCTCCCTCCGAGTTGGTCTCCGAAAGTTTTCCGGTCAAATGTAGCTTCAGGTAAAGAAAAAGATGCAATTCGTGTAGGTAATTGATTGCATTTTTGATTCCGGGGATATGTGCTGAACCCACGGACGTACAAAATATATGGATTTGCCCTTACGTGATAAAAGGCGTGTTATTTCCCCCTCCTATTGGAACCATTTTTCGGAACCGGCTGGGCTTGCGAGAGCCCCGCGTTAAACTAAAAAATGTGACGTCATCATTCTTGTCCGGACCAGTGTCGAGCTCTTATCGTACATTTTATGCACGGACGTTGTATGCTATGGAACACATACTATGACATCGAGATACATGGTGACGCGAAACACAAAGCCGCTGTTTACTGGGGTAAGTAAATCATGAAACATTTGTAAAAGTGTCTACGGAAACAAAATATTCGGCTATTAAAATACTCAGAACCTTACTTTGCGAATTTGGACTTGACATATCTGTTCATAACGTAGCATGCAATTCGCGCTTCTACATAAAAAGGTCTATTCATTCAAAAGCAGATTTTACTTTCAAGAACTAAATGGTGATATTACAGTGCGAGGTGCCTATATACTGTTAGATTGATTTATTGGCGAATCACAAGTCTCTTTCCTCTCTTCGTCCCGCCATAGTTGGTTTTTACCCCTCATCTGTATGTTCTCGTCTAGCTATTTGTATGTCTATGGCTGAACCCTTGTTTTAATCCAAAAAACTTCGACTTGGTTTGAAAAACCAAAAAAAAGAGATCTGAGCGCTTTCCATACGATTTTTCTCTTCAGCATTTTGGGAACCCAACGAGCACGCAATTTGCATGCGCCATTTTCCCTCAAAATAATTTTGGTGGTTGACTTATTGATGTCTGAGATCAAAATTGCGACCTTACGAACTCCAACAGGGCGGACTCCCTCTTAGTTGAGAAAGCGAATAATTGAGCGCACATTGAATAATTGAGTCGGCGGAATTCGACAGCGGAGCGTCGATCGCAAATGGACGCAAATATCGCACTAAAGCAGCTACCAAGCCGGATCACCACTCGTTTTTAGGGGAAAGTCTGAGCTACACGCTAGTGCCGCCATATTTTGAGAAATAATGAAGTAAGTAATAATTAAGTCGCCGAAAATAAGGAACGGTCTTTGATTCTTGGACAACCTATATATATATATATATATATCCATAGTTGACCTGTAAGAAAAAGCAATAAATTGTACACGACAATACTCCAACAGAAAGCCAATACAAGTCATAAAATTACCTGATTTGAAAACTTTTCGCATTCACTAACCGTGTCGTAAAGCAAAAACGAGAAGATTGATATCTGACTCACTGAGTAAAAACAATTGAAGCCCTTGCTGCGAATACTCTTCTCTGACCAAGAAACGATGTTAGCGAATATAGTAAATATATTTACGATACTTTGGACGAATTTAAAACTAATAACGAAAAGAATCCTATTCCCGAAAGCTCCACTAATAGTGTCAGCGCATTTGTAAATCTTGCTGTGAATTTTAAATATTTTTTTCAATATTCTTGAGAAGTCGCGCTTTGACAAAAAGTTTCTTTGAAAAGGGTGTTTTAATGAAACTCGCTGGTGACTAACATTTTGTCTGGTGAGTTTGTTAAGTAAAAGCCCATTTAACGTCTTCATGATTTCATGTAACAGGCTGACATAGGTTCTGAATATGAGCTGTAGAATAGAGCTGATGAGAAATGGTATAGTTAGATAAATTTGAGCAACCAGGATCCTCTCAATCTCTTCGTCTTCTGCCAACAGGAATGCGTTGACCGCTACTTGAGTTATTACAATAATTTGTAACAGAACTACACGGCAGATGGTATTAAACTTTATTTTGGAGATCTTTAGTTTTTCTTTTAAATCTTCGAATGAATTATCAATTGCCATTAAACTTTGTATGGTCTTAGCGTCTGAATGTCTCGACGCAAATATAGCAATATAAGTTAAAGTAGTCCCAATGAACCCCACGGCCATGCGTAAATATGCAGTGATACAAATAGTAGTGTTATATCGGTCTTCGCCATAATAATCGATACATTTTCCAAAATAAACAATCATCCCCGCGCAAGACACATATAATACCAAACAAGCAATTGCCACAACAGCCGAGGGAATATTTAGGAGGGCTCTCGTATTTCCAGGCTCGATGATGAAGTCAAAGGGAACAACGCCGACACAGAGACCCAACAACTTTACAGGAAGCAATGTCTTCATTATATTATCGGCCCCCAGTAATTTATTAACACGCAATGGAAAAGAGCACTTCTTTTTTCTGTTACTTGATTCACTGCTGACTTTTACCATTGTCGCTCAATTTCATAAAAAAATCTAACTTAATTGTTTTTTGTCTATCTTAGCATATTCTATCGAGTTTTTCACATGAGCATGACCTGCAGCAGTTATCGGCTTTTATAGATAAAATCTGAGTAAAAACGGTTTTGTTAATGAATATAAAATTTACAAAAAATATTAGAAGAGCGCTTTTATATTTGCCAATAAATGTCCCCCCATGATGCTAATCGCCTGAGAAAATAATAGTTTAATTGGAAAAAATATTAAATTTTATTGGCATAATGATATGGAGTATAAAAAATATATCAGGAAAAAGCATACATAAAAAAAAATTATGTTGCCAAAAATAGAAAATTTAAATTATGTGGTTACTCAAACAAATATATCAGAAACTTTTAGCCTCGTGTAATTTATTTAGTTAGACAGGTGAATATTGAATGATATAAATTAAATTATGAAGAAAATTATCTTTAATATGTCAACGATGGAAATATTAGAAAATATTTGGACCTGCTCCAGGGAATGGATTAAATAATTTCAGCACAAGCTGTCAATTAATGGGTCGCGATTCCAAAGGTTCGCCGCCAGATACAGTTAAAAAAGAAGATTTTCTAGTAATAACGTTCATTTCCAATCCGCTCTGTTGGCACAATAATTTTTAAACTGATAACCGGATGCTATTTATGAAAAGCTATTTCGCCGCGAATTTCCGATCACATACGACACAGGGAACATAATACAGCTATTAGCCGTTTAAGATATTTTTCAATTCGTACAACGATTTTTGTTTTCATAAATAACTTTTTTTTTGCACCTCTCTCTCTCTGGTTTCAATCCTGGGATTGGTTTGCAGCAATTTCCTCTAATTTTCTCTTCCATTCTTCCCTGTCTTGTGCTGCTCTTTTGAATTCTGCATATGATGAGCAGCGCACGTCCACCAGCAGGTCGTCCAGGTACTCTCGGCGTGGGCGTCCCCTAGAGTTTGTCCCCTCGGTCATACCCTCCATTATGGCATACAAGAGGCCTTCTTGTCGTATAACATGGCCGATCCATCTTGCACGCCTTTCGGACAAGGTCCTGAGCAGGTGCCTTCCTCCTTCGATTCTTTGGAGAACCTCCTCATTTGTAATGTGGTCTCTCCAGGAAATTCCTAATAATCTTCTATAGGACCACATCTCAAAAGCCTCTAGTCTCCGTTTATCTGTTTTGGATAGGCACCATTTTTCGCAGCCGTACATCAAGATACTCCACACATAGGTCTTGATGAGGAGTATTCGCAGTTTTAGGTCTATATTATTTGATTCAATTACTTTCGACCTTTTATTGAATGCAAGCCTAGCCTGGGGTATACGGCTGTCGACTTCGCTCTTAGACCGACCGTCCCATGTTATTTTGCTCCCGAGGTAGACAAACTCCATGGTGTTCTTATTTGCACCTATAGGTCGGTAATTTGTTTCTTAGTGTGTATTGATAATTAGTTTTCCTAGTACAATGACACTTGTTTTAAATGTTTATTAAATGAAAAAAGGGCAAAAAATCAGCTATCGACCCCTTCTCCGCAGTTATTGGTTATGACTTTCTATAGTTATTGGCTACCCAATATTTTACAAGAAATTTGCCCTTTTAATCTCTAAATAATTGATCTCGATACTTACCTTCTTTGGTGTATAGGTGTTTTTTTTATGAAACATAATAAAACATATTATTTACAGTAATAAAAAGTAAGCTTAATAATAATTAAGCAAAAAAAATGTACATTGGAGGTTGCTCTACCACTTTCCCACGGTGTTCTAAGGAAACAGATGGTTTCCTCCTTCATCGTACACCTCAGGACTCTAATTTTTTTTATAAAGAAGCTACTTTTTATTTAAAATGATTCTAGACCTCCAATGTCCGGGCATACATTGTTAGCAGGCAGTATGCGAGTGCGTACATGTTGTTAGTTATTTATTTCACAGTATCACATCTCATCTCCGCCACTTGATGTAGCTGAAATAAAAGTTTATTATTATGTAGGAAGAAAAGTTAATAGAATAAGGAAAAAAAATTATATAAGATGAGATTGTTTGACTTAACCAAAGCAGCTGAGCTGCAGTCGTCCGGCAGTCCCGCCAAGAATAAGCGGAGCCTTCAGTCCAGTTGCAAGCGAGACTCGGTGTCCGCGCCCCTAAGCCGACTTCCCGGTAGGCCCTCGAAGAAAGTGCTGGAATTAACGGGGAAATACCTGAAGACACTAAGGATAAAAGTGAGCATCGGGTCACCGGAGGCAGGGCGGAAGGGCACCGGTGTCTGCTACGGTTGGTCTTCAGGCCCGCTCATGGCGACGGGGGAGGCGCGGGCGGGTTATACAGCGGCTACCTTGGGAGTCATCTCCTCGGTTGTTGCACGGATATAGGTCTAGTCCACCCCCTTGATGGGGTGTAGGACAATACGAAAATGAGAAGGTAGTTCAGTTCCGGCTCCTTGAATGATGCAAATCCAGACACGAAAAACTTATTGTATGTATCCTAGATTTAGAAAAAGAAAAATGCAAGTGTAGTTAGGTTACGCCAAGGCTATTGATAATGTCTAGTTAAACGAGAAAAAAAATAAAGATTTAAAAAAGTAATAGCCAAATTTTAGATGTTTAAGATGTTGTTGAAGATGGTGCCTAAGAAAACATGATACATATTAATACAAAACTTGATACATGAGTAAACAGTTTTAGTGTGAAATAACAGAAAATATAGTGCTCAATATCCGGGCAGTAGTAGTAGTATAAATATTGCAAAAGGTGACCGTGGACGCCAGGATCCATTACACCCGCCTGGATCCTAAACACATAATGAAGTTAAATTTAATCATCGACTCTATGTTCAGGCCATCTCTCAACCCAAATCCTTGTAAATTTCCTCAGGCATTCGAGATTTTCCTTGTTCGACACGAGATCCGCATTCCATGCTGGTCTCGTAGTGACTTTCAGACCTTCCAACATTTCATCTCTTGCATCCGTCAAAATCTCACAGTGCCACAGAATGTGCTCGGCTGTTTGGTTTGTGTCACCACACGCACAGTTTGGATGGGGAGACAGGGTCAGGCTGTGCAGTCTTCCCCTGAATTCACCATGACCTGAAAGTATTTGTGTTAAGTGATGATCCAATTTGATGAACGCCCCTTCCATTCTGGCTTTAACTGACGGGAAAAAGGAGAAAGTCCATCTGCCCGTATTCGATCTTTCCCAACGTTTTTGCCATTCATTCAGAGTGAGTTCACGCATCTCTTTCAGCAGTCGAGGGAGAGGTACTAAAAAAAATGTACAAGAACAAAAAATGTCAGTGAAAACGCAAGTGCTTCTAGATTTAGTTTAGTAATTGTTGAATATCCTCTGTGCCCATCATGTCGGAGCCATTTCCTCCTGATATTGTGTCGAACTGATCACCAGTTACCATAAAACAAAACCGAGATGAGTGGAGGAAGACTCTTGAGGAGGCAAAGACCAGGCCCGGACTGGGACCATTTGGGGCCCTCCGCTAAAATCTGTAAAGGGGCCCCCTAACGTGGGATGAGGAGGGGGCCTCAGAAAACGGGGGGTCCGGGAGCCTCGCCCGGATAATTTTTGAAAATTAGGTGCTTGAAAACAATGAACGCTATATTGGCACCTATAAAGAAGAAGAAATTCAGATAGGTTTTTATACGAATATTATGATTTTCGACTTTTGTTGACTTTATTATTTACTGAAATAAGAAATTCACGGTATTTTTAGGATACCACAACGACAACACTACTAAACACATGCTGTAGAACTGCCAATAATTATAACGGAGTTCAAAATAAAGGGCAGGATTTTATTCACACCAAAGCATTAATGAATTATGGCAACATTATTTGTGTAGTAAAAATAATGACAAACGGATTTTAGGGATTAGAAAAATAATACTTACATTTAAAAAAAATCCTGTGTGTTTAACAATTTACAGTGTTGTACACTAGGATAGAAGGGGCTTAACTTAACTGAAATGATCCCCTAGCCCTAAAGTAACAGTTTCTTTGTAAGCAACTCACTTGTTAAAGCTACTTCATTTATTATTTTATTTTTGTCTAAATTATAAAATAAATCCCTCTCAACATTAATAAAAAGCAGACTGGACATAAGGTCTTGGCCTAAGGACGACCGAAGTCGATTTTTGACGATTTTAAGTTTGGAAAAAACTCGTTCACATGTGACTTGGGTACAAGGTATAAGAACAAATTTATATACAACTAGCTGGGTTACCCGGCTTCGCTCAGGACAATAAGATATTGTTCTGGAATGTTCCACAATGATGTTCCCGATTCTCTATTCCTGATCATTCCACGACATACTCCGCCACTCCTTCCACAACTTTCTACAGCTCTATGGAACCTTCTAGAACTTTCCGGAAGACTGTTCTAGAAATTTCAAGAGGGCGAAAATTTCAGCCCTTATATCTTTAAAAGTTCGCCCTTTAGGTAAGAACGGATAGCCTTATTCCCTAGGGGGGATAGAGATCTACCACACCATATAACTCCCTTGATCGAACCGGGACTCGTTTCTGAGTTTAGCGAGCTGCACGTTTTTTTGGACTTTCTTTTATAATATATGCCATATTCAAATAAATAAAATGTGACTCCTCACATGTCCTTTCCCGTGCGTTCCCCTCCAGCGTTCCACTTCCACCTTCCCCACCACCGCTCTCCCGCTCTCCCGTCCCGCCAACCCCCCTGGCACTGCATTTCTTGACTCCTCTCCCGCCCGGCCCGTAGCCGAAACTTTTTTCTAATACTAACAATTTTAAACTCGTGATATCTTTCTTATTAAATATCCGAATTGAAAAATTCAAAAAGTTAAATAAAGGTATTGAAGCTGTCTTGAATATGAAGTAATTTATTTTGATAAGGATTAAAACCAAGATACAAATAAAGAGCCTTTTCAAGCAGGGACATTTAAATTAAATTTTTAAAATAAAAGAATACTTATTGTGGCATAACCATAATAGTTAGACATATGCTGTCCAGACCTTTTTTGTAAATAATGATGTGTTCTATAAAGTCGTAGTACATTATTTTATTCTATCATCAATAGTTTTCGCAGCGCACGCGATTTAAAGAATATTTTAGGTAATTTTTTTACACCCTGGGTCATATTATTGAAGTTTTAGTAAGGATCCCTAATTTTTTTGAAAATATAATATAGCCTATGTCACCCGGGGATAGTGTAGCTTCCCAACAGTGAAAGAATTTTTCAAATCGGTTCGGTAGTTTCGGAGCCTATTCAATGCAAACAAACACACAAACAAACAAACAAACAAATCTTTCCTCTTTATACATATAGTGTGTTAGATATACAGGTTGGTAAACAGTCCAGATTAAGTTCAAACAGAACAGAAAAAGCACATGTCAAACACTGGAAACATTGTCTATTTTCAGAGCAGTAAATGTCGGCATTTGTTTCCGCTGCCGTTGGGTCCAAATCGTCTTCTTCGTCACTGCATCTGTCTCCGTAGTTCTCAGTGGACTCTGCCGCTATGAAGTTGCTGTATTATTGTGCAAACTGTCGCAGCTCTATCAACAGCCGACTTCTTTCAATTTTACACAGTTTAGAAACACTGTGCAGAGCTTCTGTGGGAAATGTTTGGAGTTTCAAGATAAAGTCAAACTTTTTGGGGTCCATTACCAAGAACACAAAATAACAAACATTACCAAGAACATAAAATAATAACTAACAAGACAAAAACTTTTTTTTGTACGTTTTGTGGGGCCCCTTCGGGGCCCCCTCCGCGATCGCGGACCTGCGGACCTGGCCAGTCCGGGCCTGGCCAAGACCCACCAGGGATTATAGAGCCAAGAGTGATGATGAATGAAGAGATGTTATATCACCAGAAATGCGACTGGACCTTACATTAAGATTTTTGGCTACTGGCGATTCGAACACAATTTAAATATAAAACTGTTTAAGAATTTAAAATCAACAACCATTAGGTATCAAAAAAACCTTTTGAATTATTGGGCCCTCTACAATAAATTAATGGACTTAAAAGCGAGTTATATTATAACAATCATCCATTACCACATTATTTGCTTACAATTTATTAAACTCGTAATTATTAAGCGAGCTAGGTGTTCATTTTAATTTGGGAGGCGGGTATAGGTTCCGCCGCCCCGGAAACCAACACATCTGCCGTAGACCACCCAATGGTGGTTGACTAATGCACCATTTGCTCCAATCCATGGCAAAGGGTAAAGGATTCCGCCCAAGGGCGTAGCGAGGTACGGGCAGGGGGGGAGGCTGCCCCCCCCCCCCCTAAAAGATGCAGAAATGCTCACAAACCGTTAAGTAATATTACGTCGGTAGCCAGTTTGTGAGAATCAATTTATTTTTTATTATTACCTTTTCAGTTTATAATTTTTGTGTGCATCGTGGAAAGTTGTGATAAATATTAGAAAAGCTTTTTGTACCCGCATAACTTACGTATCTAACTAAAGATTGTACGTTTATTTGTATTTTACTTTTCCTTTTTTTATGTATTATTTTTACGTGAATTTGTATAACTTCGACCGTATACGGTTTCAAATGTATTTTTGAAGTAAAACATCTGTCTTTAATTGTTTTATTGCTTCTTTTCTTATAATTTAAAATACGGTTAGGGCCCTGAGGGCCTCAGACACAGAATTGGGACTTATACTCAATTTAGTTAGCCAAAATTTTAGTTAGTACCTCGTTAACAAAATGCCCACACGAGTCAAGGGGCCATCCATAAATTACGTCACACGAATTTCATGATTTCCCCCCCCCCCCCCCTCCCTGTCACATTTGTGAGATCCCCCTCCTCCCTAGTGTGACGTCACATATTTTGCAATTTTACATCTAAAAATAATCAATACAAAAGTTCAATTTTTTTTACATGTGACGTCACAGAGCTGATAACCTTCCATACCCCTTGTCACACGTCCTTGTCATCGCGTACGCTGCGAAAACTATTGATGATAGAATTAAATATTGTACTACGACTTTGCAGAACACATCATTATTTACAAAAAGTGTCGCGACAGCATATGTCTGACTATTATAGTTATGCCACAATAAGTGTTATTTTATTTTTAAACTTTAATTAAAATGTCGCCGCTTGAGTCGTAGTAATTTTTCAAATCGGTTTAGTAGTTTCAATGCAAACAAACAAAAAATCAAATCTTTCCTCTTTAAATATAGGCATTGGAGGTTATTATCCACCACTTACCCGCCCTGGTATAAGTAACAGATGGTTACTCCTTCAAGGCTCTCGCAAGGACTCTAATTTTTTTGAAAGAACGAAGCTACATTTAGTTTAGAACGAATTTAGACCTCCAATGTCCCTGCATACGTTGTTAGCAAGCAGTATGCAAGTGCTTAGCGGGAAATACAAGATACAATATGTGTTAGTATTACAAAATATAGACAAGACAATGGGACAGGTTGGTAAAAGTCCTCGAGGTGGCAAGCGCTGGGTGATTGTATCCAGCGTATCCTACAAGCACCTGTTTGGGAAAAAGACACAGTACAGAAGTAATACGAGCATGGCAAACGGTTGGGAGTCCTCTCCAATCAATTGGCAGTCCCAGCAAGAATGCGCATGACGTTCGGTCTAGCCGTGAACCACACTCAGCCTCCGCGCCCCTTAGCCGGTTCCTAAAAATAATAGTTCCTAAAATTTAAATATAGGCAGACCACTTTTATCACTTAGGGCAGGTCTTGTAATATTCCTATGTCTATGGACTCGACAGTTGTAGGCAGTTCTCAGCGCCGTCAGCCGCTGTACGCTCCACACTCAGTGGATGATTTTAGCTTCTTCGGCATGTTGAAATCGTCAGATTATATTATTTCAGTGATCCTTACATTATTTCCTTAAAAATAAAAACAAAAATAACGGCGCTCGAGTAAATCCACGTGACGTTTTTTTTGCAACTTTGTGACTCGCTAATTTTCTTACGTCACATTCAAATCGTCAGATTATTGAAATATAAACTTTTCTGCATGTAATTAACTCACAATACCTTAATCTGACACGCTCGATTAACTACGGGGATCGTTTTTTTTTACTAATCTGATCGGTTGCCCTAGCCGCACCCACCAATATTATTGGTTCATAAATGGTGGTTGTCCATAACAGGGTCGGGATGTATCTCCCCTTAGTTAATCTGACGCGCTTGAGTAAATCCCAAAATCCCTGCTTCGCCTCCCCTACTACATGGTTTATTATGAACATTGTAGTCCCCAAGAACTACAAGCTCGGCCAAAGAGTAGCGGGACAATAGGTCATCAATAATCTCACTAAAATGTTTGAGTATGTCTGATTGGCTTAAGGCTCAGTTCCCGGCCTCAAAAAGAAGAAGACGGAGGGATATGAAATTACGAATGTAAGAAGAGCGCGCTAACATTTACAACGATAAAATCGATGAAAAAATCATGAAAATCTTTAATAAAACCCGACTCGTTTAAAATAGAGCAAAAATCTCGCGATAATTGTCTTTAATTTTATTTAAAGAAACGCTGTGATTTTTTTTCATATACATAACTTGTAAAATAACCGAAACAAACGTGTTTATAATAATTTTTGGAGCATACTTTGCGATTTTTTTCTATCGAGGGAATTTTATATAATTTGCGTTTCGGCGCGATAAATGTCTAGATATTATCTTCAAGAATAACATATATTTTTTTAAGAGCTTAAAAACTTCAAATGTTTAAGGGAGGTTTTGCAAGAAATCGGTAGAAATTCGGAGAACGGCCTCGTAAGACTGACGCGCACCCACATTATGTCGAATCTGGAGTTTTGCAGATTCAACAGTCGCACACAGTTGACGAGAACACGGGAAGCTCAAACACTACGGCCTTGAGTGTTGGCAAAAATTGTGACCTTGATTGCTGTATGGGACTGTCAAGCAAAAGTCTGGCGTTTGCCCGCGCAATGGACAAAGCTTCAGATCGGCTATAGAGGCAGACACTTCCTTTGGGTCTGACAGTGGCGTACCGTGGGTATCAGCCGCCCGGGGCGGAGGAAATTTTTGCCGCCCCCCCCTCCCCTATATAGGTACTTCTTCAGGGAGGGGGGGGGGGGGTAGTGATCCTTTTTTTTAATTTTTTTTTTTTTAAATATTTATTAATTAAATCTGTATGCGGTGAATTAAAACTACACTCAGAACGTGAAAACGGTTTTTCTTTGGTTCTGGCAGCACATAAATTGTCTGCAACTAGAATTTTATATTTGCACTTCGAAAAGTTATGTTTTCCTTCGAAATATGTCAGCAGATGAATACACAATTGGAATTTTACATTCTGAACAATAAAACTGGCTTAAATTTTATCTGTATGCGGTGCCCTGTATCTAGCCCGGTGCATCTGTATTTTGCCCCCCCCCCCCTCCCCCCCCACGGTACGCCACTGGGGTCTGAACTTGCCTACGATCTTATATGTATGGATTTTGTTAATAATAAATCGTTGATAAACTGCTACGTAGCAGTTTAACGGGACTTTGTTGAAATTCAAATAATAGATAAATAAGTAGGTGCTGGTACACTTTGATTATATAATGTCTTGATAGAGTGTTGCGCTGTAATTTCGACAAAAACAACAGGCCAGATTTGAAACACTAGTGTGTGTGATACGCACACACCTATGCGTAACTCAGTGTTGCCGAACCCAAAACTTAAAAATCGGGAGAATTTTCGCCTAAAAATCGGGAGAAATCGGGAGAAAACGGGAGAATTTGGAAGAAATCGGGAGATGACCTAAATTATTATAACTAAATTTCTCTCTTGTCAATAATCCGACTCCCTTTTATTATTCCGAAGCAGAACCTTGACAACAAACAAAAAAACCCATAAGCAACGCCGTTACACACGATTATTGTAGATGTTGCCCATGGAATAACGCAATTTTCCCTAACGGGGACTTATTTTACGTCTGGCAAGTCAGCACAAATTTTTGTGAAGTTTGTGCTGAGTTGTTAGACGTAAAATCACTCATCACTTTACGAGACGCCAAAAATCATTTTACCTACTGACTTTTAAAAGTGAGCGACGACCTTTGTCCTTAGGATGTGTACAATTTAATGAAACGAAACCTTTTTTATATTTTTCATTTTATTTAGGAATCAATCAACCACCTCATGGGCTTTTTCAAAACACCTGTCACCTGGCGGCATATCCTTGATAACGGAACACTGATTAGTAATCCTTTATTAATAAATACCCACTAATACAATATCAGTAGAATCATAAAAAACAAAAATAAAGTGCATGGGCCAAAATTAAAATTGTTAATGAAATTATTGAAATTGTTACCGTTATGAAACACTTAAACGAGTTATATTTGATTAAAATTTAACCATTTTCATGTTCCGTCTGCAACTATTCATGTTCTCAAAAGGAACATTTAAAAGTCTACAAGCCGTGTCACAGTAGAGAAAAACCTTTTTCATGTTCCGACTGCAAGTATTCATGTTCACGAAATTCACAATTTAAAATCTACATGCTCACTCACTGTGGAGAAAAACCTTTTTTATGTCCCGAATGCAACTATTCATGTTCTCAAAAGGAACATTAAAAAGTCCACAAGCCGTCTCGCAATGGAGAAAAACCTTTTGCATGTTCCGATTGCAATGGTTGTGCTAGAAAGGAGCACGAACTTATAAGTTAAAGACTTGAACTTATAAGATCAAGGAACTTATAAGTTTACTAGTAGTGGAGAAAAATACCATTATCATGTTCCGACTGCAATTATTCATGTTCTCAAAATGAACATTTAAAACTCCACAAGCCGTTTCACAGTGGAAATAAACCTATTCCTTGTTCCGATTGTAACTATTCATGTTCTCTAAAGGAACATTTAAAAATCCACAAGCCGTCTCACAGTGGAGAAAAACCTTTTTTAAAGGAAGTTTGATTTTAATTCTTGCCAAAATTTTAACCTTAAAAAATTGCAGTAAATGTGTTGTTAATGTACTTACAAATAAAAGAAAGCATACAGCACTTACCTTGTGTTTGTTTGGTAGTACCTATTTACGCGAGCAGATGTTTTCCGTTTTGAAAATAAATAAGAACAAACATCGCTCAAGGCATACGGATGAACAACTCCAGTCGATTCTTAAAATAACTACCACGAATATGACACCCGACATCAATGAGCTTATCAAAAACAAGATAAGTCAGGCATCCGGCTCAAGATAATTTACCATTTTACCCTCCCTTTTAACAATTTTAACAATTGGGTATGGGTTTAAGTTTTTTGTTTGGCCCGCTTATACACGCTAAATCTCATAAATGGCCCTTAAGAAAATCAAGTTTGACACCTCTGCGTTTCGTAACAAATTATAGTTTCCAGCTCATAATACAAAGATGATCGGTGTGTATGGGTCTTCAATAGAGATATGCTTAGATTGCAGCATTTTATAATTATTCTGGTCAATACATAGATGATCGGTTTGTATGTGTCTATAATAGGGATATGCTTAGATTGCAGTATTTTGTAATTATTCTGGTCAATACCCGAATCCGGGGAATTTTTTAGTTTTTTTTTAATACCATAGACAATTATTTGCCTGATGAGCAGACCATAAACAAAGAATCGACCAGAAACGATAAATCGATGAGAACTTCGAAAAATCGGGAGATTGGATGCCCATTCCGGTAGATCGGGAGATGAAGTGAAAAATCGGGAGATCTCCCGTAAAATCGGGAGCTTCGGTAACACTGGCGTAACTTTTATAGTTTTACAAGCGCTCTACGTCGCTGAGTGATACCAGCTCCCGAGTATTTCCCATAAAAGTGGGTAAAAATAATAATAATTTCGATTCCGCATAATTTTGCGGAACCTACAATTCTTTTAATTTTGAATTCATTTACGTAAGATAGTTTTCTACATATAATGATATAAATGAAAAGAAAATCATTGATAATAGAGATTTATTTTCATTTGATTATTTTTAACAAATAAAGACAACGAAAAGCATTAGAAACGGTTTTATTTAGTTGTATAATAAAGACAAAATACATTAAAAAAAATTAAGTTAAACAGTTGTTTTGATCAGAGCAAATAAGAGTTGTATTAGCTGGTTGCCAGCTCCGCGGCATTTTCTTATTATTTCTATCCACTTCGTAATATAGGATCATTAGTATTTTGTAAAATATGTATGAAAAAAATTAAAAGTTTACTTGATACTTCACCAAACAAACCTGTCACATTTTTTTGTAATTTTAATAGATAAATTTCGTATTCATAACTTTTTTTAAATATAGTGTCAACGCGAAGAATTTACAAACACTTAAACATAAAGGCAAACTTTCACATTTACAATATTATTATATATAGTGTACTTTTGGGTAATTATTAAAAACCTATTTTAAAATTAACAACGCACTAATGGGAAAATTTAATTTGAAGAACAGGCAACCCTGTAAACATGGCGTCAAATCAGCATTGCCAACTCTACGTCTTTTTACGTAGATCTACGTATTTTAGGTCCTACCTGAACATCTACTAACTTCAGTCCAGAATCTACGTATTTTTTGTCAAATTGTACAAATTTGCAAAATTACATAACTCATTAGGCTAAAGAAGCATATTTTCCGTTACTTTACGGTGGAGCCCCCGTCTGCGGGGCAAAGTATGTGGCGCGGACTCCAACAAACGTTCCGTTTCATACTAGACTCCGCGCCGGAGTTGGGATGTCTAGGGAAATTACCGTAGATCTTGGAGAGAAAAATATTTTTTAGGCAAAAGGGAAATCAGCACAAATCTAAGAAAATTTCGAACTATTACCATTAAATTTTTTTTATTGGAGTTGTAATCTTCTACTTCCCGATAAAATATACAATTTCAGACCAAAGCATCGCTTAGTTATTTATTGCTAGTATTTGACCTTAACTGTTTACTCCATATTCATGTTTTTTTCCTAAATATTGCCTATTACCCCACATTTGCATAATTACCAAAACTATATTTCGTTTCATTTAAACCTTAGGTTCTCAACGTGGGCAATAAATAACGCCCGCTTGTGGACGTTTGAGACTTTCAGGGGCAGTAGAAGACCCCCAATGAGAGGGCGTTGAGGTGGCACAGTGATGGCGAGGGCAGGTAAAAAATATAGTCTAAAAATACAAAAAAAAGCACGCTCATCACGCACTAATAAAGCAAAAAAACTTTAATATTGGTTAATTTTTGTTAATTTATGTATTGTAATCATTTTTATCACGTGTGGAAAAATTCACATGTTTCGGTAGTTGAGGAACTGGAAGAAAATTGAATCCATTGACCCCCCCCCACCATAAGAAAAATGGGGTCTCTAAAAAAAATCTCAAAGTGGGCGGTGGGCAAAATTGAGAACCAAGAGTAAGAGGCAAGGTTGAGAACCTATGATAAATCATTAAAAAAAATAATTAAAATTTGCAAAAAATGCATTAAAAATAATAGATACATTTCAACGTAATTATTACAAGAAATAACCAATTACGTTCACCTACCCTAACTTCTACATTCACTCAGAAAAAAAGTACGTAGATCTACTAACTTTTCATAATCCAAATTATACGATTCTACGCAATTTTCTAGTCCGATCTACGTCTTTTTCAAAAAATGGGTTGACAACACTGCGTCAAATAGCGTTGTCCTAGACCAAACTGTCAGACCAAATTACACTATTAAAACTGAATTGTTTCTTTGACTAAATGGTTATTTAAAGGTAACATACCGATTATAGGTAACATTTTTAGTTGTTTTCGATCGTCCTTTGTAATTACTGCACACTGTTATAGCGCAAATCGTCATTTTCAAATGACACGCAACACGTGCTTACCGCACAACGATAGTGTCGCCACTGAGCGGATAGGACGAGCTTATCAGTGAACAGTTCACTGATTTTTTTTTTGGCGTTTCGTCGCTCAAGAGCTATATCTAGACATTATTTAATCAAAGCTGGTACCTACATTAAAAAAAAAACATATAAAAAACTTACATATCCTTTAAAATTAGAAATAAAATATAGGATTTCTACCCCACCTGTCATGAGAGTTTATTACCCCCCTAATAATGTAAGGTTAAATAGATTGCAGATCTATATTTACTAATAACCAATAATAACCAATTACATTGCCTTCTGTATTGAGGGAATTGTTTATTGGTTGTTAAACCTTATTTTCGAATGCACCAAAATAAAACATTTTTATTAGCTAAATGCTTTTATTTTAATTGTATCAACAATTTTCACAAAAAGGTATCATGGGTAATAATTGTCTATTAGTTAGCACTAAAAGTATCCCCTTTTAAAAGACGAAAACATTAACCCTGAATAAACTTTTCGTAAATTAGGAACCTCTCTGTACTAACTTAGCATTTAAAAAATTCTCCACATGGGAAGGCAACACCACAATATCCATGATGTGTAAATTAATTGCATTCAATTTTAGCCAGGTGTGTATAGGTAGTGGGTGACCGGGACCAACTCCGAATGAAAACAACTCAGAACCAGAATGATTGGTTTATTTATGTCAGAACCACCTCAGAAAGGTCATTAAGAGTGATTTAATGTTACCGGCTATTTTAAAATTATTTTTTCATACTTGTTGACCTTTCTGAGGTGGTTCTGAGTTAATTTTATTCTGAGTTGGCATGGAACCATATAGTGATATCCTTTTTTGAATTAGTATCATACTTATATTTCAAAGTTTGTATGCCTTTTTTTGTATGTGTTTCGGTGAATAAAATAAACGATAGTTCAAAATAAATGCACAAAATATTACTTCAAAATTATTCTTTCCGAGATTTTATACGATGTATGGGCAAAAAATCCTGCTAGGTGAGGGGTTAAGAGTGATTTAGGGTTACCGGCTATTTTAAAATTATTTTTTCATAGCTTTTAATGACCTTTCTAATTCTGAGGTGGTTTCATTCTGAGTTGGCATGGAACCATATAGTGATATCCTTTTTTGAATTAGTATCATACTTATATTTTAAAGTTTGTATGCCTTTTTTTCTAAGGATGAGCAATGTGGTAAATCAAGGGAAAGTTTGGTTATTTAGGGTTACTGTTTTATTCTGTGAATACGGGGTACGTTTTAAATACCAATAGATATTTATAACCCAATAATACATTTGACATTAAATTGTGCAGTGAAAATTATTGATAAGCTTCAAAGATAATATACACTTCAAATGAACGACGGGAGAGATAAAATAATATTATTTTGAAAACAATAAAATTGAACGCAATTAATTTCCGAGGGAATTATTTTTTTTTTTTTAATATCAGGCAAAAAGTTTTATAGAGCAAATATATGTCTTTTTGTATTATTTCACCCGCTATGCTAGGAATAACCCCAAAGATATTATTGAAATATGAGCATGTGCTATCCGCAATTTTTACTGGGTGGACTGTGTTTCCTGGCATCGCCGATATTGTTAACCAAGACTACTGCACACCTTAAAAAAATCAACTAAATGTACAAATTCTTTCCTTATTCAAACTATGCCCATTAGGTAGTAGTCCGCCGACGGTGAGGCGGCCATCATAGCATATCTCTTGTATTTCAACGTCTTTGGATGACTCTGTGTTTTGGCGGGTGAAGTTTACAGATTTAATTATTCAAAATTGAATTGATAATGTCACATAATAATTATTGTCACGCAAATGACAGACAAAAATTCGAAATTATTTTTATTTTATACTAGCAGACCCGGCCACACGTTGCTGTGGCTAACGAAACACAACGCCATTACCCAACCTTTATAAAATTCACACCACCCACTTGCCAGCTGCCTGAATTGAATATTTGAATTCCTCGGCTTTTCTCTACTATAATAAGCATGTATTATACATATAAACCTTCCTCTTGAATCACACTATCTATTGGTGAAAACCGCATGAAAATCCGTTGCGTAGTTTAAAAGATCTAAGCGCACAAACATTTTGAGCGACTTCATTTTATATTATGTAATGATGAATATTTGAATTTCTCGGCTTTTCTCTACAATAATAAGCATGTATAATACATATAAACCTTCCTCTTGAATTACTCTATCTAGTGGTGAAAACCGCATGAAAATCCGTTGCGAAGTTTAAAAGATTTAAGTGCACAAACATTTTGAGCGACTTCATTTTACACTATGTAATGATGAATATTTGAATTTCTCAGCTTTTCTTTACTATAATAAGCATGTATTTACATATAAACCTTCCTCTTTAATTACTCTATCTACTGGTGATAACTGCATGAAAAAGCGTTGCGTAGTTTAAAAGATCTAAGCGCACAAACATTTTGAGCGACTTCATTTTATACTATGTAATGATGATAATTAAGTTACGAAAATACATTATGTAGGGAATGCGAGACAGGTCTGAAGGGCATTTAGTCTGTCGAATGATGGCTACCAGTATTTAGTTCACGTCGTTCTAGGCCTTGAGCTTTGGATGCCTAAATTATTAACGGTTTATTCAACAGATAAATAACCCTCTTTGCTAAAAATTAACAGTGTATATCTTTCCATGACTATTTTATAGCTTTTAAACGTTAGTTTCTGTGCTTCGTTTCTATTGGTAAGGTTTTTCACATCCTACATGGTTGTCGGTCTAAAATTTCTTAACGTTGTCATAAATTGTATAAAATACTAGCTGGTTCCCTAGTACTGGTTGATGTTAGTAAGAAATAAATTGTTTCTCCCTGCATGTTTATTCTCATGCATCCCCATTCCCCTCTGGCATTTTCCTCCACCTTCCCCGCCTTCCGCCGAGAAGTAGGCGCTCTCGAAGCTGGCCGGTTGCTTTTTCTATCGCTCTTAGTTTTTTATTGAAAATACTGGGAAGTCTTTATTTTTTTTCGTTGTAAAAATATCTTAAAATAACAGTTACCATTTTTAAGTTAAGTGTACAAATTGAAAATAATTCTAGTGTGGCAGTTTGCAGTTTAATTTAAGTTTTAATAAAATAACGCACAATTTATTTAAAAATTCTTAAAGTGACTGTTTCGTAAAATGCAGTACGCTTGCATCGGATGGTCAGTGGGCATTGATCATCAACACATGTGCATTCTACACGTGGCTGGACCCGACCCAGCCCAGCTAGTCCTAAGTGTTCAGTTCTAGTGCGGTGATTTACGATGTTTTTTTCTGTGATGCGATGCATAGTGTAAATACTACTATTGTCTACAATCGGGCAGCACTGTTAAGTTTTAAAAATGAATCTGTTTTGTTGGACCCGTTAGTGTTAGAAAAAATAAATTTGTTTTACCTTGTGCGCGACCCGAACATTAAAACTAGGTATAGGGGTTGCCGGGGTGGTCAACATAAGAAAAAATATCTACAAAGTAAAACTGATTGTAATAAAAGTATCTCTCTGGCAGAACAGAGTAACCAAGCTGTCATACCAACCGACGAACGGAGCAGCCTAGTTTCTGAAGACCTTCGTGTTCCTGAAAAATGCCATAACGTGAATGTAATACAATCAGAACGACATGCCAATTTCAGAAGTAGACGACTCGCGGTAGGTTCCTGGAATGCAAGATCCCTAAACAACAAGATAGAGGAGGTGGATGATATTTTCAGAGAACAAAATCTCCACATACTAACCGTCACAGAAAGCTGGCATGAAAATAGCGAGTCTTATTCAATCAAGCGACTTCAAGCTCTAGGATATGCTGTCCTGGAGGAGGCTAGACCCCGAGCTTCGGAACATGCTCATAACATCTCGCACGTGAATCACGGGGGTGTTGTGATAATAGCCCGACAAGGACTGAGGCTTACCAAGGTGGCAAACGGTACATTCAGTACGTTTGAGTACATCGGATGCCGTGTTTCTTCTGCTGGATCGTCATTTATATTGCTAACGCTGTACCGACCCGGTTCGAAACCGATTTGTGTAGAATTCTTTAGGGAGTTTTCGAGTTTTTTGGAATGGGTAGTGGGACTTTCTGAAACTCTCATCATTACAGGTGACATAAATATTCACCTTGAGCGCGACACATCACCCAATGCTGTTAAATTCATTGACCTTTTGGATAGCTTTGGACTCCGTCAATGGGTCAAAGCACCAACTCATGATGCTGGTGGAATCTTGGACATATTTGTATCCAGGTGTAATGGCCCATCATTGGTAGCAAACGTTCTTGACATAGGTTTGTCAGATCATCGACTTATTCGCATGGAAATTAAATTTAACCCACCTAAAGTGCCATATAAAACAATAGTATCGAGGGAATGGCGAAAATTTGATTTCGATAGTTTCCTTGAAGAACTTAAAAAGTCTTCCTTGTGCATAGAAAGCAACTGGGAAATTAAGACGCCGACAAAACTGATTGAGGAGTATAACAACACTCTATCATGTTTACTTAGTAAATATGCTCCAACCACCTCGAAAACGCGGAAAGTCCGAAAATCTGATGGCTGGTTCGATGAGGAGTGTCGGAGTCAGAAGAGGATAATGCGGAAACTAGAGAGGTCACACCGAAGAAACCCCGACGTTACTCCACGAGACGAGTGGATTAATGCTCAAATAGAGTACAGAAGAATAATACGCACAAAGAGGTCAGAATACTGGATTAATAAAATTGACTCTGAGCGGAAAAATCCACGATGTCTCTGGAACTCCGTTAAAACCATCATCGCTAATAACACCGTACAAACCTCTACAGACATTACTCCGCAGGCCTTTTCTAAGTTTTTCTGTGAAAAAATAGAATTTATACGCGCCTCTACATCTTCTGCTCCACCGCCGATATTTACAGCCAATTCCAAAGGGACACTGTCATCCTTCAAACCTACAACGCTAGAAGAAGTAGGAAAGTTAATTCTAAGTTCGCCAAATAAACAATGTGTTCTCGACCCTATCCCAACGTGGCTTCTCAAGAAATGTTGCAACGTGTTGGCCCCCTACTTGGTTCACGTGTTTAATAAGTCTCTAAGCACAGGTGACTTCCCGGAAGCACTTAAGCATGCAGTAGTTACCCCAATTATAAAAAAACCACAGCTTGATACTGACAACTTGGCTAATTATCGACCAGTGTCAAATCTGCCTTTCTTAGCAAAACTACTCGAAAAAATTGCTGCTTCTCAAATAACCTCCCACCTAAACCACAATAAATTAATTACCGATCATCAGTCCGCTTATAGAAGATTCCACTCAACAGAAACCGGGTTACTTCGTGTCCTGTCAGATATTACCCTTGCCATAGAGTCAGGTAAGTTAGCACTTCTTTCACTTTTAGATATGAGCGCTGCATTTGACACCATTGACCACGACTTTCTCATTAAGAGACTAGAATTAACATTTGGTTTACATTCTAACGTAAAAAATTGGCTACAATCCTATCTAACGGATCGCTCACAAGCAGTGAAGGTGGGAAATAAACAATCCAACTTCACAAAACTCTCTTCAGGGGTACCTCAGGGATCCGTTCTGGGCCCACTTCTCTTTATCCTCTTCACAAATGATGTCGCAAGAATTATCGAGTCATTTGGTCTCCTTTCTCACTGTTATGCCGACGATCAGCAAGTCTACTTTTACTGCACACCAAATGAGATCACCGGCCTCAAAATTCGCATAGTTGAGTGTCTAGAAGCAATTAGTCTCTGGATGTCCTCAAACAAACTGAAGCTTAATCCATCAAAGACCGAATTTCTGTGGGCAGCTACAAATAGACGTCAACATCTAATAGACAACTCACCAATTGCCATTTCCGGCAATGACGTAATTGCGAAAACAACCGTCAAAATTCTGGGAGTTTATCTGGATTCAGACCTTTCATTGAAAAGTCAGGTGAATAGGACCGTTAGCACAGGGTTCTTCTACTTAAGACAACTTAAGGCAGTTCGTAGGAACCTTTCGACAGAAGCAACTAAGCTTCTTGTGAATTCATATATAGTATCGCGTCTTGATTACTGCAACGGTATCTATGCAAGTCTTCCTAAATGTCAAACTGATAAACTACAATCAGTATTCAACGCCGCAGCACGACTAATCACAGGGGTACCCAAGTTTTCGCACATTTCGGAACACCTCCGAAATCTTCACTGGTTGAAGTGTCCTGAAAGGATCCAGTATAAGTTATGCTGGATGGTGTTTAAAGCTATCAATGAAATGGCTCCACCCTATATCTCTGAACTATGCATTCCGGAAAATATAGGTCTAAGGCAGTCATCTCTTAGATCAGCGACATCGTCTGCAATTGGAAGATTGAAAGAACCCAAGCGAAATCCGAACACTAATTTTGGTGATCGCGCGTTTGGAGTATCCGGTCCTGAGGCTTGGAATAAACTTCCCATGGAATTGAGATGCATAACCAACCCAGCGGAATTTAGATCCAAACTTAAAACTCATTTTTTCAAATACTCATTTCCATAAATTCGTCATTAAATTTAAACTTTCTAATTTAATTATACTCTAATTATTGTTGATGTCCACGAATATATACTATTTTATTTGCTATTCCCTACAACTACTAACGAAAAACTCAAAATGCTATTGATCTACCTACCAATGGTCTGTCAGTGGTAACCTAACTCCTCAATCCGGTTAATGTTGAGCGATGAGTCATCATAATGCGGTAAAGATCGGCGATTAATTTCATTAATTTATTTAAGATATCCATACATTTTCGTAAATCCGATAAATTTTGCATCCATGTCCTTAAATAGTAATATGTATTATGTAAAAACTTCCTTCTTCTTCTGGCGCTGTGGAGTGATTCTGGCGAATGTATGATATTTATAAGATGTTTTCAAGTATTTTTAAATGTAAATAAATATGTTAGTTATAAATCTCTAACTTTAAGTCATATTGTAAATATATATGTCATTGAGCTCAGTTTTAGGTCAGCTTTTATATGTCTTAGTCATAAGTCACTAGCAATAAGACTTAGATGTAAATCACTAGTTATAATTGTAAATCTTAGTTGTAAGCCAGTAATATTATTTTTTATGTATTTATTTGTACAGCGCCCTTGAGGTGATTTTTCACGAAAACGGCGCTATATAAATTAGCCAAATATTATTATTATTATTATTATTCCCCTCCTTTGTCACCCTTTCCGCGAACCCCACATCCTTCGTTACCCTCCCCATCCTGCCTTCCCTCCGTGCCTCTAAAATAATTGAAATACACACATTTGCAAACCACTCGCATAACCATTTGCAATACACACATTTCCACCACTTACTGTGGTGGAAGTAGGTGCTAATAGTTTTCAAATATTGTCAGGTCAGTGGCGTAACTACAGGGTGGCAGGGCTGGCAAAATGCCACGGGCCCCGGCCCGAGAGGCCGCAAGTTCGGAAGTAACCTAACATTTTTAACAAAATTTAGTAAAAATTATAAATTTTATATTTGTACATAAAATCAATGAAAGTTAGACACAATTCTAAAATTTAAACGCATTCATAAGAAAAGGATGTCGATCAATTTTAGAATGCATCCATTGGTTGCTTAATTTTTTGTCGCGGTTTGGTGGCGCAGGCGAGCTAGTGACGCTCGGGGTATTCCCGCATTTTGTTAAAGATTTTTTTACAGCTTATTTATTTGTTAACAATTATTTTCATTGCATCAAGTTAAAAAATATATTTTAAGCAAGAAAGTACTTTTTTCGTGGTGCTTACGGACTTATGGTGGAAATCAAAATCTCATAAAAGAATCGAGCCAAATGCGGTATATGTTAACTGTGCTGCTCATAACTTAAATCTAGTACTTTATGAAGCAGTAATAGAGGTTATTGATATGTAACATTTTTTTTAAACTGTTCAACAAATTTATAAATTTTTTGGGCATAGTATCAAAAGATGGAATATCTTATCAAGTTTTATATCTGATAAAGAAAGGGAGTCTTCAACTTCGATAACATTGAACGCTTCTAGATGGACAGGATGTTATAATGCTATTTTTGCTTTAAAAGTTCTGTTAGAAGAAGATCGAGAACTAAAGTTTTATTATTTTATTGGTTTTCCATTGCAAAATTCTACAAACTATCGATGCAGCCTCTAAAACACTTCAGTCTAAAGCCACTGATCTTTCAAATGCCTTAAAACGTTTGAAAATTTGTCTGGAAGAATTGGAAAGGTATCGACATGAATTTTAAAATTTATAAAATGAATCAAATAGTGTAGCAGAAAAATAGTCCACCAACCTTGAATTTTTGAAAACTCGTCAGAGGAAGGTGAAACGCCATTTTGACGAACTTTGCGAAATGAGCGTCTCCAAGATACGGAAAGTTTGTTTAAAGTGAATTTTATAGAGTATTGGACATCATTATTAATCAACTGAAATCGCGTTTCCTTCCATTGAATGAAATTGTTTCTAATTTCAGTGTTTTGCAACTTGCCACTTTGCAAAATTTAAATGACACTGATCTCTTAATATAAAAAAAGACATACCTGAATCATTTGCCAGGTAAATTCTCAATTTTCAGTCCACCTTCAGAGACAAAATAGAAAAGGCTTCGTGTATTAGAGAACTTGCTGATTTATTAATAATGAAGAATCATTTTATGTCGTGCAGCTTTCCCGAAGTATATACAGTATTAATGCTATTTGTTACACCTGTGACTACAGCTAATGCTGAAAGATCATTTAAGAAACAAAAATTAATAAAAACCTATTTAAGAAACTCAATGGGACAAGACAGGCTACGTAACTTGGCTAATCTGTCTATCGAAAATTCTATGGCCCAATCTTTAAACTTTGGTGACGTTATTGATACTTTTGTGGATTAGAAAGCTCAGAGAAAAGAATTTTATTAATAAACATCTTGTAAATATTAAATTTTTATTTCATTATAAATATGTAATGCCTATGCTTTTAAAAATAAAATTTATACATTATTTATTTATAATTTATATAAAATTTATTTTATTTATTTTACAAAAATTCATATTAGTAATACTGTTGGGTAACTTCTTGGGTGATTTATTAAAATTCAATTACAACGTGACGATTTTTATTGGGGGGGCCTCATCCAATGAATTTGCCACGGGCCTCAGATGGTATAATTACGCCACTGTGTCAGGTTATTCGTAACCCGGAAATGTCTTTAAAAAAAAAAAATTCCTTGTCCAAATCGAACATATATAATTATAAAAACTCAATAATTATAAAGTGTTAACTTTATTAATGGAAGTGTGACATCATAATAATAGTAGGTATAACTAGGGACACGATATCGAATAGAAAACAAAAGTATCGAGTACATTTCATAGGGTCTGATATACAGCTCTGACCGGGCTAACTACGTACCATTGATGATTCAAATTCAAGTAGGTTAATCAGATTTCTTTTCCTAATTTGCAATATATTTACATATTCCCTAATTATTATTATCCGTAGTAAACAGTATAACTATGTTTGTTACTTTACTTTTTTTCATTATTACGTTATATGTTTTTCTTTTTTATGTTTTTCATTATTATGTTTATTTTTTTGTCACATAAATTGAATAGGTAAAAAAACTATATCAAAATTTTAACTTAATGGAACTTAATTGGTCTACAACATATGAATGTTCTTTGTTATATTATCATTTTGTATGACTGTTTGTTTCCTAAATAAATAAAAAAATAAAAATAAATAAATTACATATATATAATCCTTATACTCCTACAAGATCATAAGCTTACCCTTTATTGTGTTTTTCTATATTCTTTTCATGCATATTTAAGTATTTAGCTTCTCTTAAATATTTTTTTCTTAGTTTTTTCTTTATGTTTTATTTAACTTCTCAAAACTATATATTTTTTTCTTAGTTTTTCTTGTCTAGCTACTAAAAAAAAAAAAAAAATTATCAGTGAAAACATGTTTTTAGGCTTACTGTTTCATTTTAGCACTCTTTCTTTTTTATGTATCTTTGTAAAGCTGTTTGTTTTCCAAATAAAGATATTATTATTATTATAATCAACTGCAAAACTTGTGATGAACCTGTTTCACTCCGGTATAGGTGGGTAAATTTTTTTTTTTTAAATATAGAATATGATCACACTATCGACATCTTTCGGGTGGTTTTAAAATCAATATTAAAGGAATCTTTTTAAACTTTGGGGTTTCCTTGCCACGAAGGGGTGTAAGCAGTTAGGAAAAAAAACGACTATCCAATCAGAATAGAGATGAGGACAGTAGGTGCGTCTTAAACCAATCACAGGCTGGGGGCGTGGGATGAGGGATTTGAAAAATTAAGATTCCAAGATTATCTCACGGTTTGGCCAGACAGTAATTTTAAGGGGGTAGAACCACTTCAACTTGGTCATAAATCGCATTTTTATGGGAGCGAGGGAATCGGCAACAGTTGATTTCACGTCTGGAATCGGGAAGTCTTGCGGGGATCTCGGTGGCGGAAAATTCAAAAGGACAAATATCATGCACTGATTAACTAAAGTAGCAAGAGATCTCGTTTACTTAGTAATCGTGAAACGGGAGTGGACATTGACGGTCTTAACCGCTTTTTCCAGACAAATATCTAGCAGATTCTGCAGGTAGACGATGGGGGAAAGTGTTAGACGTGGAAAACCCACAGGAGCCGATCTCTTCGAGGTAGTCGAGGGAAATCAATTCATGTTAGTGACCATATGAAGTCTAAGATTTTGTATTGGATTTTTGTCCGTTAGTTTAGAGGGGAGGGAAGGTTTACGATCTCTTGTTCTTTAAGTGGGTCTCGAGTGCGAAACATCTGACATGGTTTTGGGTCTCTAAGGTACGCATTAAGCTGAAATCACCACTTGATTTTACATACAGATGATAGGAGAAAGAAATTAGTGAAAAAACATAAAATTTAACGACCTGTCAGGATTTTAAATTATTTGAAAACTCAAGTATTTTCTTGATCACTAGGCGAGTAACTACGGGAGATTTATCGGTTTTGGTGCTAGAGAAGGATGTAAAATGTAGGAGGAACTAGGAAAAAGGGAAAAAAAACGTTCGAAGGCAGGATTGGAATGGGATCTTGGCAGTAGTTATAGCCCGTGAGAAAGGAGAATCGAGGTCATAAAAGTTTAGATTATTATAAAATAAGGTCCTACGAGCATCACGACTTTGCTGGTAAGTGGGTCAAGTGATTATAGAGTTTGCACATGAGCATTTGCAAACGCGAGAAATAAAAAATTGTATACGAACACAAGAAACGCGACATATAGCCAGAAACGGACACAGCTGAGTGTGCACACTAGCGGTACGTTCGATAAAGGATATTCAGTCACAAATTTATTAGAAAATCCATAGCCAAATGTTAAAACGTCGGAATATCTAGGCAGTGACGTGTTGGGAGAATTTTATAATAATGAATGCTTAATAGATAACTGTCGGGATATGTTGTAGGTTAATAAGTTGAAATTGGATTTGGGTTAAGCCAAGAAAGTAGGGCAGTTATATAGAAAATTCAGGATACACCATATTTGGAAGCGAATTAAAAAAGGATAGGACGGACACTATAGATTTTCGAGAAAAGTTGAATTAATTATTCACACGATAAAAGGTGGATTATATCCACTAATCATGCGGAGACTCGAGTGGGAATTAGATGTTTAGACCCAAATACGCCCCTGATCGATTGCAACAGAGGAGTGTCATCGTAGGAAGGAGGTCGGTTGGAACAGGACGTTGGAAGGAAAAGGGAGTGACCGGCGGGATAGGAAAGTGGTATGGGACAAAGACGATATTACGCGTTTATAAGGTTGTAAATTGCAAAATTTAAATTTGATTGATGGGAGAAACGGGGTATAAAAGACGTAGTTTGGTCGGGGAGGGGGAAGTTCGGTGCCAGATTTCGGGAGAAGAAGAACTGTGAAAATCGTGCGGGTATCGGAAAGTGTTGGGAATTGATTGCTGGACTTAGCAAAATCGAGACTGTGTTGAACTAACTTCGTTGATTATGCTTTGCAAGTGTTAGTGAATTAGATTCAGTGGAAAAATACATGACTTAGTTCACGAGTCAGTGGTGAAAAGTGTTAATCGATTAAAAGGGGTCAATAAATTCTAATAAATAATATTTAACCTATCGATTGGATGAAATAAAAGTCAGTAAATACGTATTATGAGAATGACGGTCTTATATCTTATCTGGTGTTGTGTTAATTATTCACAAAAATAATCGTCGGTAAAAGTTCGCGATTTTTATCGTTTATTATGTAGAGAGATAAAAGATATCTATAAATATTTACCCTAAATAAAAATAGCGGCCTTGAATTTTAATGATAATAATAAATGGTGCAAATTCGGATGGGGAGGGACTTAACAAACTTAAATTAAAGTAATAACGAATAAACAGTCGTTCTAGGTTTACAATAATGGCCCCAGTTTTGCAATAATAAATTTCATCCCTTTTATAAAAATGTCGTGATAAACCGCGAAAGAACGAAATTAATAATAAACTTAACTAGATTTAAATAATCTCAGCAAGGGTTCGGGAGTCAGGAATGATATCGAATTTGGTATATTTTAATTTCAATAGTTAGAACATAGGTATCTAGTAATCTACGAAAACGTTCAATTTGCGAAAGCTCACATAAACGGCGTCGAGGGGGTTTTTACCATATTTAGTTTACAAATAAAAGTATGAAATTCGTAGGAAGTTTTGTTTTCTTCACAGGTCTACGGCATACGTAATTAAGACAATTGGTCGTGTATATCTCCGACCGGATTTTTAGCAATTACGTACTCGGTAAGTTGTTATACCTAATTTAAATTCCCAGGCCATCCCGGAACGCGACGCAGAGATGACAGAACCGAAGCTGCCTCGGGAAACTGAAGATTTAAATAAATGACAAAATTTTATAATATTATTTCAGGATATGTTCAACAGTGTTATCACCAAGGACAGTGACCTTTTCTTGCAGACAGCTGATGGCACTGGCGGGGGAGCAAAAAATGAACGAGTGTTGTACCCTCAACCAAATGGGGAGTCCATCGGGGTATACGACATACCCAATAGAAAGCGACTGTCTGCAACCTAAAACTCCGAGAGTGAAATGTAAATTTAAAACTAACAGGTACTCCTTTGAATTCCTATTTGTTGAATTGCGCCTTTTAAACTTTATGGTTGAACAATGTGACGATGACACCGAGGCTATACATATGTGTCAATGTGTGGTCCATCGGTAGGGGTCTTCCCACATTGTCCTGTTAGGGGGGGATGCTCACCATAGACTGATCGGGTCACGCGAGATGCTGGAAGCAATTCCCTTTCGCAGAACCGTGTCGAGAGAACGGGCGTGACGAGACAGAATGAAATGAGTTGCCAAACGGTATGTAAGGACGCGGTTCGCTGACGGAGGCGTCTTGGCCAAAAGCATCTCGGGTTGCCGGCAAGGTAGTGTGGGAGGAGCATAAGCAGTTCATTTTGCGGAAACAACCCTGCAGCGCCTGCACATTTTTTAATCCTATCGACCTAGAAGCAAACAGCGCTTAGACAATACTTAACTTCTATGTTCGCTACTAGAGGTGGTTTTTACACGCTGGACCGGTCACGCAGGAGGATGGATCTGTCTATCACAAGCTGTAGCCACATTTTCGCGAATAGAGCCTTGACAAGGGACGAATTGGATTACCCCTTCTAGAGCCAGTAACGTAGTCCCGGAGGTGTTCGATACTGGGGTTGATCGGGAAAGGTTTGAAGGCATGCCGTCCTTCCTTGGTTATGGAAGGGTCCGGGTATCTGGTTGGTCGTCAAGAGATCTTCTGGGTGCCATGGGTATAGCCTTGACATGCTTTGGTCGGGAGGTTGTGTCCGGAGAGCCGACAACCTGGTCAATTTGGTCAAGTGGAGGAGCCAGTACTAGATTGCAAAAAATGCATGATCCATTCTATCCATCCCTCCCTTATCCCTTCCATCTTAGGTACGAATTTTGCGTTTACTAACAATAGAATATTATCATAATTATGTATAGGGTCCTGCCATGGAGAGCGATGCGAAGGAGCCGCCAAATAACTAAATGAAACATTCTAGGTATGTATTTTAAAATCTATTAAGACGTCTAATAGGATCAAAAATCAACTTTATAGACTTCCAAGAATTACAGGGGGTACTGCGAGGGTATTAAAACAACGTACAACATTAGAGACGTAATGGGGATATATTTAGGATAGATTTAGACAATAAGTATCCTTCATACGTTCAAGAGATACAGAGAAATTCTTCCACACCTTACCTAAAAGAACCAAAAGTTACCACATATAGACATTAAATACCTATTCTAGATTTCCTAGAACCTTTGAAACAAAAAAAACACAACGTAAAGGAAAGGGTTTATTGTAAAGTTTTCCCGGAAGGAGAAAGCCTTTTGCTGTGTTCAGTCACAGGGGTGGGAAAAGCGAGTCATGATTCAAGACATTATTGGTGAATCATACAGTACGAGAGAAGGGTCTACCGTCCGGAGATCGAAACGCGAGAGAGGAGAGGTATTAAAACCCAAGTAAGGGCTCGACCCATCACAAACTGAACATGCGTAATTAAAAAAATAATGAAACACAGCTGCCCTGTTAAAATGTTAAAACACAAACTAAAAAGTAAAACAAAATTTTTGCAATACATTTTTTCTCTACTTTGTGTTTTGGCAGGACAGTCGAGACATTTTAGTGTATTAAATTATGTATTTATTACTTTACCAGTTATGGACTTTAATTTTTCTTATCACTATTCTAGAAGTGGAGTCTCAGAGGCTTCTGAGTTGACATTGACATTTTTTGAAACAAAACTTCATATTAATTTTAAAACCTAATAAATTTATGACATTGACAAAATGTAATATTATAATCAACATTTTAATCAAAAAGATATGAATCTGAAACAATTTACAAGTATGGCACTTTTCAGATTTTTTCACCTAATGGTGTTTTTCAGTAACTAAATGTTTAGATAACAAAATAAACTTACTTTTCTTGAAAAAGTAAAAGAAAAAACATAATATTCACTGATGTTAACTTAAACCCAAGTTATTTTGAAGCCTGTAAGACTCCACATAAGTAATTGAATTTCCCATTCCTCTTCCGTACAATCACTTAAAAATAAAAGTTTATCGAGCTGTTTTGGCGATAGCCGGTCTCGATGATACGATGCCGTTGCCATAAACATGAGCCACTTAGCCAAATTTTTAAAGATATCGATACTTGCCAAAAAGTACTCATCGAGTAAAAGTATCGAGTACAACAGTATCGGTATCGAAAGGAAAAGTACTCGATACCACAAAGTATCGATACTTTTTTCGTGTCCCTAGGAATAACAATTCAAATAAAAAAAACACAGTATTTTTAAAGCACATTGTTTATTTTTTCAGCAGTGGCACAATTTTAATGGAGTTGTTGTCTAAATTGGTATGCATCGTCAGCCCCATTTCTGTTAGCACCTCATTATCCACTGGTTCCTGGAGGGTCAGAGAAGCTATCACCGCCTGGAATAACACAATTTTAATATAAAGAACTCATGAGATATCAATAAGTTGTCACTTCATTTGTATAGGGTTCTAACTTCACTTCACCTTGTTCTGAGATATGAGGTGTCAAAGTTGCAAAGACCTGCACTCGTTATCTATTTACCAATTTCTGATTTTGAGGTTGAATCTTGTGTAAAGTATTTTAATCTACGAGTATATATATAAAAATGAATCCCTGTTTCCTATTTAATTTTATTAAAAATTGAATTTACCTATTTCATTCATCTTTTCTTTTTAAGTTTTCTAATACTTTATAGAAGGTTCAAGGAAAGAAATATTAAGAAAATTGTGCAGAAAATTGAATAATTTCAGTAAACTAAATGACTATTTTAACTTTGCACGTTTGATTGGCAAATTGAATTCAGAAGGCAGCTGTTTTCTTTTTGTACTAAAAGAATTGTCTAGATATTTTAAATAGGTACCTATGTTGGGTTCCAAATTTGATTGATTTTTCTTATAATATACAAAAATGAATATTTTTAATATACGAAAAAAGAAAATTTGAATAAAAAATTGTAATAGATGGCATGCGAGCTGTTTGAAAACCATAATGTACTGGGACTGAATATATGGAATGCGGATTTGCTGGACGGGGGAGCGAGAGAGGGGAGAGGGTGGGAGGGGAACGCGGGGGGGTAGGGGGATACGGAAGGGGAACGGGGACGCACGGGAAAGGACATGCAGGGAGAAAAAATGTATTTCTTTGACTATGGCATTGCAACGCATGCCGGCAACCAGCTAGTTGAACATATTTTAAAGGAAAATATTTAAATAGGATTTAAACTTACCATTTTAGAACATACCTTAACTTGCAAATAGAACCACATACAAAAAACTAAGGCATAATAATTTATTGCATAAGGTTCTAATTACATATCCCAAATGCAATTGCAAGCTAGGGCCAAGCCCTATTTAAATATTTTACATTAAAATATGATAAACTAAAATTGTTAAATAGAGTACGAAAATTCGTCTTTGCAAACTTTGAAACCTTAAAACATGGTAAGGCGAAGTCAGAACAATATCCAACCAACTGTCAGATACAAACAAAATAGAGAGTGTAAGCAATGTTAGAACCTTGTAAAATAAATTATTATTAAAATGCTTGATGTTAGAACTTTTTCATACATATACGTAAGAAAATACAATACAGATGGTTCTGAAAATTATTTTGGGTATAGAAATGAGTAAAAGAAATGCTTTGGCATTCAAAGGTCATTTTTGAAACAAATGTCAGTTAGAATCCTACCCAAATGAGGTGACGAAGTGTCAATAAAATCTAGAAATTTAATAAAATGACCCAAAATTTTTCATTACTATGGCAACACCCGTTATGTTGGCCCCCCGGCATACTTTCATGAGATCTCTGAGGCGGTTGTGTGGTAAAACCATGTATGATCGTGTGACAAATATGAGTATCCGCAAAGAATGTAAGGCTGATGTAAGCATAATGAGTAAGATTAAGAGAGGTTCTAGATGGTTTGGGTATGTAGAGCGAATGAAAGAAGAAAATAGTGTGAGAAGAATATATGATGTTAATGGTAGAAGAAGTCGGGGACGCCCGAGAAAGACATGGCACGACCAAGTGAATCAGATACTTGAGTCGGGCCATGTCAAGAGTCAGAATAATAGAAGAGCATGTATGAGATGATGTATGAATGTGAACGAGGCAAGGAGTGTGTGCCAAGACCGAGTTGTTTGGCGGTCCGTCCACTCGGCCTACCCCTGAGGAGAAACGGCGTAATGGTTAGTTAGTTATTTTGACCAGCTCACCTGATTTTCTGGGCAGTTTTCACAAAGGTTCCTCACTGCAAATATGACCCATTGCATTATCACTGTGTAGAAGGGTTAAGGAACATAAAGGTTGAATTCATATAGTAAAAAAGTCTGATCAATCTGGTCTTAAATGTCAATTTTACTGTATTTCATCATCTTAATGAAATATTAACACCTCGGGAAATATCAGAAAATCAGAAAATGTCAGCTTTGCAATAAAATTCAAATAAATGTAATATTTCCGAATGCAACCGAAAACTAAAAAAATGTGATGAAATATGCTTTCAAACATTAAGAGTGTATAACCAGAGAAACCAGAAATATGTCATTTTTAAATCAGTGGTTAGACGTATTGACTCTTTTCCACAAAAAACTATAAATGGATTTAAAAAGATTGTTATTTTATCTAGTAAAATTATGTTTTAGATTTTGAGAAAAAAAAAATATTTTTAGAATAATAAGGTTATACCATAGGTCGTTCGCAGATTTGTTCAATTTTCAAAAAAGTACATTTCTTATACAACACCCATTTCAAATCATATAATCATGCAGTAAAATAAATCAATACATTATCTGGTAAACGTATGTTTCAGAATTTTAATTTTAGTTTAAATAAAATTATTAAAAAATATATACGGACATGTGTTTCTTGACGAAAATTGGTCGGTTTGTGCATTTATTTGTGCACTTACAAACAAATATATTTCGGATTTTTTTACATACTTATTTTGCTAAGACGTTATTGACAAATCATAAATAATTTGATCGTAAAATAATTTCAGGAAGTATTTAATTTTAAATAATTTTGAACATCGCATTTTACCATTTTTATCGCAGCCCGTAAACACAAATTTCAGATTTCATTACGGGCCCAAACGCGGCCAGGAGAGCACGTCTTCGCGACGCTTTGAATAATAATATTTGGAAATGAAATTTGAAAACGAAATTTGAAATAAACACGAATTCCTTGATTCATGTTTGTTAAATCTACAGGGTTGCCCGAACGCAATTTTTCATGTTCATTGAATATTTTTATGCAAAAATTTTTATAATTTCGAATATTTTTTTTATTTTAAATTATTCTTGTGTGAATACCGCACAAGAGTCCCAACTGCTCCAAAATATTTTTTGGGGTAAATCTTTTTTACGCACGCTCGACACTTGGGGGTAAACTGGTGAATGGGTTACGAAAAGTGGTGATAGTTACGAAAAATGACATGCGAACGGTAATCAATGCGAACGGTAATCGATTGCTCGGCGGGTCGGGCCTTTACGCACGCTTGTTTTTCGTGTTATTGTTATATTGTTAATGTTAATGGACTATTTGTCCGTAAATAAATAAATAAATTATATACAGCGGGTACCCGGCATGCGTTTCATGGGCACTGTAACCACGCGGTCAACTAAACTGTTATGGTTCCATCACAAGTCCCGGGAATTATAATGCAAGCGCCTGCACTATATAACATTATATACAGCGGGTACCCGGCATGCATTGCAAGGTCACTCAAAGAAAGAAAGGGTTTGTGCGCTTTAATTCTGTTTGTTGAAGTGCTTATTATTAATTATGCACACGAATAAATATTTCAAAATGCGACATTTTTTACAATCCAACTTAATATTACTCGTTTTTTTTCATGAATACCGCACAAGTCTGGAGCCAGTGGGACTATTGCATCCCCAATTTGGAGTATGTTGTAAGACTGAAGGTAGTGGGGAGGGGAAGGATATAGGGAAGAGGAAGGTGGGGAAGTACCTGGCTATTCAGATCTGACCACTAAACACGGCTAAAGCCATTTCAAGCAACGTTTCAATTCTGAATGGTGGTCTTACACCAGGGCGATACTGAGAGTATCTTCCACTCTAATGGCCGTAAAATACAATTGAAAAACAAAAAACCAAAATATTAAAAAGAATATAACAAATTGTTTATTCATGTAGGTATCTACTTAATACCTACTGTGTTTACGCATTTCACTTGTATCTATTTATGTTTATGCACTTCAATATACAAATTACAAATAACTACTACTAATTAAAATTCTGGAAGCGAGAATAGTAATATAAAGTAGTAATAGTAGCGGGTAGCCCTAGCTCGAGTGAACAAAACCCTCAAAACTCGGATTGCCGCGGAACGAAATTTAGTTCTGAAAACGCCCGCTCGCGAGCCCTGATGTGTTAGCGCTAGTGTCGGAATCGAAGTTGTCATGTGCTGGTTATTCACTCTTAATTTTAGAAATAAACATAATTTTTAAAATATTAAAATTTTAAATGCAAACAAAAAAGTTTAAAAAATGGCTCATATTACTTTTTTTCTAACTAAAGTTATGTACTGATAACGAAAGAAAATAAAAACACACAAATATTTTATTAGACAAATATATTAAAATGTTTTTGTCAACCACACTTTTTTGTCCTTTAATAAATAAAAAGTAATTAACAAAAATTCAAAAGTTTCATAAATTTTTCTCAAATCGCGGAGTTTTATAGAGATCCACATTTTAATTTTTCTCTGCTTTCTTCTAGATTTGAATATAAAGCGTGGTTTATTTTCTTTCTAACACTGTTTAAATCATATTTCTCGATGTACAATGTCTAGCAAGTGTAAAGGCAGGTCTCGTCTGCAAAAAATGTTTTGTTTTCCAAACATTTACACAAAACATTGGGGCTTGGTCATACACAACCATTTTGCACTACACAGTTTGATGAAATCATTCTCCGTTCAGATGTTTGCATAAATGTTTCGAAAAAATTAAACATTTTGCGAACAGGAAACCTGCCTTAAGAGACACAGTGGATGCTAAATGAACTAGAACCAAAGGGTACTAAGTCAGTGGCGACATTGGTTTCCATTCAAATGTACATACACGGCATTTCTAGTGCGTATTACTAACATCACTGTATTAGAGGAAGGGAAGAGACATCTGCAAATCGTTCTGCAGCTCTTGCTTGAACTCAAGAATGAACCATTATCATTTGGTAAGTGTCAACCGTGTACAAAATTCTGAGTGTACAAGTGTAATACAAGTGTTAACTTGGATTTTTTGAGTCTCCAGTCCAGGAGTGACTGCCGAACTCAACAGTTATTATGTAGTAAAAAGGATACATGGATTTCGGGCATCTATATTACAGCAATCCAGAAGAATCGGAATGATGTCTAGCTCTCGAATCTGAAAATAAAAAGATAATAAACATTTTGCATAGATAAACAATTTTTAAGGCCATTTTTTTTAATCCCAAAACTAATAAAATATGTAGAACAATTCATACCTGCCGTTTATTTATCTGATTTTTCCAGCATAAATTACCCAATGTCCTAATAACGGTTCCTTTAAAACCGAAGGCAACATGTTGTTCAACTGATTCCATGACGGTAGCCAATTTCTTGGGTCCTGCATTGTCAAAATTTCCCAATTTCGACTTCATATTATTTTCCGGAGAGTCTATCTTCACATTTGGCACTCGGATATGAGGTTTTGGCTTCTGGGCTAGATGTTCCGCTGATAGAACTGGTGTCGGTGGTAAATTCACCGACTGTGACAACGGTTGAGGAGGTTCAACTTTGGCATGAGTAATTTGTACGCTGTGGGTGTCTTTAGTGATATCCAAGCTATCTGATCTGAGATTAGCTTTATCCGTCGATATTCCTAAGATTTTTTGCAGCTGCTCACTTAGATCGAATTCTGTTGAAAGGTTTTGACTCTTTTTTACGGGGATCGGTTCTGAAGCTTTTGGATGTGTTATTATATTAGCCGGTGCTTCAATTTCTACATTAGGATTAAAAGCTTGAGCTTCCGATTGATTTTGATTTCCTTCTGCCTGCGATACATTTGAAGCAACATTTTGGTTAGCTTCACTCGTCTGTTCGGCGCTATTTAATTCAATGGTCATTTCTCTAATGACGGTTTCTGATGCTTCGATTCCTGGTTCGACGCTTTGTTGTCGACTCATGTTGAAAGGTGTGGGAGTGTTACTTTGCAAGCTCGGCACGGCGATGCTGTCTTTTCTTTCCATTTGAGACGTGTCCAGACTGCTTTCCCGGCTGAGATTAGGCGTGCTAGTTTGAAGGGCAGCAGACTGGGTTTCTTCCGGTGAATCTGTGATCAAAGGTGGTTCCATTTCATCTAAAATGTCAATTTTATGATCTAAGCTAATTTTTCTGTTTAGATTTAAGTCTGATTGTGCCATAGATTGTGCAATAGAAGTTCCGGATATCGGTATTATATTACCTCCTTCGAGAATTTCACCGGACGGAATGGATTGAGAGATATCTGGCTTGATGTATTTGGAAAAAGCAACCTTGATAAAATTTTCATCGAGTTTATTGGCATCAGAGATCTTTCTATCCATACTCCCTTGTCTGCCAAAGTTCAAGCCGGCTACCGCTTCGGGCAATATACCTGGAGAGACAAGTGCTTGGGAATCCATCGGTTTGTTGTTATCGATCAGGGTTATTTGTGTTTGAAGGTTGTCCGGGAGGTTTAGGGGTTCAACAAATGGAGGCTGATCGGTGCATTCGTAATATTGCTCGCTGCATTCTGATTCTGTGCATTCAGACACAGTTTCCGTTCCCTGCAGCATGTTGTCGGTGGAATCGCACTTCTTCACAGACACTGCAAAAACAACAATCAAATAAATATATTGAACAAAAGAAAGTTGTGGAGATGGTAAATTTCTGCCGTTTCTGATACATTCACAAAAAGTGCTTAAGAGTATATTATAGGGGCAGAATTGTAATTTGCTGAAAAACGGCTCTCTAAAACGGCTTAATACTACCTTTCGTGTGTCATTCTCAGACTTGATATTTTTTGTTACCAAATAATGGACTTTTATTTTTCAATCTGCTTATTTTTTTTTGTAATTGATATAGGCATTCGACCATGAAAAATAAAAACATCGATACACCATACAACCCACTTTTAAAACTTCAGTCTATGATTATCGCACTAATAATGATTTTACACAATATTTTAAATTAAAAATATATACATAATACATACATCTGTAGAAGTACGGCCTCTTATTATCGTTATGATATCTGTGGATATTGATAATTAAATAAATACTTCATTTTTTCACTAAATTTGAACACGTTTCTTAGCTTCTACTCATTCCGGGCTGGAATCTCCCGTTGGCAGGTAGCGAAGCTGTACGCTCCTCGTTTGACAGCGTATATATTTTGAAAATACGGTCGAAGTGTTTCATTAATAGCTGTAAACATAGAATACCGACTCACTTGAAGCACTTCAATAATCTCAGGAAGCTACAAAAACAGAAAGTACTCGAAAATTCTCTTTTTTGGTGTAAATTTTTCGAACTGTGACTTTTCAACGGCCATATTGTATAAATCGTTGAAAATATAACATTACATGTGCGTTCTTGGTTCTCGTTCCGAAACGGCGTTAGCGCGATGTTCACACGTGTGTGCGCACATACTTGCAAAACGTGCTACGCGCACGTTTTGCAAGTATGTGTGAGAATTAATTGTGCTGCATACACACACACAGCTATAATATATGTAGCGTGGCTTATTTCGGAATGTCAGTATGTTCATTTGTGAGCATTTGCTCGCCGTCGGTAAATTATGTACGCTGTGTTTGGTAATAGATACAAAAATTACCTTATATTATTAGTATTACTATCAAGTATAATGGACTAGAAGACGAGATAGGTAAACCATACGTCATCAAGTACACGGATGAAACTACTTTGTAGTGATAATGGATAATGGGTAAAGCCGCGCAGTCATGGAAATAGTGAGCGATTTTTTTCGAAAAAATTACGACATCGAGTACGCGAACGGAAATGGTTTCATATGATAAAGGGGGATAAGAAAATGAGAAAAAGCAGGTCTGCCAACCGGCAGCCTAGCACGTTCCCAGGCAGCCGGCGTCAAAGTGGGGTAAAAAATAGTAAATTTTACGTCATCGAGTACACGAATGAAACCAATGAATAACATAGTCCAGATCGTTCTATTTAAGAATTTCTTGGTCTGCCGACCAGCAGCCTGATAGCTTTTAGTGTACGACTTTTTAATTATTATTATTTTTTTTTTTTTTTTCGTTTATCTGAATTATTATTTTTATTTCATTATAGTTTTAAATTAGATTGCCATATTTTAAAAAAATAAGCCATAATGATAAAAAAAAAAAAGTATTTGAGAGTTCCGAGTGTACCTATCCGTCGGGCGAGCCTTTCAACGCCAAACCACTTACGAAACCTGCCGCGGTGCCCCTCACCGCTGTCGCGTGTCCATATTATTGTACAAATTTATAATAATAATAGTCATTTTAAGATTGCCAAATAGTCCATAGTAGTTGGAAGTTCGAACAACTAACGCATCGTCGCCGTAAGAGCTGCGTTCGTTCGTAAAACGACGGAAATTTCCGAACCTCGTCCGTTTCATATCGGTTTTGCTTCCCCTGCTGCATCGATTACATCGAATACAAGATCGAAACTAACGAAAAACTGTAATATAGATCATCCCATTCATGACTTCCTTGGTCTGCCGACCAGCAGCCTGGCAGTTTTTTGTGTACGATTTGTTTTAATTAAAAAAAAATCAATATCTTTATTATTATTTTTATTTCAATATGGTTTTAAAAACTTAGAATGCCAGATATTAAATTAAATAAGTGGTAATGGCAGGCGCTTGCATTATAATGTAGTTTCCCTGTTATATACTGTTTTTATACAATACATAACTACGAAATCCATAATTATGAAGCAGAACTTGTTTATAATTAACTGTTTTTATACAATAAATAATAATATTATTGAACATATAAAATAAATAAAAAATCGAGTGTGCAAGACCACACGACTGAAGCAAAATTTCACTAACTTATAAAAGAACACATGATATTGGGGTGACATTGACATTGACATTCCAGACAATATTGTTTGTTGCATTTCACACAGTAGTACACACTCATGCGTCTTTTTTTCGCTGGGCAAAAGTTGCTCCGTTTTCTTTGGCATGCTCCGTTTCCTTTTTTAATGACATTGATCACCGTTCGCATCGATGATCACCGTTCGCATCGATGATCACCGTTCGCATCGATGATCACCGTTCGCATCGATCACCGTTCGCATCACACTTTTCGTAACAATCACACCTTTCGTAACGCATTCACCAGTTTACCCCCAAGTGTCGATCGTGCGTAAAGAAGTTTTACTTTAAAAAAACGAGTGTGCTTTAGACCACACGACTGAAGTAAAACTTCACTAACTTATAAAAGAACATATGACATTGAAACACGTTAAAACAGGAAACGAAGCATGTTCAAAAGTTGCACATGCTCCGTTTCCTTTTTTAATTTTTCGTAACAATCACACTTTTCGTAACGCATTCACCAGTTTACCCCCAAGTGTCAAGCGTGTGTAAAGAAGTTTTACTTAAAAAAAATAAATTATATAATACATAAATACCAAATACATAATTACGAAGCAGAACTTGTTTATGATTAACTGTTTTTGGCTTGTTTATAATAAACTGTTTGTTTGTATAATAACTTGTTTATAATAAACTGGGCATGTAGAGCGAATGAACGAAGAAAGTAGTGTAAGAAGAATATACAACGCAAATGTGAATGGTAGAAGAAGTCGGGGACGTCCGAGGAAGACATGGCACGATCAAGTGAATCAGATACTTGAGTCGGGCCATGTCAAAAGTCAGAATAATAGAAGAGAATGAATGAGACGATGTATGAATGTGAGTGAGGCAAAGAGTGTGTGCCAAGACCGAGTTGTTTGGCGGTCCGTCCTCTCTGCCTACCCCTGCGGTGAAACGTCGTGATGGTTAGTTAGTTAGTTAGTTAGTTTTTATACATAAAATAATAATATTATTGAACATATAAAAGAAATAAAAAATTAAAATGGAGTTCTACAAAATAAACTTAATAACAATAAATGAACCACGAGAATCCAAACGTCGTTTATAATGGAAGTCCTGCGAGTATGAACGACCATGAACTATGGGAAAAAACCATCAACAAGCAAATTATGAAACATTTCAAGGATCATATTAAATATTCTACCAAAATAATAAGTTCCATAAGTTGAACACACTTTGTTATTGGTTTTGTTTTTACTTCGATATTTAAAAATATTGTGCTCGTCATATCATACACATGTTGAATGTTGAAGTTTTAAAATGCGCGAAGGCATCACTACCGCCACCTAGCGATCTAATAATGAATACATTTTGACAGTTTTAGAATTCGGCCGTGGCTATTACATCCCTTTAAAGAAAATTGAAAATAATTCATATTTTTCACTAAATATCAAAAATATAATGTTTATGTTGTTATTTTGCATAAAAGGTACATTCTTTTTATAACCAAAGTGTTCCAGACAGTTTTTCGTGACATCTACAGATATCCGAAAATTTCCAGAGAGGGTTTTACAAGTCGACGACTCGTATAAAATATACAAGGGTAGGCTGAAAAGTAATGCACACATGCTTGTACAGCGCGAACAAAATGACCTTCAGAAGTGCGCCAGGTGGAATATGGAAATGACATTCCTCCTATATACGTATGCGCAAATTTGAGGTTGTTTTATTCATCCAGTCTATTTTGAGAAGCGGAAGTATGGAGACGTGTTTTAGTGTTATGTCAACGCAAGGTAAACAGTAGACATGGGCAGATTCATTCCCAGGAGTGAATCGATTCAGTCTGATTCCCCCGGCCTTTTGAATTGATTCCTTTTATTCGTTCCTTTAATTCAAATATTTCCAAAAAAAAAAAAAAAAACCTTATTTATATGCAAACATAGATATATTTTCTAATACGTAGTTTTCACTTAAGAAAACTAAAGTATACATGAGAGGCTACGAAGCACCGCACAAAGAGGAGGCCGAAAGGCTACGAAAAACCGCACAAAGAGGAGACCGATAATACTATCTCATTCTCCCGCGGACTACATCCTTTAGATGCATGTGTTTGCCTCTTTTTATTGTCGTTATTTTTCGTTTCATCGAGTTTCAAATCACATCGGTGCTAAAGAAGTTTTCACTGCGCAAAGCACTCTTCTTAGGGTGAATTATGTGGTTCTGAAAAATTGAAGGTACTAAAAACGAAGTTAATGAAATATTTATTTTAATGTGTATTTATTTTGCAAAAAAAAAACAAATTTTGACAAGAAAAATGTATTTATATTAGGCTATCAATTAAATCTTAAAATGGAACAGTTTTTGTGGTTCACCCTTAAGTTTCACTAATTTTATTTTATTTATTAAACTTAAAATTGGTCTACTTCACGTGATCTAAACTTCCCACTACCTTCAGCCTCACAAAATATCCCAATTGGGAATGCCATAGTCTCATTAGCTCCAGACGGGAGCAGTTGGGAGTTGCTGTATTCACATAAAAGACATAGTATTATCGCGCTTTCATACATCCGATCCGGTTACCTGGAATAAGTTTCACTCAAATATATATTTTTAAATGCACTTACCTCAATGGTGAAGTTAAACCGATGCGCCGAATAAAAACTAATTAAAAGTCTGAGCGACATGCGTCATACAATTTATTACAAAATAAAGGAATAAACCACTCGATCATCATGACGTATCACGGTCCGACAGCGACTGGTGTTTTGTTTACGGCTAGGTAGACAGATACCATATAAAGAATAATATAAATAAACATCGTTGTTTCTAAACGCATTGCATAATTTACGCACGTGTGAGGGAGAAAAAATATAGGATTAACTTTCGCTTTTAGCAAAAGTTCCGGGTCCCGTGCAAGATGACGGCTTGGCCGCGCGGGAACTAACGACGAACCGATTCTCTGCGGGCATCAAGGAATGAATTAGGAACTTCTGACTAATAAGTGTCTTTTGTCTTGCTGTGACTTGAATAACTTGCATTCCGCGGACCTAATAATGACTCGATATCTTCAACAAATTAGAATTGAACTCGATCCGATGATCGACTCGAACCGTGGGATTTGTGATTTGGTACGACGACGTCACAAATGTTTTGATTCATTGAATAAGTGAAACAGAGATTGGGGTTGAGAATTGAACAGACTTGTAGGACTATGACGGTATTAGTTCATTTATGACTATGACGAACAGTGGGACTGGCGGGACGACTGTGACTTTTGGATGACTCGACCGCTTGTCGGTTCAGTTGGTTGGCGGTTTTGTCGCTTGGGCTGGGGACCGGAACTCTCTGGCTTACGGATTTTTTTGTATAGATTGACTACGCGGGATACTACACGTGATGGGCAATTTCGCGGCGCGCGCCGTCTGTAGTAGGTGTACCTATCCGCGCAACGAATATCCAATATTTACAGAGTACATTATTATTTTCCTACCTCAAAATAACATGAATTATTTAACTGTAAAATAAATTAATAGAAATTAAAAGAAATATGGTGCTGTTAAAAAATCGTAGGATGCAAGGCCAAGGGTAAGAAATAAAGATTTAATTCCTTTTGAAAATGAGAATAAGATTGAGTGTGTCACAAGATTGAATTTATTCATTTAATTCAATCATTCAATTTTGCCCACGTCTAGTAAACAGCGTGCTGTTAACGAATTTTTAACAGCTGAAAAAGTAACTCCTACTAAGATTCATCGTCGTTTTAAGGATATTTATGGTGACGATGCTGTTAATAGGTCTACTGTTAATCGATGGGTAATAAAATTTCATGATTGTGAGCCTGGAAAAGCAATAATTGTTGATGAAACATGCAGCGGACGTCCGATCATTGATACAAACGATAAACAATCCAAACTCGTCTATGATTTTATTCAAAATGACCGGCGAATCACTCAAAAGGGTATCACAAACCATTTTGGAATATCTAAGGAACGTGTCGGTTTCATTCTTGAACCATTAAATTAAACTGAAAAGTCAGTGGACGATGGGTACCACGCCGTTTCATAGACGAGAAAAAACAGCGTCGATTAGAGCCTCTGCAACTGAAGTTTGAACCGATTCCACACTCTTCTCACTCCCCCCGATTTTTTGCCCTGCGATTTAAATTTTTTTCTTCTACTCAAGAGACACCTCAAGGGTAATCATTACACCTAGGACAATTAAGTAAAGGCAGCAGTAAAGTCCTGGATTCGAGAAATCTTGGAAGAATATTTCAGTTACGTAATGAAAAAACTTATTACACGTTGGGATAAATGCATTAACCTTAACGGTGACTATGTTGAAAAATAAATATATGATTTTGAAGCTTAAGAATCTTACTTTAATGTACTTTTTACCCGATCTTTCTATTTGTTTTTGTTTGTGTTTTACAAGCATGTAGGCATTACTTTTCAGCCTACCATAGTAATAGATAAAAAAAAAAAAATAGAAAACATTCAGCGATATCACTAATCTTCTACTACCTGCGGTTGAATCATAAATATATTATGATTGGCATTAGTACCCACGTGCGGCAGAACTTACTATTATCAAACGCACTATAAACAAATCATTGTATTAAAACTATGATATACCGTTATATTCTTACAGATCGAACAACACTCCCATCCACAATCCTTTCCTTTACCTCCAACATATGAAAACATTTATTTATAATGTACTAGCAGTTAAAAACCCGCTCCGCCGGTTTTTGTTGCTAGGACCTGCGGGCGGCTCTTAGTTCGGCTTCGCCCAGTTTGAGTGTAGGTAACCATTTTATAAATCCGATTAGAACTTGTTCCAAAAATAGCCAGTTCCTCAGATCCACTGTGATCCAGTGACAACTAGTCACCGAGTTAAAGTAACTGTGACAGGCAATGGACGTATATCATCAATACGTTTTGTATTTTTATGGTCACATTTTTATGGCCTTATATCGTTTCGCATTTTTATTATGTGTCGTATTTTTATGGTCACATTTTTATGATCATATATCATCAATACGCTATGTATTTTTATGGTCACATTTTTATGGTATCAATACATTTCATATTTCAATGGTATCAATACGTTTCGTAATTTATGGTCATGTAATAAGTTTAGTTTTTTTTTAAGGTCATATTATTATTTATTTATTATGGTTAGTCATTCATATTTTTATGGTCATATATCAATACGTTTAGTATTTTTATGGTCATATATCATCAATAAGTTTTGTATTTTTATGGTCACATTTTTATGGAATCAATACATTTCGTATTTTATGGTCATTTATCAATGCGTTTCATATTTTTATTGTCATGTAATAAGTTTCGTTTTTTTGTGGTCACATCTTTATGGTTGTATATCAATGTGTTTCTTATTTTTATGGTCATAAATATCATCAATACGTTTTGTACTTTTATGGCCACATTTTTATGGTCGTATATCAGTATGTTTCGTATTTTTATGGTCACATTTTTATGGTCGTATATCAATATGTTTCGTATTTTTATGGTCACATGTTTATGGTATCAATACGTTTCGTATTTTTATGGTCACATGTTTATGGTATCAATACGTTTCATATTTTTATGGTCACATTTTTAGGGTCATATATCAATCGTATTTAATGGTCATATATCATCAATACGTTTCGTATTTTTATGGTCATATGTCATTAATACGTTTTGTATTTTTATGGTCATATGTCATCAATACGTTTTGTATTTTTATGGTCACATTTTTATGGTCATAAATATCATCAATACGTTTTGTACTTTTATGGCCACATTTTTATGGTCTATATCAATGTATTTTTATGGTCACATTTTTGTGGTCATATATCAATACTTTTGGTATTTTTATGTTCGTGTAATGAGTTTCGTTTTTTTTTGGAAACATTTTATGGTCATACATCATCAATAAGTTTTGTATTTTTATGGTCACATTTTTATGGAATCAATACATTTCGTATTTTACAATCACATTTTTATGGTCATATATCAATGCGTTTCATATTTTTATTGCCATGTAATAAGTTTCGATTTTTTGTGGTCACATCTTTATGGTTGTATATCAATGTGTTTCGTATTTTTATGGTCACATGTTTATGGTATAAATACGAGAAGAAGTTCAAGATAATAATGAGAATGGTTTAATATACGGGACAAGAAGAAGAAGTATAATAATGAGAATAGTTTAATATGCCTGACAAGAAGAAAAAGTATAATAATGAGAACATTTTAATATACGAGACAAGGAGAACAAGTACAATAATGAGAATGGTTTAATATACGGGACAAGGAGAAGTAAAAAATGAGAATGGTTTAATATTCGGGACAAGGAGAAAAAGTATAATAATGAGAACGATTTAATATACGGGACAAGGATAAGAAGTATAATAATGATAACGGTGTAATATTGTATAAATTACCGGCTTCTTCTATAGACTGGTTAGTTTCAGGTGTATCAGCAACTTCTACAATCTTGGCTTTTTCGTCAGCACTATCCGGCATTGGTTTACCAACAGTCTGGTAAAGTTTTTTGATGGAAGTGAAGAAGTTGTCTTCGTATTTACCCAGGTCGTGTATGCTACGAAGGAGAACTGGAAACAAAATAAAAATGATAAGATGAAGGGATAACTTTGTCATTTTCAAGATTTCAGGAACACTAAATAACAACGGCTTGAATTTAAACAAGCACTCGTAAAAGATATACATGTGAAACTTGGTGTCACTACCGAATCAGCTCGATGGAATGACTGCGGATCCAATATAATAACGCCTGCGAAATTATATTTGGATACAGAAGGTACAGCACGGCATCGACAGTGTTGTGATGTGACACCGGGTCACTGGAGCCAAGAAGCGACTTATGGCCTCCGACAGTGTTCACAGTGGTGAATTTAGCCTTCCAACAGAAATCGCCATTCTTGAGTAAGCGCTGGACCTAAGCACACTCAAAAATATACGTTTATTATTCTAAATGAAATTAACAAAAATGCTTTTTCAAAATTAACTTACTGGCTTTAAATTGAATTATAATATTCAGGGTGTGTTCAGTCTTGCTTTTAAAAACTAAATAGTTATTATCAAAATGTCTCAAGATGTCATAACATGTTAGGTAGGACAGAATATTCTACGATTAATCATACTTATAGTATTATTGGGAGCCAGTTCTCTCTAACAGAGAACAAATGAAAGGCGTCCGCTCCCTCAAAGGTAATATAACAGTAAACCAAAATGTAAAGTAAACTATATCTTAATAAAATTTGGTATCGAAGGCTCAGGATATGTTAGCCACTGGAGCGATCACGTGAAATAAATAAATTTGCCTCGATTGCTCGAGATTTCCCGGAAGATTATTTTTAAAAATTTTCACCAACATTAAAAAAATCATACCTGCTAAATTTAACAAGGAAACATAAAAACTGTAGTGTAGTGCTATATAGCCAATGAATTAACCTGTATTTTACCATTTATTTCATATTTGTAGGATTTATAAAAAAAATATCAAAAAATCGTAAAGTTTAGAACCGCGCGAATCCTGCGTGTTGTTACTTTGAAACTGCCGTGAGGGGTACTTATTCGAGTCAACATAGAATATTTTCGATTTCTGTAAGTTGTCTGTGGTATAATTGATAATGAAAGTTGCATATCTATGGAAAAAGGACTTAATTTTAACCGTAAACAGCTGATCAAAAATTCGATGTGAATAAAAAAATTTAAAAAATTATTTTTAACATCATTCTAAAATAGTCTACGAAGTTTGGATTTGTGACATCTATGGTCATAATAGATAAAGCATTTCAATAGCTTAGTTTTAAAATAAATGGCTGGCCATAGAATTTTTTATATAATTACAATAAATGTTCTGCGAATGGTAGGAAAATGTGGTCCAATTTTGGAATGCTATCAATAAAAAGCAAACAAACGGCTACGTAATAACTAGACGATATATCACTTCATGAATAACAGGGATTGTTGTTTGAAACCATTACAACATATATTATCCTATAAACATGTATAACTATATGGAAGGTGTAGGATTGCACTATCCTCCCCACATCCTAGAATAAAATGTAAAGCGATAAATAAGTACTTACAAGCACAATTAATGAATAGCGATACATCGCTCTGCAGACAATCCAAATAGGCCTCCATACTGGAAGCCGTTGCGATGATATCCAATAAGAAAACAACTTCTTGGGGCTCTATCGAATTCACATATTTATCAACGGTCTTCAAAATACAATCAGACTTAGTCTTAAACTCGTGAGCGATAAATTTAATAAAATTCACCGAAACATTTATATCCTGAGTTTCAATCGACATCAATATATTATAGGCCAGATTTAAAATCAACAGTCTTGTATCTGGTTCAAGCCGGTTATATAATTTTTCAATATAGCTGTTTTCTACGCCGATTAAGTATTCAATTATTAAGTGTGGGAATTCTGAATTTCCCTCTGCGTACATGTAAGCAAGAGCATTTAAAAGTAGGACATCGTCTGGTAGAACGTTTGGTTGGCCTAATAGTATGTTGTATACGATCATAGCGGCGCATGAGGCGATCTTTTCGTTGTGTCCCAACAAAGCATTCATTATGTTAGATCCAAATTTCTCCCAAATTATAGTTTGATTGAATGGATTATTCACAACTAGATTGCCTAGCGTTTGGGTTAGTGCTACCATACATGATTCGAATTTCTTTGCTAGTTCTTCGTTAACGAGGTCATCACTGGGGTGTTGGTATTCTGTGAATATGGTCAGCATATCATCGAGGATACTAAGGTCCTTGGATATGTAGGTTTGGATCTTCATTCCGGACGCAGCGCAGCTTCTGATTAAACGTAAGCATTGTTCGGCGACGGCTAACGTGGATAGGTTGTAAGATCCTTGTTCAATGTCAAGCTTCATAATGTGTAATACTTCTGCAATGAGGCGGAGCGTGTATTCTGAAGCCTTTTTTCTGGAAATGAAAACTTTTAATTAATGAAGACAATATTAGCGACACTCGATTGAAAATCTGAAAGAGAAAAATCAGAAAAGGTTATGGTCACATCTAGGAAGAGGACCTTAGCCTTATCGGGGGGGAGTTCTACCACTGAGCTAATGCGACCCTATCCGATTTGGTCATATTTAACTGTATCGTACTTCGACTAAGAACTACCAACTTTATCTTAATTTTCTTAACCCTGCAGTGGTCGCATGGATTACATATATAGGGCATTTTGAAACTAAAAGAGAAATCATTTAGAATTATTGTGTATTTATGTTTTAATCTTATAATCTAAGTATTGTTTATTAGAAATAAGCAACATATATTAAACATATTTAACTATGTTTTTCACAATTAACTAAAACATAAATGACCTCTTTTTTCAAACCAAAAATTACGTCTTTCACTTTTATTGAAATAACAAAAAAGGTAAAATAAAAAAAATAATATATACTAATTTAATTGCTGATTTCTGAGCAGGATAAACATAAAATTATAGAATGATTAGGAAAATTTTTTTTTTTGCATTTTGCATACACTTTTCATGTATGCAAGTTATGTAATTGGTCGCGCGGATTACAGGTGTAGACCATCGACTTTGCGGAGCTCCTGTAACACAATCAATGCGGGCCGACACCAGCGCTGAGTGTTATCCAACGTAAAGTACATGGAAGATAAAAAGATTTGCGCCACCTGTTTTTGAGGAATCTTTAATTTTCCATGGGTGGATTACATATGTAATCCACGCTACCACTCCAGGGTTAACCTGTTGAATGTTAGACGCACATAATAAAAACACATTTAAAAGCAAAGCTCGCTAGCAGGCCCGCGACGGATGTGAGGATAATTCATGTTTTTATTGGCTGCTATCTTTATTATGATCGCAAGATTCAACTCAAACTACATGCTAACTAGATAGTGTCTTGGATAAATTTATCCATTTTTATTTAATACCCGACATCTGTTGACTTTTCTGCAAGTCTAGGATGAATATTTATTTTTTACTTAATGAGTAAAATCTCAAATTGTAATATTAATTAACGACACACTCAAACATTACAATAGAGAACTACAGTTCAATTTTTTTTAAATAAATAATGACCTTCTAACTTAAATAACTTCTGCATTTTTATTTTTAGAGTTAGAGTTAGTTTTAATAGTTAAAATAATTGTCAAAGTTTTAATTTTTCAAGATCCCCGAAAACCACCGTATCTATGGTGGGTTGTGTGACGTCAGTAATCACGTCATCTACTATCAGCTGTTCGATTCGCTGCCATTTTGAAATTAGGAGTTCGAAGGAATTCCCTAGAAGTAGCATTACTATTTTTTTTGGACAGTAGTTTTTGAATATTTTCAATAATAGAGATAAACACAACAACTAAATCTCTATAAACAGTATGTAAATAAACGAATAAGATGAAATGTTATTAATACGATGGCTTGTGTCATACCTACATTCCTGTACAATGACTTTACGGTGATCAGTGATGTCACCACTAATCATTTTAGTAATACAAACTTGACGGCGTGTTTCAACGACAATATTAAAAATGCACTTTTAAATATTTTTTTTAAAACTTAGGTTTAATATTATGGTAATTCTTCGGAACAAACGTCAACGATTAATACGCACTTTTTTTGATAAAACTTTTAGATTCTTCTTAATTACCATAAAAGACAACTATTTGCATTGGGGGAGGTTGAAAATGTTACATTTTTAATTTTAGTTACGTAAATTGAAAATTTGCTTTCACTGTCAAATCACTCTGTTTGCAATATTATTGTTATTTTAATATGTTGGTATTACTGATATTTTACATTCCATGTTACACAAACCTAGCGTAGCCGCTAAACTACTTGAAAACTGGGATGTTTTTCTTGCCTTGATGTGAGTAGGCGTTATAAAGGGGCACTTTCTTTTGAATCACAAACCATGTTACACAAACCTAGCGTATAGGTTTTTTCGGTTACGCGCCTTTGAATATATTGCCATGAAGTCAGTTACGGTATGATGTAGCCTTCCATATAGTATCAGTAATACCAACATAATAAAATGACAATAATCATTACAAATTGCATGTGGTGAAGCGTTGTGTCTAAATACGAAAGCAAATTTTCAATTTACGTAACTAAAATTAAAAATGTTACATTTTCAACCTCCCCCAATGCAAATAGTTGTATTTTATGGTAATTAAGAAGAATCTAAAGGTTTTATAAAAAAAAGTTTGTATTAACCGTTGATGTTTGTTCCGAATATTTACCAATATTATTTCCTTAATAAAACTTATAAATTCAGAATCAGCGTTTATTGGTCTATATGAACATATTTTTTTAAAGCCATAATATTTTTCACTGGAGTTCCTTATTTGAAGTTTTACTCATTTACTTAAATTAAAAATAAATCAATTAACAAAAAGTCAATGCAGGAGTGAGAATCATGATGTCTTTTAAAGTAATGAATAGTTAGGACAAATTCAGTTATAAATTAATGCTTTTCGAAAAAAGCAGTAAGGTTAGGTTAGAATAAACGAATATTATGAAAAAGTTGAAGAGGCCTGTAGATAGTTTCTAAGTAATGTTTTTATTTTCAATGTTGGATAGTTATAAATTATATAGAGTTAGGTCGTGAAATCTTACGGTCGAAGACGCCCTGTTTCCGTATCTCTCGATAATTGCGACTCTGCGCGCAGCATTTCCTCCACGGCGTTCCATTCTCCGGTTTCCAATTGAAAGTTGATCAATTTAGCATCTAATAATATCTCCTCCGCGAACCATACACTCTTCTCCCTCGACATTCTGTAATTTTATATTTATATTTTCGGCACAGCAGCTGATATGGACAAAATGCTTGATAAAGATTGATCCATAAATAAACCAATCATTAGATTGATAACTTCGCGCTTTTTGTAGGGACCAAGTGTCAACGCTATTTGACCATAAACAAGCCAATATTTAACGATTTTTTATTCGATTTGAGATCATGTCGTCACACAAACCATCGACAAGGATAGAGGAAACAAAAAAAGACACTTCTCTTTTAGTACCTACCCAATTCATTAGCCTAAAATATTATTTTAAAAATAAAATGAAATGTCAAAATGTTCCCCCAGGGCAACAGGGCCATCTGACGGATTACTGTCTTGAGAAAATGAGCTTACTTTTCTTTACGGCTCATTTTCTCCGGACAGAGCTTTGTCAGATTGAAACCCGTTGCCCTATGAAGAGACCAACTGTCGTAAAAATAACCTAAAATTACTTAAAATTTCAATCCCTTCAAAAAGGGGAGTACAATTTCAAATAAGATTTAGCTTTTCTACGATAGTATCGACTTTGACATTTCTCTGGTTTCAACAGAAAAATGAAAAACTCAATGAAACGTTTTAGTATTTTATTAAAAACAGGAAATACAAGAATAACAAACTAACCATCACGCCATTTCCCCGCAGGGGTTGGCCAATAGGACACTGCTAAAAAACTCGGTCTTGGCACACACTATTTGCCTCATTCACACTCAGTCATCGACTCATACATACTATTCTGACTCTTGACGTGGCCCAATACAAGTATCGGATTTACTTCATCGTGTCAGGTTTTCCTCTGGCGTCCCTGACTTCATCTACCACTCACAACTGTGTTGTATATTCTACTTACACTCCATGCTTCGTTCATTCGCTCTACATGCCCAAACCATCTAAGGGTCCCTTTCTTATTACAATCAGCCTTGCATTGCATTGCTTGATCATCAATAATAACAATATTTGGATGATTTGTGTAGCGCCGTTTTTGTAAAAAGTTAGCTCAAAGGTGCTCTGCACAAACTTATATTTCTACAATCTAATTTCAACTACAAATTAGACAATCCAATACAACAACTTATGGCTAAAACTTGCATCCATCGGTTCATCGATGAATACGATATGAAACTATTTACAACGATTTGACCAATGAACGCTTTGCTGCATAAAAATGTACATATATTATTTAATTTATACTCTGTACAGGCAGAAAATATATAGGACCATACATGGTTTTACCACACATCCTCAGGGATCTCATTTCTACAGCATTCAGTCCACTTTCCTCAGCCAGTTCCATGCCTCACTGCAATAAACCAGCATTCCGTTGTGGACTGCTAACTTCGTTTCTTTAGATAGTTTTTTTGTTAGCGTCAACGGCATTCAGTCCTCCATTAATAGAATTACTTGCATTTACCCTTCTTTCAATATCTCTCTCAGCCTTCCCATCTCTCATACACATACTTCCCACGATATACAAACTCATCCACCTGCTCTAAGTATTCATCATTCCCAACAATCCCAACTATATTGCACAATGTGTTCGTACTCTCTTTACTGATTAAAATAGTACAAATTTAGAAAAGCTAAGCGTACTGAGAATATATTGCTCCTGTCGCATCCTGGTCCAGTCCATGGAGTACTCTTCCTCCTTCTTGTGTTCTCTCAAGAACAGTGGTGCAAGATAGTGGTGGAACACGTCAGCCCCCCATCTCCTGACATGACACCACAACGTTACTGTCCTACATACCTACAACAAACAATCATATGTCATCTTAAGGTGCTAAATTAATGCTTTTATATGTATTATTATAATAAGGTAAAATGCAAACAAACCCTGAGACCTGTAGGCGCGGGCCGTCGCTCGTGGAACGTGCTCTCTACTCTAGGAAAATGACACTAGTAATCTCCACCAGCCTGTCAGCTGTAAGAGTATCTCATTATATCCGTCACGATTTGGTGTTTCGAGCTGAAAATATTAAAGAAAATATCTCATGAGATACATCAAGATGGATAAAAACAAATCAAGATAAATGCAAATGCATAAATGTTTCATATAAACGTTTGTACCTGCAGGTTATAATATTTTTCACGAGCATCATCATATCGCGAAATGAGACATTTTGCGATACTAGTAGCCACAAACATATGCACGAGTTCTCAAAATCGGGTATTATAAATGTATTTAAGGCTGCTAATTTCACATCGCGCCTATTTTACTTGTTCATGAAGCAATTTTGAATTCGCGTCGCACGTAAATAAACCGTTGAGAGCAAACATTTTGATAAATTAATTCACCCAGCTTGAGCTGTCAACAGCTTTTCCATAGAAAATCAAAGTTTTCCCATTGGTGGAGAGATAGTGTCGTCACACAGTCATAGATATTATCCATCTTTTGTCTTGGTTGAAAATTAGGATCGGAGTTATACCCCCCTGGATTGATCTAAATCTAAACGTCAGAAACGGGAAATGTCAAATGTGGTGTGGCCATAAATAAACCAGTCATGGTGTGGCCATCGTCAACTGCATAAATAAATTGGTCAACAGATCGGCGCGCGTTTACCAGGGTTGCCAACGCATGTGTTCTAAAATACCCACAATAAATATTCAAGCATCGGCCACACGTAGCGCTAAAATCAGCCGCACGCAGCGTTATCTGTTGAATCGCGACCGCTTAGGGGGCATACGTTAATAACGTGTGATCAAAAATGGGAGGGGGGTCCAGCAAAATCTCACGTTACTTGAAAATAATATACGAAATCTAACACACGGGTCTAGATTGGAAGAAAAACTGCTCACGTAATTCATGTATGCCCCCGTATGACGTCTTATACCTAACGGGACCATTATTTATTATTTCCCCCAAACCGGGACACCGAAAAAAAGGTAGGCAACTTAATAATAATAATACATTTCTTCTAACACAGCAAAATTATTTTGTGGCAGCATTTTAAATTCAAAATAATATAATACTTTGTTTTTACCATACTTAATGTTTATAAAAACCGACATGTTTCGTGAGCAACGCTCACTTCTTTTTTATAGAAGAAATATGTCGGTTTTTATAAACAAAGTATTTTATTAATTTGAATAATAATACATTTGAACAACTCAGATAGCGCTACTTTAGCGAAAAATCGCCACAAGAGCGCTCTACATAAGACACTAGATTACAATTCATCTTGCAGCTACCAATCGCATTGACTATTAGCATTCTAGACCCTTGTTCAAAATTTAGATAGATTTATATTATAGAGAAAATTTAAACGAAAAAAAAACGGCTTCCTACGGTAAATGACCCAGCCGTATAAAAATTGTTTTTATGGTAAAAAACATTACCATATAAAAAAACGGTTTCATGGTAATATACCTTAATGCAGTGGTTTTCAACCTGTGGTACGCGTACCCCGGGGGTACGCGGCTCGATATAGGATTTAAAACTCGGCCCAACGTTTTCAAATTTTCGGTGGTTTACTCTTGGTGATTTGGCAGCCTGCCGCCACTCGCCGGTCAGTCAGACAGTTTATATATGACTGACATATTTCAACAAATTAATAAATTAAATTTTTCTCTTCAAGGAGACACCATCACAGTATTTGCTGTTGGAGATCGTATTGGGGCAATGCTGAAAAAGATAGATTTATGGATATTTTCCATTCAAAACAAACACTTTGAAGTATTTGAATGCCTCCAGAATTTGCTCAGCGATTGTGACTTGGAAATTGATGAAAATGTTCAAATAAATACCATTAAACATTAAATTTGGCATCTCTTAAAATAACAATATCCTGCTATAGCAGCTAAAATATTAATACCGTTCACAAATACGTATTTGTGTGAAAAAGGCATTTTCTTCATATGCGTTTATTAAAAATAAGTATCGCAATCGCCTCAATGCTGAACCAGACTTGAGGCCCTACCTATGTGAAATTGAGCCAAATATTATAAAAATTTGCCCTGCAAAGCAAGCTCAAGGGTCACATTGACTGTTTTTTTACGGTGCTCCAGATTTTATGTCCGGGTTGAATCTTTCCCAAATGAAAGACAACCCTTCCACACACTTTTCCACAAATGAATATCTAGTAAAATCACGTAATGTAAGTGCACTATATAAGTATAATAAATACAAAACAATACAAGAACAATACGTCAATCCACCAGAAACATAATAGGAAAATATTTCAACGACTCCAGATATTTTCATATCAGAGGGTTCGGCTCTGATGAAATCCTAACTGGTCCGATAAATCCTACTGATCCCTCAATATAAATATTTTAAAAATCTTTCGTAATCCAACATGTATTTAAAATGACTGCCTTTTGCATTTTTATATATAAATTCTTTGACAAATCTAATACGCCTAAATTTTGAATGAGAGAGCTAGGTATAATGCCAGTAGCCGAAATAACAAATGGTAATATTTTTATAGTCTGAGAATGCCAAATTCTTTTAATCTCATTTCCTAAATCTGTATATTTTCTTATTTTGTCAGAAACAGTTTTCTGAATATTACAAGAATTTGGAATAGCGACATCAATGATATAAGTTATTTTCTTAATTTTGTCATGTAAAACTATATCGGGTCTATTATGACTAATTTTTCTGTCTGTTAGAATAGTTTTATCATAATAAAATTTATAAAATTCATTTTCAATTCAACCAAACTTTGGTGAATTATTTTTAAAACTTGATTGTGCCTAAATGTATACTCGGACGGCGCTAATACAGAACATCCCGATATAATATGTTCTATAGTTTCCGGAAAAGCCAAATATTTTCTACATAAATCATCAATTTGATTTGCATCTTTGATGATATGCTTCCTATAATTTTTAGTATTAATGACTCTATCTTGAATGGCAAGCATAAAGCCTTCTATTTCTGCGCTCAACTCTCCAATACTCAACCATTTGTTTGACGAAAATTTGTCAAGATATGTTTGGTTGAGATAATTGAAGTGTTTTGCGTGAAGAATTTTATTTGACCAGGAATCTAATAATTCCTGGTTGGTATTTATAAGAATGCTGGCATTCTCGTCGTATAAATTTAATGGCGAAATATTTCTATCTGCCTTGCAAATTATTTTGTGCATTTCTGAACTATCAGCTTTCCTATGGAAAAAATTTCTTAGCATTTCTACCTGGTTATGTATTAAAGATGTTATTTTGACTATACCTCTACCTCCTAAATATCTAGGTAAATTAATTCGTTCTATAACTGAATTTGGATGATGTGAATGAAATTTTGTTAATGTAGTTCTAATTAATCGTTCTAAGTTATCTAAATCTGTATTAGACCATTTAATTATGCCAAATGAGTAAGTTAATAGAGGTATTGCCCAAGTATTTATCACCTTTACTAAATTTTTAGCAGATAGATTGCATTTCATAATTTTTCTGATCCTAGTTTTAAATTTAATCCTAATATCATTTTTAATACTAGTATGATCTAATCTATTTGATTGCGGATATCCTAAATATTTATAAACCTCATCCCCTTTCATACTTTCAATTTTGAAATTTCTAAATATATCCACGTCTCCATCTACAATTTTACCTTTCTCTATATGGATCGTTCTACATTTATCTAAACCAAAAGTCATTTTAATATCATCTGAAAAAATTTTAACTACTTTAATCATTTTCTCTAAATTTGATTCAGAATTCGAATATAATTTTAAATCATCCATAAATAATAAATGAGAAATTATATTTCTCTCTCTTGTATTACCTTTAATTTTTATTCCAAACTTGCTTTTAATTAACATTTTAGATAGAGGATTTAATGCTAAGCAAAACCAAAGAGGACTCAATGAGTCTCCTTGAAAAATCCCTCTTTTTATTGAAATGCCCGGTACTGTAATTTTCTTATCTTTCAAATTCAAAAGCAAATCGGTATTCCAAAATGCCATAATTTTTTCCAAAAAGCTAATAATAATTGGGTTAATTTTGTATATATTTAAAACTTTTATCAGCCACGAGTGCCGGACACTATCATAAGCTTTTTGGTAATCTATATAACAAATATGTAAATGACGTTTTTGGGTTTGAATCTGTTTTAGAATTACAGAATCAATAACTAATTGTTCTTTACATCCCATATGTTCAGATAAAACATTTTTTTCATCTAAATGAGTGTATATTAAATTTGTCAAGCAAGAGGTTAAAATTTTATATATTGTCGGTAAACATGTAATGGGTATATACTGAGAGGGATTATTAATATTTTCGCTTCTAGGCAACATATAAGTAATGCCCTTAGTTAGAAAATTTTGAGGTTCTCTGACAAATTTTGAAAGATTTTTTGGCAAAAGGGGATGTAAAGTAGTCAGACGTTTATACCAAAAATTATGTATCCAATCGCAACCCGTGGCTTTCCAATTATGAGTATTTTTTATAATTTTGGCTAACAATTCAACCGATATATCAGAAAAACTCATTTGTTCAATGTCTGAACAATTGAGTTCTTCATTTTCTATCCACGGACATGACTCATTATGTTTTATATCTTTACTCCAAATATTTGTCCAAAAATCGCGCATATCTGATTCAGATGGCAACGGATTATTATTATTCGAAATAATATTTTGTTTATCGTCAAGTTTGGAATAAAATATTTTCTCATTTTTCTGAAATAATCTATTATTATTTTTTTTATTATACGTATAATTATATCTTTTTAATCTACTAGCTTTTACACCTAATTTTTGATTTAACAAATCTAATAAATCATTGATTATATTTTCATTATTATTACTACCAATGCTATAACAAAATTTTCTCCCAATTACATCTACATGTCTCAAAATATTCCTACTTCTATTTCCGTTTTTACTCTCTATTACTCTAGCTATGCTACTTCTTAAAAATACTACATCATTTTCTAATCTACTCTGCCATTCTGGTTTTCTATAACTATATGATCTATCATCAGAAGCAATGACGTTATATTATAAATAGACTCGCCATAGTCTCACATACTCACAATATAATGTGGAAAGCAAGCAACACTCTTTTGTTTTCAGCGGTTTTCAGTTTAATTTCTAAATTCAAAACTTTATTCGTGTGTGATAAAGACAGACAATCAAATAATGTATGGGAGAGAATGTCATAGATAAATGGTCGGGCAGCGAATTAATTTCTTCGCCGAATGCTACTGTCACATCACAAGTGTGACCTATGGGTGTGACTGAGATAACAAGATACTCTCACTCGGTTAAGCATCGATGACACACGGCGAGTTTACAAGCTACTATCTACTAAATTTAAAAGCGGGTGATTCGGCGAGTGAGATTGTCATGATGACACACAAAACTATCCACTCGCTCAGTAGCTCGCGACATTTTTGTAGAAAACTGGACTCGCACGTAGCTGCTAGCGCCAATAGCGGAAATAACGTGAACTAATCCTTCAGACAGTTGACAGTCAAAATCAGCTGGTTTTTGGCAGCCATATTGGAAACACAAATAAACCAATCACGAGTCGGCTTGTAGCGTGTAAAGTTGAGGACCTTTCAACTTTTTCCGTGGATTGTCAACAATCTGCTAGTTAGCAAGTAACACGATGACACTGGGCGAGTTTACTAACAGATAGTGAATTTCCGAGATAGTAGCTTGTAAACTCGCCCTGTGTCATCGACGCATAAAACAATATGACGGGGAAGGGTGAAGGCGGGTAAAACGTGACACACGGGCAATATTTTTATATTTATTATATGAGTTTTCATTATTAATACAACATTGGTACTATTATAGTAGTATTGTTAAGTACATATTTTATTATACAGTACAGGTTATAGGTTCAAATGATTATACAAATCTATACAGATTAATAACACCTAGGACCGCTACTATTTACAATTTTCATCAACGAAATTATTAAATTAATGAACGCGTTACCCTTTGTACGTTTTACCCCATCTTTCCCAATGGAATAAAACGAATGCGGGACGCTGTGTGAACCGACTTACTGTTAGTAGGTTGTCCCTGTTATGCTTATGTCACTTTGTGATGCAATTTTCGCCGTCTCCTTTTTAACTATTTGCCGTTTAATTGAAGCATTTTCTCATCACGCAGGAGCGCTTTGCAATACAATTTACTTACTGGTAAGACACGACCTCACTCGACGCGTAGCAGTTTAGTACTAAAGTACTAGGAATAGAGACAGCTACAATCGTATTGTGTTTGGCTTCCCACTTTTAGATTTCTACCCCGCGTCCAGTATTAATTCAAATGATTATACAAATCTATACAGATTAATAATACCTAGGACCGCTACTATTTACAATTTTCGTCAACGACATTATTAAATTAATGAACGCGTTACCCTTTGTACGTTTTACCCCATCTTTCCCAATGGAATAAAACGAATGCGGGACGCTGTGTGAACAGAGACAGCTATTGTGTTTGGCTTCCCACTTTTAGATTTCTACCCCGCGTCCAATATTAATGTATTAATTAATGTCTTTGATCAGAAGACGTTAATTTAATTCCTAACTTATTACATATAGTGATAGCACTAGCATACACTATTGTATGAAGATCTAAAAAACTAATGTCATCAAATATTATTTTTGGTAAAATTATATTATTTAATTCAGAAATTAATTTAGATAATTTCTTTGACGTATGTAATTTTGGTCTAACTGTGGGCTCTATATCTATATATATTATTATGAAGTAAGTTAGCTAATTCTACAATATTTTCATCTAGTAAGTTTAAATTTGCAATGTTGATTTCCCTAAGATTATAAATAACGTCTAAGTTATTTGAGTCTACTGTAATATCATTGGATTCTTCGACTAGAATATTATCTGAACTATCTACGTTCAATGCATCTGATATAACATTACTACTCGTATTAACTTGTTCTAAATTATTTTCTAATTGCAATCTATCTGCTACTTACTTTTTTATCTGATCTAATGTTACTACAGGAATTAAATTATTTTTGAAAATTGCCCTCTTTTGGTCTGCTAATATTTGTTCGTTTACTTGGGCAATCGGATAATTTTGTGAGAAAATTAAATGTAATTTTTTTCTATGCAATAACATATCTGTTTCTAATTTAGTTACATAAAAATATGAACGAACGATGAACATATTGACATCGTTCATCCATTTCATACGCTGCCTAGGAATACCTGTTTTTGTTTTTGGTGGTCTCAGACTATCATTGTTCATCTGTGTAGATGACATAACAGACCGCTCTTCATTTCGGTTGGTTGTAAATGACATATTATCAATTTACAAAACAACACGAAAATGACTATTATTATTAGTTCCTACATTCCAGTAACCAAGCAACTATCGTTACCTAGTAATATCATTTGTTAATTATCAATTGTCAACAAATAATTTTCAAAATGCCCAAATTAAATATTTTAATTTAAACTTTTACCTTTCAACGCTACAAATCTATAATATATTATATTTTAGAATACTGTTATCAAAATAAAATATGTGTAATTAAATATACCTATAAAATATATTACAAATTAATCTCAAATATTATTGTTTACCTTGGTTACTGGAGCCTTCACAAAAGGGATTTTTTATATCCTATTTATTTATCTAAATAACCTATGGTTTACTGGCAGTTTATTTATTACGTAATCTAATATACTTATTTTCAAATATTTATATTTTTTGGGATCAAAACTAATTCTTTTCTATCTGATATAATGAAAAATCAGAGAGCTAATGAATTGCGAATGTCTCTATAGCGTTGCTAAGATTTATTTATTATAAAGTGAGCGTCTCGGAGGATGGAAAAAAGGTATTAGCAGCTATTAGTGAAATTAATAGCGAGTTCAATCTAGAAGATGTGAAAATTTACAGGCTTGGAAGTAAAATTCCAAACAAAACCAGGCCAATTAAATTAGAATTTGATGAAGTCAAACAGGCGAAACTAATACTCTTTAACAAAACTACTTTGTCCAATGGAATTATAATCAAACCTGACAGGACTCTACAACAAAGACATCACTTAACTGACCTCTGGAAGGAATTAGAAGAGAGGAAAGAAAAGGGCGAAGTCGATTTACGAATCAAACATTTCAACGGAATTCCCAAAATCATCAAAACCCAAGCAAAAAACTAAAAAACAAACAGAACAGATTTTCTAGACTTACAGGATATTATCAAAATGTACGGGGAATGCGTACGAAATTGCACCAACTTAAAACTAACTCCCCAATCTTCTCACACGACATTCTGTTTTTAACTGAAACATGGTTAAATGCTGATATCAGCTCGTCAGAATTAGGCCTACATCAATATACAACATATCGTTCTGATCGAAATTCTATTACGAGCAAAAAGTCTAACGGAGGAGGTGTGATGCTGTGCGTGTCCAAGAATATATCATCTACTAAACTACCGGTAAAACACAAAAGTGTTGAACAAATTTTTGTATTGCTCAATATACCTAATGGAAAAATTATTATCGGCTGTGTCTATATCCCACCTGCATCGGATTTGCAAACGTATAAAAATCACAATGAGGACATAGAAGTACTCAAATTCAAATATCCTAAAGCAAAATTCATTATTGCTGGTGATTATAACCTTCCTAACTGGACCAGCCAAGATGACAACGGACCTGCTACAAACCAAGCCGATTTACAGTGTGCTAAATGTAGTGAAATTCGCGATATGTCGTTATTCTTGGGACTAACTCAATCAAACAAGATTTTCAACTTTAACAATCGAATGTTGGATTTAGTGTTTTCAAGTGATTCGAAAATAGTGGTTGAGCTATCTGATGAATTATTATTACCATTAGATCAACACCACCCACCGTTGGACATTATCATAACAAATAGGCCTTTAACATCTTCAAAAAAAACAAGTGCCCCATCGTATAACTTTTCCAAAGCTGAATACCATCATATTACTGAATACCTTACCCAAACAGATTGGTCCTTTTTAGACGAGGAAAATAATATAAATGATCAATTAGAATACTTTTACTCGATTTTAAATACCTCTATAGAAAAATTTGTTCCCAAGGTTAGCTTTACATCATCTAATTATCCGAAATGGTTTACAAGGGAGCTAACTAATTTAATTAATAAAAAAAAATGTATCCATAGAAAATATAAACATACCAGAAATCCTAACGATTATTTAACATTTACTAAACTACGAAAACAATGCAAGGAATTATCAACAAAATGCTATGGTGACTATATTAACGTAATAGAAAATGAGGTACATCATCACAATGTGAAAAAATTCTGGAATTTTACTAAATCTCAACGAAAAGATAACTGTGGATATCCTAATAGCATGTTCTTTAAAGAAAAATGTGCGGACAGTATTGAGGGTATGGTTAATCTTTTTGCTGACTCTTTTAAAAGTGTTTACGACAAAGATATTACCGTCAATGCAGCCTTCAGTACTTCAGTGGAAGAGTCATTAAACCAAAGCCAGTGTTTTATAAAATTAGAATCCATAGAAAGAAGCATAAAAGCATTAGATAGTAATAAATCTGCTGGGCCGGATGGTATTCCTCCCATATTTTTAATAACTTGCATTGATAGTTTGATATATCCCTTACATAAACTTTTTAACAAATCCTTAGCATCTGGCTGTTTTCCGGCTCTGTGGAAAAAGAGTTATTTAACACCCATTCATAAAAAAGGCGACAAAAGCGATATATCAAACTATAGACCTATTTGTATTATGTCTGCTTTACCCAAACTTTTTGAGTCATTAGTATCTATCAACAATATTATTGTTCCTAACCAACATGGCTTTATCAGAGGTCGATCTACCTTAAGTAATTTAACTATCTATAATAATTACATATCCGAATCCTTTAGTTTGAAACAACAAGTGGATTCTATATACACCGATTTCAGTAAAGCATTTGATAAGGTTCGACATCACATTCTTATAGCCAAACTCCAACTGTTAGGCATCAAAGGTAGTTTATTGACATGGATTATCAGTTACCTCAGTAATAGAGTGCTTAGTGTTAGGATTAATTTTATAGAATCCTATGTATTCGAGGCCACAAGTGGTGTCCCGCAAGGGTCCCACCTCGGCCCAATACTATTCTTAATATTCATTAATGACATTGTAAACATATTTAAAGATGTACAAGTCCTAATTTTTGCAGATGATCTAAAATTGTTTAAAAGAATACGAAATATATATGATTGCCTAATTTTACAAGCTAATTTAGATGAGTTTTTTAAATGGTGCGAACAAAATATGTTATTTTTGAACATTGAGAAATGTCAAGTAATACGATTTTCCAGAACTCATTCTCATATCTTACATGAATATAATTTAAATAATGTTAAATTAACACCAGTATCACAAATTCGTGACTTGGGAGTTATATTCGAATCAAACTTAACATTCACAGCACATATAGATGATATAACTAATAAGGCTTTAAAGATTCTTGGCTTCCTTTGTAGAACCCTAACTGATTTTAAGTCCTTGTATTGCATGAAAACACTCTACATTTCACTAGTTAGAAGCCAAGTGGAATACAATTCACCTATTTGGTCTCCTTTCTATAAAGTACACTCTAACAAATTAGAACGGGTTCAACACAAATTTCTTAGGTACTTAAATTTCAAACTCAAAATTCCAATAGAAAACATAAATTATGTAAATTTGATGTATCGACTTAATTTAATAACGTTGTCTGACAGAAGAACCATTTCTGATTTAATTTTTTTATACAGAGTCATGAACAACCTTATTGACAGCCCTGCCATCGTTGCTGCTATTAAACTCTATGTACCGACAAGGAATACGAGACAAAGTACAACATTCTTTTGCGACACATACACAACCAACTATCAATCACACTCGCTTACCAATAGGATGCATAATTTGGGCAACAAGTTTGGTGGTATTATAGATATATTTGCTGATTCCCTTTATAATCTTAAATGCAAATTAAACCAACACTTTGTGGAATCCTACAAATTATTGTAACGGGTTTAATATATTTAACGATTTGATGTGTTATTGTAATGTTGTATATTATGTTATTGTCAAATATTATATTGTTTAAAACATTTCTTTAAGCCATGTTCTTCAAAAACTACTTATATATTTCTTTTAATTTTTCACTTTTATAACTTCTGGTATAAATTCTAACTCGATATCTAAATATTATATTGTTTAAAATATTTCTTTACGCCATGTTCTTCAAAAACTACTTATATAATTATTTTTTTTAATTTTTCACTTTTATAACTTTTGTTATAAATTCTAACTCGATAACTCAAATATTATATTGTTTAAAATATTTCTTTACGCCATATTTTTCGTAAACTTCTTGTATATACAATTTTTTAATTTTTCACTTTTATAACTTTGGTATAAATACTTACTCGATAACTTTTGTAAAACTTACTTATAATCTATGTAAAAGCCCATATGGGCGTATAACAATAATAAATAAATAAATAAATAAATTAGATACTAACATTGTTTGATTTATTATTTATTTATTTTGCAGAAACAAACAGTACATACAGTTTGTCAAATAAGAGTAGAAAATATATGAGGGCGCCACCGTTGCCCAAATGGCAATACTAAAAATATAGCCATGGTGTTAATCTAAAGCTGTGTAACCTACATTTTTTTAAAAATTATAAAGGTATTAAAGTGAAAAAAATATTTTTTTCATTGCAATATAGATACCCACTGATCTCAAAATTAGAATTGAATTTAGGTATATTATTATTAAACGTTTGCAATTTTGTGTTAACATAATGAAGAATCACGATATTGTAATAAAATATAAAGCACACTTTAGAAATTTCTCACATTTATTTAGTACCTAGCGTTGCCAGGGCTTTAGATAATGCCTCTAATTTTAGATCTGAATATATTTATCTCATTCAGATCTAAAAGTAGTGTAACTAAACTCATCATTAATGATTCTTCCTTTCAACAGTAGTTGCATGAATTCATTTTAGTGTTTATTATTATTTCAGTTTCATATCTCATGTGTTTCATGCTTATTCGTTTTTGATTTTATTTATGTGCTGTTATTTACTTTTAACCACTTATTATTTGTCTAATTTCTTTTGTTTTTTTTTTTTTTTTCAAAATATGGAATGTATTTCATTGCAATACCCCTGCATACTTTCTGAAATAAAATACTATTATTATTATTATTTCCACCTACTGTTAAATTCAAATTTATGTCATTTAGTAGGTACCTTCACAATAGAGCTTATTCGATTTAATTTTTTTTTTTAAGAACAAAAAAATGTTTTTTAAATGTGTATACAGTGTTTTGAATTTTCAGTGTCATTGCACTTTTAAAGAATATTTGACAGATAAATTGGTGTTGCCAGCCTAAAAATTTCTTAGTTCCATTTTATTGGTCGTAGTGCCTCAGATGCAATTGCAGCTTTTACTAAATTAATACCCAATAACCTTGATAAAGGTCGCAAAACCCTCGCTGTTTTCTTGGATCTAGCAAAAGCCTTTTGTACCGGACGTATTTTTAAGATTAATTATAGCATAATTTATTTTTAATTTTATGTAATATTTATGAAAGAATAAAAATATTCACGGGGTCAGGCAGTCAGCCTAAGACAAAAAATAAAGCTTGACCCCAACCCTCAGTGTACATACCTACACACTACCTTATTTAAATTGACTTTTCCTTTGCACAAATTCGATCTGTGCGAAGCCGTTCCTATACAAACCTTCGCACGGGTCCAATTTGTGCAAATCTCTATTATTTACACTTGCACAAATTCAAATTTGTGCAACCTATGTATTTGTATCTTTATAACACTTGCACAAATTCGAATTTGTGCAACCTATGTATTCGTATCAGTATAACAGTTTTGCACAAATATAAAATCATTCCAATTTGTGCAGACTGTTCATACCCTATGTAAAATGTAAAATGTAAAATGTGCAAACTCACATAATAAACGAATGATCGGAGAGGCATCGAGAGTAGGTCGAGATAAAACTCTGTGGCGTTCTCAGCTTCGTTGCGCAATAGCGAAACGAACGCGGTGGCGTTTTACAACTCTAACAGTCAAAATTCTAAGAATTTCATCTCAGTTCGTAGAATTGAGATGAACAAAGGACTGAGATGGGCAGACTCCCGTCTCTGGACCCTTTAAATGCTGTTAGACCGCCAGATCGGCAGAGCTCCAGATCTCATCACCACAACAGCATCTCGCCTTCTCTTCTGCCTTCTCCGATCGACCCCTGGACAACTTGGACTTTTCTTCTTGGCCCTGGCCGAACCGCCCTCCCTGAAGACTTCGAAAAATACAATTGGTCGATCGCCTTTTTCAAGGCGAAGGTTTCCCCTCTACCTCTACCCCCCTTGCCTTCTACCTTTCTCCCTACATTTACCCAATTTTCCTGAAATCTCCCCACTTTTCCCTCTCCCTACATTTTTTCCTCACTTTCTCCCTAGGTGTCGAAGCGGCCAGCCGGCAACTTCCCACTTCATCGTCTGTGCGGCTGGCGACTACAGTGCCCGTCCCGTACACCTTTGATACTGTATCTCACCGCATACTTCTGAAAAAACTCCTGCAGATAGGAATAAAAGGGATTCCGCTTGAATGTTTTAAGAGCTATCTAACAAACAGATCCCAGTCAACTATTATCAATTCCGCTAAAGAATACAGAAGTTCAAGTTTACAAATCACGTATGGAGTGCCCCAAGGCAGTGTATTAGGCCCACTTCTCTTTCTAATATACATTAAATCTTTATGCAATTTGAATACTGGTGGCACTATAATGTCCTTCGCTGATGACACGGTTATCGTATTTGAAGGTGAAAATTTGAATTCAACCTTTGAAAAAGCAAACTATGGCATAAATATAGTAAAACACTGGTTAGATTCCAACCTCCTCACTCTTAATATTGATAAAACAAAATACCTACTTTTTTCTATACGGAAACCAAATCTCCCCCAAAACTATCATAAACTTACCATACATTCATGTTCACAGAACCCTAACACGCCTACATCACTTCACAAGAATTGCTCATGCGATGACCTAAAAACATCAAACGAAATTAAGTACTTAGGGGTTATTATTGACGATCAACTGCGTTGGGAGGCACACATCAATTCTGCAACAAAAAGGCTTCGCAAATTATGCTACATTTTCTACTCTCTCAGATCTATTCTTAACCTACAAACACTGAGATGTGTTTACTTTGCACTTTTTCAATCAATTGCTACATATGGTATTGTGGGATGGGGAGGGTGTGCAATGTCCATTCTTTATCCCATGGTCTTAATTCAAAAACTTCTGCTAAGAATAATATTCAAATGTAACCCATCACACCCATCAGAGCCACTTTTTAAAAAATTCTCAGTGTTAGACATTCGACAACTATATATAAAGACAATTCTCATGTTCTTATGGAAAAACACAAAAAAAAAAATTCACACTCGGTACTTTCACACCTAAAATGCATAATTCCTACAACTAAAACAACTTTTGCACAGCGACAGTTCTCCTATATTGCCCCCAAAATGTTCAACTTACTGAGTATTAATACAAGGAAATCGAAAACTGACAAGCTTTATTTATTGTTATCAAGTTTAATTTGTAGAACTCCATTTTAATTTTTATTTATTTTATATATTCAATAATTTTATTATTAAATTAATAAAAACAGTTTATTTATAAACAAGTTCTGCTGGTAATTATTATTACGCGTGACAGCTGTTTCGCCTTCTGAGGGAAACAGCTGTCACGCGTAATAATAATTACTAGCAGAACTTGTTTATAAATAAACTGTTTTTATTAATTTAATAATAAAATTATTGAATATATAAAATAAATAAAAAAGAAATATAAAAAAAAAATGACAAGCTTTATATCATAAATGTACAAGATTGGTTATTTACAAAGGGGAGGAACTATTTTAAAGAATGCTTGAAGTCAACAAATTAAGTTTATTTGCTTTATTATTATTATTTTTAATTTTATTTTACATTCAAATTTAAAAAAAAAAACTTTTGATAATAATCATATTAATATTTATATTTGTATGAATTATTTTCTACATCTCCACAAGAAGAGTTATTCATTTGTTTATCTATCTATCATGTATTTATGTACATATTTTATTTAAGCGAAAAAGCAGCTAACAATAAAAAATGGTTTATTGCTTATGCTATCTAGATAATTGCGAAATCACTTAAAGAATTCGTTGTTATACAAAAATATTGTACCAAACTAAACTATGTATTAACCAATAACAATTCTTACATTTATATAATTATATATTCATAATTCGACTACCATAATAAGAGCATGTGCCTAGCGTGGTAGTCGAATTCACCTGTAAAACTGTACACAAATTATATAATGAATAAAGAAAAAAAAAATATTTTCTACTCTTTTTTGACAGACTATAATTACATGTTAGAAAGTAGTTACAAGTTGTAGAATTAATACAATAATTGGTACCAATGACATGTCGCTGTTATATAATATATGTTTTTATATGACAAATTATAAATTTTACCTATATTAAATTAGTAAATTATTGAGGGAGAGGGGTGTGTGTGTGCGTGAGAGAGAGAGGGAGGGTGTGTGTGTGTGTGTGTATGTGTGTGTGAATATGTGTGTATGTATGTATGTAAGTATGCGCATTAAACTATTTATATGATGAACATGATGCTCTTTTTAAATTTGGGCAGTGAATCGGAGAAAATGTCGATGTTATAATTTAGATTAATATTATTGAATATATGAAGAGCACGATTGATTGGCGAATTAGTTGCTGCATTTGTCTTGTAATTAAGCGTGTGGAATAGTTCTGTATGGCGTGTACGTCTTAATGGTATGTTAAAATTAATAAGTGAAAGTAGTTCGGTACAATCGATGTTATTATTTAAAATTTTGTGTATAAATGTCAAATCAGCAATTACTCGTCTTTGTTGCAAAGTTTGAAATGTGCATTCATAGTTATTGTTGAATTTGAAGGTAAGATATTTTATAAATTTGTTTTGAATATGTTCTATGCTATCTATGTATAATTTGTACTGCGGGTTCTAAATTGGCGAGGCATATTCCAGTATAAAACTGACTAATGCAAAATATAACATAACTACTGTGCGCGGTTTACTGAACACTTTACTTATACCAAGAACAAAACCAAGCATTTTATATGACCTGTGAACGGTTGAGTCGATGTGATTATTAAAAATAAGTTTGCTATCAAGGTAAACACCAAGATCTTTACATTCCGTTTTAGAGATGACAAGTTCTTTGTTGAGTGAATAAGAGTACTTAATTACATGTTTATTTCTGGTGAATGTCATAGTATGACATTTGGAAACATTGATATCTAAACAGTTAACTTTACAATACTTGCAAATCCTATCTAGGTCACTTTGTAACGCTTCATAGTCAGAGAGAGAATGCACAACTTCGAATATTTTCATGTCATCAGCGTAAAGCACATATTTGGAATTTTGAAAGCATGATCCAATGTCGTTTATATAAATGTTGAAGAATAACAGACCTAGGTGGGAACCTTGCGGGACACCAGATATTACCTCTATAGACTTTGAGTAAACACCGTTTATTAATATTACCTGATTGCGATTACTAATGTAGGACTTAATCCATCTAAAAAGGTCGCCATGTACACCAAGTAGGATGAGTTTCTTCAAAAGAATTGAGTGAATTACGCGGTCAAAGGCTTTAGAGAAGTCTGTATACATAGTATCAACTTGCTCCTTATCGTCCATCTTGCTATGCAAGAAGTTAATGAAAAGGGCGAGGTTGGATGTTGTAGACCTACCTTTCATAAATCCGTGCTGATTCGGCGTAATGTTTGTCGAAATAGACGAGTACAATTCAAATTTAATTTTTTATTTTATTTATCTGACGTATTTTATTTTCATTTTATGTTTTAATTAGGTACCTACCTAATATGTAATCACAATTTATTTATTTTATTTTTCTTTTATACTTTATAGTTGTTTATGAAATATGGCAGACTGGGATTGCACTATCCTCCCAGTTCTGATGGAATAATAACTTAAATAAAATAAATAATTCATTTTGTGAGCTGAAGTTCTATATGGAGAACGTTAATTTTTTTTCGTCGAAATAAAAAGACGTTGAAAAAAATTGTTCAATTTCACATGTAGAATCGCTGGTTTAAAATACTCGAAGTCAAGTTACACTCTGTATTAATTATATTTGTGCGACATTATTTTAATTTCGTGTAATAATCAGATTATTAAAAAAATTCAAAAGAAACATGTCTTTGAATACACGTGTACACAAGATAGGTAGAGGGTAGGGGGTACAACAAATTTGTGGTAAGAGTCAAGGGGTACGCAGACTCAAAAAGGTTGAAAACCGCTGCCTTATTATGTATAAAAAAAGTTTTTTTATGGTAAATAACCTTACCGTATAAAAAGACAGTTTCATGGTAATATACAAGGGCGTAGCAAGGTACGGGCAGGGGGGGCAGCTGCCCCCCTAGAAGATGCAGGTATGCTCACAAATCGTAAAGTAATATTATGTCGGTAGTCTATTGTTTGTGAGAATCAATTTAATTTTTATTATTACCTTTTTAGTTTATAATTTTTGTATGGATCGTGGAAAGTTGGGATAAATATTAGAAAAGCTTTAACGTTTATTTGTATTTTACTTTTCCCTTTTTTATACTTTATATTTACGTGCATTTGTAAAACTTACCGGCTTTGAGGGCCTCAGACACAGAATTGGGACTTATATTCAAGTTAGTCAGCCAAAATTTTAGTTAGTTCCTTGTTAACAAAATTCCCACATGAGCTAAGGGGCCATACATAAATTATGTCACACGAATTTCATGATTTTTTGACCCCCCCCCCCCCCGTCCCTGTCGAGATAATACAAAATGGAATAAACAAGGAAAAGAGTCGAATAAAAGGAAACTGACGCCAAAAAGGTGGAAATTTTCCACATGTCCCTGGAGGTGTTCCCTGCCCAATAATAGGCAAGAAATTTAACAGTTGTCCAAAAATCGGTCATTACCAGAGATGCTGTAGAACTAGGTTAACTCAACAGAATCGTAAGTTTTCAAAAAAAAAACGAAGAGGAATAGAATAATGTACCTTTTTCGAAATTTATGGAGATTTTAATTGAGATTCCTATTGATTCATCAGTAAAACCTGTTGCGTAACCCTGCCGTAGAACACCTATACATTAAAAGAATTACAAAGTTTTTAGGGTTAGTAAATTGCATAAACAAATGTATCCCACATCTGGCTACGACTACAGGAATATCAAAACAGAGATATATTAAAAAGACTCAAAATCAGCTCTAGTAAAAAACGTGATAAGAAAGACGTACTATATGAATCCTCATCATATATAAGTCCACTCCCCTGAATAAAAAAAAAAAATAAAAAAATAAAACTAAAATAAAATTTAAAAAAACTCCGTCAGAAACGGAAAATGACACTGAAGTTAGTGACAGAGACAAAGTTAAAAAAGAAAAGGGAGAAGAGTATGAGACCGTAAAAGAAGAGCGGAAAATCCAGAATTGATGGAAGGGGAGAAGGTGTACGTTAAAGAAATGGAGAAGACTAATAAGCTATCAACTAATTTCAATCCTACACCACATGTAGTAGAACAATCAGTAGGAGGGGATGTTATAATAAGAAATACAGAAACTGGTCAAAGATTACGCAGGAATTTGATTCATCTTAAGCGTGTGGAAGGCCAATGGAAATCGGTGGACGAGACTAAAGAAAATGAAGGTCAAACAATCGAAGATAATGAAACAACATAATGGGAAATATATTATTTTCATCATATTATATGAAAAGTTAATTAAATTGTTGAAAAAGGAAGGGATGTAGTGTTCGTATCTATGAAATAGATATAGTACATTGTCTCACGTACACTTAGTGGGGTGGCAACACTGTCAGAGTGACGGTAGTGACCGCGTGTGTTATACGGCGGGTGCGATGATTGCCTACGCCGGGCTAAGTGTAGTAATGAGCTAGTGATTAGACGTGATTAGATAAATAGAGGCCACTACAGGGGGAAAGGGCGTTAAATAATTTATCGCATACCGCGTGAGCAACAGTTGCGGCGCATAACGTTGAGCTTAGAGCGCATCATCTGCTGAGGTGTGGCCGGTCTGTATGGGATTGTATGGCGAGCTATATTGTGCGTGCGATGATATTTTATTTCTAAGTCTATCGGCCCTGTAAAAGCGCGAGTATAGCCTATGGCAGGAGAGGGGGTCAGTTGAATTAGACAGCTACCGCGAAATATCATTTCTGTGATGTTTGTGATTCAGTTATCACGTGTTGGTATCGCTGACGTAGGTAGCCGAACACTTCCGATCTCACCCGAAGTTGTCGGTGACTGTTGGTCAGTGGAAGGGGTCATAGCGAGCGGTGGTAGACCGTTGTTCGGGAGCTCATTCCCTCTGCCAGCCGGGCACAGTAAAAGTAGCTAATTCATAGCCAGCATCACTTAAATGAGCATTGTGATTGACCTTCATTAGAAAACGTTGACCGTATAACGTATCTGGGTCTAAAAATTGACCGAAACTTAAAATGGACCGAACACATTACCAATTTAAATAATAAAATTAAAAAAAAACTAAGTTACTTTTTCAAAACTATCAGGAATATCCTCATTAAAAAAAGACTTAATCAAGATTTACATGGCTCTCTACCAAACACTGTTAGAATACGGTATCATCGGATGGGGCAGTGCAAATAAAAACATACTAAATCCACTAATTAAAAGTCATAATGAAAATTATACTGAAAGTTGCTGTAAGAACTAGAATGAACACTGATGAAATCTTCAACAATCTTAACAACATGTAAATTAAACAACTATAGGTAAATGTTCCGCTATTGAGTCCACGCTCAAAACACACTTTAAAAAATTAAAATAAGTTGTACTAGGTAGATAATAATTAGCAATAAGTAATTCAGTAACCGAAATTTAAAAATATTGCGTTTTAATGATTATTTTGTAAACTTTAAAAATGCGAAATGTTATTTTTCAAGGACCGCCATCTTTTTAAATAAGAAGGCCATTCTTGTGCCGTGTGAAACTGCAATACGCAAATTGTCAATACACACTACCAACCTAAAAATTCAAAAACATTTACTACAACGAAAGTAGGTACCTACTTAATTTGAATTATTTCCGAAACTATTGTAAGACCGGCGCCACACTTGTCGGAAATTACGTCGCGGATTTTTCGCGACGGAACGCCAATACAGTGCCCCCTTTATACCGCCTGCTCGCGTCAAGGCAAGAAAAACATCCCAGTTTTCAAGTAGTTTAGCGGCTACGCTAGGTTTGTGTAACATGGTTTGTGATACAAAAGAAAGTGCCCCTTTATACCGCCTGCTCGCGTCAAGGCAAGAAAAACATCCCAGTTTTCAAGTAGTTTAGCGGCTACGCTAGGTTTGTGTAACATGGTTTGTGATACAAAAGAAAGTGCCCCTTTATACCGCCTGCTCGCGTCAAAGCAAGAAAAACATCCCAGTTTTCAAGTAGTTTAGAGGCTACGCTAGGTTTGTGTAACATGGTTTGTGATACAAAAGAAAGTGCCCCTTTATACCGCCTGCTCGCGTCAAGGCAAGAAAAACATCCCAGTTTTCAAGTAGTTTAGCGGCTACGCTAGGTTTGTGTAACGTGGTTTGTGATACAAAAGTGAGTGTATTATTTATAAAAAATAATTACCGAAATTGTTTAGAGTTTATTTTGGAGAATTTATTTTATAAATACTTTATAATATAGTGCTTATAAAATGAATTCTTTTAAATAAACTCGCATGTCATCATAATTTAAAAAAACATCCCAGGTTTTGAATGGTTTGTTTGGCAAAGCAGGGTTTGTCTAGCGGGTATGTCTAATAATTCTAATACATTTCTTTCCATGTTCTTCTGTTATAAATACAGGTACAAACTTGTCTATAATACTAATCCTACTTGCAGTACAAACCTTTCAAAACTTGGGTGTTATTGAAAAGAAAAACGCTTTATTTATTGTCGTTTTAGGTATTAAAATAATTACATACGTAATTTGGCAAATCAGGTACTTTCTTAATAATATCGTCTATGTATCGCTTCTAGCTACTCGTTTCGTGAATGCTTTCTTTTATTTTTAGGTTGGCTCATTTGTAAATTGCATGTAAAACATGTTTCACATGGAACAGTTGTGGGTGGTTTGGTATATTTAAGGAACAGTTTCACATTTCATATAGGCTTGCGTCTCGCGTCATGCACGCGTAATAAGTGATGATTTTTTGAATTTACGAAACCTAACAAAATAATGATTAATACGCATTATTTATCATTTTCGAAGATTGAAATTCGTACTTTTTATTGTGTAACTGACAGAGAGTGATTTTTCCTTTTAAAAGTGCATATTTCATCGTCGTAATTAATAACATGGCGGTCCTTGAAAAATGACATTTCGCATTTTTAAAGTTAAAAAAATAATCATTAAAACGCAATATTTTTAAATTCCGGTTACTGAATTACTTATTACTAACTATTATCTACCTAGTAAAATTTATTTTAATTTTTTAAAGTGTGTTTTGAGCGTGGACTCAATAGCGGAACAATTACCCAATAATCATCAGTGAGTAATACTGATAACATAAAGAACACAAAAAGAACACTACAATTTCTTTGTACTGGATATGTCAATCATCCGAATGTTTACACAGCTCCATGATTAAAATGAACCCTCTCTCCTGGTTACGGTGGAAAGGGGTTGCATAACTTTTCCAATATCGCGTGAGCAGCGGTTACGGCGTATAACGTTGAGCTTAGAGCGTATCACGTACTAAACTTGTTTGGCAGATCTGTGTGAGATTGTATGGTGAGCGATATTGTGCATGCGATGATCTTTTATTTTTATAGCTAAGTCTGTCGACCCTGTTAAATTCATCATATAATGCTTGTGTCACATGCAGCTATAAAAGAGCATTTAGCTTGGCGTATTTCGGCATATATTAGCTTCTTCTTCGATGGCGCTACAGCCCATATCGAGCTTTTGCCTCCTGCAACAGTCGCCTCCAACTCCTCCTGTCCTCAGCGGCTGACTTCCAATTTCGTACCTGGAGAAGCTGTGCTGCATCCCCTCTTACCTCGTCTTCCCACCTCAGTCTGGGTCATCCCACTTTTCTCTTTCCACCAGGGTGTCCAGTCAAAATTCTTTTTGGGACGCGTGTATCCGGCATTCTCTGTACATGCCCAGCCCATCTCAGTCTGAGATGCTAGGGGCCTTATAAATATCATACAATTCTGTATTGTGCCGGATGCGCCACTGTTCACCCTCTTTCACGGGTCCACATATTCTTCTCAGCACTTTTCTTTCAAAAGTATCCAGCATTTCAGCCATCTTTACCGTCAGTGTCAGCGCCTCACATCCATATGCCAATACAGTTCTGACAATGGTCTTATATATGGTTATTTTGGTTTTTCTGTGGACACTGCGTGACTTAAACACTGGCAGCGAAGAGAAGTATGTTTTGTTGGCTGCTGAGATTCTCCTTCTGATTTCTGCTGGATCCTCATTGTTCTCTGTCAGAATAGAGCCCAGGTAGGTGAATTGATCGACCACTTCGTATGAGTAATTGTCTTTAAATTGTGCACTACTTCTTCTTCTGTGTGAAGGGTTCCTGCTCTGTACCATCATTTTCGTTTTGTCAACATTAACCCGCAGTCCTACTTCCCGTGCCGCTGTTTCTAAAGGGTCGAAGACCTCCTTAATGGCTGAAATTGATCTTCCGACAATGTTAATGTCATCCGCATATCCGACAACTTGACTGCTCTTGAAACAAATATTGGAGCCAGTGTCTATTAGCGTTTTTATTATTACATGTTCGAGCACAATGTTGAAGAGAGTGGGAGCCAGACCGTCCCCCTGTTTTAGTCCCTGCGATACTGAGAATTACGGCATATAATATATCCCTACATTATAAAGAACAATATTTTAAACAGAGTACCTAAATGTAATAAGAGATCTTGGAGTTATATTAGATAGTAAGCTTCTTTTTCAATCTCACATCGAGCATATCACGTCAAAGGCTTTGAAAATGTTGGGATTTATTCTTAGAGTAAGTTCAATTTTCAAAAATCCACAAACATTTTTCAAGACTCTCTTTTAAGATTTGTTTAACACGACCCTTGATAAATTAAAAGCATGCGTAAAAAAATAACACTCTATTGAATGCCACTTGTTTAACGATTAACTTAATATTTCATTGATTTCTGTATTTTTAGTTTTAATGTTTAGTTCACCACATTTTCTCTCATACCTTTAGCAGTTCGAATTCAAATAAAATCACTTCCTGAAAGATATTATTTATATTTATCAAAATTTAAATTTTTCGAAGAAAACTTCTTCTAAAAGGTTGTCACTTTGTGATGTCATTATTTATTTATTAAAAGAAAATAACTTAGTTTACATCACTTTATTTAAATAAAGTGATGTAAACTAAGTTATTTTCTTTTAATAAATAAAATTTAAATGTATTCCCTTGAAAACTTTTTGTAGATTTAAGTAGGAAGATGCACTTTATCAGAATTGTTTATGTCAGCTATAGGTATTGTTGTGTATTTTTGTATTATGGTTCTAAATTTCAATTTGTCGTTATTTTATTGGTAAATGACGTACATATTATGATCACTGTCATTTATGAATTTATATAGACTGTTTATAACGCTAATAAATAAAATAAAATAAAACATCGCTTGCCGTACATTCCCGATGGGAATATATGGTGAGCGATATGCTTATATAGGCAAAGCCAAAATAAATTACCTTTAATCTTTTTTTATAGCTGTGTGTAACACAAGCATAATCCCCATGTTCCTTTCCTCCATAAAGTATATTAGAATTTTTATTTCTCATTATAAAGCTTATTTTTTTTTTATTCTTCATTTTAAACATTGTTACGATAAATATAGTTCTTTTGGTGACCGGACAACTCAGAATTAAATCAACTCAGAACCTTCTTTGAAAAGTCACTAAAAGTGATAATTTTTTTTTAAATGGGTTACGTTAGGTAAGGGTTATGGGCTATCTTAAAATTATTTTTTTCATAGTTTTATATGACTTTTAAAAGAGGGTATCAGCCGCCCGGGGCTTCAGGAGAGGGGGGGGGGGGGGGGGTAGTGATCCTTTTTTTAAAATTAAAAAAAAAAAAAAAATTAAAATTTTTTATGTGAAGAACTAGAGTCGTACTATTGCAAAAGTGTCGTGACCAAAGAAAAGAAGTCTTTGCCTGTTTTATTGACTACGAAAAAGCATTTGACAGGGTAAAACATGCTGACCTAATAAAAATGCTTGCGGATTGTAACGTTGACACCAAAGACCAGAATTTCATTAAAAACCTGTATTGGTTCCAAACAGCAGAAATAAGACATGGGAATTAGAGATCTAATGCAATCGCCATTCAGCGTGGAGTACGACAAGGCTGTATCCTGTCGCCACTATTATTTAATCTTTATTCCAACTATGTCTTCAAAAGAGCCCTAAGTAATACCCAGAAGGGTCTCAAGATCAACGGAGTTGTCATTAATAACATAAGATATGCAGATGATACTGTATTACTAGCTGACAGTATCAGTGACCTCCAAGACCTATTAGATCTTGTTAATAATGCTGGTGAGCAACTGGGCCTAACAATCAACGTCAATAAAACTAAATGGATGACTTTTGGACGACTAGATCACTCTGAATCAATGATTCAGTTAAATGGTTGTAATGTCGAAAAGGTGGAGAGATTTAGATACCTCGGCAGTATCCTCACGGAGACTCTTGATCCAGATATAGAGATTAGGTGCAGAATTGAAGCAGCAAGAACTGCTTTCATTAAAATGAAATCCCTCTTCTGCAATGACAATATAAGCTTAAAACTAAGGCAGAGAATGCTAAAATGTTATGTGTGGTCGGTCTTGCTTATGGTTGTGAAACATGGACCTTGAAAATAAATACCATGAACAGGTTAGAGGCTTTCGAAATGTGGCTTCACCGGAGAATGCTCAAGGTCCCATGGACCGACATGATCACCAACATAGAAATTCTCAGGCGGGCTAGAGCAGATAGGGAACTGCTTACATTAATAAAAATCAAGAAAATTTCATATCTGGGTCATATACTTCGAGGGGAGAAGTATCACTTGCTCCATTTAATATTGAAAGGCAAGATAGAGGGTCGCCGAGGGCCTGGTAGGAGACAAATGTCTTGGCTGCGAAATATACGAGAGTGGACCGGCATTAGAAGTGTGGAGGAGCTATTCCGGGCAGCGCAAGACAGAGATACCTTTTCAAGAGTGATCGCCAACGTCGGGGGGACCTGATAAGGCACATAAAGAAGAAGAAGAATTAAATCTGTATGCGGTGAATTAAAACTACACTCAGAACATGAAAACGGTTTTTCTTTGGTTCTGGCAGCACCTACATTGTCTGCAACTAGAATTTTATATTTGCACTTCGAAAAAGTTATGTTTTCCTTCGAAATATGTCAGCAGATGAATACACAATTGGAATTTTACATTCTGAACAATAAACTGGCTTAAATTTTATCTGTATGCGGTGAATTAAAACTACACTCAGAACATGAAAAAGGTTTTTATTTGACTCTGGCGGTACATAACTTGTATGGAAGAATTTTATTAAGCACTTCAAATAAGTTTTTCCTTCGAAATGTGTCGTCGGATGAATTCACAACTGGAATTTTACATTCTGAACACAAAAGGGGTTTTAATTAAATCTGCAAGCGGTGAATTAAAACTACACTCGGAACATGAAAATGTTTTTTCTTTGATTCTGGCGGCACATAAATTTTCTGCATGAATTTTATAAAGCACTTTAAATAATTTAATGTTTTCCTTCGAAATGTGTCATCAGATGAATCCACAACTGGAATTATACATTTTGAACACAAAACTGCTTTTAATTAAATATGTATGCGGTGAATTAAAACTACACTTAGAACATAAAAATGGTTTTTATTTGATTCTGGCAGCACATAGATAGTGTGCATCTAGAATTTTATAACTGCAAAATTCGAATAAGTATGCACAAACCTGTCAGCTATTTAACTTTTCTGTGATAGTAAATTTAAAATATATACACCGTGATATATACGTGGAAGAAAACCGTATAAGTGTAATTTTTTGTGCGCTTTCAGCAGGGCGCACAAAGCTTCACGAATATAAAACACAAATCGACTATCAATTAGAGCTAAAATGATACTGTTGATATCTACATTTTTATTTAAAAATAATGTATGTGTTAGAAATAAAAACAAAACATCTGTCATTAATATTTTGATTTTAACAGTATATAAAACTTTAGAAAGAGGTTAAGAAACTATAAACTAGAAAAAACTTTGGTAAAATTTGGATAGGGCCTGACACGCTTATTACGAATAATTTTTAGAAAAAAACTTTATATTCGCCTTAATTACTATAAAAGGAAACTTTTTGCATTCCGGGAGGCGGAAAATTATGCATTTTAATTTTCAATTGCGTAAATCCAAAATTCACTTCGCGAACCGGTCGGCGACTGTCAGCGGCCATTAGATACGTCACTGTTATGTTGGTATCACTGATGCATTAACAAGAGCTAAATACGACCGTAGCCATCTTCGTGGGTAACACAAAGAGGCGCGGAATTATGAAAAACAGAATAAATAATGTAGATAAACGAACCTCTAATCAGAATCACTTCAGAGTCTAGCTGAGGCACTGGAATCATGTGTTGGATTTCATCGTCATTATAGTTGGAGGTGTTGGTATTCGTCGCATTAATAATTGAAGAATAAAAATAATAATAATAATAATAATAGCTAGAAGTTACGTAAAATAAAAATAAAACGTGCGCATTAGGTAAGCACTACTTTGACGAAATTCTGAAAATAAAATGAATAAAGGCCTTTAGGCAAGTTTTTTACATTGAAAATTTTATTTTTACATTGAAAAAAAATTTTTTAAGTAAAAAAAAAAACGCCGCGTTTTTTTTTTTTTACTTAAAAATTTTTTTTTCAATGTAAAAATAGAATTTTCAATGTAAAAAAACTTGCCTAAAGGCCGTTATTCATTTTATTTTCAGAATTTCGTCAAAGTAGTGCTTACCTAATGCGCACATTTTATTTTTATTTTACGTAACTTCTAGCTAATCGTTATTTTATGGTAATAATAAATATACATAATATAATATACGAATAGAGGTTTGTTAATATTATAATTCTGTTGTGTTTTCATAATTCCGCGCCTCTTTGTGTTACCCACAAAGATGGCTACGGTCGTATTTAGCTCTTGTTAATGCATCAGGGATACCAACATAACAGTGACGTACCTAATGCCCGCTGACAGCCGCCGGTCGCTTCGCGAAGTGAATTGTGAAGCGCAATTGAAAATTAAAATGCATAATTTTCCGCCTCCCGGAATGCAGAAAGTTTCCACTTATAGTAATTAAGGCGAATCTAAAGTTTTTTTCTAAAAAATATTCATAATAAGCGTGTCAGGCCCTATCCAAAAATTACCAAAACTTTTAAGTCCTGACGCGAGAATCGAACCCGCGACTTCCCCAATCCAAATTTTTACAAGATGATTATTGATTGTGAAATTTTGCCGCCCCCCCAAAAGTGCCGCCCGGGGCGGGCCACCCCCCCCCCCCCACCCCCCCCACGCTACGCCACTGGGTTGTGAGCTGTCTTGATTTTGAGTTGGCATAGAATCGGTTCTTTTTTCCTTCGAAATATGGTATAAAATGTTTTTTTACCCATAAACATGTTTCTTAAATTTAATTTTGGGACATGGCATCACTGTGATCGACAGTCTGGTTTGAAGGAGGGGGTGGGGGGAATTCTGACAGATATAAGGGCCGTCTGTTTCAACGCTCGCTAAAGCAAAAGTAAAGCAAAACGCAGTTACTAATGTTAAATTTCAGTAAAATGCGTTTTTCAATCAATTTGACTGCTTGTTTTACGTTACTTTTAACTTTTGTGTTTACTTTCCCAAAACCGATAGTTACTCTTGAGTTACTCCGCCATATTGGCTTATTTGACAGTTCTCAGTTTATTTATGATAGTTCTGCTCGAGGTAATCTACGAAATTCCTGCTTTAACATAGTAATCATGATAAATATTGTAGAAGACGATGATAGTGACGATGAATTCCTCATCCAATCTGTCTGACAGCGAAAACCAAAAACATTTCGACCCCGCGTCAATAATTTGGTTATCCGGGATGATCTCGAATTTTTGGCGCGGCATCGCATGTCGAAAACATCTTGCTGTTGAACAGAATCAATTCTGATATCGACATATTTAGCGTTACCTTTTAAAGACAAGCTCTATAAATGGATGTATCGCAAGTTTTACAATATCTTCAAATCAATTAATTGTCTCATAAACATTACAAAAATATAACATGAGTAGTAGGTAGAGCCTGAACTGCCTGGACAGAATCGTTTCGGATATCCACATATTTAGCGAGTGAAGCTGCCTTTAAAAGACAAGCTCTATTAATGCTAGTATAGTTTGTACACCTACTACCTACTTACCTACGTTTAATGTAATACTCAAACGGATTTTTAAAAAGCTATAAAATGTATGTTTCCTGTTTTCGATACCATAAATAAATTGAATTGAAGATCTCGTCAAATATGTGACACTTCAAATTCAAGGAAATATCACAACTACTGGAAAGTAAATTACATTCATATTGTATATTATAATATGTATTATAATAGGTCGTCACTTATTTGTAAATATGCACACAAATACTTTTTTATCGTAACAATCCAGTCGTCCTACGATGCGAAACAAAATACAACCGAATATTTTGACAGTTGTTCCGATTTTAGGATTTAGTTTACGGTGTTGTCACATCAAAAAATATTTCGATGCGTGTTTTAACATAATTCCGAGGAATATTCTGCTTTTTAGACTGGCCACACTGACAACTATTACCTTAGCGAAAATACACTTGAAACAGCGCGCGGTCCTATTTAACATCCTTGTTACTTTAACTGACAGTTAAAATTTAACTTTAGGACACGATATAGCTTTCTGTTGAAACAGACGGCCCTAAGATATAAGATATAAGTACCCTTACACGTAGAGTTCGGAGCGGGACGTGCACCACGCCACTTCTGGACTTCAGGCCGCCGCGCAGAAAAGTCTCACAGCGAACTGCGCTGTAAACCGTTATCTTACTTTCGGTCTTTACTTTTCTGCGCGGCGGCCTAAAGTGGCGTGGGGCACGTCCCGCTCCGAACTCTACGTGTAAAGGGTACTTATATCTTATATAGTATATTATATAGCACATAAAAATAAAGTTTCAAAGGTTTCAAACGTCAAATTCTGAGATGCTAAATGTTTCGGTATTTTTTATAATTATTGAATAAAAGCGATCCCGGGGTTCAGAATTAACATTATATAATTAATTAACGTATTTCCTACAAAATAATGTTTTTACCTCTCTACAGACATCATTATTTGAAGCCTGCAGTTTGATTTGATTTTCTTCGTTATTTATCATTGAACTTTGTTTACTATCGAACACAAAAATACATCAATGAACACAAACAGCTATACCGGCCAAAGATGTTCGTTGGAAAGTGGCGTTTAGGTTAGTAAAATACTTATATCATTATAATAATATAGAACTGTATATAATTATAATATACAACTATGTATAATTTTAATAATAATATAGCTAAGTACCTACATATAAAAACAGGGATTATAATTTCGCAAAAAGTTTATAAAAAGTTAAGTGCAAATTGATTTATCTTTTATTTGCGTATGTGTAGAAAAATCTCTCAATAATATTATGTTTAGGTAGTTATTACATTGTAAGTGGGTAGATTCAGAATGAAGGTAAGGCTGATGTAAGTGTAATGAACAAGATCAAGAAAGAGATGCTTACGGACTCTTAGGCGGATGGGATGTGTGAATAACATATGATGTGGTAGTGAATGGTAGGGTAAATTTCCGCACTCACAGATTATATAGCACTTCATTTCAACTTAATTAGGTACTACAAGAAACAACTATTTTGGAGGTAGTAAAAGATGCATTAAACTCAATGATGTTACAATACATAGAGATAAGCTGTAGAAATCTCACAGGGGCAAGCCAAAAGTAAGTCAATTGTAGTGCTTTCGATTTCGTAGTTTTGGTACTAAACTGCCACTTGTCGCGTAAGGTTGTGTGCAGTAGCACATTTTTGACATTGGCATTTTTTTTAATGCAATTAACGTAGAAGTATCTATGTTAATTGCATTTAAAAAAATGCCAAAATGCTCTTGTGTGTGATGAAAAAATGTTTTCATTACTCGGCAAACATTAGTAAAAGCCTAGGAATAACATTTCATTTGTAAATACACGCGAATTATTTATTATTATCGATTTTAATAAATAGTACAATTTATTGTTTTCCACCTGAAGATTTTATGCATCATTAGATGCGCGAGGCCTACTAAAGTACAGGGTCTGTGCACGCAAAAGCCAAATTACAATCTCAATGCTGTCGCTACGTAATAATAATGTGCCCGCCAGAAACATAAGTGCAGTACTACCGAATACTAACCTAGTTGCAGTATTGTGGTAATACTATGACCCAGGGCCCAATTCAATATACCATTATACAGAATTCAAAACTGGGGTAATATGTATTTTTTATTTTAGCGACTATATAAAATAATTGTGCATACAAAATATAATGTTGAAAATAAGTATAAAATATTGTATTTCTTAGTCCTCCTCATTAGGGGGCCTGTGCCGAGGCGGACTAATACGGACGGACGGTATATTTCTTATTAGTAGACATCGGATTATATGCACTAACAAAGTGCCAAAATATGCACTAAAAAAGGCCAAAATATGCACTAAAAACTCTTGATATGCCTAAAATATGCACAATGCAAAATCAAAATACCATTTTCATTTTTGTATATTTTAATTAAAGACGATACAAAAACAGCGAAATCTTAATAAGTAGTATTTTTCCAAATTTTTGGGCAAAAAATTTTGATATTTGTCACCCAAATTTCCGAAAACGACTTCTCTACGTCCACTGACGTCATCCAACAAAATTTAAAAAATTTGGCGCCATTTCTGGAGATACCTGTAGAGGCAGGGTATGTATGACCTGTGCCGTTGATGTAGGCATTAAAGTTCTTCATGTCTTCAAAACTCGGATTCTTAAACAAAATAGTGTCTAACTTTTCACGAAGCTTTTCTTATATTGAATTGGGAAGGGCGTTGGCGAGTTCAATCATTGTTTCCAGTATTTATATTGATTTTTAAATAGAGGAAGGTTTTTTGTTTCAAATTTTTTTATGGCATCTGGTAACTTGTGGAAATGTGTTGAGATGAGGGCGATATTCTGTTTAATGGAAGCCTCTTCAAATGCTAAATATGCACGATTGAGAAAAAAAGGCTAAAATATGCATTAACGCCGTAACTAGAGAGTTATATGCATTTGCATATGCAAATATGCAAATGCATATAATCCGATGTCTACTTATTAGTTTATCTCTATTATTGAAAATATTCAAAAACTACTGTACAAAAAAAATAGTAATGCTATTTCTAGAGAGATTCCTTCGAACTCCAAATTTCAAAATGGCGGCGAGTCGAACAGCTGATTGCGCGATAGTAGATGACGTGATTACTGACGTCACACGACCCACCATAAATACGGTGGTTTTCGGGGATCTTGAAAAATTAAAACTTTCACAATTATTTTAACTATTAAAACTTGCTCTAAAAATAAAATAAAATATGTTCTATTAGGAATGATAATTATGTTGTTTATTTTTAGTTCAAATAACAGAGACTGAATGTTTATATACTCGTTTGATTTGAAAATAAAGGCTGTCTGATTAAGATTGACTTTTTTTCCCATGAAAAAAATTTGTATCTCTCTATCTTCTTCTTTTTGGGGCCGGTAACGGAGCCTTAATGTATTTATTTACCTATAAAAAGTATATTTGCATTGGGTTTTTTTGGTGCCTGTCTCACTAGGATATACCTGTGTCGAGACCGGCGTATAAAAATAAGAAGCATTTTCTCTCAAACTAAATGAAGAGCTTTCATCTTAAGAACAAAATAATTTCTTCTAAACTTTGGTCATATTGAATGGCACTCACGAATTCAGTTTCGTCTGGATGGCGGCCGAAACCGAAACTAAGCCGAAACTCGTTTTTTTGCCGAAACTAGGCCGAAACCGAAACCGAAAGTTCGGTCGGACACTACTTTTTTTCTATTGATTTGGTATTTGACATGATGGTGTGAGTTATATATATAATGAACTAGCTGACCCGGAGAACTTCGTACCGCATCAGAATCAATAACTGTTGTGTTAACTTATTAGCTGAATTGAATTAAGATTTTTTTATTTTGTTAAAAATTACACGATGAAGCAATTATTGATTCGTAACTGTCCGCGTTTTGTTTTTGTCAGTATCAGAGATGGCGTTGTGTACGGATTTATAATTTACGTGATTTTCTTACTTTTCGACTTACTTTCGGGAATCGCGTTTCATTTTCTTTATACGTGTGACGGAGATTTATTATAATTATTGTATTTTTCCTTTGTAGGGGTGTAAACGTAGACATACGTTCACCGTTTGTCCCATTTTGACTGCTGACATATAGTATGTAAGAAAGAGGGGCAGCATTATATGTTTAATATCAACAACTCTTTCCTCTTTCAATTCTTTCCTCATTCAACTCTTTCCTGAATGCATCCCCAAATATCTATCGCAATGAATCTCTCCCCTTATACTCATATCCCTCTTAAAGTCTTACTTTCTATCCAAAGGTGCACCAATCTATAGGAATGTGTAAAAAAATATAAAAAAACTCAGCTCAATCCAGTAATGCAGAATTCAACAAAATTAATGAAAATAACTGGCCAAATTATATAAAAAATTTCACAGATGGTTCCAAACTCAGTTCGGACTCCCATTGTGAGCCAGTGTCTATGCACCTTACAGTAAATTGTGTTTCCCACGCAGACCTCCCAAATAGTGTTCCATTTTCTCTGCTGAATGCTTAGCTCTCGTATCATAAAAGCTTTACGACTCGTCAAATCTCTCAACATTAGAAATGATATCATCCTTTCAGGCTCACTTAGCTCACTACAAAAAATAAGCGCATCCCTTCTCAATTCCAGTAGCATTCGCTTGAGCCAGCATTCCATGTCGCTGGCTCAAGCGTGTTAGTGGTCTTGGCCTGGATCCCATAACACTTTGGTATTATTGGAAATGAAAAGATTGATTCTATTACTAAGGAATCCATTGCCCATGGTCCATTAAGTAGTATAAATATTCCTGTAATACACTATTTCCCTATTTTAAAAAATAAGGGACAACGCCAATAGTCCTCTGAATGGAAATATATGCTCAAGTTCCTGCAGTGTTATTAGTACAATTGTACAGGTTCCTATTTTTTGGAACCTGTACATCTTCCTAATCTACCATTTTGTAATTATTCTCAATACCAACTCTGTATGTTAGTACAACTTGCATAATAATATGAATATTTGTCTTAGCCCATTGTCTATATTTGCTAATATAATTTATCTATTCCATGTAAAAAAGTGAAAATGTAACTAATTTAAAAAAACCTGAATATGTCAATAATTTTAAAAACACTTAAAAAATTAAAATGTGAACAATTTTTAAAATAAGGAAATGTCCAAGGACCACCCTTAATGGGTGAAAGCCAAACAAATAATTAAAAAAAAAAGTTTAATAACAAAAGCAAAACAATCAGCGCATTGACATTTGATGGTTTGAATTTTTGGAACTCACTCACTATTCAACATTATAGGTACTTATCACAAAATGCCTGCAGCTCTTTCAAATATGAGAATTCGTTCCATAAAAAATGTATGGGGAAAATAATTTTCTTAATAACTATATTTGTCGTTATTTTTTGTGATGTTTTAATAGTTATTATCCTTTCCGGGGCAGAGACAAATCCAACAAAGCAAAGATTATCAAAATCGGCCCGACCGTTCTCGAGTTATAAATAGTGTAACTAACCCGACTTTGTTTTATATATTAAGATTTACTCCAGGCATTATTTGTATCAAGGTTTTCCAGTAGGCTTATCCAGTTTGTATTGAGTAGCTGTTGTTTTACTTCATTCCATTTGGTTTCTGTCTTCTGCACGATAATTGGGTAGGGTTGCGGTCTTTGTATTTTCTTTTTTGTAATGGATAATATTGTTTTATAGTGGTCGGTTATAGTAGAGGTGAATATGATAAAATTGGTTGATTTAATAGTCTTACTGAATATGTGGTCGATGCAAGATTTGCTGTCATTAGTTACTCGTTTAGGTTTACTTATCGTACTTTTCAGTCCATGGAAGGCTAGGGTTTGCAGATATTCATTTCTATTGGGATGACCATTTTCTAATATGTCAATATTTATATCTCCGATAAGGAATACATTTTTAATGTTTTTTAGTAGATTGAGCTCATTAGAAATCATTTCAAGAAACGGATTAATATTAGTTGTAGCCGGTGATCGATAAAGAGCTAATATGGTGGTCTCATTACCCACATTAATTTTTGAACAGTTTGCATTTGTGAATTTTATTTCTTCGACTTCAGTTTTAATTTCGTCTTTAATGTACATATACCATTACTCCATCATTTTTTGTATAATTCAATTTGGTTGCATATGAGATGTAATCATTTATATGTAGTGGTGAATATTTATCCTTTATCTAGATTTATTTTTAGATTCTTAATTAGGATTTAAAGCTCATCAAAGTTTTTGTAGATACTTTGTATATTTTTATTTAAGATATTAAAATTGTTTGTTAAAGTTAACAGTTTATCTGGTTCGTTTGTAATTATTGTTTCCTTATCCATTTTCCGAATATTTCAATATGAAGTGTTCAATTAAGTGTTTTGTTAGTTTAATTTAATAAGGTCATCTAGGTGCCTGATATAAATAATTTTTTCATCAGGATTTCTTCGTACCATAATTTTTCCGTCTTTCAACCCGACGAAAGAATATATTTTTTCTTTGGCAGCTTGTTTTGCCTTCCAGAGTAGTTTCTTTTGGTACAGGCTCATTTCCGTGGAAATATCTTTAAGGGCTGTGTAATTGATGTTTCTTCTTTTTGATATTAGGTTGTCTCTAATCGATTTGTGAGCAAAATGCACTAGCAGTTTCGGTGGTGCGTTGATTCTTCTGTCTGAAACCCTTTTTACCTCAGTTATGTCATTGTATTTGATTTCCAAATCAGCCGCAACTCTTTTAACGACTTCAATTAGTTGCTCGCTATTTTTTTGGGGAATGCCCGCAATTTCAAGATAATTAGATCGAGACTTATACTCCAAATCCGAAATTTTCATATCAAGTTGTTTGATAATTAATAATTATGTTCTTTTCTTGTTGTTCTTTTTTAATGTTTTCAAATTCATTTTCAATTTTTTTATTTTGTAAAATTGTTATTTCTAGTTTTTTTATTAATTCATCGTATTGACTACTCATAAATTCAATGCTTTTTTGGGTGTCCTGAGTTTACTTTAATTAAATGTATGATTCGTAGAAATATTTTAAATCATTACAAACTGTAATATTATTAGTTATTTTAAAAACTTTTTTTTTTCTTTTCATTCATTTCAAATTTGGCAAATAATGTTACCAATCTAAAAAAAGTGGCTATTCTTATTATGTTGTTCACAGATTTTCTTAATTTTATTGTTTCATTGGAAATGTGGTTTATTTTCTGTAATATGTAGACATCTTCTCGACTTGAATTTTTTTTTTTTAGGTGCTCCAGATTTTATGTCCGGGTTAAATCTTTCCCAAATGAAAGACTAAACCCTTCCACACACTTTTCCACAAATGATTTTCTAGTAAATTCACGCAATGTAAGTTCACTATGTAAGTATAATAAATACAAAACCATACAAGAACAATACGTCAATCCACCAGAAACATAATGGGAAAATATTTCACCGACTCCAGATATTTTCATATCAGAGGGTTCGGCTCTGATGAAATCCTAACTGGTCCGATAAATCCTACTGATCCCTCAATATAAATATTTAAAAAATCTTTCGTAATCCAACATGTATTTAAAATGACTGCCTTTTGCATTTTTATATATAAATTCTTTGACAAATATAATATTTTACTTATTATTTACCTACCATTAAACATTTTCAACGTGCCTCAACTTTATGTTAAGTTACTTACCTACATTATATATATATATTTTTTTTTCATTGTTGCAATATTGTATTACCTACTTATTGTAGTATTTAATGTTTGATTAGTAATCTATACTTAACGTCCTCAACTTCTGTTTTCTATTTCTTTCTGTTTTACAAGCTTACTAGAGCTGTCTTTTTCATGTTGTAGTTATACCTGATTCCAAAGGGCGGCTGGTTGCACAGTGTGCTCGTGTGCAGCACTGGTAAATTGTATCGCCTAAAATTACTTTATAATATCTTTAAATATCTGAAAAGTATAAAATCTATGAATCTCATTAAAAATATCACCTACCAATATAATGCCTATTGCCTAATGTGAATGTTTAACAGGGAGACCGAATTCTCAAAGTTTCGCGCGAAGTTGCCCGTTCCCATGTGCAGACTGATTGCAAGCGGAACGAATTATCTTTTTGTATGGAATATCCTAAAAATCGCTGGCTCACAACGCCGGCTATATATATGAATAATTAAGCTATCGGCGTGTGCCACACAGACGACTGCGGGTGGCCTTTATCACACAAAACTTAAATTTGGATTTGACACAAAAATACTTAACCAAACTGAATAATTCTTTTTTTAATCAATAGGTAGGTATAGTTAATACCTAAATTTTACATATGTTTGATTTTTTTATTGATTTGTGTTTTAAATTATTAAACGCAGATCATAAGGAATTCAATTTTTTTATAGGTGATTTTGACAATTTAAAAAAAATTAATATAATATTGATTTTGACAACCTTGAAAATTTTGCCCACGTACTGTTTATACAATGTTTAAAATACTGTTTGTATACTGTTTATAATGAAATATAAAATAAAATATTAAACATTGTAAAAAAAAGGGTTTTTTTGGGTTGAAATTAAAGATTTATTTATGAAAAATTTGTGTTGTTTTTATTTTCTTAGTACTGAAAAAAAATCTGCACAAATAAATAATTTTTTTTATTAAAAAGCGATATGTAGTAGTTTTCACTCTTCGAAAACAGCTTAGATTATACCTTCTCGTAGTAATCGTTATCTCATATGTACGGATTATCAGTGAACCACCGCATTTTCAGGGCAGCGGCCACCACTACTGATACCTACTATGTTATATTATGTAAAAGCCGAAAGGCGTTAATATTATAAACAAATAAACTACTGTTTAAAATGGCTATCAAGTCTAAAGTCATGGTATTCGAAAGAGAGAGTATGAAAACAATGTGCAACATAGTTGAGAATGATGAGTATTTGGAGCAGGTGGATGAGTTTGTGTACTTGGGAAGTATGTTTATGAGAGATGGGAAGGCTGATAGAGATATCGAAAGAAGGTTAAATGCAGGCAACTCTATTAATTGAGGACTGAACGCCGTTGGCGCCAACAAAAAACTGTCCAAAGGAGCGAAGTTAGCCGTTCATAATGGAGTGTTGGTACCTATCCTGATGTATGGCAGTGAGGCATGGAACTGGCAAAGGAAGGATGAAAGTAGACTGAATGCTGTAGAAATGAGAAATGTGGAGATCCGCAAAGAATGCAAGGCTGATGTAAGCGTAATGAGTAAGATTAAGAAAGGGACGCTCAGATGGTTTGGGCATGTAGAGTGAATGAACGAGAAAAGGAGTGTAAGGAGAATATATGACATAATGTGAATGGCAGAAGAAGTCGGGGACGCCCGAGGAAGACATGGCATGACCGAGTGAATCAGATACTTGAGTCGGGCCATGTGAAGAGTCAGAATAATAGAAGAGCATGTATGAGACGATGTATGAATGTGAACGAGGCAAGGAGTGTGTGCCAAGATCGAGTTGTTTGGCGGTCCGTCCTGTCTGCCTACCTCTGCGGAGAAACGGCGTGATGGTTAGTTAGTTAGTTATTTATCACTCTAATAATTAATGTGCTGGTGGTGAAACAGCACACAAAACAGTAGCAACAATGAGTATCAACAACAATCGCCGCCATTTGCAAACTGTCATTGCTCTATTATAGCGTAAATACTTTTTTTTTTTTAAGTATGTTTATTCATTTTTTAACTTGGCACCTCAAAATCCATCAGGCCCCTCAGCTAGCAACTCTGGTCAGCCTTGAGTTAGTTTTAGTATTCGATGCAACTTTTGAAATGAAAATTCAGCCCGGGTCTATCTATTATTTCATCCTTAGGCACACATTCTTTGAATGTCTAACGCCCAATATTATTTTTCCCAAGGAACCGGATATTTTTGGAATCAGTTCCTTTTGACTTTTATAAAGTTCGAAAATTTAAGCTGCACCTATGAATAAAATGTATGAGTTGTTCCGAAAACGGAATAAAATAGACTTGTCGGGTTGAATATTATAATCTCGTCAATACAATTATGTAATAATCTATTTACGTGTGAATAAATCAGATAACATCTTTAATGAATATGATTAATAATTGATAAACCCTCCTAGATACGGAAATTATTTTTAATTTCTGAATCTGATAATGCAATATTATTATTATTTTCTTGTGTGTACGTATTAAGCAGGTGAAAGCTAGATAAAAGGCTGTTTCTCAGTGATGTTTGGCAAGGACATCACTGTTTTACATATCTGATCTTGTGTCTAAACAACACTACAGTCATTTTATTTTAAAAAAATAATTATGAATCACACGATTTTATATAATACATAGTTATATACATACAGTTATATAATATGATAATTACATTGTGAAATGAACAAATGGTGACCTCCGTGGTCGAGGGGTAAGGCTCTTTACTTGCAATCCAAAGATCGCCGGATCAATTCCCGGCGTCTGTAAATAAGTTTTGTTTGATTAATTTGTGTTATTTCACAATTAATTCATTAAAAATAATATAGTCGCTAAATTTTGTTAGCTCCAGTTACTAAAGAATCATAACATTAAACAGTGTGCAAATCAAAACAAATTAGTTACCGAGGTCTAGTGTTTTTCAAGGGCTATCACCCGGTGTGTTTGTCTCCCGAAATTCTACCGAGAAACGCTTGTAAAGTGATTTTATTTGTCTAAAAAATTGACACATATTAACTAGGATATCACCTATTTGAAGTGAGTTAAATAAAACAATAAAAAATCCAGAAAAAATTGCAATAAGTGAATTTGGAACAAATTTAAACTGTGAATTTACACAATAAAAATAGTGTTTTGTGTTAAAAAACAACTAAAATTCGCTCTAGTTCATTCATTAAGTTCAGTTCATTTCGTTGACAGTTTGCTTGTATTGAATTTAATCTCAGTGAAGTCAACCAGTGGAGTGGCGAAGGTGTAACGTGTTGGACTCAAGACATTTCGCCCAGTAGGTTTGGACAGAGTTCAAACCTCAATCACACCAAATCTTTTTATTTTATATTCATAAAATATCTGTTCATAGATGGCGGTAAATAATCACACAAACTAAACCAAAAATTCATTTAATCAAGTTCCGTTAATAAGCAATAGATGGTAGTACAGTACTGTAAATTTAAATAAATACTTATATAACAAATCAATACACACATAATTAATTAAATTAAAAATTAAATTTAGAGAAAACAAACATAATCCAATAAAATAAAAATAATATAAAAACATAAAATTAAAAATCATAACATAACACTAATCATGGCAACTAGAGCTAAAAGTGCACTGGAGCTTGAAGACAAAAACATTGACAAAATTATTCAACTTATAGATAAGAAAATGGATATTATGAAAATGGAAATTTTCACAAAAATGGAAGCATTTAAAGAAGAAACACAAAAAAGTATCGATCTCGTCAGAAAACAATACGACGATATAATAAAAAAAATGGACCAAACAATATTCCAGAATCAAAAAATTTAAAACAAAATGGAAACATTAAAAAAGGAACAAAAAGGAACTCAAGCTACAACTTATGCGACTATTGCAGCTAGGCAGAAGACAACCCTTCAGAATCATGCCTTAGTAATAAGCTCCGACGACCCGCAGAGAAAATCAGCCGACATTGAAAAACTCATCAAAAAGCACGTAGATGTTCGCACTCTAGGGATCGGTGTTGCACGCATGCGAAAATCGAATAACAGTGACAAATTAATCTTCAATATGGTCTCCCTGGAAGATAAATAAAGGGCTACAAGGCAAAATAAATATAGAAGATGGAAAAAAATTGAATCCTTTGGTTATAATTAGAGGCCTTATCAAGGGAGCAACTAATGATGACCTAATGCATTCCCTGGAGAAACAAAATAATGGGATAGGTATCCATTAAATACAAAAAAAATCATAGGAATATACATCTTTGCAATACCATATTAGAATTATCGCCAAAAAACTGGAAAAGCTTGATAGAAGCTGGCCATATCAATGTAGGATACCAACGCTTAAAAGTGGAGGATCAGTCACCATTGGTCCAATGCTATAAATGTATGGGTTTCGGACACACCCAATTGTTCTGCAAGGAAGAAACGGCATGTGTTCAATGCGGCGGCAACCACAAATACGAGACCTGCCCTAACAAAAAAGAGCAGCCTACATGTACCAACTGTAATAATGTAAGTCATAACGACCACAGAGCCACCAGCTCAGAATGTCCAATCTGGAAGATAATGGATGAACGTGTTAGGGAAAAAGTGGACTACGCTGGAATTTGTTGAAAAAGCTGCTGACCAATCAATCATACAAAGGAAATACCATTCGGTGGATGACTATATGCCTATGAAAAATAGTTTGAGAGTCCTGTACATTAATGCCAGAAGTATTAGAAACAAAATAGACGAAATAGAAGAAACGCTCAAAAGAATAACGGATACTGTGCACGTTTTAGTTGTCACCGAAACATGGCTGGGAGATGGAGAAGGATCTTTGTTCAACATCAATGGCTACCAGGGTACTTTTGCTTCCCGGACTACTGGAAGAGGAGGAGGAGTGGCGATATATACTCACAATACATTTAACTGTGAAGTTATTGAAAAGTGGTCAACGAATAACTCTTTTTTAGGAGTTAGGGTACAATATAAACATTTTAAACCATTAAACATACATGCTATATACAGGAAACCTAACAACAATATAAATGATTTTCTAGTATCTCTTGAATCTATTTTACAAAAAAGTAGCCTAGATACACTCATCTTCGGGGATTTTAACATTAATGTTCTTAAAAAAAATGATTCAACAAAAAAATATATCAACACTTTATTTTCATATAATTATTTCATTTGTAATAATACACATCCCACGAGAGTTACGGAAACCTGCAGTTCTCTCTTAGACCATATTATATCAAATAGAGAAAACATATCTTCAACGACCTCCAATATTGATAACCAGATAAGTGATCATAGTTTAATGATGTTAGACTATCAAAACTCTTTGAAACACCACTATAACAACAGAATACCACCAAACATAAACATCAGCATCAATAAGAGGGCTTTGAGAACATATCTTGAAACCCAACCGTTTTCTCATAACACCACCAACATAACCGAAAATTTTAATCAATTCTTTAAATATATCAAAACAGCAATCGACACTTGCAAATTTAAGCCAAGGATACGAATAGGAAACCCTAAGCAAGGTAATACACCATGGTTTGACAAAAAACTGGATCTTCTTATTAGAGAACGAAATACTAACTACAAATAGTGGAAGAAAGATCCGCAAAACAGTCAACTTTTATCACAAAAAAATAAGTCAAGAAATTCAGTAACTAATTACAGACGTTTTGCCAAAACAAAATATTACACAAATATTTTTAAAGAAAACATACATAATCCAAGACAAACCTGGAAGACAATAAATTCAATCATAACTAACAGTCCAAAGAACTCGACAAATAAAATTGAAACTCTTACCATCAATAATATAGTCATAAATGACCCGAAGCAGATATGTACAGTGTTTAATGACTTCTTTACATCGGTTGGTGAAAATTTTGCTGCGAGTATCCCATCTTATTCAGATGACATGAATACAATAAACATGGAACCAAAGCCATTACAGTCCCTCTACATGGCCAATACAAACAAACTAGAAGTTTTTAAAATTATCTCAAAACTAAAAACTAATGCATCTCCAGAAGTCGATGGTATGACAACTAACTTACTCAGATTCTGTAAAGAAAAATTAGCGGATCATCTTGTTATTCTAATTAATCAATCTTTAGTGAGTGGACTGTTTCCGGATCAATTAAAGCTAGCAAAAATTGTTCCAATTCACAAAGAAGACTGCAAAAAAAATCCATCTAATTATCGTCCAATATCAATACTCTCAGTCTTCTCCAAAGTATTTGAACATGTAATTAAAAATAGACTAACAAAATATCTCACAACTAATAATATTCTCACGCCTCAACAATATGGGTTCAGAAAATTCTCCAACACGAAATGTGCTGCCTTTGACTTTATACTAACTCTTCAAAAACACTTAGATCAAGGAAAATATGCAGCGGGCATTTTCATAGACCTCAGAAAGGCATTTGATACGGTTGATCATAAGATTCTATTAAAAAAACTTGAATATCTGGGCATCGTGGGCAACAGTCTAAAACTTTTATCTAGTTATCTTACGGGTAGGTGCTGTTCGGTTGTTATTGGAAAAGAATCAAGTGATCATAGAAATATAACATGTGGTGTACCACACGGCTCGATTCTCGGACCATTATTATTTTTGATTTATATAAATGATATTGCAAAATGGGGAGTGAAAGGTACACTTCAACTTTATGCTGATGACACAATATTATTCTACCATAATACTAATTTAAACGAAATGGAAAAGGACATGGAAAGGGATTTGGCTCATCTAGCCGAGTGGCTGAGAATTAATAAACTTAGCCTTAATATTAAAAAGACTCACTATGTGCTATTCGGGAATAGGAGAGGACAACACCTAAACATTTCCCTGGGAATAAACAAACTGGAACAAACAGATGTCGCGAAGTATCTAGGACTTTTAATTGACTCACGGCTTACATGGAAAAACCATTTTGACCATGTTAAATCAAAGATTGCTCCGGTGACCGGTGTAATGTACAGACTACGTAGATTGCTTCCCACAGCCATACTGCGATCTTTGTACTATGCTATGATTCACTCCCACTTGGCATACCTTTCGAGTATCTGGGGTTTTGCTACCAAAAAAATGATATCAGAGGTGCAAATAATCCAAATAATCCAAAATAGAGCCCTGCTTCATTAAAAATCCGTCTTTCATCAACAATCTTCCTTTTTTAGAAGCCATCTTAGATGTAAATATCTATTTATTTTTACATATAGCGTCATAGTTTTTTTTCTATTTTATAGGCATATTTTTAGGCAAGCACAACAGCGAATCTATCTACTTGAGGGTCCCCGACGTACTTATATACAATAGTAGTGAGCAGTCGGTTTAGGGAAAATACAGTATTGGTACCTAATTATACAAAATATAAATAAACGACCCGAAGGGATGTGCAAAGAGGATGTACCGCCGAGTAACTATATTGTTATTCAAATGCATCAACCAAAAATCTGCTCCTCTACATACTGTGTATACCAGCGCAAAAGTTAAAAAATAACGACACTGTGAATACATTCGTTTGATATTCATACCAAATTATTGAAATCGATTTTAAGTTTAAAATTGGTAATAAGCAAAAAAAAAATAATATCATGGTAAACATCATTTCGGGGGCCCATTGTCAGCGGGTCACCTTACTTCCAAGCTATTGAGACCAAAAACTCATAAATAACATAACAACATATTACAGAATATTGCTTTGTTATAGTCATTTCTTGTAATGTCAGGAATAATAGTATCATGAAATATGCAAGTACTTACCTAGAACTCTAAGAAAATGCACAAAAACCGCAACACAGATAGGTATTATCAATTAATAAAACTTGCTGCGAATGTAAACAACTACCTTTAGCTAACTTTAGCGCAGCGCGGGCGAACGAGTGACGTCACCAGCGATCGACAACGGAATGAGGCGAGGTGCGGGTGGCATTATTGCCGTCCTTTCCCTTCTCCCCGCTCCCCCTTCGCTAACCCTTTTACTTCGTTGTGTACGATATCGTCCGTCACGTGTGTTGCAGCGAGAATCTTGCGGGCCGCACCAATACTGTTCGCGGGCTGCAGGTTGCCGACCCATGGTTTAGATGATGAACTTTTTTTTTGATTTTCAAATTATTGTCAAGTTTTTTCCATTAGCTCCACACAGGAGGCCCCGTGGAAAATAATGCCTCTTAGGGCCAATATTGTTTTTACTGATTGTATGCACTTGCATTATTTGATTGTATGATTTATGTTTGCCTTGAACTTTGCCTCTAATTTGCTTTATCAGTAAAACTTTTGAACTATCTCTATTTGTGAAAGTGTGTTATTTTTACCCAATGAATTAATGTGGTATTATTATTTTCCGAGGTTGTTGAGATTAAATGTGTACACAGATTTGATATTAATGCCGATAATCCTTTTCCAAATCAGGTAAATGCGTGTTGATTATGATATAATAAAGTATTATTTTTAACCCTCTCATATGAATAAAAAAAAAAATTCAAATTATGTTTTTTTTTTGCTATTTTGAATTTTTTACTTTTGATTGGCCTCTCGGCCCATTTTTCCAGCCCCACTTTTGATAAAACTGTGATCATCTGACAAGCAAAACAATGCCTCCGATTCTTATTCCATTTTTCCAGCCCCGCTTTTGATCGAACTGTAATCATCTGACAAGCATAACAGTGCCTCTGATTCTCGGCTCATTTTTCCAGCCCCGCTTTTGATCGAACTGTGATCATCTGACAAGCATAACAATGCCTCCGATTCTCAGCCTATTTTTCCAGGCATGCACAAAAAAAATCTGTGATTTTTTTTTATTAAATGCGATTTTAACCCTGATGTCTAAAGAAACTGTATGTAGGACAAGGTCAGAATTGCCAGCGCCAATATCTTTCTTGACGTAAAACTTTATTTGATTAATCTGGCTTCTCAGAATGATTTTCATTTCAATATTTTTCGTTTTATTATTTCTTTGAAAATTCCTTTAAATTGTTTTTTCTCTTATACAAACCTGAACACGTACCCCGTGTTCAGGTTTGTGTAGAAATAATAAAATCAGTTTACATTTTTGTATGAATAAATATTTTTTTTATTTTTTTCCAAAATGGGAAATTTGTACAATTTATTTTTAGTTAATAAGATCTGGGAAAACTTCTTAGGATACGAGGGTGGTCCGATAAGTACTACCTAGCCTACAAAAGAAAAAACGAAAATTTTGAATTTTTTATTTCTTAACGTAATCTCCTTTTAGCTCGATACACTTGACCCAGCGATGCTCCAATTTCTTTAACCCATCCAAAAAAATCTTTTTCTCGAGGTCTGCAAATTATGCCTCCGTGGCGGCGATGACGTCCTCATTCGACTCAAATTTCTGCCCGGCGAGTGACTTTTTCAAGTTTGTAAACAAAAATAAGACGCACGGGGCCAAATCTGGAGAATTCCGTGGATGGGGCGGCAGTTCATAGCCCAATTCGACCAATTTGGCCGTGGCGAGGGCAGAGGTGTGAGCCGGTGCATTTTTATGGTTGTAGAACACTTTTTTCTTAGCCAAATGGAATTGTTTTTTCTGCAATTCGGCGTCGAATCGGACCAATAATTCGACGTAGTACAGCCCTAGGATCTTTTTTTTTTTTTTTCCTTTTTCTCATCCTTTTCTTATTGTCACACCTTGTGAATCCCAGAAAACGGTGGCCATCACCTTTCCGGCCGATAGGACAGTCTTCACCTTCTTCGGAGCACGTTCATCGGATAAAGACCACTGTTTCGACTATTCCTTGGTCTCTGATGTGTACCAGTGGATCCATGTTTCGTCGACGGTCCACGAAACGACGCAGAAACTCCTTCGGATTGCGCTTAAACAGCGTCAAACACTGCTCTGAAGTGGTCTCACGGTTTCGCTTGTTGTCCGGAGTGAAGAAACCCAGCACCCACCGCGCCGACAGCTTTCTCATGCCCAAAATTTCATGCCAGGATATGAACCACATGGTCTTTTGAAATGCCTACTGTCTCAGCTATCTCGTGCACCTTCAATCGGCGGTCTGCCAATACGATATTGTGGATTTTTGTTATGTTATCCTCTGTGGTAGCCGTTTTTGGGGCACCTGGGCGTGGCTCATCAAAAACCGATGTGCGACCACGTTGAAACTCGTTAAACCAATTTTTGACGGTCGCCATCAAAGGAGAAGAGTCATCGTACATAGAATCCAAGGGCTCTTTGATTTTGCTGCGCGATTTCCCTTCCAAAAACAAGGGTCGAATCACCGAACGAAATTGCTCTTTTTCCATTTTTCTAAAATCCGCGGACACATCCTTCCACACGTGGTCAAAACAAAACTACCAGTCAGATTCAGCTGAAATTTTGACAGAGCCATCTACGAGAATGTACTACACCAGCGGTTTTCAATCTTTTTGAGTCTGCGTACCCCTTGATCCTTACTATAAATTTGTTGTACCCCATAACTAGTGGCACAACTAGCATGGGTGTCACCCTCCCCCCCCCCAATTACAATATGATGAATATGGCGCACAAAAACAATAAGTTCGGTCTGATTCGAAATGTCTGAACTTTCGTCTGCTTGTAGGGAAAAATATTTACTCTTTTTTATACTACCTATAAATGACATCTCGACATCTTGAAACATTTCCCGAATTCGCCGGGAAACAGTCCTGTCTAACAGCAGTGTTTGTTATTTTTTTTGATATTTCGTGGCCGAGCATCGGACAATGTCTTCGGTACACGATATAAATAAATCCTCTGCAACTGTGATTTTTTCCTGATTTAGCGATGCGATAACTACTCTGTATGATGCCTTCAGAGCTGTTTCCTGTGCTTTAGTAATAATAATAATAATAATAATAATATTTGGACGATTTATATAGCGCCGTTTTTGTGAAAAATCACCTCAAGGGTGCTGTACAAACTTACCATACATGCCTAAAAACTAGAAAGACTACAAGCTAGACAAACAATTAAAAACAACTTATGGCTAAAAATTGCATACACCGGTTCATTGATCACCGATACGAAAATATATGTACAATATTTTGACCAATGAACGCGATGCTGCCTAAAAATGAATTAATACAGGACCATACTTACCTGGGAGGTCGCTTGAAATTAACACTGTTTATTGTCTATTTAAAGAAATTTAGATAGAGTTCGCACGCAGAGGACATAATTGTGAACATATGTTGTTTAATCCTGAAGATATTTTACTATTAATATGTAATATATTCTTTAATGAGTGTATTTTGGAAAATACAAGCAACATTTAATGATGGGCGGTGCAGTAGTACAAGGATTTGATCTTCCGAGAGACAGATTGATGTGTAAGGATTCGAGTAGTTTTAATTCAGTAAGAAAAGTGTGATTAAGACATATCATAGGCAATACAAGTATGATACTCTCAGATTGGTATATTTAAATTAAGTTAAGGGTATGAGAGCCCGAAAAGGTAGGTTTTTAGTTTGGACCTAAACTCTGTTCGGCTTTTTATGCATCTTAATTCCGGAGGGAGTCTATTCCAAGCCTTAGGCCCAGATACTCCGAAAGCACGATCTCCGAACTTAGTATTTGGCTTTCGTTTGGGTTCTATTAGTCTGCCTATAGCAGATGAAGTTGCCGATCTAAGGCTTAATTGCCTCGGACCGGTATTTTCCGGGACGCATAATTCAGAGATGTAAGGTGGGGCCATTTCGTTGATTGATTTAAACACCATCCAGCACAATTTGTACTGGATTCTTTCAGGGCACTTGAGCCAGTGAAGGTTACGAAGGTGTTCTGAAATGTATGAATATTTAGAGACCCCGGTTATGAGCCTTGCCGCTGCATTAAACACGGATTGGAGTTTGTCAGTTTGGTATTTTGGAAGACTAGCGTAGATGCCGTTACAGTAATCAAGCCGTGAGACTACGTAAGAGTTGATTAATAGTTTTGTCGCCTCTGTAGGAAGGTTTCTTCGAACTGACTTGAGTTGTCTTAGGTGAAAAAAGCCGGTGCTTACTGTCCTATTTATCTGACTTTTAAGCAAAAAGTCTGAATCTAAATTAACGCCAAGAAGTTTGACTGTTGTCTTTGGAATAATATCGTTGCCTGAAATGGAAATAAGTGAATTGTCTATGAAATGTTGACGTTTGTTTGTGGCCGCCCAGAGGAACTCAGTCTTAGATGGGTTCAGCTTCAGCTTGTTTGAAGACATCCAACGAGTTATTGCTTCTAGGCATTCAGCTATGCGGATTTTAAGGCTATTGATTTCGTTTGGAGAGCAGTAAAAATAAACTTGCTTAACGGCTATTGATTTCGTTTGGAGAGCAGTAAAAATAAACTTGCTTAATGTAGCAGTGGGACAAGAGACCAAATGACTCGATTATTTTGGCGACATCATTTGTAAAAAGGATGAAAAGAAGTGGACCTAAAACGGATCCTTGGGGTACCCCTGAAGAAAGTGTTGCGAAGTTAGAGAGTTTATTTCCAACCTTAACGGCTTGTAAGCGATTGGATAGGTATGATACCAGCCAATTTTTTATATCGGAACTCAAACCAAATGTTTCCTCTAATCTCTTAATGAGGAAGTCATGATCAATCGTGTCAAATGCTGCACTCATGTCCAGGAGTGAGATAAGTGCTAACTTACCTGACTCTATGGCCAAAGTTATATCTGACAGCATACGAAGTATTCCGGTTTCTGTTGAGTGAAACCTTCTATATGCGGATTGACGATTAGTAGCTCTTGAGAAAAGCAAATCTATATTGACAGTTAAATGTTTCTGTTGTTTTCAAAAAAAATGTCTTAACCGAGCTGACTGACTGACTGATGTATGGCGTTGCGGCAGGCTGCCAAACCACCGAGCGTAAACCTCCGAAGTTTGAAAACGTTGGCTGAGTTTTAAATCCTACATTCGTGCCGCGTACCCCCAATCTTGCTTGGGGTACGCGAAGCAAGATTGCAAGCAAGGGCACCATCGGGCGGTGAGGCTAAATACTTATCGGACGGCCTGCGTACTATCATGTAATGTGCATGAATACTATCATGTAATGTGCATGTTTTCTGTTTACAATATATCTTATATATATATAGAGATATATTGTAAACAGAAAACAATCGCCAAAAAAAAAACAAATGCTCTGTTTTTATATTGATATTTGATCAGAACTCATCAAGGTAATTTCCACAGGTTTTCAAAATATAATCCAATGTTCAACAGGTTAAAGACCAGGTGGTACATTTTTACAGGGTATCTACTCAGGATTGATTATAAATTTTATTGAATTAAATATTATTATACAAAAAAATATTATATCTTGGTGCGTGGTGGGTTAGTGAATAAACATTTCCTAATTCTTATCTTATCTAATTTGTTCTGATGAAACTGATAAAAAAATAATCAGAAATCCAATTTAAGTTATTGTCAGTTTGTGTTGGTTTTGTGGGCCTAATACATATCTCTCTATTGGTAATTTTTCCTAATATTATTTATTGAGTATTTGTGCAAGAAGATGCATCCTAGAAATAAATGTAAAATAGGCGGCATCTATTTGTTGATTATATATATTTATAGATTTTTAAATCTACTATGAAACTGTCTAATAGACAAAATAAATCTTAAAATAAATTTTATGTTAAAAAGCATTTTTGATGATGTTTTTTTTTGTATTTTTGAAAAGTTTTAAAAACCTAATATTTTTTGGAGTTAAAAAAAAAACTAGTGAACAGCTGTGGCTGTACGATCTTTTTCAAATAAAACTTAATTTTGGAATTGAGGCCAAAAACCCAACGAAATTAAAAAAAAAATTAAATCATAAGATATAGCAAATTTTAAGATGTCCAGTACGGATATGTCCTACTTTATTTATTAATGTTTTAAAATATAAAATATAGGTCATTAAAGAATAGGTACTTATAATTATTAAAAAAATAATCTTGCCCTTCTCCCCTTACCCTTTTCTTAGGCAGAAATTTTAATTTATATACAACAAATTTGTAATGTTACAACATAAATCAGTCGTTTATAATTTAAACTTAAGCTCTACAATTTCCTTTTTTTAATAATTTTAATTTTTTATTATATACTTCATTAGGTACGGTGCTATAATAAATTGTGCAATTTTTTTAATAATAAGTATAATGAGTAAGATTAAGAAAGGGACCCTCAGATGGTTTGGGTATGTAGAGCGAATGAATGAAGAAAGTAGTGTAAGAAGAATACACAAGGCAAATGTGAATGGCAGAAGAAGTCGGAACGCCCGAAGACGACATGGCACGATCAAGTGAATCAGATACTTGAGTTGGGCCATGTCAAAAGTCAGAATAATAGAAGAGAATGTATGAGACGATGTATGAATGTGAGTGAGGCCAAGATCGAGTTGTTTGGCGGTCCACCTCTCTGCCTACCCCTGCGGTGAAACAGCATGATGGTTAGTTAGTTAGTTTATCAACTCACAAAATAATTGCCATAAAATTGTGTCAAATTTGAGAATCGAACGTAACATTCTGATTAGATAGATAGATAGTGTTATTTAGACTTGACTAAAAAAACAAAAACTTATTAATGTGTGTATTTGTTTCAATTTCAACAAGAACTCACACTTTAAAAAAAATTCTGTCTGGATTCACTTAACTTTAAAATGATGTCAAATTTGATAGATTAACTTGGAAAAAGCTAAAAACTAAACTAGCAAAACTAACTTATGCAAGCCCTATCTGGGCCCACGCTTCAGAGTCTCATTTGAAAAAACTTCAAACATTTCAGAATAAAGCCATAGGCATAGCCCTGGGAGTCCCCAAATGGGTAAGAATAGCCCAACTCCATAAAGACTCTGAAATCCCTTATTAAAAAAAAACCCATCTTAAGTCTCGCGGACACAATTTATGCAGAAATTTCCACCCATGAAAACCCATCCATAAACTGCCTCACCCAGTACGATGAAAATGTACGTACTACATATAAAAAACCTAAACAAATTCCGTAAAGTTTAACCTCCCTATATTGCAGCCATGTCCCTTTGCAAATAATTTTTCACAAACAACCAAAGAAACAAACTTTTCAACAACCATTATTTTTAAATCATGATGAAAGAGAAAGGGGCCTTTTTGGCCCGGAGCTCTGTTTATTTATCTGCCAGTATTTCAAAAGTCAAAGTATTATTTAGACCCAATCAGTACAAACTAAGGAATGTGTGTATTGGTTTCATTTTCAAAAAAATTAACTTAAAAATAAAAAGTAGCACAATTAGATAAAATACAATTTTTATTGATGTTTCTAGGTCATAAGCTCATAAGACACAAACTTTATATAAATGAAAGCGAAATAATTTTTTTAAATTTTGATTTATCGCAGAACTCCGCTGCCAAATACGCTATCACCTCTCCCTCCATGTCCTAGTCGGTCTCCAAAGCTTTTCCGGCCAAATGTTGCTTCATATGAAGAAAAAAATGCAATTCATGTCGTTGATTACATTTTTGATTCCGGGGTTAGGTGCTGAACCCATGTTTCGTCCCAAAAAACTTTGTCTTGGTTGGAAAAACTGACACCCTCTTAGTCGAGAAAGCGAATAATTGAGCGCATCTCGCAGGCAGCGGAGCATCGCAAATATCGCACTGAAGCAGCTACCAAGCCAGATCACTGCTCGTTTTTTAGAGGAAAGTCTGAGCCACACCCTATTGCCGCCATATTTTGAGAAATATTGTCCATGTTGCCGAAAATGAGAAACGGTGTTTGATTCTTGGACAACCCTAGTAATTAAATTATTATTTTATGAATTTTCAGATCACCATGAAGCTGCAATAGAGACGTAGCAAAATTTAACACACTTAATAAAGATGTCTCAACGTAGCAAGCACACTTTGGACATATCGTATGGCGCTTTTTTGGATACAAAAACCGCCACAGGATATCGGGACACCAGGCGGTCCTATTCCCGGTCTCTTGTCCGCCACAGCATTCACTCCATATCCTGGAAGTGGCCTCTCATTGCGCTGGTCACTTCAGCAATTGTCCTGATCGTGGTTCACGAGATAGATTATATTATGCCCACGGTTGTGACTGAATCAGAAGCGGTAACTATAATTTTTTTTTATTCATAATGAAAATTCAATTTATTTTTATTTTATTTTTTTACATTAACTCCACAAGGAGGCCTTGAAGAAAATGATTTGCCTCAGGGATCTATGTCATTTTTGGAGATGCTGTGTGAAGAATCTTTTTGAGGAGAGGAAGGAATGGAGGAGGAAGGAAACACAGAGGACGGCGAATCATTCCACAGCCGAGCTCTTGAACTAAAGAACGAGTCGAAGAAGCAACCTGTTCTTATGTGACAAATGTCAACCGTGTACATATATTAGTTGCGCATTTGGCGTATTTCGTATTATGCATGGTGCCGAAGGGATCAATGACGCTAGTAATTCCATTGTAATACTGCTAGGACAAGGACAGCATACCCACCTGATGCCTGTGCTCTAAAGATTGCAATCCTCTTGTTAAGATGGGAGAATCTATCAAACGGACTGCCCCTTTCTGCATAGATTCGAGGGTTTTTTCAGGTATTTTGGAGCTCCAGAGGTGACTGACAAATTAAGCAGTGGGGCACGCTTGCGATTTGTACAGGGTCAGCAGTTGTGTACTATTAAAGTATCTGTGGGCCCTGTACAGTACGCCCAGTTTCTGAGAGGCTAACTTTACTCTGGCTTCAATGGAGTTTAGTTTGGCTTCGATTTAATTTAGACTAAATAGCGATGTGCGACTTTGGAATTCTAATCTAAAATTTAACCACAAAATAATTGAATTTATGAAATCAAATTTCCGATCGCAATTCGAAAAAAAAAGTAATTTTGGGAATTTTTTATTAGTTATTTTTACATGAAATGACAAAAAAGTGAGTAGATTTCATTTGTCTAATAAAATATGTGTTTATTTTTTTTCATTATCAGTAATTTCAGTTAAAAAAGTTAAAGTTACATAAATTGACCCATTTTTAAAACTTTTTATATTTGCTTTCAAAATTTATATGTTTCAAAACCTATGTTTTTATTTCAAATTATTAAATTTCAATGCATATTTCATCACTTTTCAAAAACAGTTTTTTGTTTTCAGGTGCGTTCAGAAATATTAATTTATGTATTTAAAAAGATATGTGTTTATTTCGAATTATAAAATTTAGAGCCAATTTTCACCATTCTAAAACAAATTTTATCAAGTCGTCGCTTTAGTTCGTATTTGTCCAACAGATTATTAGAAAATTTTTCAGAAGGAGAAGGTTTTCTTTTATTATCTCAATAAATCATTATGACAGGTGTTTATGATAAAGCTATTTCCGTATAGGTAAAGGTTCAATTAGTTTAAATAATTCTTAGTTCAGTGATTAACAATCCTTTTTTATGCTTTAATTTTAATTTTAACCAATGACGTTATATTATAAATAGACTCGCCATAGTCTCACATACTCACAATATAATGTGGAAAGCAAGCAACACTCTTTTGTTTTCAGCGGTTTTCAGTATAATTTCTAAATTCAAAAGTTCATTCCTGTGTGATAAAGACAGACAATCAAAGAATGTATGGGAGTGAATGTCATAGATTCATAGTAGGGCGGCTTATTAGTTTCTTCGCCGAATACTTCTGTCACATCACGGGTGTGACCTATGGGTGTGACTGAGATAACAAGATACTCTTATTCGGTTACACAATATGACAGGGAAGGGTAAAGGCGGGTAAAACGTGACACACGGGCAAATATTTTTATATTTATCATATGAGTTTTCATTAGTAATACAATATTGGTACTATTATAGTAGTATTTTTAAGTACATATTTTATTATACAGTACAGGTTATAGGTTCAAATGATTATACAAATCTATACAGATTAATAACACCTAGGACCGTTACTATTTACAATTTTCATCAACGACATTATTAAATTAATGAACGCGTTACCCTTTGTACGTTTTATCCCATCTTTCCCAATGGAATAAAACGAATGCGGAACGCTGTGTGAACCGACTTACTGTTAGTAGGTTGTCCCTGTTATGCTTATGTCACTTTGTGATGCAATTTTCGCTGTCTCCTTTTCGACTATTTGCTGTTTAATTGAAGCATTTTCTCATCACGCAGGAGCGCTTTGCAATACAATTTTCTTACTGGTAAGACACGACCTCACTCGACGCGTAGAAGTTTAGTACTAAAGTACTAGGAATAGAGACAGCTACAATCGTATTGTGTTTGGCTTCCCACTTTGAGATTTCTACCCCGCGTCCAGTATTAATGTCTTTGATTTTAACATGAAGATTGAACAAAAACTCAAATGGTCTGTTGGACAAATACGAACTAAGGCGACGAAGTGTGTTTAGAAAAATTCCATATATTTATATTTAATATAAAAAAAATCATTTAAATGTACATATTATTTTCAAAGGTATTATATTTATACTATACTAGCTTTTGCCCCCGGCTTCGCACGCCCCACTCTCCCCCCCCACGTCCCTCCCCTCACCCTCCCCCCAACCCCCCCTGCCCGCTCACCCACCCCCCTCAACGTAATCATCAAACACGCACTGTAAATCTTAACTATCAAAGGGATCTCCATAGCAACCTAAACAAATAACAAAATGACAGCACATGTCAAAAAATTACGTAGCAACGCTTTGCTTTTCGTCTGCACAATAAACGTATAATTGTATACAAATTTCATAATGCCAGAGCTCTAAGTTATTTACTTTATTTTATTTACAAATTTCATAAAGCCTATATGCTATTCTGGAGTACGAGCTATATTACTGTAAATTTTCATTAAAATCTGTTCAGTATTTATTACGTGAAAGAGTAACAAACATCTATACATCCATCCATACATCCATACGAACTTTCGCCTTTATAATATTAAGTAGGAAGTAAGATTTTTCTCGAACGAGTTCCTTGTTTTTGCCCGCCAAAGTGTGTTATATTGAGACCCGTTAAATTTGTGACACCCTTTACATGGCATGTTTTTTTCATTTCAGATAAATAACCCTAGTTTATTTAGTGGAGAAAGATCTCGAAACACCCTTGTCAAACTGACAGAAATGGGACCCCGCGTTGTGGGTAGTCATGAAAACAGAGTCCTGGCGCCGGGTGTGATTACAGATGAAATAAAAAAAGCACAAAAAAGCGCACATAGCTCCCAATTCTTACAATATGAGGTAAGTTCTTTTATTTTCTCCGAGTTTGTCATTCTCTTAACTTTACTACAGCTACTTACCTATTGGTGCTTTTTCAAATTTTTTGAATCTTTGCTAGAAAATGGATTATATAAAGTTAAAATTAATTGTAGACTTGAAAATTTAGCGGCCGTCTGTTAAACGGACGCTAAAGTAAAAGTAAGAGTAAAAGAAATTGCATAAGTTAAATATCACAATTTTTTTATTTTTTTATTATTTATTGAGTTAGTTTATTCTACATGAATATAAACTAATTAGCACAATGTAACATTTCATTTGATAAATTTAAATATTTTTACAGTAAACATAACATTTCTTTTTAAATACATTCATTCTTTCTTCATTCTTCATACTTTCAGGCATTTCATCATACATCTTTAGTCCTCTATACATTAGGCAGTTCTGTGATTTTGATTTCTTCATTTGTGGCAATCGAACTCTGTTTATATTTCTTGTTTTTTAATCAATTAAATCAATTTTCAATGTTTCAATCAATTTTCAATGTTTCAATCAATCAAATTTCAATGTTTCAATCAATTAAACTGCCTATTTTACGTACACTTTTAACTTTTGCTTTTACTTTCTGAAAACCGACAGCTACTCTAGAAGAGTTACTCTGCCATTTTGACAAATTTGACTATTCTGTTGAAGGTGAGGTATGAAATTGCTTCAACATTGATTTTATTAATCATGATAGAAGATGATGACAGCAACAATGAATTCTTCATCCAAACAAAAAACATTTCGACCCCGTGGTAATAATGTAGTTGGGAACGATTGGTAATTTTGATTTTTGGTTCTTGTAAAATTTGTGACACATCAAATTCTGGTGTATGAGCTATATTACTGTAAATTTTAATTAAAATCTGTTCAGTATTTATTACGTGAAAGAGTAACAAACATCCATACATCCATCCATACAAAATATCCATATTTGTACAAATATTTTTATTGTCTACAATGACACAAAACAAAATACAGCCGGATAATTCTACAGTTGTTCTGATTTTAAAATTTATTTTATGGTGTAGGTCCCCTTCCCTTCCCTCTTTCCCCTTCCACTTTCCCCGCATATCCCCTCCTTTGTCACCCCTCCTGCGAATTCTACCTCCTTCATTACCCTCCTCATCCTTCCTTCCCTCCTAGCCGCTAAAACAAATTGTTAAAGTTTCATCGCAATTGGATGAACGGTATGGCAGCGCATAAAATACGAACTAGCAAACAAATATTGATTTTATAAGCAGTGGCGGCCAGCCCTAAGGTGCGGCGGTGCAACGCACTCCCAAAATTTCTGCCAATCTATAAATTCCCGAACACCGAATAACATACTATATTTCCGACACGCCTCATCACAAATCTCAATACATACACACTTCGGTTATAATGCGTACATAATATAGGTGTCTTTGTATAGGTACCCGCTCGCGTAACAGATAATAGAAGCAGAACATTTTGTTCCTATATTCAGGGCAGAGGTGCGTTTGGCAAAGCGATCACAGAGAATACTTCCACAATTCTCCATGCGCAGAAATCGTAGGTAAATTTAGATAAATAGCGGACGGCGACCCGAAATTTTCCACCAGGACCAGTTTGTTCAGTAGCATCTTAATCGGGGACGCGTTCGTGTCATTTTATTATTGATATTGTGTGTTTAAATTAAGATCTACTCTTTTTCAGCCAATGTTCCGCTCAGCATCGACCATCTCTTATCTCTACAGCAATAACATAAACCATAAACAATTAACAGTGAGACCCGTTGTGACAATCGCAGGTCAATACGCCATTGTTATTCGTTTTATTATTTTATATTCGAGTTCCATTATTAATGTTGATTTTATAAAAAAATAATGCGCTAAACTTTGAAAAATGGTTAGAAATTAAAAATAGTATTAATGGATTATCAGATGCTCTTTCAAAGAATGTTTTTTTTTTTCAATTATTTCTGGCTTTCACCCTTCAAGGGTGTTCTAGGCCATCATTTAAAATTACAGAGAAAGGGAAAGGTGAATTTATATATTTATTTTATTTAAATGTACAAATTTCAGAATTATATGGAAGATTGGAGTCGAGTTCAGACTTAGAAGAGATGAAATGTTGAATGGAGGGGAGGCAATTTTAGATAACGCTTGATAGAAGAGAGGATATTTATTTAGAGAGGGACAACCGAAAAATATGTGATCTAAAGTGCCCACATCTAGACCACAGAACGTACAATCTGGGGAGTCAAGGATGTGAATTTTAAAAAGGTGAGAAGGAACGGAACAATGACCGATTCTCATTCGAATAAGTGAGGAAATTTCTTTCTTGGAAAAATGGGGAAATTTTCGAAACCACGGTTTTGATGGGATAGTCCTTTGTATTGAGGCGTAGCGAGCTTGGATTGACTGGCAATGTTCCATTACTCTGTCCAAATATTGCGGGATCTATCTTTGATGATGGAAAAAATATCAGATAGGGGAATATGGTTTACGAGGGTAACAATAGGGTTGGACGCTCCTTGTTTTGCCAAAGAATCTGCAATATCGTTACCCACTATGCCAATGTGTCCAGGGATCCAAACAAGAATTACGGTTTTTCCAGAGCTTTGAATGGAGGCTATCAGCACTCTAATGAGACATACAAAGTGATCATCAGGATGAAGAAGAGGACAGGTTTTAAGTTTTTGGAGAGAACTGAGAGAGTCAGAGAGAACAAGGGAATTTTCACAATTATTTTTGATTATATATTTGAGTGCTTCAATTATTGCAATGCACTCAGCAGAAAATATTGAAAATTGGTTTGAAATTGAATAAAATATTCTATCATTAGAATTATTGTGGTAAACGTTAATACCTATACCACAGTTAGGAGAGTCAGGAGATTTGGAGCCATCAGTAAATAAAAGAGAAGAGTTGGGCCATTTAGAAGAAATAATGTCATTGAACATATTATTAACGGTACGGGCTGGGAGATTGGAATGACTTTTAAGGATGCCGATCCCTTCCAAAATTGTTGGGGATAGGGTGACGTGACTATATTTTAATTTGTATAGTGGAAGAAGATCATTTTGGATAATTTGAAGCTCTGAGAGAGAGCGAAAATTTTTACAGATGGCAGGAAGAGGTTTAGTTCGAGCTCTGATTGTAGATGAATGTGTTGAGTCTTTGAACAACGAAACTCTGGGAATAACCTGATGACATTTAGAATTTAAACATTTAAGAACAAATTTGTCAGCAAACAGTTGTCGCCTTAGATAAAGTGGGGGATCAGAACATTCCACTTGAAGGGAATTGATGGGCGACGACTGCATCGCTCCAGTTATTATTCGCAATGACTTCGATTGAATTTTGTCTAATTTACTGAGTGCATTTTTGGATGCAGTACTAAAAAGTGGGCAGGCATAGTCGAGATGACTTTGAATAAGTGCATTGTAAAGCAACTTAATGCAGGTAGGGTGAGCACCCCACCAAATGACGGTTTGAGAAAGTGACACACTGACTCTTTTGGACTGAAAGTTCCAGACCATTTAAAGTGAGCCATGTGCAAAGGGCATCCATGGCTTCATTAAGATATTTGACGGCAAGTGGGATGATTTTGGATGATAAGAAGAAAGCTAAATCATCTGCGAACTCAATAACTTTTACTTGAGGGGAATAGAGACATGCATATCTTACGTGTATATATTATACAGTATAGGGGATAATACATCGCCTTGGGGTAAACCTTTCCAAATTGATCTACTCTGAGGAGTAACATCTGGTAGCTCAATGAAAATTTTTCTATCAAGAAATAGATTAATAATAGATTGGACAAACATGGGGGGAAGGCCAAGGCCTAAAAGTTTTTTTTTAAGGATTGGGATGGAAACATTGTCAAAGGCGCCTTCTATGTCTATAAAGACTGCAAGACATACTTCATGGTTAGAAATGGATAAATTAATATCAGTGCTGATGATGGCAAGGTTATCTTGCGTAGATTTTTTTTTCCTAAATCCAAATTGAGGTGGAGAGAGAAGCTGATTACTTTCGACAAAAAATTCTAACCGGTTTTTAATTAATTTTTCATAAATTTTACTGAGGGTGGATGAAAGAGCAATTGACCTGTAGTTGGATCCAGAATTGGGTGATTTGTTTGATTTTAGGATTGGGATGATTATTTGAGAACTCCAGTCATCAGGCATTATGCCAGTCTGGAAGATTTTATTTAAGATGCTTAGGAAGTGATTTAGAACATTATAATTACTATTTTTGATAATGCTATAAGGAATACCATCTCTGCTTGGACATGAGTCTTTGACTGTTGATAAACAATTTTTTAATTCAATTAAAGTGAATGGAGAGTCTAGCCAATGATCAGACATAGGAGTGTTGTGGATGGGAGTTATTTCATCTAAGTTAGGTACAGAAGGGGGGGCAATTTTGTCCAAGAACTCATCTATCCATTTAGAATGAGACGCTCGAGGAGATGTTGAACTGAGGGAGGATCGAAATCTTCGAATCATAGACCAAACTTCCGAAATTGGAGTATTCGGAGATACTGAACTGCAGAAGTTGTACCACCCGGATCTTTTTTTTGACCTCAATACCCTTTTGGCATTGGCTTCGGCATTTTTGTATATAAGATAGTTCGCCATAGTCATATTGTGACGATACGAAAGAGATTTAGCTTTCCGGATTCTCACTACCTTAGAACATTCCTCATCCCACCAGGGAGTCGGAGGGAGTTTTTTGAGAGATTTGGTTTTAGGGGGAGGATTTGATTTATTTATTGCAGTTATGAGCATCGATTTGAAGTTATCGTAGTCATCTTTGACAGATAATATATCGGAAGAGGGTAAATTTTGTATAAACTTATCCATATGCGAGTTAAATTTGTCCCATTTGGTGTGTTTTGTTTTAATCTTCGTCGAAATATGGGACTTGTCTGAATGGAAAGAAGTTTGATAAGTAATGGTGATCGGGAAATGATCACTGGAGCAAGGATCGGGGGACACCACCCACGAGGAGAGAGGTGCCAAATTTGTAGAGCATATGGAGAGATCCACTGCACTGGGGTTTGTGTTGGGGCGAGAGATTCTCGTAGGAGATCCGTCGTTCAAAAGGAAAAGGTTGGATTCATCTAAAAAATCCATAACATTTCGACCATCTCGATCAGAGAAAGCAGAACCCCAGACGGGGGAATGGGCATTAAAATCGCCCAATAAAAAGAATGGAGGGCTTAGTTGACGGACAATTTGTAACCAAGCTTGCTTATTGAAGTGCGATGATGGGGGAATATAGATAGAAACAAAGGATGTATCCTTTATTTTAGCTGCAACCATTTGAAAGTCAGCATTGGGGGGTTTGATATTATTTATTGGGGAAAACGGAAGGGATTTTTTAATAAAAAGGGCAGCACCGCCGCCCGTACCTTCTAGGCGATCATCACGGAGACAGGAGTACCCTCCCACATTAAAGTGGGTGGATGGAGTAAACCATGTCTCCGAGACAGCAGCCACAGAAACAAGGTTTGAATTTAATAGGTTAAGAAGGTTCGATTTGTTAGAAATAGCACTGCGGCTATTCCACTGAAGTATTCTGACATCTTGAAGTGCAATTTTGAACAGTCCTCAAGACACAATACACTACACTTTTTACGGCCAAAAAACAATAAAAAGATTGGTTTAAGAAGATTTTTGAAAGAGCAAAACAAAAAAACTGTTGACAGCCAAATGTTATTGTTGCGAGTCCCTTCAAAGAGTGTTAAATTGTTAAAAATCGTATGTACAATTCCTACGACGTCGGTGGAGAGTGAAGGGTGTTTTTCAACTTAATTTTTCAACTTTCAACAATTAAATCTTTCCTAAGAAATACAATTAGTCAAAATAGACTCAATGCATTGTCAGTGCTGAGCATTGAAAAATGCCTTATTCAATCTATACCGAACTTCATCTCCAGGGTCACCGACGTCTTTGCCACTCAGATACAACGGAGAATCGATGAATCGACCTAATCTGCAAATTGGTAGGATTTTTTTCATAATTAAATTTATTTTAATTAGAGTAGGTATATACCTAAAAGAGTAGGTAGGTATGTACCAGATTTTTAGCGCCCCACTGATTTTTGTGAGCACCAGCCGCCACTGTTTATAAGATTGATATACCTACATACATATAATAAAATAGTAATCGGTCAATGACACTTCCACAATTTCAATGCACCTTTTCACAGATAAAATATAAATATATATATATTTAAATGTGTCGAAACGACAAGATGGAATAATTTTCATTCCTTGACATGCGAATAAAATATATTTTAGTATGTTAGGAGTATTTTTTAAGGTTAAAAATACCATAAAATCAATTGTGACATTTGGATCAATATATAATTGACTTTATATTAATTTTTTAGGTTCAAAGAGGTAGTGGCGCTTACAATTTGGAGTACAAACCACGTTTTACCAATGTATATCACGGAATACAAAATGTCATCGCCGTGTTGGAAGGATCTAACAAGAAACACGGAATCTTGCTGAATTGTCATTATGATTCTGTACCCACTAGCGATGGTTAGTAAAATTCCCCTCAGGGCCTATTTCATCTTTGGGAATGCTGTGTGGAGGGTCTTTTTAGGGAAAGGAAAGAAAGGAAGAAAAAAAGAAGGAAGGAAAAAAGGGAAGGAAAAGACACTATAACTCGGTCCAAAACTTTGGCTAAAGAAGGAGGTAGCATAACACGGCATAATAACCTGGTACAATACAGAGTACTCTATTTACTATTACTATATTTTTTAGGTCACTACTAGTAGGATGTTTCAAAATATCATACAAATGTACCGGACCGTTATATATCCTGGTGTTATTTTACAGCATATTTAAAATGTAAAACACAGACATGATTTATGGTGATATTGCTATATTGCTTTCATCATTATTTATGTATTTATTTATTAATTAACGCCCTTTTTTCAAGGCTTTTACATATGAATAATAAGAAATATACAGTATTTATTGTTCATAACTGAACTGCCTCAGTAACAATATTTTATATTTGTTTAAAGATAAATTGAAGATGTCTGCTGACCTGGTATAATTGTTTCCCTCCATTAGTATACATATGGTAGTTAGTCCCAGAATTTCTGCACTGAAATAAATCCTAACTCTAGTATTACTTAGTGGAATCTGGAAGCTTTTATTTATCTTATGAAGCTTATCTCAAAACTTAGTATTTAGAGAAATCTGACTGAAATCAACTGGACAATCGATAAAATTTGCATCATTTTCGTATTTCCAATAGTAATTTTTTGGTTTAGTTTTGAAGTAATTTAGTATGTTTTGTTCATTAGGTGCATCTGATGACGCACTTATATGTGCAATAATGATAGAGCTAATCCGGGTCCTCTCGCAGTCCAATGTCCGACTCAAACACAGTATCATATTCCTCTTCAATGGAGCCGAAGAAAGTGGATTGCATGTATTTATTATTTTTGTTTTTATTATTTTATTCATTTGACTGAACACATCTAAACATTGTGTTTCTAAACATTGTTTCATGGGTAATTATACTGGCAAAGAAAAGTAACTGTAAAATTGTTGTTTTATGAAAACAAGCATTTAAGTTTTGTACCAACTTAGCACTCTTTAAGCCGGAAGCCTAGTACTTCATTTTATTTCGTCTTACTTATTTGCCTGGAAAGGCTTTGCTAACAAATATAATTATGTGAATATTGTACACCAATCTCTTTGTAAGGGTCCCAACTATACCACTTTGATCAAAAAATCTTAGGAACGGCCACCGTGTTTTGCTGTCGATTGAAATTTTTTGCCAGCATGTTTTTATGAAAAATTGTTTAGTTTTAAAGTTGAAAATTAGTCACCCCATTCTACGGTACTTTCCATTCTAGGCTTCACATTTGTTCCTGAAACACAAATGGTTCACCCCGGCTCGAATTGTCCTGAACATGGAAGCAGCTGGGGTCGGAGGAAGACCCATCATCTTCCAATCTGGACCACAGAACTCTTGGCTCATCTATGTAAGTATTTAATTTTATCATTGGCCATTACCAATTGCTGTTGAATACAGTCAGACATCTATAATCTATCGTTTTTCAAGGATATTTGAAGGATATAAGATAAAACATTTCGGTTCTTCACCCCAAAATGGATAAATTTATCCGAAACACTATCTAGATAGAATCTAGCAATCATACACAAATATGGCAGCCAATAAAATATGCGTTAAGAAAATGAAGATAATTTTTATAGTATGATTACGGTAATATATGACCGAAGAAGATAGGGTCCCTTTAGAGCAGAGCCCCGGCAAGGCTAAGGTCCTTGGTTCAATTCCTAGATGCGACCGCATTTTTTTTCTGATTTTTATGTTTCAAAATTTTTGATTGAGAGTCACTAATATTATCTTCAGTGATTAAGGGCCGTCTGTTTCAACAGTTGTTAGAGTAAAAGTAAGAGTAAAAGAAATTGCTACAGTTAAATATCACAAAATGCGTTTTTCAATCAATTTAACCGCATGTTTTATGTCATCTTTAACTTTTGTTTTTACTTTCCGAAAACTGACAGTTACTCTGGAGTTACTCTGCCATTTTGACAGTTCTGTTGGAGATAAGGTACCAAATTGCATGCTTCAACATCCGTTATTACTATTAGTCATGATTAGACACCGAATTTCACTCCTTCAGGCTCCCGGAAGAAAAACCCTTAAGGGTTGTTCTTAGGGGTATCCCCGAAGATATTTCTCCCGAGGAGATTAAAGAAGAATTGGCGCTAGATTATCCGGTCATTTCTGTGCACCGTATGAAGGCAGCCCGGACAAACAAACCAATTCCTTTAGTATTGGTGTCTTTAACTAAAAACGAAAAGGCTAAGGGCATTTATAACAACCTTACATCTATTTTCCGTTTACGAATTCAAGTAGAATCACTACGAAATAAAGCCCGTGTAGGACAATGCTACCGTTGTCAAATGCACGGACACTCAGCGAATTGCTGCCATGGCAGCGAGCGCTGCGTTAAGTGCGGCGAACCGCACAGATCTTCCAACTGCCCAAAGCCGAGAGATACTCCGGCTAAATGTGCCTTATGCCAAGGGGATCATACGGCAAATTATGGAGGGTGCCCTGCGAGGCCCCAAAACGCCAACCCCAATTATAACAGAAATTGCAACACTAATTATGCGCGAAATTATAATAATAATAGACGTTACCACATTAATAATTATAATAACCAGCAACGAAATTTCCACTTTAATAATAATAACAGGCAAGTAGGTAACCAACCCGACTCAAACCAATCAACTACCAGACAGACCATTCCCGCACCCGTAGCTGCTCCCTCAGCCTCCCAAGTGGATTTCCCCCCCCTCCCAACACCATCCGTCCCCATCCCCCCCCCTACCGTGGAGCCCCCCACCCCTAATCCTACTCCCATTGCCCAAAAACCCGTTACCCAACCCCCGTCCAACTCTGCCAACCCAAATCCCCGTAACTGGCCTCAGCCACACTATTACAATCCAAGACCACATCACTATTATAATAGGGGTCTGTCAACCAATTCTCAAGCCCATAGGTATCAGTCTAGCCAACAACACAGGCTAGACAGGGGAACTGTCCCCACCCAAGCTTCCCAACAATCCTCGCCCCCCCTGGACCCAATACATCGGCAAGCTCTTGAAGAGCAATTAGAATCCATCAAAAATATGTATTATAAAAAACGCTACCGACGAAATGTTTAGAATTCAAGCCACATTAAGAAATCATGATGTCTAGACAACAAAATAAAATAGTCAACCTGCAAACAGCCTATTGGAACGCCAATGGATCTGTCATCACCCACAAAGGTGAAATAATTGATTTTCTTAAGGAATACAACATTGACGTATTCTTCATTAATGAAACATGGCTCAAACCATCTAAGAAATTTCGATTACCTAACTATATCACATACCGTGACGACAGGTTAACCAATAAATGCGGCGGCACGGCTATTTTAGTTAAAAATAATATTGACCACCGTCTAGCACATTCATTCTCTAGTAATAACATAGAATCCACCTCGGTAATAGTAAATACATCTTCAGGACCACTTAAACTCATCTCCGTTTATGTACCGCCGAATCGTCTACTGATCCCGTCCGAACTGGACAGCCTATTAGAAGAAAATGTCCCCACCATTATAGCCGGGGACATGAACGCTAAACACGGATCGTGGCATTCCATACATCCAAACCAAAAAGGTAATGTACTGGCAAATTACGCGAGCACTAAAGCAATAGTAGTAGACGCTCCGGACATGCCAACGCTACACCACGCTAACGGTAGTCCGGACGTGATTGACATAGGTATCTTAAAATAAACAAATCATTTACACTCTAAAAGTAGTTAACGAACTAACCTCCGACCACGATCCAGTTCTTCTAACATTAACAGGAGGCTCAAATCCCTTGGTCCCCCACGTGCCTATAAAGAAAAAAATTAATTGGAAAAAATTCAGCGTTTTATTAGAAAATAAAATCACAATACCGACATCAATACCAGACGAAGTAGCTTTAAATACTGCCACCTCCGACTTAATTAAATCACTCAAAGCTTGCATTAACGAATCATCATCAGAAGTTACAAAAAAAGACGACTCATCTAAACATGGTATTCCCGAAGAGGTCAAAGACCTTATTAGGGAAAAAAACCAAGTGCGTAAGGAGTGGCAAAGTTCCTATAACCCTATTGTTAAACAACATTTAAATAGATTAAATAGGGAAGTACGCGAAGCACTTAGAGATCACCGTAACGAGCAGTGGAATGTATTCATTTCCTCCCTCGAAGACGACAGGGACGCCTACTGGAAACTCTCCAAAGCTCTTAGACGTCCGGTAACAAATATAGCTCCGCTTCAAGGCCTAAACGGTAAAGTTTTTTCTGCAACCGATAAGGCAGAAGCCTTCGCAGATAGCCTTGAAGCGCAATTTACTCCTAATACGGAACACGATGACCCAGCCTTCGTAGCTAAGGTGGATTCTAAAGTAGAAGCAATTTTAAAAGGACCCGCCCATTAAAGCAACATCTCCAGATGAAATAATAAAAATAATCAAGGGTCTTAAAAAAAAGAAAGCGGCCGGTCCTGATGGAATTTCTAACAAAATACTCAAATGCCTACCTAAAAAGGGCATCTGCGCCCTGACTGCCATCTGTAACGCAGCACTTAGACTGCGCTTCTTTCCAAAGGACTTCAAAGAAGCTGACGTAATATTAATTCCTAAACCAGGCAAGGATCCATTATTAACGGAGAACCATAGGCCAATAAGTCTCCTTCCTTGCTTGGGTAAAGTCCTGGAAAAAGTAATTCTTGTAAGATTAAATGAAATCACAAATAAATGTAAATTCTTGCCAGACTTTCAACATGGTTTTCGAGCAGGTCATTCAACCTCTCATCAACTCCTCCGTGTTGTGGAACACATCACGGAGGGATTTAACACTAATAAAAAAACGGTAATTCTCTCTATGGACGTTAGTAAGGCATTCGACAGAGTCTGGCATGATGGCCTTATATATAAAATGTACTCCCTAGGGTACCCACTTAGAATCATTCAACTTATAAATAGTTTCCTGAGAAACCGCTCATTCAGAGTAAAAATAGACAACATTTTCTCCACTACACGCCCCCTGTCAGCTGGGGTCCCGCAAGGCAGTCAACTCTCGCCGTCATTATACAATATTTATTCGAGTGACATTCCTAAGCCAATAGACCATAACATCATTATCACGTAATTCGCTGATGACACTAACATCGTTTCTAGTTCTTCTGTCGAGGCCACTGCTACACGCCGAGTACAGAAACAAGCCACTCTTACAGAAAAGTGGTGTAAACAGTGGAGAATTTCTATTAATCCGTCCAAAAGTGTCGCGACCGTGTTCCACAAATCACGGCCAAAACGACCCCCTTTCATTAAACTGTTTGGGAAAAATGTTCCATGGGAAAAATCATTAAAATATCTCGGTGTCACTCTAGACAGTAAATTAACTTGGAAAAAACACATAGATGAAAAAACAAAAGCTGCAAATCGTTATCTAATATCCCTCTATCCCATGATGAGTAGAAATAGCCGTTTATCAACTGACAACAAATTACTTCTTTATAAAACAACTATCAGATCATGTTTCTCCTACGCTTGCCCAATCTGGGGTTATGCAGCAAAAACCCATTTAAATAAACTTCAAACCTTTCAAAATAAATGCATTAGACTCGCCTTAAATGCACCTAGCTGGAGTAGAATCTCTACTCTCCACGATGAATCCAACGTCCCGTTGGTAAAAGATCTTATTTTTGCACAGGCTACTAGGTTTTACGCTGGCCTAGAAAGTCACTCTAATCCCACGATTAACTCTCTCGCTAAATACAGCGAGAATGAACATCATAAATATAAAAAACCAAAATCAATCTTACGTAGAATTAACTAAATACGTGTAGAATATTCCTGCATAAAGCCGCAGTAAAAATAAAAATCTCTATAAAAACTCAATTACATTAATAACCACGTGAAGCATCAATAGATAATCCTTTTTAAATATGTTAGAGCAAGTAAACTTAGGTTTAGGTACTCTGAAAAATAAATGAATCCAAAGTCCAAAGTCATGATTAGACATCGGATTATATGCATTTGCATATTTGCATATGCAAATGCATATAACTCTCTAATTACGGCGTTAATGCATATTTTAGCCTTTTTTCCCAATCGTGCATATTTAGCATTTGAAGAGGCATCCATTAAGAGTGAATAACCAGCACATGACAACTTCGATTCCGACACTAGCGCTAACACATCAGGGCTCGCGAGCGGGCGTTTTCAGAACTAAATTTCGTTCCGCGGCAATCCGAGTTTTGAGGGTTTTGTTCACTCGAGCTAGGGCTACCCGCTACTATTGCTACTTTATATTACTATTCTCGCTTCCAGAATTTTAATTAGTAGTAGTTATTTGTATATTGAAGTGCATAAACATAAATAGATACAAGTGAAATGCGTAAACACAGTAGGTATTAAGTAGATAGCTACATGAATAAACAATTTGTTATATTCTTTTTAATATTTTGGTTTTTTGTTTTTAAATTGTATTTTACGGCCATTAGAGTGGAAGATACTCTCAGTATCGCCCTGGTGTAAGACCACCATTAAGAATTGAAACGTTGCTTGAAATGGCTTTAGCCGTGTTTAGTGGTCAGATCTGAATAGCCAGGTACTTCCCCACCTTCCTCTTCCCTATATCCTTCCCCTCCCCACTACCTTCAGTCTTACAACATACTCCAAATTGGGGATGCAATAGTCCCACTGGCTCCAGACTTGTGCGGTATTCATGAAAAAAAACGAGTAATATTAAGTTGGATTGTAAAAAATGTCGCATTTTGAAATATTTATTCGTGTGCATAATTAATAATAAGCACTTCAACAAACAGAATTAAAGCGCACAAACCCTTTCTTTCTTTGAGTGGCCTTGCAACGCATGCCGGGTACCCGCTGTATATAATGTTATATAGTGCAGGCGCTTGCATTATAATTCCCGGGACTTGTGATGGAACCATAACAGTTTAGTTGACCGCGAGGTTACAGTGCCCATGAAACGCATGCCGGGTACCCGCTGTATATAATTTATTTATTTATTTACGGACAAATAGTCCATTAACAATATAACAATAACACGAAAAACAAGCGTGCGTAAAGGCCCGACCCGCCGAGCAATCGATCACCGTTCGCATTGATTACCGTTCGCATGTCATTTTTCGTAACTATCACCACTTTTCGTAACCCATTCACCAGTTTACCCCCAAGTGTCGAGCGTGCGTAAAAAAGATTTACCCCAAAAAAATATTTTGGAGCAGTTGGGACTCTTGTGCGGTATTCACACAAGAATAATTTAAAATAAAAAAATATTCGAAATTATAAAAATTTTTGCAAAAAAATATTCAATGAACATCAAAAATTGCGTTCGGGCAACCCTGTAGATTTAACAAACATGAATCAAGGAATTCGTGTTTATTTCAAATTTCGTTTTCAAATTTCATTTCCAAATATTATTATTCAAAGCGTCGCGAAGACGTGCTCTCCTGGCCGCGTTTGGGCCCGTAATGAAATCTGAAATTTGTGTTTACGGGCTGCGATAAAAATGGTAAAATGCGATGTTCAAAATTATTTAAAATTAAATACTTCCTGAAATTATTTTACGATCAAATTATTTATGATTTGTCAATAACGTCTTAGCAAAATAAGTATGTAAAAAAATCCGAAATATATTTGTTTGTAAGTGCACAAATAAATGCACAAACCTACCAATTTTCGTCAAGAAACACATGTCCGTATATATTTTTTAATAATTTTATTTAAACTAAAATTAAAATTCTGAAACATACGTTTACCAGATAATGTATTGATTTATTTTACTGCATGATTATATGATTTGAAATGGGTGTTGTATAAGAAATGTACTTTTTTGAAAATTGAACAAATCTGCGAACGACCTATGGTATAACCTTATTATTCTAAAAATATTTTTTTTTTCTCAAAATCTAAAACATAAGTTTACTAGATAAAAGAACAATCTTTTGAAATCCATTTATAGTTTTTTGTGGAAAAGAGTCAATACGTCTAACCACTGATTTAAAAATGACATATTTCTGGTTTCTCTGCTTATACACTCTTAAGCAGAATATCGCCCTCATCTCAACACATTTCCACAAGTTACCAGATGCCATAGAAAAATTGGAAACAAAAAACCTTCCTCTATTTAAATCAATAGAAATGATTGAACTCGCCAACGCCTTTCCCAATTCAATATCAGAAAAGATTAGTGAAAAGTTAGACATTATTTTTTTTTTAAATCCGAGTTTTGAAGACATGAAGAACTTTAACACCTACATCAACGGCACAGGTCATACATACCCTGCCTCAACATGTATCTCCAAAAATGGCGCCAAATTTTTAAAATTTTGTCGGATGACGTCAGTTGACGTAGAGAAGTTGTTTTTGGCATTTTGGGCGACAAACATCAAAAAAATTTTCCCGAAAATTTGGAAAAATACTTAATTAGGTATATATTGTCACAAAAACAATGCATAATTTTAAGAATATTTCGCTGTTTTTGTATCGTCTTGAATTAAAATATACAAAAATAAAAATGGTATTTTGATTTTGCATTGTGCATATTTTAGGCATATCAAGAGTTTTTAGTGCATATTTTGGCCTTTTTTAGTGCATATTTGCGTGCATATTTTGGCACTTTGTTAGTGCATATAATCCGATGTCTAGTCATGATTAATATTATAGAAAATGATGGAATTCCTCATCCAATATGTATTGCAGCGAAAACTAAAAATATTTCGACCCCGTATTAATATGGATATTTGGGACGATCCTGAATTTTTTCCACGGTATCGTATGTCGAAAGATCTCGTAAAATTTGTATCACGTCAAATTCAAGGAGATCCGGAAAGTAAATACTATTTTTTTCCATGTAAATGCATATTATAATATGTTGTCATTTATTTTTAAATATTTATACAAATATTTTTATGGGAACAAACCTGTCAGATCTTACAACGAAGCGAAACCAAAATTCAGCTGGATATTTTTACACTTTGTTCTAGTTTTCAAATTTAATTTATGGTGTTGCCACACCAGGAATAAAGTGGTGTTTTTTTCACATAATTTCAAGTAATATTCTGCTTTTTAGACTGGTCACTAACAATTATTACTTAAGCAAAAGTACACATTATACGTCGCCTGGTCCAATCACTTGTTACTTTAACTGACGGTTAAAATTTAAATTTATTTCACGATTTAGCTTTCTGTTGAATCAGACAGCCCTAAATAAAAAAAATGATCATTGAAATGCTAGATCGAAAAAAAAGATTTTTTTTTGAGTTCTCTATGTGATATGGACTAACCAGTTTCCAGACACCTTGTATTTTGCTTCAGAACTATAAAAGGGGATTTTTGTAGCCTGTTGTATTCGATTAATAGTATATCATATTCCATTTTACCATTCATAAGATATAGTGGTTTAACATTTCAGTACTACGCTATGCACGCACCGCATCCGCACGGACACGTGATGGGGGAGGAACTGTTCCAGAGCGGGGCCCTCCCTTCAGACACTGACTTCAGGATATTCAGGGACTTTGGAAAATTACCAGGTATGAAATTATTCATTAGGCAAACCTGTGAAAAATCCTAGATAGTCCGACTAATGTGTTCCAATTTAAAAAATGATAATTAAAATAATTTTATATATTAAAAATATTATATTATAGGTAGGAACTTTATCACGTGTCTGAATTCTTCAAAAAATGACTTCCAATTTTGAAAATGATACTTAAATTAAAGCAAATCAGTTTTTTAGAGTCCATTGCACCAGAGTTGCAGAAACCCAACTGAAAATAGTATTTTTTTATAATATTAATAACTAACTCTTAATGAGAATTGTTTTGGAAGTTAGAAAAGACAAGATCGACAAGACACAGAAAATTTTATCGACAAGACACAGAAAAAAAAAAAGGTACGCTTGCAACTCAAACTCAGAACCTCTAATCTTTCCCAACTTGTGTCTCTACCAATTGAGCTACCGGGATCTCGTTGAATTGAATTTACGAGGAGAGAAAGGAATAAAGAGATACATATTATGGGAAGGAGGAAACACAGAGGCTGCCATATCGTTCCACAGTCAAGCTGTTGAGCTCAAAATGAGTCGTAGAAATGACCCGTTCTCGTGTGACATGTGTCAACTATGTACAAATTTTGTGCAAGTTGGCATATTTGCGAAGGGATCATTGGCACTAGTTCCTCGGAGCATCTTCCATTGAAATAGCGGTAGAACATGGATTCCCATTTGACGCCTATGCTCCAAAGATTGCAATCAGTATTAAAATTGGGATATCTATCAAATAAGACTACCTGATGTAATTTTGGGGCTTCAAACCAGACTGCCAAATTCAACAGTGCCCTTGCGATTTATACATGGTCAGCAGTTGTGTGTACTATCTAATTATCTGCAACCTCTGTACAGTACGCTCGGCTTCTGATAGTCTATCTTAATTCTGGCTTCTATGGAGCCCTCTCTTGCTTGAGGTTACACCCAGGGCCGGATTAACTATGTCGGGGCCCCTAGGCAATGCACGTCTCGGGGCCCCTTTACCAACGGCCGACTAACGGGGAGGGGAGGGGGGGGGGGTGGAAGGGGCGGCCCGCTCCGGGGCCGTTCATGTGTATTCACGTTAAATACTCTATCGCCGTCAATATTTCGAATTTCTTCAAAACATTTAGTGAGAGCATTTTTAACAAATGCATCTTTCAGAAAATGAAATTAAAAAAAAAATTATCGTGTCCTGATGCCTTAAAGCCTTGTTTAGGATTTGATCAAGTGAACATGGAGGCCTTTGGAGGCCCCCCAGACTCAGAGGCTCGTGTGAACTGAATAAAAAGCTTGTAAAATCACATCATCTTCTTAAACTAGGGGGGGAGTTCATTCTGCTTTGCCGCCCCGGGCCTCTGACGGGCTTAGTCCGCCACTGCACTTTACCCTTTTCTAACTTCCAAAACAATTTTTTTTCTACCACAGCGTGATTTTATTCATAATTAATCTGTTTTTTAACTACATCACCCCATTCAATAAAAAAATTAAACAAATAAAATACAATAACTCTTTATTGCGCATAAAAGGACACATTCATAAAAACAAAAATATGTAAAAAAAAAAAAAACAGTACAATGAGCGGTTTTATCACTAATGTGATCTCTTCCTTGACAACCTTGGTACGAAGAGAAACAAAGAATTTTAGCAAGCAGATAGGTAGTGCTCGCTAAAGCTTGTACAAAATTTATATTTTAAACATATAATTAGAAATAAAAGCAAAAAAAAACTCACACAAAACAAATCACATCCCCATTGATACTAAGTAATGCTGCTTGATGAATAGAAGGAAAGTAAAATACAAATACATTTAAATATTTATTTTAATTATTGACTTTTTTTAATTATTTGTGCATGATGTGAACATTATTTATTGGGTTACAACCTAATTATTATAATTTTTTGTTTTCTTTAATGGATGTAATGTTATTAACCTGTAAATGTTTCTAATAAAAAAAAAAATTTAAAACATCTTGAAAGCTGACTTTTTCCAAAATCGGTGCCGGAGTTGCTCACTAATTGACAGTAAGTACTTGCTCACCATTGACGCAAGTCATTTTTTCTCAAGACGTGGGGCCCCCAGCCGATGCGGGGCCCCTAGGCAGTTGCCTACTCTGCCTAGAGGATAATCCGATACTGGTTACACCAAGTTATATTAAACTAATACTGTTTTAATAATTGAAGGTCTGGACATAGCGTTCATCCGCAATGGCTATCTGTACCACACCAAGTATGATAAGGAGATGTATATAGCACCAGGATGCCATCAGAACTTGGGAGAAAACATCCTGTCGTACCTCAGGGTCATAGGAAACGCACCTGAAATAGAAAACATGAAGGTAAAAATTATATCATAGTATATTTGCAACACGTTCCAGAGTGGTAGATTCTGTTAGTATTATCCTAAAGATTCTGTATCTTTTTAGACAGCGTAACGAGTGTTTTGACAGTTTCTTTAAAATGCAGTATGCCTTATCACGCTAACGAGCTAAATTTATGACGCATGATCTATGACAATTGGTGTCAGAGCACACTTATGACACCAATTCTTTAAAGTAGTTACCCTAATGCCAAAGATGATGGCACGTTTTGCCGCGTAATCCTCGTTAAGAGATGTCAGTCACGGGAAAATTTGCAAATCGAATATCATCACATACAAACATCAAAATAATACGGCAAACGGATTGTCATTTATGGACGCCTGTTAAGCTTATATGTAAGTAGTCTTAATAACTATAAAAATGAGGAGTTAATAAAATCCATGCGTTTAGCTACAAAATATGGATTTCTATGATCATATGTATTTTGAAAAATGATGGATTGAGTAAAATAAAT